>OX424514.1:17774038-19173498 GCA_949152395.1 Agrochola litura | reverse complement strand
CACCTGCGTCTGAAAGGAACTGATGAATACTATTGAAAGAAATGTTCTTGTGGAAACATATATTGTACATGACATTGATACTATTGAAGGGTTTACTTACCTCAAATCCAGAAAGTGTACAGGAGGCAGCTCGTACCAATAAGTCAGAACTCCTGGTATGATCAGGGACAAGACTGCAGCGGTACCGAAAGCGGCAAAACCCACTCTTCGGTTTTTCTGATATAAGTAGAAGAGTACGGTTCCCAGGATCGCTAGCTGATAGTCACAAGGCACGTACCAGGTGACTGCATGGCACTGAAAAATCACATTTGGTTGGTTATGAATTTGTACTAGCAACCAATCTTACCAAGGGGTATCATGTTACCCAGTTACTGTACTGTTACTGTTAGTAACTGGAGGAGACTGATCTCTTCTTCTAAAATTCTGGCATTCAGCTGCATCTGGATAGAGGAAGCACCGACCCCATATGCGGGAAAAGGCTAGGTAGATGATGATGGTGGCAGGTCTTGAAATACCGGTATTTTTAAGGAACCGGTACCATTGGCTTTGGTTTGATACCGGTACCAGACGTAGTGCCGGTACCAGATGTAGTACCTGTAATATTGGTATTTCCTAACTCCAACTACGAGGTTTCTCTTACGAATATGAGATTTGTGGTACGCGCTTTGACTCAACTCAACTCAAAGCATTGATTTCAAATGAACCAATTATAGGTACTTTTGAATTGTCAAGGGGTCGGTCACTCAGAAAGATGTAGCTAGTTGCCCATTCTAAAGCTTAGTAGGTACTTATGGAGAAGAACGGGCAAGAAACTCCGGTACGCAGGTACCGAAATGGCAAGAACCGCTAAGTACCGATACAGACTCTGTACTTTTGGTAACGGTTGCAAACACTTTTTTTTGGATGTGAAATTATCAAATAACTTCTCCCGCTCTGGCCGGAGCGGGAGGGCATGCCAGACTCTTATTGACTAAAACCCACCCGTGTTCCTTTAGTTACCTGTATGTTGCCAGGGGCCACGGTAACCCTTTCGGACTTTAACGGTTCCAAGCCCTGGATGGTGGATCTTGAATTTGTCGTTATAATATGCGCTATGTTTTAGTATGTTTAAAAGCCTGTTTTCAAGTCAAATCAAATAGGTTAGTGAGTGTTAATAAAGTTAACAATTAGAGGGATTCCCATACAAGAGACGTATTTTCTTCGACGATTTTTGCTCGATTTTAATACGGTTCGGAACCCTTCGTGTGCGAGTCTGACTCGCACTTGGCCAGTTTCTACAAAATTCAAAAAATTCAAAAATTCAAAATTAATTGGCATTTATTCAAACTAGGCTGAGAATCAGCACTTTTCGAACGTCAAAATTACATAAGACAGTCCCCCAAAAACGCCCACCCTTCACCACTTCCTAGTGACATCTTAATTAGTTAGTATTCTACTCACAATATATTTTGGATCAGTGTTGAGCATCAGGAAGCTGAGTGTCCAAGTCTTAAGGCACACTTCTGATTCCTTCTCGTTGCTCAAGATCCAGAGTGGACCAGAACCAATGTACTTTGATACCGATATCAAGTAGAAAATTGTTAACGCGAGGGGTCCCATTAACCTGAAATAAAAACGTTTAAATTAAACATTTAGGTCTTTTTATCCGACTGCGGTGAAGTCAAATAAGGAGGGTTATGTGTTTTTTAGTGTCCAAAGCGTGATAGCAGAAAATACATTTATTTAGCACAGGGACTAATAGGCACAACACATAACATATTATTCTACAAGTAAAAATAAATTTTAAAATCAAAAAGTGTGGGGGTTGTGTGTCTACTAAGATTGTGTTGTCCGTCCGTCCGCCCATCCATCTGTCACGGGGCTGTATTTTTAACCGTTATAGGTAAACACCAGAAATTTTTACAGAGTTACTTGCCAACAAATAAAAAAAAGCTTGTAAAAATTAGAAGGGAGTTATTATATAAGAAATGTTTTTTTTTTACTAAAGTAGATTTTTAGAAATATGTACCCAGTGTTAAATATTGTACGGTGGTACGGAATCTTTTCACGTGCGTGTTTGACTCGTATTTGACCGCTATTTTTGACTTATCGTCACCCACTTCACGAGAAAAGATCATACCGATGCGCTGGTAAGTAGTGAGTAAGGTGGTGATGGACACTGTATTTGCACTGAGTATCGCCACTGCAACAGATATTTACGTACGGAATACAGAGAAATTATCCTGCTAATTCCTACTGTTTGAGAAAAGGCCTTTTTTTTTTTTTTTTTTTGGGTGGGAAATTATCAAATAACTTCTCCCGCTCTGGGTGGAGCGGGAGGGCGTGTCAGACTCTTACTGACTAAAACCCACCCGTGTTCCTTCCTATGCCATGTTGCCGGGGGCCACGATTTCCCTATCGGTTTTCTTCGAACCCCCGGCATTGGCATTGGCCCTAGCGGACCCCGTCAATTCTGCTGACATCTCTTTGAGGCGCGCGTGGAACACAACGCGCCGTCGACCCGGGCTTGGTTGAGCGCGGGACATACTTACACAAATGGCGTGGGCGTGGCGACGCGACGTTATTTTTTTTTTTGATTGGGAAATTATCAAATAACTTCTCCCACTCTGGGAGGAACGGAACTCTTACTGACTAAAACCCACCCGTGTTCCTTTTGATGCCTGTGTGTTGCCAGGGGCCACGGTAACCGTTTCGGACAAGTCCGCAACCCCGGCAGGCATCGGCCCTAGCAGACCCCTTCATGTGCTGACATCTCTTTGAGGCGCGCGTGGAACATAACGCGCCGTCGACCCGGGCTTGGTCCTTATCGGATGGCGAGCTACTCATTGCTCACCGTCCGCAAGCCCGCGCCTACGATGGCCGGGAATCGCCTGCGATTCCCGGCGCCTAGGACGACTCCTGCGGGACGCGACGTTGCGCCGTTCGTTTCATATTTCATACAAAATGTATAAGAACGACGTGGCGCGGCCGAGGCAACGCGACGTGTGTTCCGCGCCAGAATTTTTGTATGGAGACTGAGAACGTCATTAGATATGTGAATTTTAATTTATTGTCGTGTTTACGTATCCAACTTGTAGGTATAACTACTTCAAAAAGAAGAAAAGAAAATTGTACCATATACACAAAATAAGAAGAAAAAAACCGGCCAAGTGCATGTCGGACCACGCACAATGTAGGGTTCCGTAATTGGGATGTATTTATCCCAAGAACAAACTTAACTTTGTAGTTGAAAAAAAAATCTTTCATACAGAATGTACGGGTGAACATGTTTTTACAACCGCAAATTTAAGTTGGTCGATTATTACACGTTAACTTGTAAAGCCTACTCAGCTGTGATAGTTTTCCTTTTAAATTCGTTATATAAGCTACTGCCGTGAATTTTTTCACATATCTAAAACCAACCATTTAGCTGGCAGGGGGGCGGGACACTTGACTCTAACAACAATTTGCACTTTAAAGCTTAATATTTCGCAAACGGATCTCTGAATTCAAAAATGGTTTTAACACACTCACAATGTTTTCGAAGGACCTTTCCAACGATACTCCACACCAAGGGATAGAAAAAAAAATGTCTACTTTACGTGTAGGGGAGGTACCCTAAAAAAAATATTTTTCATAATTTTATTTTACCACTTTATCGGCATAATTAATATGTATACCCATGCCAAATTACAACTATCTAGTACTAACAGTCTTGGAGCTAGACCGCGGACAGACAGACAGACAGACCGACGGACATGACGAAACTATAAGGGTTCCTTGTTTACTACGGAACCCTAAAAAAGAAGCTCTTACCTCACATATCGTTTCCATAGAACGCTGAACAGATTCTGCTGTCTATTGACGTTGCCCAGAAGACCTTTAATGTGGAGAAGGCCAGACATTGCGAAGAATGTGTCGACGATCACATCGACGTGGAGAAGTATACCTCCTAATCCTTCAATAGACTGGAACACAAAAATTTATTAAAGTTTAGAAATGAATTGCAGACGAGCAGATAGAATCATGTCTGTACTCTCAAATAGGGCGGATTTGAGTAGAAACCCACATTTTGTAGCATTATCATGGCTGAAATATTCTTTAGCTAGCCGAAATACTCTCTCTAGCTGTCCCGTTGGTATCCTAGTCGCAAGCAGGACTGCTGAGCGTGGGGTCCTGGGTTCAATTTCCGGGTCGGGCAAAGTGTTATTGGGTTTTTCTATTAGGAATTTCTCAGTAGCAGCCCGGAGTTTGGTGGTATGATACCCCCGTGCATCGGTGCGCATGTGGCGCCGTTGGTCCTGCGCCTGGTCCCTCCCCGGTCTGTCTATGAGAGTATATGAACAGAGAGTGCACCCACTTGTGCACTATAATATCTCCTGTGTACCTGGCTAATCTCTGTTGAGTTTGGCCGCTGTGACAGAAATCGGTGGGAGGATTATTTTTAGTCTAAAGACCTTTTTGTGCCTCAAAGAGCCTTTTACATAGTCGAAGCATTATTAACTTCCGTATTGTAAGCTACTTTAGCTAGGAAAAGGTGGTAAATCGGAGTCCTACTGATTCCTGGAGAAACTAAGTAAATTCCCCGAACGTTATTGGTAAATCAATCTGCATATATCCTTTTCCCAACTATGTTGGGGTCGGCCTCCAGTCTAATCGGATGCCGCTGAATACCAGTATTTTACATGGAGCGACTGCCTATCTGACCTCCACTCCGTAAGACTGGTTGTCAGACTTTCGAGCTTCTGACGACTTGTAATGACTGTCAAAGATCCACGAATGACAGCCAGGACCAACGGCTCAACGTGGATTTCCGAGGCATGGAGGAGTTTCGGAATGTATAGATTGTCATCCATCCATGGATCAACCCCGGCAAGCATAGCTTAACCTGATGGATCGACCCGTGCGGCTATTATTACTTAGCCACGAGCTCCTCTACATTATTGGTCCCAAGTAATAATTGCCACCAACCTTGCAGGGACCATCATTTCAGCCGCAAGACGTCCACTGCAGGACATAGACCTCCCTCAAGCACCGCCACTTCAACCGGTTCTGTGCTTCTCGCATCCAGCGGATTCCTGCGGCCTTCACAAGTTCATCGGTTCACCTTACCAGGCAAGCAGGGACATACCTTATCATAATCCCTGGAATTTACCACTCCAGACATAACCGTATAGAACATTTCATGTATAGAGATGACAGATGCTGCAGTAAGGAACCTTATGCCGTTCATCACTCTGATCTCTTCCTTGTTATCCTTCACCAGGTCTTGGCGATTCTTTATGATACAGAATGATTTTGTTATTGTTGTTTCTGGAAAATAAAGTTTTTGTTAATTTACAGATATCATCTATGTCTCCGTTTGTTTAAATTTTCGCTTCCTATCAAGTACATGTTTGTTATCCGACTTCAAACATACAGGTAAATTTTATTATTAGAAAGAGCTCATTATGTGGTGACAAGACTTGCCAGTCAGCACGTTATGAAGATTTTAAAAACGGCTAAGTTCTAGTCGGACTCGCACACGAAGGGTTCCGTACCGTATTAAGATCGAGCAAAGAACGCAAAAAAAAAGACGTTTTTTGTACAGGGGGACCCCTTTAATTATTAACTTTACTAAATTTTTATTATTTGTAGAAAGACACAATCTGAAGACCAATTCTCATACTTAAAAAACGTTCACATTCAAGTCGAAATCTGTCAATCTTGTCAAAAATTTTGGTAAATAGATGATATTTTTGACAGATTGCGAATAAGATTAGAATGCGAACGTTCTTAAAAATTACGGGAATGGCCCCTCGGTGAACATTTCAACTGTCTATAGCTATTACGGATTTACATTTCAAGAGATACAGCCCGCTGACAGACCGGCGGCGGCGGCGGAAGGACGGACAGCGAAGGCTCTGGAATGGGTTCCGTCGGGTACCGAACCCTAAAAAGTAATGATATAAAACTGTATCTTACCTAAACTATCTGATTGTTGATCATCACTGGCTATATGAAGCCGATAGTACGTTGAAGCCGCAGCTATAGCTATCAGCGATACTATCAAGGTTCTGAAAATAATAAACAAAATTATTTAACCGTGAGACCGTTTGTAGGCTGTGAGACTGTAGATTTCTTGACCTTTTTCTATTTTGTTAAGTACCTGATACTTATTGACAGGCCTACGTTGTCCTCCCATACCTATTAACACTGTAATTTGAAAACAATGTAAAAACCATGTAAAATTATCGTTTCCCCGCCTTATCTCCGAAACTACTGAATTTGCTGATTTTGAAAAAATACAGAAAATAGTTCTATATTTATAGATTAGGTACAGGAAAACGTATAATAAGTCTATGGTCTAAAAATAACATGGTAAATTACTCAATATTGTGCGTACAAACTTACATTTGCAGTTGGAATGTATGGGGGAACATGTTTTTCAACTACGAAACCCTTCATTGTGCGTGGTCCGACACGCTCTTGGCCGGTTTTTTATGTTTTTCATCTGACATTTATTGTGGTGAATTTTATAACCTCAATTTTCGTCGATGATTTTTAATTACAATTTCATAATTTTGATCAACTTATCGTACAATTTTAAGTGGGAAGATACCTTCAAGTGATGGACGAAACCTTCAAAATACCGATGAATGTGTTTCTAATACCATATATGTAATAAAATTGATTGTGTGAGAATTTAACTTGAACAGGGTTTGTTTACACTTACATCGAATACTTTTGGACCAAAAAAACATAGGACCATTGTCTTGTCCACGACCTAACTCCACGGCTAGAGTGCCGTTGTCTATTGCACAAATATTTTATCTCACAAGTCAAGTCATCTCAAAAGTCGATCTTTTTAAAGTTATATAAGCTGTAATTTGTCATTAAGACCACGCACTCCAAAGACAATTTCCATGCAAACTCCGCCGCCATGCACCCCATCACTCCACTATGTGCTAAGTGCTAACAAATAAGTAATAAAGTTGAATATCGCATGCGCTCTTTGGTCGTGTTCGAGCACGGAACTAAATGTCGTAAGTCTCAGTTCTTATTTCAAATTCAAATTCAAAATATTTTGCTTCACATAAACCTACCTACATGGGCACTTATAGAATAGAATTATCTTTATTCGAGTATCATATGACTCAGAAATGACATAAACAAAACACACAAAACAACAACACTTACAACTATATTACAAAAACAAGTAGTAGTGTATCACCGCTGTGACAACCCATGCGAGATGGCACAACAGCGACCCACGAAAACACAGTCTAGGCGACTTGAAATCATGCTTAGGATACTGTTGGAGCTGCTCCACACCCTGCGCACCATGGAACCGCACCTTTTGCGCATGGTTGTGTAGAAACAATCTACATGCGCATCCGCGAACATCCCCGACGCACTACAGAAGCGGGGCAGCCCCACCAGCATCCTAAACGCGTTATTGTACTGAACGCGGAGAGCGTTGTACGATCTTTGCGTATATCTAGCCCACAGGTTGCTCGTGTAAAAAGATGTACAGTAGGCTCGAAAGAGTGTTATCTTAACAGGAAGTGAGCACCGCGCAAACCTGCGCGCCAGCATATTCGCTCTAACCGACAACGCTCTCCGCTCCCGTTCAATGTCGTCATCGTCTTTGAGATTGGGGGTTAATATGTGACCTAGATACTTAAACTTATAGACTCTTTTTAAAGGCGTGCTATAAAGTAAAACAGGTGGTACCTTATTAGGGATCTTACCCCCAGCCTCAAAGACCATGATCTCTGACTTCTTGACGTTATATGCTAAGCCATGCAACCTAGCATACGCCTCACACTGGGCAACCAGTTTTCTCAACCCACAGATTGACGCGCTCAGCAGCACCATGTCGTCCGCGTAACTGATATTATTAACGCAGATACCGTCTACGTAACATCCAACCCTGGTACTGCTGAGCTCGGCAATCAGTTCGTTCACATAAAGGTTAAAGAGCGTAGGTGAGCTCAACCCACCCTGCCTCACCCCACACTCCAACCCGTACGGACGAGACAATGCCCCAGCCCAACGTACAGTGTTGATCTGGTTTCCGTACCAAAACTTATAAATATTTAAAAGTTCTGTGGGTAAATTAACCCGTTCTAATTTAGTCCATAACACATCATAGGAAACCAGATCGAAAGCCTTAGATAGGTCCAGGAAGCAGGCATAAATAGGCGTATCACGCTTCGCATAGTATGTGACAGCATGCTTAAGACTCAACACTGCACTCTCTGTTGACAACCCAGTCCTGAAACCAAACTGGTTGTCATGTGTGGTTGTTCTTTTATTCAGTTGTGCATTAAGCATACTGTCAAAAACCTTTGATATCACAGTAGCTAGTGAAATGGGCCTATAGTTGCTGCTGTCAGACAGATCACCAGTTTTGTTTTTTGCGATTGGCACAACCACTGTTTGCATCATCTCACTAGGCATATAACCATGACCCATACAGAAGCTATACAGCATAGCAAGTACCCTAGGCAAGTGAGGGCCAGCATATTGGAGGTGCTCGATGCTAAGCCCGTCATGGCCGGGGGACTTACCCCTTGACATACGTCTAATCGTTCGAGTTATCTCTGCGGCTTTAAATTTAACCCCTATTTCCATCCCGGGCTCAACATCGGGCACTGACCGCGACGGGCCCAGAGGCGACTTTACAAAGAACGCCTCTTTAAAAAGATTGGCAATGTCTTCTGGCTCACTCATGCCACCGACGCTCACAGGAATGCTCGGTCTGGCCTTCAATTTATTTGTATGTTTCCAAAAACTACGAAAATCGGTCTTAGCGTGGTGTGAGGCTAGAATATCCATTCTAACTTGGTCTTCATGGTCTTGGCACCACTTCAACCTTGACTTAAAGACTCTTCTGGCCCCACACATTTCGTCATAAACTAACCCACTAGTAGGTTTACCATACCACGCCCACAACAAATATTTCTGCCTAGCTTTCCTGTGAGCCTCAGCAACATGTTTGTTCCAGCCAACAATTACCCGCCCTGGGCGCCTATCGCTGCTTCCCCGACTCACCAAAGCAGCCGCACTCAAGGCGTGTATAATGTCTGCATACAGCTTGTCAATAACAATTGTGTGATTTGGATCGTTACACATACTATCACAACATTCACTAAGTTCGTGTGGGAAGTCAATTAATTTTAATCTTTCATGACATTTGCGCTGATAATCTTCTACCTGATTTGGGGTCCTTTCCCCCCACACAACCTTGTTCACACATACAACATTGGCACATTTCTTTGGAAGAATCACATTCAAATCACATTCGACAACTAGTGGCAA
Organism: Agrochola litura; assembly: GCA_949152395.1. NCBI lineage: Eukaryota > Metazoa > Arthropoda > Insecta > Lepidoptera > Noctuidae > Agrochola > Agrochola litura. The sequence goes on along the minus strand of OX424514.1, from coordinate 19,164,213 downwards.
ATGGTCAGACCAAAGTACATCATAAACTACATACACATTCTTGACGGTGGTCACAGCTGCCTCTGTCACTAAACAGTGATCGAGCCACCTCTTTGAGCCATGCGCCTCACTCAAAAATGTGTATGTGTTCGAACATAATCCTAACATTTCTGTATCAATACATGTCCATGTTTGCTCACTACAATAGCCAGCAAGTTCGACATAAAATAGTTCAGACGGGTGCGCATTAAAATCTCCTAACATGTACACATAATCTATATTACAGTTATCAATAATCGCACTCACCGCGCTTAAGATGTCCGTAAAATCCATTAAATTACGTGTAATGTCCGTGGGCATGTAAACACTAAACACTAAAAAGGACTTATCCTTTAACACAATTTTCACTGCACAAATACGTGGATTACCGCACTGCACAACAACCACATTCTGGAACAGACTTTTTCTCCACAGCAGGGCGACGCCACCGTAGGGTCTACCGCGAAGAATGCCTGCTGACGTATCCACCGCCGATACTCCAAAACAGCTGAACTCATTGCTTATTGAGTCAAGAAACGTGATTTCTTCAGGCAGTAACCACGTTTCCTGGAGCGCAATGACATCAGACTGCTTACATAATTCACGGACACTTTGAATGGAGCGCTTGACATTTTTACAATTAAATGACACCAACTTGCAAACATTATCGTTATCCAGCATTAGTACTAATTTGTGCGCCGACTTCCTTGATGGTAGTTATATTATTTAAACGTTTCGGTCTGTAGTTCATAGAACGTCGAAAAATAATCCCCTGAGGCCACAGCTGATCATCCAAATACAATTGAAGCTTACTCTGGGACACAAAGAATTTATACGCATTATGTTCGCATTGCCGCTTAATATTAATCCTTTCTAGGTTAACTTTTTCTCCAGTTTTCTTTTCAATATAATCGGCTATGTGTGACTCAGAAGCGTCCCTGTGTACATTTGATATAAACATGGGGATTTTTCTGTCAGCTGATCTGAATTTCTCCTGAGCTCCGACAATACATGTTATGAAACGTCAGAAGCTAGGTGCACGGTTCCAATTGATCGTTTCCTATGGAGAAGAGCAGGCAAGAAACTCCACGGTTACTCTTTTAAAAATAATTGGGTTTTACAATATTTTCAAATATAGGAATGGGAGGACAGTGTAGGTCTTTCAACAAGTACCAGGTACTTAACAAAATAGAAAATGGTCAACAGGTGTACAGTCCACTAAGCCTACAGCGTTCTCACATTCACAAAATTGAAAATAATCTAAACAAAATATAAATAAATTAATAAAAATAAAAACCTATTTTAATTAAATCAAATTGCTATTAATTAATCATTATTTCATTTATAACTAAAGTAATAATTGACCAAGAAAAAAAAATCTTATTTCTGGAGATAAACTATATGTTGTTACTGTCAAAAATTATTTTAGACATGAAAGCCGAGTAATCTTGTTTTTGTTTTAAATAATCTATAAAAAGACATGATTTTCGAATAAAAAATGAATCGAGCGAAAATGTTCCAATTACGTAACCGTCTTATATATGGAAAGAAAAAGATCCATTCAATCATAATATACTAAAGTTCCATTTTGATTGTATGCGTGACTTTTTCAGAATATTAATGAAAATTAACATACAGTTTAGAAAGCCTCCTCTTAATTGTTAGCCTTATTGACCTTTACTCAGTTGAGTAGAGAGGTCTTCATGAACTTGACTTTCATATTCAAATTATTTCTTTCTTTTTATCTTTAATTTTGGAGCGTTTTAATATTGATAGAAATGGATTCCAAAATATAGCAAGCATCTGCAGATTTTCCTTTTTTTTTTGGTAATATTGGACACCACTGAGTCCAATGACTGTGTGAGAAGTAGAATTTGACTTTGACAAGTAGTCAGATTTAGAAAAGAAAACCTGATGCTTAGGAAATTGGTCTTCTGAGCCGCCTATGTTTTTGCGAGAATTATAAACATTGAAAGCAGAGGTCCACTTTCGGCTACAACAGTTTTCATGCTTAGTATAATCGCGTACAATGGTCCACTTGAAGGACTAAGTGCGGAAACCAATCCCGATAACACAACATAAATGCTGATTGAAGTGAACGAAGTCAATTGTATTAAGTACTAGCTTCTGCCCGCGACTTCGTTCGCGTGGAAGTCGTAAAACACCACAATATACTACAATAACAGCCACATTTTTATAAAACTTCTCTGTAACTAAGTTTGTAGTTTTATTCTCAGCAGCCAAAATATACAGAGAGTCAGGAATGGTGACTCGGGAGCAAGCGACGTACAGTTGTCCGTGTGAGAAGCAGCTTGTCCTGAGGTCGACATCCGCAGCCTTCAGCCTTCGGTGTCGGCCCCTGTGACTTGTTGATAATCATCGCAAAGCATACGCTCACAGGGTACTGCACGCGCTTAAACTGGTAATTGTGGGGAATTAGTGGTATACGCGGTATAAGCACTGTCTCGCCAATTTCCGCCTAGATGACGTTTCTTTGCAAAGACACGACTTTGAGCCGGGTTCCGTTACACAACTTCGGCGGAGTTAAGTTCCGAAGGAACATAATCGGGACACCGACCTTCAGCTGGATGATGTACACTGGAAGTCCACTTGCCATTAGCAAATTGAGAAATTTTACGGGGTAATGTGTGGTTAAGTATTGTCAATCGATCAATCAATCAATCAATACGTTTATTTATGAAACATAGGTATTTACATAAATAGGGGTGCGCTATGTTTTGTCATAATTAAGACATACAAATTTATAAGTGACCCGTTTTATCAGCTTTTTTCATCAAGTCTTTCTCAGGCCGGAGTCTGGATTCGCACCCAGTTGATAGCAAATTAGCAACAGGCTCACACCCTATTACATGGGACTAAAACATAACTGGCGAAATGAGGGTGTACTATAAACTTCTTCCCTACGCTTCGGGAAATTTAATCATCTTCTTTCCGTGTGGTTAGTGACTAACCTGGTGTCAGAGTTTTAAAGCCGTCCATGGGCCTCTGACTTGACTCCACATGCCGTCAAGAAATATCTCTCAGGCATGGCATCGTTTTTTTTCTTCACCGTTATTTAAGCAAGTGATAATTATACAATACGCACATGAATCCGAAAAGTCAGAGGTGCGTGCCTTGGGTTCGAACTCGAGACCTATGACTTGGCAGTCTGACGGTCACACCACTAGGCTATCACTGCTACGGAATTTAATCATCAAGTCATGTATACTTAAACAAGTTAAAAAAAAAAAGTACTTACATAAATAAATAAAACCCAATTCCATACTGCAGCTTGTCTCCAGCGACCTGACAATGGTCCACGGTGATGTTAGGAGCCCGAGTCCCGAAGGTGGTCAGGTTATACATAGATCTGGTTATCTTGACGATGGAAGGTGGATAGCAAGCTGCGGGGACACACATCCCCCAGAGAAGGTGGTTGACGGGCAGACCTGATGTTGTTGGTGACTAAAAATAATAAAAAAGGGTAAGCGTAAGATTTACAGTATTTTTAAGTGAAAACTTCTTTAATGAAAAGGGTGCATTGGCCATTTTTGAGATGGAAACGATTTTTGAAACCATTGATTTCGCGACACTTAAGACACCAGCTTTTGACCATTAAAAAGACATAAACGCGTTGATTACCACGGTGCGTGGAGTAAAAGACATCTACGTGTTGATTGCTTTTTTTTTTTTGGGTGGGGAATTATCAAATAACTTCTCCCGCTCTGGGTGGAGCAGGAGGACGTGTCAGACTCTTACTGACTAAGACCCACCCGTGTTCCTTCGGTTGCCCTGTTGCCGGGGGCCACGATTTCCCTTTGGGCCCATATTCGCAGCCCCGGCCGGCATTGGCCCTAGCGGACCCCGTCAATTCTGCTGACATCTCTTTGAGGCGCGCGTGGAACACAACGCGCCGTCGACCCGGGCTTGGTCCTTATCGGACGGCGAGCTACCCATTGCTCACAGTCCGCAAGCCCACGCCTACGTTTGGCCGGAAATCGGCTCGCGATTCCCGCCCCGGGCGTTTCCTCCTGCGGCGGTTAGGGGCGTGAGGGCGCGAAGTTTGCCTCTCCCTCAATCAATCCCTATCCTTCGCGAGCATTACCGCTTCGCAGAAGAAGACCATGGTCTGAATAACATTTGTTCTAGCAAAACTGTGATTCAAATTTCACGGTGTAGATAATTACCTGACAAAATCCTTTGGATAAAAAAATAACACTCCCGACTCATAGTCACACCAGTTATCACACCAGTGTGACAAACAGGTTTTTATTTCTTGTTTGTCAATAAACCTCCTTTCTTTTCCTACTATTATTGATACACACAGTACTTACAACAATTTGCCATTTTTATAAAACCTGAATGTCCGCGACACTCGTACCGCTGGCACACGGCACGCAGCGTACCCCTGAAGTTTGTCTTCTGTCTGAGCCGGCTCAAACCGGTTTGGCCTCTAGCGGGCGCCGGTGCACCCCCACGCACCTTGTCTGTGACATTGCACGCACACAAAGCTGTGCGTGTAGTAGTGATCTCGCGCAAAGCGTTGGTATGAAGCTTGCAGTCTGTTCCTTTTTTAGTCTTGTGGTTCTACAGTCCGGCCGTCTCGACAGAATGTGTTCTTGACACCCGTCAGTCATACTAACGAATATATGTTTTGCTAATTTGATCCTTATTACGACTACCAATTGTTCAACTGACAGGTGTTAGGAACGCATTCTCTCGACGGGCGGACTGTAAAAAAGGTGACCAAAAACATCTTGAATAAACTGGTTTGTGATGGACCCAAAAGTTTGAAGACGTTATAGATGTTGTTGATATTTCCGAAGTTAAATAATAGTAGATTGTTATACGAGGGGCTAAAATAACCCATTGTAACGAGGTAGTTTTACTCCCGAGCTTTAGCGAGGGAGTAAATAGAAACCGAGTTATAATGGGTTTTAGCGCCGTGTGTTACACTCTACTTTTCACTACGATTGCGAGAAAATAAAATAATCCAATACAATATTAATTTACCTTTATAAAATTCAAATCTGTAAATGCGATTATCGCCATTTTGATGACAGTCGAGGTCGAGGCTAAAAACATAAAAATTGGGGATTTCGAACATCCAAACTCCACCATAGGGGCAGTGAATACTACATCATTTAATTATTTGACGAGTTCATCCATTGTTCAAGTTAAATAAGTAGTGGTAATTAAGTTTTTGATATCCAAAGTCGAAGTTTCATTTTAACTTTTCACAAATATCACACATACACATGTAGATACGATTTAAAATGTGACAAATATTATACAAAACTAGAAAATGCCCAGATCTTAACGTAATATGCGAACACAGGTACACGTAATATGCGCGCCGACCTCCGGGATACTGGCGTCAGCGTCGTTTGTTACGCTGACGACACGCTGGTCCTGGCGCAGGGGTGGTCGTACCAGGCGGCGGCCGACTTAGCGACACGCGGGGTTGCGACAATCGTCGACAGAATCCGGCAGCTGGGACTCGAGGTGGCCCTGCACAAGTCCGAGGCCATGGGTTTCTATGGTCCTCGTAGTGCGCCACCGTCGGGTTCCCAGGTATTGGCGGGAGGGGTTCACATCGGCGTCGAGTCGACGATGAAGTATCTGGGACTCGTCCTCGATAGCCGGTGGAACTTCGTGGAGCATTTCCGACGTTTGGCTCCCAGACTGGACCGGGCCGGGGCTGCCTTGAAGCGGCTCCTGCCCAATCTGGGAGGTCCAAACGCCTCCTGCCGGAGGCTCTACGTGGGGATCGTGCGGTCCATGGCCCTTTACGGGGCGCCGGTGTGGGCGCCTTCATTGAGGCGGCAGCCAGGCCGCCGGCTGAACGCGTCCCAAAGGGTCATGGCCATCCGGCTGGCCCGAGGATACCGCACGGTTTCCTGCGAGGCGGCGAGCCTCCTTGCCGGAGTACCGCCATGGGATCTGGAGGCAAAGGTCCTCGCGCACATTTGGGAGTGGCGCGAGGAGGCGAAGCGCCGGGGCTTAACTCCGATGCCGCAAGAAGTCGCGGCACAGCGGACAGAGCTCCGGCGGGATCTCATGGCGGAATGGAGAGTGCGATTGTCGCAACCCAGCGCTGGGCACGCCACAATTGCGGCGATAAGACCCCTCTTTGAGGAGTGGCTAGAGAGGCGCCACGGCGTCCTCACCTTCCGCCTGACGCAGGTACTCACCGGACACGGCTGTTTCGGGAGGTACCTATTCAGGATAAAGCGGGAGGAAACGCCCGGGTGTCGTCACTGTGTGGATCGCCCGGAGGACACGGTGGAGCATACGGTGGAGGTCTGCCCGGCTTGGGCAGGGCATCGCCGTGTCCTCGTGGATGCGATCGGCGGCGGTGATCTCTCGCGTCCGGCCCTGATTCGGGCCATGCTACGGAGCGAGAGGAAATGGGAGGCCGTCACCTCTTTCTGCGAAGCAGTAATGCTCGCGAAGGAGGAGACGGAGCGCGTGAGGGAAAGGCAAATTTCGCGCCCTCGCGCCCCTAACCGCCGCAGCAGGAGACGCCCTGGGCGTCGGGAATCGCAGGAAGATTTCCGGCCACCGTAGGCGCGGGCTTGCGGACGGTGAGCAATGGGTAGCTCGCCGTCCGATAAGGACCAAGCCCGGGTCGACGGCGCGTTGTGTTCCACGCGCGCCTCAAAGAGATGTCAGCAGAATTGACGGGGTCCGCTAGGGCCAATGCCAATGCCGGGGGTTCGAAGAAAACCGATAGGGAAATCGTGGCCCCCGGCAACATGGCATAGGAAGGAACACGGGTGGGTTTTAGTCAGTAAGAGTCTGACACGCCCTCCCGCTCCACCCAGAGCGGGAGAAGTTATTTGATAATTTCCCACCCAAAAAAAAAAAAAAAAAAGGTACATGTAATATTCATTACCACTAGGTATTCAATTTGTGTTAAAAATCGCTGACCTTTTTTTTTATTGTTATGATGTGCGAAAACGATTATGCCAAACGATTTTTTTTTTTTAATTTTGGTAGACTCGATTTATTAATATGTCGAATATCAGAAATCGAAAAATTAAATAAAATTGTTTTAAGCATTAAATTAGATATTTTTTTAAAGATTTCGCGCCAATTCCTTTTTTATTTCGTCTGTAGCCGCAACGCAATGCTCGCATTCTACCGAAGAGATAGCCGCATTTAGTTCCATTTTCAAAAATAAAATGTTCTTCTTTTTTTGTGAACAAGTAATAAGTCGAGTCCATACTCATGATTATTCTACAAAAGAATAAAGACTTTTTCATTTTTCAAGGCTCGTTGGAAAAGACAAAAATTAAAAAAAAAATACTTTTTCCCCTAGAGCAAGAAATGCAACTTTTTCCCCGCTCTGGTACTCAACAATGACGGCCTTTTTGAGCAAGAGGAGTGAAAAATATTTTTCACTCCTCTTGCTCAAAAAGTCCGTTATTGTAGCGTAACAGAGCGGGGAAAAAATAGCATATCTTGCTCTAGGGGAAAAAGTAATTTTTGTCTGTAACCAACGAGCCTACAAAAACGAAAAAGTCTTTATTCTTATGTAAAACTAGCTTTTTTCTACCGCATACCGGGATAAAAAGTTTCCTTAAAAATTCAGATTAAACAAATTGTAATTTTTTGAAATAAATTAAACTACTTAATATTGTAAAAATAACCCATTCTAACTCGGTTTCTATTTACTTCCTCGCTAAAACTCGGGAGTAAAATACCTCGAAAGAATGGGTTATTTTAGCCCCTCGTATAACCATCTACTATTGGATTTTTTTCCGGCTTTTTATGACAAGCTGTTGTCTTTCTTATTAAAGTACCCGTAAGTTACTCATACAAACTTTATTAATATCCCAACTAATGTTATAAATGCGAAATTGAGTTTGTTTGTTACGCTTTCACGCTAAAACGGCTGAACGGATTTGGATGAAATTTGACACATGCGTTGACCATGATCAGGATTTGGACAAAGGATACTTTTTATCCCGATATTCCCACGGGATTGAGACATATGCGGGTGAAACCGCGGGGCGAAGCTAGTATACAGGGTGGCAGGGACATCGACGCGAAAACTGTTACCATGGATTTAGTACATGATTCTGAAACCCCCTGAGTTGAAAATTTTTGTTGGTTATTTTTTTTTAACCAGCTGATTCACACAGCAATTTTTTTTTTAAATAACCGACGAAAATTTTCATTTATATTAATTCAAGGTTTTAAGATTAACAAAGACAATAGAGCAAATGGTTAATTATTATTGTCAAAAAGCCAGCCATTTTATCCGTGTATATCATCCCATCAAAAACATTACAAAAATGAAAGTCTCGCAACGGAGTTCTTCAACCGCAAAAAGTTGTGTAGTATCCCCACAACCCAGTTACTGGGTAATACGATACCCTTTGGTGAGACTGGTTGTTAGACTCTTGGGTTTCAGACGACCCGGTACGACTGTCAAAGATCCACGAATGACAGCCGGGAGTAATGGCTTAACGTGCTTTCCGAGGCACGGAGGGTCTCGATATGTGTAGATGGTCACCCATTCACGAACCGGCCGCGGCAAGCGTAGCTTGACCTGATCAGCCCACGCGCCCCTCACACAAAAAATACAAACAAAGGCTATATATTTCACTTTATACTCACATTAAGATATTCTTCCGTAGACCCATAAGGATCATGTACAGCTTTCTTCTTTGGACTATCTGACAGCACCAGCTGTGCCAAGCAGTATTTGGTCTTAAATTGAGGATGAGTTTCCAGCCATGGTGGTTTCATGCACTGGTCGAAATTGCCAAAGTTAGCCCAGGAGCCGTAGAGATTGCCCGTGGGAACAGTGTTGGCATTCCAAACTGGAATAAAATAAAATAGATGGAGATTACTGATTGCTCGACTGCTCGACTGCTGAGCCTAAGCTCCTGGGTTCGATTCCCAGTTCAGGAAAGTGTTATGAGGCTAATTAAAGGATTATTTTTACAATACGGTGGTTGCCTAGGTAAAAAAAAAATTAATTCTATTTTGTCCGTCTTTCAGATAATAAAAAAAATATTAGACACGTATTTTTTGCTTTATCATATTATTATGAATCAAAAATAACTTGGAAAACACGCATTAAAGTTGGGGAGTGGGGGCTCGCTACGTCACAACGCAGTATTAAATCTAGCAAGGCGTGACGTCATGCCACATTTTAACTCAATGTATCGCCGTAATCTTTTGATTACGTCAAAAAAGAAAAAAATAAGTGTTCAATATTTTTTTATAAAAATAAAAATAAAAACACGTTTATTACAAAAGTTTTTGCTAGGACGTCAAATCTATTTATTTTCCGACTTCAAAAAAGGAGTAAGTTCTATGTTCTATCTGTATGTATTTTCTTAATGTATAATCACAGATATTTTCATCAATCGTAAAACGATTTTAATTTTTTTTTTTAAAGGGTGTACTCCTGAGGTGGTCCCATGTAATTTGGTCAAGATCTGATGAGTGGTTTTTGAGTTAGATTTAATAATACGTTTTTAATTCACTTTGTGTAGGTGTGTTGATGTTATTATAAGTTTCTGTCACTGTTGTTTACATAGCAAGTAGTGATATACGAATTCGTGTGGGGTAGGTACCACGGCTAAAAAGTGAACAGTAAAAAACTTTTTTAACCAAAAAAAAAAAAACACTAGTGAATAAAAACTTTAATTTCGACAGGAGAATGTTTTTATTTTACAAATTATTGTCAACGTTTTATTAGGAAACACAAATAATTCTAAAAATCAATCCTTGTACTCACAACCAAAAAAAATATTTGTTTTACAATTTATTTAAACATCACTAAAAGGTACCTAATTAATGTAATATTTACTTATTTATACAGATAACCTTGACCCTAACCATGTTTGTTATTAGTTGTTTTGCTAGATTAAACACTTAAGTACCAAGGTACTTCGAATAATATATGATTAAAGCCCAGGTCCCAATTATATTTTATTGTCTCAACGCAGTGATTAACCTCTCTCTTGATTAATTACAGAAACAATTAAAAAAACATTGTATCTCGCGTGGATCCACGTTCAAGTACCAAGGGTTAAACCTATGGCCCTTGAGCTATAATAAAAAAGCACTAATGAGATAATAATATCTCAACAACATCAAGCCTCAATCAATAGAATTTGTAATTTGTAAGTTAAATTAATTGACATCGCTGATTGTGAATCCTGCCATGACATTTGCACGCCATGTTATGGCAGGATAATTATGCTGAAACAAATTTACTGTAACACCTTATGTACCATATTCTAGCAAATAAATATTTTTGATTTGATTTGATTTATCAGTTTTTTTACCAATTTTGATTGATCAGTTTTTGTTTATGTACCAAGTTATAGCGGGCGAGTGGATTGCCACAAATAAAGACTCCGGGCTGCTACTGTGAAAAAACTAATAACACTGCCCGATCTGGAGATCGAACCAGGGGGGCCTACCACCAGCTCAAAAGCAGTATTATTTTAATATTACTTCAGAGAGAGAAAGAGATGGAGCTAGACGTCCTGTAGAACTTCATCTGGCTTCAGCTTCAGCTTTATTCACTGTAAACCATGTTTTATAGTGCTTGAAGGTGCAAATAAACAATTTTTTTTTTTTTTTTTTATCTCTTTCCCACACTGAAGTAATATTAAAATAATACTGCTTTATGAGCTGGTGGTAGGCCCCCAGGGATGCCTCGCTCAGCAGTCACTTGTTTGCGATCCTAAGACTTTCGTTTGCACATTTATCCGTATCCGGTTCGTATTCGTTTTTGATCCGGTTTCGCTATCCTAGTAATTGTATGAACGTTTGTGCACTCATGCGTATACGGTTCGTGTTTGATTCGTGAATTATCACTTCAAGTCGTTTTTAGACGGATCAAATCCGAGTACCTATATCAAATAAAACGAATCAAATACGGATAGCTGGGCAGACGCTAGGACGTGAATTTCTCGTCCGTCTTTTTCACGAATCGAATACGAACCGGATACGGATAAGTGGGCAAACACACTAATAATAGCGAGGCATTCAAGCAAGGAGGAATTATGTGAGATTAGTCCTTTAATATTGGTATATTACTGAAAGCTCGTGGCTAAATAATAACAGCCGCACGGGTTGACCGAGGTTAAGCTACTCTTGCCGCGGTTGATTCGTGGATGGGTGGCCATCCATTACACATCGAGACACCTCCGTGCCTCTGAAAACACGTTGGTGAGCAATGGGTAGCTCGCCGCCCGATAAGGACCAGGCCCGGGTCGACGGTGCGTTGTGTTCCACGCGCGCCTCAAAGAGATGTCAGCAGAATTGACGGGGTCCGCTAGGGCCGATGCCTGCCGGGGTAGCAAATAAGGCCGAAAGGGAAATCGTGGCCCCCGGCAACATGGCAACTGAAGGAACACGGGTGGGTTTTAGTCAGTAAGAGTCTGACACGCCCTCCTGCTCCACCAAGAACGGAAGAAGTTATGTGATAATTTCCCAACCAAAAAAAAAAAGCCGTTGGTCCCGGCTGTCATTTGTAGATCTCTGACAATCGTTACGGGAAGTCAGAAGCCCAAGAGTCTGACTAACAGTCTTACCAAGGCGTATCGTGTTACCCAGTAACTGGGTTGTGGAGGTCAGATAGGCAGTTGCTCCATGTAAAATACTGGTATTCAGTTGCATCCGGTTAGACTAGGCTCCAACTCCAACATAGTTAGGAAATGGCTAGGTTGATTTGACTGAAGGAAAACATCCTGAGGACACCGACATGACCTAGAACCAAAACTTCGAAGACATGTGACATCCATCAACCCGCAAGGCGGGCCCGCGTAATGAAGCCGCTCCCATTCACAGAGAGTAGGCCTGTGTCTCAGAATATGATGATTATAACATGAGAGTTTGGATTGATTTGATACAATATTCAACTTACCCCAAGTAGCCCATAGCGTGAAGTTCTTCACATTCTCCAAAAGCGTTAGTGTTTTCTCCAAACATGGTGCTTCTTCCTTCTCCCACTTTTCAAGCTTTAATCTTTGTATAAATGCATCTATTGCTGTGTGGTGTTGTGTGTGTGACACATGGTTTGAGGATACTGTGGCTGCAACAAAAAATAAATTAAATATTGGCCCCCGACGCACTGCGTCGCATCGTATCGCCCGCCTGCGCTGTTACTCCGTTTTCGCTTAGAGTTCTTTCTGACTTTTGTTCTTTTTGCTCGTCTCCTAAGGGTCGTGACGTGATAAATAATAATTATATTAATTATATCAATTTTACAAAACTGCAACAATTTTTTTAACTATCTTACTTGCCTAATCTTCTACAAAAATCAAAAAAAAAATTAAGATGTTTAATGGTGTTTTTGGTTTTCACTAAATAATTTGTAAACTTACAAAAGGATTGATTAATTACTCTTCTTTTATTTAATACCCAAATACAATGAAATAAATATTAATTAAAATGTAATATTTAAAAATTGACGACTTCCTTAGTGATGAATCACTGACCGATTGACATGCTAATAATCCATTTGACATTGTTATTTTTATTTTTTATTACTGCTATCTTGGTGACATTTGAATTTTTGTATTAATTTGACATTTACTGTAATTCGAACGATTTGATATTAATTTTTATTATGTATTCTTATAATTTCCTAATTGTTATTCAAAATTGTAATGTCTTTAAATTTGTGTAAATTACTATGGTTTGCATGCCCATGTGACGGTAGAACATGGAGGACTTTCTTAATAAAACATCAATGTAATAATTACCCATGTTTTCAAAGTAATTAATGATTTGATTTGATTTAAAAGCCAAATAAAATCTTCGGGTCACCCTTCGGGCGAAGATGTTTGTACCAATTACATTTATTTAATATCAAAATTAATTTACCTAGATTAATGATAATAATTAAGTACCTAAGTACAGTAAAGCAATTAACGCCTCTATTCCCCAAGGAACTGTAATTGGATGCCTGCTTTTTCTTATTTACATAAACGACCTTCCAAAAACCATAGAAGGGCCGTGTGTGTTGTTTGCTGACGACATTTCGCTTCTAACTTCATGCCGGAACAATGTAGGCTTGAGCGAGGACCTAACCACTATACTAAATAAATCAACAACTTGGATGAACGACCATAATTTCGAAATTAATTTCTCTAAATCTAAAATAATTCCCTTCTACCCCCGACAAAAAACCCCACTAGACATAAATTTCACTTACAACGGAAAAACAATAGAAGTCGTTCATGAATTTACTTTACTTGGCCTGGATATAGACACAAACATTAATTGGAAATCATACATCAAAAAGATAAAATCAAAACTGTCCAAATTTGCATACGCCCTTCGTGAAGTCAAAAAAACAACTAACCTTAAAACTGCACTTGTTACATATTATGCCTACGCACATGCATGGCTCAGCTACGGCGTAATATTGTAGGGAAACAGGACAGACGCACCGACACTTTTCACATTACAAAAAAGATTAATAAGAATCCTTGTAAATATAGAAGATACCGACAGTTGCAAACCTCATTTCCAAGAAAATAAAATACTTACCCTCCCTTGCCTATACATTTTAGAAATATGCAAATTCGTTCGAAATTACCAGCACTTCTACACGACAACAGAAAACATACAGTCTAAATATACATTACGCCATAAAAATAGATTAAACTTACCAGGTTCTAAGTTAAAAATGCACTCAACAAGTACACTAGTCATGTCAATTAAAATATATAATAAATTACCAGAATTAATAAAAAATGAACAAAAATTGAATACATTTTTAAACAAATTAAAACTATTCCTATTATCTAAATGCTATTATGATATCAATGATTATTTAAATGACAAATTTTAATTTACAAGTTTTATAAAATAATTATAATAAATAGATACTAAATAAGTAATAAAATTAAAAGGTCCACAATGATCATATTATTTTGCTAAACCTACCACCTGAGTTCACATGTGGAAGCAATAAATATATTGAGTATTGAGTACCTAATCATGTTTGCGGAGCCAACTTGGCCAGAAATCGCACAAAACAGGGAGATTTGGAAATAGTTTGCAAGGAAAACATGCATTAAAAAAAGATTTATTTATATTTAAATGTTTACATTTTTTTACTATCTTTTATTGTGTCCCACTGCTGGGCAAAGGCCTCCCCTTTTTCCTTCCAAATCTCTAAATTTTGTGCGATTTCCCCCAATTTAGTTTTAGTTTCTAATAACTAAAATTTCACTTACCGACAAAAATAAAAACTAAAAACAAATACCACATATTGCTACTAAAGGCTTAAGGCGCCCTGATCTCATGACGATTATCACCACAGTAAACACCGAGAGGAGTACAGAACTAATTAATATACGCCATCTCCATGGTAGCTATTCATAGTACTTGTTTATTTAAATTACAAGAGCAGGGCAGACGAACGAAACGCAGCGGACTTTGTGTCGCTCAAAATGACTCAAGAGACTCCAGGATTACAATGCTCAAAATTAGCCTAGGAATTTAACACTTTCACTGTCCATGCATTACATGTATCCAACATTCTATCGAAATTAACCAATATTAAATAATAGAACCAGTTCTATTATTTGTTTCAACGTGTTTAAACAGCACTATTAGCTGGATGGAAGTGAAGCTCATACGTCCGTAAATTGCATGTGGTTTTTGGTTTCGTACAAGACTTTCTGCTTTAATTTTAATTTTTTTTCCTCTTTCTATGTGTTTATTTTTAATTTGTGATCTCCTGGAGGCCTACCACCAGCTCATAAAGCAGTATTATTTTAATATTACTTCGGTGTGGGAAAGAGATGAAGCTCTACAGGTCGTATAGCTCCATCTCTTTCTCCTACTGAAGTAATATTAAAATAATACTGCTTTATGAGCTGGTGATAGGCCCCCTGTGCGAGTCTCAATAAATACTTTTTCTTTAATGTAATGCATTTAAATGACATGTAGCGGTTATCTGAGGGTGATTGACAAATTTTCGCTATCGTAGAATTAGTAAATGATCTTAAAAACATCACAATGCAATATGATAGGTATTATTGGATGTATGGTGATCGGATTACCAATTACCTTGGGACAGTGAAAGTGTTTTCTGATCGAAATTCAAAATCAGTCGATATTCGAATAAAAATTATGAGGGTATTCACCTTATAATTTTAGTATTTGAAGTTGTTTCAATTCGTTATAGAAACGTATTGTAAAATCAATCAAACGAAATCACGGGAAGAGGTAAGCCAAGCAAAAAAAAAAAAGGGCTTTATTTTTATCTGACTTACCTATCTATCTATGCATAATTATAATAAAATCGTAGCGAAGTCAAAACTGTACATTGAATATTTTTGAAAAAAAAAGTAATAGCCTCAAAGTCTATGAGCGATTCTGACGCCAAAAATATCGTTTCTAGAATTTTTGTCCGTTGTCTAGATGTATGTTCCGGATTGACGCTAAAACTAAAAATAGATTATGTTAAAATTTTGTACAAATATTCCTTAAAGGTCATAGAATAGACTATTATAATATTATTACGCTATTTGCGATGCATTATTAGTTTATTAGCAATAATGCATTAAGTCTTAAACGAGAAAACATGTTATAAAATTGTGGAAGATACGGATTTAACCTTTGAAATGAATATCATCAGTATCATCACCCTATGCTTAAAAGGAGCTAAGCAATCAATCTTGAAATGTATGAGATCGGTAATTTAAGTCAAATTGTTAACGTGATGAATTGCAGAAGATACGGATTTAACCTTTGAAATGAGTATCATCACGGTATGCCTAAAAGGAGCTAAGCAGTGAATCTTGACATGTCTACGATCGGCTATTTAAGTCAACTTGTCAACGTAATAAATAGCCTTTGGGATGATGACGGATGATGATATAAAACAAAAATTACGTTCCCATGACAACATCACGTTGTCATGGGAACGGAATTTTTGTTTAGGCATAAAAATTACGTTCCCATGACAACATCACGTTGTCATGGGAACGGAATTTTTGTTTTATATCATCATCCGTCATTCATCATTATTACATGGTAGGCGGAGTGGGGGGTGTTAGGTTTTTTTCGTTACGGAATTTCTTGATTCGGTCGCCGCGCTCAAAGCCCGCGATAAAAGCTATGCAATAGCTTAAAAATCTTATTATTATTGAAAAAAAAAAGTTATTGCTATTTTAAATTCACATTTTTATTACCAAAATTACCCCAAATCCATAAAAAAATTGCAAATTTTCAACAGGGGTCATTTAAGTTATGACTTGTAGACATCCGCTTGATGACGACCGCCCGCGCCCCATGTCTTAACACGGATAAGTTCCTCATACTCGTAGAAAAAAAATTGTGCCAATTTTTTTTCTTTCAGTATCCCTGAAAATTAATTCATAAACACTCTCAGTACGATACCTAACAACATCCTTACGGTCCGGACAGGGTTTTTTCCATGTTGTATACTAATATAATAAATATTAAGATATAAGTCGGCTCATTGATGACTTTGGGCTGATTTATCAATAGTCAGATTAACTTTGAGCAGTGGTGGCCAGTTGTAACGGCCCCGACTTACGAACTTTAGATCGTAGGTTCAAACCCAGGCAAGCGTTTTACTTTATGTAAATAACTTCATCACCACTGCTCTCTAAACGGTGAAGGAAAACATCGTGAGGAAATTGGCATGTCCTAGAACCAAACATTTGAAGACATGTGACATCTACCAACACGCACTAGGCACGCGTGGTAGATTTTAGCTCACTGGGATATCGAAGAGAGGAGGCCTGTGTTTCAGCAGTGGGAACATTATAGGTTAATTGGATGATTAGGATACATCATTCATTCACCATCATTTCAGCCGAAAGACGTCCACTGCTGGACATAGGCCTCCCCCAATTACCGCCACTTCGACCGGTTCTGTGCTTCCCGCATCCAGCGGATTCTTGCGGCCTTCACAAGTCAACGATCCACTTTGTGGGAGGCCTTCCAATGATACAGCTTCCGGTACGCAGTTGCCACTCCAGAACCTTTCGGCCCCATAGGCCATCTGTTTTGTGAGCAATGTGCCCAGCCCACTACCACTTAAGTTTGGCAATACTTCAGGCTATGTCGGTTACCTTGGTTCTTTTACGGATCTCTTCATTTCTGATTCGATCACGTAGGGAAACTCCAAGCATAGCCCTCTCTATTGCTGTTTGGGTGACTTTTAGCGTTCTTATTGAGAACAGTATGTACAGTAAGCGTTCAAAAGTGCATAAGCACGTTAAGAGTCGTATTGCTGTGAACACGCGGTATAACTCGTACATTTGTATGTGTAAGCAACACGATACACACACCACAGATAACGCAGTTTTGCACTACACGAAACAACAATATATTTCCGTCGCTTTAAACATGCTAGCACACACGCATTATGCGCGTGACCTTGACTAGTTTATGGCATTACTAAAATTCGATTGTAACTTAACAAGTTCAGATAGCAGAAAGCGTTAAGCGTTGGTATGAAATTCAAACTGCCTCAGGTTCTAATCTCGTAAAGCACAGTGCGGTTTTTTGCAAATATATTATTATTTTTGTTTTCGATAATAATATTATTTAAATATTGCTGCTTTTTTATGTTGTTATTGCAATAAAGGGTTTAGAATAAAAATGCGTGATATATGATAACAAAATTAAAAAATATATTTATTCGTTATATTTATTTTACTTAAGTTAACAAACTGCAACAATTATTTATCATTACTTTAGCTGAATAAGATGTGGAATAGATGTCAAGAAACTTAGAAGCAGTTTGTATTATTTTGACATATTTAAATTATGAAATGTTTTAAATTTTAAATGGATTTTTTCACCATAAATATTAAGCTTTGATCATGGTCGAAGTAATTAAGTAATAAATAAGAATATTAGACTACTTAAAATGTAAAAAATCTACTTACAGAATAGGTGATTTTAAGGTTAAATATGGGCAGTTTTTTATATTTTATTTCTATTAATTATTTTACATTTTATTTGACTTTAGTAAATATTGGTTGGTATTGAGGTTATAGTTTAAGTATTCATTTTCTTTCGAAAAGAAGATTGAAACTAAACCTCAAATTTTAATCCTAAAATAATAATATGACTAAAATAATCTTGAACATTTTCGGTTTATCTGCAAGAAATACGACAAGCAGCATAATGAAACGTGCTTAATAATTCGTTACCACAAATTCATGCAATAACGAATGTGTTTTTTATTAAGTTGGTATGGTAAATATTTTAAGGTAAAATATAGCAGTGTCCCACCAGTGCTGTAAAACTCCGAACAAATTATTTTTGTATGGAGTTTGTTACCTTTTTTAGCCAACATTCAGAAACACACGGCAAAATGACAGGATGACAAAATTACCAACATTAAATTACGAAGTTTTCACAAACATGTCTGCCGTCGCGCAAGTATTAATGTTTGGGTTGAGATTTTTCTGTTTGTTATTCCTTTTTCTGTAAGATTTCGGATTATAACATATCAGAATAATTGACAGTGACCCTAAGTTTGTGTACCATCATGGGTAAGGGTCACAGAAGATGTGAATTTTGTGGTATCAAGGAGGCCTAGCATACCGTAAATAAGTTGCTATTTTCCAAGTTTTTACTGGATCCCAACCGGTGAGTACCGATATTTATTGCTAATGTGATCTTGTGCTCACTTTAACACTATGCTATGCTATTCAAATTCTGTATTACGACTCTCGAGCCATCAATCAAGATCAGTTGAAACTCTTGAAGAAATGGTTTAAAACATTGTGCCTACACTAATATTTGTCTACTTTAAATTATAATCTAATTTAGTCTAAATAGGTTGACTGCTAAATATATTGGTCAGAGTCTAAGATTATGTTATCTACCTTGACACCAATAGATAATTATGTAAATACTGGGATTATGAAATAAATCTAAGTTTATTAATAATCTATTCCATTTAGTTACGCTGATAGTGTAAATTGGGTGTTTTCTTAACTTTAAATCACACTAAATAAATTCACAGTGAAACAAAGTCAGTTATAATGTAACCTTTTATATTTTGTATCTTCCAGTTGCCGAGAGTGGCTAAAAGCAGTTGGTAATTAAGAACTGGTGCATCTACCAATAGAAAAACTGCATGAGCAGTCAAATATATATTATGTGCTAATGCCTTGGAAAAAAGGATTTCAACAAAAAGGGAAATAGTCGCAGAATTTCAACATAATATGTATCAGCATTCTGAGTCAAAAGGTAACTATAATAAACACCATAATTGATCTCTATTATACATAACAATATACAGTACAGTCCTCTCATGTCATCCATCTGATTATAAAAAAAAATAGATGCAACCTCTTGTTTAGGTTGTTTCATTAAAATCCATTAACCTTTATCATGTGATGATGTTACAAAAAAATAGACAGACAGAAAGAAATTCTCAAAATTGATTGAGTTAATTTGTGTAGGTACTATTGCTAATTTCAACTAGAAAAGATCCCTGCGTTTTATGTGAAAGGAAATGTTTACAAGTCTTATCGAAAATATTGCTTATATTTAATTATCTTTACAGATTTAACACCAACGGAAAATCAGTTGATGGAACAATTACAAAAAACTAAATGCAGCCTGGCATCACTAAGACGCAGTGCCAGTCTCTTGGAAAAATAAACTGATGTCGGCACAAAAAAATAAATAAGGAAGCCATTTTGGTCTGAGACCAATGTTGATAGCTCATTTAAGTATATCCATTATTAAATACAGAAATCATATAAATCTGTGTTTTATTTTACCGATTTTTCAAAATAAATTAGTTTTGGAGGCTCACTATTATCTGCGTATCGATATCGATGAAATGCATTAATTTCATCGATATCGATAATTTTATTGATTTCTATATGTTGCGCATCCCTATCGATAACCCTTTCAAGGTCATGATTGTCATTGTCAGTGCTACTTAGAATTTTTATGTTGGTAGTCATGTTTTTTTATGTGGTTGGCTAAAAAAGGTAACAAATTCTCAAAAACTGAATGTTCTAAGTTCCGTCTCTTAAAGTTACATGCTCTGTGATGTCCCACTTGAAGTCTTAATATTATCGTGCGAAACTTAAATGTTCAGGTTTATTATATTAGGTCTTCAGTGATGCAAGGCTTTAGAGTGCACGGCGAACGGTTCATAATGACGTGTTTAATAATTCAGCAAAATATCTCGTTGGTATGAAACCATTAATTTGTTTCATATTCATTCACCATTTGACATCGCTGCACCTTGATAATAAGCCTATTCCTCATATCTCTTAACCCTCACACTCACAGAATTCCTCTAGAACAAAGAATAACATTGTATTTATTACACATAACACCTAATTATTTATCATTCACTAATCGAATTATACGTCATAATCAATTTAAAACTTTAAAGGCATTTTCTATCTCAACAATACCTTTGTTCTATCAACAATACCTTTGATTAAGATTTATGTTTAGTAAAATATGAAATATTTAAATGATAACACTCACACTTAGTCCGCTTTCATTGTAAATTTGTGTAATAAAATTACATTCACTTTTACTGCATTCACTTTTTATTTGACTGCATTTTGAAAATAATAACCACAACACCGCTAATAGCTAAATACTCGTCACCGACAATAATCACGAACCAACAAAGTTCTAAGTGAATACTCATAACGAATTGCATCTGTCTACCCCACAGAAATCGAAATAATTTACTTAGTTTTCTGTGGTCTACCTGCTAAACTTTAATATTTATGTGAACAAGACGAATGAAAAAAAAAACGAATAATTATCGAACTAGTCATTACTATGAGTTGCAGACAAAGTGAGTGTGCGTGTGTGTGTAATGTGCGTGTGTACAGTATTGTAACAACTTATAGAAGAAGGTCGTAAGTCAAACCGAAGCGTCAGTCTATTGCTTTGTGAGATTGCTCATGGACTTTTGGTCGGTACTGTACCTACGTAAATAATGGATTTAGGTTTTGGAAGACGGTTGTCAAATAAATCAAAAACATCGACTTCCAAAGCTATTTATTGATAGAAAAAGAGCGTTTGTTTGTCAAATATGTTCAAAAATTGTTATTTTTTAATTCTTTTAAAGTCAACACTCGTCAATGTAATATTAGTATACTGACAATATTTTTTACAAAAAATATTAAATTGATACGTAAAAGAAACACTTTGTACACGTCCACGTTGAAAGAAAGCGGATTTTTTTATTGTAATATTTTGTTTAGCATGCATGTACAATATGTTATTGCAAGTTAACGGGAATGCCCTTCGGTTAATAAACTGTATAAAATTCCTTTTTAAATTTTATACTTCTTGTATTGCCGTTTTTTTTTTTAAAAAAAAATCCACATCCGATTGTAAGTTATACCATTTCATCATCTGCCTAGTTTATCCCAACTATGATAGGATAAGATTCCAGTCTTACAGGATGCAGCTGAATACCAGTATTTTACATGGAGCGGCTCACAACCCAGTTACTGGGTAATACGATACCACACTTGGTAAGACTAGTTGTCGGACTTTCGGGCTTTTGACAACCCGAAACGACTGTCAAAGATCTACAAATGACATCCGGGACATGCGGGGATCTCGATTTAATGGATGGTCACCCATCCACATACCGACCTCGGCAAGGGTAGCTTAACCTTCGATCGATCCGCGTGGTCGTTATTATTTAGCCAGGAGCTAAAGGTGCAAATCCTATCGACATGATTACAAAAATGCTCAATATTCTGAGGAAAAAACAAAATAAGTATAGTTTGACCGAAACCGCTGTGCTGCTATACCGCGTCTTGGGTATGTGCGCTGCGAGACGGGGAGGCATTGCAGGCCGCTCATTCGTCAACGCTCACGGCGTCCCGCCCCCACCTCGCCGCGCATTCCTCAGGCGCGGTGTAGCTTGTCCCCTCTGAAATGACGCTACCCACTACCGTATTTACGCACCCGATAAGCCCACATTCGCTTGGACGTCAAAATATCGCAGCGGGATTTTATCGCGCACAGGATTTTCAACGCTCTACTTAGCACCGAGAGTTGAAAATCAAACTGTGTGTTTTTTCGACACGCTGGGATGCACTTTGTTGAATTCTCGACGCTCGGTATAACACCGAGAGTTGAAAATCCAATGCGCGATAAAATACTGCCGCGATATTTTTACGTCCGTGCCGATGTGGGCTAATGCAGATTTCTAAGGGTAATGCGGTAGTGGGTCGCATCATTTCAGACTGGCTTTCCCCGACTAAATAATCATGATCAAAACTTTGATCCAGCCCGTCACATCCTTGATGTCCTTCCTCTGGTTAACGCCCTAAGCCGAGGTTCGCTTAGCGATCGTTCACCTAGATTTAATTAGCATAGTTGAATAACCCCTCGCTGGAGGTTTTAAGTGTAGTAGTTTAAGGCACCCACAGGAAAGCCCGGTTAAGTGGTCATGATCTCAGAGGTCAACTAAGAGATGCCCAACCTATAAAAAAATAAATAAAAAAATTCGGACTGGACAAGCTGTACAGCGATCTCGGTCAAACTTATAGATAGATAAAGGTAGCTGTACCAGGGTTAACTGCCTCTGGATCCACTTAAAACCAAATTATACCAATTTTCACTGCATTGTTTTCAGGAAAATAATTATTGTAGTGTTTCCACAAAGGTACAATACTGTTTACAAAGATGTTGAATAACTAAAAGGGGCACAGTGACAATGATGTTCATACATACTTAATACCAGTGCAGTGGTGGCTTTTTTTTTTGTATGGCGTCTCATATTTGGCCTCAGATCATCATCTACCTAGCCTTTTCCCAACTATGTTGGGGTCGGCTTCCAGTCTAACCGGATGCAGCTGAATACCAGTATTTTACACGGAGCGACTGCCTATCGGACCTCCACAACCCAGTTACTGGGTAATACGATACCCCTTGGTAAGACTGGTTGTCAGACTTTCGGGCTTCTGATGACTCGTAACAACTGTCAAAGATCTACAAATGACAGCCGGGACCAACAGCTTAACGTGCTTTCCGAGGCACGGAGGGGTCTTGGCATGTAAAGATGGTCATGATCCACGGACCAACCGTGGCAAACGTAGCTTAACCTGATAGATCGACCCGTGCGGCTTCCCTGTGGGTGCCTTCAGCTACTACACTTAAAACCTCCAGCCAGGGGTTATTCAACTATCCTAATTAAAACTAGGTGAACGCTCGCTAAGGGCACCCCCTGTGGGGTACGAACCTCAGCTTAAGGCGTCAACCGGAGGGAGGACATCAAGGATGGGACGGGCTGGATCAAAGTTTTGATCATGATTATTAGTTGGGGAATTTAAAGCTACGTGCTCAGCTGCAACAACTGCTGGCACCTCGTTATCGAGCAAGGGTCCGGGGTCACTCTTTTAGTCACATTATGCGTTTTGTATCATTAAACTTACCAACTATCATTGCTTCTAACTAAGTACTTCACAATTAGCGATGATTCACCAGATAGTTCTAGAAAAACTTACTATGCATTCGCATAGTACCGAAGTCATAAAAAAGTTACTTCAAGATTGAACTAACTTTTCATTTCAGCATTAATGCCAGTCAGATGCTGTCTGACGCTGGTTTTCTAATGAACCCTTAACCTGACAAGTGACGGGGAGTACAAACATTCAACATACCTAATACATAATTTGTATACTTAAAAACTAAATAAATAAATAAGCACGTAATCAAATATAGTGCAAAAACATACGAAAACAAGAAGAACTGTCCCAGCAAAGGACGGAAAATCACTGAGCGTGCGCAACCACCCGCATACCCAATATTTATTTGGTTTGATACAACAGGAATCATGACAGGCATTCCATATAAGTGAGACATTAAGCGACCATATCCAGTTTCTGTTGCGAATCTATGAGATACTGTCGTAAACGTGTTCGATGAAAGACACAAGTCATATACAACGAAGGTGAGTACTAAGTATATTTGAAAATTCATTTCATGTCGGCGTTAAATAAGAGAAGAAAGTTTGTATTGAAGTTCGTCATTTTTGTCGATGGGAAATCCCCTCGGGCGCAAGGGTCGTAAATAAATAAAACCGAACTAAATTCTAATAAAAAGTTCCGTTCCTATTTGCACTGTTACCATTTCTAAGAAACATTATATTATTTAAATCTCCAGTTTGCGTTGTCTATCGTCAGTCACTCCCGGAAATGTTTTATACGAACGTCTGTAGGTACCTTCCATTTCCGCTCTAAATCTGTGTCACCCGTCACTTCCGCACGAATCAAAATGGCGGCGCGAGCGTAAAGCATAGGATAGAATATTATAAATGTGAACGAAATTAAAATCCGTGCCCTCTGAGTGTGTGCTTTGTGTTGAATTGTTTCAAAGCGTGTAAAGTTATAATTTTTAACCGACTTCCAAAAAGGAGGAGGTTATATGTTCGTAGCGTATTTTTTTTAATGTATTTCCGATTTCTCCGTTATTAGAGGACCGATTAAAAAAATTCTTGAAAGGGTATGTTCTCAAATTGGTCCCATATAAATTTTATTAATTTTGCTTGGTTAGTTTTTGAGTTAGCTACAAAATACGTTTTTTTTCCCACTTAGTATGTAGATGATATGATAAGTTCCTGTCACTGGTATTCGAATGTGTGTCGGGTAGGTACCACAACTAAAAAGTGAAAAATAAAAACTTTTACAAAAATAAACCGACTTCCGAAAAAAAACACTACAAAGTGAAAAAATAACTTTAATTTCGGAAGTCGGTGGCAAAAAACGAAAATACAAAACCCAAGACACCGACTTCCGAAATTAAAGTTATTTTTCACTTTGTAGTGTTTTTTTTTGGAAGTCGGTTTTTTTTTGTAAAAGTTTTTATTCAAATGAAAAACGTATCTACTAGTGAAAAGTTCATGAATATTTTTTTTCAACATCACTGGATTTCGTGATCCAAATAAGGCTGTAATATAACATTTTCACACAGCCGCGAAGCATAATTAGATCAACGCGATACTGACCTGCAAATTGCAAAAAACATAAGAAAATTTTCGCAATGCAAAAATCCAACAAAATACAGAAGAAAATGTGTTTCCATCCCAAGTGTTAATACAATTTTAATTGGCAATACATGATTTATTTTTTAATGCGATTTCCAATTAAACCTGAACCGGTTCAGGCATGAAATAGACTGTTTGATTTTCTTTATTACATTCTTTTTAGGGTTCCGTAGCCAAATGGCAAAAACGGAACCCTTATAATTTCGTCATGACCGTCTGTCATGGCCGTCTTATAGGCACTAGGTATATTGATGAAAATAGGAAAGAAGGTGTATTTTGTGCACCGCTAAACAATGGTGAACAAGAAACACGAAAAAAAAATTAGGATAACAGTCAAGTGTACCATATCATGCTCGCCGTCTGATAAGGACCAGGCTCGGGTTGACGGCGCGTTGTGTTCCACGCGCGCCTCAAAAATATGTCAGCACAACAGAAGGGGTCCGCTAGGGCTGATGTCTGCCGGGGTTGCGGTTTTGTCCAAAAGGGTTACCGTGGCCCCTGGCAACATACAGGCAACTGAAGGAACACGGGTGGGTTTTAGTCAGTAAGAGTCTGAGATGCCCTCTCGCTCCCGGGAGAAGTTATTTGATAATTTCCCAACAAAAAAAAAGTGTACCATATCATAAGGATGAAAAAAAATTCAATGCACATGAGCGTATGGGGTATCATTGGATCCCATAAAAAGATGATGATGTTTCTAAGTGACTTTTTTATTTAAGTCTATAGTTTGTGAGATATGGGATGTATTCGGTTCCAGCTGCAGCAATAATTTGTTTTTCAACGTTTTTTTAAGAAATACTATGAAAATACAAACTTTTTTGCGGTCGATAAAATCAATACTGTGCATGATATTCATCCTAACTACGGAACCCTTCACTGTGCGTGGTCCGACACGCACTTGGCTGGATTTTCCTTTTCACGTGAGATGCAGGAAAATGGAAAAGAAAAATGTCATGAAATATGAGAACGAAATGAGGATATTGTAATTATTATGATTTAATTGTTTGTTTTTCTTTTGTGAAAACAGATCTTTTATGTTAATGATCCTATTAACGTAAGATCAGAAATAACTATCCAATTTTACTTTGCTTCAGTTCATACCAACACGACAGAAGAAACACAAGCATTCGACACTGACAGAATGATTTAAACACCCAACGAAAATTAAACGTTTAAAATACACAGTTTGCAACAACTTTTTGATGCGACAGTTACCAGTAGAACCCGTCGCGCGTGAAATTACTACTGATTTAAAGTTAAACGGAGCTTGTAAACCACTGGAAACAGCAGATTAAAGATTAAATAAGCTATTTTGTGGGATTTTGTTGAAGTCAGCGTAAATATAATATCACGGTTGTTTGCTCCGAAGGGGGAGGCAGAGTTGTGGTGTATACTGAATCAATCAGCCTATAATGTTCCCACTGCTGGGACACAGGCCTCCTCTCTGTGAGAGAGAGTGGGTTGTAATCCACCACGCGGCCCAGTGCAGGTTGGTAGTATGTCACATGTCTTCTAATATTTAGGGTTCCGTAGCCAAATGGCAAAAAACGGAACCCTTATGGATTCGTCATGTCTGTCTGTTTGTCCGTCCTTATGTCACAGCCACTTTTTTCAGAAACTAAAAGAGCTATGCTGTTGAAACTTGGTAAGTGGATGTATTCTGTGAACCGCATTAAGATTTTTACACAAAAATAGAAAAAAAACAAAACATTTTGGGGGTTCCCCATACTTAGAACTGAAATTCAAATTTTTTTTTTCATCTAACCCGTTCGTGTGGGGTATCAATGGATAGGTCTTTAAAAATGATATTGAAGTTTCTAATATTTTGTTTTTCTAAACTGAATAGTTTGCGCGAGAGACACTTCCAAAGTGGTAAAATGTGTGTCCCCCCCCTGTAACTTCTAAAATAAGAGAATGATAAAACTAAAAAAATGTACAGTACCGACCAAAAGTCCATAAGCAATCTCACAAAGCAATAGACTGACGCTTCGGTTTGACTTACGACCTTCTTCTATAAGTTGTTACAATACTGTAGACACGCACATTACACACACACACTCACTTTGTCTGCAACCAATGACTAGTTCGATAATCATCATTCGTTTTTTGTTTCATTCGTCTTGTTCACATAAATATTAAAGTTTAGCAGGTAGACCACAAAAAACTAAGTAAATTATTTCGATTTCTGTGGGGTAGATGCAGTTTGTTACGAGTATTCAATTAATAGAACTTTGTTGGTTCGTGGATAATATTGGTGACGAGTATTTAGCGCAGTGTTGTGGTTATTATTATCAAAAATCAGGCATAAAATATATTGAAGAGATCAGGTCAGATCAGAGAATATTATTGCGCTGCGTAAATGTGAAGTGAATATCTAATGAAACCGGACTAAGTGTGAGTGTTATCATTTATATATTTCATATTTTACTAAACATAAATCTTAATTAAGGGTATTGTTGATAGAACAGAGGTATTGTTGAGACAGAAGATGCCTTTAAAGTTTTAAATTCATTGTGAGGTTTAATTCGATTAGTGAATAATAAATAATTAGGTATTATGTGTAATAAAAACAATGTTTTTCTTTGTTCTAGAGAAATACTGTGAGGGTTAAGAGATATGAGGAAGGGGCTTGTTATCGAGTAGCAGCGACGTCAAATGGTGAATGACACAAATGGTTTCATACCAACGAGATATTTTGCTGAATTATTAAAAACACGTCATTATGAACCGTTCGCCGTGCACTCTGAAGGCTTGCATCACTGAAGACCAGCTAGAAAACCGTTTTTTACCTTAAAATATTGACCGTAACCAACTTAACAACAGATTCGTTATTGCATGAATTTATGGTAACGAATTTTTTAAGCACGTTTCAATAGGGTGTTTGTCGTATTTCTTGCAGATATACCGAAATTGTTTATTATTTTAGTAATAGTATTATTTTAGGATTAAAAGAGGTTTAGTTTCAATCTTCTTTTCGTAAAGAAAATGAATACTTAAGCTATAACCTCAATACCAACCAATATTTACTCATTTAACAAAGCTTTATATTTATATTGAAAAAAATCCATTTAAAATTTAAAACATTTCAAAATTTAAATATGTCAAAATAATACAAATTGCTTTAAAGTTTCTAGACATCTATTTCACATATTATTCAGGTGAAGTAATGATAAATAATTGTAGCGTTTGATAACTATACTAAGTAAACTAAACATAACGAATAAATATTATTTATTTTTTATTAAAACATATCACGCATTTTTATTCTAAACCCTTTATTGCAATAACAACATTAATAAATAGGCAGGATATTTAAAAATATTATTATTGCAAACAAAAATAATAATATTTGCAAAAACAGCGCTGTGATTTACGAGATTAGAACCTTAGCCATCTTGAATCTAAGACCAACGCTTAACGCTGCTATCTGCACATATAATTTACTGTCGAATTTTAGCAATGCGATACACTGGCCAAGGTCACGCGTATAATGCGTGCTAACAAAAGTTATGGAAATATAAGTGCGGCGCCCGCGAACCGTGACGATACGATAGTGTGTAGTGCAAAACTGCGTTCTCTGTGGTGTGTGTACGGCACTCACACCACAGACGTCTGACTGTTTACACATACAAATGTACGGACTATACCGCGTGTTCACAGCAATACGACTCTTAGCGTGCTTTTGCACTTTTGAGCGCTTACTGTACCATGTAAACTTCCACCGAAAATTGGTTTGAACGAGATCTAGCAAGTAGTTTTTTTTAATACGTCATAAATCGTAAACCGCAATTTACCTTTCATTCAATGTTACTTGCTGCTACGGAACCCTTCATGGGCGAGTCCGACTCGCACTTGGCCGCTTTTTGGTTCTATTACATGCTTCCTCACGATGTTTTGACTTTGACTTTGACCGTTTTGAGAGCAGTGGTGATGAAAATATTTACACAAAGCAAAACGCTTGTCAAAGACCCCACGCTTTGCAGTCGCGCTTGTGACCACTAGACCAACGAGGAATTCTAATGGTTATCTATTATAATAAATAAATTATTTTACTAGAAAGTTTACAAAATGTGAACACGAATAAATGTTTTCAGGATATTTGAGTCCTGTTTATCCGCAATGACTTGTAGGATGCTGTTAGTGCTACCCCGGACTCTGCTTAATAACGACGCAAGCCACTTGCGCACGATGGCATGAAAGCCGTCTACCCTGGCCTCCGCAAACATACCAAAAGCACTACAAAAGTGGGGCAGCCCTAACAACGTCCTAAATCCATTGTTATATTGGACCTGTAGGGCACTGAGCAGCCTCTGCGGATACCTAAACCACAGGCTGCACGCGTAAAAGTCTGACAGTAGGCTCTAAATAGTGTGACTTTAATTTGGTCACTATAACCCGCAAACCTGCGGGCCAGCATATTACATCTGACCACAGATGCTCTACGTTCCCTTTCTACGTCAACTTGGTCGTCAAGGCCCTCGGTAACATAATGTCCGAGGTATTTGAACTGTTGTACCCGCTTCAGGTTAGTACCATTCAGCTTAATCGCAGGTACATTTGACGGACACTTACCGGAGGCCCTGAAGACCATGTACTCACTCTTCTTACAATTATATAATGTTCCTCATTAAAATAGCAGCGATAGCTGCCAAGTCACAGGTCTCGAGTTCGAACCTAAAGCACACACCTCTGACTTTTCGGATTCATGAGCGTTTTGTATAATTATCACTTGCTTCAAAAACGGTTTAGGAAAACATCGTGAGGAAACCGGCATGCCTGAGATATTTCTCGACGGTATGTGAAGCCAAGTCAGAGGCCCATGGACGGCTTTAAAACTTTGACACTAGTGTTACATCTACACTGGCCCGCTAAGACGCTGGCAACACTGTCGGCGTGCCCTCACCACTTGCAAGCCCCTCCACGCACTTGAAGACGCCATGACGGGAAATAGTGCTTAAATAAGCTTGCACGTCATTCTCGTCCCTCCGACTGTCGGTGAACGTGAGTAAGACGCAAGCCATAGTGACTGGCTTTGCGCCCCTCCCACCCCCCCTGAAGCTACATGGAGTCGACGTCGATTGGGCGCCCCAGGCCAAGTACCTGGGTGTGACCATCGACCGCCGCCTCACGATGGGGCCCCATGTCCGCAAGGTCGTCGCGCAGGGTAAGGTCGCCCGCAACCTCCTCAGACCCGTGCTCTCATCCCGCATCCCGACGCGCGTCAAGCTGAGCGTGTACAAGATGTACATACGCTCAGTCTTGACGTACGCCGCCCCGGCCTGGTTCGCCCTCGCGTGCGAGTCGAGCCGAAAAACACTCCGCACGCAACAAAACCTTGCGTTGCGGACCATTGTTGACGCCCCTCGCTACGTGAGGAACGATGTAATCCACCGGGACCTCGGGATAGAGAGCCTGGATACGTTTGTAGGGCGACTCGCGAAGGCCATGTTCGCGCGTGCCGACGCCTCTGCCTGGCCCCATGTCAGGCAGATAGCGCCATTGCACGCGCGGCCGCCTGACGCGAAACCCCTGCCCCGCGACCTGGTAGCGGACCCTGACCCCATCGCACCGGATTGACGCCTCGGGTAAGCAGCACCCAGGTTACACGCAGCTTACCCGAAATAATAAGACTCTACAGATGTACACATACATCTGTTGTGTGGCGTGTTCTAAGTTAATATAGGCACGTCACATAACTAAATACAGACATCCATCACTACACATGCACCCATACATAACACGCGCGGGCGCGATGCGGGTCGCGACGTGCGTCTACACTGAGCGGTGTTACTCTACAACACTAGCCGCTCATACATACGCGACTGCCTACCCCTCAAACCGTAAACGGCTCGATCTGTAAGCGGGGAGAGGGGGAAGCTACATATTAGACCTGTAGGGCGTCGAGTCGGCATCACCGTCGCTGGTCGTTCTCGCTGGGCCTCCCCCGGGTAACCGGGGGTCTCACCTGGCGGGGACAGACCGCCGGGATGTCGTGAAGAAAGCGGCGCCAGGAGCTGGCGTCGTGGCGCGCCTACAGATTTACTCAGAGCAACCAATAACATAGATGCACTTTTGCTTCACAAAAGTGTAGTCTTTTTCATAAGCCGTCCGAGGCAAACAAAATCGAGGGGCCCATTTCTATGGGTCAATGTATGGCCACCGCGGGCGAAGGGCGAAGCCCTGACCCCGCTCGCCACGCCCCCTTGCGGGGGCGTCGCGACATCCACAACACTCGTCCCTCTTTTCCACCAGACCAACTGACCAGGTCGAACCTCTGTCAACTTACTATTTGATTATATTTTAATATTGCTGTTTGTACGGATAATTAGAACCCGATAAGTATACATCATCTTTTGATTTATATTGTACCTTATAAAAATGATGGTAGTTCAATATTTATGTTTAGTAATAATTGATTGGTGATTTGCTTTTCGTATGACTAGATTATAACTGATTTTAGTTCAAATAAGTTCCTGTGATTTTGGGAAAGGATCACAGAATTACCGTTAATTACAAGGGATATATCATCTCTATTAATGACAGGCTGCCCTAACAATATATCGACTTTTCCCAGGTCGACATGAGTAACTAAAGCACTTGTTTTTACAGATAAACCATCCAAGGAAACATTGATTTTTGTTTCGCCCAGTGCGGGTATTGGAATGCCAGTAAAACCTTTTAAAATTTTGTCACTTGGTTCGATAATACATTGTAATAATTTCGCAAAACTATAACTTATGACATTACTTTGTGCTCCAGTATCTAAGTATGCAATAGCCTTTAACCCATTAACCGTTACATCTTTAAAGTATAAATCGTTAAAGCTTTGTATAACTTTCACATCTTTTATTTTATTCGACTCGGTATGAACATTCTGCCTACAAAATCTTGCAATATGCCCGGTCTTCCCACAATTTTTACATAACCGAGTGTCAGGGTTAGTGCAATCCATAACCAAATGGCCTTCGGTATTACATCGGTAGCATTTGATTGGACTGGAAGGAGACTGGTATGATTTTTTTTCAGCTGGCTTAGATGTATTGATTGCATTAGAAGAATATCTCAAAGCACGTTGATCACTCTCACGAAATCGCGATGAATGAGACTGGTAATTTTCCATCGATACCAAAAACTGACCATACAATTCTTCTGGGTTTGTACTTTTCAAAGCTAGCTTGCAATTCAGAGGGTAGGCCGCGAATAATACACGAGACCGCAGCACTGTCATCGAACCTACATCTACGGCACATTGCCAATTTATCGTAAAAGTATTTACTCATCGTCTCTTTTGGTACTTTCTTACGACCAACTAACTCTTCAATTAATTCCGCAAATTCAAACATCCTAGGAAACGCACGTTTCAAAAGTTCCTGCCACTCGCACCACGTAAGATCGTAATTATCCAGCCTATTATACCAACGTCTAGCTGAGCCATCTAATCTAGTCTGCATGTAATACGAGCGTTTTGCCTCATCCCAGCTATAAATATCACCCAACTGGTTGATTTTCTTCAGCCAAACAAACACGTTATTATCTTTGTCATCCGGGTCAAATAACGGAATTATTATGTCGCCTTTAACACTGTCACTTCTATTTTCACGCGTTCTGCTAAAGAATTTGTTCATCATACCTTCAACTTTTTCGTTTACCAACTGTTCTAGCTTACTGCTCGATGATTCTTCGTAGGTAGACGGTACTGCCCGCTTTGCTGCGGCTTGCACATCAGAATCATCAGATTCACTGCTACTGCGTCTAGCTCGCTGCCTCTTCATGATGAGCGGAGTAATCCCACTTCTGAAACTGTAACAAATGATTAAACACAGGGTTTATAATAAATGAAATTCAAACGACCTTAGTAAATTATTTTAATTAGTTATATAAAGAAATCACAGGAACTTATTTGAACTAAAATCAGTTATAATCTAGTCATACGAAAAGCAAATCACCAATCAATTATTACTAAACATAAATATTGAACTACCATCATTTTTATAAGGTACAATATAAATCAAAAGATGATGTATACTTATCGGGTTCTAATTATCCGTACAAACAGCAATATTAAAATATAATCAAATAGTACGTTGACAGAGGTTCGACCTGGTCAGTCTGGAATAAATACGAAGCTTGATGCTGCGTATAGAATAACTAAGTCGCTTGGTCATGACCGGTATATGATACACAGCGTAAAAGGGTTTAGAGGATACAAGAAATTTAGTACAGTGGTGGCTGTAGATTCTTTGAGGCCGTATGTAGCTGTTGTTGGTTCTGATAGTGATGACGCTGATAACGCTGACCAATTAGATACGGAAGATCTTATAGATCTATTAGAAAGTTAACTAATGCACATCGTGTGGACACTTTGTTTCAGGACGGCCGAGCTGTTACATCTACACTGGCCCGCTAAGACGCTGGCAACACTGTCGGCGTGCCCTCACCACTTGCAAGCCCCTCCACGCACTTGAAGACGCCATGACGGGAAATAGTGCTTAAATAAGCTTGCACGTCATTCTCGTCCCTCTTTTCCACCAGACCAACTGACCAGGTCGAACCTCTGTCAACGTACTATTTGATTATATTTTAATATTGCTGTTTGTACGGATAATTAGAACCCGATAAGTATACATCATCTTTTGATTTATATTGTACCTTATAAAAATGATGATAGTTCAATATTTATGTTTAGTAATAATTGATTGGTGATTTGCTTTTCGTATGACTAGATTATAACTGATTTTAGTTCAAATAAGTTCCTGTGATTTCTTTATATAACTAATTAAAATAATTTACTAAGGTCGTTTGAATTTCATTTATTATAAACCCTGTGTTTAATCATTTGTTACACTAGGTTAGTTCTAATCACACGAAAAAGAAAGAATTAAAAATCAGAAAACGTTTTATATAAAAAACTGACCAAGTGCGTGTCGGACCACGCACAATGTAGGGTTCCGTAGTTGGGCTGAATTTATCCCAAGAACAAACTTAACTTTGTTAAGTTTGTTCTTGGGATAAATTCATTCATTTTGTCGGCGTGATTAATATTTATACCCATGCCAAATTACAACTTTCTAGTACTACGAGTCTCTGAGCTAAGCCGCGGACAGACAGACAGACAGACATGGCGAAACTATAAGGGTTTCTTGTTTACTATGAAACCCTAAAAAGCAGCTAAAGTACTAAAGTAATCTATCATTTCCTGTTTAACGAACACCCTATATAACCGCTATTAAGCTGCTCTCGGCACCGTGGGCCACGAAACACGCGTTTTGACGCCACAACAGGGTGAGCGAGCCCTGATAAGTATTACATCAATATTCGGGAACGGTAAGCGATTTGAGTGATAAGCTGAAGCGGTTTAAAGATTTGCGTTGGTGTATAGCTTTGATAGCACAGCAAGTATACCTCTCTATGCGTAGAAAAAAATTAAGTCTAGTTTCCGATGGCATAAAAGCGTTGGAAATGTGTCACAAGCTGACTCTAAAAGTGAAATAATGGGAATATCAATTTTTAAATTGCCTTTTTGTTATAAAAACGTCATTCATGGATCAATGTTAAGGGTGCTTATTAATTTATACTTATGTTTCCACAGAACTGTAATTTTAAATCATTCAATAACCATTCAAAATTGAAACTGAATGATGACTTTTATTCAATAGGAATAGTTACGGTTACATTTTATGTTTTAATAGGTCTGTGTCATTGTTATCTCTTAGGTACGTTTATACAGCACGACCTGCTTGCGTTACACACTTTCTATCACAATCCGAAGGATTTGTGCAGGTATTTACAATGCCACATGCCAACAAAACATCACACTGCTCACGCAAAATCCTGCATCGCGCAAGCAGTGTTTACCGCACGACAAGTATACAACGTGTAACGTTAAATGCGCAAAACCTGAAAATAGTTTGATCAGAATAACGAGCAGAATCAATAGAACCATTTTTTTATATAGGTCACATTTTTCGAAAAAATTTCATTAAAAACGTTGCCGTGTCTATTTATTAATATGTCAAGCCATCACATGCACAAACCCGCCAAAATAGGTAAACAAACACAAATTTTTGTCGACCAATTTAAATTTCTCTCATACGCGGGATAATAATAGCTTTTATTTCAATGCAAATATGAATCTTACGAATTAAACAGTACATAAAACCTTTACAACTTTTTAAATTAATTTTTTGCTCTCTGAAATAGGTCAATTGAATTAAAAATCAGTTTCTGAGGTTTTGCGCATTTAACGTTACACGTTGTATATACAAAGTCCCGACATTAATCGTCGGGCAGTTGGCCACCAGACACAACACCCGTCTGGTAGGAGGATCCTCCTATTTCTGTAGAGGATGAGTGAACTTTACACCCTGTTCCTCATGCCTCTATAGATTTCTAAAGGAAATTCCTAATATATTAAATCATGTGTTTAAAAATTCGTCTGCTCGACAACGTAAATAACGCAATGCATGTTGTTGAATTTTCAAAATGAATGGCATTTCCACTTAGGTATTTATGCAATTACGCCGCTGCCCACTGGGCAGTCAGCTACTATGCTACTTTAGAGGATGAGGAACAGGATATAAAGTTCACTCATCCTCTATAGAAAAGGGAGGATCTTCTGTCCAGACGAGTGTCGTGTCTGGCGGGCAACTGCCCGACAATTGATGTCGGCACTTTATATATATATTATGGTGTTTGCGCGGTAAACTCTAATTGCACGATGCAGGATTTGTGTAACGTCAGGATTTTGTGTGACGTCAGGTCTTTGATACGTAGTTCGCATGTGGCGATGTAGATGCCGTCACACTACAAGACATTACCAATCTGCTAGCTGGCTAATCTTTTTACATCTGCCTATGCTAACGTCTCGTATACATACGGTTAGGCACAGCTGTGCCTAAAGTACACCCACATTTCTTCAATTAAGTCCTATGTAATAGGGAGCGAGCCAATTGTCATTAACTGGGCACAAATCAAACCTGGCTACTACTAAGACTTTCTTGATGGAAAAACC
This sequence comes from Agrochola litura, assembly GCA_949152395.1. Taxonomy (NCBI): domain Eukaryota; kingdom Metazoa; phylum Arthropoda; class Insecta; order Lepidoptera; family Noctuidae; genus Agrochola; species Agrochola litura. Next base: position 19,128,148 of record OX424514.1, on the reverse strand, counting down.
CAATAACACTTTGCCCGACCTGGGATTTGAACCTATAATCTCATAATCAGTAGTAACGCTTGCAACCCCCTAGATCAACTAGGCTGTCATAGCGGAAGAAAGACAAGAACGAAAAAAAAAAAAACGTGTGTCACTCGGCGACTGCCGCGGTAAAGCTATTGCATAGCATTTGTAACCTCCATACTTCCTATTTGTCAACGCTACACTTGGGATGATGACGGATGATGACATAAAACAAAAATTACGTTCCCATGAAAGGAGGAGTGGGGTGTTAGGTTTTTTCGTTACGGAATTTTTTGATTCGGCCGCCGCGATCAACGCCCGCGATAAAAGCTATGCAATAGCTTAATAAAGAAGATTCTAGAATAATAAAACCGCTTGTCGCTTCTTTCTCGAACCACACCCCACAGCTATTAATATTCATAGTGTAATTAATTCCAGTGCGCCACTGACACGATATTTATTATAACCCCAAAATTACAGCCACCGATTGGCTAGCGCTTTGTCCCGCTAATTTGTACTATTTGTTTGTGCAAAACACTGATTTTAATCAAATGCGTGCTGGTTTTAATTTGACGCTTGGATGGTCACAATTCGTTAGAATTATTCGATTTTATTTTGTTCACAATGACGAAAATATAGGGTGATCAATTCGAATGTAAACAACTTGTTTTGGCCATTATTTTTGCAGTTTTTTGGTATTTATTTATGTATCCAATATTTAGTTATAAAATGTGACAAATTTGCTATGCACCATTTATAAAACCTAGCAGAAAATTTTGCCCCCGCTGGGAATCGAACCTGGAACCTCTGGGTCTGAGACAGGTGATTTTTTATTTTATTTAATTGAACGGCCGAAGCCTGTTACACTACTTAAACATATAATTTATTTAACACAATCATCTTCACAATCATGCATTCTTTTCACAAAAATTCAAACATTCTGAATCTAACCACTAGAAAAAGCGATCGCATTTTAAACCTGCGTCATGGTGGAGATTTGGCAAATGTTATTGTTGTGATTTTGTTATCATACAAAATTGCCAAGCCTGTAAATTATATACATGTAAGTATGGGAAAATATCTGGTTCATCATCATCATTTCAGCCGAAAGACGTCCACTGCTGGACATAGGCCTCCCCCAAGCACCGCCACTTCGACCGATTCTGTGTTTTCCGCATTCAGCGGATTCCTGCGGCCTTCACAAGGTCGTCGGTCCATCTTGTGGGTGGCCTTCCAACGCTACGTCTTCAGGTACGTGGTCGCCAATATCTGGTTATTTTCGTTTAATAAAAAATGTGTAGGTAATTGATTTCTCCGAATTTTTTATTTTTTATTATGCGATTTATTCATATTAAAATTATCACCCCAAGAATACTCCTTTCTGAGCCCACCACAAGGGCTTAACTCAGGAAACAATTTCTTTGCCTTCAATCTAAAATCTTGTAAACCATTAGCAATCTTCCCACATAATATAATTGGGGACGTCCTATTCCTCCGTCGATTTCCTCTCCCGATGCCGGAGGAAGGCGTTCCCGCATCCTACGGATATGTGGAGGAAGTCACATCGAACTGCATGATTAAAATGTCTTCCGATCAAATGTATTTTCAATCGATGTCTTATGAAAAGAATTTCTCAGGTTATGTTTTCAATTTCCTTAAAAAATAATGTTGGAAAATACAGTTTAAGATTGACAGTCGTTTTGTATATTCGAAACACAGAATCAAAATCAACACTATATTTGAACTTTTAAACGTATTCAGTAACTTGACAGCTTTGGAGTGATACTAGTTTCTGACAAAAAAAAGACAGCGAAGAAAAAAAACGTATACGGGCCCCCCGTCAGGAACGAAGTTCCTTCTCACGTATGATTTAAAACAAAAACAATTTTTTTTGCAGCCGCCATCTTGGATTTACATTTTGATCTCACGATCGGCTTTGGCACCCTCGAAAACAATGAAAACGATATCCATGATGGAAAATTTTAAAATTTTCAGTATCGCCATCTTGAATTTGTGTACCAAATTTCAACTTAATCGGTTCATTAGATTCGGAGTAAATTGACCGTGACAGACGGACAGACAGACCGATAGACAGACAGACGGACACACGAGTGATCCTATAAGGGTTCCGTTTTTTCCTTTTGAGGTACGGAATCTAAAAAAATATGAGCAAAATTGAGTGAACCCTACAATGTTGGAGTGATACTATACCTACTTCATTTGACATAAGATTAGACATTTAAACAAACCTTTTTTACAGTTCGTTCAACCGATTTTGACTTCTATACCGTTGGCATAAAGATGGTATTAAAAGCAAAAAAGTGGTTACAAAACCAACTGTTTACTGCAGCTACCACTTGTCATACCACCAACGCAATAGAAGTCAATTTCGGTTGAACGAACTGTATGAAGGGTTTATTTAAATATCTAATCTTATTTCAAATGGAGTTTACTTTCCGACAAAAAAAAGATAGTGAAGATAAAAAATTATGAGCGAAATTGAATAAATCTAATGTTCATAAATGCATATTAAAAAAATCACAATTTTCTAAATATTATTCTGTGCAGTTGGGGCCAGTTATACTTTGTATAGGCGATTCTTAAGGAAATCACTGTAGAACAATGATAAAATACACCAATGAAATCAATACTCATGTAGATTTGTGTTTTATTTATAAAAAAAAAACAAAATTCAAAATTAAAAAGTAATTTATTCAAACTAGGCTGAGAATCAGCACTTTTCGAACGTCAAAATTACATAAGGCAGTCCCCCAAAAACGCCCACCCTTCACCACTTCCTAGTGCCTTTAGCTGGGAAGAAGAAGTGGCGCAACAAACTCCCCAGCAGCACAGCTGTTTGTTCAAGTTAGAAAAATAAAATGATTCTATACAATAGTATGCAAAAATATTATGCAACACAAAAAAATATTTTAATTATAAAATGTTCCAACCGTTATTCCGAAGGTATAATAACAGCAGACTATAATTATTATCCGAATTTATTATCGACATTTTCGAATAATGTGTGAAATGGATGATAATTTTGAATGATAATATTGTTTTTTGTTGAAATGAGAAGTAATGGGACAATGTATTTAAATGTACGATGTTAATTGCTACTTATGGCAAGGACCAGAAATATTATTTCCAAAACTTTTTTTTTGTACAAAATAATACAACCAAGTTTTTTTTTAATCAACGTACGGAATCTGAATATAATGATACGAAATTGAATATTGAAAATACGATAAATGGAATAGTACAGAAGAATTTTATCGAATTGGAATAATATCCGTATTTTCCCGTGTAATACCTGTTCGGTTAGACCAGAATACAGTGAAAATATATCAATGGCCAGCTAGTCTGCGGGATTGGTTTGAATATATATTCACTGTCCAATATAGTGTGATTCTTTATAATGTGCACATATTGAAATGAGGGAATCTATGCTTAATTTTTATCGACAAAAAATATATTTAAAAAAAAAACTTTTTTTTTTCTCTTTTTCGTCTTATTGATACATTTTACAACTATTGTAAAAATTTAAGAAAAAAATATAGATTTTTGCTAAAAAAAAACATGTTTGTTTTCAATTGCGGGTAGTTTTTTTCACAATTTTCATTCTATGAAGACGCCTAATTACTTCCAATCATTATGGAGTTTATTTCATTGCGATAGATGATTCAGTTTAAAAGTTACACCGTTTTGTTACAATTTTTTTTAATTCCATCAAAAGTGTAAAAAAAATTTTAGATTTTTAAAAATATTTTTTCTGTCGTTAAAATTAAGCATAGATTTCATTTCGATATGTGAACATTATAAAGATTCACAATGTACATATAAAAAAAAAACATGAAAAATTTAACTATAAAAGTGTAGGTAAATGGGACATGACAAAATATAGAACATAGATCTCGTATTAAAATAATTATAAGAACCGTTACCGTAGTTTTTTGCATAGTACTTGGCCAGAAAATCTATGAATTCACTAATGGAAAAATCACGCAAATCAGATTACATTCTCGAGGTTGTAACACACTAATATACATACAGAATTACCGGCGTTGCGTTTTATAAGAAATGCAAGGAAAAAACAGAAAATAATCGCATTAGTAGGGTTCAAATGGAAAGCAATCAAATCGTCTGTGACCCATTTTATATACAGAACCCAGACGCAAGCGACGCGCCGTTACATAGGAATTTAATATACTACTGTCTTCTACGCATAACAGAGGGAATTTCTCATTGTAAGAACACACGAATGAATTTTCTCAGAGTAATATTAGGAAATGTACTAAATGTATGTTTAGAATGGTCTATAAAACTAATATAAGCGTATTCTGATGCTCATGTCGTGATCCCTTAGAGTTTGAAGGCACTATACACTATGGGGTTTATTTATAAACGTTGCTTAAAGTTAAATAATGATTAGTGACTATTTAATCATACATTTTTGACGTTTGAACGACACTTAACTCTAAGCAAAGTTTATAAAAATAAACCCCCCTATATCTATAAAGTTGTATTTATACCTTCGAATTGGGCACATTTTTTGTTTTTTTTGGGAAATTATCAAGTAACTTCTCCCGCTCTGGGCGGAGCGGGAGGGCGTGTCAGACTCTTACTGACTTAAACCCACCCGTGTTCCTTCAGTTCCCATGTTGCCGGGGGCCACGATCACCCTTTCGGTTTTATTCGCAACCCCGGCAGGCATCGGCCCTAGCGGACCCCGTCAATTCTGCTGACATCTCTTTGAGGCGCGCGTGGAACACAACGCGCCGTTGACCCGGGCCTGATCCTTATCGGACGGCGAGCTATCCATTGCTCACCGTCCGCAATCCCGCGAATTGGTCACCTTGTCTGTAGTACCTAGACTCTGTAAGATTAGACAGTTAAATAAACCTGTTTTACAGTCCGTTCAACCGATTTTGACTTCTATACCATAAGCATAAGGATGGCATTAAAAGCAAAAAAGTGGTTACAATACCAACTGTTTACTGCAGCTGCCATTTGTTATGCCACCAACGCAATAGAAGTCAAAATCAGTTGAACGGACTGTAAAAAAGGTTTATTTAAATGTCTAATCTTATTTGAAATGGAGTATAGTAGTAGATTAATTTTTGTGAACGACTGCCTCGTTGGTCTAGTGTTTGCAAGTGCTACTGCTAAGCATGATGTCCTGGGTTCGATTCCCAGATCAGGCAAACTGTTATTGGGGTTTTCCCATCAGGAATTTCTCAGTAGCAGCCCGGAGTCTGGATTTGTGTCGTTCGAAGATTACAGGCGTGTGTTATATCTGAAGCACTGGAAAAGTGCCCAAAAGTCTGGCAGCATTGCCACGTTGTATGACAATTTTGATTCTTTGGCCCAAAACAGGCTAGGCCTCTGGTCACGTGGAGATTCGACCAACCGCTTGGCGATGTCTCGAAATACTCGATGACCACTCGGACCCCTAGTGTTTCAACCCCAAATGGCTCCAACATTAGGTTGTTATATTATCATTTATCGAACGTTTTTTTAAGTACGAGAATTTGTATTCCGGCATTTGAACTTGTACCCCATGGCCCTAGTGTTTTAACCCTTTGGGGCTCGAACATTTAAGTTCCAATAATATTGTAGAATTTGCGCCGTTTGAGGTTTTTCGCACCTACAGCAGCCGCCCCAGCACAGCCCGCCGAGCTAAGAAGATGGGATGGCGCAAGGGTGTCGACACAGATTGCGTCCCACACCAAAGGCCTACCCAACTTCCAAGGCATTATGGTCATTCCGTCTGGTGTCTTCAATTTAAGTTAAGACGAATTTAGTATACAGCAGATCTATTACAAGAATTCAATGTGAACTAAAATTGACTAAGTATTACCAAATTCTACAATTTCTACATGCTTGTCTCTTAAATACTCAAGCAAGAGAGAGATCCTTCGGTAGACCAAATATTACTAAACCAACATTGTCAATACAAACCATGATTGTTCTGACGTAATAATAATTACAACCGTCGTTAACCCATCGACGGCGGTACACATCATTATTTGCGATAACAACGTGATATTGAAAGGGTTGACTCTTAAGCGGTATGTGAATTAGAATGGAGTAGGCAATAATGCGTGGCTTGAGAATAGAGGGGCAAATCCCGTATTTTTAAGAACTTTCACATTCTAATCTATACAAGTGTCTGTTTGTAATGTCAAAATAACAGCTGTTTACTAAATGTATATGAAAGTACAGACGCCACCACATCAAGCTACTACAATCTGTCAAATTTATTTAATAGATTTTCAACTTTATCACTGAAGTATAAGGTTCAAAGTTGATTAGGAAAATTTGACAGTTTCGGGTAGCTTGATGTGCTGGCGTCTGTATATACGGTACATAACAAAGAGATTTTTTTTTTTGTCTTTCTTTCTGTTTATTTGATCCGGGTTATCTCAGAAACTACTTGACCCATTTTGACGGGACTTTCACTGGCACGTAGCTGATGTTATAAGGAGTAAGTTGGGCTACTTAATTAGGGTATACGTGGGCGAAGCCGCAGGCAGCTCGTCTATCATAGAAACTGTAATTTACATATTTGACAAGTTTTTCACATTGATTGTCGCTGAGCAGAAATTGCGACTTGATTTAGAACATTTTTATCTTTATTTATTAATTCTTTTGTCACAAATATTAAATATAGTAAACAATCTAATACTGAAACATTTATATTATTATGTACAAGTTAATTGACAATTCGTCCGCATCGCTGTCAGTGGGAAAAGTGCCGAAAAGGCTGGCAGCGTTGCCACGTTGGATGGCAATGCTGATCTTTTTGCCTAAAAATAGGCCAGTCCTCTGGTCACGTGAAGAGTCAACCAACCACTTGGCGATGTCCCTGTGGCGGCATCTACATCGCCACATGCGAACTACGCATCAAAGACCTGACGTCACAGAAATCCTGCATTGCACAATTAGAGTTTACCGCGCGATCGATATATATACAAGATGCCGACTTCAACCGCTGGGCAGTTGCCCGTCAAACAATACCCGTCTGGTTGGAAGATCCTCCCTTTTCTATAGAGGATGAGTGAACTTTACACCCTGTTCCTCATACCTCTAAATCTCGAAATAATCAATGAGCACTCGGACCCCCCGGCCCTAGCGTTTCAACCCCAAACGGCTCAAACATATAGATCCCAACAACGTTGTTAAATTAATCGGACGTTTTTAAGTAAGTACAAGATTTTCAGGCACTTGTATTTAAACCCTGTTTGGGGCTCACATACTTTTTTTTCCATCAAAACAATTATTTGTTTGATAGCCCATTTGTGTTTAGGGTTTTAATGAAGACTATTTGGAAATAAATGAGTTAAGTAGTCAGTTATTTGCTCGCTCAACAATGTTATTATATCTTTGCATTACTTATTTCCTTTTGGTGGTATCTTTTTGTTTTTACATTGGTCTATCGTCCTCAATTGGTTCTACTGACTGATCGGTTGCGTCGTGTACGGATCGCCATTGAAATACTAGCACAAACAGCTTATAATGTTCCCACACACAGATATAGATATACCTAGATAAGCAAGAGCAACTACTTCGCGTGCCATTTTCGTGCCCAACTTACGTACAATACTCGTAAGCTGCCACTTTCGCGCTCAGTCTGCATCGGTGCCACGGTTGTCGGAAGTCAGTTAAAAAATTGAAACTGGTTAATTACGCTGTTATAAATTGTAAAAACTGTGCAAATGAGAGGAGAAAAAATAAAAGAAATGTTTCTTAGTGCTTGTGACGTCATAGTAGGTAGTAAAAAAATGGCACGCTTGGTTTTCATACAGATCGTGATACTTGCGTTATCTAGGTCTATCTATATCTGTCTTCCCATAGCTCCCACCAGGTTTTCCATACAATTTTATTCCAAGGATAATCTTTGGTAACATAGTTGTAACTATTAGTATAATAAGTAAGTAAAAAAAAAAAGGGTAAAAGGGTATGCTGAGATGGTTTGGGCATGTTGAGAGGATGAATGAAAGGTGACTAACAAAATGTATTTACGAGGCTGATGTGAAGGGAAAGGCCGGGCGGGGACGCCCTAGGAGGACATATACTGACCTTATTGGTGATGTGCTTCAGAAAGTCCAGGTGCGTAGTACTCGCAACCGGCGTGCGTGTATGACCAGATGTATGAACGTAAACGAGGCAAAAGGAGTATGTAAGGATCGTAGCAGGTGGCGTTCTGTAGTTTCTGCCTACCCCCATGGGAAGAAGGCGTGAGTTTATGTATGTATGTAAGTAAGTATAATTTATTTATTTTTCAAAAATATACATCAGTTTAATTATTATGGTGATACACTATATGATACTTGTTTCTATGAACAGATTTTGAACATCTGTGTCTGAACTAGATATAAAATATCTGTATTTCAGACATCAGCGTTCTCCCCTGCAGTAGGCGACACTTAGCAAATAAATAACTTTGTTTGACTTCTATACACATCTTATAAAACACAACATTTTTGATTACTTAATCTTAAAATAATAAGTTGTGTAGCCTCCGGTGAGTAGAGTGTTAATGAGTGGATGTGTGTAGGAGGGTGAGTATTATTAAAAGCTACTTTACTTGACTATGGGCTGGTTTATCAATAGTCACATTAACTTACATCTGAGAAATAAAATATTGTGGTTTGACACCTTTTGTATACAACATATAATGTCCAGCTGTCATATAATTTATTCTTCAGATAAATGTTTATTTGCATAATTAGCCGTTAAAGTTCCCATGTTATAGTTGCTGGGACACAGGCCGCCTCTTTCTGTAAGAGGGAGTGGGCCGTATAATCCACCACGCGGGCTCAGTACGGGGTTGGATTATGTCTTCGAATGTTTTTTAGTTCTAAGGCATACCGGTTTCGTCATGATGTTTTCCTTCACCGTTTTGAGAGCAGTGGTGATGAAATAATTTACACAAAGTAAAGGGCCTGTCTGGGTTCGAACACACGACCTACTACGCGTAAGTTGAGGCCGTTACCACTGGGCCACCATTCTGCTGTCCTTACGAAAAGTGCAATAACTCGAGTTTTGCGCCGAATTGAGATAAGTACATAACATAACATCACGCTTTGTTTCCCCGAAGGGTTGGGCAGAGGTGTCCCTGTAGCAGGTAACCCACATTTCGCCAGTTATGTTTAAGTCCCATTTAATAGGGGGCGAGCCTATTGCCATCAATCGGGCACAAATCCAGACTCCGAGCTGCTACTGAGAAATTTCAGATGGAAAAACCCAATAACACTTTGCCTGACCCGGGAATCGAACCCAGGACCTCATGCTCAGCAGTAGCGCTTGCGACCACTAGACCAACGAGGCAGTTGAGATAAGTACATATTCGGAATTTACAGAACGAAATCTGTATATTCTTTTTAGACACTTTTTACGTATTTATGACGAAGCCGGTTTACCTTGTATACCATGTATAGTGTTGGAGATATAAACGAAGCAAAAATCAAATCTTTACCCGCGTTTTTCTCGAAATCAGGTTTAACCTAGGTATACTCCATAGGTTTAGGTAGTTAAAGAAAGGTAAACAAATCGTAAAAAGGGTTTTTATAGATGACAATTTCATGTTCAAAAATATGCTAAAACCAAATTAAATTCATTTTAGATTTTTACAATAGTTTCCTCATTTATTAATGTATGTTAAACTTCATTATTTATTCTTAAACTACTATTCGTAACAGTAACTGCTTGAACACAATTTTTTTGTTAGATTTATAATAACAATTTAATCTTTTGTAATCTGTCTCTTGTAAAGAGCCCAAATTCTAAACTTCAACGAATTATAACGTTGCTAAATTGAAGAGTACAACTGTAACTTAGCATGACAACTAAAGTGACAGGTATTAGGTTTAGTCGGTTACTTGACAGCTGTCTCGTCACGTGGTATTTTTTGTTTACCTTTATTTAACTACCTAAACCTATGGAGTATAGTTATTGCACTTTTCGTAAGGACGGCAGCATTGCTCCCATTACATTATTATTATTTCTATCCCATATTTAAATACCTACTAGTCCCATGACATTTTCATTATTGGTTGGTGATTTGAGTTTGAAACTGCTTATTTTTGAGTATCGTCGTGGACGACGGCCTTTAGTTTCCAAGATTAAAAAAAATATATAATTCAATAGTAATTTATTCTTTCAAAACAAGGCTGAGAATCAGCACTTTTCGAACGTCAAAATTACATAAGACAGTTCCCCAAAAACGCCCACCCTTCACAAGGGATTTATTTCCGTTCATTTCCACCACACAGTTCTTTGGTTTTAAACCTTTCACAAAATTAATATCTATAGTAAAAGAACTTAGTTTACAAAAATACTTATAACCAAAAATCTAATCTCTAAAAAATAATTTAATTTAAAAAACGGGCCAAGCGTTTGTCGTACCACGTACAATGAAGGGTTCCATAGTTCGGATACATTTTTATCCCAAGAACAAACTTAACATTGTAGTTAAAAAATATGGAACATGGGCAAACATGTTTTTGCAACTGCAAATGTAAGTTGGTCGATTATTCCTCGTTAACTTGTAGAGCCTACATAGTTGTGATAGTTTTCCTTTTAATTTTGTTCTGTGTATTAAATACTACCGTGAATTTATTCACATAGGTATTCAAAATCAAACATTTAGCTGGCTTTAAAAAAATAGCACTTTAAAGCTTAATATTTCGCAAACGGATTTCTGAATCAAAAAATAGTTTTACATACTCACAATATTTTTGAAATACCTTTCCAACGACACACCACAGGATAAACAGGTTCTGAGTTGAGCTCCACGATTACTGACAAATGCTTGCACTGACTGGACAGGTCCACTCAAACCTGTGTGGTTCTTGCCTCAAAAGACCTTTTCAGACACTAATCTACATGGTTCTCATATGGCCTGACCAAGATTATGTCTGGACTTTAAAAGAGACTGCGACCTCTGAGTTTGTTTCGGCCTTTCTTCTCAGAGTAGTCAGATAGGAAACGCCGAACTCATCTAGCTTATTTTAAATATTTTTTCATATGACGTGTAAAAGTGATTCCGATATCCTATTTACAGAATAAACAATTTCATTTCATTTTAAACGAGAAAAAAAAACATCCCCACTTTTCGTGTAGGGGACCCAAAAAAATATATTTTATTCTACCATTTTGTAGGCCGGCGTGATAATTATGCCATAAAGTCAAAGTCAAAGTCAAAGTCAAATAATTTATTTCAATTAGGCACAAAAAGGCACTTTTGAACGTCAAAAACAAAAAATAGAATTGATTCTAGTCGCCCCTTCCAAAGGGTAGTTTTCGTATGGAGAAGAATGGGCAAGAAACTCCACCGTTACTCTTTTAAAATGTTTTACAATATTTTGTATACATTAATTATATAATTATATGTGAAAACGATGCACCTGGAATAAGATTTATATACCACAATAGGTAAAAATAAAAATGAAGCAATGATAGAAAAAATAATTATGTAATGGATACATGGTGTTCACATATTTACAAGCATTGTAAAACCTATACGATATTCCTAAAAAAATTACAAGTGATACTAATTCGTCAGTGTGTGAGTTCAAGTAATCACAGAAAGTAAAAAAAAAAAAAAAAAATGTTGTAATATTTAATTACACAATTAAATTAGCAACCAGTTTGATTTTGTCTAGACTCAAAATTGTCCTATGGAGCTAGACCAGCATGTTTCCATGCATTCTTATCTAGGATATAATCCTCTAATTTGTAATAAGCTTGTTTACAAAGAGTACTTTTAATATGCGTTTTAAATTTTCTTTCAGTTAATTGTAATATATCACAAGGTATTTTGTTATAACATTTAACACAGTACCCCATAAAAGATGTTTGTACTTTGGATAATCTGAAAAATGGTTGATCTATTTTATCTTTATTTCTAGTATTAAAATTATGTCTATCACTTATTTTCTTAAAAAGATGCAGATTTTTCCTTACATACATAATATTTTCATAGATGAATTGGCAAGGTACCGTCATAATATTAATCTTTTTAAATAGTTCCCTGAGAGATTCGCGACGACATAGATTATAAATGGCTCTGACAGCCCTCTTTTGTAAAATAAAGATGGATTCAATGTCAGCAGCCCGACCCCACAGTAAAATGCCATATGACATAATACTGTGAAAGTAGCTAAAATAGACCAAACGCGCGGTTTCTACATCTGTTAACTGTCTTATCTTTCTAACAGCATAAGCGGCCGAGCTTAGCCGCCCCGCAAGAGATGTTATATGAGGTCCCCATTGTAATTTCTCGTCTAGCGTGATTCCCAGGAAAACTGTTTGATGAATAAATTCCAGTTTTTCTCCATTCAATATGATGTCACATTCGCTACTTCTAACATTCGGTAATTTAAATCTAATGCATTTGGTTATTTTCTCATTAATAATACTAATATACCCATGCCAAATTACAGCTTCCTAGTACCAACTAAGAGTCTCTGAGTAGAGAATAAGCTTTCCCAGTTGACTATGGAACCCTAAAAATTATATAAAAAATTATTATTTGAAAAAACTTTCAACCAGTATGATTTACTTAAACTGAGTTTAAACGAAGTTGATGATTTTCTTGAAGACTGTTTAATGTAGATGCACTGATATTTGGAATAATTAAAACTTCAGTATCAACTATTCAAACTTGGTTCTAGAAATCTACATAGAACTCGTCTAGAAGATTCTGTTTGTCTTTGACGGTTCATTAATCTTGAGTTGACTAGTTATGAGTTTCAATCTATCTAATCTGCGTTATGGAAACTAACACGAGTTTTAGGAAAAAAACAACTGTAATGCCTACATTTAAGGTTCAGTTTGCGCTACAATTTCATATTTTTTTATGACTTTTCAACAGCACTAGTCAGTCTAAAAGCAAGTTTATTTACTCTTGCATAAAGTTGATGTTTGTTTAAGTGGAAATAACATCAATTGGAAATAGGATTTAAATAGACCTTATTTATATCTACAGGGTCAAATAAAATTAGCTAGCGAAACTCCGCAGATGTATTGGGTATCGATATATAAAAAAACTTTTTCACGATCTAATGATGGGATCTTGGAGAAATCGAGGGAACTCTTCAAATATTATAGGCACATCTGTAGCGATTTGGGTATTTTTGATGAGCAGTTGACATAAGGCTATTGTAACTTAGATAAATTACAAACACAATCACTAAAAAGTGAAAGAAAAAACTTTTTTACAAAAAATACAACCGACTTCCAGACTACAAAGTGAAAAATAACTTTAATTTCGGAAGTCGGTGTCAAAAAACTAAAATACGGATTCAAAGACACCGACTTCCGAAATTAAAGTTATTTTTCACTTTATTAAAGTTATTTTTGTATTTTTTGTAAAAAAGTTTTTTTTTCACTTTTTAGTGATTGTGTTTGTAATTTATCTAAGTTACAATAGCCTTATGTCAACTGCTCATCAAAAATACCCAAATCGCCATAGATGTGCCTATAATATTTGAAGAGTTCCCTCGATTTCTCCAAGATCCCATTATCAGATCGTGACCAAATGACAACGGGACCAATTTGAAAGTATACCCTTTCAAACAAAAAAAGAATTTTTCAAATCGGTCTAGCGGTCTTCGAGTAATCGGGGAACATACTCACATAAAAAAACAAAAATATCCCGACGAATTGAAAACCTCCTCCTATTTTTTGAAGTCGGTTAAAAATAAAAACTTTTTACAAATCTACAACCGACTTCAAAACTACAAACTGAAAAATAACTTTAATTTCGGATGTCGGTGTCTTTGGATCAGTATTTTAGTTTTTTGACACTGACTTCCGTAATTAAAGTTATTTTTCACTTTGTTTCTTTCAGTTTGGAAGTCGGTTGTAGTTTTTGTAAAAAGCTTTTTTTTTTTTCACTTTTTAGTGGGTTGCTTTGTAATTTATCTAAGTTATAATAGCCTAATGTCAACTGCTCATCAAAAATACCCAAATCGCTATAGATGTGCCTACAATATTTGAAGAGTTCCCTCGATTTCTCCAAGATCCCATCATCAGATCGTGACCGAATGACAATGGCACTAACTTGAAAGTATACCCCTTTCAAACAAAAAAAGAATTTTTCAAATTGGTCCAGCCGTCTTCGAGTAATAGGGGAACATACATAAAAAAAAGTATTATTCCGACAAACTGAGAACCTCCTACTTTTTTTTTTAGTCGGTTAAAAATAAAAAACCGTCCAAGTTCGTGTCGAAACACGCACAATGAAGGGTTCCGTAGTTGGGATGAATTTATCCCAATAACAAACTTAACATTCGTTGAAAAACATGTTCTCCCATACGGAATGTATGGGAGAACATGTTTTTGCAACTGCAAATGTAAGTTGGTCGATTATTACTCGTTAACTTGTGTACTTAGCTGTGATAGTTTTCCTTTTAATTTCGTTATACAACTGCCTTGAATTTTTTCACATATCCAAACCCAACCATTTAGCTTGGCGGGGGGAAACAATATATTTTTTGCTAATCCATTGCTTCATATATTATGTCCGAAAAATTTGTCTGTTCAACAACGTAAATAACTCAATGAATGTTGTTGAACTGTCAAAATGAAAACCATTGCTACTGCTAATGTCTTACGCATTGTCCCCGCTGGTCTCGTAAATGAGGCTTGACTGATGATGACCAGTTGTTAGCACCCTATAATTCATTGTTAGGAGGAAAAAGTTATTATTAATGCAGGCGTCTTGGCCCCCGGCAACAGGGCAACCGAAGGAACATGGGTGAACTTCCCACCCAAAAAAAAAAAGAAAAAAAAAGGCGCCTTTAAGTAACTGAATATTCTCACGATGTTTTTCCTGTTTTTTTTATTAATTAGGTGTTACTGGTCTCGAGAAGCAGTGGTGGCCAAGTGGTAACAACCGCGACTTACGACTTGTAGGTCGTAGGTTAACCCAGATAGGCGCTTTACTTTGTGTAAATTATTTCATCACCACTGCTCTCAAAACGGTGTAGAAAAACATTGTGAGGAAACCGGCACATTCTAGAACCAACAATTTGAAGACATGTGACATCTACCAACGCGCACTGGGCCCGCGTGGTAGATTACGGCCCACTCCCTCTCACCAAGAGAAGGTCTGTATGCCAGCAGTGGGAACATTATAATATAAACTGATTATAAATAAAAAAATGAAAACATTTATTTGACACTTAAAATACAAGTCGTAATAATATAGCACACAAATGTGTTGCCAAGAATCTGATCCTAACCCCCAAACTAGGCCTGGACCTGTATTTTGAGGGCCAGCGTTCAGCCATGGGCTCTATTATTGCTCTTACAAAATTGTGGAGAAGTGTCGCTACATAGTTGACAGTCAAGTGTCATGTGATAAAACATATTTAATTAATTTATCAGTTTAAAACATAGGTAAAACTTATGAACTACAAAAACACGGTAAAAATACAACAGAGTTATGCGTATGTCTGTGCGTGTGAATGTGTGTCTGTGTGAATAAGTGTCTGTGAGTGTGTGTGTGGGGGGGTGTGTGTGTGAGAGAGAGAGAGAGAGAGGGATAGAGATGAGAGAGAGATTCGCGTTACCGAATGTTAGAAGTAGTGAATGTCAAGTTGTATTGAATAAGGAGACACTAGAATTCGTCGAAAAGACGGTTTTCCTGGGGATAACGCTTGACTCCAAACTACAGTGGGGTCCTCACATAACATCACTTGCAGGGCGGCTAAGTTCGGCCGCTTACGCTGTTTGGAAAATCCGCCAACTAACAGACGTGGATACCGCGAGACTGGTCTATTTTAGTTATTTTCATGGCATCATGTCTTACGGTGTTTTGCTGTGGGGACGGGCTGCAGATATTGATTCTGTCTTTATTCTGCAAAAAAGGGCCGTCAGAGCCATCTACAACCTCCGCAGACGCGAATCTCTAAGGGAACTGTTCAAGAAAATTAACATCATGACGGTACCTTGTCAGTATATATATGAAAACATTATGTATGTTCGAAAAAATCTACACCTTTTTAGTAAGATAAGTGACAGGCATAATTTTAACACTAGAAATAGGAACAAATTGGATCAACCACGTTTTAGATTGTCTAAAGTTCACACTTCTTTTATGGGGTACTGTGTAAAATGTTATAATAAAATACCACTCGATATTCTTCAACTAAATGAGAAGAAATTTAAAACATGCATTAAACGCACACTATGTAGACAAGCATATTATAAGTTGGATGATTATATAGTAGATAAAAATGCTTGGCTTAATGCTGGTCCTGCTCCACAGCCACTTGGGCTCACTAGTTAAAATTTTAATATTTGGAAGAGTTGCTTTCTCTTTTTTAAATTCTGTTTTTGACATTACAAACTTAATGTTTATTTTTTATTTTACCAAGTAAATTGTTCAATGCTCCAATTAGATAATAATGATTTTCTTACTTTTTGGTAGTAAAATTCTATTAATTTCTTAAATACATTGCAAACTATAGTTTTGTATAATTTAGAAGCATTTTTAGATTTTTGTAAATGTGAGTACCATGGAGCCGTTTACTATGTTATTAAGATGTATGTTGACTTGAAAGAGCATGGCAGTTGAGAGAATGTCAAGCTCACTTAAATGTCTCGCTGATGGTGGCGAGTGTGTTGGATCATTCGGTTCCCTACAAAATGGTTGAGCTGGATGGTGCTGATCCACGCGTCATGTTCGTGAACGGGCGCCGTCAGTTGAGACTGGTCATCTCTTATCTGCCAGGGCTTATTTTTAATCATATATTTGCAACTGCTTTGATTATTTTTTGTACATTGTTCTCACATATAGAAGCAACAAGAATAATGTACCCAGAATTTTGTAATATCTATATTTAAAAGAGTGGCCTTGGAGTTTCTTGCCCGTTCTTCTCCATAGAGATCTACGTTTTGGAATGGGCAACTAGCTTCAACTTTCTGACTAACTGACCGATTCTTTGACAATTCAAAAGTGCCTGTAAATGGTTTAATTGAAATAAATGCTTTGAGTTTGAGTTTGAGTTTGATAAGGGTGTGTATGAGTGTCTGTTTATGTTCGCACCTTTGAATCTGTGTAAGTATGGATCACAGATCACATGATTATGGTATTGAGGTCGAACTTTCTCCTGCAAATGTTACGGTTATTATAAAGACGTTTTATTTTCGTTGGTCTTGTAGTTCGCAAGCGCTACTGTTCTTCTAAAGTCCTGGGTTCGATTCCCGGGTCGGGCAAAGTGTTATTGGGTTTTCCACCTGGAATTTCTCAGTAGCAGCTCGGAGTCTGAGTTTGTTCCGCGTTGATGGCAATAGGCTCGCCCCCTATTACTTGGGACTTAAACGTAACTGGCGAAATGTGGGTGTACTATAGGTACACCTCTGTCCAACCCTTTGGGGAATACAGGCGTGATATTATGATGTTATTTATGTTCACATCTACTTTTTTGTTATACTATATTAGGATTTATACACCGTGACATTTTAGTCTTCAGATAAAAGCAGCCGACTTCATGTATCCAATGACTACTAGAAATTCATTAAAAAAACTAAATAAAATTGTTACAATTTTTTAATTGCTCCTAGAGGTATTTTCTATCGGGTACATTGTGTGGCCCTTTGTAAGACGACTAAAATGTCACGGTGTATACCAATTTTTTTTTTAAATAAATGTATAGTAGTCATTGGGTACATGAAGTGGGGTGCTTTTGTAAGACGACTAAAATATCACGGTGCATAAAAAACTTTTTTACAAAAAATACAACCGACTTCCAAACTACGACGTAAAAAAGTTTTTTTTTCACTTTTTTTGTAGGTTGGTTTGTAATTTATCTAAATTACAATAGCCTTATGTTAACTGCTCATCAAAAATACTCAAATCGATATAGATGTGCCTATAATATTTGAAGAGTTCCCTCGATTCCTCTAAGATCCCATCATCAGATCGTGACCAAATGACAATGGGAGCAACTTGAAAGTATACCCTTTCAAACAAAAAAATAATTTTTCAAATCGGTCTAGCCGTCTTCGAGTAATAGGGGAACACACATTAAAAAAACCCCGACAAATTGAAAACCTCCTCCTTTTTTTGAAGTCGGTTAAAAATAACAAACATAACATAACATCACGCCTTGTTTCCCCGAAGGGTTGGGCAGAGGTGTCCCTGTAGCAGGTACACCCACATTTCGCCAGTTATGTTTAAGTCCCATGTAATAGGGGGCGAGCCTATTGCCATCAACCGGGCACAAATCCAGACTCCGAGCTGCTACTGAGAAATTTCAGATAGAAAAACCCAATAACACTTTGCCCGACCCGGGAATCGAACCCAGGACCTCATGCTCAGCAGTAGCGCTTGCGACCACTAGACCAACGACGCAGTCAGTTAAAAATATCTTTTGCTAACAAGAAGAGGCATTAATAAATCAATAAAAAAATACCAACCTCATTACTTCAATTCATATTGAAAATTAGAATGTGAATGTTGCCAGCACCATGCCCATTCCGGCTTTCCATAAAAAGCTAACTTTGTACCAAATTACTCTACCCGTTTTCCTCACAGTACACATTACACAACTACACAAATAATACACAAGTACACATACTGCCGTTCTAACTTTACTTACTCTTGCTTAAAGTTGAAGTTTATTTAAGTGGAACTGTGTGACGTTGAAAAAAAGACGTTGAAAGTTGACGTGTAAAGTTGAAGTTTATTTAAGTGGAAATGTGAACTGTGTTCAGTCATTCCCTCTCTTAATGACGTTAGTGTTCGCAGCAGTTTGAAGGCAAAAAGGGAATTGTAGTGGGTAGTAACTACAAATGCATTCAATTCCTGTTCTGTAGTTTGAAATAATATGTTGTTAACTGTACGGATGTTTGTCCGTAATTGGGTCTTGGTATAAAGAATTGGCAGCAACGTCATCTTGTCTCCTAAATGAACCGTAATTACCTATACTTTTACTAAGTGTGAAGATTTTGGCAATACCTTATTTGCTTGAAGAATTTTCAAATGTCATGTGTGGTCCCCGAAAATAGGCGGTCCCTTTTAAGTGCCCAAAAATAACAAAATTAAAAAAAAAATTAAACAGGGTGTCAGGGACATCGACGCGAAAACTGTTACCATGGATTCAGTACATGATTCTGAACTCTTGTAGTCTTGTATCTAGTCGGTTATTTAAAAAAAATCTGCTGTTTCATAGAAAAGTGCAATACCTACGCGGTCAAAATGTATGGAACAGCTGACTTAAAAAAAATAAAAAAATAATATGGTTCGTCGGTCTCTATTTGTAATAATTGCCCCAACGTTTAAAATACTCCTTTTGTAGATGTTATATCATGAGGTCACGGCAGACTCCATAGAAGGCGGGCTGGAGAAAACAAACGAGCAGTAGGTCATATTAACCCAGGATCTAAAAAGCTGGAAGTCATGGGAAGAGGCCGTTGCCCAGCACTGGGATGATGCAGGCTAACAGTATGTCATAAGGTTAGGTAGCAGCGTCTGCAGCGTCTTCCTGTCAGGAGATATAAAAAACTGTGATCACAGATCTAGGCAAGCGTGGTGATTGTATAAAACATCATGAAGCAATAGCTGCACGGGTCGATCTATCAGGTTAAGCTACGCTTGCCGGAGTTTTTCCGTGGATGGGTGACCATCTTTACATACCGAGACTCCTCCGTGCCTCGGAAAGCACGTTAAGCCTTTGGTCCCGGCTGTTGTTCGTGGATCTTTGACAGTCGTTACGGGTCGTCAGAAGCATGAAAATCTGACAACCAGTCTTACCGGGTATCGTATTATCCAGTTACTGGGTTGTGGAGGTCAGATAGGCAGCCGCTCCATGTAAAATACTAGTATTCAGCTGCATCTGGTTAGACTGGAAGCCGTCCCCAACATAGTTGAGAAAAGGCTAGGCTGATTGATTGAAGGAGGTAATGATCTTCAATATTGCCAACTAGCAGTGAGTTAGCGTGTTCTTGAGTGGAGACCACGAATCGGTAAACGTAAGGTAGGACGCTCTCAGGCTAGGTGGAGCGACGATCTTCGCAGGGTGCCTGGTAGCAGCTAGATGAGAGTTACCGAGAATTGAGCTGAATGGCGTGCAATTGGAGAGGCCAATATCCAGCAGTGGACTGCTGTAGGCTGATGATGATGATGAGTGAGCTAGCATGGTGATAAATGTTCATTCCACCTCTTCCCCTGCCCGGTAATTATAAGAAAAAGGCAATTTCTTCACACAAATATTTTAATTGACCTACAAAGGTAGTTAATTCCCCAAAAACAGATCAAACTAAAGCTTTACACTTAACTTTAGCTCTAAATACAGACATAGGAATTCAGGAGAGCTTCACGAAAACAATTAGTACAATCAAACGGATTCCGAAAGTAGTTTCGGTCTAGTGGTGCTCTCTGAACGCACCATTGGTTACTTAACGACCCGCTAAACTGCGCTGACGACATCTCCCAAGGAATTGATAGCAGATGAAGTTACATAATCTTTGGGGAAGATGGTTTTAATGTGGAAAAGATGAGCTGGGAAGGAAAATAATTATGCAAGATAGTAAGTAGCCTCCAAGAATATTCTTACTACTCATGTGGTCTTTGAAAGCCTTTAGAGAATTTGTTTTCAAATTGCTGTGATTGGTTGGTTACGATATTTAGTAAATACCCTCCTTTGGCTTTGCCGTAGTCGAGTAATTAATTGTAAGGTGATAGTAGCCTAATTGTTAGTGCGCGAACTGGCAACGGAGAGATCCTAAGTTCGATGGTAACCCTTTGCATTTTTGACGTGCATCCAATCTTAGGTCAAAACTTCTATTTTCTAGACGGAGAAATAAAATATACTTAAAGATTATTTTGCGTAATAATGCATGTGATAGCTTTATTAATCAGTAAGAGTTTACGTAACCCTCAAGAGAAGTTTTTGAGCTACGATCGAACATTCATACATATATAAACATAGATAAACTTATCAGCCTTCGTTTTCCGAAGTCAAGTAAAAAGAACTTTAATCAAACTAAAAAAACCGGGCAAGTGCGTGTCGGACGCACAAGAAAGGGTTCCGTAGTTCGGATGAATTTATCTCAAAAAAAAGTGGGTTGTTTTGTAATTTATCTAAGTTACAATAGCCTTATGTCAACTCCTCATCAAAAATACCCAAATTGCTATAGATGTGCCTATTATATTTGAAGAGTTCCCTCGATTTTTCCAAGATCCCATCATCAGATCGTGACTAAATGCCAATGGGACCAACTTGAAAGTATACCTTTTCAAACTAAAAAATATTTTTTCAAATCGGTCCAGCGGTCTTCGAGTAATCGGGGAACATACAAAAAAAAATAAAAAAATATCCCGACGAATTGAGAACCTCCTCCTTTTTTTTGAAGTCGGTTAAAAACAAACTTAGGATTGAAGTTGAAAGATATGTTTTCCCTTATATCGATATACTTACGTCACGGTCAATTCTCAAACTTCAAATGTAAGTTTGTAATAGCATTTTTTTTGTGTGATAAATCTATAAATGAACTATTTTCGGACTTTTTCCTTTATATGTACTGTGAGACCTTGCTTCCAGCCAAATTTCATGATTCTTGGTTAACGGGAAGTACCCCGTAGATTTTGATTTATTTGTCAGTATCAAAATATGTCGCATACATGGCCGTATTTTTATTGCATTGACCTAGAAGCTTGATTTTTTTTAGAGCTCCAAGGGACCAACGACCTATGTATTGATATTAATTTCAACTTGATACCTCCACGCGTCCCTGAGTAAAAGGGTCTTGACAGACTGACAGACGGATAACGAAGTGATCCTATAAGGGTTCCATTTTTTCCATATGAGGTACGGAACCATAAAACATTACAATCACCAAATCTTCAAAACCTTTCAGTATTTGGGCAACGATAGAACATTCACACACACTGAACTCATTATCCTTCGTTCTCCAAAACTTGCTAAAAGGAACGATAATCATACTCAAAAGTAACGCAATCGCCGAACACTCAAATATTCTTTTAACTAAAAAATATGAAGGGATTATTTAAGTTCCACTTTTTGAGCTACGATCAAATATCCATACATTCATATACATTGAACTAATTATACCTTTCGTTTTCCCGAAGTCAGGTAAAAGGAACGTTAATCG
Source organism: Agrochola litura (assembly GCA_949152395.1). NCBI lineage: Eukaryota > Metazoa > Arthropoda > Insecta > Lepidoptera > Noctuidae > Agrochola > Agrochola litura. Next base: position 19,106,014 of record OX424514.1, on the reverse strand, counting down.
CACTATCGCACTCTTCAACAAAAAATATGAAAAGATTACATACCTAAGGAGGCAACTAGGAGTCGTAACTTCTAGTCGCCTCCTCAGTAAGTACAAGACGGAATGAAACTCACAGGACGTTCTGATTTACGAGAGCACGCCGAAGTAATTAGCCTTCTGATGGATTCTGAATTTTTAAGCTTTGAGCTGCAAACATCTTAGGAGGAATTACGTGTGATAGAAACTCTGTTGCTATGAGATCTTAAAAGAAAACCGTGAGAATGTTTTTTTTTTACTATAACTCCTGATTGGTTTTTATTACCGCTTTGATCAAGAAATCGAAAATGAACATTATGTCATCGATAACCGACTTTTAATGATTGTATACTGAAGATCACGTCTAAATGAGTAGTGTTAATGATTTGGAAAAAATATATGTTAAATTAGAGCATTTTCTTAATAATTCAATCTGTGAATATTTTAGATTATGTTTATATTACATTGTTTAATTAATTTGTAAAGTTATGTCTAACGCGGATAAAAAACTAAGAATCACGCGAAAACTATCAAGCGTATTTTTATTAAACCTTCACCATACCTTTCGATTTATAATAAATTAATTATTTATGCGTGCAATTTGGGACAGCGCTCCTTGATGGGCGAGTCCTATTACTGGCTGGACGTACGACGCGTTGCGTGACCTCAGCAAAGAACACGCAAGGCCACTGGTTTGACAGCGGATCAAAACTCAAAATGTTTATAGGCTTATGGACAATCAGAAAGACTATCCATGCTGTCAGAACAAGAGATAAGATGAAGCGATAATGTTCACGGCACCTAAAAAGGTGGCATGAAAAATATATGGGAACAAATTATTTAAAAAAAACAAAAACCCGACTGCAAAAACATAAATGAAAAGAGAAAGACAAGCATTATAATCTATAGAATTTTGGTATTTTGGTTTTGGTAAAATTACACCATAATTTCAGGTTATTGGTTTGTACCCCGGGTTTTGGGGGAGGTCTTTGCTCAGCAGTGGGACAGTGTAAGCTAACGTAAAAAAAGTCGGGTTTTTTAAATAATTTGCTTTATTTCAAGCTTTTTAGTTTTATTAATATATGTCGGAGACGGTTGTCAATTACAATAATTGTGGGTAGTCAACAGAGTTTGGTATGATTTGTATGTTATTATTATTCATTTATGTGATTTTTAGTATCAATTATTGTCTAATAAATCGGAATATAATTTATTAAGTACTCGGTGTATGTACTAATTGATTTTGGCAACTTATTTCGATAATTGTAACTAATGGTTTTGTTCAAAACAATTAATGACATGTTACTTTAATTATAAAATGATTTACGTTGTGAATTCACTATTGTTTATTTACGACAATTATTATTGTATTATTTGATTACTTTATAATGTAAGTCTTATTAGATTTAGCACATTTTAGTGTTTTGTGTCAAGTAAACACGTGACGCACTTCCGTGCGTCATCGGACAGAGTTGTCGTAGTGGGATTGCAAGGTGGGGGCATCGTCTTATAAAAGAGGGTGCACTCTGTAGGCGAGTCAGTCGATCTTCGGATGCGAATCTATAAAGAGCCCCTGTTCCCGACAAAACTGTCGGTTTACCTGGTACAGCGCTACTGTATATTCACATAGCTGTATTGGCTTGCTGATAGTGAGTAATACACATTGTCATTGGGTGGCTTGGCCACTATACGAACTATAAGACCTTAAAAGTCTGTTCGATTGTTACTACCTATTCACCTACTTTATCTTGTTACTAATTACCATTTGTATTGTGTTTTACCTTATATAGTGTAACTAGTACCTACTATAATAAATACCCTGTAATCGTTTATACAGTCTTGTTTATCCCAATAAAATGGGAACTCCAAACCCTGACGAAATACCTCTCGGCACTCCTGATCCTACATATATATATTTGATTGACTCATTACTAGCTTTTATTTGATTCCAAAAATGAAGTTTTTTTTTTAAACCTACCCCTTTTTTATATTTTGCAGATGTAATATATAAATATTATATAGCCTATGTCACTCCCACAATTAAGACAAATCTAACAACACCTCATAAGTTAAAATCCATCAAGCCGTTTAGGCTACAGAGCGTGCCAAAGAAATAGACATACATACATATATACATACAAACACCCTCCTTCTGGGGCAGTCGGGTAAAAATAACAATGATTCTCAAGACGAAGAAGTTAGCTGTGTGATGATGGATGAAACATTACATTTTGTATTTGTGTATCCTGCCCAGAAATTGAAAACTATCGAACTCAAGATTCATGTTCTCAAATACTATTGGTTAAAGGAAAACCATTTTTATCAAATCACAGGAACACCTTACCCCATTTACAGAAGCCACAAAAATAAACCAACCAACAGAGAAATCTAACATAAAAGCTAAAATTACATAAGAATCAATATGTATACCGTTGGGGGAACACCGGAGGAACTTAACGAGGTCTGAGAAAGATTGGCAAAGTCCCCAGGGGGAACGTTGGTACGTTTCTCAGACCTCGAACATGTGTAGGCTTATGTGGCAGGTTTTATAGTAGATAAAGAAAAATTGGGGAATAAGGAGTAATTATGGATTTAGATTAGCACAGGACCGGTCGATAAGGCGACGCTTGGGGAGGTCAATGTCTAGCAGTGGATAGGTATATTCCGACTGAAATAATGTTGTTAAGAGCAGTGGTGGCCCAGTGATAACGGCCCCGACTTACGAGTTTGTAGGTCGTGGGTTCAAACTCAGCCAGGCGCTTTACTTTGTGTTAATAATTTCATCACCATTAAGGAAACCGGCAAGTCCTAGAACCAAAAAATTCGAAGACATGTAACATCTACCAACCCGCACTGGGCCCGCATGGTAGATTACAGCCCACTCCCTCTCGAAGAGAGAAAGCCTATGTCCCAGCAGTGGGATCATTTTAGGCTGATTATGTTGTAATGTTGAAGATGATGATTGATAGTCACCTAGCGAACTATAGAGAGGGCTATGCTCAGTTTCTTTGAAGGATCAAATCAGAAATGAAGTTTTCAAGAAAATAAGCGGAGTTACCGACAGTTTGCAGAGTAAGCAAGCTGAAGTGGCAGTGAGCTGGCCATGTTTATCGAAGGACCGATGGCCGGTGGAGCAGACGAGTCCTGGAGTGAAGACCATGTATCGGGAAGCGTAGTGTGGGACGCCTCTCAGCTAGATGGACCGACGACCTTAAAAGGGTGGTCGGGTCAGACTGGATGCGGAAGGCGGAGGACAGAGTGTTGTGGCGCAGCTTGGGAGAGGCCTATGTATGTCCAGAAGTGTACTGCTGTAGGCTGAGTTGATTTTGAGTTCCTCCTTCTGTTTTCCAAAGGCATCTTTAATTATACATGACAGAAATGGTAAAAAATCGATCATAATTGAAATCATGAGAACCTGTAATTGTTTCATATACAACTGTTATAGCTGTTAGTTCTTCTGTAAATAAATAATATTTCATCGTCACTTCCTATTGCTATGACACGTAACTTTTGACCCAGAAAATAGCTTATTGCGCTTTTAGTTTCAAAGAAGCACGAGTTTTTGAAATGAAAATGGAAGAATATACGAGAATAACATGGATATGGTAATATTGGCTTACTATTTTCTTTATATCAGTATTAAATTATTTTCGGTTTCAAGATATATTAGTACCTATTTATTGTTATCTATTTTCAAAGAAAGAACCAAGTTAAGTCAGAATTTTGAGTATTTAGGTTCGAATCTAGCACCGAATTTGGGTGCTGAATTCGAAGCTAAAAACTCAAACAAGCTAAAGCTGATGGTAGAGACTATTTTATGGCCATCCGTCCAGCACCCTAATTGCGTAACACACTTTCACAGTCACAATCTGAATGATTTTGAAGGATATTTGCTAATCCATTGCATCATATGTTCGAAAACTTTGTCTGCTCAACAACGTAAATAATGCAATGAATGTTGTTGAACTGTCAAAATGAAAGCCATTGCTACTGTTAGTGTGTTACGCAATTACAGTTTCAACATTCTAGCAGAACTTTTTGATAATACTCAAAATCATAATAACAGTGATATTTTTATAACTTCCGTACAACATTATTTTTCCCATGGCAAACATAGGTAACGGTAACTTTAATTTGATTTTTGGCTTGTCTTGGCCGGCACTACCGTGCCCGTACCGTATACTTACATCATCATTTGCCTTAAGTACCTACCCTAGTCTTAGAAACGCTTAGCCCTGAATCAAATATGAGAGTCCTTGAGTCAAAGCAAATGTTTGATTTGTGTAGATATCAAACAAGCGATGATAATTCGCTTAGATTGTATTTCTATAGAGGTATGAGGAACAGGGTGTAAAGTTCACTCATTCTCTATAGACAAAGGAGGATCCTCCGACCAGACGCGTGTCGTATCTGGTGAGCAACTGCCCTGGTGATTGTTGTCGGGACGTAGTATTTATTCTCGTCGCGTGGTAAACTTTGCTTGCGCGATGCAGGATTTTGCGTGACGTCAGTGTCATGCGTAGTTCGCAAATGGCGTTGTAGATGCCGCCACATTTTAACAAGATTAAAGTAAAGTTTACGCGAGAAGAGGTACTCGATCGTAGAGTGGCGAGAATCACTCTGCCTAGCCTTTTCCCAAGTATTTCGGGGTCGGCTTCAAGTCTAACCGGATGCAGCTGAATATTACTAACTTGTTGCGTGAGGCGCCGCTGACGAGCACGATCCGCACTCTCAACCTCATTGCTGATGATGTCGACATTATTATGTTGCGCTTTGGGTGAATTTGAAAGAATAACTACCTATAGAATTTGTTATTACAAGCAGTGGAACTATTAAATTTTAAAGTGTACTACAATATCGCATTGGGTCTAGCCTGTTTAGGGGTATGAGGAACAGGGTGTAAAGTTCACTTATCCACCATAGAAAAGGGAGGATCCTCCGACCAGAACGTGTGTTGTGTCTGGCGGGCAACTGCCCAACGGTTTGAAGTTGAAATTTTGTATTTATGTCGATCACTCGATAAACTCTAACTGCGCGAAGCAGGGTTTGTGTGACTTCATGTCTTTGATGCGTAGTTCGTATGTGGTGGTGTAACCGCTACACCTGTAAGGATATTTGAATGTTTGGAATAAATAAATAAAATTACATTGTGTGACTGCCTATCATCTGCACAACCCACTTACTGGGTAAAACGATTTCTGTTTGTAAGACTGGTTGTCAGACTTTCGGGCTTCGAACTGTCTGACTATCTGTAACGACTGTCAAACATCTACAAATGACAATCAGCTTTCCGAGGCCGAGGTCTCAATTATGAAATGAATGGTCACCCCATCCACAGACCAACCTTGGCAAGCCTTGATCGAGCCCCTCGCGTCTTTTTACTCAGCCACGAGCCCCTTTGATTTATGACTAAGTGCTATACTATATATATATACTTTGACTGCCTCGTTGGTCTAGTGGTCGCAAGCGCTACTGCTGAGTATGAGGTCCTGGGTTCGATTCCCGGGTCGGGCAAAGTGTTATTGGGTTTTTCTGTCTGGAATTTCTCAGTAGCAGCCCGGAGTATGGATTTGTGCCCGGTTGATGTCAATAGGCTCGCCTCTATTATATGGGACTTAAATATAACTGGCGAAATGTGGGTGTACCTGCTACAGGGACACATCTGCCGTATGTGTGTGTATGTTACTATACAATATCTTGTAGATTGCGAACTGTGCCTATAACCCTCTCGCATTGCTTGATGTTCGTGCTTACTACTTAGTAAACTTCAAACTAAGATGAAAGGCCTCTACCAAGTTAATCAAATTCACATTAATATTCATGCATGCCACAGCTTGCCTGACAATAAATACTAGATTACTAGATATAGGTCAAACTAGCGCTTAGAGGCTATCTTGGAGCAATTAGCGTAGGATTGTGTGGATAACATCTAATAGATATAGAGCAAATGGAATTTAAATAAGTTAGCATGTTTGGCGTACCTCGTCGGCAAAGAGTTATTAGGTTTTTCCATCTAGAATTCCTCAGTAGCAACACCAGAGAGGAGCTCGTGGCTAAATACTAACAGCCGCACAGGTCCATCAGGTTAAGCTACAGTTGCCGGGGTTGGTCCGTGGATGGGTGACCATTTCTACATACCGAGACTCCTCCGTGTCTCGGAAAGCACGTTAAGTCTTTGGTCCCGGCTGTCATTCGAGGATCTTTGACAGTCGTTACGGGTCGTCAGAAGCCCGAAAGTCTGACAACCAGTCTTACCAAGGGGTATCGTATTATCCAGTTACTGGGTTGTGGAGGTGAGATAGGCAGTCGCTCCATGTAAAATACTGGTATTCAGCTGCACTAGATTAGACTGGATGCCGACCCCAACATAGTTGGGAAAAGGCTAGGCCGATTGAATTTCTCAGTAGCAGCCTGGAGTCTGGATTTGTGGTTGGTGGCAATAGGCTTGCTGCCTGTTACGTAGGACTTAAACATTATCTAGCGAAATGTGGGTGTACCCGTGTACTATAGCTACCTCTGCTTATCTAACCCTTCAGGGAATGCCGGCGCTATGTTATCTTATGTTGTTTTTGAGATGGCGAGGAGGTTTAAGGGCTTGCTTCTTAAAGACGTGGTTCTGAGTTCAATCCAGCCTGGCAGAGGCTTATGAGATTTCCTATGATTAAGTTCCCATCAAAATGGTTGAGCTGAATGGTGCTGATCTATGCGTCATGTTCGTGAACGGGCGCCGTCAGTAGGGACTGGTCATCTCTTAGCTGCTACGGCTTATTTTAATTTACTTTAATTATTTTTAGCTTTTTATTACGGACGCTTTTAACGTGCACGTCTTTCTTCTACATTGTTCTCCCATGACTGACAACATGAATGATGTAACCAATATTTTAATTTGAAAGAGTGTCCGTGGAGTTTCTTGCCCGTTCTTCTCCATAGGAACGTACTACGCTTTGGAATGGGCAACTAGCTTCATCTTTCTGACTGACCGACCCCTTGACAATTCAAAAGTGCCAGTAATTGGTTTATTTGAAATAAATGCTTTGAGTTTGAGTTTCTCAATATTTCGTACGTAGTTTCACTGTGGTTTCGTACGAAGTTTCTTAAGTAGTAAATCTTGGATACTACTGACATAAAGCTGAACTCAAAGTGAGGAGAATAGTTGTGTGTCTTCCAAATTATTAAAACTATCGACGAGTGGTGCCACATCCCGGTTCCCGCGCGGAATTTGTTGGAACAGTCCTGAAAATGTTGTAAAGATATGTGAATTTCATTGGGCTGAAATGCATTGAGTAAAACGTGGTGATATCAAACACCTTGCAAAGCATGTGTGGTCTGACTATGAATGCCAGCCCTATCAGAATACCAGCGCTGCGACATTTACTTTTTAAATGTCGCAGCATATGCTGAGATAGGAGCCTTTTGGCCTCGTACAGGACTTTCTGTTTTTGGTTTTTTACCTTGTTTTTTATTTTATTTTTTAATAATGTTTTAAGGTGTTTAGTTTTAATTTTTTATTCCTTGTGCGAGTCTCAATAAATACTTTTTCTTTCTTTCTTTCTTTCTAATGATAGGCTAAGGAATGATGTGATAAGACAGCGGTGTGATTTAAAAGAAGATGTAGTGATAAAAATTGAAAAGGGTATGCTGAGATGGTTTGGGCATGTTGAGAGGATGAATGAAAGGCGACTAACAAAATATATTTACAAGGCTGATGTGAAGGGAAAGGCCGGGCGGGGACGCCCTAGGAGGACTTACACTGACCTTATTGGTGATGTTCTTCAGAAAGGCCAGGTGCGTAGTACTCGCAACCGGCGTGCGTGTGTATGAACCAGATGTATGAACGTAAACGAGGCAAAAAGAGTAGGAGTATGTAAGGATCGTAGTAGGTGGCCTTCTGTAGTTTCTGCCTACCCCCATGGGAAGAAGGCGTGAGTTTATGTATGTATGTATGTATCAATGATCGTTTCTTTTAATAAAGTCATCATCAGCTGACTAGCCTTTTCCCAAATATGTTGGGGTCAGCTTCCAGTCTAACCGGATGCAGCTGAATATCAGTATTTTACATGGAGCGACTACCTATCTGATCTTCACAACCTAGTTACTAGGTAACACGATACCCCTTGGTAAGACTAGTGTCAGACTTTCGGGCTTCTGACGACCCGTAACGACTGTCACAGATCCACGAATGACAGCCGGGACCAACGGCTTATCGTGCTTTCCGAGGCACGGAGGAGTCTCGGTATGTAAAGATACTCACCCATCCACGGACCAACCCTGGAAAGCGTAGCCTACAAAGCTTAGCGTAGCTTAGCTTTTTACAAAGTCATTACTCAAAAATAAATCCAAGGCTACATGCATAGGTACTTTTTTGAACTCTAATTTCCTATACTATACTGAACTGCCTATACAAATTCATTACTAGTTCTTAGTTGACCTCAAAGGCGAGCAGTCGGGTAAAAAAAACTCATTTCGTTCCCACATCTGAGCTTGAAGAGATCCATTTAGCTCTCTAAAGGCTCTTATTGAGCAATAAAGCACTGGAAAACAAGTCTATATTAGGGTGCCTAATGTGAATGCAAAATCTTTTGTTTTTAATCTGCTTTTGTTGTTGGTATTGGCGTGTGTAGCTGACATATGGCAAATAATTTAATTTAATGTTTTGTGCTGCGTAATGTACTTAAATTATTTGCAGATTATTTTATAGAATCAAGTTTTTCTAACTGAACAGACAGCTGTGCTGCTGGGGAGTTTGTTGCGCCACTTCTTCTTCCCAGCTAAAGCACTAGGAAGTGTTGAAGGGTGGGCGTTTTGGGGGGCTGTCTTATGTAATTTTCACATTCTAAAAGTGCTGAATCTCAGCCTAGTTTCAATAAATGACTTGATTTTGTTGTTATTGTGTGTGTGAACAATTTTATTGCAATATTTTAAGCTTTTCTCGAATACTTCATAGCCCAGAATAATAGTTATGAGCAGAACTGAGTAGGTAAAGAAGAAACTTGACATAACGCCACTTTATAATTTTGGAAATACTAGCTACAGCCCGCGTGGATCCTAATACTTACTTTGTATTTTTTTTAAAATAAGTTAGCCTAAGTTACTCTTTATAACATCAGCTATCTGCCAGTGAAAGTCCCCTCAAAATCGGTACAGCCGTTTTGGAGATTAGCCGGAACAAACAGACAGACAGAAAAAAAATTTTTTTTTGTTATAAGTACCGTATAAAGCTGATATTTTTACATTACAAACAGATATTTCAATTTGTCCTAGAAGATTTGCAAAAAGTTCATTTTCGGGGCATTTGACTGTCAATACACATATTTTTCGCACAAATGTCGCAATTAACTTTCCACACAGTACCTATTTCTATTGCCTATAAAATCAGCTGTTCCGTACAAAGTGCAATACCTACGCGACCAAAATGTAGGGAACAGATAAAAAAAACAACACGTCCACTGCTGGACATAGCCCCCAAGCACCGCCACTTCGACCGATTCTGTGCTTCCCGCATCCAGCGGATTCCTGCGGCCTTCACAAGAACATCGGTCCATCTTGCCACTCCAGAACCTTACGGCCCAATCGGCCATCTGTTCTGCGTGCCCTGCCCATTGCCACTTAAGTTTGAAAATTCTTCACGCTAATTACCTACAGTTATATTCACCTAGAAGTTGTCTCTCTTTATATCACGTAACTCTTGTATCTTCTAACTACGTTACGCTCACAGAATTGGCCCGACAAGACGAGCCCGCCGCGTACTAGTAGCTTTGTAGGTATAGAGTGAACCATCTATATTCAACTGTGGCATATAGGCTACTATCACGCTACTTTCTCGGCTGCATTTCTAAAGTACGGAACTCCGACCGGACCAAACTCGCCGACATAATATCTCAAAACGCTCAAACTCAAACTGAAAGCATTTATTTCAATTAAACCATTTACAGGCACTTTTGAATTGTTAAAAAAACGGTCAGTTAGTCAGAAAGTTGAAGCTAGTTGCCCATTCCAAAACGTAGATCTCTATGGAGAAGAACGGGTAAGAAACTCCAAGGACATTCTTTTAAATATAGATAAATATTACAAAATCCTGGGTACATTATTCTTGTTGCTTCTATATGTGAGAACAATGTACAAAAAATAATCAAAGCAATTGAAAATATAACATTAAAAATAAGCCCTGGCAGATAAGAGATGTATCAAATCTGAAACCGTTGTTACTTTTTAAAATCCCCCCTATTTAGAACCACATTATCCCCCACAACTCAAGGCTATCCTTAGCAATTCAAAGGCAGGATGGTTTTAGCATTTAGATTAAAAATAGCTTCCATCTCCCTCCCTCCCCCTTATAGTGCGGTGGCAGGAATTCTAATCCATTTCCATCAACCATGGTCACGGCACGTGACGAAGAAATAGATGCATAATAAATTATTGTTAATAAACATCACGCCTGTGTTCCCTGAAGGGTTGGGCAGAGGTGCAACTTTAGTACACCCACATTTCACCGATATGTTTAAGTCCCATGTAATAGGGGGCGCGGGAATAGTCCCTCATAGTAATACTTTTAAGTGCCTGCTATATACACGGTTGCCAACTGCGTCCGGCTCGGCGTCGCCGACAGAACTGACCCTGGTTGTCGACCGGCAGAGTTGTTTGAAATTTGGTCATAAATCACTATCTACACGGTTGTAAACCACCAAGGTCACCTCTGTCTGGACTAAGGTTGCCAGGCCCAAAAATAGACAAGCCGGACAAAGATTCACATTTAGCCGGACATTTTGCCCTGAAACCCTGACACATTGGTTTTTAAATAAATAAAAAAAAATGTATAGTTTTATTTGTGTATTTATTATTATTATTCATTTGAAACTTACTCTACTTTAATTATAAATCACATTTTGTTCTTATTAAAGTTATTTGTAACTTGTTAACTTAAGTAACTAAAACAACCAATAACCAGCCTTTTTCGTTACGTTGAAAGTAATTAAAACAATCAATAATCAGGCATCTTTTGGCCGGGGGGATTGACCAAAAGCCTAAAAAAAGCCGGACAAGCCAGACTTGTGTATATTTGGTCGGACACAATAAGCCGGACATGTCCGGTTAAAGCCGGACACCTGCCTGACAACCCTAGTCGGGAAGCGGTTGACGACCGTGTTGCAGGTACTTTATTAAAAAACCAAGACAGAGCGCTGCGAACAATAAAGTGAAGCATGCCAAAACTACACCTCCGCTCTGTGCATACACAGATACACGCACACATTTACAACCAATTACAATAGAACTACAATCAAACTACTCTCACTAAGTGCACACATGTTTACGAAACCGGCTTCACGTAACTGTTGACAGCGCTGTCTTGATTTTCTTGATTTTTTATTTGGTCTGTGTTCTGATGTAAGTATTTTCTTTAGCGGTTTTATTGAAACTTGCTAAAAATAGACCTGTCAATAGTATGCGACCCTGAAACAGTTCAACCTCTTATAAAATCGATCGGGAGAGTTCAAGGGTACGGTACGTACGATAAGTTGGCAACAGCTGTTTATTTTTGAATAATCTGAAAGTTGATGTAATTTTAGAAACCTTAGAAGACAGGAATACGGCCATTGATTCTATTTTAAATAAAATAGTCTACCTAACTATGGTCTCGTGGTTGCAAGCGCGACTGCTGAGCGTGGGGTCCCGGGTCGGGCAAAGTTTTATTGGGTTTTTCCATTAGTAATTTCTTAGTAACAGCTCGGAGTTTAGAGTGTGCGTGTGAAAATCGTCATCTAAGTGCAATAGATAATTAGATATAGGTACAGCTTCTGTAACTAGTAAGTAGATTTTTTAATTTGGTAAGCTGATAGTTTTTTTAATTTTGTATAGATTCATTTTTTTTTCTAACTTGAACAGACAGCTGTGCTGCTGGGGAGTTTGTTGCGCCACTTCTTCTTCCCAGCTAAAGGCACTAGGAAGTGGTGAAGGGTGGGCTTTTTTGGGGGACTATCTTATGTAATTTTGATGTTTTTGACTTTTGAATTATTTGATAAAAACAGTTCCGGCTGGAGTAACGTTACCGCAGCCAGATCTTTTGTTTCCTAACGGGTATGTTGAAATAAATGTTATCTAAATAATTAGATATCAATTTGAAATAAATGTTAGGTACAACTTAATTTGTAAGTATTTGTATTTGCTATGGTTGCGAAGATATTTAAAATCCTGATGCAGTAACGTTTGCATGATTGCTGCATCTCGGAGTCGACTAAACGGATGATTATAGGAGTTTAGATGTCGTTGGCCCTGCGCCTGATCTCTCTCCGGTCGTGTCGGATTGCCGTCCCATCGGACAATGAGAGTGAGGGAAGAGAGAGTGCACCTGTGACTGCGCACACACTTCTGCGCTATACTATCTCACGCGCCGAAGGCTGCTCTCCGCTGAGATTGGTCGCCATGGTCGAAATTCGGTCTTGAGGACTACTATGTAAAAAGAATAGAAAAAAATCATTTATCTTACTAACGATCTTTTATACAATGCAAAATTATCTTGTTGTGCAACTTGTTGCCAGCAAGTTTTACTTAGGCGCTTCAGTGTTTTTTTTCTTACTAAAATCTTTGATTTTGTAGCAAGGACTTAGGACCGTGGATTCGAAGTTTAAATAATTGCCGGATTTATAAAAAAAACATTTAAATTAATATAAAAGTAGGTACCTACAAGGAAATAGCACACATATCAACTTGGAAAGGGATCGTCACCGTATCAACTCGAGCCTTTTTTTTTTGGTAGTTGACCTCTGAGGTCATGACTACTTAACCGGGCTTTCCTGTGGGAGCCTTAAGCTACTACCTACACTTAAAACCTCCAGCCAGGGGTTATTCAACTATGCTAATTAAAACTAGGTGAATGCTCGCTAAAGGCACCCCCTGTGGGGTACGAACCTCGGCTTAGGGCGTCAACCGGAGGGAGGACATCAAGGATGGGACGGGCTGGATCAAAGTTTTGATTATGATTATTAGTCGGGGTATTTAAAGCTACGTGCTCAGCTGCAACAACTGCTGGCACCACGTTATCGAGCAAGGGTCGGGGGGGAGTATCATTTACTCGGGGACCCGGTCGCGATCGCAAAAGACCTCGGCGGCGAGGTCGGAATGACGGGAGGCGTCTGTTTTTGTACACTGTGCTGGTTTTCCTACTGTTCTCCTGGAGGAGGGTAATGGGGTCGTCAGGGTCGGTAAAGATTCGCTTAGGGCGGCGAGTTAGATTGACACTAGAGGGAGTGTAACTAGCGGCCTCGACAACCAGAGGGTTGCGATGTTTGGCGGCAGTATCGAAGTAAAAAAACTCGAGCCATTGAGTATTCTTTGTATGAAACTTCGTACTGTAACGCACACCAATCGGAATCGTAACGTAATCGCTTCGCCTCGGGACAAGCTCACGAACCGCGGCGATACGTCGGTGACGATCCCTTTCCGAGTTGATATGTATGCTATTTTGACCTTTATTAGACTTACTTACGGTCATTATTCCTACATTAGATTCGGGACAGCAGCTGTTCGTACCTAATAATCACAATGCAGCAACAACAATAATATACCGCTACTAAATAGATAGTTGCCATGACAACAATGATGATATGTAGATGAGGAATGCAATGGGCGTTTCTAGGTTAAAACCATGAGAGGTCATATCTACGACGGTCTGTTATGACTAGGCTGACTGATTCTTTGCACGAGAGTAAACTAAGTAAATAAAAAAAAAAACCTTTTTTTCAAAAAATACAACCGGCTTCCAAACTACAAAGTGAAAAATAACTTTAATTTTTGGAAGTCGGTGTCTTTGGATCAGTATTTTAGTTTTTTGACACCGATTTCCGAAATTAAAGTTATTTTTCACTTTGTAGTTTGGAAGTCGGTTGTATTTTTTGTAAAAAACTTCACTCTTTAGTGGGTTGATATGTAATTTATCTAAGTTACAATAGCCTTATGTAACTGCTCATCAAAAATACCCAAATCGCTATAGATGTGCCTTTAATATTTGAAAAGTTCCCTCGATTACTCCAAGATTCCATCATCAGATCGTGGCCAAATGACAATGGGACCAACTTGAAAGTATACCCTTTCAAACAAAAAAATATTTTTTCAAATCGGTCCAGCCGTCTTTGAGTAATCGGGGAACATAAATAAAAAAAAAATCCCGACGAATTGAGAACCTCCTCCTTTTTTTTGAAGTCGGTTAATAAGAAATGGTTCCCTTATGAAATACTTATAGATGAACCCTCAACGCATAGGTAAGTATGGTTTTGTGTCTGTGTTCAATATAGGTGAAATAACAAAATAACTCGAAAAACAATTTCTCATTAAACCTACAGAACTAGTTATTTCTAACTAAGATTACAAACTTCTTATCAAAATATTACAAACGGCACAGCGTTGTATTTGATACATTTTTATTTCTCCCAGCTGCCGAGTTGTCATCGTTCGGTAAAATGCTGCCAAAGGAAAAACGCACATAAAACAATTACAAAACGTTTGATAATTTGACTGCCACTGCGTGACTGTTAGTCGCTCAGAATCTACAGAAACAAATTGAAAAGCGCGGCGCCAATCATGTCCTCTCACTCGCTCACTATCCTGTTTTGAATGTGCGAGCGAGAAGGCATGATTTGCGTCGCCATATTGCGAGCCGGCAACTATGAGGTGAGCGATTGAACGCTCTAGCGTACGTTTAGTCACCGCGTGTTTACAAAACCTCAAACACGGGTTACAATTTCTTTAAATAATAAATAAGATAATTAGTGTAATAGCAATGTCGTTAGATTCTTCCGATGCTCAACTCGATACAATGTTATTAATACAAGGTGTGAAGTCGCGACCATGTTTGTATGTAAGAGACCATTTGCGATACGGCGATGTCAGCTATAAAAGAATTGAATGGGAAGAAATTACGAAATCATTATTTGTAGATGTTTGGCCGAAATATAATGACGAAGAAAAGTCTGAGAAAGGTTTGTTTATTATTATTTTTCTTGTTTTTAAGGTTATTTATTTGTTATTGTATAGAAAACTGATTGACAGATGTCAAAGAGCTGTGACTTACACAGAGTGACATTGGCCGCATTCCGAGTTACGCTAAAAGTGATAATATCGCAAAGCCGACCCAGTCACAAAATATAAGGGCTATTGATTAATAATTGTGACTATAAAATTTAAGATAATTAATTGATTCAGGCTTGACCTTGCGGAAATCCATTATAAAATACGTCTATTGTATACTATAAAATTTGGTCGGATTCGCGATATTATCACTTTTAGCGTAACTCGGAATGCAGGGTTAGTTTGTTTGACAGGTTTATTCGATTTATCTGTGTTGTAAGTTAAAATAATATGAAAAAGGTGTAAATTATCGATAAATAAGTGCTGTTTGTATCGGTGTGATTTTAGTAGAAGCCTATATAGGTAAGGTCTCCTAGATCGTATTTAAAAGGTAGGAACTACTTTTATCAACAAAATATGATCAGTAATCTGTTAACCAAGCGTGGTGATTAGTGGCGCCACCCGTGGCGGCGGCGGCGCTGTACCGTAGTTTTCATCCTTATGTCTCTAGAAATAAGGTCGACTGTCAACGTTCACCTAGGTAAAATGCAACGTCTGCGTTGCATTGCATGCGCCTAAACCATGTTCTTAAAAAAAAAATAAGTTGTCATGTCATGAAGTCTTAATTTATTTAAATAATTATGGCGATCACGGATTTTATTTCGTACTAGCTGTAGCCCGAGACTCCGTAAGCGTTTCTTTTGTATTTCATTCTTTTTTAATACAAATATCTAGGACTAGCTTCTGTCTGCGACTTCGTTCACAAGTTTATTATAACTTTCCTCAAGAATTGGGCTATCTAATGCAAAAATATTTTTTTAAATCCGACTGGTAGTTGCGGAAATTATCCCCTACATACAAACTTACAAACAAACAAATTTTATAATATTAAAGTATTTAATAAAGATTAAAAATAGGTAGCCTATAATAATATAATATTCTTTATTTCACCAAAAGCCATCACAGTACAAGAACTAAAAACGAAGAGCATATAAGGACACTGGTGCCGATTCTCTTGTCACAAATGCCTCTAAACTAAACTAAAAATCACCAGAATTTAGTTTATTCCTGTCAAACGACGATTTCCCATTCTGAAATAGACTAAAGTGACACAACTTAACTATATTTTAGTTTGACAGCACTAAGATGGCAACGAGATATTAGTTTAGTGAAAATAGCAATTTTGCTATTCTGAATTTGACGTTTTTTACCTAAAATTTAGATTTTCTAACTAAATCTGACTATTTTTAATCGCGACTAAAAACGTGTGGAATAAAATTGGTTGTCATGAACTATAAATTCACACCAACACCTCGACTTCAAATGCAAAAACAGTACTGAATCTTTTTTTTTTCTTTTGCTTATGTCTCGAAAACGGTGTGTCCAATCGCAAAAATAATGAAAATTTCGACCCCCTTTATAAAACCCTTAAACCCTTGACACTCTACATGTAGGTAATAATTTTTCTTATTTTCCATACTAAAAGTGAAAAATTCCATATAAAACACGACGAGGCTGCCCCCCCTGCGCGCCTCCGGCTCTAAAAAGATCACGTGGTTAGGTATCACGTGTGGAGTCGCGATTGTCAAATTCGATTAAGATGTGTCAAAATTATTTTTAAATTTAGAGAATTTATTTTGCAGAATAGCTATAAGATTCTCATAGTCAAAAGTAAGGAATTTTAGTGATAGTTTAGTTAGTTTAGTTCGGTGTACAAGAGAATCGGCACCACTATTTTTCCACTTCGTCATAGTTGCGTAGGTATTTATTTTGTATTTTGTATATATGTCACGGCTAAAACCCGAAGTGCGGCTACACCTAGTTTTAGCCGGCTACAACTAGGTGTGGCCGGTAGCAGTTAGTTAAATTTAGTTGTAGCAAATGAAAATGGCTGAAAGGTAGGTTAGGTTAGGTTAGAACTGTGACCACACACCGCACGAGCCGAGCGAGCGAAGCGAGCGGTGCCGCGGCAGCGGCCGGCGAGTGCCATTTAGGCAAGTTTAACCAAATGCTACCGGCCGCACCTAATTGTAGCCGGCTAAAACTAGGTGTAGCCGCACTTCGGGTTTTAGCCGTAACATATATACAACGTGCCGCTACAATGGCGACATTAATTTAAAACACGGGTTAAAAGTGTTTCAAGGACATGGGCCCGGCTAGCGCTAGAAGTAGAAAAGAGAACTTAGAGTTTGAAGAAGCGCGGGGCGGGTGGCGGGGAGAGCGCGCGCGCCACCTGAGCCATTCGCGCACATAGGGCTCTCTCTTTCCTTCTATTCGCCTACGACGAGCGGTGTCTTTGTGTCGCGTCGCGTGTCGCGCTGGTCTACATAAGCCTTGATGCGATGTTATGATCCGTGACCCCGGCAAATGACCTCTGCGCTACAGTTCTTTAACTACAGGTTGCTCCAAGATGCTATTTTAGAAAATTGTAAATAAATCAGTAAATAATAACATTAAATGAAATTAAAATATTTTCATAAAACGAATACGCGAAACCATGTATGTGTGTTAAATTAATGTCGCCATTAAAGCGGCACGCTGTATACCACAATAGGTAAAAATAATTAAAAATGAAGCAACGATAGATAAATTAATTATATGATAGATACATGGTGCTCACAGTCGCTCCGGTCGCAGTCCAGTCCCATCTTTTCTTGTTCTTCACACTAGCACGTTAGTTTCAAGTCTATGGTATGGTATTTTTATAACACCACGATCCATCTCCGCCCCGTCCACATCATAACGCCCGCCGCCGCGCCGTCCAGTATGCAGCGACCTTTAAGGAGTCGGAAATTGTTGACCATTTTTTTTTCTTTTTCAGTGGATCTAGTACTAAAAAGATGGAAAAACCTTAGAGCTTGCTTCACCAGGGAAGTGAAACGTCAGAAGGAACCGAAATGGATCTACGGAGTTTCCTACAAAAGGCGTCCATACTTATATTACAATGATTTATTATTTCTAAAACCTGAATGTGAAAACGCAGAAGAAGATGCCCCACAAGACATTGATCTACCAGAAAATAATGAAGCTGACAATACTACTGTAACAGTAGATACCAATATTGAGGAAATGCCTATACCAGAAGCAATGCCAGTGCCAAAATCTAAGGCTGAGACAAATAGAACTGAACCTACAACAAATTCTGACAAAACTAAATTGCCATCTAATACTGACAATATCAAAACGTCACCAAATTCTGACAATACTGGATCTTCGTCACATCCAGACACTATTACAAATGCAAAAGATCCAGATAGTACACATTTCGCTTTATCATTAGTTCCAATGCTAAACATGATACCAATAGATGAACGGATTGAAGCTGAAATTAGCATACTGTCAGTTTTGCAACCGTTTTTAAAGAGATGTAGGGATGATGGTAAGAAACCTGGGCGGGATGATAGAAAGAGAAGGTTGGTTTTGTCCCGACAAACGTATGAAATTAAAAGTGAAGCGAGTAGTGACGATGATGATTTGTATGCGGAGGATTTGTACGTATAAAGTTGTAACTTATTATAAGGTACAAACAAAATACCTGGAAAATCTACTGGACACAGTACTCAACAATCAGAACAAGTTTCACTACGGAACCAACTCTTAGATATAATTTTTAAACCTTATTATATTATTTCAGGTTTGGTCCCATAGTAAAATTTGAACATGTTCATGGGTACTGTGTTTTGTAAAAGTTCGTTTTAAACTAATAATTCAAATACTTAAGTTCCTAGTGGTCGTTTTGTTT
Organism: Agrochola litura; assembly: GCA_949152395.1. NCBI lineage: Eukaryota > Metazoa > Arthropoda > Insecta > Lepidoptera > Noctuidae > Agrochola > Agrochola litura. Next base: position 19,087,200 of record OX424514.1, on the reverse strand, counting down.
TTGTTTTATCGTGTTTAGATAGGTATACTTATATTGGGTGTATTGGTATAATATGTGGAGAGGAAAATATAAAATGTTAAATTACTCTAATATGGTTCATAAGGGGTCATATTAGTGGTTTGCCGTCATATTACCAACAACCATATAAATAATAACTATAACTGTCCCGTTGGTCTCGTGGTCGCGAGTTTTTTTGTTTTGTTTAATGGCATCTTGCAGGTGAACCTTGGAGGTTGTCGGCTGCTTTACCGGTCTTAACCCTTTATATAATTACTATAACTGCCCCGTTGGTCTCGTGGTCGCGAGTAATTTTTTTATTTTTTTATGTCATCTTGCTGGTGAATCTTGGAGGTTGTCGGCTGCTTAACCAAATTTTCCTGTGGCTGCCTCAATAAATTAAGGCTTCCAGCTAGGGCATAAAACTTGTAAACTAAGTGACTACACGCTAAGGTCACCTGTGGGGTAAGGACCTCGGATTAGAGCGTCACTGGGGGAGGACAGCAAGGGACAGGTTGGATCAGGTTAGCCGCGAGTTTATCCATTAGGATTTTTTTTAATAATAGCCCGTAGTTTGGAAGTTGGCGGTTGATACTCCGTGCCTTGGAAAGCACGTTAAGCTGTTGGCCCTACGCCTGATCTCTCTCCGGTCGTGACAGATTGCCGTCCCATCGGACTATGAGAGTGAGGGAAGAGAGAGTGCACCTTTGTCTGCGCACACACGCCTGCACTATAATATCTCCCGCGCCGAAGGGTAGTCTCCGTTGAAATTGGCCGCCATGGCCGAAATACGGTCGGGAGGTATTGAATTGATACATATCACATCTGTGAAATTACGCTAGGTAATTTTATTTGACCTTGAGACCTTGAGCTGAATGGTGCTAATCCATGTGTTATGTCCGTGAACGGGCGCTGTTAGTAGGGACTGGTCATCTCTTGGCTACCACGGCTTATTTTAATTTAATTTTTGAATTGTTTTATTTTTTATTACGGACGCTTTTAACGTTCTGCATCGTTCTCACATGTATAATTTCAACCTGAATGATTTAACCAATATTTTGTAACCATATTTTGATTTAAAAGAGTGTCCGTGGAGTTTCTTGCCCGTTCTTCTCCATAGGTACACACGGCTACACATCCAGCTATACATTCCCAGTATAGGCTGACCTCGCATTGTACGGAAATCCTATACAATACGAGATAAGCATAAGCTGGAAATGTATAGCTTGATGTGTAGGTACACACGTATCTACTTTGCTTTGGAATGGGCAACTAGCTTCATCTTTCTGACTGACCGACCCCTTGACAATTCAAAAGTGTCTGTGATTAGTTTATTTGAAATAAATGCTTTGAGTTTGAGTATAGTCAACATCCACAATAATATTCTGTAGAAAATATTTCCTGGATTCTATATTAAATCAATGGCTTCTCGTCCACGATTCCTTTTCTATCCCCCACTAGATTCAAGCATCATTTATACCAATTGTTTTATTTTGTAAGTTGCCAGTTTTAATGGCCAGTGGAGCTACAAGCCAGGGAGTAAAATAGCCTTTTTGAAATTTATGAACCTATTCATTTAGTGGGCTACTGTAAACTTTTCTATTTTTCTATTTTATTCCTTGAATAGGTAGCCATTTATAAGTCTGGAACGTTTTAACGGTCCGAAGAATATGTGTGTAGAAATGAAGTTTTTAAAGTGATTATTCTTTTAGCATTGAAAATGCTTTTTCGTTTGCTTCAGTCACCCGTTTTCAAGAAAAGTGCGACCCGGCTAGCGTCCTCTGTTATTAAGATAGAGAAATGAAAATGGTATCAAAAGATGCGTTACTGATAGGACAACAACATTGCAAAAATAATAATTGCATAATGTTAATAAAATAAAAATATTAAAAAACGCCAATTTTTTCCGTTTCTTTTGGGACGTTTTTCAAAGAATCTTAGAGTTCTCAAAAACGAAAAAAGATATCGCAAAAATTTAAAAAGAATCCTGGAGAATTTAAAGGGCTTCAAAATGATACCATACTGGTTTCGATAGGATTATAATTAATATTAAGAGAAGATGTTTATCCCTTTCAGAGATTTATGATATCAATGATTATTTAAATGACAAATTTTAATTTACAAGTTTTATAAAATAATTATAATAAATAGGTACTAAATAAGTAATAAAATGAAAAGCCCTCTTCCTCTCTCCTACTTTTGCTGTGCCCGACAGGGTCCACAATGATCATATTATTTTGTTAAACCTACCACCTAAGTTCACATGTGGAAGCAATAAATATATTGAGTATTGAGTATTGAGAGACACCTTTTGTAACTCCTCTGATTTTTAAGTGCCTTAATTAAATAAAGTCATTTTCAATACGCTGGAAGGTCATGGGACCATGAGTTCTGTGGTAAGAAATAGGATTAAAGAGAGTTTTATAAAAATGTTGCTGTTATTTAAGTATACCTATTATGTATCTTACGACTACCACGCGAACTAAGTCGTGGGCAGAAGCTAGTTCTATATAAATGTAACTATTTCCGAAGTGGTGAAGACCTGTACCCTAATTGCGTAACTTATTTTCGTAAATGATTATGCCTAATTTGTTTCATTTTGACAGTTCAACAACATTCATTGCGTTATTTACGTTGTTGAGCAGATTTTTTTTCCAACTAATGAAGCAATGGATTAGCAATCTGTTTCAAATCGAAACAAAGTGTGATTGATCGTGCATTACGCAATTAGGGTACAGGTGTCCTGAATCACAAGCCTTATGTCCAGTTTTGGCCTACCTCAGTTTAATTAAAACTACTATGTACCTATTGTTCTTTTTAACTTGAAAATGTACATTATTATTGTGGTGAGAAATAAATTTATAACATTTATCTTATCTTACTAATGAATGACTTACATCGTCTGAACGGGTCAGTGACAGCTCGGCCCGAGTCAACTCAACCCGAATAATAATACCAGATACTACGTCTTCATATCGCCTTCTGTGTGTACCGTCAGAAGGGTACGGTAAATTTTTCGCAGAAGTCGCCTTCTTGTCTTTTATGTAATTTTGTAAATTTGATGTGCAAGAGTGATACCTATAGAAAACTTTTCTATTGTCATCAGATCCAATGAGTGTTATTTTCTAAGCAAAGGAACGCTTGTCTTTTATAGTTCAGACAATAAAAAAAACTAATGAACTTGGGCTCCTTATATGAGTATCATAATTGAAATAGGCGTTGTAGATAATTATGTTTTCCTGCTTTGTATGTAAATAAAAAAAACAAAATCTTCGGAAAACAAAATTAAATTCGTAATTATTTATTTTAAAATATCGATTTTCTACCTGACCGTACAAATTACCGTAATCGGGAGTGAAATATCTGGAATTATTATTCGGGTTGAGTTGACTCGGACCGAGCTGTCACTGACCCGTCTGAACACTGTTAATATGGTGCAACTTTTATTGTTTTTTCAACTTATGCTATGCCCAAGAAATTATATCGCACCGTGAACATCAGGCTTAAGTAGGATATAGCTATAGTATGTTTGTTAAATAATGCTCTATGAACACTGTTAATATGGTGCAACTTTTATTGTTTTTTCAACTTATGCTATGCCCAAGAAATTATATCGCACCGTGAACATCAGGCTTAAGTAGGATATAGCTATAGTATGTTTGTTAAAGAATGCTCTATGAACACTGTTAATATGGTGCAACTTTTATTGTTTTTTCAACTTATGCTATGCCCAAGAAATTATATCGCACCGTGAACATCAGGCTTAAGTAGGATATAGCTATAGTATGTTTGTTAAATAATGCTCTATGAACACTGTTAATATGGTGCAACTTTTATTGTTTTTTCAACTTATGCTATGCCCAAGAAATTATATCGCACCGTGAACATCAGGCTTAAGTAGGATATAGCTATAGTATGTTTGTTAAATAATGCTCTATGAACACTGTTAATATGGTGCAACTTTTATTGTTTTTTCAACTTATGCTATGCCCAAGAAATTATATCGCACCGTGAACATCAGGCTTAAGTAGGATATAGCTATAGTATGTTTGTTAAAGAATGCTCTATTTCTAATACAAAGTTGATCTTAGTTTCGGTTTTATTTGGTGCAGAAAGCCCATTTAAGTTAATCTACTGTGAATCTTTTTCATAGTTATGTCCTTACTTTTATTCTTAAGAAGCGTAGGTATGTACCTCGTCTGTTTTCATAAATAAAATAAACTTTAATTATTAATTTGTATGTTGTTATTTTATTCAACCTCGTTCCTGCCAAATGCTATGTAAGATGTTATTAGAAAACAACTTTATTCATGCATGAAAACTTGCTGACTAGCTCAAACCTATACGAAGAAAATAACCTTGTCTGGTTGCAACCACAATTGACCCGTACAGTCGACCTCGTAATTGCTTTACCACTTTTGACAAAATTTTCCATTGAATACAAACATCACTAAGTGGTCATATACACGAGCGGCACGTCGCCAACCGGCACGTTGCTAGCGGCAGAGGCAACTGGAGCAGTCTACGCGTGGGCGGCTGCAGTTGCCTATATGAAAATAAAGTTGGCACCCCCACTTTCGAAAAATGAAAATCTAAAACGGTGAAAATTTCGAGCTAATTAAGGACAATTTTGGACTGCAAGAAAAAAAATTCAGACCAACCCCCCCTTCGAGATATTCAAAATTTTCAATGGGGGTGCTAACTAGTAATTAAGTTAGCACCCCCACAGCGTTTAAATGTTCACTAAAAAGTTTTATGTAGGTCAAAATTTCGAGCTCATTAAGGACAACAAATGCAGCATCAACCCACCCCCCATGTACAACCCCCCACTCCCATATTCGTAAAAACATGAAAAAATATATTTAAAAAAAAATCACACCACTATAATTCCTAGCATAGAATTGTAGACTGCCAAGTACAAAAATAAAAACGTCCCTTAAACCACCCCTTGACCGAACTTCCCGAAAATAACATCTGATTTATACGAAAAATTTCTCTTCTTCATACATAAACTGTAAATCAATTATTAATGTATTATTTACAACTACTACTTGCAACATCCCTACAAAACTCCCCTTGAATGATGCTTAATTCAAAATGTAAACGTACTTCAAAAAATTATTAAAACTCCAAACCGTGCAGATGAAAATCTAAAACGGTGAAAATTTCGAGCTAATTAAGGACAATTTTGGACTGCAAGAAAAAAATTTCAGACCAACCCCCCCTTCGAGATATTCAAAATTTTCAATGGGGGTGCTAACTAGTAATTAAGTTAGCACCCCCACAGCATTTAAATGTTCACTAAAAATGTTTTATGTAGGTCAAAATTTCGAGCTCATTAAGGACAACAAATGCAGCATCAACCCACCCCCCATGTACAACCCCCCACCGTAAAAACATGAAAAATCAAATAAAAAAATCTCACCACTATAATTCCTAGCATAGAATTGTAGACTGCCAAGTACAAAAATAAAAACATCCCTTAAACCACCCCTTGACCAAACTTCCCGAAAATAACATCTAATTTATACAAAAATTTCTCTTCTTCATACATTGTGTATGCAAAACATATGTGTACTTTAATTACTCAAAACCTATTGACGTTCAAAAAAGCTATTCGGTTTTTTGCGACTAATCATTTGTAAGGGATGTTGTCGTTTGTGGATCTTAAAATCTGCTATAAGTCTGAAATAGTCCCTAAAAGTCTATTTTGAGACATGGTATTTTCATGTTTTCAATAATTTTTTGAAGTACGTTTAATATTTTGAACTAAGCATCATTCAAGGGGAGTTTTTTGGGGATGTTGCAAGTAGTAGTTGTAAATAATGCATTAATAATTGATTTACAGTTTATGTATGAAGAGAAATTTTCGTATAAATTAGATGTTATTTTCGGGAAGTTCGGTCAAGGGGTGGTTTAAGGGACGTTTTTATTTTTGTACTTGGCAGTCTACAATTCTATGCTAGGAATTATAGTGGTGTGATTTTTTTTTAAATTGATTTTTTCATGTTTTTTACGGATAGGGGAGTGGGGGGTTGTACATGGGGGGTGGGTTGATGCTGCATTTGTTGTCCTTAATGAGCTCGAAATTTTGACCTACATAAAACTTTTTTAGTGAACATTTAAATGCTGTGGGGGTGCTAACTTAATTACTAGTTAGCACCCCCATTGAAAATTTTGAATATCTCGAAGGGGGGGTTGGTCTGAAATTTTTTTCTTGCAGTCCAAAATTGTCCTTAATTAGCTCGAAATTTTCACCGTTTTAGATTTTAATTTTTCGAAAGTGGGGGTGCCAACTTTATTTTCATGTTGCCTATGCCGCTAGCAACGTGCCGGTCGAGAATTTGTGCACGTACTCATATCACATGAATATTTTTGTTTTGACATGTGCTCTTATACACGAGTAACACGTTGTCGATAGCAGCCGACGACGCATCGACGGCTGCAGTTGCCTCTGCTGTTGGCAACATGCCACTCGTGTATATGAGCACGAAGGTTGAAACTATCTATCAGTCACATCACATAGACAAGTAGGACTTGTCGTTTTATGAAGTGCTATTGTGATATTCAACCTTAAGGTGATAAAGCAATTACGAGGTCGACTATAAGGCTGCGTTTCCACTAGAGATGTGCGAGGATGCGTAGTGAGGGATGTGTTTGTTAAGCACCAATAGAGTCGTTTCATTTACCTAGCCTCGCTCAGTGCAGCTCCGGTGGAAACGATTTAGCGGTGCGAGGTTTTTGTGCGTACAAAACAAGAACAAGCGACGGATGTGTGCGAGAGATGTGTGCGATGGATGTGTGTTAGGGAAGGACGCGAGTGAGAAATCGTATTTGAAAAGAGCCCGCTACACATCCTTGCAGCGCTCAGCTACCTCGCACATCTCTGGTGGAAACGCAACCTAACTGTCGTGCAGCCCCGGATCTAGAATTTTTTTGAGGCGGGGCAAAAACTGCCGTCTGCCCGCCAATCTTTTATGGGGATGCGCTAAGATAGCCCCCGCGAAATGAAAATTTTCTCAAAATGAAAATTTTGGCAGCAACATTATTAATCAAATTGTATCGATCGTTAATGCGCCAATTCAACAGGGGCGCCAAAACTGTTGGAATAAAGAAAAAAAAAATAAACATTGTAAATATGCTGCGCGTCTCATTTATTGCAAAGTTGCTGTGTGCTGGGTGGTGCACTTGTCTGCTACGCTTGAATTTGTCGCCCCCTGAAGTTGGCGGCTCCCCCCCCCTAGATCCGGGGCGGGTGTCATGACTTGCGGGTGCCTATTTCTAATGTACCTATGCATATGACAGAATTGGTTACTATGATAGAATTTGGGCTGTTACCCGATTCGAGAGCAGAAGGTATTTTAATCATAAACCCATGAATAATGTTTGTGCTAAAAGAAACTTCCAGAAAAGTATTATTATTTTAACTCGACCACCTTCTAACTCTAGTCTATTTTAAATAATCCTCAAACTTCGTTTTTTATAGTCCAACTTTAAATATGTGGCCACTACCTTCTTAACTTTACCACTTGCTGCAAGTTCTAGTGACTTGCAGGGAACATTTGCAAGTATAAGCTGACAAGTGGTCATGTATAAAGTCCTGTTAGTAATGGGACCACTCTGTCTTGTCATGTTGTTATGTTAAAAGTTGGTGCAGGAATATACATTGGCGGAAAGTAGGGTAGCGACTGCGGTACCTACAGTATTTTTATTTTATTTCAAGAAGCGACACGCGCTTTACTTGTGGTCACCAAGTGTACAAACACGCTGTGAATGTGTGCGTGAACACGAAAAACGTCAGCAAATAACACACACACACGTCTTTTTTTTTTTTTTTTGGATGGGAAATTATCAAATAACTTCTCCCGCTCTGGGTGGAGCGGGAGGGCGTGTCAGACTATTACTGACTAAAACCCACCCGTGTTCCTTCCTATGCCATGTTGCCGGGGGCCACGATTTCCCTATCGGTTTTCTTCGAACCCCCGGCAGGCATTGGCCCTAGCGGACCCCGTCAATTCTGCTGACATCTCTTTGAGGCGCGCGTGGAACACAACGCGCCGTCGACCCGGGCTTGGTCCTTATCGGACGGCGAGCTACCCATTGCTCACCGTCCGCAAGCCCGCGCCTACGGTGCCGGTGGCCGGAAATCTTCCCGTGATTCGACTTCGCCGTTGTCTCGGACGCGGACGGTACTGAGAACACAGATGAATACAGATGGTTCAGTCCGCATTTTAGGTAAGAATCTACAAGTACACGGCGGGCTCGACTTGTCGGGCCAATTCAGTGAGTGTAACGTAGTCAGAAGATATAAGAGTTACGCGATAGAAAGAGAAGCAACTTCTAGGTGAATATAACTGTAGGTAATTGGTGCTATGTGACCTTAATTGCACTTTAATGTATCGTAGCAAGAGTAGCTTTTTATTTAAATGATTTTGCGGAGTGAACCTGCGCTTACACACACATTCACAGCGTGTTTGTATACTTGGTGACCACAAGTAAAGCGCGCGTCGCTTCGTGAGATAAAAATTGTGTAAGCTAAACGTGTTGCTATCTTTATCTGGCAAGTAAAACAGAAGGAGATAGCATACAATTTTAATATTTTTATTTAAAGTTAAATTGATGGTAAGTGAACTAAATGATCAGTGGTGGAGTTATCGATGCGTTGCCCATCCCAGAGACAAAGCCGAAATGTGTCGTACTCACGGCTACACATCAAGCTATACATTTCCAGTATTAGCTGACCTCGCATTGTACCGAAATCCTATACAATGTGAGATCAGCATAAACTGGAAAGTAGGTACCTGACATTACACGTGCATTTTTCAACTGAAACCCTGCAATGCTGCTTAGCGGCAGAAAGGTACTACATCAGTATTATAGTGGAGTGGAGTGTAGTGTAGGTTTATTATGAAGTATATCATGTCCAGTCTGAAATGACGCGCCCCACTATTGTATTACCCATAGAAATCCGCATTAGAAAGAAAAAGAAAGAAAAATTGGTTTATTTGTCACAGAAACACGTGCACGCCGGGGGTTCGAAGAAAACCGATAGGGAAATCGTGGCTCCCGGTAACAGGGCAACCGAAGGAACACGGGTGGGTTTTAGTCAGTAAAAGTCTGACACGCCCTCCCGCTCCACCCAGAGCGGGAGAAAATATTTGATAATTTCCAACACAAAAAAAAAAAAAAAAAAAACGCGCATACATAAAAGACAAGAGTAATCAGAAAACAACAAAAAAGTACATAATAAATCACGAGCATAGAACAGAATTTATACTTAGGCGGCAGCTGCACGACATGACTGTGACAAGAAGGCTTCCACTCAGCATGATACAGTGCTATGGGGGACCCACAGCACTGCGCTGATTTTCAATGGTCACCCGAAATAAAAAGATGTACGGAAATCAAGTCAGGTTCAGTGATTTTTAAAATATGTAACAAAATAAAATAAACAGTGCTTAGAATATAAGACAACTAATAAACAACGAATTAATAGGTAAACATGATTAAAAACATAAAAAATAATCCGCAGGCATCACCATACGTGCAATAATGCAGATACCTAACTATAACATAAATTATTACTACACGAGGATATACAAGTGTTTTGTCTCGCTCTCACCCTCACCCTCGCGCGAGCGCGCGCGCTCTCTATCTAAAAAGTACCGTTGTATTTCCATATTGCGTTTATGAGCGTGATGACGTACTGTGCTGTCTGTGAGCCATCGAGCCGGGCACCCGGCCGCGCGGTGCGGGGCGTCGCGCTCGCCCGGCCGCGGTGCAGCGGCGCGTGCGGCTCACGAGACTTGCGGGGTCACGTGTCGCACCACGCGACTTGAGTTACTACCGCCAAAACAACACACCGTCAGTGGGCAACCGGCTTGCGCTTGCGCCTTAGTCGACGCTTGATCATTAGGTACACACGGCTACACATCAAGCTATACATTTCCAGTTTATGCTGATCTCGCATTGTATAGGATTTCCGTACAATGAGAGATCAGTTTATACTGAAAATGTACCTGTAGCTTGATGTATAGCCGTGCGTACTGTGTACGTAAATGTGGTAGTCAGGCGCGTCATTTCAGAGTGAGAAGAGTGAGAGTGAGAGTGAGTGAGTTTTTGCCGCTGAGCAGCGTTGCAGCGTTTCAATATGCATTATCTCCGCCCGTGCCACCTAGAACCAGTCCAGCACCCTAATTGCGTATCACAATATGAATGGTTTTGAAGGATATAGCTAATCCATTGCTTTATAAAAAATTTGTCTGCTCAACAACATAAATAACGCAATGAATGTTGTTGAACTGTCAAAATGAAACCCATTGCTACTTTAAGTGCGTTACGCAATTACCCCACTGGTTCGAGGTAGCGCGGGATTAGAGTTCCTGTAAGGATGCTGTAAGGGCTTGGGAGAGGCATTTGCCTAGCAGTGGGATAGTATAAAATAAAGAAAAAAAAACACTCCGGGAGTGCCGACAGAAGTGAAAACTTGAACAAGATCGCCTTGGTGAAAAAAATACTTGTAGAGAACATTGGTCCGTAACCTTATCTAAATAAAGAGCACAATCGCGTTCACAAAAAAAAAAACTTCCAAAACCTTTAAAGTCAAAATACTTGCATAGAACATTGATCCGTAACATACTCGTAATATAAATAAAGACCACAATCGCACTTACAAAAATGAGGAGTCGATAACGGTGTTGCGAGTTCAATTGTTTTTTCCCATCTCAAAAATGCCCAACGCGCCTAAAGAAGTTTTCACTTAAAAAAAAAACGAGCCTAACAATAGTCGCATTATGATGTGTAACATTTGACATCTCACCTTGGTATTATGCAACATTAAAGGGGCTGGGCCTCGTCAAGGTCGTTAAGTGACGGTCAACTCTAGCACCGCGCACGCTCATTGGTCAAATCAAATAGCGCGCGCTTCCTGTTACACACTTCCGTCCCTTTTCACGAACTCACTCCCACAGGTTGCAGGAAAGCGAGAGGAATGATTATTACTATACTCCATAGGTTTAGGTAGTTAAATAAAGGTAAACAAAAAAAACCACGTGACGAGACAGCTGTCAAGTAACCGACTAAATGTAATACCTGTCACTTCAGTTATCATGTTACGTCACAGTTGTATTCTTCAATTTACCAACGTTATATTTCGTTGACGTTTAGAAATTGGGCTCTTTATAATAGACAGATTACAAAATATTATAAACCAGACAAAAAAATTGTGCTCAAGCAGTTACATCTACGAAAAGTAGTTAAGAATAAACGATAAAGTTTAACATACATTAATAAAAGAGGAAACTATAGTAAAACACTAAAATAATTTTAATTTGGTTTTATCGTTTTTTAAAAGAAAGTGTCATCTATAAAAACCCTTTTTATGATTTGTTTACCTTTTTTTAACTACCTAAACTTGTGGAGTATAGAGATCGGATATTCAGTTGCATATTTACTTAAAGTTGAGGTGTTGGCTATTACAGAATGCACTTTTGTATCGTTAAAATCCCGGGATTCCCGGATCGACTTTAAGAGTTGTGATTATAGAATCGAATGTATTGGCTAATATGGAATGCACTTTTGTATCGATCGCAAAAATCTCGCGACTATGGAATTGATAAATTTTGTACTTTTTATCTATAGAAATGCTAGCTAATGTTGTAAAGTAGGTTGCCAAATTGGCATAGCACATAGCGACAAACAACTCGGTGTCTTGAGTTTCGTAAAAAAATGTTTAGTAGGTATTTAAATTTTATGTTAACACCGCAAAAGTAACCTTCATAAAAGGGCTGATAAGTAATTTCCATGCCATGTATCTGATTTGTTGTGCATTCCCGGATGTTAAGTAATTCCGGGATTTATGTAATTTTTTTTATTTATTAAGAAGCCACTTCCATAATTTCTTAGACAAATATTAACTTTAGGTAAATATGCATCCGAATATCCGACCTCTAATTATTACACATCAAAAAACATTTTCTATATAACATAATCAGGTCATTTTCTATTATATTCACAACAAACTCGTATTCTTCCGCAAAACATTTCAAGTCGAGCCACATGCAAAATGTCCAACATCGCTCAACATCAAAATAAACTTTAATAAATAGCGTTTACCCCAGCTCGCCTCGCTACAAGCCGTTTTTATTCCCCCGGGCTATTTCTATACGAATGTTTGTTGTTTTATTTCTTTTTTTGCGGACAAGATGCAAATGTTACAAAAAATATGTTATATCCTGGCTCAGACCAAATAAAAATCAAGACATAGCGCTGCGAACAATACACACAATGCCAAAACTACACCTACGCTCTGTGCGTACACGCTCACACGCACACATTTACAAGCAAACTACACCTTACTAAGTGCACACATGTTTACGAAACCGGCTTCACGTCACTGTTGACAGCGCGGTTCTATGTCGTCTTGGTTTTTTATGTGGTCTGAGTATCCTGGTTTTTATAGCTAAACTGTTTTTAAATGAAGGTTGCAGGAAAAAGTAGAATACCCCCAGGCTAGGTGGAGCTTTGAGTCTTGGATACTTGAATAACAATCTAAGTAGGTATTTAGCGGATAAACCTTAATTTCAATAATCTTCCACTTGAATACAGGAACGTAAAAAAATATATATGTCGAAACATCCAACTGCTACTAAAAAGTTCAAAACAAGATTACTTTTCAAGCATTATGATGCAGTTGGTGGCAGTTATACTTATTGACGTCTAAAATTCGCCATTTTGATTGTTTACAGTATAAATAAGTAACAGTACTATGGTCTTCATAGAAACGACGCGCTTCGAAATTTCAGTGTATATCGATTAGTACGCAACGGTATCGAGTGCGCGGTAGTTACTCACGGACGCGGGACGTTTATCTACCGAGTGGCGGTAGGTAATTATTTCAAGGTCACTGCCGAGATGTAATACTGTTACTTTATTATACTGTGCCTATAACCATTGCACGACGATGCTTCGAGGGTACCTATAAAGAATTCCATATACAAAAATACGTGTGGCACTCGGGGACTGCCGCGGTAAAGCTATTGCATAGCATTTGTAACCTCCATACTTCCTATTTGTCAACGCTACACATGGGATGATGACGTGATGACATAAAACAAAAATGACGTTCCCATGACAACATCACGTTGTCATGGGAACCGTCATTACATGGTAGGCGGAGTGGGGGGTGTTAGGTTTTATTTTCGTTACGTTACGGAATTTCTTGATTCGGTCGCCGCGCTCAAAGCCCGCGATAAAAGCTATGCAATAGCTTAAAAATACTATACGAGTAAAATCAAAACGTGGTCTTTGCTGTCGCACAGTCGGTTAAGACGCAGATATATGCCAGTGCCCTTGAGTTAGTAGTAGTTGATTAGCTTGCGTGTTCTGTACTGAGCTCACGCAAGGCGTCGTACGTCCAGCCAGTAATAGGACTCGCCCATCAAGAAGAGCTGCGCTGTCCCAAATTAGACGCATTATTAATTTATTATACATAAAACAAAATGGATTTTAATAAAACACGCATACTAAAAGATCAATAGTTAAATTATCTTTAAAATGGTGAAGGTTTCAGTAAATTACGCTTGATTTTGCGTGATTCTCAGTTTTTTATCGGCGTTAGTACAAATTTCACTATTTATTATAAACATAATCTAAAATTTAAAATATTCCTAGAGTAAGTTATTAAGAAAATGCTCTAATTTAACATATATTTTTTCCCAATAATTAACACTACCGTACTCATTTAGACGTGATCTTCAGTATAAAATCATTAAAAGTCGGTTATCGTCGCCTTAAAATTAAGAAAAAACAAACCCAACGTTTTCCCATCCTCATGACTAATACCTTAACCTCCCCATTTCCTTCCCACCCTCCAAATCCGATGAACAAATAAATTAATGTAATATAACTCCTACCCAACGGAAAACAGTCAAGTGATACACCGGAAATGCGTGTTTAAATCATGGCTGCCATCGGAACCGGAAGTGGTTCTCTAATAAATATGGCGCTCGTTCGGCCGCGAATTTCTCCGTAAATATTACTTGGTTATCTGTGGATGGTGGGTTCCGCTTGCTGGGTGTATATTTCTGTATAGAGTGGCTTAAAATACATAAAGTATTGGAGATGGGGGAAAAAAATCGTTGGTTTTGCTGAGTTCGATTAAACCAACTTTTTAGGCATTTTGTGCTCCGACTATGTTCATCTGTATTCGGGATATCCAGATAATTTCTACTTGTATCATCATTTCTTTTACATAATGTAAATTATTTTGCATACTATTGTATACAATAATTTTTTTTCTAACTTGAACAGACAGCTGTGCTGCTGGGGAGTTTCTTGCGCCACTTCTTCCCAGCTAAAGGCACTAGGAAGTGATGAAGGGTGGGCGTTTTTGGGGGACTGTCTTATGTAATTTTGACGTTCGAAAAGTGCTGATTCTCAGCCTAGTTTGAATAAATGACTTTTGAATTTAAAATTCAGCTGAAAGACGTCCACTGCTAGACATAGGCTTCCTCCAAGCGTCGCTACATCCACCTCCACCGAGCTCTGATCTTCAGCCAGTCTCACCCATCTATGTATAAAAAAGTGAATTTGTTTGTTTGTTAGGCCCGGACTCCAACAAAGCGGAAATGTGCGGAGCGGAGACGAAGAGAGATGTTTTTCAGCTAGGGTGTCTCCACCGAAGCTGTGCGGTGATGTGTACTAGCTAGACTGGAGCGGAGATGTGTTCTGCCTAGAGCGGAGCTGTTATGGCGCCGCTCATTGCACGGTGCTCACATCTCTTCTCGTCTCCACTGCGCACCGTCGCCAGCTTGCGAGGCACAGCTCACATCTCTGCTTCGATCGCGCCATGCAAATATGATACATCTCCGCTCAGTGGTATCCACTGAAGCTGAGTGGAGACGAGATGTGTGTGTAACGAAATTCTATTGGTTTTTTAAAACACATCTCCTCTCCTCTCGTCTTCGCTTTGGTTGAGCCCGGGCCTTACGCTTTAACGCTAAAACGTCTAAACGGATTTGGATGAAATTTTGCACATGCGTAGACCATGACCTGTACCCTAATTGCGTAATACAACACAATCACAATCTGTTTCGATTTGACACATTGCTAATCCATTGCTTCATAAGTTGGAAAAAAAATCTGCTCAACAACGTAAATAACGCAATGAATGTTGTTGAACTGTCAAAATGAAACAAATTGGGCATAATTGTTTACGAAAATGAGTTACGCAATTAGGGTACTGGTTATACTTTTTATCCCGATATTCTCACGGGATCGAGGCTTATGCGGGTGAAACCGCGGGGCGGAGCTAGTGATTAATAAATTGCCGTTTCTATTATTTTGTCCCCATAAAATATTAGCATGTATTATTATAATTTTCTGTGAGCCAATTGTAACCGAATTATAACAAATACACAGTTTTGGGTAAATACATTAATTTGGATACAATTTATTGAAATTTCAATCAAAATAGTTCCCATTGTAAATAACAATGGGAATTGCGTATATGTTGTGGTGGTGCTGAATACCGTTGTAGCGGTTACACCGCCACATACAAACTACGCATCAAAGACATGACGTCACACAAATCCTGCATCGCACAGTTAGAGTTTACCGAGCGATCGACATACATACAAGATTTCAACTTCCAACCGAAGGGCAGTTGCCCGCCAGACACAACACCCGTCTGGTTGGAGGATCCTCCCTTTTCTATGGTGGATGAGTGAACTTTACACCCTGTTCCTCATACCCCTAAATTGGGCTGCGTTGACGTTCATACTCGGGGTCACCGAGTATGAACGTCAACGCAGCCTTCGTGCAATTACTTCGGCGTGACGTCATCATCATCATCACTCCCGCAAGCTTTGGTGAGGCGAGTCACACAGCCAGCCAGCACCCACGGCTTCAACGGGTATCCTGACCACCAGCAGGCAGCGAACGCGCATTCCTGGTCATCACCCTCAGCCTCATCACCCCGACTCACTGGGGAATCAACGCAATCAACGCAATCACCTCAATCACCCCGACTCACTGGGGAATCACAGCAATCACCTCAATCACCCCGACTCACTGGGGAATCACCACAATCACCGCAATCACCACAGAAAGTTCACTCACCGCGAACTATGCGGCACCCGGTTCCGACTCACTGGAACCACAGCTGGCACTGTGTGAAGCATCGCAAGATTCAGCCCACTATCGACCTCCGGTCTCCGGAGGGGAGTGATGTAGCGGTTACACCGCCACATACAAACTACGCATCAAAGACATGACGTCACACAAATCCTGCATCGCACAGTTAGAGTTTACCGAGCGATCGACATACATACAAGATTTCAACTTCCAACCGAAGGGCAGTTGCCCGCCAGACACAACACCCGTCTGGTCGGAGGATCCTCCCTTTTCTATGGTGGATGAGTGAACTTTACACCCTGTTCCTCATACCCCTAAACCGTATTTTACATGGAGCGGCTGCCTATCTGACCTCCACAACCCAGTAATTGGGTAATATGATACTCCTTGGTAAGACTGGTTGTCAGACTTTCGGGCTTCTGACGACCCGTAACGACTGTCAAAATCCACGAATGACAGCCGGGACCAACGGCTTAACGTGCTTTCCGAGGCACGGATGAGTCTCGGTATGTTAAAATAGTCACCCATCCACAGACCAACCTCGGTAAGCGTAGCTTAACCTGATGGATCGAACCGTGCGGCTGTTATTACTTATGTGTTACGTAAATTTAAAAGAGAAACATAAAAATCTATTCAGTATTTTAAAACTTACAGTACCCGGTTAAGGCCTGTTTGCTTTAAGTGTACGATAATAACCATAAATTATTGCAAACGGTGGCGATCTCATGTTTCAAGTTATGGCCGGGCTAATAAAAATCCTCTGCTGTTTTATATCTTCAGTATTTATTACTTTGCTTGGCTATTTTGTGGTTTCTACTGTGTCTAATGTAGGAGTACTAAATGTGTAACTAAAGTAGCATAAAAGACAAAGTAGGTACCTACGTATGATGTACTAAAGAAAACGAGGTTTTTATTTCAAAATATTTTACTCTTAGCACTTCTGTGTGCTTGTGTACTTTTTTCATAACTTTATTGCATACATTCAAAATGTGCCAATTGCCTAATACTTATTTCTGAAGTTGTCGATTCGCCCACAAATAAATTGACTTCGTGCGAATCGCCTCAAGAAAAAAAACAGTGGCACTCCGGGAGTGTCGACAGAAGTAAAAACTTGAACAGGATAGTCTTGGTGGAAGAAAAATACTTGTACAGAACATTGGTCCGTAACGTAATATAAATAAAGAGCACAATCGCGTTTACAAAAATGAAGTGTCAGTAACGGTGTCGCGAGTTCAATTGTTTTTCCCATCTCAAAAATGCCCAACGCGCCTCAAGAAGTTTTTACATCAAAAATTATATATATAAAAAATAAAAATATTTTATTCACAGACAACCAAGGCCCATAGTGTAGTAGTTAGTTACAAAAGCTTAAAAAGTATGTTAGTAGTTACAGAAGTAAAAATTAAAACATAATTTCGATTCATCAACCCGCACCTCTCACATGCAGATTGATGAATCGTTTGAATACAGCCGCGTCCAACCTATCTGCTATAATTTTCAGGATACTGTTGCTACTCTCCCGCACATTTTTCCAAACTGACGCGCTTTTCTTGCGCATAATTGCAGAGAAATCATCTATATGCGCGTCAGCGAACCTGCCTGAAGCACTACAAGAACGCGGGAGCCGCAACAGTGCCCTGAAAAAGTTATTATATTGAACTCTGAGGGCACTGTAGGCACTTTGTGTGTAACCCATAGACCACTCGTGTAGAAATTTTGACAGTATGCTTTAAATAGCGTCAATTTAACGTCAACCGTACAACGAGCGAATCTATGTGCCAGCATGTTTCCCCGTACCGACAGTGCCCTCCGCTCCCTCTCCACATCGAGGTCATCTTTCAAGGTGTCAGTCACAATGTGCCCTAGATACTTGAACTGAGAAACACGGTTCAACTGTTCTCCATTTAAAGAAAGGGGTGGCACACTATTCGGTCTTTTGTTGTTTCCAACAAACACCATGCACTCACTTTTTTTACTGTTATATTTTAAACCGTGCTTCTCAGCATAAGCTTCACACATACCCAATAGTTTTCTCAATCCACTGATTGATGGACTCAGCAGCACCATGTCGTCCGCATAACTTATATTGTTAACACTAACGCCATCAATGCGACATCCGACATGCATGCTGCTCAGTCCCTCAATCAGCTGATTCATATATAGATTAAAAAACCTCGGAAACGTTAACCCTCCTTGTCTTACACCCGAGTTCAGTTTGTACTCATCTGAAAACATATTTGGTCGTTTTACAATATTTTTTTGGTTACTATACCAGTATGAGAAGATGTCTATGATTTCAGAAGATACCCCCTCCTCCTTCAATTTGTTCCAGAGTACTTTATACGATACCAGATCGAACGCCCTGGATAGATCTAGGAAGCATGCATATATTGGAGTTTTTCTTTTTAGATAATAGTGATTAAGCTTTTTAGTAATTAAAAGTGTCAATTCGCCCCTTTTCGGGCGAGTGAATTCGTGCGAGTCAACAATAAGCCAGAAAATGCAAATTTCAAAACTGATATAAGTACAGAACAGATGACCGATGGGCCCGAAAGGTTCTGGAGTGGCGACCGCGTACCGGAAGACGACGCGTTGAAAAGCCTCTCTTAAGGTGGACCGATGACCTTATGAAGGCTGCAGGAATCCACTGGATGCGAGAAACACAGAACCGGTCGAAGTGGTGGTGCCTGGGGGAGGCCTATGTCCAGCAGTGGACGTCTTTTGGCTGAAAATGAAGAATGCATGACGATAGGTCCAGAATTGCTACCTTTATCTATTATGGGTTTTTACGCAACCATGCCACGTGAAGAGGGTTTGTGTTCTAAATCGAAATAAGTCGAGAAATCTCCACAAATGCACACTCATCAGATTTTTTAATAATTGCTAAGTTTTTGCTCTTACATGGAGTTTCTATTTTGTTATTCTTAAGAAAGAAAAGAAAGAAGAAAAAGTTACACCTATTTCGGTTACAAAGTAGCATTGCTGTTTTTAATCGACTTCTAAAGAAAGGATGAGGTTCTCAGTTCGTCGGAATCTTTTTTTTATGTTTGTTACCCAATTACTCAAAGACGGCTGGACTGATTTAGAAAATTCGGTTTTTGTTTGAAAGGGTATTTATTATAGTTCCAAGGTGGTGGATGTTATAATAACTTCCTGACACTGCAATTTACATAACAGGAAGTGGTATTAGAATTTGCGTGACGTAAGTACCTTAACAAAAAATAAAAAAAAAAAACGTTCTTACAAAAATAAAACAACCGACCAAAAAAAAAAAACACTGCAAAATGAAAAAGTCTTTGGTTTTGTATTTTTTTTTAATAATTAAAACCGAAATTAAAGTTATTTTTCACTATGTAGTGTTTTAGAGGAAGTTGTTTTTTTATTTTTTTAAAAACCTTTTCTTGTTTAGTATTGTTGAAATGGGTGCTGGCGAAGTTACACAAACAAATGAGTTTATCAATTTTACCTGACAACAGATGCAATGGAGTGATAGTTAATATCAGTGCATGCTCAAAGCACCATTTCTTTATCAACTATACTTACTTATTTAATATACTTACTTATTTAATATACTTACTTTTTCTTTTATTTTTGTTAGTTTAAAATGCTCCTTTTTATTCTTGTTATTTTTATTTTTTTTATGTATTTCCTGTGCGTGTCCCAAATAAAATATTTTTCTTTCTTTCTTTCTAAATAATGAAAATCAATTAATTTTCCCTATATAAAATACAACATAAGATATCAACTGAACCCCTTTACTCTTCAAAAGTCAACCACCATTTCGTCTCAAGGAGCAGACTTGAAAAATCATAGAGCACTAGAATATGTGAAATCCCAAAAGATTTAAAAAGAAGTCGGGACGTTTGACTTAGGGGGATAGATCGGCCATCTGTGCTGGGAGCGGTGGAGCGAGGCGACCGAAAAAGGGGACAGGAAAAAGGGATATTAGGGTGGGGCAGTAGTTGAAGCGGAGATGGAAGGTGTACTTGAAGATTTGCCTTTGTTTTCGTCGGGATGTGCCAAGCCGATGTCATCAAAATCATAGGAAAAATATAGCAACCTTTAAAAACTTCATCGAATGGTAGAACAACAAAGATCGTTTCTTAAGTCATTTTTTGAGGTTGTTTTTTTTTCTTACTTCAAGGAACTGGCAAATGGATACAAGCTTAGCACGCTGTGGAGTATCTATAATAATAAAGATGGAGTGTCAATATGAATCAAGTTTCTTGACCTAACTTAGCTCGCGAGCATGTCAACATGTGTGATGTGGACTCAGCGATCATTGTGCCGATAGTAGTGACAGCCAATGGCTTAATAAAACTGAACTTTACATCTATCACATCATACTTTCAGGTCCAGTTGAAAACCAGCGTCAGGCACTTATTGTTGTCTATCATTTTTGCTGAACTGGGCCTTTTTGGCGCAGCCGTGAGGCACACTCTCCTGCTAATTTATTATTTACATCGCTTTTTACACTTTTTATTTGATTTTTATTTTTGAATCTGCTGTTAATTACATTGTGTGTTTTTTTGGTTTGTGCTAAATAAATGTTTTTTTTTTCTTCTTTCTTCTTCTAATAGCCTCGACCAACACACGAGGAAGCTCTCGTTGGGCAGCTGGATCAAAAGCTTGGTTCAAAAAGCTACTTTTGGACACGGCTCGCATTGTTAGGAAGTTCCGTTCTCTGGAGCCCTGATCGGTAGCTTAGACCCTGTTCCCGATATGTGTTACAAATATTTTTGAATACATAAAAAAAAAGTATTAAAAAAATTTAAATTAATTAAGGAATAATTATGGTGGAATATCTATTCCATGACTAAAAGTCCGGTTAGGAGTGGATCAAAAATGGCGTCGTGAATCGCAGGCCGATTCCTGACCACCGTAGGCGCGGGCTTACGGACGGTGAGCAATGGGTAGCTCGCCGTCCGATAAGGACCAGCAGATCTATTCTGTAAAAATCTCACCTTGAAAACTTAGGTGAAGTGAATTGTCAATAGAGTTAAACCCTAGCATGTCACAGGTGGAATGACAGCTCACTTAAAGCTCACTTCACCTAAGTTTTCACGGTGAGATTTTTACAGAATAAACTGACAGGTCCGGCCCGGCCGGCCTGTTGTGTTCCACGGGCGCCTCAAAGAGATTTCTGCAGAACTGACGGGGTCCGCTAGGGCCGATGCCTGCCGGGGTTGCGAAAAAGTCCGAAAGGGATATCGTGGCCCCCGGCAACATGGCAACTGAAGGAACACGGGTGGGTTTTAGTTAGTAAGAGTCTGACACGCCCTCCCGCTCCGTCGAAAGCGGGAGAAGTTATTTTGTTTATTTTTTTTAATTTTCAAAAGAAAATAAAAAAAGCGGCCAAGTGCAAGTCAGACTTGCCCATGAAGGGTTGCGTAGCAGCAAGTAACATTGAATGAAAGGTAAATTGCGGTTTACGATTTATGACGTATTAAAAAAAAACTACTTGCTAGATCTCGTTCAAACCAATTTTCGGTGGAAGTTTACATGATAATGTACATCATATTTTTTTTAGTTTTATCATTCACAAATTTTAGAAGTTACAGGGCGGGGGACACCCATTTTGCCACTTTGGAAGTGTCTCTCGCGCAAACTATTCAGTTTAGAAAAATATTATATTGGAAACCTCAATATCATTTTTAAAGGCCCATCCATAAATACCCCAGAGATGGGTTTGATGAAAAAACTTTTTTTGAGTTTCAGTTCTAAATATGGGGAACCCCAAAATTATTTGTTTTTTTCTATTTTTGTGTGAAAATCTTAATGCAGTTCACAGAATACATCTACTTACCAAGTTTCAACAGCATAGCTCTTATAGTTTCGGAAAAAGTGGCTGTGACATACGGACGGACAGACAGACATGACGAATCTATAAGGGTTCCGTTTTTTGCCATTTGGCAACGGAACCCTAAAAAAGAGGATGAATTTTCAAAAATCTTTCCTTAGTGCTCACTTTCGTTATCTAAGATGTCTTGTGCAATTTTTTTTGCTTCTGGACCTAGCGTTTAGGCTCTGCGTTGTCTGTCAGTAAGTGAATAGTAGATTTCTTCGTAAAGGTATTGAAAAAACTCGTGTGCATTATGTCATTGTACTCTCAGCTCCATTGCGTCCTCGCTACTCACACTTGCAACAAAATGTGTTAAAATAAAAAAAAAACAAAATCAAAATATTTTATTTCACATAAACCTACATGGGCACATATGAAACGTCAGAAGCTAGGTGCACGGTTCCAATTGGTCGTTAATTCAAATCTATTCCCACGGATAGAAGACATGTGCAGTATTCTGTTCTCTATGAATCCTCCGAAACTTCAATAAACCAATACTCAATTCTTTATTGCATTCCATATGTATTACATAGATGGTATAACAAAGTAAAAGATCAATATAACTACGGCTAAGTAGCAATTCAATATTATTATAAATTATTAGATGTGTTTAATTGGGTGTATAATTATGTATAAATTGTATATTATTAGGTTTCTGTATATTAGGTATAGTATATTAGGGATTTTAATTTTATGTACCTATTGCATAAGAATAATATAGGTAATTATTATTTAAATTCTTAGAAGTATTTTCATTATTATTAAATCATGTTATTATATAAGTATTAATATTTGATTTCCTATATTCCTTATTATATTATATTTCATAATGTTTGGTGTATAAGAGAAAGAATAATTTTATTTTGCACTCGATTTGTCATCTAAAAACTCCTTTACTGAGTAGTATGACTTGGATTCCATTCAAAACATACCCTCAAACCGGTTCCCTCAATTTTTTACTCAATTTACAGTAGACAAATTCGAAAACCCTCCCAATTCCTATCATTTCTGCAATCTACGTTCCACCACAGCTTCGTTACCTCTGATGCATCAAAGGTGCTTTGTCGCTGTGAGTGGGGCCCCACTTGTGGGCAAAAGAGGAACAATTGAGCTGCGTTCGTTATTCGCGTCGGGCGGCGCAGTCACCTGATTACGCGCTCCGGTGGTCACTAGTGTTGGGCCATGTCGAAGTTTTGCAGTTTTTGAATGTGGTTTTCTCAAGGAGATTGGAATGGGTACAAAAATTCTAAGTTCTTGAAAGAACCGAACAGACTTCTTGAACCTGGCGGTTCCTAGGAGTTATTCAGAAGTCTCGCTTTCCAAACAAAAATAGGTGTTTGTAATGCTGCTATAAAGTGCATGATAAGGCTATCGATTTATTATAAAAAAACTCAAAAAAAAAGACTATTCTTTAGAGTAATTCGACAGAATTTGCAAGTTAACTTTCGTTAATTATGCTACATATTTATTGCTGCCCATCAAAAGTATGAAGGCTCTTACAAACAGGCGCGACACAAAGGCACCGCTCGTCGCGCGACAAGTGGTGCCTTTGTGTCGCGTCACGTGTCGCACCTGTTTGTAAGAGCCTTTACATGGAATTTAGAATTAACAAACAAATTATTATGAGAGAGCGCTTTTTTTAAGTGCCCTTTTTTTTGTAGCTACAATTATTGTGAACTCATTCTTACATTGTTTTCCACTTACTTCTATTTTGTTAAGATTTATCGCATATTTTTAGGTTTAAAAATAAAATTTATCGACATGCTACCACCCCCATCCCTATACAAGTATTCTGGCAGCTTTAAGTGAACATTTGGTCCAGCGCCGACCTCTCTTACATCTACGACTTGGGACGTACGAATAAACATTTTGTATAAAAATAGCAAAAGTTCTATTATTGACGAGTAGATGGATGATATAGATAATTGACATATTTTTTTTTGAATTTCTGACTCAGTGATTGCAAGTCTGAAATATTGTCTAAAGGTGCTCTTTCACTGGGAGCATTCGCGTATGATGTAACGTTACAGATTCGATTTGGAGTATACGTTACAATACTGCCTTCCTGACTGACGAGCATTTGCCTGTAATGTAACATTCTGATGAAATATTATATATGTCGCAGGGATATTGTCAAACCAATATTATTATAATTTCACTAGTGAAATTATAATTGCACGAAACTTTGTCAATTGCCTCCAATTCGTGAAAGCTATAGTGATTTTATAATAACCCTAGGTATAATTATGAGTCAAGTTTGTAATGGAGTCTTCGTGCGTTTTGATTGGTCAACTTTTCTTCGTCCGCCTTTAAGATCTGCATAATAACGTGTAGGAGTTTATTCATTTTGAGATATGAGTAAGGAATGACATTGGAAACGGACCAATCATTGATCGTCTCACAATTTAACGGGCTTGCACAAACAGTGAAATTGTCAAAATATTACATACATACATACATACATACATAAACTCACGCCTTCTTCCCATGGGGGTAGGCAGAAACTACAGAACGCCACCTGCTACGATCCTTACATACTTCTTTTGCCTCGTTTACGTTCATACATCTGGTCATACACGCACGCCGGTTGCGAGTACTACGCACCTGGCCTTTCTGAAGAACATCACCAATAAGGTCAGTGTATGTCCTCCTAGGGCGTCCCCGCCCGGCCTTTCCCTTCACATTAGCCTCGTAAATACATTTTGTTAGTCGCCTTTCATTCATCCTCTCAACATGCCCAAACCATCTCAGCATACCCTTTTCAATTTTTGTCACTACATCTTCTTTTAAATCACACCGCTGTCTTATCACCTCATTCCTCAGCCTATCATTCATAGTCAGACCACACATGCTTCGCAAGGAACGCATTTCCACAGCATTTATTCTACTTTCATGTTGTTTTCAAATGGAGGCAGTTGACAAAGTTTCGTGCAATTATAATTTCATTAGTGAAGTTACAATATCACTGGTTTGACAATATCTCTGCGACATAGACATTGCGCATTGTAATGCTCGGTTCTCCTCCCTCACTGATATAATGCTGGAATTGTATCATTACAGGTTGCGCACTGTAATGCTCGGTTCTCCTCCCTCACTGATGTAATGCTCGACTCTGAACGTTACATTACTGGCGAATGCTCTCGGTGATGGAGCACCTCAAGGAGCTCGTGGCTAAATAATAAGAGTCACACGGTTCGATCTGAAGTTAAGCTACTCTTGCCGCTGTCGGTTTGTGAATGGGTGACCATCCATTACATATCGAGACCCCTCCGTGCCTCGGAAAGCACGTTAAGCCGTTGCTCCCGGCTGTCATGGGTAGGTCTGTGACAGTCGTTACGGGTACGATACCCATGCCAAATTGCAACTTTCTAGTACTAACAGTCTTGGAGCTAGATCGCGGACAGACAGACAGACATGACGAAATTATAAGGGTTCCTTGTTTACTACGGAACCCTAAAAAAATTATGGCTAGTTGTCAAATTATAAGACGCTGGAGGTCAGCGCCATCTGAAGTGAGCAAGTGTCAGTTTTCATCCCCATTAACTTATTAGGGGGGTGGTTATTGATACCGTGGCCCCTGGCAACACAGGCAACTCAAGGTACACGGGTGGGTTTTAGTCAGAGTCTGACACGCCCTCCCGCTTCGCCCAGAACGGGAGAAATTATTTAATAATTTCCCACCCAAAAAAAAGAAAAATGGGGGGGGGGGGGGGGTTATTGAGTTATTTCTTAATTTGCTATTATTTGATTAGTAACAATCATCTTTACGTTACCATCATTGTCATCATCACGTCGTGATCAGTTATAGTCTGGCGCAGTCAGCCGTTTTATTTCCTTCAATGACTTATTTTCAGTTTATTTACTTGGGTTCAAAATAAAACAAGCATTTAAAGATTTAATATTGGACTAATATTTATTAAAATACCATATTATATTAATAAAATTCATATAAAAATTCAAGTATTTCAGTTTTTAAACAATACCTACTGGCCTATTGGGGACTTAAGACATACATTAAAAATACTTTTGTATCCGACGACAGTTTGTGACTTTTTATCCATACACGAACTTTAACAGATGTACCGAGTCATCATCTGTCAAATAGGGACTTTAAAGGTTAATATAATATAATAAATACAAATTAAGTACTTATATAATATGAATAAGGAATAAATATGAATAAACTACTTATAAGACATTTATAACTCGAAAGTCTGACAACCAGTCTTACCAAGGGGTGCGTGTTATTCAGTAACTGGGTTGTGGAGGTCAGATAGGCAGTTGCTCCATGTAAAATACTGGTATACAGCTTGCATACGGTTAGACTGAAAGTCGTCCCCAACATAGTTGGGAAAAGTATAGGCAGATTGATTGGTGGACTATAAGAGCGGTTTCGCACTACGTCCGATCTAATCCGAGAAATGTCGGTCCGAAGTAGCCATAATACTATTTGTATGAGGGGTTATGCACTAGATCCGATCTTTGTCCGTCCGAATTTAGAACATTCCCAATTCGGGTTGAATTAGGATCTTGAATTCGGATTCGGATCGGATGCAGTGCAAAAAAGCTCTAAGTCTGAAAGTTTCTCTAATTGGTACAGCGGTCGTAACTGCTCATGTCGATTTTTCGGACCTAGATTCGCTTCCCGAGTTAGGTAATTTGTTATTTGGTTTTCCATACGGTTTTCAGTAGCAGAAACTGGGCTCTGGATTTATAACCTAAGGAAAAAGACAGAAGGCTTGCCTTTTATTACATCGGACTTGGGTGCATACATCCCTCTGCCACTACCAATTAAGTTAGGTTGTCGTAACGATAAGTTATGTCATTATTTAAATCCAGTCCATTGAAATCATTCAGTTCTTCTTAGGTATACTGGACAGGACAGGTCCACTCAAATCTTTGTAGTTCTTTCCTCAAAAGACCATTTCAGACACTAATCTACACAGTCCTCACATGATCTGACCAAGATTATGTCTGGATTTTAAAAGAGACTGTGACCTCTGAGTTTGTTTCGCCTTTTCTTCTTAGAGGTAGTCAGATAGGAAATGTCGAATCCATCTAGTTTTATTTAAAGGGTTCCGTACCTCAAATGGAAAAATGGAAAACTTTTAGGATTACTTCGTTGTCCGTCTGTATGTCTGTCAGTCTGTGAACACCCATTTTCTCAGGAACGCGTGGATGTATGTTGAAATTAATGTTAAATACGTAAATTTAGGGTGCCATGGAGCTCTAAAAAAATTAAGCTTCAAGTCAAAACAATAAAAAAATACGGCCAATAAAGAGTGGCATATTTTGATACTCGCAAAGAAATCAAAACCTTAAGGGTACTAAAAAAAGTCCGAAAATCGTTAATTTGAAGTATTAGAATTTAAAAAAAAAATATGATTACAAACTTACAGTTGCTGAATTGACAGTGACGTATATCGATGTATGGGAGAATATACACTCTACAAGTTTACGAGTAATAATCGATGAACTTATATTTGCAGTTGCAAAAACATGTTTTCCCATACATTCTGTATGGAAGAAAATGTTTTTCAACTACAATGTTAAGTTTGTACTTGGGATAAATTCATCCCTACTACGGTACCCTTCATTGTGCGTGGTCTGACACGCACTTGGCCGGTTATTTTAATATGATGTGTAAAAAGGATCCTATTGTGGAGTTTCTTACCGGCTCTTCTCCATAGGAAACGATCAATTGGAACCGTGCATCTAGCTGCTTATGTTTCATAATATGCCGTGTACCGTGTGTGTTGTATGACTGTGTGTAGGTTTATGAGAAATAAAATATTTTGATTTTATTTACAGAATATTTTTTTTTTTTCATTTCGTATACCTACTTATCAACTATATCAAGTACCAAAAAGTCTTAAAACTTAAAAGCCATTGAGCATAACTAATAATCTTTGAATCGTTTGCGAACAAAGGGCATAGCAAATTTATTAAAAATAAATTATGCATTTATGGGCAAGCATGTAAAGTAATCGTAAGTGATAATAGATTTGCTCAATAAGTTATTAAAGTTCATAATATATAAGGGTGACACCATACGAGTGTAAAGTGATAGTAATAGTAGTTGTTGGTACCTAGCCACTTCTTTTTCCCAGCTAAAGCACTAGGAAGTGATGAAGGGCGGGCGTTTAGAGGGACGGTCTTATGTAATTTTGACGTTCAAAAAGTGCAGGTTCTCAGCATAATTTGATTTTGATTCCTTTTTACGCTTCTGTACCGTCAGTTGTATCCGAAGTCCCACAGAAGCGGCCCCAGGACCGATCCCTGCGGGACACCGCACGACATCTCTTGCCGGTTCCATTCACCCTGGTGACCGGGGTAGATGATGGCCCTCTCCATCAAATAGGCCTCGACCACATGACAGAGGTAGGTCTCCATCCGGTGATACTGGAGTGCCACTCCGATGCAACTCCAGGGCAGGGTGTTGAAGGCATTGGCGATGTCTAGAGATACCGCCAAGACAACCCCACCTCGGGCTACAATATCCCCCGTCGTGAGGGCCCGCACGCGCATGATGGCGTCCACCGTAGAGCGTCCCTTGCGGAAACCAAACTGGCTTTCCGCCAAATCCGGCCCCACCCGCACCAACCGCCCGACGAGGCGGTCTGCAATGACTCTTTTCCACCTTGTCGAGCAGCACGATGGGTCGATAGGCGGACGGAAAGTCCGTAGGGCGCCCCGGCTTCCTGATGAGGACCAGTTTCGCCGTCTTCCAACGAAGTGAGAACTGGCCCCTCTCCAAGCATGTACTTAGGAGCCCCCTTAGTCGAAGCCCGAGAGCCTCCAAGGCTAGGACCCAGGCTTTTCCAGGTAAGTCAGCCAGGCCCTGGGGCGGTATTTTTGGCATTTAGCCTGCGTACCGCTACTCTCATCTCTACCTCAGTCACCTCCGGATCATCGTCGTCATCGTTGGCGGTGTGGTCCGCATCGGGCACCGCAGTAGGCGGAGTATGTTGTATGTACGTGGGGGGGTATGTTCCCCTTTTGAAGGGAACAGAGCGCTCACCACGTCCCCCACAAGCTGGGGCCGGAGACGTCTGGCCACACCCTTAGACGTCTTTATAAATTCGTGCATACTTTCAAGTAATTTTTTGTGAATAATTCACCAAAAGTTTTCAATTAGTTCTGTTCAAAAGGTCCTGAATCTAAGTTCAATGAATCATTTGGATTCATTGAACTTAGATTCAAGACTTTTTGAAATATTTTTATCGCTCAAACTACGTCGAATGAATAGAAATTGGTATTTACGTATTCAATAAGATTGAAATAAATTGGGACCCCTGATTTATTATTTCGATCTGATTTTTCAAAGGTAAAGAAGATAATATTATTATTATTATAGTAACATTTTAAATATTACATTCGCGTTGTGGTTTCGTTCATGGCTTAGAAAAATAATAAGAGTTAACTGAATCTGTGAAAACCTTTTCTTCCATTTTGAATGAATTGTTAGGTACTACGTAGGTATAGATATAATTACAATATACATAATTATTATGGGTATACTTTTCTAGGCACACAGTGACACAGTGCCTAGAGAAGTGACAATCGCTTTCAAACTTTTCGTATTGAGGTGTTCCACTCAGAGCACTGATTTCAACAGCACTTGTCCGAACCGCACTTGAGCACTTCCACTAATCGCACTGAAACAAAATTTTGATCAGTGCGGTCAGGTGGAACTTTCTACAATAATTTGAAAATCATTGACTTAGGCCGGTGTCCTAGCTCCGGCGGGATCTCATGGCGGCATGGAGAACGCGATTGTCGCAACCCAGCGCTGGGCACGCCACAATTGCAGCGATAAGACCCTTTTTAGGAATGGCTAGAGAGGCGCCACGGCGTCCTCACCTTCCGCCTGACGCAGGTCCTCCCCGGACACGGCTGTTTCGGGAGGTTAATAAATTATTATAAAATCCCGCATTCCAGTTTTAATAGGTTTAACCATTTTTGTACTTACTTTGTGAAAACAACTTAAGCAATCTAACAGCTCAATTACCCCAAAACTGACATATTTATGTCACTTTTTGTTTTTGTTCGGAAAACCTTAAAGCGCCCTCTGCTAGCGCGACCACGAGTTTTGGTTCACGCGACGATCACTTTTAAATAGGACACCGGCCTTTTTTTTTTTGGGTGGGAAATTATCAAATAACTTCTCCCGCTCTGGGTGGAGCGGGAGGGCTGTCAAACTCTTACTGACTAAAACCCACCCGTGTTCCTTCAGTTGCCATTTTGCCGGGGGGCCACGATATCCCTATCGGCCCGTTTTCGCAGCCCCGGCAGGCATTGGCCCTAGCGGACCCCGTCAAATATAAATACCCTGACCTGACACTGAATCAAACGACGCACAATGGGAACAAATACGCACACATACACACACACCACACTCACATGACACACATTCACTAAGACACTCTCTAGTTTCTGCTCTGGAATTCGTACCCCGAGACTCAAGATACAGACTAACTGTCTAGTTTGGGGCTAAATGGCAAATAATATTTTGTAACCTAGCTGTAGGTAATATTTTAGGCGACTCATGTCGTCTCAACTTGGTGTTAACCTGTAAACCTGTCTACTGTATTACCTGGACAATAAACTATTTTAATTTTTTCTAAATCTTTTTATCTATTGACTGATGACATACGATTACCGCCTTAAAAACCAAGAGATCTTTGAAAGAAAGTAAGAATTATAATATTATGTAAGAAGGGATTTTTCAATGTATTCCACGTGTTGACTTTCAAGACAAAGTAAACAATATCGCGTGCTTGAAATAGTAGTTTATGAAACTGTTGCATAATGAAGGGTATTAAAACATGAGTGTGTGTTTAAAAACCGAGCCGTAGACGAGGTTTTTAATAGTATCACACGAATGTTTTAATACCTAGTTATGTGCAGTTTCATACACTACTTTATCTACTCTCATACATTGGGATTGAACCTAATACTAAATAAAAGATCAAAGTTAAAGATCAAGAATAAATTTGAAAAATCCCACGAAATTCAGTACAACAAAACAAATGAAGGTCGTCTGCACCAGCACATCCCCGCACATGCGCTACAGCGGGTGCTGCTGTCCCCCGTTTAAACGTTCCAATGCAAAAGTTGATGGAAACTCCTTGGTGATATTAACTTCTTGGAATAGCCCTGTATCGTAATAGAAAAAAAATTGTTTTATAGCATTATTTTGCTAGAGAAATTTTTTTATAATAATGATTCTATTTTTAAATTTCGGTATTGTGTTCATAAAGTATGTCAATATAAACTCGTTTTGAATTTTATAATTTGAATATTACGCTATGAGAGTAGATAAAATTACTTCCTAAACGTTGTAACAATTAAATGGAAATGAATATACACAAGAGCTTGGTTCCACTGCCGCCTTCGTTCTCCTCTAATGCAACAAAACAGACGGCTCCTACCTCCTGAGACTACAGACTACAATGTCTTGGTACAACTACTAAGTCATTGCCTAAGTTAACTGTGGCATAGATTAAGAAAATCGTGTAGAAGCGAAACTATAATATTGTCTGTTCCAAAAGTTTCGAATGAAAGTGTAAACAAACCCTGTTCAAGTTAAATTCTTACGTAAGTGCTCACTGAAGGGAATTAATAACACATTCATCTGTATTTAGAAGAAGGTTTCTCAATTGTCAAATTAAAAACTATAGAGGTATGAGGAACATGGTGTAAAGTTCACTCATCCTCTATAGAAAAGAGAGGATCCTCTGGCAACTGCCCGACGATTGATGTCGGGAAGTTATTTATCTGCTGATCGCGTGGTAGGCTATGCTTGCGTGATGCAGGATTTTGCGTGACGTCAGTGTGATGCATAGTTCACATATGACGTTATAGATGCCGCCACAAAACTACCTATTTAATGTATTTTAGAATTCGAATTTCCGGTTTATGTTTTCAAATAATCAAATCAAAGCACTTAATTTGTAAGTGACACTACTAATTGGGATTCACATGTACGTTTTCTGATCCATTTATTTACATTTTTATCAGTTTTTTTGGAAAGGGTATATGCGGGTATTAATATGACACGTTGAGATTTGACATACTATGCGTGCGGTAGTATGTAAATGCTACCATGGCAACCTAGAGTGGTTACCCGGCCGCCCGTCTGAGGGCGCCCGCGCAAGCTCCAGTAAGTTCTGATGGTAATCGTCAGTTAGTCAAGTAAGCTACCCATCAGCGACCGAATGTGCGCGCGCTTTAACTCAAAGGTTCTGTTGGATTTAAACTTGTGTGATTCGTGTAATTATAGTGTCATTCTTAAGGTTGAACTAGTCGCGGGCTCGAACTCATTGGTGGGCTTGGTCAAAAAGCACGCTATCTCACCTGGCATCATGTCCGACAGAGATAGTATCAGTGATGAGCAGTTAGACGCTGGTCTACATGTACAAACTCTAGTTCGCACGCACACAAACACCGTTCAGAACGATTTTAGTAAAACGAGCGCGTAAAAAATTACGAAAAGTCCTTTGGAAGGTGGAGTTTTATAAAAAAAACTACTGCCTAGATCAATTACGAATAAAGTTTATTATAATCTTCGACAATTGAGCTTTGTCGGAACGAGCTTTGTTTTGGAGATTTTATACTTCTTTTATTACTTATTTACTCCCAAAGTTTCGTTAAAATTAGCAGGAAAAACGAATCTTTGTTGGCTCATAACTTTTTAATCGCTTTTTTTTTACTATTCTGCTTTTGTACAGACAAAATTAATAATAAGACAAAACGATTTCATGTTTTACTTTGGATTTACAATGTGTAACAGTGGAGTAAAACCCCCCCGAAATTTGTATGGAAAAAGTATCGGCTAGTTGCGCCTTAAGCACTTGCGTTTCTCTTACACCCGTTCCCCGGCTGTAATACGTGATTAGGAGCGAAAGAGTCGCATCTATACATTCTTATTCTTTGGCTATGTTTGTGTTTTCAGAGACAGCACACATTTACATTGAATGTTAGCATGAGTTTGTGTTACAGCAACTTGAGAGTGCATTAGGTTCGTATTTTAGAACTACGCTCAAGCAAGAATATAATTAAATGCACATATTTTGCTTGCGTGAACTAATATAATTTACAAAAAACCGGCCAAGTGCGTGTCGGACCACGCACAATGAAGGGTTCCGTAGTTGGGATGAATTTGTCCCAAGAACAAACTTAACTTTGAAGTTGAAAAAAAAATCTTTCATACAGAATGTATGGGTGAACATGTTTTTACAACCGCAAATTTAAGTTGGTCGATTATTACTCGTTAACTTGTAAAGCCTACTCAGTTGTGATAGTTTTCCTTTTAAATTCGTTATATAAGCTACTGCCGTGAATTTTTTAACATATCTAAAACCAACCATTTAGCTGTCAGGGGGGGGGACACTTAACTCTAACAACAATTTGCTTTTTAAAGCTTAATATTTCGCAAACGAATCTCTGAATCCAAAAATGGTTTTAACACGCACACAATGTTTTTGAAAGACCTTTCCAACGATACCCCACATCAAGGGATAGAAAAAAAAACATCCCCACTTTACGTGTAGGGGAGGTACCCTAAAAAAAATGATTTTCTTAATTTTGTTTTATCACTTTGTCGGCGTAATTAATATGTATACCTATGCCAAATTACAGCTTTCTAGTACTAAGGGTCTTGGAGCCAGACCGCGGACAGACAGACAGACAGACAGACAGACATGACGAAACTATAAGGGTTCCTTGTTTACTACGGAACCCTAAAAAAGCTAGTCAGAGTAAATTATAATTTCTATGAATTAAAAATCCCGAATTTACACTCAGACGTAATCAGGCAGATGCTCCATGTAAAATACTGGTATTCAGCTGCATCCGGTTAGACTGGAAGCCGACTCCAACATAGTTGGGAAAAGGCTAGGCAGATTGATTTACGTCCGAGTACTGTATAGTGTCGTGATGGCCCAGTAGGTAGTTAACGCCTCGCCTCTCATGTACGAGGTTGTGGGGTCAAATCTGGGCAAGTACCAATGAGACTTTTCAATTAAAATGTACCTTCTGAGTTTATATTGGATATTAATGACATCGGTGAAGGTTTTTTACATCGTGCGGAAACCTGGACTTATAGTTAATATAAGTCTGAAATCGCCAACCCGTTTTGAGCAAGCGTGGGTGATCAATGCTCGGGCACATTTCAATAAAATTTTTTTTGAATGGGAAATTATCAAATAACTTCTCCCGCTCTGCGCGGAGCGGGAGGGCGTGTCAGACTCTTACTGACAAAAACCCTTTAGTTGCCTGTATGTTGCCAGGGGCCACGGTATCCCTTTCAGACTTTCCCGCGACCCCAGCATCGGCATTCATCGGCCCTAGCGGACCCTGTCAGTTGTGCTGACATCTCTTTGAGGCACGCGTGGAACACAACGCGCCGTCGACCTGGGCCTGGTCCTTATCGGACGGCGAGCTACCCATTGCTCACCGTCCGCAAGCCCAAGAAGTCTTTACCCTGCAGTAGGATAGTAATAGGGTAGTATTCTTTTATTATGACTTTAAGTACATTGCTGTTCGAGACTTTTTCTCCGTTTATTGCCTCCGAAAAATGTGATCAAATTGTTTTACTAAAAATAAAATCCGTTTAGTGGGGCGATGCGATGTAATGAGATTACATCTTATTGGGTGTTGCTATGGTGACTGTGATAGCTCTCAGATCGAGGGTGTTGGATGTCCTACGGGGGAGAGCGGAGCGATAATTTGTAGCTTTACTTGTTTAAAAGTATGTATGGCATGTAGTTTGTTCCGTGATTCGATTTTTTTGTCAAAATCAAAATTACTCTCGTTATAATAATTACATGCCAACATTCTTATCGATCTAGCCGCGAGAATGACTATGACTGCCGATTCACTACTGTTAGGATTTTAAAGCTGGTCCTTCGAGCCGGATTGTCAGGATTTTTATTTCGCACTAATAATGTTTTAATCCAACTGCTGCTACTGATCCTTTCTTTTGTGACCAAAAATAATGGAAATGTTACCACGATAATTAACTAGCCATTCAATCATTACAATTCAAACCTTATGATATTGAAATAAGTTTCACGACGCACGTTTGTGATTTACAACAACTGTACCGACAAAAAATATCTTCTATCGCCTGCCATCTCTCACGTAGGCCACACAACAATGCCGCGTATATTCGTCTCATTATTGGCGTTGGTTGCCATGACAACCGACCCTGAGCAATCGCCTTCAGAGGCTCGTGTTCACACAGACGGGGTGTCATTTCCTTGTAACGATGTATGGCGGATTCAGATGGGACGAGTTGGAGTATAGTTGGGTTCAGACTACATTAGTAATTGAGAAATTTTTGTGCATCAGTTGCACAATACTTTTGATTTTATTTAAAAGTAAAAAAAATAAAAAATAATTTCAGACATAATTCTAGTCCATATTTCTGTGTTTTACACTCATACATTTAAATTATAAATCATTTTAAATTCTAACACAGCTAAAAACCCACAATAAAATTGTGAATAGCTAAGTTTAAATATTCAACAGCTCATTAAAAAATAATAATTAAAATTGTAATTATTTTTTAATATAAAATGTCAGAATCATATAAAAAAGTCAAATATAAAATTGTCAAATTGTAAAATGTTATAAAATGTCAAAATATAAAAAAAAAAATGTGTGGCACTCGGGGATTGCGGCGGTAAAGCTATTGCATAGCATTTGTAATCTCCATACTTCCTATTTGTCAACGCTACACTCGGGATGATGACGTGATGACATAAAACAAAAATTACGTTCCCATGACAACATCACGTTGTCATGGGAACGGAATTTCTTGATTCGGTCGCCGCGCTCAAAGCCCGTGATAAAAGCTATGCAATAGCTTAAAAAGTAAGTAGTAAATAAAAGTAGGTGCTTGTACAAGTAAGGACTATGTTTAACAATATAAAAATTAGGATCCTATTTCTATTTCGTTTACAATGATTGTATAGTAAGAGACATGCTTGCCACTAAATATTGATCTCAAAAAAATTATGTGTGTCGAAGGATCGTTCGTAAAAAATACATACGATATAATTGGGTAACTTTTCTACATAACTGGTATTCTAAAGTCACCCTAAAAGCGGTATAATTTTTTTAATACATGCATTGCAATAAACAGTTTGAAAACGCTTTATCCAGTAATCTTCACTAAACGCGTCTGAACCCAAGTTTCTTTTAAATAAATAAACAACACAACCCAAAATCCGCACCCCCTACATTTAACACTTCAAAACATCGATTCTAAATTCAAATCCAAAATCCACTACCCACTAATCTGCACTGCAGCAGTCTGAACCCACCTTCTCTAGTTAGTAGCCCCATTTATCAAGATCATACGCTCCTAGCCCGGCTTGGTGAATGCAATTTTAGGCCAAATTGGCCCGATCGGCCTCGATACATAAGCAAGGAATTTCATAGGCATCTGATAAACTTGGATTAAAAATATTCTTGGCGTACGTACTATGGAGGTGTTTGATGTAACGTGGGTGAAATTTTGATGACAAGATTGAATAGGGAATTTTGTTGAAGGCCGTCAAAGGAGTTTCTAACAGGTAATTTTGGTGCGCTAAACTGCTACAAATATTTTTTGGCGCTCGAATGACGTCGACTGGGGGTTTGACAGACATGTCAGTGGCAATAATCAATAATTTTGATTTTAATCTTATTTTAATTTAATATTATTTTATTTCACACATAACATAACATCACGCCTTGTTTCCCCGAAGGGTTGGGCAGAGGTGTCCCTGTAGCAGGTACACCCACATTTCGCCAGTTAAGTTTAAGTCCCATGTAATAGGGGGCGAGCCTATTGCCATCAACCGGGCACAAATCCAGACTCCGAGCTGCTACTGAGAAATTTCAGAGAGAAAAACCCAATAACACTTTGCCCGACCCGGGAATCGAACAATTTTATTTCAATTCTATTTTAATTTTATTTGTAAATGTCGCTGTCCCCGGCGAATAAAATGGTAATATGATGGTGTTTGATGTGATACTACGATAGTTTTAAGGTTATTGCATATTCGATATTAAGAGGTCCGATCACACTCTGTCAATTTTTTTTCATTAATTTCCTACGGTTATTTCAGAAGTTACAAGATTTTAAGGTGTATTGTAATGAATGTAAAAAATCACTTTTCTTTTGGTATTTGAACAATTCCGCTATGTATATTAGTTAATAAGATTTTCACAAAAAACAGTTTTTTATTTTTCCTGTAAAATTTGATTTTTACGATTACCATTTTATTCGGGGACAGCGATGTGTATGCCTATTTTGAGTCTATGTTAATCGAATTAAATGATTTGAATTTGAATAACCCAAACAAAATAATTATTGTTTTTATTTTTAACTTTACATGGTCATGAGTAGGTAAAACTATTTTCAGTAGACATTACCAATTGTTTAATAAGTTATGTTAGAAACGAATATTTTATAACTATGCGTAAATTGTATGGTTGATTAAATTTTTCTCATTAAATGGCTCGTAATTAATGGTTAATTTTAACCCCCAACACAAAAATAGGAGTGTCATAAGTTTGACTGCTGTGTGTAGTTCTTAAACGGGTGACCCGATTTGAATGCGGTTTTTGTATTTGAAAGCAGGTTTTCTAGCGATGGTTCTTAGACTGTTTTATCAAAATCGTTTCAGCCGTTTGAAGATTATCAGCTATTTTCTAGTTGATGAATGGATGTGAGTATCTTCCACAGGTCTGATCGATTGGAAATTTGGTATTCTGTTACTTCAATAATCGGGGTTTTTTAAATTTTAACTGTTAAAACTGTACTTGTTATTTAATCCGTTGAAAAGAGATTATTACGTCAAAGGTTATGTTATGGCGTTACTGAACAAAAAGATAAAGTTTTATGTGTCTGTAATTTCACTGACGTTGTGCAAAAATACATTGATATGGCTCGAGGTTTGCCAGCGAGGCATGGAACACAGTATACAGGGGGTTTGAATTTCGAACTATATAAGGAACACAACACTGCGCACCAAAACCAAGGTCACGGACGTTACCCAGAAAGGCCGCATGTCAGATGACAAATGGGCTAAAAGAACCACTGATTGGGTCCCACTAAACGCACGACGACATCGCGGTAGGCCGAGACGAAGATGGCGGGACGAGCTTGTCTCCTACCGAAAGGACTGGCCGACACTAGCAATAGACAGAATTGTGTGGAAAAAGGAGAGTCAAAGTCAAATAATTTACTTCAAAAAGCACATAAAAGGCACTTTTGAGAAGGAGGCTTTTGCCCTACAGTGGGACAATGCAGGCTAGTTAGATTAGATTAGACATTGCTATGGCAGTAATGCTTCCGAATCTGATCGAATTGTTTTATTTGGAGGTCTACTAACTATTCAAAGTCAAAGTCAAATAATTTATTTCAATTAGGCACAAAAAGGTACTCTTGAACGTCAAAAACAAAAAATAGAATTGATTCTAGTCGCCCCTTCCAAAGGGTAGTTTTCGTATGGAGAAGAATGGGCAAGAAACTCTACCGTTACTCTTTTAAAATGTTTTACAATATTTTGTATACATTAATTATATAATTATATGTGAAGACGATGCACCTGGAATAAGATTACTATACCACAATAGGTAAAAATAAAAATGAAGCAATGATAGAAAAAATAATTATGTAATGGATACATGTGAACACCTCACATATTTACAAGCAATGTCAAAGTATACGATATTCCTAAAAAAATTACAAGTGATACTAATTAGTCAGTGTGTGAGTTCAAGTAATCATCTAAATAATATTATACTTTTGGATCGAGAAGGTATTGAAGTTTTGTATAATCATAATCATTTATTCGCTTTGAGAGTAGGTACATAAATAAAGTTATTCACAAAATGTTGAGATCCCTGTACAATCAATCATAGGACAGCTGATTATTTTTTCGCGATTGTTAGTCCCATGGAGAAATTATTATCACACCCCCACCCTTAAATATGTCCACACATTTATGAAACACGCTGTATAAACGTATGTAACTTTCAAATTCAAATTCAAAATATTTTATTTCACATAAACCTACATGGGCACTTATGAAACGTCAGAAGCTAGGTGTACGGTTCCAATTGGTCGTTTCCTATGGAGAAGAACCGACAAGAAACTCCACGGTTACTCTTTTAAAAATAATTGGCTTTTACAATACTTTCAAATAACAGTTAGAATTATAATTAGAATTTATTTATTTGTAAGAATGTAGTTTTACATAGTATGGTGTTAGTATTTTTGTTAGTTCTATACATTCTACCACAAAGTATACTTATGGTGTACAGATATTTAATTGTCAATCTAAAACTAAGTAGGTAGGTACAGTATTAATTTTAAGATTTGTGATTTACAATCGGTCCATTAATTTGTATTAGGTGTTATAATTAGGTAATCATTACTTTAAAATGTCAAAATTAAGTATATGTCATCTTGGATTTTTACAATATTCCATATATTCGCCAATGTCATAAAAGCAATTATATATCTAATAGCCAATTTGTCAGCTTTTTCTTGAACATGGGGATGGGAAGTTCCTTAAATGAATTAGGTAACTTATGATACACATGTTATACACCAGTGTTACTAGGTATTGGAGGACAGTCATGTAGGTCTTTCAATAAGTACCAGGTACTTAACAAAATAGAAAATGGTCAACAACAGATCTACAATCCACTAAGCCTACAGCGTTGTCACATTCACAAAATAGAAAAGAATCTATACAAAAGATAAATAAATTAATAAAAACAAAAAACTATTTTAATAAAACGCAATTACATGATTACAACTCTAACTTTACTAAAATGAAGTTTGTTGTTATAAATTATACCACTCTTCCTAGTTTTCTGAGAATTCTTAGTTATCAATTTAAAATACGGACTCATTTTTCCAGGAATATCCGTACTTTCATAATCAATAAATTCAAAAAGTGTTTCCAGAATCTTCTCACCCGAAAAAATATTTTTCGTAAAATCTCGCAAATTATAACAGAATAATAAAATACAAAGTTTCAGACAATTATGAAATAACTCGAAAGAAAGAAATAAAGAAAAACATTTTATTTGGGACACTTTGGGAACTTGATCCAAGTCTCTATGAATTGGTTTAACTTCGAAGAAATCGGAGAAAATTACATCGGCGCCTTTATAAGCACCCTATTTAACGTGTTTCAGATTAAATTCTGATGGCAATCTTTGAAAATAAAATATGGGAAATATTGTATTTTGGTGTAAATTGACTTACTGTTCCTACGACACCTGTGTATATTTAAAGAATACGAAGTTACTTATTATGAAACGAAAA
Organism: Agrochola litura; assembly: GCA_949152395.1. Taxonomy (NCBI): domain Eukaryota; kingdom Metazoa; phylum Arthropoda; class Insecta; order Lepidoptera; family Noctuidae; genus Agrochola; species Agrochola litura. Next base: position 19,046,887 of record OX424514.1, on the reverse strand, counting down.
AATAATAAGTCAATCAGTCTAGCTGCCTAGCCTTTTCCCAATTTGTTGGGGTCGGCTTTCATTCTAATCAGATGCAGTCGCATACCAGTATTTTATATGGAGCGACTACCTATCTGACCTCCACAACCCAGTTACTGGGTATCACGATACCCCTTGGTAAGACTTTAGCTGTCAGATTTTTTAGGCTTAGATCTACGATTGACAGCCAGAACCAATGGAATAACGTGCTTTCCAAGGCATGGAGGGGTCTCGATATGTAATAGATGATCATCCATCAACAAACCGACCGCGGCAAGCATAGCTTAACCTTCGATATGCGGCTGGTATTATTTAGAGAGACTAAGTTCACATTGTGGAGTGCAATAAATATATTGAGCTGTACCTGCGGCTTCGCATACGAGACTGAGTATTCTAAGGCTTAATATAGTCGTAATAATATCCTCTATAAGTAACATCAGCTGATTTTGTTATTTTCGATGTTATATTCAATTTAATGTAGTCCCGCTCTATCCCCGGTGCTAACTAGACGTTCCCTTTGAGTTGTTGTATATTTATTGATAATTTGGTGGTTTTACTCTAAACCCAAAGCCCTTAACAACTGATTCAAATTAACACCACTTAACTAAAACTTGTTTATTGGGTATTGAACTTTAAACCATCTCAATTACCTACTACGATCAAATATCAAAACTTTTTACTCCACTCAGCCTTTGAAAGCTCAAAGTTCCAAGACATTAAATAATGGCTACCTACTGAGTTTCCATTCTGTCAAGTGAGCTCGCTCATTTATATTACCTTTCACCTCAAAAATTGAGTGTAAGCCTGTGAATAACTAGCTATATTACTGGTTGAAATATTAGGTTTTTAGGACACTGGTAGGAAAAGTAGGTGTTGATTGTGGGTTACTGGGTCGTCGTTTGTGTATTATTAAGAATTTCGAGAACAATTACCTGAAAATAAAGGTCTTTGTCCGTTATTTTCGCAAATATTTTGATGACATCAAACCAATTGATAAAACGTGATGAAAAAGAGTGGGTAACCAAGAAGTTTCTTAGCCCTTGAGAACAGAAAAATCTTTTTTGAGGTTTATCTTCGTGTAAGAAGGAGATTTATGCTTCAAGCTTTTTAATAAAATGTTAAAGTTGTATGTTTACGTAAGTTTTAATTAGTACTTTTTAGTTCATTAAAAGCTTGCTTTTGAAAAGATTCTTACTTATAGGTATTTTATTTTGTACTTTTTAGTATTAGAATTTATTTCAATATCTGTTAAATATAATAATACCATCACAAATCCAACGAGCTCAACACTACAGGGCTATCTTGTACCTGCCGGGGGTTCGAAGAAAACCGATAGGGAAATCGTGGCCCCCGGCAACAGGGCAACCGAAGGAACACGGGTGGGTTTTAGTCAGTAAGAGTCTGACACGCCCTCCCGCTCCACCCAGAGCGGGAGAAGTTATTTGATAATTTCCCACCCAAAAAAAAAAAAAAAAAGGGCTATCTTGTAAGGTCGTGGAGTTCCTGTGGCCGCCTTCCGCCTCTATAATCAGACCCTAGACTACAGTACAGTACTTAGGCTATAGTTTTTGTCTCGACAAAAATGACTGAGCCCAAACACATCAGGGCTATCCAGTTTAGCTGAGGAATTCCTATGGCCACCTTCTGACTCCATCATTAGATCTTAGGCCGCACCTTCGGCTATAGTTTTGGCAAGACAAAACAAACGGATCCAAACACAAGGAGGCTATCTTGTGTAGTTGAGGAAATCCTATGGCGAGCATCCAGTTTCATCATCACATCCTGGACAACACGTTGGGTTAACGTACCTACTTGTCAAAACATATCCAAATTGTCGAAACAAAACAAGGCTATCTTGTTTGGTTGAGGAGTGCCCGTGACCACCTTGCGGCTCCATCATCAGACCCTGGATACCACCTAGTGTAATAGCACTTTTCAATACATAACCAATGAATCCAAACACGATTGTGCTATCTTATTTAATTGAGGAGTTTCGATGGCCACTTGCCTGCTTCATCAACAGTCCCTGGATATCATCTTGAGCCATAGTTCTTGTCAAGACAAAACCAACGATTTCAAACTCAACGACGCTATCTTATTTAGTTGAAGAGTTCCTATAGCCATCTTCGGGCTCCATCATCAAACCAGCTCCATGGTATCATATATTTAAAATGTCTCCGTAGTTATATAAATATGCCAAGTTTCAGCTCAATTATCAGAAAAATTGATGACAAATTGGAGTAACTGGAAAGGGGCCGTTCAAGTATCACGTAAGCAGATTTGTTACAATTATTAACTCCCCCCTCCCCCTTGCCAGCAAAAGTATGTAAAGCTCTTACCCCCCATTCCATGCTTACGCAAACATTGGTATATGCATTTTTCTTTGAACGTTTTTTTTTATTGATTCATGATCATGACTTCATGTGCAATAGATTCACGGAAGAAATTTAGACAAGTGAATAGCACGCGGTAATTCCCCTACTCGGTTCTAAGCGAGTACCTAAACGTATTCATTATTTGTGGGAATCCCCGAATATGCGTTTCGTTTTATTTATTTTTATTTATTTATTATTAGGCTCTTCAACAATGAGTACACTATTTCTTTACAATTAGTACATTGCAAACTTAAGTCTAAACGCCTCATTACTTAAAGAAAAACACAGCATGCACTACATTATAGACAATATGTGGGTTGCAATATGGTAAAAAAATCAATGCTGACGTAATCACCATCTAGACCCCCTCAACCCCATGTCATCAAAAATAAGCAAAGCATAGACCCCCGCGCCCCCTATAGTGCTTACGTAATACTTGAACGGTCCCAAACATATACGAACGAAGCAAGCTATGTAATATAAAGCTTGTAAAAAAACGTTTTAGACAACTCAAAAGCTCTGTATTTAAATTAAATTCTGCCTGAAGAATTTCTTTATTAAAGGAAGATAGTCGTGGAAACAGGGTGTGTGTAGATTTTTTTTTACAAGAGTGGATTATTGACGCCAGTACTTCTTCTTTTCGTGTGGTTAGTGACTAACCTGGTGTCAGAGTTTTAATGCCACCCATGGGCCTCTGATTTGGCTTCACATACCGTCGAGAAATATCTCTCAGGCATGCCGGTTTTGCCGCAGGAGGAGACGCCCGGGGCGGGAATTGCGAGCCGATTTCCGGCCACCGTAGGCGCGGGCTTGCGGACGGTGAGCAATGGGTAGCTCGCCGTCCGATAAGGACCAAGCCCGGGTCGACGGCGCGTTGTGTTCCAGGCGCGCCTCAAAGAGATGTCAGCAGAATTGACGGGATCCGCTAGGGCCAATGCCTGCCGGGGCTGCGAATATGGGCCGATAAGGAAATCGTGGCCCCCGGCAACAGGGCAACCGAAGGATTGAAGCAAGTGATAGAACAAATCTCTCACTATTACCAATTTTTACTCTATTTATCAATATTACACGTACCTACCACATATCTACTCTTACTTTTGTTTACCCAAAACTGGACTAAAACAATTAATTATTGACAATATCCTGCACGTCACAAGAAGCGCACCCCTCGATATATCTCCGACGTCACAAAAGGCCTCTGATTTATTTACTTAGCGAAAAACATGCCGGAAACAGCGGATACACTAGTGTTGTTGAACAAATTAATTATGTTGATGTAGTTGAGGAATGGCTGATCAGGGTATACATATCAAAACATCTAGGTACAGTACGACACAACTTAGAAGTAGCATTTTGAAAATTTGCATTCATCCATTTAAATTTTTCGAATGTGTTTGTTTGATACGGTTAAAGATATTTATTTCTCAAACGAATTACAAATTCCCTTACACAGAAAATATAAATAAGTTTAAAGTTATGTGCCATAAAGCGTTGCTCAAAATAAAATATTTCTACACATAGTACGCAACTATCTTAAAACTAACATTATAATTAACACCTTGACATAATAGTATTGTCATATCAAAAATCTTGTAAATGACTTTACAAGTTATTGCGTTTTCATAAAGATCATTTTCACCTGATGCGGTAATAAAGATTTGGGATTTTCGAACTCGAACTCAAAGCATTTATTTCAAATAAATCAATTACAGGTACTTTTGAATTTTCAAGGGGTCGGTCAGTCAGAAAGATAAAGCTAGTTGCCCATTCCATAGCGTAATAGGTAGGTACCTATGGAGAAGAACGGGCAAGAAATTCAACTCAACAACAAACTCAACTTTTGAAGGCGCACTCAGTTCGGATGGTGATCGGTTTTACGAATTTTGCCGATGCTACATCTAAGTTGTGTCGTACTTTACCTATATTTGTATGAAAGAAACGTGACCTTTGAGTTAGTTTCGGTTTTTCTTCTCAGAGTTATAGTTGTATAGGAAACACCGAACTCATCTATTTTTAAAACTAATTTAAAGTATCAAATTGAAATTAATATGAAATACGTAGGACTATAACGGTCCCTTGGAGCTCTTAATATCAAGCTTCTAAGTCAATGCAATAAAAAGTTACGGCCATTTATGCAACATATTTTGATACTCGCAAACCTAGAATCAGAAGCAAGGAAAAAGAAAAAAGAAACACAAGTAAAGGAAAAAGTCCGAACATCGTTAATTTGTAGATTTATCACATTTTTTTTTTTGCGGTTACTACCTTACATTACCAGTTGGAGAATTGACCGTGACGAATTTTGATGTAAGGGAGAACATTTTAACCGACTTCCAAAAAGGAGGAGGTTATATGTTCGTAGCGTATGTTTATTTTTTTATGTCCGCCGATTTCTCCGATTTTGAAAATTCTTTTTTGTTTGAAAGGGTATGCTCTCAAGTTGGTCCCATATAAATTTTATTAACTTTGCTTCGGCAGTTTTTAAGCTAGCTACAATAATACGTATTTTTTCCCCACTTAGTATGTAGATGATATGATAAATTCCTGTCCATAAATTCCTGTCCCTGTTCCTGGTAGGTACCATAACTAAAAAGTGAAAAATAAAAACTTTTTACAAAAAAAAACAACCGACTTCCTAAAAAAACACTGCAAAGTGAAAAATAACTTTAATTTCGGAAGTCGGTGGCAAAAACGAAAATACAAAACCAAAGACACCGACTTCCGAAATTAAAGTTATTTTTCACTTTGTAGTGTTTTTTTAGGAAATCGGTTGTTTTTTTTTTTAAGAAGTTTTTTTGAACTACAAAGTTAAGTTTGTCCATATGAATCGAAAATTTATAGAGTGAAGCCGCAGGCAGTTTTCATTTTGTTCACACTTTGTTCAATAGGCTAGCCCCGTATTACACGGGACTTGAACATAGTTTGCAAAACATTGGTTTATAAAATAAACACCTCTCTAACTACTGCTTCGGGGAACATCGCCTTAATATTCTGTTGTTCAGTACACAGGTACCTCGTTAAAACTATTCTCTCTGAATTGTTGACCCAAAATTCTCCCACACTCAAACTATGCCTTTCTGAGAAAAGAGCCATGAACCGCGCCAAGTTTCCGAAGTAACACGCATATTAAGATGTAACACTCCAACTTAGTTTGTATTTGTGAGGCTGCGTCGTTAATCTTCATCTCGAGGGATGCGTGTCATGATCTTTTCAAATGTGGGGAAGAGTTTTGGAGCCTTTGGGTTTGAACTGGTATTAATGTTGTGTTGGTGCAAAGGTTTAGGTTTAGCAACAAAAGTTAATTAACTTGTCACTTTTACATATCATCAAAATTGACACTAATGCCCGAACTTCACCAAAGCAGAGATGTGCAGAGATGTCCGAAGCGGAGACGAGATGAGAGGTTTTTCAGCTAGGGTGTGTCCACTGAAGCTGTACGGAGATGCGTACTGGCTAGACTGGAGCGAAGATGTGTGCTGGCTAGAGCGGAGATGTGTGCTGACCAAAGCGAGAGCTGAGCTGCGTGCAGCGAGAGTTGGATGTTGACCGCTCTCTGCACGCCGCTCACATCTCTTCTCGTCTCCGCTGCACGCCCTCGCTAGCTTGCGAGGCACAGTTCACATCTCCGCTTCGATCGCGCCATACAAATATGATACATCTTCGCTCAGTGGTCTCCACTGAAGCCGAGTGGAGACGAGATGTGTGTATAACGAAATTCTATAGGTTGTTTAAAACACATCTCCTCTCCTCTCGTCTCGTCTTCGCTTTGGTGGAGTCTGGGCCTTAATGATTCGATAAACTGTTTTTATAGCTTTTCAAATAATAGCTAAGGATTATATTTTACTTCTGTTCCGATTTTAAATAAATAAATATTTTGGTCTACTTATAATTAAGATGATTAAAATTGTGGTCTTAATCAAATTTTGTTGCTGACTGTGCGTAGTTGAGGTTTCGAAACCTGGCATGGACTGTCAATAACAGTGTACCTGTACACAGTGATGGCACACAGTGTTACACTTTTTTTTACCCGACTGCCCCAGAAGGAGGGTAATGTTTTTCGAGAGTATGTATGTATGTATGTATGTATGTATGTATGTTTGTATGTATGTATGTATGTATGTATGTATGTATGTATGTATGTTTGTATGTATGTATGTATGTATGTATGTTTGTATGTATGTATGTATGTATGTATGTATGTATGTATGTATGTTTGTATGTATGTATGTATGTATGTCTATTTCTTTGGCACGCTCTGTAGCCTAAACGGCTTGATGGATTTTAACATATGAGGTGTCGTTAGGTTCGTCTTAATAGTGGGAGTGACATAGGCTATATAATATTTATATATTGCATCTGCAAATAGAAAAAAGGAGGGGTAGGTTTAAAAAAAATACATTATTGGTATCAAATAAAAGTTAGAAATGAGTCAATTCCAAATATATATACATAATCTAAATATATAAAAGCGAAAGGTCACTCACTCACTTACTCATTCATCACGAAGTATCGAAAACCACTTGACGTAAAAGATGAAATTTGGTAGGGAGGTAGTTTATACCTACTTAGTAGACGTTCGCTAAGAACGGATTTTTGGAAATTCGACCTTTAAGGGGGTGAAAAGGGGGGATTTAGTTTGTATGAAAAATGTTTTTCCTTGAGTTAATAAACTTTAATCTTTGTAAATTATAAAGTTTGCCATTTTTAGTTTTTCTAAAGTACCCTCTAAAGGAGGATTGGGGGATGTCAAAGTTTGTATGGAAGAATTTTAACGAGCGGTCTGATTAACTCGAAACTCAGTATTTATAATTAAAACTGAAAATAAATAAAAACGTATATCAGGGTTTTTTGAAAATCAACCCCTTACGGGGTGAAACGTCATTTTTACAGTGGAGGATTTTACTGTGCGGTTTAATTAACTTGAAAATTGGTATAAATAATCCATAAGTCAAATAATGGAAACATCACAATAGATTTTTCAAAAATTATTATCACGCTATTTGCTATGGGGGATGAGCCATGTAGCATTATGTTCGTATTCTTCTTTAGACCGCAAATTGTAAAAAGACTAGCCAAAAGGTTAGAATATTGCAGATAGTTACGGATTTAACCTTTTAAAAGATTATCATCACGCTATACCTTTTTCGGTAAGTAGTGGCTATTCGGACATCGTGAAATAGGCCCTTAGTCTATATTTCATTAAAATCGGCCCACTCTGTCAAAGTTCTCACAATTTAAAGACGTAAACTAGGTAACCTTTCTAACATGTGAGTTTTACTTCGGTTCAATGGCGGCACTAGAGTAGATATTACAATTTAATGGTGGTGATAATAGTAAAATGAATCATTAGTATTTTAAGAAAGGCATTTAGAATCATATAAACCTGTTTTATTTATGTTAAAAAGCCGGACAAATATGAGTACGATTTACGCCCTAAAGTTTCCGTCTCAAAGCTGTGCTTGATCGGCTGCCTGAATTTCCAAATCAGGATTGAAGTACAAACTTAACTTTTCAATAGAAAAAGAACTTTTAATAGAGTGGAGAGTACCGATTTGAATGAAATACCTACATACTAAATGTTACTTCAAGACACGGTCTATACATTTTTGATCCCGGATTGAAGAACAAACTTAACTTTGCAGTTCATAAATTACCAATTTTCGGATTTTCCTCTTTACTTGACCTTGCTTCTCGCCAAACTTCATGCTGCTGGGCCAACGGAAATTACCAAATAGACTGGTTTATTTGCGAGTGTCAAAATATGCGGCATAAATGGCCGTATTTTTTTATTGTGTTGACTTGGAAGTTTGATTTCGTTACAGATCCAAGAGACCGTAGATCTAAGTTTTTGATATCTATTTCAACTTGATGCCTCTTCGTTCCTGAGAAAAAGGGTCTTGACAGACAACGAAGTAGAAAAAATAAAAATAAAATAAGTCATCATTTAAAGGTTAAAATTTTTCATTTTGAGATACGGAACCCTAAAATAGATTTATTATCTGCCTGTTACCTATTCATGCCGTAAGGGTTGAACGGATTTCTAGGCATAGGATAGGCCATGACCTAGATAGGTTAGGGCATAGGATACTCTGAATCCCGGTAGCACGTTCCTGTGGGATATTTTCCGACATCCACGCGGGTGAAGCTGCGGGCAAAAGCTAGTTATTTATATATTAATAAAACTAAAAAGTTTGAAATAAAACAAATTATTAAAAAAAACAAAAAACCCGACTGCAAAAACTCAACAGAAAAGAGAAAAACAAGCATTATAATCTATAGGATTTTGGTATTGCAGGCGGGACAAACAAAAGTTTCACCAAAATTTCAGGTTATTGGTTTGTCCCCGCCTGCAATACCAAAATCCTATAGATTATAATGCTTGTTTTTCTCTTTTCTGTTGAGTTTTTGCAGTCGGGTTTTTTGTTTTTTTTAATAATTTGTTTTATTTATTTTAATGTTATTTTTGAAGTGAAAACTTCTTTAGGCGCGTTGGGCATTTTTGAGATGGGAAAAAACAATTGAACTCACGACATTGTTACCGACACCTCATTTTTGTAAACACGATTGTGGTCTTTATTTATATTACGATACGGATCAATGTTCTATGCAAGTATTTTTACTTTAAAGGTTTTGGAAGTATTTTTTTTAAATTGTCCAAGTTTTCACTTCTGTCGGCACTCCCGGAGTGCCACTGTTTTTATTTATCTGCTATAAATATATTCTTGCCTGTTTTTGTGTGTGCCTTTTACTCTGTGCTAAAGTTTCTTCTTTCTTTCAATGTGTACCTATGTGTATGTGTATAATGTGTGGGGTATCGTGTATGTGTGTCCAGTGTAGTGTGTGTGTATGTAAAGAAAAAATAGTTATGACTATAAATATAAAACATTTTATGTGTTTTCAATACATGGGCCAAAACCATTGTAAATTGTATGCCTTATAAGTTTTTAGTTATATGACGCTCAAATTAGGCACGACAACGTTCGGAAAGTAGTTGCTTGTTGTAGCTAACTTTTTAAATTAAACTACATACGAATGTTGAAGAAATTGGACGTACCTGAGGGTCTGTAATTGCGAACCTAGTTAAAATGAAGAAACGTGCCTCGGACTTCCAAAATGATGTTTTCTATGACCTTCCCTTAATAACCTACCTATCTATTATTCATCATCATCATTTCAGCCGAAAGACGTCCACTGCTGGACATAGGCCTCCCCCAAGCACCGCCACTTCGACCGATTCTGTGCTTTCCGCATCCAGCGGATTCCTGCGGCCTTTACAAGGTGATCGGTCAATCTTGTGGGAGGCCTTCCAACGCTACGTCTTCCGGTACGTGGTTGCCACTCCAGAACCTTTCGACCCCATCGGCCATCCGTTCTGCGAGCAATGTGCCCTGCCCATTGCCACTTAAGTTTGGCAATTCTTCGGGCTATGTCGGTTACTTTGGTTTTCCTGCGGATCTCTTCATTTCTGATTCGATCACGTAGGGAAACTCCAAGCAAAGCCCTCTCCATTGCCCTTTGGGTGACTTTTAGCCTTCTTTTATATATTATTACTTCTATAATATCACTAGCTGTGCCCCGCGGTTTCACCCGCATAAGTCTCGATCTCGTGGGAATATCGGGATAAGAAGTATTTTATGTATTAATCCAGGTTATAAACTATCTGTGTGCCAAATTTCATCCAAATCCGTTCAGTAGTTTTTGCATAAAAGAGTAACAAACATCCATCCATCCTCACAAACTTTCGCTTTTAAAATAATTAATATGTATAAAAATATAAATATAATATTTAAAATATAATACAATAATAAATAAAAAAATATAATAGTAACCCCACCGCCGCGCCGTATCTCTACGTTGACCGTGTACTTATAAAACATTGATCAGTCAGGGGCAAATAGTCCTACCATAGTTCCAGGTAACCAGTCCACTTTAGCCACCCAAACCCATAGTCCAATATTATCTTTGTTTCCATATCCTGCAATAGTCCTACACCAACCGGGGGTAGTCCTTGGGTGCACTTGTATAGTGCATACAGGGATAATCGTCGGTTGGTGCCTCATTTCATTAAAACGCCTAACACCCTCTGCGAGTTGTCTTCGGTCCCTCGTACGCCTTTTAAAGGTCCGGGACCCCAGGGCCTCAAGAAATGTCAAAAAAATAAAGTAAGAAGTAAGATAAAATGGTAGGATTCTAAAGAGATACACTTTGTGAGTTTGAATATATGGAGTAATCTTCGGAACTGCTGATTGGATTTCGAAAATTCTCACTATTCTTCACTAATGGGAAGCTATTAGTATTGCCGATTGTCATATAATAGTTTTGGGAGTGCCGGCGCCGGCTCCCGAGTTCGCTGCCGGCGCTGAGTTCGGAAAAAAAAAGTCGAAAACGAGGTTAACAATTTGGCATATTGGAGTAGATAGGCGGGGTAGGTCTAATTAAAAAACATGTAATAAAGCATAATTTTTTTCCAGTATTATATTTCTTTATTCAATTATTTCCATATTCCAGTAATCAAGTACTAAGTACCCAGAACCGAACTAGTTAGATTAGGTTAAATATTTTTACTCGCAAAAAAGTTTAAGTTAGATTAGGTTATCACTGTGACCCCCTGCCAAAAACGACTAGAATATATTTAAAAAAATGCTTTAGTTAGGGATAGTTAGTTGGAGTTCTGAACGTCGCGCGCCGGTGTCCATTATGGCAGCTGGCGGTGCCGGCCACAGAGTATGTAATGTACCGGCTGCCGGTAGTAATGTCATGCCGGTTCCCAATAGCGTTATTTTTGGGAGCCGGCGCCAGCAGCGGAGGCACTCCCAATAGTTATTATGTTAAAATAAAATAAAAAACACGCAGACGAAGTCGCGAGCAAAAGCTAGTGTTAAATATAACAAACGTCGTCGAAGTAAGTGCTTCGTAATTCAACTTAACCCTACAAGGGCTCATGAGAACGATGTTTAAAATATAGCTTGTCACGACCCTTTCCATTTATTTGGCAGTCGGGCAAATATTAGAAAACTGTTAGAAACAGCAATATTTTACGTTGGCACCCCACAGCGTACGGTCTCATAATAACCTGTAAACGAAAACCTATTTATTTACTGGATATTAAAGGGATGAGGGTGTGTTTGTGTAAAAGTATGTTATTAGGTTGGGTTCTAAACACGGGAAACAGAATATACGCAAGTTATGAAAGTAGTTTGGCATTTTAAGCGTGTTATTTATTTTTCTCTTATTTGTTGGGCTCACAATTATCAAAGAGTGTTTTGAAGAAAACATAGCCTTACTAAGTGCAACTAAAATTGTTTTTTTTATAATCCACAGTGGAAGGCGGAACCGAGTTTCACCCGGAAACCTCAACCACAGAGGAACTAGTTTTCTTACCTCTTACTGCCGAAACACAACAATGCTGTTAACATTGTTGTTATGGCGACAGACTTAGATAAGATGGTGGTAGCTAGCCAGGCGGACTTAGAACAAGCCCTACCACCAACCAAACCGTACGGAAAATTTTGCCCCCACTGGCAATCAAATCCGGAATCTCTGGGTCTGAGAGTGGTCTAACCACTAGACCACAGAAGCGGTTAAGATCAGAATTCATGGCAATTTCTATGCAATTTTAGCATTACCGTAAATTGCTCGATATTGAGAGGTCATGCGTAACTAACCGTGTTCGCCCGTGTAATAAGATATTATTAAAAGTTTATTTTCTTATAATCTAAGGCAGGGGTCGGCAAGTAATTTTAAGTGGGGTCCGGATACTGTTGAAATTCTTTATCGAGGTCCAGAAAAAAATAGTTACTCATAATACTTTAAAATTGTTTTTTTTTTTTTTAATAATTTGTGTACAAGATAATTATTAAAAAACACAAAAGGTCAGTTTTTTATAGTTTGGTTCAGTCGGGGAACAGCTAATGCGAAGAGTGTCTTCAAGGTGGGGTCCGTTACTCTCGAATGGTATTTGTTTAAAAAATAAAAACAAATTGTGAAAGATGATTGGTCCAAGTTCCGACCTTTCCCGGTCTGGATATGGACCGCGGTCCGCTGCCGGTCACCACTGTTGAAGACTCTTCAACGGGGGGAGTATGTTGAGACCTCCGCTCTCAACATCGCCGCGCGCTGGCGGCAGTGAACGAGGGGTGCGGGGCAGCGGCGAGTCAGCGCCTCACAGCCAAGCGCGGGCCCCCGCGCCTCAGCAGTCAGCTGTTGCACGGTTTCAAGCACGGCTGCGCTTACGCGTCTTACTAACGCTCATATTTAATTCTTGTTATTTTCCTGTTCCGTTTTGTACCTTTCTTATGTGCATAAACTACGTATTATACAGACCGTTGATCTAAGGGTACACCACGTGAATGCTTACTTTCTAACAGAATTAGATTTTTTGCATTATAAGCTTGTATATTATATTTAAGATTAGTCAAAGCGAAATAAATAGGTCATTGACAATATTCTGGAAAATTCATTTCTGTTGGTACCGAAACCTTCCTAGTAAAATATCTTACGAATGCAGTAGCAGAAATAGCTTTAGGACAAATCATACCAAAGTAATGAAATCTAGGCATTACTATAATCCCTTTGTCTGAGCTCAGATTCAATTATATTTACGCCTCCTTTCTCTCAAAAGTCGGACTTAGGATATATGATTCTTCTTACTGTCATTATTTTTGTCTAAGATGAAATTAAGATGACCTCGTTTTTCCCATGTCTGATGAATAAAGGCACGAATCATAGGGTTCCTGAAAATTTCCAGCGGCATTCAAGGAAAATCGTAATTATTTCGTAAATCGGTTGTAAATTATACTTTTACAAAAAAATATTTTCTACATAAATGATATCGGTGTTTCCAATACACTTTTACAACAAAATATTTTCTACATAAATGATATCGGTGTTTCCAATACACTTTTACAACAAAATATTTTCGATATAAATGATATCGGTGTTTCCAATCCTGAGAAGAAACGCCAAAACATACTTAGAAGTCGATCTCTGAAATTGTTTGGAATTGTATGGACTTAAAAGAAACTGTGATCATTACTTCATACAATTGCTTGTAATGGTCAGATCTGATAACCATGTAGGTTAGTTTCTGAGGTGGTCTCTTGAGGGAAGAACTAATTACACAGATTTGATGACATAAGGTCCACCTGTCAAAAATGGTCAATAAGTCTACATGGCCTAAAATATAATATTAGTGCGCATTTGATAAAGATTGAGAGGAGTCGAACAAAAAGCGAGACTACAGAGACCTTAAATCAGGATATTAAAGAGAATGCATTTTCGCGAAAATATCTATGTTTTTCGTACAAATGGCCTTTCACACAAGAGGAGTTACGCAAAATGTGCTTTTCCCCAAAGTGTTTTTTCACGCAAATTATAACCGACCGTAGCAAAGCGCAAGAGCCTTTTAATGCATATATAGCCTAACGTAGAGTCTGTTCAAAAAATATTTGATGTAAATGTAAACAAACTGTTGATGCCAATCTGCTGTGCCATATATCTAAACTAATATTTTAATGAGAAAATATTTGAATTCTTTTTTCCTGAAAATTGCTACATAATAGACTCTCAGTACGATACTTAACAACACCCTCACGGATCGGACAGGGTTTTTTTACATGTTGTATAGTCATAAAGTAAAGATAACGCTGAAATTGAAGGCTAGTGCAGACCAGCGCGACACGCGACGCGACACAAAGGCACCGCTCGTCGCGCGACGAGCGGTGCCTTTGTGTCGCGTCGCGTGTCGCGTCTGTTTGAAAGAGCCTTGATTTGTCAGTAAATAACCTGCTGTAGTGAGTTGTCCTTCACAGTAAGGCGAAAACATAACGGCGTTAACACCATAAGTAAAAGCGCTTGTGCGCAGCAGAATCTTGTGAAACTTCCAGTTCCAAATAGTTAGATTGAAATCAGGTTCTTTGCCCACTGACGCTAGCAGATCACCGTCGGGACTGCAAAAGAAAATGGAGAATTCTATAGGCAATTTTTCAAATATTCAGTAGCATAGCTTAGGGCGGATTGACCGGATTGCGGGGTTGTCGAATTTGTAAAAGGAAATATAAAATAAACTAGCTTCTGCCCGTGACTTCGTCCGCGATCCTATTTTGTATATTTGTTTGTAATGGATAAATTCAAAAACTACTGGACCGATTTAAAAATTCTTTCACCATTAGAATACTATTTTATATAGGTTATAATTTATAAAGATATCACGCGGGTGAAGGCGCTGGTGGAAGCTAGTGCTATATATTTTCAAATAGCACTCTATTTGTGATTACATTATTTGAAAACGGAAACCCGAAATTCTAATTTTGAATCACATTAAATATTTTTTCATTTGACAATTATTAAGGTTAATTTTATAACCTCAATTTACGTTGATTGTTTGTCAATTAAAATTGAATAAGAATGTTATTCAAACAAGCATTGTTGGAAAAAGTGGTGAGATATGAAGTTGAAACGTTCTAAATACAGAAAAAAAAAAATCGCCGCTATTTTATTCCGTCTGTGCGAACGTCGGCTTACTGTTCATTTTTTGTAAACATAACTCGTCTTTGAGCGGCGATAGATAGTCTCTTGGCCGGCCGCATGCGGACAGACTACCACCATTTTCACCAGAGGACCAACACCCACCAAATAGAATCTGAATCAGCATTTCTGGCGATAGTTATCAAAATTACGGCTATTTCTTATACTAATACTGTGACCGCATCCGTGAACCAAGCATGATGATTCTAGCACTTTCTATTTTGTATGTTTTTATCTAGTGACGTCACATACATAGTAATTAGTACACCTCTATTATAGTCCTCATCTAGAACACACTGAGCAACATTATTTTGCGATTCAAAAACCATTGAAACGTCTTTATGCATTCCACATAAGAACTTTTAGAACTGCAAAATTAAGTTTGTACCTACGACTCATCTCAGTTTAAGACAATTTTCTCACTAAACTTCAAGCAAGCGATTATAGTTCTTCTAGCAAGGTGTTAAGGTTTTCAAGAAGTGTGTAGTAAAAAATGGTGTTGCTTTACAAAAGAAAAGTAGTGCTGTAATGAAAGTTTTCACAAAGGAAGTGTTTCTTCTCCGAAATGTAGTGTATTAAGACTTTTTTGTGTAAGCGACTGTCTTGTTATGTGATTAGGAAGTTCTAACGTAATAAGAGATGGTCGCGAGTTCGATGCTCGGGTCTAGTAAAGAGTACTTAATTGAGTTTTTCTGTTAGGAAAGTTATAAATAAACAGGAATGGTAGTAGGTACCATGTATCTATCACATAATTAATTTATCTGTCGTTGCTTCATTTTTAGGGTTCCGTACCTCAAAAGGAAAAAACGGAACCCTTATAGGATCACTCGTGTGTCTGTCTGTCTGTCCGTCTGTCACAGCCAATTTGCTCCGAATCTAATGGACCGATTAAGTTAAAATTTGGTATAAATATGTATCTTAATCTCTAAGGGAACTGTTCAAGAAAATTAACATCATGACAGTACCTTGTCGTTCAAAAAAATCTACACCTTTTTAGTAAGATAAGTGACAGACATAATTTTAACACTAGAAATAGGAACAAATTAGACCAACCACGTTTGAGATTGTCTAAAGTTCACACTTTTTTATGGGGTACTGTGTAAAATGTTATAATAAAATACCACTCAATATTCTTCAACTAAATGAGAAGAAATTTAAAACATACATTAAACGCACACTATGTAGACAAGCATATTATAAGTTGTATGATTATATCGTAGATAAAAATGCTTGGCTTAATGCTGGTCCTGCTCGACAGCCACTTGGGCTCACTAGATAAAATTTTAATATTTGGAAGAGTTGCTTTCCCTTTTTTTAATTCTGTTTTTGACATTACAAACTTAATGTTTATTTTTACCAAGTAAATTGTTTAATGCTCCAATTAGATAATAATGATTCAAAAGTGCCTGTAAATGGTTTAATTGAAATAAATGCTTTGAGTTTGAGTTTATTTCTGTGACCCAAACACGAACGTGTAACGTAAATAAATGAATTTTGAATATAGGGGTCACTTTTGGGGGGCAAACAAGAAAATTTAAAAAACTAGTTTTGCTAACAGTACCGTGTGATATATCAAATGAAAGGGCTTGTTGCGAGGATCTTAAACAGTTTTTTATATAATTTTAAAATAAATACTTTTAAAGATATTTAAGAAATTCGATGAAAATTTTCCAAATTTTTTTTTTTTAACTACATTATATGTCTCTTTACTCATAGATTACAGGAAAATCTATAAGGCCATTGGTCTTAAAATAACATGGTAAATCTCTCAAAATTGTGTGTACAAGCTTACATTTGCAGTTGGAATGTATGGGAGAACATGTATTTCAACTACAATGTTAAGTTTGTATTTGGGATAAATTCATCCCAACTACGGAACCCTTCATTGTGCGTAGTCTGACACGCACTTGGCCGGTTTTTATTAGTTCTTTTTACCTAATGTGGTGTAGTAGTTGACTGCCTCATTAGTCTAGTGGTAACAAGCGCTACTGCTGAGCATGAGGTCTTGGGTTCGATTCCCGGGTCGGGCAAAGTGTTATTGGGTTTTTCTATCAGAAATTTCTCAGTAGCAGCTCGGAGTCTGAATTTGTGCCCGGTTGATGGCAATAGACTCGCCCCCTATTACATGGGACTTAAACATAACTGGCGAAATGTGGGTGTACCTGCTACAGGGACACCTCTGCCCAACCCTTCGGGGAAACAAAGCGTGATGTTATGTTATGTAATTTTATTCCAGGTGCATCGTCTTCGCATAATTATAATTATTTAACTAATGTATCTACACAAAATATTGTAAAACATTTTAAAAGAGTAACGGTGGAGTTTCTTGCCCATTCTTCTCCATACGAAAACTACCTTTTGGAAAGGGCGACCAGAATCAATTTTATTTTCTTGGGACAGATTTTTATGCGCCTTGGGCTGAGTGAAGGGAGAAGTAATGTCTTCAAAACTACTGTGTTTTTAACTGTGGCAGCAGTGGGACCAGCTCCCATTTATTTTTGCCCTCTATCTTTTTGATTTTCAAAGTGCCTACTTGAAATAAATGATTTGACTTTGACTTTAGTAGCAACGAAAATAGCCACAGCTAAAGTTGACTAGTTGGTTTAAAGGGTGCAGATGCGACTGTTGAGCTTGGAGTCCTGGGTACATTCTGCCAGGGCTTATTTTTAATCAGATATTTTCAACTGCTTTGATTATTTTTTGTACATTGTTCTCACATATAGAAGCAACAAGAATAGGTTATGTACCCAGAATTTTGTAATATCTATATTTAAAAGAGTGGCCTTGGAGTTTCTTGCCCGTTCTTCTCCATAGAGATCTACGTTTTGGAATGGGCAACTAGCTTCAACTTTCTGACTAACTGACCGATTCTTTGACAATTCAAAAGTGCCTGTAAATGGTTTAATTTAAATAAATGCTTTGAGTTTGAGTTTGAGTTCTCAAGGTTGGTGAAAGTGCTATTGGGTTTCTCCATTATATTTTTGAAGTAAAAACTTCTTTAGGAACGTTGGGCATTTTTGAGATGGGACTAAACTATTGATTTCGCGACACTGTAATGCAATTTACCGACACCGTGGAGTAAAAGACATCAACGCGTTGATCGACGCGGTGCCGATTTTTTTTTCAAGTTTTTACTTCTGTCGACACTCCCGGAGTGCCATTTTTTTTAGGTAGTAGTAGCCTGAAGTCAGGTAAAGGTTTTCGGTACAGTAAAACATCGTGAGGAAACCGGTATTTCGAAATTCAAAGACATGATGTTCCATCTATCAAATGGCTCTTGGCCCACGTGTTAGTTTACAGCTCTCCTTCTCACATAGAGAAGGCCTGTGTCCCAGCAGTGTAAACATTTTATGTCGATTATGCTAATGGTAATTATAGGCTACCACATTACATGGGACGTCATAACTAAATCACTGCATTCGATTCGTCTTCAATCTTCGTAAGTATGATCATGTGTCTGCGCATCGATTACTTTTAAAATGGTTACCCATACGTCAGCGCAGAGGATTGAGGGCTCTGTCTATGTTGTATTCTATACTCGACAAACCCACTTCTCCTTCTTACCTCACTTCCCATGTTCAATACCTATGCTCTGCCCATAGTAAAAATCTTCGTTCTACCAACAATCGTCTTCTACGATGTCCTTCTCACCGCTCCGGTTTTATTCACTCTTCTTTCTTTGTCCAGGAGGTATTTCTTTGGAATGCGCTCCCTCTGAACATCAGGATGGCAACCAGTCGGTTATCTTTCAAAGTGAAAGCACGTGAACATATTCGTGAAAAGTTGGCAGAATCTTTGCAGCGCTGATTTGCTGGATTTGTTTTCTCCTCTACCTATCGTTATTTCTCCTGACAAAGTTTATTCGGTTTATATGTATGTATCTATGTATTAGTATGTATTCATTTTCAAGTTATCTGTCAGTTATGTAGCACCTGCCATGTTTTGTCTCTGCATCACCCTAAGGTTGACTGGTAGAAAATGCCTTAGGCATTAAGTCCGCCTTTGTATAGTATTTTTTTTACTTGTGCATAAAGTTTGAATAAATAAAATAACTAGTGACATGTAAGTGTAGGTACCAAGTCACTTTTATCTACTGCTTCAATAATGCAGACGCGTGATTTTTCATGGAATAATATCATAGAAAACTGACCCCATCGTTTTATAGGTCAATGGTATTCAAATTGATGCAAATATATGCGTCGTGAGGCCATTTTCCGTAATATAATATCTACTATCTACTTATGTGGCAAATTAAATTCGCTTTTACACAGTTTTCCTTCTACGAAGTAAAATTTTAGGGATATATTATAAGATAGGCTACCATCATAATTATATTTTTTCAATTTTCACCAAAAGCCGTGTACCAATCTATTTAATAATGAGTAGTTCCGGAGATTACGTCCTACATTCAAACTTGCAAACTAAGGTCTTTATAATAATAATATATTATTAATTTTTACAATCTACCATTTTACCGTTGACCTGCCTAAATTTTATTGTAAAAATAACTTTAAACGATTTTTGGTCTATCCTGGGCTTATTATTATGTTACTCTGTATGGTTGTCTCATATTCATGAATAAAAAATTAAAAAAAAGAGGTATCACATTATGAGGTTGTTTTCTTTTTTCGGTAAGCACGTTAAGTCTTTGTTTCCGGCTGTCATTTATGGATCTTTGACAGTCATTACGGGTCGTCAGAAGCCCGAAAGGCACTTTTGAACGACAAAATTTACAAAAAAAAAAATAATTTATTGTAGTCGCCCCTTCCAAAAGGTAGTTTTCGTATGAAGAAGAATGGGCAAGAAACTCCACCGTTACTCTTTTAAAATGTTTTAGAATATTCAATAATTATATGTGAAACGATGCACCTACAATAAAATTACTATACCACAATATAGGTGAAAATAATTAAAATGAAGCAACGAAAGATAAATTAATTTCGACGAGCTCGTGGCTTAATAATAACAACCACATGGGTCGATCCATCAGATTAAGCTACGCTTGCCGAGGTTGGTCCGTGGATGGATGACCATCTTTATATACCGAGACTCTTCCGTGCCTCGGAAAAGACGTAAAGCACCGGCTGTCATTCGTGGATGTTTGACAGTCGTTACGGGTCGTCAGAAGCCCGAAAGTCTGACAACCAGTACTAGTCTTACCATGAGGTATCGTATTACCTAGTTAAGTAACTGGATTGTGGTGGTCAGATAGGCAGTCGCTCCTTGTAAAATACTGAAAGAAAGAAAAAATATTTATTGGGACTCGCACAGGAAATCACAAATTAAACTAAACACCTTCATTAAAAACATTATTAAAAAAACAATAAAAAAAAACAAAGTAAAATTAAAAATAAAAGCAGAGAGTCCTGTACGAGGCCAAAAGGCTCCTATCTCAGGATTTGCGGCGACATTTAAAAAAAAAAATGTCGCAGCGTTGGTACTCAAATACTCAGCTGCATCCCGTTAGACTGGAAGTCGACCCCAACGTAATTGGGAAAAGGCTAGATAGATGATGACGATGATTATACAGTCAATTTTCTTTTCATTCAAGTATATATTGTTTTGTATCAAAGAATATTAAATTCCTAAGTTTTTTCAGCGGTATCTGCGCTCCCACTAAACCTCTCAACACTACAGGAAAAGGAACGCAATATAGAAAGAGCAACGGGAAACAAAAGCCCTATAAATCGTCCCCTCTTCCCCCCCTTCTAAAGACTCGGTCACACAGTGAAAACTCGTTGCGATTAGGCACTCGTAGCGAGAACTCGCTGCATGTGACATGCTATTCGCTGCGAATAGACAATGTCGCCCATCGGCATGTGCATCAGTGTGTGCATTTTTCTGAATAACATAACATCACGCCTTGTTTCCCCGAAAGGTTGGACAGAGGTGTCCCTGTAGCAGGTACACCCACATTTCACCAGTTACGTTTAAGTCCCATGTAATAGGGGGTGAGCCTATTGCTTTTAAAATATTCATGAAAAATTATCGAAAAATAACTTTAAAAGGGGGGTCTACGAGTATCTTGTTTTTTTTTTTAATTTTTTCAATTTTTTTTTGTTTATATGAAGTTACAGTTGTGTTTTTTTAAATATTTTCACCTCCGTTTTTTTGCATAGTCGACAAATTTTAATAAAAAATGTTAGTTAATCCGATAAAATAACTCATAAGCTTCTAGAAATAATAAATAGAATCCAAATCAAGCCAATAACATCGGAGATATGGCAAACGCTACTCAAAACATAAAAATTTTAATAACATGAACAATATTAAAGATAGACCCTTTTAAAGTTATTTTTCGATAATTTTTCATGAATATTCAGAAAAATACGGGCGGGCACATGCCGATGGGCGACATTGTATACATTCGCCGCGATTAGAATTATGCATTTGTTCAATTTTACTCTCTGCGAATGCGCATTCGCCGCGAGAATGCGCTGTGTGTTGCCAGGGTACTTGCTGCGATTAATCATTCCGCTCAGCGCACCGCTCCAGATTACACGCCCGTGCTACAAGTCGATTCGTTGCCGCATAGATAGGTATGTATATGTTACGGCTAAAACCCGAAGTGCGAAGTTTTAGCCGGCTGCAACTAGGTGCGGCCGGTAGCAGTTGGTTAAACTTAGGTGTAGTCAATGGCTGAAAAGTGGGTTACGTTAGAACTGTGACCACACAGAGGAGCTCGTGGCTAAGTACTAACAGTCGCTCGAGTCGATCTGTCAGGTTAAGCTACGCTTGCCGGGGTTAGTCCGTGGATGGGTGACCATTTCTACATACCGAGACTCCTCCGTGCCTCGGAAAGCATGTTAAGCCGTTGGTCCCGGCTGTCATTCGTGGATCTTTGACAGTCGTTACGGGTCGTCAGAAGCCCGAAAGTCTGAAAACCAGGTTTACCAAGGGGTATCGTATTACCCAGTTACTGGGTTGTGGAGGTCAGATAGGCAGTCGCTCCATGTAAAATACTGGTATTGAGCTGCATCCGGTTAGACTAGAAGCCGACCCCAATATATAGTTGGAAAAGGCTAGGCAGAACAGTTAGAACTGTGACCACACCACGATGCCGCGGCAGTGGCCGGCGAGTACCAGGGTCCGTTAAGGCACAAGAGTTACTTTTATTTTTGTCAGGGTGTGAGTATATAACTCTTGTGCCCAATGGACCCTGGCACTTGCCGGCCGCTGCCGCGGCACCACTCGCTTCGTTCGCTCGGCTCGTGCAGTGTGTTATGTGGTCACAGTTCTAACCTAACCTAACCTAGCTTTCAGTCATTTTCACTTGTTATAACAAAATTTAACCAACTGCTACCGGCCGCACCTAGTTGTAGCCGGCTAAAACTTCGCACTTCGGGTTTTAGCCGTGACATATACGATGAGTCAACCAAAAAAGATTCTCTGAAGTGGGGAAATTACGATATGATTCGGGTGTGTATAAAAAAAAAATAGACTACATGTTTAAATACAAACACCAACAGACTGTCGAAATTCTCGTGTAGAACTCGCTGTATGTGGCAGGCAGGCAGGCAGTGAATATTCGCTGTGTGTGACCGAGGCTTTAGGCACCTGTCCCACTGCCGGCGATTAACGAAAATCGAGTAAAGCTAGTAACTAAAAACGAGTTGGCGAGCAACGAGCAGCGAGTGCACGACGACGACAAGTGATTACTTGCCGGTATGCGTATATACCAATCGTGAGTCTCTCAGCGAGTGTTTTGTCCTGTGGAGCGAGTCCTCGCCGGCGGTGAGAACAGTCAGCGGTCAATATAAGTAGCTCTTTTGTTTACACGGAATGTATAATGTATTGTATGTTTTTTGAACTAGAAAATAGTCGATAGTTAGTCGCTTCCTCGCCGGCGGTGGGACAACTGCCTTGAGCGCGAAAAATCTTTGATAACTAGTCGTTTCTTCGTCGGCGATGAGACAAATGCCTTACCCCCTTTCCCCCCTTCCTTCCTTTTATCTCTAACATAATGACGGCACTTTAATAGTTGGGGGGCTAATTGAATAATTCGGTACATCCTTGGTTGGCTAATAAATCTGACGTCAGTGAAATACCAACCGCGGATTAGCGCGAGCTCTAAAACTTGGATTAATTGGCTGTCTGTCACACCGAAGTGAGAGTTTGTTTGCTTTTCTACATTTAATAAAGAGGTAAAATTTGTGAGTTTGTATTTAGGGGGTAATGTTCGGAACTACTGATCCGATTTAATGGGAAGCTACAGTATTGCCGAGTGTCATAGAATATATTTTATGTAAAAATAAAAAAAAATAAACACGCGGAGGAAGTCGCGGGCACAAACTAGTGGGTGATATACAGGCAGGTCATCAGTTCATCACCATAAAGAAAGAAAATAAATTTATTTGAGACAGGTTAAGGGCACACAGTTTTCAAAAACAAAAAAAAAAACAGAGAAAGCTTAAAACAGTACGTATTGTGTGCCTCACGTAGCCGAATTTTTGCCGAAAAACGTCTACTGCTGATATTCAATGCTGCTGAATAATGGCCTCCACCAAGTGTCGCCATTTTGACCACTAGCTTCGCCCCGCGGTCTCACCCGATCCTGTGGGTATGTCTTATGTCCTAACCCAGATCATGGTCTACCCACGTGCCAAATTTTATCCAAATCCGTTCAGGCGTTATAGCGTGAAAGCACACAAACTAACAAGTAATCCTGATAATGTGTGATGTTGATATTCGGCCATCTAGTATATCCGGAAAAGCTAAGCTATTTCTGTTTTATCAAACTTACACTTATTTTTAGGGTTCATACCCGAAGGGTGCGAAATGGAACCCTATTACTAAGCCTCCGCTGTCCACGTCCGTCCGTCCGTCTGTCTGCCAGCGGGTTGTATCTCATAAACCGTAATAGGCACAGTTATTTTTTTTTACAGATTGTGTATTTCTAATGCTGCTATAATAACGAATAATAAAAATAAAATAAAGTAAAAAATTAAAGAGGGTCTCCATACAAGAAACGTGTTTTGATTTCGGCGATTTTTTCTAAATATTGTGCGGTGGTACGGAACCCTTCGTGTTCGAGTCCGACTCGTACTTGGCCGACTTTTTAGCACATACATTTATAAATTTTTGATGATACAAACATAAACTCATTAGAGAAACCTTCGAAAAAAGACTTCGTTTTGACGAAGGTTTCTTAAGAGAATTTTATATTTTGTTGTAAAACCGAGGTCTGCCTGGCATTCTGTTCATTTACAATTTATTCCGTAAATATGTACCTCTAGGTACTATTTCTCATAGTATCTCAAGAGTACTGCCTAGTTAGTCACACACAAGTTACATCCTTCCCAAGTTTGTGTGCATTTACATCACTTAAACTTGTTCCACTGAGACTTGAACATTAAGTCGATCGTCCACTGCTGTATAGGATGTGCACGGAGAGGTTTGCCACGTTAGATGCGCTGTTCATTTGTGTGCCAGCCACGTATTCGTGCGTTCGACCGTGGGTCACAGTGGACGATCCCACCTGCATTTCCATACAAAGCTTAAGTTCACTTGCATAGCTTAGCTGTGGGTTGTTGTGGAACCGTATCTTTGCTCAGTAACGTATAGAAAGTTTCAAGTCTTTACTCTTGGAGAAAGGACTATGCTGTTTTAAGTGGAAGTGGACTGCGTTATCATAATTGAAGAGTGTTAGGAACGGCAAAGTCCAGAAGTGCTCTGTGCTAGAACTGTATTACTTGTTTATGGTGTTAAGTAGCTTTGTTGTATTACCGTTTGAAGAGCACGGGTTTTCTTCTTCTTTTCGTGTCGATGGTACTCTTCTTTATACACTATATATCTGTCGGAGACGGGTATGTGACTCTTTCGTTATTATCAGCGATATTTTAACTACTGTGGGCGTAGTGTGGGTAGTGTTGGTTAATGCGCAATAGAAAACAGTTTGCAGTGTAGATCACATTATAATTTACCATCAAATTCATCACACTAGCTAAATTATACACACACTGGGTGCGACGGCGTTTATTAAAATCACCAATTAACACAATGATCACAAATTACAGCAAATACAATAACTGAGCACCACGAATCGAGAACAGTTCCGCGACGTCTTCACTCCGATGCGATCCGAGGCTGAATTCCCCCGCCGTGGTCTTAAAACATCACGACTCTGTAGAAACACGCTTTTGGTGTGGGTAGATCACTTGATGTTGCCAGTAGCGCGCTTGCGATTCGTTTCGTGTCCGTATAAATGACTGGATCCGACATATCTAATAACTTTAAACGAGCAATTTTTGTATATATATAATCAGAATCTCGGAAACGGCTCCAACGATTTTCATTAGTATGCAGGGGGTTTCGGGGGCGATAAATCGATCTAGCTAGGTTTAATTTTTAGAAAACGTCGATCAAAAAAAAAAAAAACGAGCAAAGCTCGGTCATCCAGATATTTTTATATTATATGAGCCCAGTAGGTGGCCACGTTGATTGCGGTATCAGTGGCATTCTTTAGGTCATCTGAGGTGCAGGTGAACGGGCAATTAGGACACTCCAGCAAGTGGGGCATGGTCTGATCAGAAGCACCGCATTCGCACTGGGTGTTGGATGATTGAGGGGCACGGGTGAAAAGACAAGATATTAAAACTGTGTTTTTAAGTTGACAAAGCATCAATAAACCGTGCTGTCCCGGTTTCTCGAAGTCCTCTTTGTATGTCTATGAAATATTTTCTGTAATAACTTTCGTCAGACCCTTTTATGTTCAATATTTTGTAGGTATGTATACATTTCGCCAGTTATGTTTTAAGTCCCATGTAATAGGGGGCGAGCCTATTGCCATCAACCGGGCACAAATCCAGACTCCGAGCTGCTACTGAGAAATTTCAGATAGAAAAATCCAATAACACTTTGCCCGACCCGGGAATCGAACCCAGGACCTCATGCTCAGCAGTAGCGCTTGCTACCACTAGACCAACGAGGCAAAAGGAGTAAGTAAGGATCGTAGCAGATGGCGTTCTGTAGTTTCTGCCTACCCCCATGGGAAGAAGGCGTGAGTTTATGTATGTATGTATGTATTTTGTAGGTATGTTTGTTACAGAATTGTCCAACTATTTCATGCTCAAACGGATTCCATGTATATGATTTCATGAAACGTTCATCTCGCGTTTAGGTCGCTATTCTTTTTTAATTTTTGTTATTAAAATGAGTGAATTTCGAAAAAAAAAAATTGAAATCTTGAAGAAATATCGGCGCCGCGGTAATCAACGCATTGATGTCTTTTTAATGGTCAAAAGCTGGTGTCGTCACAGTGTCGCGAAATTAATGGTTTAGCTCAAAAATGCGCCTAAAGAAGTTTTCACTTCAAAAACGCATCTGAATCGAAAAATCTATTAAATTGGATTGTGAACACACTACGGTGTGACAGTCAGCCCCATACGAGTATAAGCTTAAATAGCGTTTTACCACTTGAGTTATTGAAGCCTTTACAGGTGACGTAATGTACCGGAAAGCTCGGGTTGTCTTCCTTGCTATTTATTAACGTAAACAGTCTAATATATTATTGTGCCGTGTTCCTGATTTTAAAGGGACTTAGCTGTATTAGAGGGATTAAATTGCCAGGTGGAACTGAGTTAAAGGATTCCATTGCACCGCAAAATTTTGTCATTTTTTATTGAAGCACCGATGACTGTTGGAACAAGTGTATTAAGGGACAGTCTCCCAGCTAGATGGACTGGCGATCATAGAATGACAGAGAACCTTTCTTTTTTATGAATGGCATCTCGTAGTTGACCTTGAGACCTCATAACTACTTAACCGGTCTATCTTGTGGCTGCCTTAAGCTAACTCAAAGCCTGGGCATAAAACTTACAAACTAAGCAACGCACGCTAAGGGCACCCCATTTTTATTTTTTTTGGCTGGGAAATTATCAAATAACATCTCCCGCTCTGGGTGGAGCGGGAGGGCGTGTCAGACTCTTACTGACTAAAACCTACCCGTGTTCCTTCGGTTGCCCTGTTGCCGGGGGCCACGATGTCCCTTTCGGCCCATATTCGCAGCCCCTGTGGGGGACTTCGGCTTAGGGCGTCGCTGGGGGGAGGACAGCAAGGTGGGACAGGCTAGATCATATCAGATGGCAGAGAACCGGGTGTTGTTTCAAACTTATAACAGACCATTTTGCAAGGCAAGGGGTTCGACGAATCTAATTAAATATTTAGATAAAACGATAAAGAAAAAAAAAGACGACTGATATTTATGGGAAAAGACGATCGTTTTTCTTTACGCCAAATGTATTTTCTAAAGCCACGATACCACTGATATAAAGTGATTAAGTGAAGGAAAATACACTGATGAAATTGTAAGCAGGAGTAATGATCAATGTTCTTATTCCGTTCGAGAAGATCCCTTTGACATGTACAGGGACAGTTACCAACAGTCATTAAAGTTATTTAATAAGAAATTATGCAATAAGTTGGCCGACCAATAGGTTTAGTGACATATGCTAGTCTGCACATCTTGTCCAACTTAACGTTTACAGTTATAAGTTGGCCGACTGAATCGCGGGAATACCAATACGCAAAGTGACATATGGTAGCTCGTACATCTTATAGTTGGCCAACTTACAGTATATCTGCGGGAGCTCTTAGGTGACAGCGTCAGGGTAACCCCCGAAATTCAAATATTCTTAAGTTTTTTGCAATTTGTAGGACAGTATCTGGTTGTATGTTGATATAAACATGATTTGCGGCCGTATTACCGACGGCTGTGGTATAGTCGACGAAAGTCTTTGAGCAGTGCGTGTTGCCAGTGATGACCTATGGCACTGAAACGTGGTCGTTCGTAATGGGCCTTATTGGAAGGCTAAAAGTCACCCAAATGGCAATGGAGAGGGCTATGCTTGGAGTTTCCCTACGTGATCGAATCGGAAATGAAGAGATCCGCAGGAGAACCAAGGTAACCGACGTTACCCGAAGAATTGCCAAACTTAAGTGGCAATGGGTAGGGCATATTTCTCGCAGAATACATGGCTGATGGGGCCGAAAGTTTCTGGAGTGGCGAACGCGTATCGGAAGACGTAGCGTTGGAAGGCCTCCCACAAGGTGGACCGATGACCTGGTGAAGGCTGCAAGAATTCGCTGGATGCGGGAAGCTCAGAACCGATCGAAATGGTGGTGCTTGGGGGAGGCCTATGTCCAGCAGTGAACGTCTTTCGGCTGAAAATGATGAATGAATGATGATAAGCTTGGTGTGAATGCGGCCTTAAAGTTGATACTACACTACCCAACCGGAAAAAGAGAACAGCTAAATTAGCAATTCAGAACCACAATTTGCAGGATAAAATTACTAAATACCGGAGAAATATCTTGGTTAAGTTTCTTTTAGAAACTTAAACGTTAAAAAATTACAAAACCGTAGCGTTAAAAGGAGATCATGAGGGTTACGAGACTTAACCGTAGCCTGACGGGGAAAACCGTCCGGAAAATACCCGGCACTTTTAAAATGTACGTATTATATAAGTATTTTGCACCTTCTACTTTTTTAGGGATGGGAAGTAGCCATCGATAGATAAATCGATTTTTTCGTTTTTTTTTCCAAATTAAAATACATTCAGGAGCGTGTTACTACTTAGTGGCATTTGTACGAAAAAACTCAAGACTTTTTCTCTTGTATCACAAAAAATTATATTACACAGATGAGCTCATGCCACGACTAAGGTTAGCCTATTAGCAATGTTATTATCAAAGCTGACTGCCAAGCGTCAGTCAAACGTACCTACACTAAACAACTTACGTTTTTTTTATCACGAAAGTGCATTAAGTTTCATGTTTTTTAGAGTTCCGTACCTCAAAACAAAAAAATGGAACCCTTATAGGATCACTCGTATGTCTGTCTGTCTGTCCGTCTGTCACAGCCAATTTGCTCCGAAACTGATGGACCGATTAAGTTGAAAGGTACACATATGTATTTTTGTAATCCAAATACGAATGTGTAACGTAAATAAATTAATTTTGAATAGAGGGTTCACTTTTGGGGGCAAACAAGTTTTGCTAACAGTACCGTGTGATATATCCAATGAAAGGACTTGTTGCGAGGATTTTAAGCATATTTTTTATATAATTTTAAAATAAATACTTTTAAAGATATTTAAGAAATTCGAAGAAAATTGACAATTCCCCCCCTTATCTCCGAAACTACTGGAACTAATAAGAAGTCAAAATAACATGGTAAATCTCTCAATATTGTGCGTAAAAACTTACATTTGCAGTTGGAATGTGTGGGAGAACGTGTATTTCAACCACAATGTTAAGTTTGTATTTGGCATAAATTCATCCCAACTACGGAACCCTTCATTGTGCGTAGTCCGAAACGCACTTGTTTTTATATTTATACATACAGTCTTAATACAGATCCATGTTTGTTTCGTATCATTAAACCAGAAATGGTTTGTATTGGTACTAACATTCACTATAACAACATTACTTAATCACTACTACTTAAATAATAATGTAAATTAATAATATTTTGCGCCTAATTATTTAAGCCATAAACATAATTATTATTAAATACATAATTATCAATTCAACAACAATGTATTTATTTATGAAAACAACTCGCTTTATGTGCCATTGTTAACTTCACTTGTAACACTTCGCGATATATATCGTGCTTTTGTTTGCAATGACGTTTGTGTGATAAGGAAAATAACTATGCATTTTGACTTTAGACACACATTTTAAGATAGGTGTCGTTGATAATACTGATAAATATTTCGTATTACAAACTTACAAACATATTATAAGCGTTAGGTACTGAGTTTTCTTACAGGAGAACCAAGGTTACCGACATATTATTCCGAAGAATTGCCAAACTTAAGTCGCTACTCGCAGTGAGTGGTGGGACCTTTTTTTTTGGTTTGTGGGTAATTGTCAAATAACTTCTCCCGCTCTGTGCGGAGCGGGAGGGCGTGTCAGACTCTTACTGACTAAAACCCACCCGTGTTCCTTCGGTTGCCATGTTGCCGGGGGCCACCATCTCCCTTTCTTTGCAACCCCGGCAGGCATCGGCCCTAGTGGACTCCATCAATTCTGCTGATATCTCTTTGAGGCGTGCGTGGAACACAATGCGCTGTCGACCCGGGCCTGGTCCTTATCGGGTGGCGAGCTACCCATTGCTCACCGTCCGCAAGACCGCGCCTACGGTGGCCCGAAATCTGCCTGCTATTCCCGACGCCCAGGGCGTCTCCTCCTGCGGCGGTTAGGGACGCGAGGGCGTGAAATTTGCCTCTTCCTCACGCGTTCCGCCTCCTCCTTCGCGAGCATTACTGCTTCGCAGAAGGAGGTGACGGCCTTCCATTTCCTCTCGCTCCGTACCATGGCCTGAACCAGGGCCGGACGCGAGTGCTCACCGCCGCGAGTGGTGGGTTCTGGAGTGGCGATTGCGTACCGGAAGACGTAGCATTGGAAGTCCTCCCACGAGATGGACCGAAGGCCTTGTGAAGACCGCAGGAATGCGCTGGATGCGAGAAGCACAGAACCGGCCGAAGTGGCGGTACCAGCAGTAGGACGTCTTTCGCCTGAAATGATGATGATGATGATTTTTATTTTAAAATAGCTTTTTCTTATATCGAAATCGAAATGTTTAATAAAAATAATCAAATCGACAAAGAGCTTAATAATAATATTATATAAATAATATTTTAGTATACCATTAACATTTTGAATAATATTAATAAAGTTTCTATAGTGTAATGAAAAGATTTTTAAATGGTTTTAGTGCCATGTGCGACGGAAAATATTGGTTGAAGGAAAATTTTCCGACTTGCGTTTTCTTAACCAAGTTGGAGTCGGATTTCAGATTCCAGATGCTGTTTAATTCCATGTTATGGAGGGCGAGCCTATTGCGTATAACCAGACTCTGAGCTGCTGTTGGGTATTTTAGTAATAAGCATATTACAACACCAACATTAAATGTAATTTATATGATATTTGTGGCAACACTCGGACACTCTCCTTCCAATTGTGTATCTGGTCGATTATAGATGTGAAAATTACTTGTCCACCTTTATTAATTATTTTTCCTCGACACCACGCTACCAGTAACTCATCAGCAATCAACACCACCCGACTTCCAAAAAAAATAAAAAAACTTGAGAGGTGTCAAGGGACACCCGGATGGAACGAAGTTCTTTTCGATTAATTAGTGAAGGAATTGTAATAAAATGAGTAGGTAAGTGAGTGCATACGCCACACACAGCGTACACCGCAGCACCACACAATACCAAAATAGAGAATAATGCGGCGTTTTCCCGTGATTTTAATGGAGACAAAAGAGAGGTCTTTTTCTTCTGATTTCGGGGACCCCAAACTTGATAGGTCTACGACCTCTGGCTCCAAAGTTAAGACCTGGGGGGCGGGGTGAGGTAACCCTGAAGGGGCACGGGGGAGGGGGGGGGAGAAGAGGAGGGAAGGGGGAGGTGTGCAGGGGGTGTATCGGGATTAGGGGGTCACGGGAGGTTATATAATAAGAGAGTTGTAAGATATACTTAATTACAGATATTGGTGGTCAAAAGAAAAGGGGGTCAAAAATGGGGTCTAAGGGGTCTAACTGAATGTAGGTTCTAGCTGAGAGAAGGGTACTAGGGGGGGGGGGAAATGTTATCAAAACTTTGATATTCCCAGCCGTTTCCGAGATATTTAAAATTTGAAAGGGGGAGGTGTGCAGGGGTGTATCGGGATCAGGGGGTCACGGGAGGATATCGAGGGGGGGTTCGGGGGAGGTTATATATATAAGAGAGTTGTAAGATATACTTAATTACAGATATTGGTGGTCAAAAGAAAAGGGGGTTCAAATGGGGTCTAAGGGGTCTAACTGAATGTAGGTTCTAGCTGAGAGGGGGGATACTAGGGGGGGGGGTCAATTTTATCAAAACTGATATTCCCAGCCGTTTCCGAGATATTTAAAATTTAAAAGGGGGGAGGTGTGCAGGGGGTGTATCGGGATCAGGGGATCGCGGGAAGATATCGAGGGGGGTTCGGGGGGAGGTTATATATCGTTCCTTAAATACAAAAGTCACACATTTCAAAAAATATCAAATATGATTTTTTTGCATAAAATGCATCTTAAACGATGAAACTTTAATGTTTCGCTAAAACAGCCGTCGTTTTGTGATCAAAAACACCCGTACATGCACACACGTTAGTTTTGTTTTGTACCGTTTCTGTAACTGAGTTCCGCGCAAAAGTACCATATTGTCAGTTATCAACAGTCATTTGGCACGAGCACACGCATTTTTTGTGAAAAACTACCACATTCCAAAAAACTGCTATAAAACAGGTGAAATTCTATGTTCAAAAGTGCCACATTCAAAAATATATTCGTATTGCAGATCACATTCACGTAAGTATCTTATCATTTTTATGTGCAATAGTACAATATTTCGAAATAGGTTAGTTTTGCATTTATAAATTTAATATGTTCTCTTATTTTTGGATGCAATACTACCATATTTTGAAGTATGTTAGTTTTGCAAAAAATAATTAGAATTATTTTCTTATTTCTTTATGCTAAAGTACCATAATTTCAAAATAGGTTAGTTTTGCATTTATTAATCTGATATTTTCTCTTATTTTTGTATGCAATACTACCATATTTTGAATTAAGTTAGTTTTGCAAAAAATATTTAAAATTATTTTCTTATTTCTTTATGCTAAAGTAACATATTTCGAAATATGGTGTCTTTGTATTTGAAAGTGATCTCTAAATAGATTTTATTTTACATTAAAAAGCAATTTTTAGTTTTAATGTTGTTTTGTCTGAAAGTTTTTGTAGTTTTTGGAGTAATCTTATGGGTTAAACAAATTAATTTAGAAGAGCTATTAAAACCAATAAAATTTTACTTACCCACATAGATACATTATAACGCCTATTTACGAGAAATTAAATTGGTTGATACAGGTAGGTACTTATTTTATTTTTTTCAGAATGACAACAAGAGCGCACCGTATTTTGAACATGGTACCACCTATAAATGCCCCTCGAGATGGACAGCAATCTCCGTCAACAATACGACCTAGTGAAATGGATTCAAGTGACATTCAGACTACAGATAGTATTTATCATGAATATGATGCTGATGACGTTAACTCTTTACCGGACAGTCAGTTTTCTTTAGATATTCTGAACTCCGGTGAAGAAAACGAAGACATTCGAGCAACGCCTCCAAAACACAGAATATTCAATAAACCATCTTTAGTCATCCAAGAAACAGACTCAGACAGTGACTCTTCCTCTGATGAATCTTCTAGCTCTTCCAGCAGTTCTAGTTCTAGTTATTCAAGTAGCTCCAGTTCTACAAATAACCTCAAAGATTTCTCATCCGATGATAGTGTCAAAGATCCTACGTATGAAGATCCATTTTCTGAAAACTGCAAAGCCCAGTCAGATTCCGATGAAGAGCAACAACCACAAGCACAGTTACCTGACATTCAAGACTTTCCGCAATCAACCGTGGATAACCAGGAGTTATTTAATATTGATTCACCATCTGCCAGAGTTGATGATCAGCCACTTAGCGTTGATGAGCACCCATCTAGCGTCGGCGAGCAGTCTCCTAGTGTTGACGTTGAATCGCGCAGTAGATGTCGTAAAAGAAAATCAGAACCCCTCTTATGGAAACGAAACCAGAGCAAGCTATTGAAAAACAAAGGTATGTCCTATACTTCTATGTCAAAGTCTAAGAAAGTTTATGATGCCAAAAAAATGGGTCCTGTATGTTTCGGTAAATGTAAATTAAAATGTTCAACAGAGTTTACGTTTGAAGAACGAAAACATATCTTTGAAAAGTTCTGGGAGTGCGGTGATCTGGAAATCCAACGACAGTTTATTCACGATCACATGACCAAGATAGAACCAAAATATAGATACGTTCGTGAAGGTAGCAGTCGCAAAAATTACAATCACGCATATTTTCTGACACGAAATAATAAAAAAACTCGGGTATGTAAAGTATTCTTCATGAATACCCTTGGAATCTCAGACACCATGATCAGAACCGTTGTCAAGAAGCAGTCCGAAACTGGTCTACACCTTAAAGATAACAGGGGAAAACATAACAACCATAAGACACTAGACTCAGAGCTGACCGGTGGTGTCAAAGCACACATCAATTCAATACCCCGCATAGAAAGTCATTACTGTAGGGCGCGATCGACTCGGGAGTATATTGAGGGCGGGTTTACAGTCGCGGCACTACATCGACATTACGTAGACAAATGTAAATCTGAGGGTGCACCACACGTTTCATATCAAGTATACTACAATATATTTACACATGATTTTAACTTATCTTTCTGGCAGCCTAAGAAAGATCAATGTGAAGATTGCATGGCTTACCAAAACGCTGAAGATAAATCGTTACTACAAGAGACATACGACGAGCACTTGAAGCAAAAGACTCTCGCTAGAGCTGAAAAAGATAGAGATAAAGAGCTTGTGAGTAATACCTTCGTAGTGGCTGTGTACGACCTCCAAGCGGTGATGCCTTGTCCTCAAGGTGATGTGTCTAATTTCTATTATACGTCTAAATTAAATCTACTTAATTTCACAATAACTGAGCTCGGTACAAAGGACACAACTTGTTTTGTATGGCATGAGGGAGAAGGCGCCCGAGGTATTAATGAAATTGGCTCCTGTGTTCTAATGTATCTCAGAAAATTGAATGATAATGCCACGGAACCTTGTGATGTCACTTTCTATAGCGATAATTGCTGTGGCCAGCAAAAAAACAAATTCATGCTGGCAATGTACCAATATGCGACTCAAGAATTACCGAACATCAATAGTATTACTCATAAGTTCTTAATAAAAGGACATACCCAAAACGAAGGAGACTGTGTTCATTCTGTCATCCAACGTTACATTAAGAGAGCATTAAAATCATCTCCAATTTACGTTCCAGACCAATATATCACTCTAATTAAAACAGCAAAGAAAACTGGAAAGCCTTATACTGTTGAAGAACTGACACATAAGAATTTTTTTGACCTCAAACCTCTGTGTACTGGAAACTACAATATAGATGACGATGGCAATAAATTCAAATGGACCGATATAAAGATTCTGAAGGCGGATAAAGTAAGCAATGGCATATTTTTCTTTAAAACATCCTACGAAGAGGAAGAGTTCAGGTCGGTATCTACGTTGAGAAAACGCCGCACCAAGTCGAAGACAGTGCCTGATAATAATTTGACTCTAAACCAACTCTACACTGAAAAGCTTACAGTTCCTGAAGCAAAGAAGCAAGGCATTCTAAAGCTAATCCAAAAAAACGTAGTGCCAAGATTTTATGAATCTTTTTATGCTAATCTCTAAATTGGTACATAAGTTACTGTTCGGAACAGATTTTTAATGTTTTAGTTTAAGTTTTTTTTAAATACTTTTACGAGTATTACGCTCATTGTAGTTTTAAGTAAACGTTTTATAAAAATATTTTTGTAAGAACACTATTTACACCACTTTTATGTGCTTTATACGGTTGTGATTAGTGTAGATCATGGAGATAGTTAATTTTGAAGGTGTCTCAATCCTTAAGTGCCTTATTTTATAAAACCATAACTGCTAATACTATTTTAAGATAAAGTTACCTCTGTTTCTGAAACGTAATGTTACTCAATACTCAATACTCAATACTTTATTGCGTTATGGACCAAGTTGATTAACTTAGCTTTAATATTTCATTTAAATAGTAGAAAAGGTTTTATTTAACTGCGAGACACTATTTAGATACGAGTCATTATAGTTTAGACAGCTTAATATTAGGTATTTTTCATTATTGAACTGCATTCCACACACCTGTGATAAGTAAGCTAATACAGCTTTTAAGAGAAGAAACTCAATGTTTATTGTATTTATGTAGGGTGTGTCTACCCGGCACATTACAAAACATAGGTTTAAGTCTTGTAACGTATAAATTAGTCTAGTTTCGTTTTAGGTATGGTAAAACAATACAAAATAGTAAGTGTTATTCTGTTTAAAAAGTCTGATTTGATCGTGATTATCAATGATATTTTAAGTAAAAAAAGAGGTAGATAGGTTATACACGCTTCGCAAGAGGAACGTCAAAATTTGGCTAACTAGCCACATTTTCTTCGTCTTGTCTCTTTTTCGCTCCCGATAATTACGACATGCTGTCCTACTTACACGTGTCATCTAATAGCGTGACATGCCGTTTTTGAAGAACGAATGTACGGTAGGTAACCTAACCTATCTACGTCTTTTTACTTAAAATATCATTGATGATAATAGCTTAAAAATTTAATGATTAAAGTGTAGTTATTTTTTAGTTATTGTTTATTTAATCACTTGTCCAAAAAGGTTTCAGTGAACGTTAGCTCAATGTGAGAATAATTTATGTTTGTTTTGTTAATTCTTTGCAAAAGTTTTATGCATCTTTGTTTTTATAGCTTAAAAGTTTTGTTTCGTTTTTAACTTAAATTTATTACTCTTACCTACTAGTATAGGTAATATTAATTTTAGACTTAATTGATGATCTCATGATAAGATTTAACTATTTGTTTTCCCTTAGCAAGTTTACTATGTAGTAAGTTAGTATGTGCCATTTTTTTCTTAAATTTACGTTTTGTGCGGTTGACAACTGAAAATAAAACTCAAATTTTCCTAATAATGGTGGTTTAATTTTTAAAATTTTAATGTTCTCGAAGTCAAAGTCTATATACAAAACTAACTTATTTGCATTTTTTGCCAGAGTCCATTCGAGGTATGGTTAAGATTGCTTTATTGAAAAATAGGCTATTTAATTACGCATCTTTTGATACAAAAAAAGTATACGTAATGCACATAGTTTTTACAAAAATCATAAAATAATCCAAATTATTTTTGCAAATGCCGCTCCTGTATAATTTGCTTATTTTGACTTGTGGTGCTTTTGTATTTATGGAGCGATATATAAGAGAGTTGTAAGATATACTTAATTACAGATATTGGGGGTCAAAAATGGGGTCTAAAGGGTCCTAACTAAATGTAGGTTCTAGCTGAGAAATTACAGATATTGGGGGTCAAATTTGGGGTCTAAGGGGTCTAACTGAATGTAGGTTCTAGCTGAGAGGAGGGTACTAGGGGGGGGGGGGATTTTATCAAAACTTTGATATTCCCAGCCGTTTCCAAGATATTTAAAACTTAAAAAAAAAGTGTCGTTACACAATAAAAAACTGTCGTTACAACTTTTGGTCTTAATTTTTTCCGTCTAGCCCCCTTTCGCAACGCGCGATAAGGAACTTCGTTCCAAAAACACTGCAAAGTGAAAAATAATATTTTTTAATTTCGGAGTTTGGTTTTGTATTTTCATATTTTGTCACCGACTTCCGATTCTCGCCGAAAGCATAATCTCCTCCTTTTTTCAAGCCGGTTAAAAACTCAAAAACAATTTCCCTTTTCGGGGTACGAACCCCCATGCTTATTAATCACGCTTGCAACCATTAGAGCATATTTTTAAGCATAATTAAAAATCATTGTTAATTAATGAAAGAGATCTCTTTCACAATTCCATTAAATAATTAAGAATATCCTCCATTACTGTTAATTGGCAAAAAATGGATCATATTTCCAGTTCATTCTCCCTTTGTGGATCAATCCTGTAATTAATGGGAAGATCCCATTAATTCAATTAGTTGCGACTTCGTGACTTCAATTAAATTGACGCCTTATGTTCAATTCAATTAGTGAGTAATCTCGTGAACACTGGGCTTCAGATATTTATATTTAATTACGGTTATTTGATTACAGTTCCGGAAAATATCTTGATCAAGGTCTTCAAAGTTTATTGTTGAAATCGAGTTTATATTCAAAATTCAAAATAATTTATTTCAGGAATACACCCTTAAGAAATTCACGACAGATTACAAATTCAATTAATTAACACAATTTATAAATTATTACAACATTATTATAAAACAATCAATATTACAAAAAATTCATAGAAAAGTATTATTTTAGCTGGAAAATTAATTGCCATATACGAAGAAATAATTAACCTCGTATATGGTCCTCAATATTCCATTGTCAGATTTATGTATTCGGTTCATAAAGGAGGCCTGCGACTTTCTCATGACTGCGTAAAAGTCATCTACCCTGTTTTCGGCAAACATGCCGGACGCACTACACCGCCAAGGCAGACCCAGTATGCATCTGAATGCGTTGTTATATTGAACACGCAACGTGTTGTAAGCACGCTGCGTGTATTTGTACCATAGGGCACAGGTGTAAAGGTTCCGGCAGTATGCGTTAAACAGAGTGATTTTCACTTGATTTGAACACTTCGCACCTTATAAATAACTAGCTGCGTCCCGCGGTTTTACCCGCATAGGCCTCGATCTTGTGGCAATATCGGGATAAAAAGTATCCTATGTCCTAACCTAGATCATGATCTACCTCCACATCCGTTCAGCCGTTTTAGCGTGAAAACGTAACAAACAAACTCACAAACATACAAAAAATCTAATCTATTCTATAAATTATATGGACAATTTTAAGCGATACTCTAAATACCTTCTAATGAAGAACTCTTTTTTAAATTAATGAACCTCTAAGAACTTCTTCAGCTTCTGACGAAGCACATTTCTTTAAATAATCGAGCCTCTTTTTAACTTTCTGGCCTTCTCTCACAGTGGGTCGCAATAACTAAACTAATTAGTAAGTATGCCGACCAAACGAGCTAGGTTAGAACTGTGACCAGCCACACTCAAGCAGTATTGGTCGCAGTATCTAAGATACCCCGATAATTTGAGGTTAGGAAAATTTTAAATTTCAAGTGAGAGTCAGACTCGCATACGAAGGGTTCCATATCGTATTATAAAGAGCAAAAAAAAAACAGCGGCTCTCTGGGAGTGCCTACAGAAGTGAAATCTTGAAAAAATATCGGAACCGCGGTAATCAACGCGTTAGTGTCTTTTTAATAGTCAAAAGCTGGTGTCGTAACAGTGTCGCGAAATCAATGGTTTAGTCCCATCTCAAAAATGCCCAACGCGCCTAAAGAAGTTTTCACTTCAAAAACGACGAAAAAAACACGTTTCTTGTATGCCTTTCATTATTAACTTTATTTAATTTTAATATTTTTTTGTTATCTCAATGAGGCGTCGTAACAGATCATGAGTTATAGCGGCAATAAAAATACACAATCTGTGAAAACTTCAACTGCCTATCTATGAGATATGAGATACAGCCCGCTGAGACGGACGGACGGACAGCGAAGGCTTAGTAATAGGGTTCCGTTTGCCACCCTTCAGGTACGAAACCTTAAAAATAAGTAGGCATAAACCAGCAAGGTGATAGTAAGACTGACCGCCCAGGTTGTGCCATACGTATCTACGTATTTTTAGTGTACTTTATAACCTTTCTTGGTCATTATCTACGAGTATGTATACTAAATTGCGGATACATTTTGTTAGTTTGACCCGAATACCTAAATCACGATACTTTTCAATCCGGCCGGAAAGGTCAACGATACGGATAAACCTTGGAATCTATTTGATCGGCAGAGAACGATAAAAGGAATTTATCGATACAGCTGCCTCTTACGGTCGGTGTAGGGAAATAAGTTGAGCCTTGGTATCGGTTGAATTTTGCTTGGAAGGTAGGAAATGTTGTAATGGTGGCTAACTTTGAGAGATAAATGTGGAACCTCACCAAACTCAAACTCAAAGCATTTATTTCAAATAAACCAATTACAGGTACTTTTGAATTGTCAAGGGGTCGGTCAGTCAAAAAGATGAAGCTAGTTGCCCATTCCAAAGCGTAGTAGGTACCTATGGAGAAGAACGGGCAAGCAACTCCACGGACACTCTTTTAAATAAAAAATATTGTAACATTATTCATGTTGAAATTATACATGTGAGAACAATGCAGAAAGACGTGCACGTTAAAAGCGTCCGTAACAAAAATAAAAACAATTCAAAAATTAAAATAAACCGTGGCAGCTAAGAGATGACCAGTCCCTACTGACGGCGCCAACCAACGCCACCAACTTCTGAATAACCGAAATAGCGCGTTTAAAATACGGTAAAAAACGGGGGACCCCACTACAAATAGCTATACTCCATTTATTAGAATATTTTATTTCACATAAACCGGGCACTTATGAAACGTCAGAAGCTAGGTGCACGGTTCCAATTGGTCGTTTCCTATGGAGAAGCGCCGGCGAGAAACTCCACGGTATTAATAAAGACCTCGCTGATGCATAGTTGTGCCCATTTTCTGTGACCCACTTTATAAATATAACCCGGAATTTTACCAGGTTCCATGAAATTATCCACCATAAAAGTGAACTGCGTGCACACTTCTTGATAAACGCAGAGTTTACGCAAAATAAGCATTATGATGTTGTGGCTATAAAAATGGTGCTTTTATACGAAGTATACTGAGGTTACGTTCGTACATGTATTGAAGAATTAGAAAATAAACTTTTTTTTTGCATAGGTAGGTATCATCATTTGCCTTTCCCCAACTATGTTGGTGTCGGTTTCCAGTCTAACAGTATGCAGCTGAATAACAATATTTTACATGGAGCGAATGCCTATCTGACCTCCACAAACCAGCTTAGGATATACATATCCTAAGGTTTTTGCTAGGCCAGATCCAGTTGGTATTTTTGATGAAAGATCAGGAAGAAATCGAACATTTTGCGAAACAAAAATAATTACAGTTTTATTTTTGTTAGAAATCGAGGTTAAAGCTTTTTGGTTCGGTTTTCTATATTTCGAAAAATTACAGTCTTTTCTTTAATACTTGTAGTATTCTATGCCATGTTTTTTTTTAACGGTAATAAAAAGTTAAGATGGATAAAATAGGCCCTAGTTCATGGTAAGCAATTTTATGTTCAAAATCTTCTGAATAACTCCAAAAATCATTACTAGCCCGTACTTTTTTAGCTACTTCCGACAATAATAGAAGATTTTCTACGGTATTTTCCAAAAATGTACTTAGGTACCTACCTATAATCCGGCCACCGAGAGAATGCATTCCTGACACCTGTCAGTTGGACACGACTAGGAAATAATAAAGATTGAATTCGTAAAACAAGTATTCTTTTGTACTCAGCGTTTGCAGTCCTTTTGTCATTATGTTACGTCTGATTTTGACTCACAGTGATCTTTATTTTCGATGCTAATCAGGTTGCTGAAAGATGTAAATTATCTGTGAAGAGCTGTATATAACTGACAGTTGTCAGGAACGCAGTCTCTCATCGACCATAGATTAAAAGTGTTTATTCTGAAAGAGAGTAACGTCGCAAATAGATGTCAAATATTTCGCTGTTTTGATCAATTTGGCAATATTACTGTATGGAAATAAGAAATGTGGATAACTAGTGAACTAGAATATTGATTATGAAATGCAATGAATTATATTGTAACACCGGATACTTAGTTTTAGATGTAAAAAAAAGTATTTGGAAACTTTCCAAATGCCTTTTTTACACCTAAAACGGGTACAATATCAAATTCAATGTTATAATTGCAATTCATTATTAATATTCTAGTTCACTAGTTAGCCACATTTTTTATTTCCATACAGGAATATTGCCAAATTAATCAAAACAGGTAAATTTTTGACAGCTATTTGCGACGTTGTCAATTTTTAGGATAAACGCTCATAACATCCCACAGAACTAACTACTTGTAAAACACAGCCATCACATCATGTAAATGACACAAATAAATAAAAGTGTCACGTAACGCAAGCTAAGTGTGAACTCATCATCATTTAAACGAGCTATTCTCAAGAATGCAGTAGTTCCAGAAAGTAGGGCAAGCTAAACAAAAGAAATGGTGTTTTTCTTCTCACATATATGTGTTCCGGGAATATTTGTTGTATAGATATGGTGTAGAATGGTGTCTGGGTAATGAGGTTTTTATGGGTATAAGGGATGGGGCATTGAGACAAGTGATCAAAAAAGATATAAGATTTCAGGGACACGAAAAAAGAA
Source organism: Agrochola litura (assembly GCA_949152395.1). Classification (NCBI taxonomy): domain Eukaryota; kingdom Metazoa; phylum Arthropoda; class Insecta; order Lepidoptera; family Noctuidae; genus Agrochola; species Agrochola litura. Next base: position 19,005,027 of record OX424514.1, on the reverse strand, counting down.
AAGTGTAAACTGTAATTTCAGAAGTGTAAAATATAATGTGGCACTCGGGGACTACCGCGGTAAAGCAATTGCATAGCATTTGTAACCTCCATACTTCCTATTTGTCAACGCTACACTTGGGATGATGACGGATGATAACAAAAAACAAAAATTACGTTTCCATGACAACATCACGTTGTCATGGGAACTACGTTCCCTACGTTCCCGTTGGTATTCGGAGTGGGGGGTGTTAGGTTTTTTTTCGTTACGGAATTTCTTGATTCGGTCGCCAAAACATTTTTTTTTTGTCTGTTTGTCGGTTTGTTCCGACTAATCTCCGAAACGGCTGGAACGCACCTCTGCCTCTGCCTCTGCCTTCGGGGAATACAGACCTTTTTTTTTCCTGCGGTGAAATCGCGAAAAAAAAATTGCCCTACATTTATGTTCGCGTACCACGTCAAAATGTAGGGAACAACTGATTTTTTTTCGCGGTTTCAGCTTTGGTCCTATTGTGAAAGTTGTTCATAATGATGAGTACAATGACCCCTTAAGAGGTTTAGTGTAAACAAAAACTAACGTTGTGTAACTTCCCCGATATCAATGATAAATGATGATAAATGATTTTATTTCTGTAAGTAGGTTTGTACAAACACTTTTACACGTCAATCATATTTTAAAACTAGATGAGGTCGGCGTTTCCTATCTGACTACTCTGAGAAGAAAGGCCGAAACAAACTCAGAGGTCTCAGTCTCTTTTAAAGTCCAGACATAATCTTGGTCAGATCATGTGAAGGCCATGTGGATTGGTATCTGAAGTGGTCTTTTGAGGAAAGCACCACACAGATTGAGAGGGCCTGTCCAGTCAGTGCACGCATTTGTCAGTTATCGTGCAGCTCAACTCAGAATTTAAGGAGCTCAACGATTCGACGAACAATACCAAAAAAAGGACATTTGGGTGGGCCACTTAAATTACTCAAACTGTCAGACCATGATTAGAACTAACTGAGAAAAAATTAAAAACAAAACAAAAAGGAATGACCCACAGAGTCTTCACATTCACAATAATTAAAATAATAAAATACTTTAAAAGTAAATATTCATGTCATTGTTTATATAAAATTCATTAATGTCAATGTGTATATAAAAACCCGGAAATAATCTTGGTCAGAGCATTTCATTTGAGGACCATGTAGATTTGTGTCTGAAATGGTCTTCTGAGGAAAGAACCATACAGATTTGAGTGGACCTGTCCAGTCAGTGCACGCATTTGTCAGTAATAGTGTAGCTCAACTCAGAACTTAAATAAACTTAAATCGTCGGGCAATTGCCCGCCAGACACAACACCCGTCTGGTCGGAGGATCCTCCCTTTCCTATAGAGGATGAGTGAACTTTACACCCTATTCCTCATGCCTCTAAAAAACATTGTATTTTATTTGATTCATATATAATTCCAAATCTAGACAATATCCCAAATTCAAATAACAATCTGGTCGCACCCTAACACAACTTATACCACGAATTGCAAGACTTCTCTTGAACTAAGACATCTATTATCATTTATTCCACAAAACATGCCAAATTGAACTTTGTCAGCAAAGTCTTAAGGTTTTTAAAACCGCATAGCAATACAACTAAGACATCTATCATTTATTAAACAAAACAAGCAAAATTGAACTCTATAACTTAAGCCATAACGTTTTTATAACCGCATAACATTATTCAGGGTTTCCAGAAATTACTTAAAAGAAGATTGTTTTCCCGAACTTCGAATTTCCTCTCGTTTCGAACTTAAAATATACAAGTTTTAATTAATGTAGACAAATTGTGTTCCACTGTTTTCTTAAAAGGAATTGTTCGAAGTAATTTTTGTTGGGTTTCTTACAATTTGATTCTAGAATTGCTGGGAAAATTCTGACTCTAGGCATCTTGCCAATTGCTAATATTTGAATTAGAGTTTATCGGTGGATTTAACACGTTGCCTGCCATATGGAAATCCGAATACATTTGCGTTTTTCATCAGTCGCTTAAATGACGTGAAATGACTTATTTATAAGATTTCTATATATAATATATGTTTTTATATATTTTTTTGTATATTATGTGCTGTTTTTAATCCGCCGGTCATTTACACCCGGCGCGGCGCAAATGTAATATTTTTTTCATTGGAGCCACGCCGGTCAAATCGCCGGTCAAACACTCTATAGGATTTATAAAAACTAAAAATAAGAGAGGAATAGAGGTGATTAAGCCGAAGATAATTATGGATTATAATAAAGCTAAGGCAGCAGTAGACCTCTCGGATCAAATGACAGCGTATTCTTCTCCGCTTCGAAAATCTATCAAGTGGTACAAGAAGTTGGCCTTAGAACTGCTTCTAAACACAGCTGTAGTAAATGCTCGGGTTTTATATGAAGCTACCACAAAAAAGAAGATACCTATTATTGAATTTAGACGAAAACTGTCACAACAAATGATTGACTCAAACCCACGTGATGGAGCTAACATTCCATGTAGGCCAAAGAGAATAAAACATTCTCTTGTAAAAGCAGACGGAAAGGCTGTGACGACAAGAAAATTTTGTGTAGGTTGTTACAAAAATAATTCACAAACGCATGGAAGAAAAATTGCCAAAAACAAAACCAAAAAGGTTACGACATTTTGTTCAGTTTGCCCAGACAAGCCATATTTGTGCAGACCGTGTTTTGATAAAAATCATTAATTTTCTGTTTGTTTTTTAATTTTAAATTACTTTGATCTCAACACAACATAATGTGTCTCTAAATAACACTAGTCCTTGATTTGTAATAATAAAAATATTTTAAAAAGTATACTGTCTTTAATTTACATCATAATTTTGTTTGACTCGCTACAAAAACATTCATACAACCAAAAAATTATAAAAATATTTTGAGGCCAAGTTATCTAAAGTGATCATTGGGGCCGCGCCGGCCACTTGTAATGGTATTTTGCGTTACACGCATGGCCGTCAGCGAGCAAAAGGTGTTCAAGTTCACCTTAGTTGTGCCGGTCATTTAAGCCCCCCATGGCCCAAACGCTTCTACCAAGTGCCGGTCATTTGGACCCCCCATGGCAGCTAACGTGTTAATTGTAAGTTTGATCTTGAGTACACTAAGGAGAGCAGTGGTAGCCTGTGGTAACGGCCTCGACTTACGAGTTGTAGGTCGTGAGTTCGAACCCAAGCAGGCACTTCAATTTGTGTAAATTGTTTCATCACCACTGCTCTCAAAACGGTGAAGGAAAACATCGTGAGGTAACCGGCATGTCGTAGATTTTTATTTTTTTTGTTAGCTTATTTTGTGTCCCACAGCTGGGCAAAGGCCTCCCCTTTTTCCTTCCAAATCTCTCTGCTTTGTGCGATTTCAGGCCATGTTGGCCCCGCAAACATAACTAGAATTATGTCGTAGAATAAAAATTAAAAAACATCGAGGCCATATTGTGACATTCATATACCCACACTGGGCTCCCGTAGTGGACTGTGGCCCACTCTCACAGAGAAGAGGCCTGTATCCCAGCAGTGGGAACATTATAGGCTGATTATGCCTACTAAGAAAGCCCGGGGAAGCCCGATAGAAGCCTAAGCTTTTTAGAAAATATCAGTAGTTGGTAATAGAAGCAATCACATTACCAATCTAGGCTTACTGTCTCTGCGGAACGCGTGAGGGAAAGGCAAATTTCGCGCCCTCACGCCCCTAACCGCCGCAGGAGGAGACGCCCGGGGCGGGAACTGCGAGCCGATTTCCGGCCACCGTAGGCGCGGGCTTGCGGACGGTGAGCAATGGGTAGCTCGCCGTCCGATAAGGACCAAGCTCGGGTCGACGGCGCGTTGTGTTCCATGCGCGCCTCAAAGAAATGTCAGCAGAATTGATGAGGTCCACTAGGGCCAATGCCTGCCGGGGCTGCGAATATGGGCCGAAAGGGAAATCGTGGCCCCCGGCAACAGGGCAACCGAAGGAACACGGGTGGGTTTTAGTCAGTAAGAGTCTGACACGCCCTCCCGCTCCATCCAGAGCGGGAGAAGTTATTTGATAAATACGAATCCAAAAAAAAAAAAGTAGGCTTACTGTCTCTCATTATAAGAACCAGCAATGAATATATAGAATCAAACAATTATTCAACGATAAGCTAACGAAACGATTCAATTTGCCATCAATTTGTATAGTAACATTGTCAATCGCTTCAATTGCATTGGTAGACGATCAATGTATATCAATCACGTAAAAATTGATAATTGCAATTGATTGTTTCCTTTAGTTGCCAAGTGGTTTTTAATTTTTAATCCTCAATTATTATTTTTACATGGGACTCAAACATAACTGCTGAAATGTGGGTGTACTTACTCTGTTCAACCCTTTGGGGTTTACATGCGTAATGTTAATTGTATATTATTAGGGTTCCGTAGCCAAATGACAAAAAACGGAACCCTTATGGATTCGTCATGTCTGTCTGTCCGTCCGTATGTCATAGCCACTTTTTTTCGAATCTATAAGAGCTATGCTGTTGAAACTTGGTAAGTAGATTAAGATTAACCGCATTAAGATTTTCACACAAAAATAGAAAAAAAAACTCAATTTTTTTTTCATCAGGTCTATGGATAGTTCTTAAAAATGATATTGAGGTTTTCAGTATAATTTTTTTCTAAACTGAATAGTTTGCGCGAGAGACACTTCAAAAGTGGTAAAATGTGTGTCCCTCTGTAACTTCTAAAATAAGAGAATGATAAAAGTAAAAAAAATATATGATGTACATTACCATGTAAACTTCCACCGAAAATTAGTTTGAACGAGATCTGGCAATTTTTTTTTTAATACGTCATAAATCGTAAACCGCAATTTACGTTTCATTCAATGTTACTTACATGCTGCTACGAAACCCTTCATGGGCGAGTCCGACTCGCACTTGGCCGCTTTTTTTCTATTGTCTGCTACCTAGCTTAATACGCTGGTCTACTTTAGTTTTCGTATATTAATGACCACCAATTTCAAGACAAACCACAAAAAACCGGCCAAATGCGTATCGGACTACGCACAATGAAGGGTTCCGTAGTTGGGATGAATTTATCCCAAATACCAAGTTAACATAGTTGAAAAACATGGTCTCCCACTCATTCCAACTGCAAATGTAAGTTTGTACGCACAATATTGAGAGATTAACCGTGTTATTTTAAGACCATAGACTTCTTATAGATTTTCATGTAATCTATGAGTAAAGAACCATTCTCTGTATTTTTTTTAAACTTTAGGCTCAGTTGTTTTGGATATAAGGTGGGAATGGTCAATTTTCATCTATTTTCTTAAATATCTTTACACGAATTTATTTTAAATTTATGAAAAAATATATTTCAGATCCTCGCAATAAGCGCTTTCATTTGATATGTCGCACGGTACAGTTTGCATTTTTTTTTTCGTTTTTCCCTCCATAAGTGACACCCATATTCAAAAATTATTTATTTATTTACGTTACAAATCCATGTTTGGGTCACAGAAATACATATTGTGTACCAAATTTCAAATTAATTGATCCATTAGATTCAGAGCAAATTAGCAGTGACAGAAAGACACACGAGTGCTTCTATAAGCGTTCTGTTTTTTTGCTTTTGAGGTACGGAACCCTAAAACAACAAAAGCTTTAAACACAAAATAACACTGCAAACACAACCCGTCCTATAAAAAGGTCCTATTACCTAAACACTATATAGAACCTATCTAACAACTTCTAATAGCCTATAAGCCGTAATAAAGATCCTATCAGACTAGTCCGAAAGCCTCAAAAGAAACTTTGAAAGTCGGTTAGCCTGTAAGGGTCGGCCGGAAGTACACTGCCACGACGTCACTTCCTGTGATTAACGACGGTAACCCAATTTCCTTTAAACTTGGAAGAAAATATTCGTGTGGTGTAAGTTAGAAGTGGTAGCGAATAGAGGTTTAAAAAGGTGGTTTTTGATGTATTACGTCTTTAGGTGCTGATAAATTTGAACATTCACTTGTGATGAGCATTCTAGCGAATGTTACATTACAGAAAAATAAACGAGTGCGTCTTAGCGAGCATTCTAGCGAGCGTTCTAGCGAGCATTCTTGCGAAAGGACAGTAAATTTGTTTCGAGCTTTTTTCCGAGCCGAGCTATCCACACGCGACCGTCAAGTCTGACATCTTCGTGAAGAATATTTTTTTTATGAGTAGGTATTGACAAGAGCATTCGCTTAAATGATCGTAAAAATGTTCGTAGCGATGTTTGGCTCTATGCTTGGCTCTGTTCGTTGTTCAGTTCGACAAATTTAAAAAGGGCGAATGCTCGATGTTCTGTTAGAAGTGAATGCTCAAGTTTATCAGCACCTTTTCCTCTCGCATTCCTGCAATCGAAATCTAAATCTAAATAATAAAATTTGTGGGAGTGATTTCGTGAAAAGGAACGGAAGTGTGTCACAGGAAGACGGAGAAGCGCGCGCTATTTGATTTTACCAATGAGTGCTAGAGTTGGCCGTCAGAAACGACCTTGACGAGACCCCGTCCCTTTAATGTTGCTTATTACCAAGGTGAGATGTCAAATGTTACACATCAAATGCGACTACTGTAAGACTCGCTCATTTTTCTTGTACTTTCCTTATAATTGCTTGAACTATAATGTTCATGCCGTAGTAAAAATATTAATCAACAAATTTTGGAATACGTCGTGGTCCAGTTTAAGATTTTATTAAATCTTTCACTGGATTATGGTAGACCTTTGTTCAAGGCACATGGTATGTAGAGCGTTGGAACAGCGCTGGAGTATCAAGCGCTTGACGTAAATTGACGTAATTTTAGTAGGCAAGTTTTTAATCACGTCTAAACTTGTATGGAGTAGTGACAGGCGCTGATTAATTTGACAGGACTAAACTAAAATGTATCTTCTGTCCTTTTCTTAATGAAATCGAAAGAAAAAGATGCACTGAACTTAAATTTAGTTTAGTTTGTGAACAAGGGAATCGACACCAATGTATTACTTTACATTCCGCTAGTCTCTAACAAATTGAACCAATCGCATGAATCAGTATACCATGTCTTTTCAATAGATTATGATTTATAACTACCATCTGCCGATGATTCGCTAAAGATATTCAGCTTCTTATGCCATTGGCACCGATATCGTTTCCTAGGATAAGTGGTATCTACCTAGCCTATTCCTAACCATATTTGAATGAGCTTTAAGATTTGTCTAGCCTTTTCACTGTTATGATTGTGGTCTGTTCCAAATGTACCTATATTAAAAAAAAACAGTGGTACTCCGGGAGTGCCGACAGAAGTGAAAACTTGAACAAGATCGCTTGGTGGAAGAAAAATACTTGTATAGAACATTGGTCCGTAAACTTATCTACATAAAGAGCAAAAACGCGATTGCAAAAAAAAACTTCCAAAACCGTTAAAGTAAAAATACTTGCATAGAATCCATAACGTAAAGAGCACAATCGCGTTTACAAAAATGAGGTGTCGGTAACGGTGTCGCGGGTTCAATTGTTTTTTCCCATCTCAAAAATGCCCAACGCGCCTAAAGAAGTTTTCAAACGGATCAGGAAACGTATTTGCCAATTTGTACTGTCACTTAGGAATTGAGAGCTTTGATTTAATTATTAATTTAATACTTATACCCGACATTCTATTTAGAAATCACCTTAACCGTAAAGATGTATTTCATTTAATCTTGCTGACGGGCTAATATTTTATCATTTATTATAAAGTTTAGCTCAGAGAAGCAGAAAAATTGCTTCTTGCGAAAACCAACCAGCTGTGAACATTTCATTCCGTATGAAAACAAAAGAATACAGTCAAATGATTTCGTGAAAAATGAATGAAATGCTCCTACATTGACTCCCTCCATGCATACGTCTTAGGGGTGCTATTCACTGGTTCGGGTTGGCATGATTCGGCACAACCGGACGGCAAAACCGAATATAATATTTGTAGATATTGTTCGAGAAAGAGCTAAGCGGCTTAGCTCGAATTGTGCCGAGCCAACCCGAACATGATTCAGCGAGGGTAGATTCTGAAGGAGTTTGCCGATCGGCACGAGACGAATGAAAGCCAACTATGTGCAGATTTTTAATTGTTTTTTTAGTTGCTTCGGGTCGGATTAGTCTTTCAACAAATTTTTCCGAGTCTGAAGGTGTGTATAGACTAGAGCATTTACTCGTAACAAAACACCGAGCCGCTCTAATGTGTCAACGTTTCACGAACCAAACAATGAGCACGACGCTCGACGCTTTGGTACAACGTGATTTTGAAAAAATGAACTCGTGAATTTGTGTAACATTTCATCGAGCAAGATAAACGCATCACACGCCACCAGAAGAACAAGTATTTCAAGGAAGAGTGAACGCAAAACAGAAAGGAATGCTACAGGTAAATGCTCAATCGCCGTGAGCATTACTTCGAACATCGTGTCGAGCATTTGCAGGAACTTAATACATGGAAACGCTTTTTAAAATTGAGCTTTTGCTTGTGTTGTACCATTTATAAGAACTTTACATTACATGAAAATTCTCGAGAATATGCTCTAGTGCATACTCACCATAATGTGCCGACTCGAACAAGTGAGTAACACCCTTACGAAGCTCTTGAAAACAATTTATTTTCAAGTAGAGCGCGTTTGATGGACAGCTTTTCATTATAGAATACAATTTATTTAGAAACACTGGGAAAAACAAGGAATGTTGACTTTCAATAAGATATGTATCGAATGTATGGTGTTTGTTAAAAATTGATAATGTTTTTGAGGTTTTTAGAGACACGATAAACGCGATAATGAAATGAAATGCTTCATTTTCTGTAAGTAGTTCTTCTAAGACACTTTTACAAGTCAATTTGGTCAATATTATAAAACTGTGCCGGCATTTCCTAACAGACGGTCTCTCTCAGAGGTCTCTTTTAAAGTCAAGACATTATATATATTTATTAAGATGATTGATTCAAACAATGCAGGGCCGTGTCTGGAAGTGCCTTTTGAAGAAAGAGCCATTGCAGCTTTGGGTTGAGGTCAACACATATAAAAAAAAAAGTAATTTTTATTTAATCATAGTCTGGCCAGCGATTTTTTAGCCAACCCAATTTTTTTTTTTTTGTTTTTTTTTTTTTTTGGGTGGGAAATTATCAAATAACTTCTAAAGGGCGTGTCAGACTCTTACTGACTAAAACCCACCCGTGTTCCTTCAGTTGCCATGTTGCCGGGGGGCCACGATATCCCTATCGGCCTATATTCGGATCCCGGCAGGCATTGGCCCTAGCGGACCCCGTCAATTCTTCTGACATCTCTTTGAGGCGCGCGTGGAACACAACGCGCCGTCGACCCGGGCTTGGTCCTTATCGGACGGCGAGCTACCCATTGCTCACCGTCCGCAAGCCCGCGCCTACGATGGCCGGAAATCTGCCTGTGGTTCCCGACGCCCAGGGCGTCTCCTCCTGCGGCGGTTCGGGGCGCGAGGGCGCGAAATTTGCCTCTCCCTCACGCGCTCCGCCTCCTCCTTCGCGAGCATTACTGCTTCGCAGAAGGAGGTGACGGCCTCCCATTTCCTCTCGCCCCGTAGCATGGCCCGGATCATAGCCAACCCGCTTGCGATATATAAACGGATGACATAAAATGAAATTGTTTATTCTGTAAATAGGATATTGGAATCACTTTTACACGTCATATAAAAAGTTATTAAAAATAAGCTAGATGAGTTCGGTGTTTCCTATCTGACTACTCTGAGAAGAAAGGCCGAAACAAACTCGGAGGTCGCAGTCTCTTTTAAAGTCCAGACATAATCTTGTTCAGGCCATTATGAGGACCATGTAGATTAGTGTCTGAAATGGTCCTTTGAGGAAAGAACCACACAGATTTGAGTGGACCTGTCCAGTCAGTGCAAGCATTTGTCAGTAATCGTGGAGCTCAACTTAGAACTTAAGGAGCTCAACTCGACGAACAATACCAAAAAAAATGACATTTGGGTAGGCCGCATAAACTACTCAAACTGCCAGACCATTACTAAAACTAGCAGAGAAATTAAAAAATATCCACATAATCCTCACATTCACAATAATTAAAATAATATAATACTTTACTAAGTAATCATGTCATTTTGAATATAATTTTCAACAATGTCAATGTGTATATGAAACCGGTATATGTTGATTTTACATAATAATTAAAATGTCTAGTTTTATGGTTTTATCACAAGGCTTAGCAGAGCGAGCAGTTCAATCCCAAGCTTTTTTATCTTCTAAATAATCTGAAATGGAAGGAAGAAATGGAGGATGGGTGAAGGTTGTCTCTAGGTTGGACCTCAGACCATAAAGCTCAGCGCTGAGTCTTTGTTTATATTCCGAGTTGATGAACACATTCAATAAATCACCAAGCAATATTATAAATCCTTAATTTCCCAGCTATCGATTCTTATTACAGGTTTAGGTTTGAAGATAATTATTATTCTCAAAAAAGACACCAACGTCACCAGTGCGAGTTGATAGATGTCACCTGTCTTAGAATTTTTACTTCTAGGATTTGCGGTTTCCTCACGATGTTTTCCTTCACCATTTTGAGGGCAGTGGTGATGAAATAATTTCCACAAAGTAATGTGCCTATCAGGGTTCGAATATACGACCTGCAACTCGTAAGTCGCGGCAGTTATTACTGGGCCACCACTCTTCTGAAAGTGGTTGAGACTATCACAAATCCGGAAAAGTTTGCCTAAATCGTGATAGACGTTTTAGCAATACTCGAGCAAAATATATGAAAGTCCTGTAACTGACAATGCTGAAATGAACGAGTCTATCTAACATCTAGAAAACAATTTATTTTCAAGTACTCCGTTGATGGACAGGATTTCATTACGGCCAGACAACTTATTTAGAGAACCGACGGAAAAACAATTGAATATAGGGATGTTGGTTTTGGGTATTTGAGGAGCTCGTGGCTTAGTAATAACAGCCGCACGGGTTGCTACGCTTGCCAAGGTTGGTACGTAGATGGGTGAGCATCTTTATTCACCGACACTTCTCCGTGCCTCGGAAAGCACGTTAAACCTTTGGTGCCGGATGTCATTCGTGGATCTTTGACTGTTGTTATGGGTCGTCAGAAGCCAGAAAGTCTGACCAAGGGGTATCGTATTACCCAGTTACTGGCTTTTTGAGGTCAGATAGGTAGTCACTCCATGTAAAATACTGATATTCACCTGCATCCGATAAGACTGGAAGTCGACCCCAACATAGTTGGGAAAAAGCAAGGCAGATTGTTTTTTTTTTTGTTATTTGTCATGCTATTAAAATGAAAGCCTAGAAACTGCCTAAATTATTGGCATTTGATGTTTATTTGACTAGCTACCTAAATTTAAACTTAGATTGATTCTAGTTTTAATCCAACAGCGCAGTAGCGAAGACAGGTTTATGTTTTTCACGAGTATCTATGTATCTTTGTACGTGGGATTCTTTCGCAGCATCCTAACGGCTGGACAGATTCTAATCGATGAGAAGTCTATTAATTCGTGTCGGTCTCGCGATAGTTATAGGCTTTTGTTTTTATAAAATCTAAATGGCGGATTTTAAACGTCAATTTGTAATGCCTTGAAAACAACCATTTGTACCATAACCTTGTGGGGTATCAAAATAAAGGGGTCGAGGAAATGATTCCAAAAATATAACATACTAAAAGGTTTAATAAAATAAATATAACACACTAAAAGTGTTAAAAAAACCAGTGGCACTCCGGGAGTGCCGACAGAAGTGATAACTAAAACAATAAAAAAAAACCTCCAAAATCTTTAAATTAAAAATTCTTGCATAGAACATTGATCCGTAACGTAATATAAATAAAGAGCACAATTGCGTTTACAAAAATGAGGTGTCGGTAACGGTGTCGCGAGTTCAATTGTTTTTTCCCGTCTCAAAAATGCCCAACGCGCCTAAAGAAGTTTTCCTTTAAAAAAAGTTTGAACATGACTGCAACAAAAAGTTCAAAACAACCTCACTTTTCAAGCAGTCTAGTGCAGTTGGTGGCATAAAATCCTGCCACGAACTGCATCAGAGCTTGCAAAGTGAGTTTAGAAAATAAAGAAAGAAAAGGAGACTGAGGAGGAGGAAGAATGGGACACTTAATATCATATCCTGCGTGTCCTGTTAGCTGGATTTAAAGTGGGTGATAGACGTGCGAACTTAAAGTACGCGGTTTTTAAGTTCGCGAATTTACTCGGCTCGCCATCGGTGACACACGTGAAGATTGCTCACACTGTATCGCGATGTTGTCGAATTTTCTGAACCAAACTAAACAAAGATTACACAAATGTCGAAACAAAATGGCGGCTCGCGACTCGCGGCGATGACGGACGTACAAAACTACGAACCAAGGCGGGTTACAAGCAAAATTTCAAACCTGTTGGATCGTCTACGAACTTACTCAGCGGTTTTAAAGTCCGCGTACACGCGGGCGAGAAAAGTCGCCGAGCCATAAGTACGAGTACTTGCTCGCACATCTATCACCCCTATAAGGCCTCTGCCTCGAATCTTGCTCTCTGCCGCCACCATCGCCCCGCTGCCCGCAAGATTCGACGCTGAAGCCTTACAGGAACTGATGGACGCTACTGATGGCGCCAAACACGTAGCCGAATTCTGGGCCGAGTCCATTTAGATTGACATTGACACGTTTAGAAGAAAAACTATACGTTCAGGTTATGTTATCAGGATGTTCTCCTTTATCGATTTCAGTAAAGTCCAAGATAAAATCAGAACTCAAACGGTGTACGCTGAGGGCATACAACGCCCTGCGTGTCCAGTATAACAATGTATTCAGAATACTGTTGGGTCTACCACGCTTTTGTAGCGCTTCCGGGATGTTCACCGAGGCCAGGGTTGATGGATTTCATGCCATTATACGAAAACTGTGCGCTTCTATTCTCGGTAGAATACGTGCTAGCTCCCACAGCATCCTGAGTGTATTGTGTGATAAGTGGGACAGCCCCATGCTGGCTCACTGGATACGACCAAAAACCACACTATATACAAAATTGAAACGACTGACACCTACGTGTGCAGTCGTTTCAATTTTGTATATAGTGTGGTTTTTACTAACAATAGGTTAAGCCCTTTACTAACAACATATGGATCGTGTAATTTGGTCTGAAATGAAAAAAATATATATATTAACCAACTAAGTACTATTTAATAATAGCGCTTTCTTATCTCAGACACTTATGTAAATGTACAAGATACTTGTTGATACTGTTACTTCATTTGTATCTGACATCAGGTGACTAATTATATCTGGTGTAACATTTGATTGCTGGACACATTTGTCTAGTTTCATTGAATAGGGTTGTCCTTTTCCTTTCTTCATAATAAAAATAAATAAAAAGCCGTTTATTTTCATATCCTTGCATTTCAGACATTGCAAATGTTGTTAGTAGTTAATTGTTTGTAGTTTGCAGAACAAATATTTGTATGACCTACAAGTAGTTGTTCCGGGTCTGGCAGTTTGTGTATGTGAGTTTAAATGTTTAAAAACGCACTTACAATACAGGAGAAAAAAAATTGAAAAACTGCCTAGTCTTTTCCCAACTATGTTGGGGTCGGCTTCCAGTTTTTATTAAAATAGGTTTTTACTTTTATTAATTTATTTATCTTTTGTATATATTCTTTTCTATTTTGTGAATGTGAGAACGCTGTAGGTTTAGTGAATTGTAGACCTGTAGACCATTTTCTATTTCGTTAAGTACTTAATACTTATTGAAAGACCTACACTGTCCTCCCATACCTAGTAACACTGTTATTTGAAAGTATTGTAAAAGCCAATTATTTTTAAAAGAGTAATCGTGGAGTTTCTTGCCGGCTCTTCTCCGTAGGAAACGACCAATTGGAACCGTGCACCTAGCTTCTGACGTTTCATAAGTGCCCATGTAGGTTTATGTGAAATAAAATATTTTGAATTTGAGTCTAATTAGGTGCAGCTGAATACCAGTATTTTACATGGAGCGACTGCCTATCTGACCTCTACAATCCACTCGGTAATACGATACCCCTTGGTAAGACTGGTTGTCAGACTTTCGGGCTTCTGACGACCCGTAACGACTGTCAAAGATTCACGAATGACAGCCGGGACCAACGGCATAACGTGCTTTCCGAGGCACGGAGAAGTCTCGGTATGTAAAGATGTCACCCATCCACGGACCAACTTCGGCAAGTGTAGCTGATGGATTGACCACAAGCTCCTGTCCTGTCCACCTGCTGAGCGTGTCATATGACCTGCCCATTGCCATTTCAGTTTTAGGCCTTGCGTGAGTGTGTCAGTTACCTTGGTTTTTTGTTTAATATCCTCACTTTCCTTTCTGTAAAATAATGTTATTGATTCTCTTGTCCAGTATTTTTTTACTACAAAGTATTTTATTTTTTAAATCTTTATTCATTAATTGTGGTTTGTTCATATTTGAACGTGTCATCCCCGTAAGTATTAACATGAAAATACACATATTACAATACAAAAACAAGTATTAAATTTCGTGATTTCTTATAACCTGAAACTAGTAGGTATTTTTGAGATTTATGTTAATGAGAACTTCGTGTTACGAGATAACCAATAATATTATTGCTTTTTAGGGTTCCGTACCCAAATGGTGCAAAACAGAACCCTAAGCTATTACTAAGCCTCTGCTGTCCATCCATCCGTTCGTCCGCCTGTCTATCAGCGGGCTGTATCTCATGAACCATAATAGGTAGACAGTTGATCACAGATTGTGTATTCCTATTGCCGCTATAACAACAAATAATAAAAAGTTGGGTCCCCATATAGTCGGTGTTTTTTGCTCGATCTTATTACGGTACGGAACCCTTCGTGTGCGAGTCCGACTCGCACGTGGCCGGTTTTAGTTAAACTTGCAAGCCTAGCAACCTTAAATAAAGTGCCACTATATCTAAGGATGCCTTTCCATTACTTGTTTCTAAATTGTTTTCCGGTTTGACACAAACAAAGAATAAATCAGAGAAGATAAATTAATTGTTGACCAACAAGATCAAGAAAGAAGATGCTGTATAATTAGTCCACTTTCACAGCACTCACAGAAAAACGGTTCTCTTAATCTTCGTAAATCCCCACATCACATAAACCCGATATAAAGTTAATACACACTTCCCATTATTTTCCGACTACCCTACAATTTTACGCTGCTTTCACGAACAACCCTACAACCACAGACTAAACAAAAGTGTATTAATCACTAACACAAAGGGAGATTAATGAGTTCGTTTCCTTTCATTAACAGGCTACCAGTATATCTTGACATTTCGGGGTGGCGCCACTGGCGAAGAGAACTGTCAGATAGAATGTCAAATACGTTATGTTTGAATTAAGTTCTGTTTTTTTCCGCGGTTCAAGATAATTGGTTGGGTTTTATGTGTGAGAATAAAATATGTGAATATGTTTGAAAGTGTTGTGGGCTGTTTCATTTTTATTTTTATTTGTCTTTTGGTGGGTCCACGACGACGGTAACGAATAAGGACAGGATTACCCTGAATGCCTATGCATACACGGTAATCCAGTAGCCACCCACACACACTCTTTAAGTAATGCCAACAGTCTATAAAGACTGTACAGTATTCCTATTTTCTTAATGCCCCTCGGGTATCATCGGATTTTCGAATACAAACGAATGCTAATTTCCATGTCCATCAATTATTAGATTTATCATGTATAATAATTTGAATTCAGAACTAAGTACTTTATTGTTGTTTTGTTTTGGTTTCCGTGTGAACTACATAGAGCTATAACACTAATTTCCTATCTGTCGTGCCTGCGACTTTAGCGGCTTTCCTCCCAATTTTTAAATAAATTATATTTAGTTAAAAAGATTATTAAGAACTCTATGTCATTCGAAGTCGATTGAAAGCGTCCGGTCTGCACTAAGTGTAAGGGGCAACTGATAGAAATCCGACGACTGACGAAACACGAGGTTTGCCGAGGGACATTAAGAGCATATTTATACTATAGTATTATATAGTGTATGTGGGCGGCTACAGAATTATGTTATGAAGATACACAGCAACATTTACTATGTTTTATCTATCTTTTTTTCTATTTCTTTTTTTTCGTTTAGGGTAAAAGTCCGTAGCCGAATGCAGGCAGCCGCAGCAGGCGACGTGTCACCGCGACACTATTGGTTTCTATGATAAATCTGGAAATTGTTTTACAGCTCTATATAGTTCACACAGAAATCAAAACAACAAAGTACTTAGTCAAATTCATACTGATCTCAAATTATTAATATACACGATAAATATGTATAATAATTTATGGACATGGAAATTGGCACTCGTTACATTCGGAAATGCGATGATTACCGAGTGATATTAGGATAATAGAAATACTGTACTTATTTTTTTTAAAGCTTTGTGTAATTACACAACACAAAGTTCAAAAACAAGCTTCATTACACAAAAACCGCTAATCAGTTGAATTCGCAGAGTACCCTAATTTTTATAACAAATAGCAACTCGAGAGTTCTGCCTACCCTTTTCAAAATTAAGGCGTTATTCACAAGTTTTAATGTAGATTTAGAGCCTTATCCTGAGGGAGGGTGTCATAAATTTTAGAGATATACTTTTGGATAATATTTTGCGTAGATGTTTGTCTGTTTTAAGGGTATTTGGGTCAGTTATTATAATAAGTTATATGATGACCTCGGTGACCTTAAGGGATTTTTACCTTGTTGTGTCAGCAGAAAAGTAGTAACTCGGTTACTAGTCCGAAAGGGATATCGTGGCCCCTGGCAACATACAGGCAACTGAAGGAACACAGGTGGGTTTTAGTCAGTAAGAGTCTGACACGCCCTCCCGCTCGGCCCAGAGCGGGAGAAGTTATTTGATAATTTCCCAACCAAAAAAAAAGACATGGCCGTTTGAATATTATTATATTATATTTTATTTTTTTGTGGGTCAGGTATACGCTGATACAACGCCCTGCAGTAATAGTATAACAATGTATTCAAGATGCTGTTGGGTCTACCACGCTTTTGTAGCGCTTTTGTAGCGCTTGGGATGTTCACCGAGGCCAGGGTTGAGGGTTTTCATGCCATTATACGGAAACGGTGCGCTTCTATTCTCGATAGAATACGTGCTAGCCCCCACAGCATCCTGAGTGTATTGTGTGATAAGTGGGACAGCCCCATGCTGGCTCACTGGATACGACTGCACACGTAGGTGTCAGTGGTTTCAATTTTGTATATAGAGAGTGGTTTTTACTAACATTAGGTTAAGACCTTTACCAACAACTTATGGATTTTGTAATTAGGACTGTTTTTTTTTTTTTGGACTTTAAAGTGACCATGAGTTTGTTTCGGCATTTCTTCTCAGGGATCTGTCAGATAGAAAATGTCGGCGGCGCCATCTTGTCTTTAAAGATCTACTTATACAGAAATAAACGTCGTTTCATTTCATTTCAGGCACTTACTGCTATCAACAATTTCATCTACCAAGAATCAAGAACAATTAATGAATAATTAAATAATTTTAATATATAATAAATATATATTTTTTTATATGTAGTGGCCAGATCTTAGAATTGACTATTTCATGAAATGGCCAGCTAAAATTGGCCATATCGTTAAAACGTCAACTTTTAATGATATGTCAGTTGACGTTTGGCTATATCATTAATGTAGGGTATACATGGTTTAAGGTGTAGTAAAAATAGCCAAGTAACTGCGACCAACTTGGTAGTAGCGCTCGCCGGCCGCTGCCGCGGCACCGCTCGCTACGCTCACTTGGCTCATGCGCGATTGTTTACAGTTCTAACCTAACCTAACCCATTTGGTCGGGGTATGTTTAACTTTTAAGCTATTGCATAGCTTTTATCGCGGGCTTTGAGCGCGGCGACCGAATCAAGAAATTCCGTAACGTAACGAAAATAAAACCTAACACCCCCCACTCCGCCTACCATGTAATTCACGTTGTCATGGGAACGTAATTTTTGTTTTATGTCATCACATCATCATCCCAAGTGTAACGTTGACAAATAGGAAGTATGGAGGTTACAAATGCTATGCAATAGCTTTACCGCGGCAGTCCCCGAGTGCCACACGTTTTTTTTTTAACACGAATTTTAAGTGCTATATTGCATTTCACGCCACTACAGCGGCCGGCGAGTGCTACTTCCAAGTTGATCGCTTTCCATAATATCATATTTGGAAACCCATTATAAGTCCATCGACTTTTTTTGCGTAGTCACCCTACTTTGTTTGATTTGTTGTATGCCGCCGCCAGAATGCATAGGTAACAAAAACAAAGTGACATTAACGCCTCTACCGGAGAATAATCTAACTATTTTACGATATAATCACTAACGTTTGGCCACATCATGAAGTAGTCGTGCATTTAACGGATCTTTTATCGTCAAACGTTGAGTATTCAATGACCTGGCCAGACCATATCATGATGTGACCAGCGGTCGATGTTCATTACATGAAATGATCAATTCTAAGATCTGGCCACGATATATACATTCTTGAAATATAAAAATAAACAATTTTCTATTAAAAAACCAAGCGTCATGATTACGGAACTAACAGAGGAAATTAAATTGGTGTGCT
Organism: Agrochola litura; assembly: GCA_949152395.1. NCBI lineage: Eukaryota > Metazoa > Arthropoda > Insecta > Lepidoptera > Noctuidae > Agrochola > Agrochola litura. Next base: position 18,986,457 of record OX424514.1, on the reverse strand, counting down.
AAACTTAACAAACTGTTGTTGTGTCTTCAATCAATTTATTATTACAGAATTACCCTTCAACTCTGTTAATTGGATTTAAAGTAAATTGGAACATTCGCAAGACCGAGGCGTCACCCCGTGGCCATGAGCTATACGCTCAAGCGACACGTGACAGCGACTTTAGATAAGTCATTTTACCGGAACCGAAATCGGAGGTTTTAAATTTGATTGATCGGAATCGGAACTGGAACCGGAATTGGAAATGAACCGGAACCAGAGTCGAAGGTGAAAGTAGAAGAAAGATGTGTTAGGGAAGGCTTAATGAAACAATTGAAATATAATTCAGTCTCTTTAATAGTAAAATATTAGCGATAACATCAACTGAGACTTCGAGCGCGAGCGTGTATAAAATAAACTAAAATTATACTGGCGATGAGTTAAAACTTGTTTATACGCGCTCTAGTCACGTGCATCGAACGTTTGATGCGTTTTGAACTTCGGTATAACTCCAATTCAAAATTATAGGACCCGAAGTCGGAATCGGAGGTGTAAAATTAATCGGAGGTGTAAAATTAATCGGAGGTGTATAATTAATCGGAAGTTCTGACCTTTCGGAACCGGAACCGAAGCTCCGTAACATCCCTGGTTTAGAGCATGCCACGAGTCATGCACACGACTTGAAAACAGTTGACGCGTACACGTGTCACTTGCCGCAAATCGTGTCGCAAATCGCATCGTGGCCGTGAACGGGGCCTTAGTGATAGGCGGAGCGGGAAGGACGGATGTTGTGGCGGAAGCGGCAGCGAGCGCGGAAACTTGGGACCGAAGAAACAGGAACACTAAAAAATAATGTGATCGCGTTTTGAATGTCGTCCAAGGTAATACTGAAACGTTTCAGTGTTTAAGATTACATTTGTTTCAACGAAGGAATAAGATTGAATTTAAAATTAATGTGAGACCTAATGGAAATAACGTTATAACGTAAGGTTTGTTAACATTAAATGTCATAGCAATTTTTTTAAACATAAAAAAAATAACTTTGACGATAGGCTGACCGTGGCAAAACCAGTACCTTAATTGCGTAATACAACACAACCACAATCTGTTTCGATTTTAAACAGATTGCTAATCCATTGCTTCATAAGTTGAAAAAAAAAATCTGCTCAACAATGTAAATAACGCAATGAATGTTGTCGAACTGTCAATATGAAACAAATTAGGCAAAATTGTTTACGAAAATAAGTTACGCAATTAGGGTACAGGAATCTTTCTATGACTTCTCACAACAGATAATATTGTGCATTAATAACATTTAATCCACTCCAAGTCATTGATATATAATTTTAAAAAACTTATTACACTAAGCGATATTTAGGGATCCTTTCCCTAAATCGGGATGGCGTAGTGAGAGAAAGTGAGGAAGCGTCCCTATAAAAAAAAACGCGCCATTAAATATGGGGCTAATTTCACTATGTAATATAAGCAATCTAAAATATTTATAAATTAAATTATTAAAAAAATGCTCTAATTTAACATATATTTTTTTCAAATCATTAACACTACTCGTTTAGACGTGATCTTCAGTAACAAATCAACCAATTAACCTAAAAAAATAAAATAAAATAAATGGTATAGATTTATATGTGCCTACCAAATTGTTAAATTGATAGTGGCACCGAGTTGCCGAGTCTGGCCATACCGCTGTTAAACCCGCGATGGTTTGTGTGGTATGTGTAAAGTGTATCAAATGCATGTAAAACATTTGTTTTATGAAAAATAAACAAAAAAAAAAATAAAAGTTGGTTATCGTCGCCTTAAGAATCGCGGTTACTCAAGCTTACAAGTTTTTCAGAACACAAAACATGAAAATTCAAAATCTTCCCGAAATTACCTCTCAATTCAACTCGAAAATAGCCTTCTTAACAATGGTGAATTTACGTTTAACACTCAAGGTTATGTATGTAACATAGGGATTTCGCGAAATGGTATATTAATGAGGCAGACTAAGCCCCGCGATATATTCAGCTGACGCCACTACAGTGACGTCAAGTGCGTGTAGCGCTTACCGTGTTAATAACGGTTATTTAGCGGCATTAATAACGGCTATTTGGCGGTATTAAGCGGTTATGTTATTGCTGTGTCACAGTTTTTTTTATGTTTACCTATAGAGGTGATGGATAGAAGGTCTATTTTATGTGGTCTGGGTAAATAAAGATAGGAGAATGGTTTGGAGTAAGTGGCATTTATTTGAGCAAAGATTTTTAATGACTAGGTACCGTAAACTGCACATAAATAGCAACACTTGCACTACGAAAATTGCCCAGCCCGTCTCATCTTTTGATGTCCTCTTTCCGGATAACGCCCTAAGCCGAGGCTCGTACCCCACAGGGAGTGCCCTTAGCGAGCGTTTATCCTAAGCTTTTTAGCTTAGTTTATGTGTATGGCTGGAGGCTTTGAGTGTAGCAGCTTGATTCATCCACAGGATTGACCGGTTTAATAGCCACGGTCGTTAGAGACAAGACATGAGATGCCCAAAAGAAAAAAAAAAATTACGAAAATTGCCCTCACCGATACGACATTAAAGCGCTGTCAATGTCAAAATATTACCATCGACATGCGGTTGGCTGTACCTACGCTCTGCAAGCGCAACTGTTGCGTGTTGAGTTCTGGAATTGATTCTCGGATTGAGTAAAGTGTAAATGTTTTTTTTATACACCGTGATATTTTAATCGTCTTACAAAAGCAGCCTACTTCATGTATCCAATGACCAATAAAAAATCATAAAAAAAAAATTGTAACAATTTTTTAATTGCTCCTAGAGGTATTTTATGTCGGGTACATTGAGTGGCTCTTTGTAAAACGACAAAAAGGTCACAGTGTAGGTATATTTTTTTTAAATTTATGAATGTCTAGTAGTCATTGGATACATGAAGTGGTCTGCTTTTGTAAGACGACTAAAATGTCACGGTGTAAAGTAATTTCTTAGGTGAGTTTAGTCTTCATTTATTATTGAACCTGTGTTTACCATCACGTACAGAATGGTACTTTTTTAAATTTCCTGTGTCGTGGTAATAGCTAATGTTACGCTTAAGGTGTTATAAGATGTATAATTTTAATAGCATTAAATAAGTGTTCACGGCATAATTTACACGTCCGGTCACGAAAGAAAAATACAGTGTAGGGCTAATAATTTACAACCAGTATTTTAAGGTTACCGATAAGGAAGCGTGCGTGCTTTAAGTAATTGTATAGGCACGATACTTTATTTTCCAAGCACTCTATTTTCAGTTGAATATAGGCTGGCATTTTATTTGATCTTCAGATAGGCATAATGTGTTAGTTGTCTAGAAGTTTAACCACCAAGTCAAAGTTTCAAAACGTTGTACAGGGAATTTTTGATGTGTAATATGTTTCCTCTGGCTTTTTTGCAATCTGTAGAGTGGGCAATCTGTAGGAGTAATTTCGTGAAAAGGAACGGAAGTGTATTACAGGAAACCGGCAAAGCGCGTGCTATTTGATTTGACCAATGAGCGCGCGCGGTATAAGAGTTGGCCGTCAGAAACAACCTTAACGAGGCCCCTTTAATGTTGTTTATTACTAAGGTGAGATGTCAGATGTTACACATCAAATGCGACTACTGTAAGGCTCGCTCGTTTTTAGGGTTCCGTACCTCAAAAGGTAAAAAACGGAACCCTTATAAGATCACTCTCTTGTCTTTGCTTTTAACCAAAATTGATAATTCTAGGTCAACCAGAAGTACCCTATGGGTTTTGGGTCGAAAACCTACATGGTAGTTCCCGTTGATCTAGAATCATGAAATTTGGCAAAAAGCAAGATCTTACAGCACAGACAAAGGGAAAATTCTGAAAAATAAAATGTTGAAAATTAAGGTAAATTTTGGTACTTACAAGTTTTCATGAAAATCTAAATTTGCCCATATTTTTTTATCGTGTAGACTCAGGACTTCAGTATCTGTTACAAATTTCAACTTGCTAGGTCCATCCGTTCCTGAGAAAATCGGTGGTGACACGGACAGATGGACAAGAGAGTGATCTTATAAGGGTTCACTTTTTACCTTTTGAGGTACGGAACCCTAAAAACGATACCAATTTTATTATGGCGGTATAATGGGTAGGTACGGAACCCTTGGTGAGCGAGTACAACTTGCTATTGACCGTTTTTTTTTTTAACTTTTTGAGGCATTCTACCCTGCATTTACAGACTGAAAAAATATACAGTCAGTCAGATTTTGACTGACTTAAGACTGATTTAAACGATGAAATTTAATTGCCAATGGTATTCCATAAGTTGAAGTAATAATAAAAGTTGCAAGTAAATTGCTTCAATATTATTTTATGCCGCAGGTAAAAAATACATCATGTAAATAGGGATACACCAGAGGAAATTGTGTGAAGAAACCTGGGTATAAATGGCCCAAAATTACTAACACACAGTGAAGAACAAGGTGATCAAAAAAGTTTTTGTTTTATTTCTCCATAACTGAAGAGAAAAATGATTTGGATGGGTGGTCATCTTTACATACTAAGAACCCTTCGTGCCTCGGAAAGCACATAAATTCGTTGGTCCCGGCTGTCATTTGTAGATCTTTGACAGTTGCTACGAGTTGTTAGAAGCCCGAAAGTCTGACAACTAGTCTTACCAAGGGGTATCGTATTACCCAGTTGCTGGGTTGTGAACGTTAGCTAGGCAGTCGCTTCATCTCAAATACTGGTATTCAGCTGCATCCAGTTAGACTGGAAACCGACTACAACATAGTTGGGAAAAAGGCAGAAAATGAACTTATCTGCCATTTACCAAGAAAATCGCAAATTGTAAATATATTTTTTTTTATATCATTTTAGGGGTGCCATTATAGAATTCTTCATACTATCCCAGATAATATCTAAATAAAAAAATACTCCTCATTACGTCATCACCAAACGTAACCTAAATCTACGTTTAAAACTAAGCTAACCCGGCAACGGTATCTTAACGAGAGCTAATTTAGACATAAACACTTGCACCATGTTTATCTTCAAACGCTTAGCTTAGAGGGTGAGCAGCTATCGCGATGGTAGGTATGTGTGTCATCATCATTATTGGGTATCTGAAACTTGTCAATTGAGTATAATATATAGTCACAGTATAATAATGTAACAGTACTATATCTCGGCAATAACTTTGAAATAATTACCAACAGCCACTCGGTAGATAAACTTTTTGCGTCCATGCGTAACTGCCGCACTGAAGAAAAACATCGTGAGGAAACCGGCATGCCTGAGAGATATTTCTTCTTGGCACGTGAAGCCGAGTCAGAGGCCCATGGGTGGCTTTAAAACTGTGACACCAGGTTAGTCACTAACCACACAAAAAGAAAAAGAAGATTACAAACCCTCTTCAAAGTTTTTCATCAGTTATAAAAGAAGAAGTTCCTGATTAAACTTACTAACAGATCCAGTGTCAAGATTATAGAATAGAATAGAATAATTATTTATTTGCATAGAAAGTAGGTACAAAAAATGCAGATGTTTTATAATTAGAGATCCTTATACTTTCTACCTTAAATTAGGCATGCAAACATTTAGTACAAGTGCTTAATAGTCTAAATATACTGTCAATATGAAAATTCTTATCGGTCGGTTTACGGTCGGGAACGTCGATATCAACAGTGAACAAGCAATCTGAGCCACACAGAATCTCATCTAAAAGTGCAAAAAATGGTCACCCTCCACAGATTGAACACAGTAAGTGCAGCTTAACTCCACAAAATAACGAGTTCATGCTTTCATTATTTAGCTACAAGCCCAGAAAGGCTCTAAATGGAAAATATTGAGCCAAAAACACGAAAAAGTCAAAAGCCCTCTTTTCATCTCAGCTCATTCATATTTCCTTATCATTATAAGAAAACATGATACACAAATCCACCTTTACAATACCTTGAAAAACTCAAAGCTACTTTGTAAAAACCGTCAAGTGCGAGTTGGACTCGCACACGAAGGGTTTCCCTACCGTATTAAGATCGTGCAAAAAAAAACGAAAAAACACGTTTCTTGTAGGTATGGGGTTTTATTTTATTATTTTTACTAACTTTATTTAATTTTTATTATTTGTTGTTATAGCGGCAATAGAAACATACAATCTGCAATTACGGTTCATAAGATACAGCCCGCTGACAGACAGACGGACGAACGGACGGAGAGCGGAGGCTTAGTTTAATCTTGTATTTAAAGGATGTGAGCCTGGAGATCTGTCATACAGATCCCGAACCCAGTATAGACTCCGGCTCTCATAAAGGTTTGAATCTGCCTGTAACCTAGATACCATTATCAAATTTGTACCTTTTTGAGATAAATAATTTACTATTATTGTTACTTAGTAATAGGGTTCCGTTTGGCACCCTTCGGGTACGGAACCCTGAAAACGTTTTCATTCGAGGTCTTTAGAAAATGGTTGTTCATTGTTTATAGTACTACATCATATTGTATCAGGACCTATTCATTTCAGGGTGTTGAGAACCCTCTTATCTTGTTGACTTCAACAAGGTTGACAGTTCTGTCCAGCAAAATAGCCTTTTGTTTACATTGGGACATTTCAGGGATTCGAGTTACACTGTACTGTAATTTTGAGAGTAAAAAGGTTTTTTGTTATAAGTTCGTCAAATCTATAACAAACCTAACGCTAAGCAATGCCGTGTCTCAAGACGTGGTCGCTCACAATTGGCCTTATCAGAAGGCTAACAGTCACCCAAAGGGCAATGGAGAGGGCTATGCTTGGAGTTTTCTTACGTGATCGAATCAGAAATGAAGAGATCCGCAGGAGAACCAAGGTTACCGATATAGCCCGAAGAGTTGCCAAACTTAAGTGGCAATGGGCAGGGCATATTGCTCGCAAAACAGATGGCCTATGGGGCCGAAAGGTTCTGAAGTGGCGACCGCGTATTGGAAGACGTAGCGTTGAAAGGCCTCCCACAAGATGGACCGATGACCTGGTGAAGGCCGCAGGAATCCGCTGGATGCGGGAAGCACAGAATCGGTCGAAGTGGCGGTGCTTGGGGGAGGCCTATGTCTAGCAATGGCCGTCTTTCGGCTGAAATTAATAGGTTCGTAAAACAAGTCGTGATGGTCTCATGCAGTGAGGTTACCTTATTTAAAACCGCAGTACCACCAGTATTTTATTATCTTCATAGAAAACTACTGAAATCTCAGTGTATATCAGTACGCAACAGTATCAAGTGCGCGACGGTTACGCACGGACGCGGAAGGTTTATCTACCGAACGGCCATAGGTAATTATTTCAAGGTCACTACCGAGATATATAATAATGTTACTTTATTATACTGTGGCAGTACTAATAATGCCTTAATCACACGTACCGAGTAGATGGGCAAGACAGTGCTCTCGGCCGAGTTTTCGGTACGTGTAAACACATCATCGAGTGCTCGTCCGAGTTAAAGGGTGATCAAGGCATAGGGGGTTGCTGGTGTGTTGCCGAGTTTAGAGACGGAGTTCATAATCTCTTATTGTGTGCATGTTATTTTCTTCATTAGCATACAAATATGTACTCTTCAAACGGAAAAATTAAGAAATCATTGTGAGGAAACCTAGTGTGACCTAGAATGAAAAATTTGAAGACATCCACCAACCCGCGCTGGGCCTGCGTGGTGGATTACCGCCCACTCCCTTTCTCAGAGAGAAGGCCTGCGTCCCAGCAGTGGGAACATTATAGGCTGATTGTGCTATGCATATGTTAACAGAAAAAGGCAGTACTGCTTGGTGCCAGAAGGTGACTGGGCCTATTACACTTTCTAATTGTTTTCTTTTTTTTATTGTGTTATATTATAATTATGTTGTGTTCTGTGCCTTTTTGTCTGTGCTAAATAAATGTATTTTCTTTCTTTCAGAAATAGATAAATATAATACTATTAACACACACAGTGGCACTAACACACGCACAACATGTAACATTTTTTCAGAAAATCCCTTATGCTCCATTATAGGCAAGGGCATTGGGCAGTGTTGACAGGCGATCTCCACGTGCTGCGACCCTAACTACCAGCGGCTTACGAGGGCCGTCCGGCCTACTGCGGAGCCTATGCTGAACAGGCCCCCACATCTACCATGTGCTACCAAGGACGGTACCTTTCCTTCCTAACCTATATGTGCGAGTGCTCAGAACTCAGTGTCAGAACCTAACCTACGACCTAGCCGTGTTACCTACTACTATCTAATTATATATGTTAACCTATTCAGCTGTTTTTGCCATGTTGTTGCCTACCATGGGACTATTGCGCAACACTGTGACGACACCAGCTTTTGACCATAAAAAGATATCAACGCGTTGATTACCGCGATGCCGATTTTTTTTCAAGTTTTCACTTCTGTCGGCACTCCCGGAGTGCCACTGTTTTTTTTATCTTATTTATGCAATAATTTCCTTTCTTTTTATATCTGTTCTGTTCCGTCGAGGAATACAGACGTCATGTTTTTTTTGTGTATTTAAAACTACGGTCTTTCAGTCTTCTGAAGCCATATTTAGACACAGGCAAAATAGTTCTTTGAAGTTTTAATTGTAAAAATATCTGTGTTTGATTTGTTGTGTATAATAATAATACTTACAGTTATTTAACCTTTAAATCCCTACACTTTAATAAAGATTGTTATATTTTATAAGTATTCAAACATTTGAACATAATAATTTATAAGTTGTAACAAAATTAATACCTACTTAACGTAAAAAACCAATTAAAAATCCTATTAGAACCATTTTCGACTTCTACGCGGACGAAGTCGCGGGCAAAAGCTAGTTTTATTATATAACTGGGAACCTAAGAAAGTTTAAAGTCTTTGAGAGAAACTCGTTCTAAGGGATCGTTATAATGTTATGTTAATGTCATATTTACTTATATATTGTTTGCGAATGTGTTTCTCTTTTTCACTCGTCGTCGTCGTGCACTCGCTCCTCGTTGCTCGCCGACTCGTTTTTAGTGGTTGGCTCTGCTCGCTTCTCGTTCATCGCCATCGGTGGGACAGGTCCCTTTAGCACACAACCTACCAAATTCCACACACTCACAGTAACTTTGAAGTTCTATTGGAGCACCTTGATAGCTAAATCTTGTTCTAGAATGTTCTACACAAAGCTGAATGCAAATAGCGCATTTGCTAACATAAACTTTATAGTTGGATTAGTAGACCATTCTAGTAAGCTAGTAACTTATATCGAAATCTATTGTTCTCGAAACATCACTTGGAAGTTGTAGCGCCTTGGTTTGCGAAGGTGAGAATAACCTATGAATTCTCTTGTGTGAATGCCTGAATCATTGTGAGGTCACATGAGAGGTACAAAGTGAAGTGAAGTTCTGTATAACATTATTGGCATATGTTGCCGTTTCCGAATTATGTTGAGGTTGGCTCCAAGTCGAATCTGATGCAGCTGAATACCAGTGTTTTACATGGAGTGACTGCCTATCTGACCTCCATAACCCAGTTACTGGATAACACGATACTTACCCTTGGTAAGACTGAATGTAAGACTATTGAACTTCTGACTGACAAAGATATACGAATGATACCCGGGACTTCGGCTTAACGTGCTTTCATAATCATTATCATAATATTATCCGAATGAGATGCATTGAGCATTGAGCAGTGGTGGCCCAGTGGTAATGGCCGCGACTTACGAGTTGTAGGTCGTAGGTTCAAACCCAGACAGGCGCTTTACTTTGTGTAAATTATTTCATCACCACTGCTCTCAAAACGGTGAAGGAAAACATCGTGAGGAAACCGGCATGTCCTAGAACCGAAAATTCGAAGACATGTGACATCTACCAACCCGCACTGGGCCCGCGTGGTGGATTACGGCCCACTCCCTCTCACAGAGAGGAGGCCTGTATCCCAGCAGTGGGAACATTAATAGGCTGATGATGATGATGAGATGCATTGATGGTAAAGGTTATATACAATGGCGCAAGGTAAACGCTGAATGGGAGTGGCCGAGCTAACCTCCTCATCATCATCATTGCAGCCGAAAGACGTCCACTGCTGGACATAGGCCTCTCCCAAGCACCGCCACATCGACCGATTCTGTGCTTTCCGCATCCAGCGGATTCCTGCAGCCTTCATAAGGTCATCGGTCCATCTTGTAGGAGGCCTCCAACGCTACGTCTTCCGGTACGCGGTCGCCACTCCAAAACTTTTCGGCCCCATCAGCCATCTGTCTACGAGCAATGTGCCCTGCCCACTGCCACTTAAGTTTGGCAATTCTTCGGGTTATGTCGGATATCTTGATTCTCCTACGGACCTCTTCATTTCTGAATCGATCACTTAGGTAAACTTCAAGCATAGCCCTCTCCATTGCCTTTTGGGTGACTTTCAGCCTTCTAATGAGGCCCATTGTGAGCGACCATATTTCAGTGCCATAGGTCATCACTGGCAACACGGACTGGTCAAAAACTTTCGTCTTGAGACACTGTGATATATGAGTACGCAGCTTCCCGAATGCCGCGGGCTAACCTGTATAGATTAAAATAAAAATGTTTAGCAAAGGATGTTAATATATATTTAAATGAAGTTTAAAGTAATAATTCCCCATTCAACACTCAAGAAATGATCCCACTACTCCACAATACAATAATATGCAAAACTGACCATTACGCAAGCGGTCCTCACTAAGGCATATTACACAACAGTGAAAATTCCCTTCACTCCACTCCATTTACATTTGAATGTAGCCCTGCCCTTTGTTTATTCACGTTATATATTTAGTAGAGATGTTCCGACTGGTCGGGAAAGTCGACTATCCGGCTATATTTGTACGACTAGTTAGTTACTAGTCGGCTCTTTCCTTTTCAAATTTACACATATACAAACTCACGCCTTGATAACTAACATGGGGGTAGGCAGAAACTACAGAATGCCACCTGCTACGATCTGTCTATTATACATAAGTCTACATATCTTAACATTTCTATACAAAACATATAAAAATTAGTAACACTAACGACCTGTCGAACTAACAAACTGTCGACCTAATGCAACTTGTCGACCTAATGACATGTTGCACACTTGTATGTCGAACTAATGAAATGCACTTGAATAAAGAACATACGAGTGCGTAACCGATTATTTATTATTCTTCTTAACTATATTATATTATATATATTTAAGCTATCTATCTGCCTAGCCTTTTCCCAACTATGTTGGGGTCGGCTTCCAGTCTAACCGGATGCAGCTGAATACCAGTATTTTACATGGAGCGACTGCCTATCTGACCTCCACAACCCAGTAACTGGATAATATGATACCCCTTGGAAGTCTGGTTGTCAGACTTTCGGGCTTCTGACGACCCGTAACGACTGTCAAAGATCCACGAATGACAGCCGGGACCAACGGTTTAACGTGCTTTCCGAGGCACGGAGGAGTCTCGGTTTGGAAAGATGGTCACCCATCCACGGACCAACCCCAGCAAGCGTAGCTTACCCTATCGGATCGACCCGGGCGGCTGTTATTATTTAGCCACGAGCTCCTCAGCTAAAATGTTATATATATCTAAGCTAATGTTATATAAAGAGACAAGATTTGATTTTTTGTAATTGATAAACTCAAAAACTACTGGACCGATTTTAAAAATTCTTTAACCAGTAGATTACTAAAATAACACTAGTAACATAGGCTACAACCACAAAGATATAAAGCGGCGAAGCCGCTGGCAGAAGCTAGTATATTATTATAAATGCGAAAGTAAATTTATTTGTTTGTGTGTACTGTTTCACGCTAAAACGCCTGAACAGATTTAACAGATCGAGACATATACGGATGAAACCGTGGGGCGCAGCTAGTTTATATATTTTAAGAATCACAGTTTTGTTATGTACATCCAAACTCCACCGAAAGCTTTGATTGGCTTGACCGACAAGTCTGTCTGCAACCGACTATTCAGCCAAAATCATAGTCAGCCCATCTCTAATATTTAGTTGTAAAGGGTAAGCACAGTTTGATGTATGTAAGGTAAGGGTGGCTGTAGTTCATTTGCATATTTTGCGTTTCCATTCTCATAAAGGATGGGTTCGTTCGTAAGTTTATTGTTTTAAAATCTGATAAAGAGGTTTGAAAATTATGGTCTGTAATATTCTGCAGGCTTTTTGGAGGAACGATCAAGACAAAAACAAACTGGTTGATAATTTAATTGTAAAATTTATTATTTTGTGTTATTTGACATTGATTTTACATTCTGTAATTACTTCTTCACACACTGATATATTAATTATAAAATTTTAGGAAAATCGTCTACTTTTACAATGGGTGTAAATATGTGAGCATTGTATCATAATTAAATTATCTGTCGTTGCTTAATTTTCATTCTTTTTACCTATTGTGGTAAAGTAATTTTATTCTAGGTGCATCATCTTCATATATAATTTATTTAACTAATTTACGTACCTATACAAACTTTTGTAAAACATTTTAAAAGAGTAACGGTGGAGTTTCTTGCCCATTCTTCTCCATACGAAAACTACCCTTTGGAAGGGGCGACTAGAATCAATTTTATTATTTTGTAAATTTTGACGTTCAAAACTGCCATACATGTCCTATTTGAAATAAATGATTTGACTTTGATCTTTGCAAGGTGGCTAGTGAGAAGCCCAAAAGTCTGACAACCAGTCTTACCAAGCGGTATCGTGTTACCTAGTTACTGGGTTATGGAGGTCAGATAGGCAGTCGCTCCATATAAAGTACTGGTATTCAGCTGCATCTGGTTAGACTGGAAGCCGACCCCAATATTGTTGGGAAAAGGATAGGCAGGTTGATTGATCATCGCATGGTGGCTGGATGAGAGTTGCCGAGAATCGAGTTGAATGGCGTGCAATTGGAGAGGCCTATATCCAGCTAGACTGCTATAGACTGATGATGATGATGTCAGGTTTTTAGATCATTGACCATCATGCTTGCTTACCTCGTCTTGGTGATTATAGACCTTTAAAACCAGGCTTTCTAACGATTTTTTCTTTAGTGGGATTAAGAATTCTTTGTTAAACTTGATTTTTAACTAATAAGTAAGATCTCGCGTCACGTTATTTCTCCGAGAGATAGATCAGTTTACTACCAGTGAATTCCATGTCAGAATAAAAACATTTACAAAAAAAAAAAAAAAACAACCGACTTAAAAAAAACACATCATAAAAGTTTTTATTTTTCACTTTTTAGTTGTGATACCTACCCCACACACATTCGAATACCAACCACTACCTGCTATAAATAACAGTGACAGGAAGTTATCATATCATCCACATACTAAGTGAGAAAAAATACGTATTATTGAAGCTAACTCAAAAACTACCCAAGCAAAGTTAATAAAAAATTTAAGGGACCACCTCTGAAGTATGATCTACCAAACAAAAAAAGAATCATCAAAATCAATTCATAATTGACGGATTAACCTCGTAACAAACATACAAAAAAAAAAAAAACATACAGTCGAATTGAGGACCTCCTCCTTTTGTAAGTCGATTAAAACTCAAAAATTCTTACGACTCGACCTGAATTTAACCTACAATTACGATGGTTGCACTTGAGTCCTCGTAGCCCTAGTGACTCATTTACTGTTCCTCTTGATCTTTTTGGTACTGGCTAGTGGTCCTGAACTCCCGATGATCGCGGGAGTGTAACGAAGTAGGCAGATGCCAAAGTGAATAATATAAAAAAACCTTCAACGTACAGACAAAATCGAATCTAATATTACTACGTACTTACATCATGCCGGTAATTACCTGTCAGCCACACAAAGTAACGTGTTTTGCCTTCAATTAATATTGTTGCCTCTTCAAGATGGCTGACACTTCTGTCAACCGGCTACCGAATTGATGGGCTTGTGAAATTAAAGGGAAGGTTGGGACAGAGAGGAGTGAGTGAATGGAGTGATCATCATGATTTATTGATTTGCTAACCGTTGTCCGCGAATTTGTCTCCGTGTATTTCTTATTTCATCATTTTTTAATATAAATATCAAGGATAAAAATTAGCCTATGTCTTTCTCCAGATCCTAGAATGCCTATCTGTCAAATTCCATAACAATTAAGCGCAATTCTTTAGTGGTTTAGGCGTGAATAATAACAGACAAATAGCCATAGTTGGGTACTATCGCATTTATAAAACATATTACAATTAAGTGTGAATATCGATTTAGTATTGGAATCGATTGATTATTCATATTTAAAATATGACGCAGCAGTGGGCATGGACGATGGATTTGTGTAAACTAACGACCGAATAGTTTTAACAACTTATGGCCGTCAGTTAAATGAGTAAATCAGCCAGTTTAAGTCATGTGAAGGACGAAATATGTTGATAAATAAAAACCTGTCTATTTCTTTGATTGTCCATTTTTATTTTGATAGAAATGATTTTAAGTAACTAACACTCCATCTACTTTCTACTCAGTGGTTCTTAAAGGGATTTAAGTAAAGCTCTCTGTGTTTTGTGTGGTTTTGAATGAGTAACTTTGTAGGTTAGTGCGTGACTGTAGGTATTTTGATCGTTACTGACAGAATCCTTTGTTTGGATAGTTCTATGTACGGAATTTAAATGAGTCAGATTTTTTTGTCAAAAATGAGTGTTTGTCAATGACAAAAAAAAAACGTAATGTATCAAGGATGCTTGTTGCGTTTGTTGATGGCTTTGTTGGTGCAGGGCAACTAAACTAAACGTAGAAACATGAATACAGGGTCAAATTAAAATAGCTAGCAAAGCTTCGCAAACGTGATGGGTCTCAATATTTAAACGTGACAAAAAAAAAAACAGTAATTGTTTAGATGTTTTTTTTCGTGGGTTTAACAACCGCTGGTAGAAGAACGGGCAAGAAACTACAAGGAGACTCTTTTAAATATAGATATTACAAAATCCTGGGTACATTATTCTTGTTGTTTCTATATGTGAGAACAATGTACAAAAAATAATCAAAGCAATTGAAAATATAAGATTAAAAAAAGGATTGTGTGGTTTTATGAAACCACGGTAAAAGTGAAACTTTTAAGTGAACTATAAGCGCCGCCATATTGGCCTTGGCTGCTCTGATGAGCACCTTTCACTTTATCTCTACTCCGCGGCCGACCGTCACGCGACATGCAACACACAGACGAAAAAGTTTGAGACGATGTAATAAAAGTTTCACTAAAGTCGGTGGCAAAAAACGATAACACAAAACCCAAGACACCGACTTCCGAAATTAAAGTTATTTTTCACTTTTTAGTGTTTTTTTTTGGAAGTCGGTTGTTTTTTTTTGTAAAAAGTTTTTATTTTTCACTTTTTAGTTGTGGTACCTACCCCACACACATTCAAATACCACTACCTGCTACCAGTGACAGGAACTTATCATATCATCTACATACTAAGTGGGAAAAAAATACGTATTTTGTAGCTAACTCAAAAACTACCCAAGCAAAGTTAATAAAATTTATATGGGACCAATTTGGAAGCATACTCTTTCAAACAAAAAAATAATTTTCAAAATCGGTCCACAAATGACGGAGAAATCGGTTGACATACATAAAAAAAAAAAACTTTTTACAAAAAAAAAACAACCGACTTCAAAAAAAAACACTACAAAGTGAAAAATAACTTTAATTTCGGAAGTCGGTGTCTTTGGTTTTGAATTTTCGTTCTTTGTCACCGACTTCCGAAATTAAAGTTATTTTTCACTTTGTAGTGTTTTTTTTTGAAGTCGGTTGTTTTTTTTTTGTAAAAAGTTTTTATTTTTCACTTTTTTGGTGATGGTACCTACCCCACACACATTCGAATACCACTACCTGCTAGCAGTGACAAGAACTTATCATATCATCTACATACTAAGTGGGAAAAAAATACGTATAATTGAAGCTAACTCAAAAACTACCCAAGCAAAGTTAATAAAATTTATATGGGACCACCTCTGAAGTATGATCTACCAAACAAAAAAAGAATCATCAAAATCTATTCATAATTGGCGGAGTAATCGCGTAACAAACATACAAAAAAAAAAAAAAAAAAACATACAGACGAATTGAGAACCTCCTCCTTTTGGAAGTCGGTTAAAAATAAGCTCATGCAGACAAGAGATGACCAGTCTCAACTGACGTAACTAAGCAAGCAGTATGCAGGGCAATGAAAAACTGAAACAAATTAGTTAAAAACACGTTAGAGTTCCAAACGATAAAGCCACAAGCAAAGTTGTTTTTATTATCTCCTTTATCTCATTTCATCATCATCATCTACCTAGCCTTTTCCCAACTATGTTGGGGTCGGCTTCCAGTCTAACCGGATGCAGCTGAATACCAGTATTTTACATGGAGCGACTGCCTATCTGACCTCCACACCCCAGTAACTGGGTAGTAAGACTGGTTGTCAGACTTTCGGGCTTCTGACGACAAGTAACGACTGTCAAAGATCTACAAGTGACAGCCGGGACCAACGGCTCAACGTGCTTTCCGAGGCACGGAGGGGTTGTATATAGAAATGGTCACCCATCCACGGACCAACCCCGGCAAGCGTAGCTTAACCTGATCGATCGACCCGTGCGGCTGTTATTACTTAGCCACAAGCTCCTTTATCTCATTTAAATACGATTTTTTATTATTTTTTTTAACATTAGAGTAGAAAAAATATATAAACATTTAAAAATATATTATTATTAAAAAAAAGCCTGTTGCCATGCAGTGGGACACCACTGCATGGCAAATGCCTCCCTGCTCTCTTTCCACTTTTCTGTTTTTTAAGGATCAGTTATTCTTGAACTAGTCCAGCTCATCCTGGCATCTCCGTCTGGGCCTGCCACAAGCAAAAAATCAAACAAAAACTTTAACGCACATTTCCCCTAAACCTACCTACATTACAACATAATCTACCACCATCATATCCCATAATTCGCCAAAAATCCGTTCCATGGAAACATAACACGGGAAACATTCATAGTGTTGACGTCACAAAAACGGCTAAACGGGCCCAAATCTGATACCCTTGAGGACTTAATGAAACTTGATGTGTGCAAAAACTGTATACAGCGACAAATGTATCTTGATCCTTGGTTGTGGCGCTAGTTGTGAAGACATTGTTGTTTAATCATTGTTGTTTATTTCATTTTGGAGTTTTTTGCCTGTTCTTCTCCATAGAGATCTACGTTATGGAATGGGCAGTTAGCTTCAACTTTTTGACTAACTGACCGACTCTTTAACATTTAAAATGTGTCTGTAAATGGTTTAATTGAAATAAATACTTTAAGTTTGAGTACATTTTGTTTATTGCGCAATTTCTTTTTCCTGAGAAAAGATTAGGAAATACTGTAGGGCGTTTGGCGATTGCCTTTTGTACATTTAAAAAAAAAAAAGTAAGTACGGACGACAAATCAAACATTTATGATTTGGAATTTAAATTGATGAAAGGCAAAAATTCAGAAACTCCGGAATGATGTCGAAAATTACATCAAAATCCGTTGCGTAGGTATTTTAGAAGAACAACGCAGTCATACAGACATACTCGATACGCAATTTTAATTATAGATTTCTTTGATGGAAAGAAAATTAACCTACTGGTTTTTACTGCACTATAAATTAATATTGTCTTAGAAAAATTTACTAAAAAACCATCTCTTCAAAATCCATCACACTATTATTTAATTTATTTAATTTTAAACATAAAGAATAGGTACATTTTTAAATATTTCTTATAAAATATATAAAAATATAAAGTAGTGTTCCACCGGAGGTACAAGCTACCAGTCACACTATTATTATTATTAGCCACCATAGTTCCTTCTTCTGCAGTATACCAACTTACACTAGTCACTCAGTATTTACTATAACGGGTGTAGTGTTGTGCTTCCCGGGCTGTTTAGGTGTATAGTTTGCGAGTCCCGGAGTTTAAATGACAGTTTGAGGAGAACCTATGAGTTTAATTTGGGTATGGTGGATGTAGTTATAGATGTAGGTTTTGTGTATGTTTGTTGTTGATGATAGTTTCATTATATTTGTATATATAAACATGATTATGTACACGTGCACTCTGTGGGTTCGATTTACGCAAAGAGCATACAACGCCCTCTGAGTTCAGTTTAATAATGCTTTCAGAATATTGTTGGGGCTTCCACGTTACTGCAATGCATCAGGAATGTTTGCCGAAGCACATACTGATGGTTTCAAATCTGTCCATTTTCGAGAATAAAATTGTGATTGTGTGTGTGTGAAGAAGTCAGAGATCATGGTCTTTGAGGCTGGGGGTAAGATCCCTAATAAGGTACCACCTGTTTTACTTTATGGCACGCCTTTAAAAAGGGTCTATATGTTTAAGTATCTAGGTCACATATTAACCCCCAATCTCAAAGACGATGACGACATTGAACGGGAGCGGAGAGCGTTGTCGGTTAGAGCGAATATGCTGGCGCGCAGGTTTGCACGATGCTCACTTCCTGTTAAGATAACACTCTTTCGAGCCTACTGTACATCTTTTTACACGAGCAGCCTGTGGGCTAGATATACGCAGAGATCGTACAACGCTCTTCGCGTTCAGTATAATAACGCGTTTAGGATGCTGGTGGGGCTACCCCGCTTCTGTAGTGCATCGGGGATGTTCGCGGATGCGCATGTATGTAGATTGTTTCTACACAACCATGCGCAAAAGGTGCGGTTCCATGGTGCGCAGGGTGTGGAGCAGCTCCAACAGTATCCTAAGCATGATTTCAAGTCGCCTAGACTGTGTTTTCGTGGGTCGCTGTTGTGCCATCTCACATGGGTTGTCACAGCGGTGATACACTACTATTTCTATCAGTTTTTTGTAATATAGTTGTAAGTGTTGTTGTTGTGTTGTGTGTGTGTTGTTTGTGTCAATTGTGAGTCATATGATACTTGAATAAAGATCTATTCTATTCTACTGTTGACAGAGGAGTGTTAGAAAGAGATAGCTGATATCAAAATTAAGCTTTGTCGGGCCTAAAATAAACTTGTATTTTTCTTACTACCGCTTACCGGTTACAATGCTTATGAATCAAAACAATAAACACCGAGACAGTAATATCTCCCGGGAGTTATCCAACACTAGCCAAAATCCCTCATCACTATAACAAGCGTTGCCACCTGTTAACGAGCTTTTCTACGGGTATCTGACATTTCTTTTTTTGTCATAAATATATTATTTAGTTTATCCAGAGCGTTTATTCTGAAAGTGTGCAACTTCGCAAATAGATGTCAAATATTTCGCTGTTTTGATTAATTTGGCAATATTACTGTATGGAAATAAGAAATGTGGCTAACTAGTTTCCTAGATTAATAAAGAATTGCAATTATAACACTTAATTTGATGTTGTAACAATTTTAGGTGTAAAAAAGGCATTTGGAAAGATTCCAAATACTTTTTTTTACATCTATAACTAAACATTCGGTAGAATAGAATAATTATTTATTTGCATAGAAAGTATGTACAAAAAATGCAGATGTTTTATCGGTATTACGATATTAATTATTGCATTTCGTAATCAATATTTTAGTTCCCTAGAGCCACATTTCTTAATTCCATACAGTAATATTGCTAAATTAATCAAAACAGGTAAATATTTGACAGTTATTTACTAATGGAAAGCATTAGGGGCAATAATAAGCAGTGGTCTGATAAATTACTTTATTTCGTGGTGAATACTTTTACACAAGTGACAAGTAACAAGGTACAAAAACATAAGCCGTAACTATATTAATTTGAATCGGTGACAGGCGTGTGCATTGTGCAACAGGCCAGTGCATACATATATGCGACCTCTTCCAATACGCCCCCTTAATTTATTTACGCTGCGTATGATCACTTCTGTACTTGTCAGTACTCGGTACATAAAACTAAATAAATCACCAACACTTCTTTGTCCGACTGTACTTTGCTGTACCCAAAAGTAAAGTACAAAAACAGAAGAAATCTAACAAAATAAAGCATGCACAACGAAACTAAACTTAGAAAATTATTTATTAAACAAAGCACTTTAAAAAAACATAAAATATCAAAACATCTAACTACTCATCGCCCCCTTAATAGAATAATTTGACAGGGATAAATCCTTTAAAAATTCTCTAAGCTTCGGGCTGTGAACACTTTTTGTTAAGATGTCCGCTATCATCTTATCAGTTGACATATACCTTATTTCAACTTTGTTAGCCAGTACACATTCACGAATAAAATGATACTTGATATCTATATGCTTTGTCCTGTTATGCATCATTTTGTTAGCTGCAATTTTATGCGCCGACTGATTGTCATTATAAATTACTACCGCTTTGCTATCCACACCTATCAAACTGTTCAGTAAACTACGTAAATAAAGAGCTTCCTTTGAAGCTTGACTCAATCCTACGTACTCTGCCTCTGTGGAGGACAAGGATACTGTCGCTTGCTTCCTACTCTCCCATGACACTATATTTTTACCTATTTTTAAAATTAATCCAGTGAAAGATTTTTATCAAGTGCCCCTCCTCAATCTGCATCAACATAGCCTCGTAAGTCTAAATCTCTCGACTTCCTAAAAGTGAGACAAAGGTTCGACGTACCCTTCAAATACCTTAAGACCCGTTTCGCACATTTAAAGTGTATTTCGTCATAACACGAATTAAATTGTGAAAGTACACTCACCGCATGCGCTATGTCTGGTCGCGTATTACAGGCCAAATAGTTTAAACACCCTATTAAACTTTGATATGGCAGATTGTTATGGGAATTTGTCGATTTTTCTAACTTCATACCAACTTCCATTGGGGTCGAAACTGGCTTAGCGTCTGTCATGTTAAAGTCATTCAAAATTTCTGAAATGAACTGTTGCTGATCTAGACAAATAACATCTTTATCTCTCCTCAGCCTCATGCCTAAAACATGCCTAGCCGCGCCTAAATCTTTCACTTTGAACTTGTCAAGCAAATCAGTTTTTAATTTTTGCTTCTCTTGTTCACAATTTCCAAAAATAAAAAGGTCATCTACGTAAATTACAACAATTAGCTTCTTATTGTTTTTAAGCTGCTTTTGATACAAACACGGTTCTATTTTTGATTGTACAAAGCCTGAGTTCAACATCTCTTTGTCCAACTCCTTGAACCAAGCATTCGATGCTTGTTTCAATCCATACAAAGAACGCTGCAGCTTACATACCTTGGTTTCTTGACCTTTGACTACTGCACCTTTCGGTTGAAGCATGTAAATGTCCTCTTTAATCTTGCCATATAAAAAGGCAGTCGTGACATCCCATTGGTCAATAAACCAACCGTATTCAACAGCTAGCGAGAACAACATTAGCAGAGTAGAGCTTCTAACTACTGGAGAATATGTCTCAGTATAGTCTACACCACATACCTGTGTGAAACCTTTTGCTACTAGTCTAGCCTTGTACTTCGTTACCTTGCCGTCGCTATCTCTCTTGATTTTGAACACCCATTTGCACTGGATAGGCTTCTTATCAGCTGGACGATCCACCAACGTCCAAGTCTGGTTCTCCTTTAGTGACATAATTTCATCATCTATCGCTTTCTTCCATAAGTCACCATCGGGTCTCGCTAACGCTTCATTAATAGTCAATGGATCATCATCAAGATTGCTCTCCTTGGCATACATAACATTGCATCCGTACCGATCGACTTGTCTGCGTTCTCTTATGGGATACCTTCTTTCTGATTCAGGTATTGTCACTTCGTCTTCAGTCAATACGTCATCAGGTACTCGCTCTGGTACTACAGGTTCAGGCTCTATTTCCTCTACGTTCTCGTCTTCAGCATCACGGTACACATCATCGTGAGCCTCCAAGGGTTCAGATCTGCTTGTAGATTCGTTGGGTAAACTGGAAGGAATAGAATCTGTATTCAGGTTTATGATAACTTCCGACTTTTCCACGTTTTCTTTTTGCAGAAAGACGTTTTCCAGAAATCTAACATCTCTCGCGGTTGTTACTTCACCTGTTTTAGGATTCATCAGACGATAACCCTTCTGATTATCTGGATATCCAATGAAATTCATCGGTTCCGTCTTCATGTCTAGTTTCCGTCTCTTTTGTTTTGGTATCAATTTATTCGCCAAACAACCAAAGATTTTCAGATGACTGACATCCACATCTTTTCCAGTCCAAAGCTTCTCTGGTACCGCATTGCTCAATGCTTTTGTGGGGCTTCTGTTCTTTAGGTATACAACAGTATTTACAGCCTCGGCCCAATACTTCTTGCTCAGGTTCGATTCTGACAGTAATGTTCTTGCCTTTTCTATTATAGTCCGATTCGCTCTTTCTGCGACAGAATTTTGTTCTGGCGTGTACGGTACAGTCGTCTGGTGTTTTATACCTGCAGACTTCAAAAATGATTTAAATTTACCGTTACAGTACTCTGCGCCGTTGTCAGACATTTAATGGATTTACTTGTCTCATTCTCAACTTCCGCCTTGTATTCACGGAACTTATCGAAAGTTTCACTTTTGTTCTTTAAAAAATAAACATGGGTCTTCCGAGTATAATCATCGATAAATAGAAGAACGTACCTCGAACCACCAAATGACGGCTCCTCGATTGGTTCACAAACGTCGCTAAAAACCAACTGCAAGACCTCATTCGCTCTCGTACCTTGATTTTTAAAGGGACTTTTGCAGGTCTTTCCTTCGATACATGGAATACATGGCTCGCATAAATCGGTACTCTTAAATTCCATACCAATTACTAAAACTTTCATTTTATTCATATAATTACGCGATAAATGAGCTAATCTTTTATGCCAAATGTTCGAAATATTTTCATTTTGTTTTGACAATGTCACATTCACGACGTTGTTTTTGTTTTCTGTCAACTCATAAATTCCGTCGACCTCTTGACATCTTGCAATAATTCGATTCTTATTTTGAATCATGCAACCTCCTTTGTCAAAATTCATGCAATAATTCTTCTTGGTCAAATCGCTCACCGAAATTAGGTTCATGGATAAATCAGGAACATGTAAAACGTTTTCTAAAATTAATTTTTCGTTTTCGCTGACTCGTGGCTCAGCATTTCCTCGTCCTTTCACCAATAATTTCTCCCCGTTTGCTACTGCGATCTTCATGTTGCCCTTTTCAGGTTGATAAGACAACAATTTGTTTTTATCGTGGGTCATATGATTTGAGCACCCACTGTCTAAATACCACTTATCTTTATTTATCGCCTCCTTCATATTCAGGCAGATATTCGCGGTTTTGATCCGCTCCTTGCATTCGGACGCCTTGTGTCCTTGTTTGTGGCACTTAAAACACTTGTAGACGAACTTCTGCTTACGATCTTTAGTTTTAGTGTTAGATCTCGCATCGTTCTTTGCTTTACGTGTAACTAAGGCTTGTTCGTACTCTGTGTTCAACTTACTCTGTCTACTTCCTTCTTGTAACAATTTCGTTTTAATTTGCTCTAACGTGATCTCTTGTCCACTATTATCTACAGCCATGATGAGAGGGCTGTACTCAGCGGTCAATCCACCCAGCAAAATCGATATGATCCAATCATCAGGGATTTGAGCATCAATATCGGACAATTGTTGTGTCAGGAATGTAATTTTGGATATGTAGCTTTCCATAGAATCGAAATTCTCTAACTTACAGTTGAAAAGCTCTCGCTGAATATATATACGTCTTCCCCAACCTTTGTCTTCATACGCTTTCTGTAAGCTGTTCCAGGTTTCTTTCGCAGTCTTCGCATTGTAGACGTGGGTAAAGCACTCTGGTTCTAACAACAGACATATTGTCGTTCGTGCTTGCCGGTCTACGTCAGCGTTTACTACATCTTTAGAAATTACTCCCCACCAGTTTTTGTTCTCCAAGTAATTTCGCACCAAGAATTTCCAGTTTGGGTAGTCGGACGATCCTTTCAGCTTCTTGATACCACTTATGCCAACTTCAGCTGACATAATTGATATTTCGCAAGTTTTACAGGCACAATTATTATTCAAACCACTCAACTATTTATACTCTAGCACTATCAGAAAAAACCCCAGGCACACTCCTGGGCCCATAACCTAATGGAAAGCATTAGGGGCAATAATAAGCAGTGGTCTGATAAATTACTTTATTTCGTGGTGAATACTTTTACACAAGTGACAAGTGACAAGGTACAAAAACATAAGCCGTAACTATATTAATTTGAATCGGTGACAGGCGTGTGCATTGTGCAACAGGCCAGTGCATACATATATGCGACCTCTTCCAATATTTACGACGTTGCCAACTTTTAGGATAAACCCTCATAATGATATTTTTATCATTGTTCTAAAAGGATAATTCATCATCATTTCACCCGAAAGACGTCCACTGCTGGACATAGGCCCCAAGCACCGCCACTTCGACTGATTTTGTGCTTTCCGCATCCAGCGGATTCCTGCGGCCTTCACAAGGTCATCGGTCCATCTTGGGGAAGGCCTTCCAACGTCTTCCGGTACGGGTCGCCTCTCCAGAACCTTTCGACCCCATCGGTCATCCGATCTGCGAGCAATGTGCCCTGCCCATTGCCACTTAAGTTTGGCAATTTTTCGGGCTATGTCGGTTGCCTTGGTTCTCCTGCGGATCTCTTCCTTTCTGATTCGATCACGTAGGGAAACTTCAAGCATAGCCCTCTCCATTGTCCTTTGGGTGACTTTTAGCATTCTGATAAGACCCATTGTGAACGACCACGTTTCAAAGGATTATTGTCTGACTTATAATATTTGTAACGCTTCCGAAATGTCAAAATTAGCGTTGACTGACAATCTTTTGTACAACAGTATCGTTATGATACTAAGCCTTCTATCTCTCTCATTCTTATGGCATAGTGATCACAAAAGACAAAGTTAACAAAAAATTGTTCAATAAGGTATTTTTCCTGAATTGTAAAAAAAAAACTACTAACCAAATCGCTATACAGGGTGTCAGGGACATCGACGCGAAAACTGAAACCATGGATTCAGTACATGATTCTGAAATTTTTCGTCGGTTATTTTTTTTTAAATCTGCTGTTTCGTACAAAAGTGCAATACGGAAAGTGCCTACGCGGTCAAAATGTATGGAACAGCAGATTTTTTTTAAAATAACCGACGAAAAATTTCAACACAGGGGGGTTCAGAATCATGTACTGAATCCATGGTTTCACTTTTCGCGTCGATGTCCCTGCCACCCCGTATACATTACGTTATAAAAAACCTAAAAAAATTACCTACATTGTACTAACCTCTTCCTGTCCAGTTTTACACCGGCTTCCAAAAAACCGGTAAAAACAGGACAACTTCAAACTCAAAAAAGGCACACAGCAAAGAAAAACCAGTATCTAAACATTACATAAAAAACTTTTCATATCTTTTCCTAAAGAAAAAGTCTTTGTCAATACAAGAATTTTTCCCAGAAAACTTGCTCCGTACACATTATCGTTAAAGTTTTGTCGAAATATTGGTTCAGCGCTGCGCTAGCTGCTCGTAAACTTGCGTGGTTTACTGTACTTTGTGCACTTTGAAATGGGGAACACCATTCGAATAGTTTTACGTAGTTCCGTATATAATAAAATGTTGTTTTATGCGGATATCATACTTTGTGTTGATACAGCTTTGGTTACTTTTAGGGTTCCGTACCCGAAGGGTGTCAAACGGAACCCTATTCTTGAGCCTCCGCTGTCCGTCTTTCCGTCTGTCTGTTAGCGGGCTGTATCTCATGAACTGCAATAGGAAAACGGTTGAAATTTTAACAGATTGTGAATTTATATTGCCACTATAACATTGCTTTAATTAAACTAAAATAGAGTTAAAAATTAAAATAGTTCGCCATACAAGAAACGTGTTAACCTATTGCATAGCTTTTATCGCGGGCTTTGAGCGCGGCGACCAAATCAAGAAATTCCGTAACGAAAATAAAACCTAACACCCCCCACTCCGCCTACCATGTAATGACGGATGATGACATAAAACAAAATTACGTAATTTTTGTTTTATGTCATCATCCGGCATCATCCCAAGTGTAGCGTTGACAAATAGGAAGTATGGAGGTTACAAATGCTATGCAATAGCTTTACCGCGGCAGTCCCCAAGTGCCACACGTTTTTTTTTAAATGTTGTACGGTTTGGAAAAAAGTTTTCGCGAAAATCTAAATTTGCCCTTATCGTTTTACCAATAAAAATTATACCAATTTTATTATGGCGGTATAATGGGTAGGTACAGAACTGCGATTACTGCAACGCGGTGATTAACATAAGAGAAAAGAATCGTCAACAGTATTACTTGTAAACACAATTAAATACGTAATAAACCTAACGGGAACTAAGTGGTATTTTCTCTACGCGCTTCAACCTAAACAACAACCTTAACAACAACAACTCTGCAAGTATACGAACCGTACAATATAAATTATGTGACTAAATGATAATTGTCAAGTATTTTTTTCGAATACCATCTAATGAGTCACAAAATATGTCCAGGTTTGAATTTAAGTTTTTGTTGAGCATATTGTACTCGTAATGGTTAATAAAATCCTATACTATTAAATGAGCAATATTTTCATTTATATCTATTTACATAAATTCTCGTGTCACAATGTTAGTTGCCATACTCCTCCGAAACGGCTTGATCGATTTTTATGATTTTTTTTAAGTATATTTGGTAGGTTTGAGAATCGGTTGTTATCTATTTTTTATACCCCTAAGTGATAAGGGTGGTCCACCCCAACCATTTATATGGCAAAACAACGTTCGCCGGGTCAGCTAGTATAAATATAGATATATGTATTTCTAATCACGTTCTCGAAAACGGCTCTAACGATTTCGATGAAAGTTGCAATAAAGGGAGCATGAAATTTGCAATATATATTACGGGGGCAAAAAATCCATTTAGCTAGGTGTCATATCTGGGAAAATTCGTTTTCTCCGTATTTTCACCCGGGCAGAGCTCCGTCGCCCAAAGTTTAGAATAATGAAAAATATCTACCTTAGAATAACGACATGGCAGCAAGAAATTAGTAAGTAGCTACTGTCATGGAAGCATGGAATTAGTATGAACTAGGTGATGAGGATTCGAAGTCATGTCATTCAGTGAGGGTAGTCACCAGTAAAAACAAACTTAAAAAATACATTAAAATTAATAAATACATTGTTAAAACACAAAAAATGATTAAAAGACAAAAGTTCTTTATTAAAAATGTTAAACTTAATAGAGAAAGGCTAAATTTACTAAAACAATTAGATATGTATTCTTTTAATTTGGAACAAAGTACTAGGAAATACAACATTGACACAGAGTACTTGCAATCTGAACTTCACCATTTACAGGAGAAACTTAGTTCAATGACTAACAAATATAATACCTCTGAACATCTAATGAGGGAATATGTGCTGGCAATGAATGAGCTGGTAAACTCACAAACAAACAACTGTGAGCAGTGTCAAACTCCATCCAAAGTACTTACACCGGACCATTCATTGACAACATGCAATACCACCTTACCGCAGCCCTGTGTTGATTTGACATTTCCTGCTATCAATAGTTCAAATAAATTAACTAAACAAATTGTAAAAAATGATGTAGTATTATTTTGTGATGAGATTGGAAAGGACTTAGGCCACTTGTTGACAGATGAATATCCAGGACACTCCATAATAAATTACTGTATGCCTGGTTGTTCTTTATTTGACATCATGAAAGAAATTATTAAATGTAACTTTAACCAGGGCACTACATTATTAATTTTTATGGGTAATAGGGGAAATGTGAACAAAGGAGAATTGCTCCAATATTATAGAACATTGTGTAATCTAAGTTTAAGAAAAATTGTGTTGTTTACATTCCCATATAGTAACAGTTTGCCACAGGAAGAAAATAGCTTAAGATTCGAATTAAATATGACATTGTATAATTGGACATTCAATAATAATCTGTTCCATCTAGTTGACACTAACAATTATGTTGGTAATAATTTGAATTTGACAAGAGATAGATATAATACTGTTATGTACTATCTTTCTAACTATTGCAAAGGACAGATAGCTGTGTCGCTATCATATTTTTTTTCTATTTCAGCCAAAAATTTGGCTAAACAACTTGCTTCTTTTGAGCAATGCAACGACATTTTGAATAATTCTGCCAATAATTTGGCAACAACTAATGACATTAATTATCATTTAAATTAGAAATTAGGACAATAGAGGAAACCTCTTGCTTAATAAATAAAGAAATTTTAAATACTGGTTTAAATAATCAAAATGTTAAAAAAAGTTCTTCTTTGATATCTCACCCAGCAAATTGTAGTAATCTAAATAAATGTAATAATAATACTCTAAAAATTGTTCATCAAAATATACAGGGTGTGATAGGTAAGGAATTAGAATTGGAGCTGTTCATGAACTGTAGTAATATTGATATCCTATGTGTAACTGAACACTGGTTGAAAGTCCACCAGTTCATGTTCAGCTTTAACAACCACCGGGTTGCCAGCTCATTCAGCAGAGTTAATATGATACGTGGTGGCTCTCTAATAATTGTTCGTAACAATATGAAATTTAAAGAACGTAAGGATATTGTGAGCCTCTCTGTTGAGCGAGTCATTGAAATAGCTTGCATTGAGCTTGAGCAGTTCATTGTAATGAGCGTGTACAGGCCCCCATGTGCTTCATATGATATTTTTGAAAAATATATGGAAGAAGTATTATTAAAGACTTGTAACAGTAATAAAACAGTTTTAGTCTGTGGAGACTTCAACATTAATATACTGGAAAAATCTGCTGTAGTAAATAAATTTATAACTTTATTAAAGTCATATAATTTGTACAATACATTCTTTGAGCCGACTAGAATAACTGCCACTAGTGCTACCTGTATTGACAACATTTTTACAAACTTAAGACCTTCCAGCCATTTCATTATAAATGAGTTAGACTCTGATCACTGTGGCCAGTTAGTCACTTTCCCTCAGAAAACAGTCAGAGCTCAAAAAAAACTTGTAAGTTTTGTTCCTATAAATAAAAGTCGCTTAGGACAATTTAAAAATAATTTAATGGAAAAACTACCGGGTTTGCCTTATCATAACGACCCGGATCAAGCTTACACTTTACTATTTAACCTCATCAATTGTGAGTTTAGTAAGATTTTCACCTCAAAAACATTGTCTGTTTGTGACCGCGTTCTATTTAGTGACTGGGCAACTCCAGGTATTTACAAAAGTAGGCAGAGGTTATTTGAATTGTATCATGAAAAAACATGTAACCATGATGAAACTTTTAAAGAATTTGTTAGGAAATATTCTAAAACTTTTAAAAGAGCCTGTTCCTCAGCAAAAGCCATAAACATTAAAAATAAAATAAAATCTTCTGGAAATAAAATTAAAACAACTTGGAATATAATTAATTCAGAAACGGGAAGAACGACAGTACGGAATCGTGACTTCCATCTAAAAATCAATGATGTAGATATTAAGGCAGACGTGGAGGTGGCAACTGAGTTTGAAAATTTCTTCACTAACATTCCCATTTTAACAACCAAAACTCTGTCATCGTCGTCCTCCACTTCTGCTTACTCAATACTTAAAGAATGTGTACCAGAATGTGACAAACTTTTTGAATTCACAATTATTACTGCTAAAGACATTATAGAATCTTTTAAAAATCTTGATGTAAAAAAAACTGCTGACCTTTGGGGATTATCAGTACATACCGTGTCCTCAATAATTGATGTTATTTCACCCTTTTTAGCAATCGTTTTTAATTCTTGTATTGCATCTGGTGTATTTCCTGATCTGATGAAACTTAGCAAAGTGATTCCACTGTTCAAATCTGGCAGCACAACTGATCCCACAAATTATCGGCCTATTTCGATATTACCTACATTGAGCAAAATCTTTGAAAAATTAATTTTAAAACAAATGTTAGGACATTTCAATGCACATAATTTACTTCATCTGAAACAGTTTGGTTTTACTAAGGGTCGTTCAACTACAGATGCGGGCGTGGAATTACTGAAGAACATATTCGAGGCCTGGGAGGAGTCGCAAGATGCTCTTGGCATTTTCTGCGACTTGTCCAAGGCCTTCGATTGCGTACATCATGATACTCTCATCAGGAAACTGTACCACTATGGTATGAGGGACAAGGCTCTTGACCTTCTGACTTCTTATCTGAACAACAGAATTCAGAGGGTCGATGTTAATGGCAAGAGATCTGCAGGATCTGCGGTCACCATGGGCGTTCCGCAGGGTTCAATTCTTGGTCCTTTCTTGTTTTTAATTTATATAAACGACTTACCTTATCACATAAGGGATAATCACAAGATCGTATTATTCGCAGATGATACTTCCCTCATTTTTAAAATCAAACGTCAGTTAGTCAACTTTGAACAAGTTAATGATGCACTCTCTAAAGTTGTGCACTGGTTTAATGTAAATAATCTTCTCCTGAACGAAAAAAAGACTAAACTCATTAAATTTTCAATGCCAAATGTCAGGCAGCTATCTACCAATGTCCAGGTTAATGGAACAGAGTTGGACCCTGTTGAGTCGACAGTTTTTCTTGGAATCACTATTGACGGTAAATTACAATGGGGCCCACACATAGAAAAATTGTCAGGAAGGCTAAGTTCGGCCGCCTATGCTGTTAAAAAAATTAGACAGATAACTGACGTAGAAACAGCCAGAATTGTTTATTTTAGTTATTTTCATAGTCTTATGTCATATGGGATTCTTCTCTGGGGAACCTGTGCGGACATTAATACTATCTTTGTTCTACAGAAAAGGGCTGTTCGAGCCATTTACAACCTAGGTCCAAGAGATTCCCTTAGAGAAAAATTCAAAGAAATAAATATTCTGACTGTAGCCTCACAATATATTTTTGAAAACCTATTGTATGTGCACAAAAATATATCCAATTTTAAGAAAATGTCCGATATTCATAGTTTAAATACCAGGAATAAACACAATCTTGCTGTACATCGTACACGTCTCCACAAAGTAGGCAACTCATTCATGGGTCAATGTATACGCTTTTACAACAAACTCCCCATTGACATT
The DNA here is from genome assembly GCA_949152395.1 of Agrochola litura. Taxonomy (NCBI): domain Eukaryota; kingdom Metazoa; phylum Arthropoda; class Insecta; order Lepidoptera; family Noctuidae; genus Agrochola; species Agrochola litura. The sequence continues at coordinate 18,955,494 of OX424514.1, read as the reverse complement.
CGAAACTTACCCATTAAACGGTTTAAAATCTGTATTAAAACCAAACTTTGTAAAAAAGGGTACTATACAATTTCAGATTATTTAGAAGATAGAAAAGCTTGGGTTTGAACTGCTCGCTCTGCTAAGCCTTGTGATAAAACCATAAAATTAGACTTTTTAATTATTATGTAAAATCAACATATACCAGTTTTATAAACACATTGACATTGTTGAAAATTATATTCAAAATTACAAGATTACTTTGTAAAGTATTATATTATTTTAACTATTGTGAATGTGAGGATTATGTGGATATTGTTTTTATTTCTCTGCTAGTTTTAGTGATGGTCTGGCAGTTTGAGTAGTTTATGCGGCCTACCCAAATGTCCTTTCTTTGGTATTGTTCGTCGAGTTGAGCTCCTTGAGTTCTGAGTTGAGCTCCACGATTACTGACAAATGCTTGCACTGACTGGACAGGTCCACTCAAATCTGTGTGGTTCTTTCCTCAAAAGACCTTTTCAGACACTTATCTACATGGTCCTCATATGGCCTGACCAAGATTATGTCTGGACTTTAAAAGAGACTGCGACCTCTGAGTTTGTTTCGGCCTTTCTTCTCAGAGTAGTCAGATAGGAAACGCCGAACTCATCTAGCTTATTTTTAATTTTTTTTTATATGACGTGTAAAAGTGATTTCGATATCCTATTTACAGAATAAACAATTTCATTTCATTTCATTTCATTTCATTTCATTTCATTTCATATCATAAACTATTATATGAGCTTTCCCTATTTTCACTCGAGCACAGCTCGGTCGACCAGGTACCAGTTCTTATTAGCGGACCATGGGTACCGATATTGGTACGACATAATGGGCGGGACATAGCTGATCACAATCTCATTATTTTAAGACCTGTATTATGTACCTACCTATGATCCACAATAAAGATATTGATTGATTGATTGAAAATGTCTTAGTTAAGACAACGCGGGGTCTCTTATTCACAAAAGGAGCCGCAATCATTATTATTAGAGTGTTCAATTATATTTTTACAAGCACCAAATGGGAATTATTGGAATTTATTATTGCCTTTATTTATTTTCACAGAAACCGAAATATCAAACAGCTTTAATGTATAAATATAAAACCTCCTACGCTTAAATACGAAAAGGTTAAATTCATAAGTAAATATAATTAGTATTTCGAACGAAAATGTAATAGTAAATGGTATTTCTATCCCGTCACCAGCAATACAAAAATATACCAAACGATTTTATTTTCTCGCAAATCGTTCGAAGGCTTTATAGGGATTTTCTTTGAATTTACTGCTTCATAATATTTCAAATGTTCATTTAAAATTTTATATTTTCTTTTGAGGATTTCAACTTTATCCGTTAAAGTGTTATGTTCACAAAATGATTAAATTCCATACCTAGGAGCTAGAGCATTTCCAGACATCAAATAGGAATGCTGCATTTTGCGTACTTAGGCTCGCAACCTTGCTGCCTGACTAATCTTATTCACAAAGAGTCCCTTTTAAATAATGAAAAGAAGAACTTTAGCAATGCGTCATACAGTTTTATTTAAAAAAGATTCTTCTACTTAAGAACGTGCATTCTGAAAGTGGGCAACGTCGCAAATAGCTGTCAAATATTTCGTATGTTTTGATCAGGGATGTAACGGATATCTGCATCCTCATCCGCATCCTCATAATTTCTATGGGGATGTGACCCTACTTACGTTGTTCGCTCAAATAGTGAATTTTTTTAAACTCGTTTCGAGCTAAATGTGCGGGCTGGAGTGTGAGTGACACGTTCCTATTGCCTGAATTCGCAGTGTCCCTGTCCTATGACAGACGATCGGCTGCACGTGACAGTGGTGGCATGATTGTGGTGTTAGGTGTCAAAACAAGGACTATTTTTCATACAACATCTGTATCCGCACCCTCATCCGCATCTTCAATATGGAATTTTCCAATATCCGTACCCTCATCCGTATCCTCAAACCCGATTATCTTGACATCCTTATCCGCATCCTCATCCGTGATACGACATCCGTTACAACCCTGGTTTTGATTAATTTGGCAATACTACTGTATGGAAATATGAATTAAGGTTAACTAAATTATGAATTATGAAATTCAATAATTATTTAACAATTTATGTACACACATATAAACAGATAAGAAGAAAGGAACAGAAAAATACGTACAAAGGTGATGCTTATTTCTATAGAAATCTCTTCCAGCATACCTGCGATAGGAAAGTAGTTAAAGAGATGTAGACAACGTGTGTAAGAGTAGAAGAGAACACAGAATACATAAAATAAAAAACTTAACTATACACTAATTTAAATATAAACATACAACATGAGAATATACATACTTCTAAAATACATATCACTAAAATAGATAAAACTACTTTATAAAATAATAAATACATATTATGCATATTAATTAATATCGTAACACCGAATATTTAGTTTTAGATGTAAAAAACGAACTATACAAATAAATGCTGTCATCCGGAAACGTCTGGAAGAAGACTGGCAGCATTGCCACGTTGAATGACAATATTTATTCTTTGGCCAAAAAACGAGTTAGCCCTCTCTCTGGTTGCGTGAGGTGTCAACCAGTAGATGAGAAATTTCCTTAATAATATTTAACTTAGTAATAGCACGGATATCTCGATGTTTTTAAGTATCACCGTTGCACTCGTGCAAAGCTGGGGTCGGTCGCTAGTATTGAATAAATGCTAAATTAAAACTGTCAGTATATCGCCACCGCCACCACTGTTTTGCGTAAAAATGAGTCTCGGTTGAGTGCTTCTGACGTAAACACTACATGCAAGCTTTTATGCCCAGATTTTATCCACTGTACTGATTTTATTGTGAGCCCCACTATTATTTCTGAACGATAAAAGCTGTTTTGTTTGACATTTTGAAAAAGAAATGAAGTCTTGCATATGAGGGAAAGAGTAGTTTTTTTTTCATTTTTCCATTTGGATTTTCTTGGGTACCAGTGACTTTTGGTAAAAGAAATCATCACAGAGAAAGTGAAAATTATTATTTATTTACCTACTTTCAAGCCACTTCTGGGCTAAGAAAATTGAAACGTTTTAACGTTCAAGCCTCGCGGTTTGACACTGACGCACGCTTTACGTCACTTGTGACATTTTTCCGATTTTTTCGATCTTACCTGGTTTTTGAATAATCTCTGACGAGTATATCCGCCAGGCCATAGAGTGAAACTTTCCACAGACCATAATTATTAGCCTTTATTTTATAATGAAAATAGATTTTTTAAACGTGTTTTTGCGGTTAAACTTCTCCTCCACAATAAAGTACTTAATGCCTTAAGCATTGCACCTGTCAACCAAAGGTGGTGAAGAGATTAGATGGCAGGTGCTCTGTTTGAGATTATACATATATCAAAATGAATTATAAATAAAATAGGTACACAAGTACATAAGTAGGTTAGGTTGGGTTAGGGGATTATTGGCTTGATAATGATTCGTTACTTCTTTGTTTGAGAAGATGTGTATGTCCTGCCTTGGATTCCTTTAAGCCACTGTTTTGAGACGATTGAAATAAATTGTCAGTTAAAAATAATGTAGAACCTACTATGACATATCCACTCCTTTGCTGCAGTTACATTAAATGTAATGATAGGTATTAAAAATAATGTCATAACGCAATTTTTAGAGGTCTTCTTATTCTTCTTCTGTTGACATAATTATAAGAATAGCCAGTCAAGAATGATAGTAGCGACGCTGACTTTCGAAGTCACTCGAGAACGCTATTTTTGTTATCTCGTTAAAAAACATCGTGTAGCTTCCTACAATTTCTTTTGGTAACAGCATCTCAAAAATAACAAAACACTGTCATACCTTTGTGAAACTAACCAGCTTTATTATTTTGTTTCCACTTGTTGTTGTTAAAATCAAACAGAGCGTTCTAGTGTTACCTACCTGTAGTTGACAAAGCCAAAGTGATCGTTAGCCCCGCGATTGTGTGGCGTCTCTTCAGAACAATGGGTTTACTATGGGTTTAAGTCACTTTTATTTGGTACTAGCTTTTGTCCGCGGCATAGCCCGCGTGGATGTCAGAAAATATCCCACGTAAACGTACTACCGGGATTTAAAGGAAGCGAAGCAATGATCGCATACCTAATAGAGGAAAAGGTCATTGACTCTTGTCCAAGCCGCCACGCGCCCGCGTTGCCGTCAACCATAATTATTTTGTTACGCGTAATATTAAATCTGTGAAATCTTTTAAAGTATAAATTTCAATGATATGATGCCAAGACATATTTTAATCTAAATTATATGCCCAATTTAAATTAAAAAGATATTGGTTATGGATAAATATAATACCGGTCAAAATAGCTTCGGTAATAACAATGGTTATTGTGGGTCATCCTTAGAAGATAGACTTAACAATATGCCATAGCGAACTTTTTTAATTTTACACCAAAACCTTCCCTTGAATCACTTCGTCCATTGGTGAAACCCGTTTGAAAATCAGTTAGGTAGTTTTTGAGTTTATCGTGTTCAGACAGTCAGACAGACGCAGCGGGGGACTTTGTTTTATAATAAGTAAGGAAAAGGATAATGAAGTAAGGATATCAGCAGAGAGCAGTGGTGGCCCAGAGAAAATGCTCAGGACTTAGGAGTTGTGGGTCGACCAGGCAGGCATTTTACTTTGTGTAAATTATTTCATCACCACTGTTCTCAAAATGGTGAAGGAAAATATCGTGAGAAAACCTGCATGTCCTAGAACCAAAAATTCGAAGACGTGACATCCACAAACCCGCACTGGGCCCACTCACAAAGAGGAGGCCTGCGTCCCAGCCAGCAGTGAGAACATTAAATAGGCTGATTATGCTACTTGGTGTATCATCGACTGGACTAACTGATTTGCCGGTTCATTTATTGTTTTTTTTTTTAATGGCGTCTCGCAGGTTAACTTAGAAGGTTGTCGGCTGCTTAACTGGACTTTCTTAAGGCTGCCTCAATAAATTAAGGCCTCCAGCCAGAGTATAAAATGTAGGAAATAAGCGACTACACGCTAAGGGCACCCCCTGTGGGGTGCGGACTTCGGATTAGGGCGTCACTGGGGGAGGACAGCAAGGGACAGGCTGGATTGGATTAATATTTTAATATATATTTAAATATCTCGGGACCTTAGGGTCCCGGTCTTTTGGAAGGCGTACGAGGAGCCGAAGCCAACTCGCCCCTTCGACAATTTTATATGGAATAAGGCACCAACCGACGATTATCCCTGTTCGCATTATGCAAGTGCAGCCAAGGCCAACCCCCGGTTGGTGAAGGACTATTGTAAAATATGGAAACAAAGGTATTGTACTGTGGGTTTGGGTTGCTAAAGTGGACTGGTCACCTGGAACTATGGAAGGACTATGGCCCCTGCCTGATCAATGTTTTATATGCACACGGATAAAATTGCAAGGGGTGACTTGCACACTCAATAATGGGCCCCCGAAAACGGTCGCTAGCACAAAGTGTCGTAGCAGTCGGCTGTCTGTCTGTCTCGAGCGGGCTGTCTCGAGCATGGGTCAGAACGGTTAACTTATTGTAAAATTTTGTTGTAGAAATACGAAACGCTTTGACAGCGAGGGCTACTTGTATAGGCCATCAAACTCAAAAACTCAAACTCAAAGCATTTGTTTCAAATAAACCAATTACAGGCACTTTTTAACTATCAAGGGCGAGTATCATCAGGGCAAGACAAAGCGTTAAAGGGTTTTCTTCAAGGAAATTATTAATAGCAGTTCGGAGTCTGGATTTATATCCGGTTGAACGCAATAGGCTAAGAGAGTAATCATCATAAATGATGCTGGATAAAGAAGGGACACCAACGAAAAGATGAATAGACTTGTGAGAGAAGATAGGAAAGAACAGGGAGTGAATGATAGATGAATGACAGGGGAGAAACAGTAGGTGGGACCTAGCAAAATATAAGGACAGTAAAATGTTGAAAGTTTGAAATAATAACTTACCCTCCATTTTTAGGGTTCCGTAGTAAACTAGGAACCCTTATAGTTTCGTCAAGTTCGTCTGTCTGTCTGTCCGCAGTCTAGCTCCGAGACCCTTAGTACTAGAAAGCTGTAATTTGCCATAGGTATACATATTAATTACGTCAACAAAGTGGTAAAACAAAATTATGAAAAACATTTTTTTTTAGGGTACCTCTCCTACGAGTAGTGGTGATGTTTTTTTTTTTTACCCATTGTGTGGGGTATCATTGCAAAGGTCTTTCAAAAACATTAAAACATTGTGAGTTTGTGAAAACCATTTTTGGATTCAAGGATCCGTTTGCGAAATATTAAGTTAAAGTGCTAATTTTTGTTAGATTGATTTCTCTGCCAGCTAAATGGTTGGTTTTGGATGTGTGAAAAAAATCACAGCAGTAATTTATATAACGAAATTAAAAGGAAAACTATCACAGCTAAGTAGGCTTTACAAGTTAACGAGTAATAATCGACCAACTTAACTTTGCAGTTGCAAAAACATGTTTTCCCATACATTCCGTATGGGAGAACATATTTTTCAACTACAAAGTTAAGTTTGTTTTTGGGATAAATTCATCCCAACTACGGAACCCTTCATTGTGCGTGGTCCGACACGCACTTGGTCGTTGTTTTTTCGTCTCGACACGGCACCCGCAACTGACAGCACCGTGACAATCGCTTAGGGTCTCATCAATGAGCATGTCTGTGTGAGTGTGCCGTTTCGAACGTTTACTACGTAGTTTCTGTACTGTCCATAATTATTTATACTGACATCTGTCAAAACATTGAAATGAATAATTTTCTAATTTTCAATATTAATGTACACATACACCTTCATCAACATCCACTGTGTAGCAGACAGACACAAAACGCGACTTTGTGTTAACTACATCAAGATTCAAAATTCTATACAAATACCTACCGGTTGAAATTCAAAAGTGAGTTTGTCACCACTAGTACGCCAGGCGTCAAACGTATCTAGTTACGTTGAGGAAGCGCAAGACTTTGAACTATAGTACACCCTCAACAATTTATTATTACTATGACCTTTCATTCTGTAGTTCTATCATTTAATTTATTTAAGTGGTCTCTGGTTTCCTTTGTGCTGGGAATAATCTTAAAAAAGAAAATAATTTTATCATTGTGCTAATTAACAATTTTTTGTGTCGTTACAGGTCGTCAGAAGCCTGGATGTCTGACAACTAGTCTTACCAAGGGGTATCGTATTACCCAGTAATACTTACCCTAGGGTGTGGAAGTCAGACAGGCAGTCGCTCCATGTAAAATACTGGTATTCAGCTGCATCCGGTTAGACTGAGAGCCGACCCCAACATAGTTGGAAAAAGGCTGGGTAGATGATGAGGTGATGCTAATAGGGATGAAGCCTGGGTAAAAAAAAAGAAATTCTATTTAGTCCGTCCGTCAGTTAATAAAAAATTTATTAGACACGTACTTTTTTTTATAATATTAGTAAAAATACTACAACTAAAACGCATTAAAGTTGGGGAGTGGCACTCGCTACGTCGCAAGTAATTATAAAATGTACATACTCGTGACGTCATTGCATATTTTAACTCAATGTATCGCCGTAATCTTTTGATGACGTAAAAAAACGAAAAAAATAGGAGCCAAAAAATAGAAAAAACTTTTAGTCATCATCCATATAAACAATTATTATTACTCACTGAAAATTAATGCGTAGATGAAGTTGTAACTTTGTCTGCTTGTATTGTGTTGAAGTGAAAACTTCTTTAGGCGCGTTGGGCATTTTTGAGATGGGAAAAACAATTGAACTCGCGACACCGTTACCGAAACCTCATTTTCGTAAACGCGATTGTGCTCTTTATTTATATTGTGTTACGGATCAATGTTCTATGTAAAAAGTTTTCTACTGTCTTTAAGTAGAAAACTTTTTACTCGACGGCCACAAAGTATGTACGGTTATTTACAAAATCATGATTTTACAGGAGAGCGTTTAATAATTTTGATTGTTTATCTAAATCTGACTAAGTATTTCTAATCGCGATTAAAAAGGTGTGGAATAAAATATGAACCAAAATTCACACCAACACCTCAAATTCAGATGCAAAAACAGTACTGTATCTTTTTTTTCTTTTGCTTATATCTTAAAAATGGCGTGTTCAATCGCAAAAATAATGAAAATTTCGACCCCCTTTATAAAATCCATAAACCCCTAAGACTCAAAATGTAGGTAATAATTTTTGTTATTTTCCATACAAAAAGTGAAAAATTCCATATAAATAAAATACGTCGAGCCTGCGCGCCTCTGGCTCTAAAAAAAATTACCAAGGACCAAGGAAATGGTTAAATCCAATATAACTGTAATTTTTTTTTTCCAAAATACGATACTTACTTCGACACTTTGAGTTTTTTTTTTGTAGTTGACGAATAAAAATTGAGAATCAAACAGAAAAAAAAATCCTACAACAGAACAAAGAATTCTGAGTCGAATTATGAAAAGAGTGAATTTCGTAAAAAGTGCAGTTGAGTCTTTCTACTTTCCTGCCGTCCTGTCTACACGGAACGTCATTTTTGTCTACTCTCCCGTCGACAAAACTCGTTTCTACGGTGGTCATGCTACGCGTGCAGAAAGGTCAGGTGCGTAGTACTCGCAACCGGCGTGCGTGTATGACCAGATGTACGAACGTAAACGAGGCAAAAGGAGTATGTAAAGAGCGTAGCAGGTGGCGTTCTGTAGTTTATGCCAACCCCCTTGAGAAGGCGTGAGTTTATGTATTGGGTAGATATGGGTAGAATAAGAAAATTTTTATATTATTAACTTTCAGGCATAATTCGATTCAAAATTCAAAAGTCATTTATTCAAATTAGGCTGAGAATCAGCACTTTTAAACAAACAGTCCCTCAAAACGCCTGCCATTCAGACTCCTAGTGATTTTTTGTATATTGGCGTGTGCTAGCTGACATATGGCCAGTAATTTATAATTAAAATAATGTTTTGTGTTGCATAATAATTTTGCATACTATTGTTTAGAATCATTTTATTTTTCTAACTTGAACAGACAGCTGTGCTGCTGGGGAGTTTGTTGCGCCACTTCTTCTTCCCAGCTAAAGGCACTAGGAAGTGGTGCAGGGTGGGCGTTTTTGGGGGACTGTCTTATGTAATTTTGACGTTCGAAAAGTGCTGATTCTCAGCCTAGTTTGAATAAATTACTTTTGATGTTTTTTTTTTTAATTTTGAATTTTAGCTGGGAACAACAAACTCCCCAGCAGCACAGCCGTCTGTCTTCGATCTACCTCCTCGTCTACTTTTATCCAGCTTCTACCAGCCACCCTTCAAAGATTATCACTCCACCTAGCCTGAGGGCATTCTACTCTGCGTTTGAAGATTTGCGGTCTCCACCCAAGAACATAACTACATACATAGTCAAAATCAAATAATTTATTTCAATTAGGCACATAAAAGGTAATTTTGAACGTCTTTACAAGAAAAACTTTTTTTTGAAGCTAACTCAAAAACTACCCAAGCAAAGTTAATACAATTTATATGGGACCACCTCTGAAGTATGATCTACCAAACAAAAAAAAATCATCAAAATCTATTCATAATTGGCGGAGTAATCGCGTAACAAACATACAAAAAAAAAAAAAAAAACATACAGACGAATTGAGAACCTCCTCCTTTTGGAAGTCGGTTAAAAATAGAATTGATTCTAGTCACCCTTTGCAAAAGGTAGTTTTCGTATGGAGAAGAATGGGCAAGAAACTCCACCGTTACTCTTTTAAAATGTTTTACAATATTTTGTATTCATTAATTATAAAATTATATGTGAAATAGTACTTAGTACTGGGTGGATTCGGGTTAAAGAAGAAAAATTATTGAATTTTATAATACGATTCTCGGCTACTTTCATCCAGCTGATACGTAGGTAGTTGGTCCTAGCCTGAGGGCGTCCTACCCTACGTTTGCCGATTCGCGGTCTCCACTCAAGAAAATTCATACATAAATAGGGCATTACTGGCTGTTAATTACTGGTTCCTTAGCTATTATTCAGTGTGACCTTTAACGAGCTACAACTGACACAAATTGAAATCTAATACCCTTGCACCACAGTATAGTAAAGTAACAGTATTATATATCTCGACAGTGACCTTGAAATAATTATCTATGGCCACTTGGTAAATAAACCGTCTGCGTTCGTGCGTAACTGCCACGCACTCAATACTGTTGTGTACCGATATACAACTAAGATTTCGAAGTGCGTCGTTTCGGCCGTTTTCTATGAAGATACGATTCTGTTACTATACTATTTATACTGTGCTTTTACGTACCTATTCAAAAATGAATCATACAAAATTAACACGTAATTACACCCGAGCAATCTAATTAAAGCCAACTAATTAAGTTTGACGCTTCAAACTCATTTATATGCAAATTGCAGCGTTATTGACTAGACAGAGTTTCAAAATAATGTACAAACAATTTGTTAGAGCTGTTTTAGGTCCAAGGTTACTCTGATCAAAGCTGTTTTATAAGATTTATGTTTTTAGCAAAAAAGTACCGATTTCCTGCTCTTATGTCAATTTATTTGTGGTTGGTGTAGTATGTTTTTTTTTCTCTTACAACCATCATGATAACCCGTGGCCACGACAGTTAAAATTGATACAGGCGTGACCTTGCGGAACTCCATTATAAAATACAATAGACGTGTATATATTTAGTAGCCTATTCCGCTGAGCTATTTCTAAAGAGTCATAAAAACCCTGAAAGAAATCGACACGTGTTTCATCTCAACGAGGCATCCTCAGGATAACGATTGACCTGTCGCGAACTCGAACACGGTGTGTTTCCACACCGAGCGCTGAACGCAGAGCTGCGTCGATTTGTTTCAGGGTTTTTTATGGCTCTTAAGAAATAGCTCAGCGGAACAGGTTACTAAATATATCCACGTCTATTGTATTTTTCCATGGCCACGAGCTACACGCTCAAGCAACACGCGTCTTGCGACAGCGACTGCGGAGAAAACAAAAGAAAGAAATTGTTTAGAACTTGTCAGAGTCACCGCGACGGACGGAAACAGGTGACGCGCGCGCGTGAAGCTTGACGCAAGTCGCGTCACAAACCACATCGCTCGAGGCCATGAACGGGAACTTAGTAATATTCTCAACCATTTTCTAGACACAATAAAAAAAATCTTCTGCCACTCAAGTCAGCCAACGTAGCTTAGGATGCCCGCAGGTTAGGTAGAGTGATCCTTTGCAAGGTGGTTGCTAATGCATATTGAGAGTGGCTGACGAGCTTGAGTTCAGTTGCATGCAATTTGAGAAGCCTACCTATATCTAACAGTGGACTGCTAAAAGTCCATCGAAGATCAAACTGAAATTGTACTGAGCAGTATCGCTTAAGAGATTTGATACCTGAATAAATAATTTGCTGCTGTGTTAACCTAATAGGCATAAGTACATACCAGTACTTATATTATTCTATCGTTTAGCGGTCGGTGTGGCAACACCGTTCGCGACAAGTCAATCGTCATCCTGAGGATTCCTCGATGAGAGGTGAAACACGTGTCGATTTCTTTCAGGGTTTTTTTATATTTCTTTAGAAATAGCTAAGCGAAACAGGTTACTAAATATATCCACGTCTATTCTATTTTTTAAATTATTAATGTAAGAAAATGTAGCCTAACACTTCTCGTGACCCAATGCTAGGCTTTTACATTATCCAGAGGCTAAGCATTGCTATAGAACATGGTAACACCGCCAGTCTCTTGGGCTCATACTAGTCGACAGTGATGGGCAGGATTTTTTCGACGGCATTTAGTTATTTTAGGTTTAAGTATTTTTTTGTTTTACTTCATAAGAAATTTCACTTTCTTTTATCCTTTCTCCATTTTCTTTAGTTTTCTTTATTCTTTTGTAGAATTGTAATCCAAAACACAAAATAAATGAGCCTAATTATTAATACTGGAAACATAAAACCTATTAGAGCTGCACACACAGCTAAATATTTGTAATATTTAGAGTAACTTTACTTGAGTGTAAGAACCGATGTCAACATTTTTGTTTGTACGCTGATCAGCATAGGAATGACTCGTCATGTCACCAGTACCAGTTCATATCCAATTACATATTATATTTGTCCTCAGAACAAACAATCCAACGGAGATATATTAGTTTCTGATATTCAAGATATGTTCCGTAAATCATAGAGTTACGTTGGATATTACTTTTGTTTCAGTCACAAGAAGAAATTCCCTGGTTTTTTGGAACAGTTTTCCTTGAGATCATGTTTTTGTTACGTTGGTACATATTTTGCGTGTATGCGTTCCCTTGTATTTTCATGTTTTTTGTAAAGAAAGAAGAAGAAAGAAAGAAAATAAATTTATTTGACACAGGTTAAGGCACACAGTTTTCAAAAACAAAAAACAAAGAAAGCTTAAAACAGTATTGTGTGCCTCACGGCTGCGACAAATAGGCCCAGTTCAGCATAAATGCCAGACAACTAGTGCCTGACGCTGGTTTTCAACTAAACCTTATGTTACGAGTAGGAGACCGAGGGGAGTTGAAACAATTTTGACATTATTCGTCGTACACAAAAATCTATTAGCTAGAATAATACGATATTAGTACCAATCGATAGCACATTTCTTTCACTATTATATGAGACCAACAAAAAAAGCGTAAGTATGAATGCTACCGCGAAAATTTAACTTAAACGTGACAAGTCATTCTGTTTCAAATCCCCTAATACCGAGGTAAGTTGAAACAAGGGTCGAGGGGAGTTGAAACAGGTATTAATTTTGGAAAACTAGGGTTGTATATTAGAAAAAAACTATGAAATTTAAAGGGTTTTATTAAAAAATAAAAATCTAAAATGAACATACATATTTTTAAGTAATTTCTACTCAATTTATAACGAAACTAACCCTATTTTAATTTACATTAAAATAAGGTATTAATAGATATTCGCAGAGTATCTTTTCCTCTGAAGATGTAAAAACGGTCTTTTCTGGGTATCCTACAGTCGGAGGAGCAGTCGTTTCATGAGGGTCATAAGCCTTTTTTTTCTTAATGTACGTGTACAGACGCCAGCACTTCAAGCTACTACAATCTGTCAAATTTATTTAATAGATTTTCAACTTTATCGCTGAAGTGTAAGGTTCAAATTTGATTGGGAAAATTTTACAGTTTTGTCTGTACAATGACGTATGGTTGAGGTTATAGTTGGAGGCAGCATCCCGAAGACTTTTTTGGCGCAATATCACCTCATCTGCCGCGAGATCATATATTTCTCGGCTCGCCGTACCTCTGTCAGTTTTTCTTTCGTAGTCCGTAGGTATGCTAAAACAAGAAAAAGCGAAACAAAAAGTTAACTACCTACACCATATTAGCAAATCAGTCATACAAAAGAGCACCGAGGAGAGTTGAAACAAGCTGTTTCAAATCCCCTCAGTAACAAAAATCGTTCCACCCGTTAGAAAATTACAACCTAAAAGCAAACCACAAAACAATGACTTGCACCATCACTATTTATTCAATCCTTAGTTAATGAGCTTTCGAAACATACATAACACAAGCCAAAACACTAACACATTATCAAACTATAGGTAGCTAAAAAAAACGAACAAAACTTACTTTTCGTGTTTTTTTTGACATGGGTGTCAGATCTCCACAACCGCAAGCCTTGAGGCGTAGACGCATACTGAGGGGCCCGCGGGCGGTGGGGCACGGCTAAACAGCGTTGTTGCCAACTCGATAACGGTTATAGATTCCGCGCAATTGACGTTGTTTCAACTCACCTCTGTTTCAAAACCCCTCGGTCTCCCCTACGTCTTTTGGATGTAAATCTGTTTTATAGTGTGTGTAAATATTTAAATAAAGAATAAATAAATATGTGTTGCAAATAATAATAAAATCGAAATGAGTATAATTAAGTTAAAATATAATTAAAGATTTAAACAGTGGTATTTAACAAAATAATTAAAATGACATGGTTGCATGATAAACAATAAAAAGGACTAAAAGGACTGTCCGTCAATAAATAATAGATAACTTTATCATAATACAATTTAAATCAGTGAAACATTAAGGTTGATCATGTCTAGCTTCCGTTGCGCAACCATGAGATACTGCAGTAAGCGTCTTCTAAATGTGTCGATCGTATCTATTGTAGGCCAATATCAAGGCCAAATAATGTCTTTGACATTTTAAAACTGACTGATTTCTGCGTCATCTTCTTTGCGTTTTCAGGAAGAAATTGTATCTCCAAATCATCAATATCTTACAAAGATATCTACCTAGCCTTTCCTCAACTATGTTGGGGTCGGTTTCCAGTCGAACGGAATGCAGCTGAATACCAGTATCTTACATGGAGCGACTACCTATGAAATGAAATGAAATTAAATTAAATGAAATTGTTTATTCTGTAAATAGGATATCGAAATCACTTTTACACATCATATAAAAAAAAAAAAAATAAGCTAGATGAGTTCGGCGTTTCCTATCTGACTACTCTGAGAAGAAAGGCCGAAACAAACTCAGAGGTCGCAGGTTCTTTTAAAGTCCAGACATAATCTTGGTCAGGCCATATGAGGACCATGTAGATAAGTGTCTGAAAAAGGTCTTTTGAAGAAAGAACCACACAGATTTGAGTGGACCTGTCCAGTCAGTGCAAGCATTTGTCAGTAATCGTGGAGCTCAACTCAGAACTTATCTGACTTCCACAACCCAGTAACTGGATAACACGATACCCCTTGGTAAGACTGATTGTCAGTTCGGGCTGATGACCCTTAACGACTATCAAAGATCTACGAATTACAGCCGAGATCAACGACTTAACGTGCTTTCCGAGGCACGGAGGGCTGGTAGTATGTAAATATGGTCACCCATCTACGGATGAACCGCGGCAAGCGTAGCTTAACTTGATCAATCAACTATTATTACTTAGCCACAAGCCCGTCTAATATTTTACAAAGAGTGACTGTCAATTATTTCTACTCTCCTTGGTGTTTTTTTCGGAATTAAACGAGCATACAAAGTTGTAACTTGATAATTGATAAGCCAAGAGAATGTGAGCGGTGGTCTCCTAGTGGTAACAGCCCTGAATTACGAGTTGTAGGACGTAGGTTCGAACCCAGGCTGTTACTTTTTGTAGGTAATTTATTTCATCACCACTGCTCTCAATACTGTGAAGGAAAACATCGTGAGTAAATCAGCATGTCCTAGAATCAAAAATTCGTTGACATGTGATATCTCCCAATTCGTACTGGGCTCGCGTGGTGTATTATAGCCCACTCTCTCTCACAGAGAGGAAGCCTGTGTCTAGCAGTGGGAACATTATTAGCTGATTGTTATAAGCCAAGAGAAAGTAGTACCTAAAAGCTTGTACAAATGTGATTCCATTTACGAATTAAACTCAGCTAGCGTACTATTAACTCATCAATCGATCGATTCACCCAGCTTCTATTAAGCGACAAGCTATGCTAACAACCCTATTGTCTGCTTATATCCGAAGTGGAGTAAGCTTGAGAGTTCGACATAATTTGCTGCATACTTCGTTGACTATCTTGTTTGCATCCCTACTTAGAGTTTACACTAAAGCTGTGATGCAGGAATGGCAGAAGTTCTGGTTTGATTCTTCTTTTAATTTCATAATTTATAGCGAAAGTAGTATACAGATGAAAAGTTAATCAATAAGTTTAAGTGCTAGACTTTTCATGTCAATTAATAACAAAATTCACAATTGTAGTCAGACCCGCCGCTAGCTGCTTTAGCGCCCGCGAGTAAAATCGACAGTGCCGCTCCCACCCCAACCCTATTTTCTCTGATAAAAACTTTCAAGGTATGTTTTATACAAAAACGCCACTTTGTTAGTCTGACTATGGGACTACGCATCCCTCCCCTCGCACTGGCAGGATTATTTTCAGGGAATTTTGGCTTCAGTGCAGCATTATGCTTTCCTTCCAAGTTTAAGAACCTAAGATTGAAGAGCGAGCGAAGCGAACTCGACAAATTTTGCACCCCGTCTCTGATAAAATAGATTTTATATCCATTTACAACAGATGAGCTTTGTCGTTATATGCATAAAAGTTTATTAGGTAAGAATTGAGAGAACGCAGGCTGCAAGAGTGAGCGTAGCGAGCTCGAAAATTTTTCTATTCCGATGGTTAAAAATTATGAATTTATTTAAAAGTGCAGCATGTCAAATAGCAAAATTTTTTTCCTGGCGGGCCTGATTGGAGAGTAAGGTTTCCTAACTTATGGTGGTATTCTCAAGATCGTGACTGGCTGTGGTAATACCACAGCCAGTCACTGTTGGATTTCGATATCTAACAGTAAAATTTTGACATTGATTAAGATTGCTAGATTCTAAATTACAGTAAACTAGCAATCACTCCCGGCTTCGCACGGGCGCAATTTACATGTGAAAATGGTGTTCTCTTCACGACACGTTGTACACAAGTTCTGAGCAACTGAGCAGTAACCTACTAAAAAGTACTAGGCTTGCATGAAATCAAGATAGTGTTTCATTATTATCATTAACTACTTCTTTTTATAGATATTTACATAATAAAAAGCCTATGTCCATTTGAAATAATTACCTTTCAAATGGTGAAATAATTTTTCAAATAGGAGCTGTGGTTCCGGAGATTACACACACTCACAAAATTCCCTCCTCTCTTTATAATATTAGTATAAAGAGAGAGAGAGAGAGAGCGAATTTCTCTTTTTAATGCAAGCTAGACTATTTTTGCAAACAGGTTGTTAACCCACTTGAGAACCACCAACTATTACTTTTACAGCAATGTTGACCTTATAAACAAAACGCTATATTTCTCATTCAAGCCTGAACAGAAAAAGGGTTTACTGGACTTCCAAATGGTTACATCGTATCACTTTTACCAACTTGACCTTCTGTCTTTTCCGTTTTGGCTTTAGAACTCTCTAAAGCCTAGCTCTACCCTCTCGATATCTGTTTACTGGACAGCTTACGAACCCCATAAGTTAAGTTTACGAGTATTAGAGAAAACAAAAATATGGTCGGGATATACACAAGGATAACGGACCTATTTCGTGAACTTCGATTATTAGGAATTATTCTTTAAGCCAGGTTTCGAGGGATATTATTTCTTAGAAAGGACTTAGATGGCTTATTGGATATTCTAGTACCTACGTAAGTTAGATTTAAGTTATTTTCCATGTAGGTCTAAGTTTTCTAGCTCTAACTTCGAGTTGGTTTGGAGTTGTGACCATTCCCTGGTGGAGAAATATTGTATTAGGTTGTTATTCTTTTATTTCCAAAGTTCTCGATTTTAATAAGATTGACATCTTTTTCTTTTATTAGTTTGATAACGTGCCTTTTTTTTGACGTTGTGAATTTTGTACTTGCAAAACTAACAATTTTATTTATTTATTTAATACTACCGCTAAAGTCCCACTGTCGCCAATTGGTAACGGTAATTTCCAATACCGTCAAGCCCCACTGTCGCCAATTGGTAACGGTCGTTCCAAGCGATTTAAAACATTATTTTGTAATATAAATAAAGGTTAAAATTGTCTGTGGTCTATTTCACTATCGGGCGGATAAATATTCTTGTCAAATAAATCGACTAAAAGCAAAAATATTAATAGGCAACATTTTAAAAAAATGTTGAAAATTACATTCCCGCGCGGTAAAATGTCAGTCAAATGTCACTCCCGGGACGCGCGCGTTCGCTGTAATAATTCTTTTTTTAATGGTTTTTGTGTGTAAATCGTCGGAAAGTGGTGATATTTTCATTTTGAAGTAAATATTACATCGTTTTAGATAATATCCGCACTAAATAACATCATATTATACCTATTTTGACCCAACCAAAAAAGTGTAAACAAACAGATAAGAGAAAGTTCCCGTCAAAGCGAAAGTTGTGATATTTTGTGGTTTTTCTGTATGGATCTGATCCGTAAGTGTTTTATTTCTTTTCTATATTACATGTATCGTCGTATTAGACAACATTTAGAACAAAATAATACAAAAAAATATTTTTTTGGGACGGAGAAAGTTACGTAAGCATTAGAAATTCTAGATCATCTAAAATCTAGATTTTTTGAATTTTTTGTTTTGAATGTTTGTCTCTAAAAACGCTTTTGTTAGATAACTTATCTATCCATAATGTACCCTGCAAAATTTCGTGTGAATTGGTTAGCTAGTTTTATCAGAAATCGTAAAATTAGTGGACAATAGACTCGTCAACAAAACGATTCTCACGATAAATACAATTCTCGTAACACGAGTATAGCTTACACTTAACAATACGGTCTGTTTATTCACGAAACCAAAACACTTTAGATAACGGGCCTAGAGCCCATAGAAACAGCAGGAGAGCGTTTTTTGTTACCAAGGTCATAAACATTCCGCGCCGTCGGAATGCGCTCGGTATTTAAGCGTGGTTGACGTCATCGAACGCGCGGTACTACAGCGGTACTAAGCACACAAATGTACAGAGGCGGACTTAATGCCAAAGGCATTTTCTACCAGTCAACCTTTGGGTGATGCAGAGACAAACAGTGGTAGGTGCAATAGCGAGAATTGAGGAATAGATATTTATTTAAATATAAAGATATACATAAATATATATTTCCAATTATATATAAATATAAACAAAATAAATACACATTAAATAATAGGTAATAATAGGTATGATTTACTAACGAATATGTGTGTATGTAAATATTAATTACTAGCTGTGCGCCGCGGTTTCCCCCGCATAAGTCGCGATCCCGTGGGAATATCAGGATAAAAAGTATCCTATGTCCTAATTCAGGTCATAATCTACTCATATGCCAAATTTCATTCAAATCTGTTCAGCCGTTTCAGCGTGAAAGCGTAACAAATAAACTTACAAACTCACTTTCACATATTATATTATTATTTAGGATTTTTGGGTTGAAGAAGGATCAGTTATCTTTTTGTTGTAATTGCAGAATACAAATGGATTCTGTTGCCCAACCTGCCCATCTATCTACCCGTTTTACGATATATTCTATCGGTTGATTTTTTTTACCGTCTCGAAATTTTTATAGGGTATTATACCCATGAATATAAACAACTTTCACTATGGAGCAACTCTGAAATCACGAAAAAAATCAGCTGTTTCATACATTTTGGTCAAGTAGGTATTGTTTTGTATAAACTTTTGTATGAACAGCAAATTTTTTTTTTCGTCATTTCAGAGTTGCTCCCATAGTAAAAGTTGTTTATATTCATAGGTAGAACAGCCTGTAAAAATTTTGAGACGGTAAAAAAAATCACCCGGTATAATATGTAACCTTTAAATAATTTTAAGAAAAACTTAATCCTTGTTTTAATAGCGTGAAAATCACAATGTCAGACTATTTGAGTATTTTATTATTTTGTTTATTTATCTTTATTCACATAAGGTAACCAATAATAGTAGTAGTGGTTTGACTGTGGCCTCGGTGAGTCTCTATAGATTCAATAACTTCGTACTTAAAACTAATTATTATTTATAGGTAGCATTAACTTTAACATGTTTAAGATAACTAGATTCTATTCATAAACATGCACATCACTACTACGTTATACAATATGTAAATAAATCCCTGTCTGATCCGAAAAGGCACTTACTGCAATAACATTACCAAAACGTAATAAAAAAACTTATTATTATTGAATATAAAAAAGTTATTGCTATTTAAAATTTGCAAATTTTCAACACAAGTTATGAATTGTAGACACCCGCTAAACGACGGCCACCCGCGCTCCATCAAATAACCCCGTAAAATTCCCCATTGAAAAAAAATGTGGCGAATTTTATTTTTCCTTTTTTCCTGAAAATTTCCACATAAATATACTCTTAGTACGATACTTAACAACACCCTCACGGATCGAACAAGGTTTTTTTTACATGATATATAGAACCACAGAACGATTCCCATTTTAAACCATACATTTTCAAACAGAAAAAACCAATTTCGGAACACCAAAAGCAGTTTGCCGAAACCAATATGGCAAAGAGAACGACGAAAAAGCGAAAAAAAGCAACTCTTTTTCCAAAACAACGGTTTTATCGCTCGTTTCAGAGATTAAGCGGGCAACATTCGACTGAAACTTCCTCATTTACGAAAGCGAAAGTTTGCTACAACAAATACTTGTGTACTTTATTAGTTAGGGAGAGGGAATTACAGAAGGTGCAATATTAATAAATTAATTATGAATATCTGGATGACATGATATTTTTTTTTTTGTAGTTTTCTAAAAATGTTACCTAGCTAGATCGATTTATCGCCCCCGAAACCCCTCTTGAAAATCGTTGGAGCCGTTTTCGAGATTCAGATTATTATATTTTTATTCTGAAAGTGGGCAACGTCACAAATAGATGTCAAATATTTCGCTGTTTTGATTAATTTGGCAATATTACTGTATGGAAATATGAAATGTGGCTAGCTAGCAAACTAGAATATTTATAATGAATTGCAATTTTATCACTGAATTTGATGTTGTAACCATTTTACGTGTAAAAAAGTCTAAAACTAAATATTCGGTGCTACGATGTTAATTATTGCATTTCATAATCAATAGTTTAGTTCATTAGTTAGCCACATTTCATATTTCCATACAGTAATATTGCTAAATTAATCAAAACAGGTAAATATTTGACAGTTATTTGCGACGTTGCCAACTTTTAGGATAAGCGCTCTTAAAAGTCAAAACTTGGACTGCAATACAAGTGTCTATTATATTATTATTTGTGACAATTTTTAAGAAGCTCCCGGTACCCCTTTTTATTGTATGAAAACTTAAAAACTTCACTGTCAACATATGTGTTTCACAATATAAAGTTTATACATTTTGAAATATGCTGTTCTCTACGTTAAACACTCTGCATCCACGCTATTAGGTACAGTATCCAAACAGATGTCATATTAAATGATTCTTACTTCGAATATTCGATAAAAATAACAGTTTTACACGTATTTTTTAAAATTTTAACTAAATTAGGTCTTACAGGTTTGATTCGTATAGAGTTTATTTGCTTTGCATAGGGACGTTTTCTCCGAGTTGAAGAATTTGAAGGTGCTTTCTGGGTCTTTTCAAAGAAAATGTTATTATGGTCCACCAACAAACGAAGAAATGCGACCATAAAAGTGTTCAGTAGCGGTAAACTCACAAATTATCAAGACAAAACGTTTACATTTCTATTTATAATATGATATTGAATTTCATGATTAAAAATGCATGTAAATTAATTAATGTCATTATTTTTTTATTTGATTTTAAATTGAACTGTTGCATATTATTTCAAACTTGAAAAATCACTAGTATATTTTGCATAGAATAAAAAGTTTTTTTTTTGTTTTTAGTTTTGCTACAGCCGACAGGGTTATAATGATCTCGTTATATTTTAAGTTACCACCTCAGTACCTACACATTGAGGGGCTCGTGGCTGGGTAATAACATCCGCACGGGTCGATCGATCAGGTTAAGTATAAGTGTAATTTATTTTTCAAAAATATACATCAGTTTAATTATTATGGTGATACATTATATGACACTTGTTTCTATGAACAAATTTTGAACATCTGTGTCTGAACTAGATATAAAATATCTGTATTTCAGAAATCAGCGCTCTCCCCTGCTGTAGGCGATACTTAGCAAATAATAACTTTGTTTGAACTCTATACATCTTATAAAACGAAGTAGTCCACTTAGAGAACCCGTCCGAATAGCACCTGCGCGAATAGCACCTAGACTATTGACGAGGTGCTATTCGGATGGGTGCTCTAAGTGGACTACTTCTATGAACCACATAATTTTTGATTAAAAAGTAAGACAAAAATAAAAAGAAAGTGACAAAAAGAAGGGGAATTAGCTTAAAATAATAATTTATGTAGTGATGGCCTCCGGTGAGTAGAGTGTAAATGAGTGGATGTGTGTGTGTAGGAGGGTGAGCTATGCTTGCCGCGATTCGTCTGTAGATGGGTGACCATCTTTAAATTCCATACCGAAACCCCTCCGTGCCTCGGAAAGCACGTTATGCCGTTGGTCCCGGATTTCATTCGTGGATATTTGACAGTCATTACGGGTCGTCAGAAGCCCAAAAGTCTGACCACCAGTCTTACCTAGTAACTGGGTTGTGGAGTTCAAATGAAGGGTACAGGGGCAAAACAAAGAATGTCACTAAAACAAGTTTTGTGTAACACGTTTTAATGTTTTAAAGTTTATAACTTCTTTTTATACCTTTTTTTAAAATTACTTATTGGAACTTAAGTTTACCTTACAGAGATCAGCAATATGTACAAAGAAACTTTTTGCTAATATTTACAAATACATAAAATTTGAAAAAAGAAAGTAGTTTATTAACTTTTTAAAGTAGTACAACATGGAATGTCACATCTAACCCATACATGGAATGCCACATAAAGTCATAACCCATACAGGTAATGTCCAAATCTAGTACTATGTATGGGTAATGCCTTCAAAATAAACATGAGCTTTTTCCACAAATCGATTGAAAAATGTATTTAAACTACACCGGCTCCAAAGCAATTACAACAACAAAACGTATCCTCTCTAAAACTGACATTGACAGTTGGACATTCCTTGTAACGTTCCTGTTATACTAGGGACATTCCCAGTTTTGCACCTGTACAGGGTTTTAAAATATTGAAGATATGAGGGACTATAATTGTAATTGTTGGAGGCCGCTCTCTTTCTCATGATGGTTTGAAAGCCATCAATCTGAGCCTCCATAAACATGCCGGACGCACTACAGCATCTCGGCAGCCTCAACAACATCCTAAAAGCGTTATTATATTGTACACAAAGGGCACTGTGTCCGCTGAGTACAGCTGACTTACAGGGTGCACGAATAAAACGATCGGCAGTATGCCCTGAACATAGTGCACTTTACCTTATTCGGGCACCGTTTAAATCTGCGAGCCAACAGCGTCTTTCCATTCTATATAAGGCTAAAACGCAGCCATAGGAAACTGCTCGCGTATAGATTGGAAATCACTTTTTTACTAAGGTCTTCCAATCTATACAAGAGTAGTACGCAAATACTCGCGTATACTTCGTAGTGAATAAAATAAACTACGTCATTACATAGTATGCAGTGCCAGTACGCATACGGACTAATCGAGTTTAGATTGCGAGAAATTGTGAATAGGTAACCAACTTGTTTGCGAGCTAATGCACCTTGCGCTAATATTAATTAGCCTGCCTGGCTGCAAGCAACTTGGAAGTAGCGCTCGCCGGCCGCTGCCGCGGCACCGCTCGCTTCGCTCGCTCGGCTCGCGCGCGGTTGGTCACAGTTCTAACCTAACCTAACCTAAGCCATTTCACCCAGTTCACACTTTTGTTCTTTTCTTTTTTTATAGACTATATCTTTAAAACTCTTATCAGGCGTAAGTGATGTAGTATAGTTTGGAACCAGGATGCGCTTGTCCACGTTACAAACTATACACCAGCAATACGCAAAATTCGTGTTTACATTGTAATCACAGATTTAAAAAAACTTTTTACAAAAAAAAAACAACCGTCTTCCAAAAAAAAACACTACAAAGTGAAAAATAACTTTAATTTCGGAAGTCGGTGTCTTGGGTTTTGTGTTTTCGTTTTTTGCCACCGACTTCCGAAATTAAAGTTATTTTTCACTTTGTAGTGTTTTTTTTTGGAAGACGGTTGTTTTTTTTTTGTAAAAAGTTTTTATTTTTCACTTTTTAGTTGTGGTACCTACCCCACACACATTCGAATACCACTACCTGCTACCAGTGTCAAGAACTTATCATATCATCTACATACTAAGTGGGAAAAAAAATACGTATTTTGTAGCTCACTCAAAAACTACCCAAGCAAAGTTAATAAAATTTATATGGGACCAATTTGGGAGTCTACCCTTTCAAACAAAAAAAGAATTTTCAAAATCGGTCCACAAATGAGGGAGAAATCGGTGGACATACATAAAAAAAAAAAAAAAAAAAAAAAAAAAACAAACATACGCGTCGAACATATAACCTCCTCCTTTTTGGAAGTCGGTTAAAAATAGCATTACGAGTACAATGTATACGCGAGAAGTTTCCTATGGCTGCGTTCTGGCCTTGTATAGATTGGAAATACGCGAGCCAGCATGTTCTCGCACACAGCCAACGCCCTTCGTTCTCTCTCAACGTCCATGTCATCAGCGAGGTCCTCCGAGACCCAGTCCTTTATGACGTAGCAGTAAAGGCGGATTAAATAGTGAAAAAAAACGTTTATTTGCGGTAAACATGACGCAGAGAAAGAAGTAAGAGTTACCACTGATGTGAATTTGATTGTACCAGCACAATTCATCATCATCATCATCATTTCAGCCGAAAGACGTCCACTGCTGGACATAGGCCTCCCCCAAGCACCGCCTTCGCACCCCTTGCCTCACCGTGGCCTTGACCGCTACCGTAGCCAAAGGCAGGTGGGCTGCCGGGCACTAGGGGCCATTTGTTTCTGGTGCTTGTCATTTTTTTGGGGGGTATGCCATAATCGCCACGCTTGGCAGGCGGGTTGGAAAAAATGCATAGAGAACGCTGCTGCCCATTCTCTAGTCCCTTTAGTCGCCTTTTACGACACCCATGGGAAGAAATAGGGAAGTGCTATTCTTTAAGTCCGGCACAACACGGACTAAACAATAATATATTAAACTCATATTTTGCACGACTCTTAGTGCGTAGTATTAGAGAGTGATCTGCGATTGATGAATTTGTTTTGCCTCCTTTCTGCAACTGTTTTTATTGTTACACTCCTGCTACACAGAACCTACTTAATTAATCCGTTGTATAGATAAGGTCAACAAAATTTCAAGTTTGTCGTGCCACACGGACTTTTTTGATATTTTTTACTTTAATTGGTGATTGTAATAAAAAATAAACAGTTAAAAAAAATTTACTAGACAAAGATTTTATTCTATTGAGTAATTTAAAATATTAAGAAAAAATACGGATCTCGTAAATCAAAAGTTTATTTTTTTATAAATGACTTAGAAAATCTAAGATTTTCTTGAATATTTAGCTTCTGGTTGGTCCCTTTTAATTGTCCAGCAGTAATCTGCTAACATATTTGGGCTCCATTTGCCCTGGTACCGCTTTTCCATATTAGAAATATCCTGATGGAACCTCTCGCCGTGCTCGTCACTGACAGCCCCTAAATTGTCAGGAAAAAAATCCAGGTGCGAGTGTAAAAAATGAATCTTAAGTGACATGTTGCAACCTAATGCTTGATATGACAATAACAGCTCGCTAACCAACTCTCTGTAGCTGTCACTCTTGTGGTTACCCAAAAAATTTGCAACAACATTTTTAAAAGACTTCCATGCTGATTTTTCTAAATCGCTTAATTTTTCTTCAAATCTTGAATCTTTTATTAACTCCCT
The DNA here is from genome assembly GCA_949152395.1 of Agrochola litura. Taxonomy (NCBI): domain Eukaryota; kingdom Metazoa; phylum Arthropoda; class Insecta; order Lepidoptera; family Noctuidae; genus Agrochola; species Agrochola litura. Next base: position 18,930,099 of record OX424514.1, on the reverse strand, counting down.
AATTTGAGGGCCAACGAAAATACCCTCTTTTATCTTTGCATCACTTATTTTAGGGAATTTTTCTTTTAGATACAAAAATCCACTCCCATTGCGATCCATTGCCTTCACAAATTTTTTTATTAATCCTAATTTGATATGCAATGGTGGTAGAAGAACATTATTTGGCTGTACAAGGGGTAAATACTTTACGTTTTTTTGCCCAGGAACAAACGATGCACGCTTAGGCCATTTTTTTTTATATAGTGATTAGTTCTGTCTCGGCTATCCCATTCACATAAAAAGCAGCAAAACTTTGTATAACCCAGCTGAAGTCCAAGTAATAGTGCAACAACTTTAAGATCACCGCAGATTTTGAAGGAATATGTACTGTAATTTATTTTGTCAAGTAAAAGTTTCATATTTTCATAAGTTTCTTTCATATTTGCAGCATAGGCCACAGGTACAGACGGAAGCTTATTTCCATTATGCAATAAAACTGCTTTTAGACTCGCTTTCGAAGAATCAATGAATAAACGCCACTGAGAGAGATCAAAATCTATGTCCAACATTTTCATAAGCTCATTTATGTTATTGCAAAACACCAAATCTCCATCCTGAGAAAAATACGTTCTGAAGTGTTGATCACGGTTTCGAAAATAGCTAACTTTTGTATTATGATGTAGCAAATTCCATTCTTTTAGACGAGATCCTAATAGTTCTGACTGTTTTTTTGACAAATTTAAATCTCGAACCAAATCATTTAGGTCTCCTTGAGTTATCAAATGTGGCTCCTTTGCAATTTCTTCAAACTCAAAGTCATCGTCCTCGTCAACACATACACTTGAAGTAGACGGTTGTGAATTGTCGTTCTCAACAGACGTAGTTGCAACTGGTATTAGTTCTGGCAATTTTTTACAATGAGAGACTGGTCTTATAGCCGAAGATAAGTTAGGGTAAATAACTGTGTTTTTTTTCTTGTAATTTATACCTTTTACGTCAGTGAGACAAAAATAGCAATCTGAAACGTGATCTCGCTGTTCAGTCCATATCATGGGTACAGCAAACGGCATAGGTCGTGCACCTTTTTTCCAGTCAGTTAAATTTTTCACACACGTTATGCAACAGACATGAGGGGCCCAGGATTTGTCTTGATGGGCGACAGAAAAACCAAAACATTGGTGATAACACTCCATCACAAGATTTGTAAAATTTCGTCGTTGTTTTTTGAATGTAAGTTCTCCGCAGACATAACAAAAAGAGTTAGGATCATTAATACACTTCCTTGACATGCTCACAGGGTTAATAAATCCCAAAAAAGTGTTCAAATTCAACGATTAATATTTTTATAACGATTTACTTGTAAGCGTTTCTGTTAATTTACTGCCGTAGTACTAGTTATGAGTATTACCGTATCACAACAAATAGGAGGCTAATTGACATATGGCAACTGTGATTTAATAATGAGGGTAGATTGATAAAACAAAATTAGCTATCAAAGTTCGTGTGGCAAAACCAGTGTTTAATTTAATGGAGATTAATACTGTACTTTTCAAAAAATTATTTAATGCAGCTGAAACGAAAAAAAAAAACAAAATAGTTAATAAAAAAATCCCGTCAATCAATGTATGAAACCTGAAAACATTGTAGCTTGCGAGAAAATCAATTCATTGAGTATTTTTTTAAGCTATTGCATACCTTTTATCGTGGGCTTTGAGCGCGGCGACCGAATCAAGAAATTCCGTAACGTAACGAAAATAAAACCTAACACCCCCCACTCCGCCTACCATGTAATGACGGTTCCCATGACAACGTGATGTTGTCATGGGAACGTAATTTTTGTTTTATGTCATCACGTCATCATCCCAAGTGTAGCCTTGACAAATAGGAAGTATGGAGGTTACAAATGCTATGCAATAAACTTTACCGCGGCAGTCCCCGAGTGCCACACGTTTTCTTTGAAGACTATTGAAAATGGCTCTTTTATTCAAAGCAGTGTAATTATAATTAATAAAAAACTAACTAATATAATAATCTAAATCGATATATTTCCAACTTCGACCATCTTCCGTTGCCTAGCAACCAACAAAGCAAACCTAAATAGTCTTTGACAGTAGGTTAAGATTACAAGGTGAGAAATTTTACTCATATGGATAGGTAAAAAAGCAGTCAAAACATACTTCATGAAAAGTTGTTTGAATATTTTTCTGTTTTTGAATGAGCGTTATGAGGCGTGCACTTTTTGATTTTCCAAAAAAATAATATTTTCCACTAGCTTTTGCCAGCAGCTTCGCCCTCGTGGAAGTCGGAAATTATTCAACGGAAACGTACTACCGTGTGCCTAAATGTTCAGCCGATAAAGTGTGAAAAGGTAACAGACAGACAGACACACCCACATGTGGGTGTGTCTACAGACAAAGTTAGTTTCGCATTTGTAATACATATTAGTATGCAACTATGAATTGAACTAGTTAAGCTAGAAACATATCTACTACTGTGGCGTGTTGTGTCGTGTCGTGTTGTCGTGTCGCGTCAGAAACATATCGGTTTCATTTAGTATGGTTGGTTAGAAACACATTATTACAGTGTGTTGTTGAGACACAACGCATTGTAATTTTGACATGACACAACACGACACAGTAGTGTATTTCTACCTCAAGTTCTTTCATGAAACTCAAATAAAGTATTGGCGATTTAAAACAATAAGTGTCATTATCGGTTCTGCTTGTGATTGTGTAAGTTATCCTGTGCCAAAACTATTTACTTAGACCAGGAGACGTCATACAAAACAAGGACAGAATCTCTATTTACTTGAAGGACGGAGACGATTATTTGATTCCCACGAGCAATGGCAGTATTTATTTTAGTACCTGGACTAAAAAAAAAAAGAAAAGTTGTGTAGATGCTACGAAAAAGTTATGATTGTCTAATCTACATTATTGATGGAATATTTTTGTTTATTAACTAACTCAATTGAATCGTTAAATAGCCTATAATTTATATAAAAATGTTTAATTTCTCAGTAGGTAGATATCAGATGAAAAAAAAAAATATAGGAAAATAAAATATGTTTTGACGGCAATCATAATTATGTTTTTTAATTATATTATTCATTAATTTAAGCAATTTCTGTTATATTTGCAACACAAAACATTGAACAAACCAACATTAGTATCTGCTACAACTTACCAAGTTACCAACAAAACCCACGAAAATCTCTCAATAATTTTAACAAAATTGACATAAATGTCGCCACAAGTTGCCTGACTCCCCGACTATTATATAGAGTCGTATCACGCACTCGCATCACGTTCAGCTCCTAGAGTATAGAGTATTGAATTTTGGTCACGTAATATCTTTGTATTTTCTCCTTCTTGTGTCTCTTGTTCAGGGTTCCGTAGACTTTTGTTGGGAGAGGAATTGGGGTCATCGCATAAAATATAAAATACCGATCATCATTATTGTTTTGATAAGTTTTTGGTAACTATGGCGGAACGAAAAGTAGTTATTGTCCGAAAGGGTTACCGTGGGCCCTGGCAATATAGGCAACTGAAGGAACACAGGTGGGTTTTAGTCAGTAAGAGTCTGACACGCCCTCCCGCTCTGCCCAGAGCGGGAGAAGTTATTTGATAATTTCCCACCCAAAAAAAAAGGCCAGAAATGTGTTAGGATATTTTGTGTTCTCTTCTACGGAATGAATGAAATCGTTGATTTAAACTAATCAGGTTTGTTTTGTAAAATTCGGAGATGACGAGCTTGTTGTCAACTAAATCCATTTTTAGGGTTCCGTACCTCAAAAGGAAAAAAACGGAACCCTTACAGGATTTCTTCGTTGTCCATCTGTCCGTCCGTCTGTCTGTCTGTCTGTCAGTCTGTCAAGACCCTTTTTCACAGGAACGCGAGGAGGTATCAAGTTGAAATTAATATCAAATACGTAGGTCTGTCCCTTGGAGCTCTATAAAAATCAAGCTTCTAAGTAAACGCAAAAAAAAATACGGTCATGTAAGCGATATATTTTGATACTCGCAAATAAATCAAAACTTACAGGAAACTTCCCGTTGACCTAGACTCTTGAAGTTTGGCAGGAAGCAAGGTCTCACAGCAAATGTAAAGGAAAAAACCCGAAAACAGTTAATTTGTAGTTTTATCATACAAAACTTACATTTGCAGTTGGAGAATTGACGTAACTTTTATCGATGTATTCCCCATGTTTTTCAACTACAATGTTAAGTTTGTCCTTGGTATAAATTCATTCCAACTACGGAACCCTTCATTGTGCGTGGTCCGACACGATCTTGGCTATTGAAATAAGATGTCGGCAAATGCTACTAAATAGCTGAGCTGAATCTAGAAATAGTTTTTCGATTAGTTCGATTTATGACGTTTTAAAACTGTCAACATTTTGGTAGTAAAACAGCTACGTATTAATAATAATTCCAATACTGAACCCATTATCACAAACACCGTTCGCTCTTGCCCCTATGTTTACTTATCATAGTTAGCAGTTTCAAGGGTCGCTGTAATAGAGATCCCAATACAAAATTAGGTACAGAAAAACCTTTAGTTTTGTATACTATACATTATTAGGAATAAGTAGAAGGATTTTTCGTTTGTCCTCGGATTAGAATAATCCTCTACCTTTCTACTCTTGTCGTAAAAAGCTACTAAAAGATCAGGATTGTAAGATAGCCAGTAGGGAAGGATTTTTTGTAAGTACAAAAAAGTAAGTTCAAAAACTAAAACCCGACTGAAAAAACACGCTCTAAAAAGTATGAAACAAGAAAATATTTCAGATAGAAATCAAGACATAGGTACAAAAATGGTCAAGGTAAAGCCGTGGTCGCATGCCATTATAATTTTGTAGATGTACAGGCCACGGCTTTATCTTGACCATTTTTTTTAGTTCACACTTTATGTCCTCTAGAGGGCGCCATATTGCATTTAATGTGACGTCACATAACCTATAACCAGCGAACATTCAAGACGCTTCCAATGATATTGTCAAATTCTGATCGGTAATTTAGAAGTTATGAGGTAACATAAGTATGAACATACATACATACATACCGGTCAAAAACATAAACCTCCTTTTTACTTCGCCGTAGTTGGGTAAAACAATATTACCTACTGTATTAATCCAGCCTATGACGTTCCCACTGCTGGGACACACGCCTCTTCTCTGTGAGACGGAGTGGGCTGTAATCAACCACGCGGGCCCAGTGCGGGTTGGTAGATGTTACATGTCTTCGAATTTGTGGTTCTAGGACATGCTGATTTCCTCACGATGTTTTCCTTCACCGTTTTGAGAGCAGTAGTGATGAAAGAAATTACACAAAGTAAAGTGCCTGCCTGGGTTCGAACTCATGATCTACAAATCGTTAGTCGGAGCCGTTACCACTGGGCCACCAGTGCTCCACAAATAATTATGTTGGCTTTAAATTAAATTTTCTAAAATTATTATTTTCTAGTGTTAAGAGCCCATACTACCTCAGCTCAAATTCACTTTTTACCTCGCTCGCACTATACTGATCGCGGACTGAGTGAGAGCCAGACGGAATGGGGTGCTGGCGTCTCGAATGTGCCAATAGTTTAGGTAATTACTTTTTACGGCAAAAATAATGGTAAAAAAATAAAAACATAGTTGTTGCTTTATAGTTAGTTCAGTTATTGTGCAAATTTTTATGATCTAATTTGGAGTAATTTTTTGAATGCCAGCAGTTTATTGTTCGGTTTGGAGGTAATTTTGGAAAAAAAATCTATTGAGAAAATATGGAATCGTGTTTTCGTCTAACACAGTACCTACCTAACATTAATCCTTAACTTTAACATAAATTTATTTCAAAATTAATGCTGCAGTATTTTCTAAATAACGGAAGTTCATGCTAAGCCATTTGAGGTATAGGTCCTTAACACGAGCAGTACGAGAATAACTCGTGCCCTGGTGAAAATTTGGTTCACAGTCCAATTAACCATATGTGGTAAATTTTCATATTTGTGCATCATCATCTGCCAAGCCTTTTCCCAACTATGTTGGGGTCGGCTTCCGAATGCAGCTGATTACCAGTATTTTACATGGAGTGACTGCCAATCTGACCTCCAAAACCAAGCAGCAGGCAGCAGTTTCATATTTGTGCATAAAGCAGAAATTCCGCTGGCCCGAAAATATCGGTTATATTTTTGGAGCGAAAAATTGGAACGCTCGCGAATTTGAGCAGGGTCCGATCGGAATTAGTTTATTTTATTTTGAATTTAGCTTGTTGTCACTAGCGGTATATTGTACAAATAGCTATTAAGCCATCGACAGATATAGCTCAAAGATTTGAACATTTTGTTTGAAAACCGCAATATAAGCGTCGGCTTATGAGTTGGTCGTGGGTTCAAACTCAGGCATACCTACCTCGGGGTTGGGAAGAAGTCCGAAAGAGAGATCGTGGTCCCCGGCAACATGGCAACTGAAAGAACACGGGTGGGTTTTAGTCAGTAAGATTCTGACACGCCCTCAAGTTTTTTGATAATTTCCCACCCAAAAAAAAGGCATACCTACCTACAATTTATTTCATCACGAAAACGGTAAAAGTAACCAACTAATCCGCACTGGACCTTGGACTGTGGTGGATTATGGCTCACTCCCTGTCCCGTCAGTGGGAACATTATCAGGCAATAATGCTCGTGCTATATTTGGTCGCACATAGCCCATAAAATATTCTAGTTAACTAATAAAACATTATATCCACTATTTCCTCTACAAAAAGCTCAAATAACGCCACACCCCTTAACCTGACTGACGCATCCAGACGTAAACTCATTACCTCCCGTTCCATCAATCGGCTCAAAAGAGCTCGCACTATATTTTATCACGTGCGGTGTGTTCTCAGTTCGGGAGCTTCTCGTTTGTCTATGTGCAGGCCGCCATTTTTAACTGTTGATCTGACGCAGTCAAGCGGGTCGACGTGTGGTTTCAATAGGTTTGTTACTAGTTCGGGAGTTTTGGAAGAATCTCAAATTGTAGTTGGGTTTTTTAAGTTTTGAAAGGATTTTTTGCCTGAATTTTGGTTATATTGCAGCCAAAAAAAACTCAGAATAAGAGCCTCTATTATTAATTCTGTACTTCTGGCATACCCTGGACGACTTCTCGCTAAGATAGGAAATTAAAAAATACGAATATCAAAAGTAATATTTTATTTGGACTGCGAGACAGCCGAATAATGCTATACAGCAATATTTGGCATGTGTAGGTAGCATAAATCAGCCTAACATTTTCCCACTGCTGGGACACAGGCCTTCTCTCTGTGAGAGGGAGTGGGCCATAATACACCATGCGGGCCCAGTGTGGGTTGGTAGATGTCACATGTCATCGAATTTTTGGTTAAAGGACATGCCGGTTTCCTCACGATGTTTTCCTTCACCGTTTTGAGAGCAGTGGTGATGAAAGAAATTACACAAAGTATAGTGCCTGCCTAGTTTCGAACTTACGACACTCGAGTCGTTAGTTGGGGCCGAAACCACTGGGCCACCACTGATCAGGAAAAAAAAAATTAAGAAATAAAAAAACACAACTGCCCTGCCAAAAAACGAACTTAAATGTAATAAACAAGTTGTATTAGTTAATTAGTATACAGGGGACCGTTGTATCGTTGTGTGCAACACTTTTTAAACTAAGAGGTTATTGGATTTATACCCTATATCACTCGGGATGATGTAAGGATTCTAACGATACCTCATACATCCAAATCTGTTCAGGCATTTAAAAGTTATGGTGCAATAAAAAAACTGACATACATAAACGAACCCTGAAAACATTACACTTTTTTTAGGGTAATCGTGTAAAAACTACTAACTACTAAAAAGCAAATAAAGGTCACGACGCAATCCATCACTAGGACTATCCCTGACATCTAGTTTTAATTAATTAAATAACTCAATCAAATAGGTCTTAAAGGAATTTGTGATTTAATGAAAACACTAATTGGTACAAACTACAAAGTCTAGTTAAAGTAGACTTGTTAGAAGAAGTATCTTTGACAAACAAATTGTAACTTTAAATAACTTTTCAAGTTAAGGGGCTTACTAAAAGTTGATATTAGTTACAGTTCTAAGATATTCCTCTCAATTTATAGCTTTATTTAAAAATGAAAGGACCTAGTTATTAATAGCTCTTTTAAAACATTATTCATAGTATTTATCACATTTACAAACATGTAGTAATGGATGTCTTTGTGGAGGTACTTGTCCGGCGGAGTTATAAAACCATACTTATTTCTACTCTGGAATTGCAGTCAACTACCGGCGGCGGTTTCACACCATAGTCGGGTCGTCAAACTTATACTCAAAGCATTTATTTCAAATAAACCAATTACTGGCACTTTTGAATTTTAATGATGTCGGTCAGTCAGAAAGATGAAGCTAGTTGCCCATTCCAAAGCGTAGTGGGTACCTATGGAGAAGAACGGGAAAGAAACTCCACGGACAATCTTTTAAATCAAAATATGGTTACAAAATATTGGTTACATAATTCATGTTGAAATTATACATGTGAGAACAATGCAGAACGTTAAAAGCGTCCATAATAAAAAGATTTAAAAACAATTTAAAATAAGCCTTTTCAGCTAAAAGATGACCAGTCCCTATTGACGGCGCCCGTTCACGAACCTGACGCATGGATTAGTACCATTCAACTCAACCATTTTGAAGAGAGCTAAATGACACAAGTCTACTTCTTTATTATCCAAATAACATATTAAACTCTGAGTCTATGGCAAGTTAAAGTCTAATAGACCTGCAATAACTGTAACACCGCAGATGCTTTGTCATCTAATGTCAGCAGTGCCTCTGGTATTAGCACGGTTTATTTTAAAATTAGAATTATTTTTAATATTTTTATTACGGACGCTTTTAACGTGCACGTCTTTCTACATTGTTCTCACATGTATAATTTCAAAATTAATGATGTTACCAATATTTTGTAACAATATTTTGATTTAAAAGAGTGTCCGTGGAGTTTGTTGCCCGTTCTTCTCCATCCTACCTACTACGCTTTGGAATGGGCAACTAGCTTCATCTTTCTGACTGACCGACCCCTTGACAATTCAAAAGTACCTGTAATTGGTTTATTTGAAATAAATGCGCCAAAGATGGCGGTTTCTACTTACCACTAGACGGGAAATCTGCTTGTTGCCACCCTTTATTATTAAAAAAACTTTTTACAAAAAAAAAACAACCGACTTCAAAAAAAAAAACACTACAAAGTGAAAAATAACTTTAATTTCGGAAGTCGAAAGTCGAAAGTTTTTATTTTTCACTTTTTAGTTGTGGTACCTACCCCACACAAATTCGAATACCACTACCTGCTGTGTAAATAACAGTGACAAGAAGTTATCATATCATCTACATACTAAGTGGGAAAAAATACGTATAATTGAAGCTAACTCAAAAACTACCCAAGCAAAGTTAATAAAATTTATATGGGAGAAGTATGATCTACCAAACAAAAATAATCATCAAAATCTATTCATAATTGGCGGAGTAATCGCGTAACAAATATACAAAAAAAAAAAAAAAACATACAGACGAATTGAGAACCTCCTCCTTTTGGAAGTCGGTTAAAAAAGCTAAACAGCTTTTGCAACTCACTAAATAAAACAATGTTGACAGAATAACAAGGCTTAATAATCCTTCTTTTCCGCAACTCGGTTCCGCTTGTCAGTAGTAATAAAGATTCGGTTTTATTTCGCTACTCGGCTCGGTTTCAAGTTTCATATTGGGTTTGTCTTGACCTTAAAGGGATAGATAGGGGTGGCGTGGGACGAACTATGTCTTTTGTTTTAAAGAATGAAGATTGTTTTTTCCTGTTTAGAAAAGTTAGTGAAATGAATAATGTTGTTTTTAGAAAATCTTCGGCTGAAGTTGGCGTGGAGTTGATGTTGTTTGAAAATATTTGTAAAAAAATTATACGTTCGGATAGCAAAACTTTCAAGACGTTTTTTCACCTGTTCGTATAAAATTGTTACAACAAAATTTAAAAAAAACTTTCACTCATTTTTGTAGCAGCCCTAGCTCCGATTATTGGCAAAAACAGTTATCTGACTATATAAATGTAGTTTCCATTAAATTCAAGGTCACATTTATCTCAAAATAAAGAAAATCCGATTCTCAAAATTTCAACAGTATAAATTATGTTTTTGGATTCTTGCTGCCTAGCTAATCTGCATAACGACATGAGTAATTCTTAAAAAGCTTCTACCAGTAAACAAAACACCGCCGTGACACTGACAAAACATTCAAAATCAAGGTCAACTCCAAACCAAAACCATGAGAACAAACAAACCCCATTATTTACGTAAACAATAAATATACTGACAGCGTCTGGCTTTGCCCTTGATGTATTGAAGTATCAAGGTCAGTGAATGTCACTTCTGAGGTTATGGCGATAGGCAAAAGTTTTTTTCCAACCACAAATAGCTTTCAAGATTGATCGTTTGGAGGTCAAGGTCACACGTGTTTCAGTGTGACAAAATAATAATTTATGGTGAAATTCCTGTGTTTTGTGGGGGTGAGGCTATTATTGTTCCGATGGAGGTTAAACTCTTATGCAGAGAAGGAACGAGCATTTATTACAATGTTTGATTGCTGCTTTGCACTAGCATAATCAGCCTATAATGTTCCCACTGCTGGGACACAGGCCTCCTCTGTTTGATAGGCAGTGGGCTTTATTCTCCCACGCGGGCCCAGTGTGGGTTGGTAGATGTCACATTTCTTCGAATTTTTGGCTCTAGGACATGCCGGTTGCCGCACGATGTTTTCCTTCACCGTTCGGAACAGTAGTGATGAAATAATTTACACAAAAAAGCACCTGTCTGAGTTCAAACCCACGATCTACTAACTCGTAAGTCAGGGTCGTTACTACTGGGCCACCACTGTGTATTGTAGTAGTACTGTCGATTACAGACAGCAGGTTAAAAAAAAAACTGGCACTCCGGGAGTGCCGACAGAAGTGAAAACTTGAAAAAAAATCGGCACTCAGGTAATCAACGCGTTGATGTCTTTTACTCCACGCACCGCGGTTATCAACGCGTTGATGTCTTTTTAATGGTCAAAAGCTGGTGTAGTAACAGTGTCGCGAAATCAATGGTCTAGTCTCATCTCAAAAATGCCGCGCCTAAAGAAGTTTTTACTTCAAAAACTCTTACGTAGCTGTAACCAAGTGGCATATTGTTAGTTCTTACTTGACTACCACAACTGGTAAAAGAAACGTTAGTCAAAATCTAGTTACTGAGACCAGTTTATAGATGTTTCAATGACATTCGACAGATTATTTTTTTCGCCGGTATCCTATGTCATTTTTTTTAGGACCCGGCGCAAGCAGTAGTGACACTCTTCATTTATCAATACCTGATATCTTTTCAAAATAGAACAAAACCTGATCCCAAAATAGCGGTACGTAAGCGGATTTAGTTTCATAGGAAAATAGGTATCCTAAAAATACAAATAGTCAGAATAGAAACTGGTCCCAAAATAGGACACATACAGCGTGTATCAGAAAAGTGTGGACATATTTAAGAGTCTGGTACAGACCATATGACCAAGAGACGATTCGAAGACGTGACATCTACCATCCCGCACTGGGCCCGCGTGGTGGATTACGGCCCACTCCCTCTCACAGAGAGGAGGCCTGTGTCCCAGCAGTGGGAACATTTATAGGCTGACGATGACGACGATGACAGACCATAAAATTGAACAACTTTCTACATGGGGCCAACACCTTAATCGCAAAAAATATCAACTGTCCCATTCAAACCACAATATCTACTCGACCCAAGTGTATGGGACGTCTGATAATTTTTCGTGATAACGAAGTTGGTCCCATCGAGAAAGATATTCAGTTCGATAGTCTGTACCACAACACCGTTCTGATACATGCTGTACTCGTATCAAAGCAGATTAGGTTTCCCAGGAAAATATTCTATAGAATCAAAATATTTTCGGCTCTAAAATGGAATACCAAAGATACCCAAAGGTTGACTGGGAGAAAATCCTTTTGGCATTAAATCCGCCTCTGTACATTTGTGTGCTTGAAGTATTAAATAAATAAATACAAATTAATTAATAGGTCTATGGAGCTTTGAACACAAACTCGAACTGATGAATTTCGAGAATTTGCAGTCAAAGTCGCTAGTCTATTTCTAATTAAATTATACTAATTTAATAATTTCTAAATTGGCCTTATTCAAGGAATTTGGAGCTTTCTGATACAAGTTAGGCGTTTCAAAGCTGTTGTTTTAAGCCGTTTAGGTATTTCTTAAGAGGATAATGTAGCAAATTCTACCAGTGGCATGTTTTTAATCTTTAATATAAATAAAAGTTATGTAAAATGCGGGGAATTAAGTTAAGGAAATTGACTACAAACTTAAATTGGCTGTATACAATGTGCAACTGAATTAATGCACATTATGGAAGTATTTTATTCAGAATCGTTTATTGAATCGATTACTGTAATTTTTTGTAGGTCGTAGGTTCGAACCCAGACAGGCGCTTTACTTTGTGTAAATTATTTCATCACCACTGCTCTCAAAACGGTGAAGGAAAACATCGTGAGGAAACCGGCATGTCCTAGAACCGAAAATTCGAAGACATGTGACATTCTACCAACCCGCAGTGGGCCTGCGGCCCACTCCCTCTCACAGAGAGGAGGCCTGTGTCTCAGCAGTGGGAACATTATAGGCTGATGATGATGGAAGTACTTTATTCAGAATCGTTTATTGAATCGATTACTGTAATTTTTAATATAGGTTTTTTTCAATAATAATTAAAACTACGTAAATTACAGGCACTCTTTCGCTGTACAGTCAAAACAACTCAAAATGGACAAAATACCCACTACGCTAGACCACGTGTGTGATTGAGTGCGTGCCTAATTTTGTCATGTGACCACAATTTTCTCCTATAATTAATTTAATAAATAATCAATGTTTTATACATAATAGTAAAGTTCAGTGTATGTATTATGATTATACCATAATATTCTAATTGGGGTGTTTGGCGGTGTGCTTTAATTCAGACCACAACTGCCATTTTATGACAGTTGTATGAAATGGCCAATTGACATAAGCAATTTGCCTAACAATTAGGAGCCTGTTGCATAGTCTCCAGATAGGTACATCTTTGAATGAATCTTCGGGATAATTGACTGGAACGTGTCCAAAGAATGAGTGTCTTTTGTAAATTGACAAACAGAAACACTTTATACAATAAAACAAGTAAAATTAAAAAACCCCCGACTCAAATATTTCCTCATACCTCTTTCCTACTACATCACCAGATCATGTTCACCATCTATCTATAACCTTATCATTGAGACCATTCCAATAAGCCCAATAGTTCAAGGTTACTATGTTCTTTTAATATCATTGAAGTAACAGAATACCAAAATTTCAAATCGATCAGCTCTGTGGAAGATACATCCATTCATCAACTAGAAAAGAGCTGATAACCTTCAAACGGCTGAACTGATTTTGATAAGACATGTCTAAGAACCATTGCTAGAAAACCTGATATGAAATAAAAAACACCGCATTTAAATCGGTTCACCCGTTTAAGAGCTACGGTGCCACAGACATACCCACATACCCCTCTTTTTGCGTCGGGGGTTAAAAAGGGACATTGTAGCTCTTGGTAATTACTGAGAGAATCAGTTTTTAATAGGTTATAGATAACTCTAATTACATAACATAACATTACGCCTTGTTGCCCCGAAGGGTTGGGCAGAGATGTACATAGTACATCCACATTTCGCCAGCTATGTTTAAGTTCTATGTAATAGGGGGCAGAAGTTCACGCTCGGGGTTTACCAGACAGCTATGGAACGGAGTATTCTTGGTATTAGACTTGTGGACCGGGTTAAAAATACAATAATACGTTCCATCACTAAAATAACTGATGTCACTCGGAAAGCTGCCACGCTTAAGTGGAATTGGGCTGGACACATCTGCCGCATGTCAAACTTACGACCCAGTGGGTCCCGCTTAGTGGTAAACCGATATCGCGGCAGGCCCAGACGGAGATGCGGGATGATCTGGACTCCTTTAAGAAAGATTGGTCTTTGGAAGCTCTGGACAGAGAGAAGTGGAAAGAGAGTAGGGAGGCCTTTGCCCAGCAGTGGGACAATAATGGATTAAAAAAAAATAGGGGGCGAGCCTATTGCCTCCCTCTTACCGAGAGGAGGCCTGTGTCCCAGCAGTGGGAACATTATAGGCTGATTAAGCTTGTGCTAAGTTATTATGAAATAATGAATGTAATTATTACAACTTTGTTGATCATACTTGCTTGTTTGCGTCCATTCAAGCGTCCAATTTAAACTAAAGTCCAATATTGACTGGCAAATTTTAAAGGTAAACTGGAAACACACAATTTGACTATTCACTAAGTTTAGTTGAGTTTAAACAGTGTTTAGACTAAGTCAGCTGTGACTATTGCTTAGAACTTTGACTATGGACTGACTCTAACTCAATATACCCAGAGGATTGTGAAGAGTTAACTCTGGAGAATGGGGCATCTATGAGTAAATATAATTAATTGTTAACAGTAGTCAACAGTTCCATGGAGCTCTAAAAAAAATCAAGCTTATTAGTCAAAAAATACGGCCATTTATGCGACATATTTTGATACTCGCAAATAAATCAAAACCTATCCCGTTGACCTAGAATCATGCAATTTGGCAGGAAGCAATGTCTCACAGCACATGTCAAAGAAAAAGTCAGAAAATAGTTCATTTGAAGTATAAACACATTTTAAAAAAAATTGGCGATTAAAAACTTACATTTGCAGTTAGAGAATTGACCATAACGTATTTTAATGTATGGGAGACCATGGTTTTCAACTGCGATGTTAAGTTTGGTTTTGAGATAAATTCATCCCAACTACGAAACCCTTCATTGTGCGTGATCCAACACGCACTTGGCCGGTTTTTTATGTTACATCTTATTTATTGAACCTACAATCAATAAATAAATAAAATTTAATTTATTTATTGACTTAGACAACAATGACCCCATATGTTAGTTGGTTAGATACAAAAATAAAACTTAAAAGCTATGTTAGTGTGTTACCATTATAACTAAGTACAAACTCACAAAAAAAAACAACATTTACATACATTCACCGGATGTAATGAATCACTCCTGCCTAACCAACACCTGCATGAAGTTATTCATTATCGGCGAGTCAAATTTGTCCACAAACATCTTCAGAATGCTGTTAGGGCTTGACCGCGTTCTCTCTAGCAGTGACAAATAAATGATTATTTAACATAAAGTAACATTTATCATCGTGTTATTTATAACACGATGATAAATGTTACTTTACTATAACACGATGGTACTTTGTAATTTGTCTCAATTATTATTTTAATTTGTTTATAGAACCAAATAACCAAACGCCCGATTCAGTAACAACCCTACGCAGACCTCTGTCGATCATATGCTCGAGCGAGCCGATGCACGGACCGTGCATATAGTGATGTGGCGCTATAATTACGTAATATATCGATTAGGGGAATTAATACTGTCGATATCGTGTTGACTATGGCTGAACAGGCAGGAGTTAAGAGGGTATTATGCTACTTGAAGTGGCGTGTTGCAGAGGAGATAGTGATTGACTGATTATTACTGAGTCATGCACAAGTTTACACTTGTAGTTAGGGTTACTGGCCATGGCATCGGGTAAATTGACGAACTCTACAAACATGCATCCCCTAATTAGCCCCTTCAGGGAATTAATTTACAAAAATCTTTCCATAGTGCTCACCTTCGTTACAAAAGGAAACCTAATTCAAAATTTTAAAATTTTAGATCCAGCGGTTTAGGTTATGTGTTGTCTGTCAGTGAATCAATGAATGAATTCAAGATTCAGAAGCAAGCAACGCGTTTATGTCGTTTCAAAGTAGTTATAGCTACCAACATGTTTTTAAACGTAATTTTTGTAAACGTTGAAACGTTTATAGTGTATTTGTTTTTGATGGCGCAACCACTCAATGAAAGAAGCACCCAAGTCCGTAACAAAATATCTATATGTTTAAAAAAAATCGCACAATATGAAAATCAAGCCTTCACATGCAATTTGACATCTGTTCTATGTCACAAACCATTCTTTATAATAATATGCTTGATACATCAATAAAACTGAGGGGCTCCTGGGTAAATAATAACAGCCACACGAGTCCATCGAAGGTCAAGCTATGCTTGCCGCGATCGGTTCGTGGCTGGGTGACCATATCGAGACCCTTTTGTGCCTCGGAAAGCACGCTAAGCAGTTGCTTCCGGCTGTCATTCCTAGATCTTTAACAGTCAATACGGGTAGTCAGAAGCCCAAAATTTTGACAACCAGTCTTACCAAGGGGTATTGTGTTACCCAGTAACTGGGTTGTGAAAGTCAGATAGGCAGTCGCTCCATGTAAAATACTGGTATTCAGCTGCATCCGATTAAATTGGAAGTCGATCCCAATATAGTTGGAGAAAGGGCTCGGCAGATTTTTGATTGTTCAATAACATTTTCCGGGAATACGTATATATGTAGATAGACTTGATGACGTGTCGTTTAATGTCTCACAAAATGTTAAATATTTTAAATTATCGACAACGTTCACCGCCTCACCCCATCACTAATGAACTGGAGCGCACACATAGAACACTCTTTGGTACTTTCGCGATAGAGGGCACTGAGACACGAGCGATTACGAGCTGATGTCGTTAACGTGTCGTCGACCTAGCGTTACGTTGTCTGTTAATAGTTTATTTACTCGTTCTTTATGAATTTGATAGCCTTTTGCTTGTGTGGATGAGCTGACAACAGTTTTTATAATGTCAACTGAAAGATAAAAGCTTTTGCACGCTACAAAAAATAAACTAGTAAAGAAAATCACGCTAATTTATTGTGTATTATTTCAGTCCAGGATTCACTAACACTCATTAAAAAGTCATTGCTATTTGGTACCAAATACCATACCAGAAGGGTTTGTAAAGTAACAACAGCCACACGGGTCGATCTATCAGGTTAAGCTACGCTTGCCGCGGTTGGTTCGTGGATGGGTGACTATCTTTACATACCAAGACCCATCCGTGCCTCGGAAAGCACGTTAAGCCGTTGGTCCCGGCTGTCATTTGTAGATCTTTGACAGTTGTTACGGGTCGTCAGAAGCCCGGAAGTCTGACAACCAGTCTTACCAAGGGGTATCGTATTACCCAGTAACTGGGTTGTGGAAGTCAGATAGGCAGTCGCTCCATGTAAAATACTGGCATTCAGCTGCATCCGGTTAGACTGGAAGCCGACCCCTACATAGTTGGGAAAAGGCTGTGCAGATAATGCTACTTGGTACCAAATCCAAATTTTGACCTGCTGCCTACTACTTAACAACATACCATAACATCACGCCTGTATCCCCCGAAGGGTTAGGTAGCGGTACACCCATATTTCGATACACAATAATATGGGCAAAGAGTTCCATTTTAAAAATTTGAACTGTTTTTTTTTATTATATCGTGTACGAGTGGCCAGTTCTAAAAACTTTCAGTAGTCTATCATAACTTTCTTGTTGACTTAAATGACATCGAAAGTCATAAAAAATCTTGTACGAAAATTTTTTCGCGTTAAATTTATGCTGACGTGACACAGACAATTTTCAATTTGCCGCCAAATCGTAAACAAAATGACAAATAAATAAAATACATACACAATAATATTGGCAAAGAGTTCCATTTTCAAAATTTGAACTGTTTTTTTTTATTATATCTTGTACAAGTGGCCAGTTCTAAAAACTTTCAGTGTCACCCTCGTATGTGGCAAGCCTACTACACAGAACACCGTGTGTAAACCAGTGAATTTTACCAACCACACGCACGGTGTTCCGTGTACAAATCGGCCTGCGCAGGCAAAACTGTGGTGAAGCTTGTGCGTGTGGTAGGCCCATTATAAAGTTGACTTGTTTGTTTTAGTTCTTTTACAGCGCTACATAATCATATTAATAATCAAAGCCTGAAGTTGCTACTCAACTACCTCATCTTACTAGCACTGTGGACTATGCCGGGACGGCTGCTGCAGGTGCAGAAAACCTCAAACAGCGCAAATATAGCAACCTAACTGGTAGCTATATTTTTGAGCCGTTTGGGGTTAAAACACTAGGGCCGAGTTCGAGTGCTCACCGAGTATTCCGGGACATTGCCAAGCGGTTGGTCGACTCTTTACGTGTCCAGAGGGCTGGCCAATTCTTAGGCCAAAGAATCAGCATTGCCATCCAACGTGACAATGCTGCCAGCGTTTTGGGCACTTTTCCCGCTGACAGCGATGCGGACGAATTTTTTGACGCCCAATGAGCTCTTCTCTTTATTTTTAACTTTTTCCTTTACATACTTGTATATAATATATATAGTGGTTAGTTGTAAGTACCTAACATTTTTCAAAGCAAAATTTTCCCTAATTTCAAATGTCAAGTTTATACCGGAAAACGTAAACAAAACTAAAGTCAAGTCGAAAATAAAATAAAGTTGAAGTTCAAAGGCGTTTTATACGCGTTAACACGTAACTAAGTTTGAGTGACGGTAACGAGACGGGCACGGAACGATATCAAAGCGATTTCACTTTAAAATGGAAGGTCGTTTAGGGGCTGGGCTGTAAGGAAGGTAGTTTAATGGGTAGCTTTGTACTCATTTAAGAGCAACGGTGTAGTTTTTGCCCATTCTTAAAACTATAATTTAGTATTAAATAGAAATATATTAAGTAGAATTTTATAGAAAGATTCTGGAGTGGCGACCACGTACCGGAAGACGTAGCGTTGGAAAGCCTCCCACAAGATGGACCGATGACCTTGTGAAGGCCGCAGGAATCCGCTGGATGCGGAAAGCACAAAATCGGTCGAAGTGGCGGTGCTTGGGGGAGGCCTGTGTCCAGCAGTGGACGTCTTTCGGCTGAAATGATGATGATGATGATGACTAGAATTAATTCTATTTTTTGTAAAAATTTGACGTTGAAAAGTGCCCTTCATGTGCCTAATTGAAATAAATTATTTGGCTTTATTTGAATTTGACTCGGCTGCGCGACAGCAGACAGGTTGTGTGTTTCACGCAAAGCATCCTAACGGCTGAATGGATTAAAATACATGGGTTGCCTATCGACTGGTTTAAGTCGTGCGATGGCTATTTATACGTTAAGTTTTGTTTTTATAAAATCAAAATGGCGGATTTAAGAAGTCAATAAGTTGTCTAGAAAAAACATCTAGTACCACGGTCCATAGCTGGACCGATTTTGACAGGACTTTCACTGGCAGATAGCTGATGTTATAAGGCAACTTACTTTTATTTTTTACTAGCTACTGCTCGCGACTTCGTTCGCGCGGAAGTCGATAAAATATAAATAAAAATTAAAAAAAAATGTAGTTTTCCATAGGTGAAAGAATTTTTAAAATTTGTTAAGTAGCTTTTGAGTTTATCCATTAGAAACAAACATACAAAAAATCTAATCTTTTCCGTTTATAATATTAGTTTAGAAAAAAGTTTTTATTTTTTAGAGTTTTTGAATTGGGGTCCACGCTGGCGATTCTGCAGGCAGTACTTAGCTAGTTACCAATATAATAATAAAAAATCTAGGTATTTAAATTAAACTAAAAAACAATAAAGAAAGAAAAATAAATTCTTGTACCCGTTGTTAAGTTGTAACATTTGGAGTCCTTTTATCAGCAATTTTTTTTAACATTAGTTTTTTAAATGCCTAAAAATAAAATGTTATTGGTTTCATTAGTAGTTGCGGTCAACCAAACACAACAGTTGGATACTCTGAGACTTCATCAGTTATTTATGGAGGCGATAATACGTGTTTTATATTGCGAAAAGATTTTAAATTACATTTTTAATAGAATGGCTATCAACACCACACAAGACTGCTATTCTTTGAAATACATCACAAAGCCAATCTTCTTTTTTGTTCGTCCATTTTTAGGGTTCCATAGCTCAATGGCAAAAACGGAACCCTTATAATTTTGTAATGTCCGTCATTCCGGAAGTGACCCAGCTATTTTACTCAGAGATGAAAATTTGAAAGAAGGTGTATTCTTTACACAGCTAGGGGTGACTCTCCGCATACATGTAACCGAGGTATGAAAAATTATAATTCAAAGCATATAAGCGTGTGGGGCATTGTTGGATCCCATAATTTAAAAAAACAGTGGCACTCCGGGAGTGTCGACAGAAGTGATAACTTGAAAAATATCGGGTTATACGGGCGCGGCTGTCATAAGTTTTTTAACCGACTTCCAAAAGGAGGAGGTTCTTAATTCGTCTGTATGTTTTTTTTTTTTTTGCATGTTTGTTACGCGATTACTCCGCCAATTATGAATAGATTTTGATGATTCTTTTTTTGCTTGGTAGATCATACTTCAGAGGTGGTCTCATATAAATTTTATTAACTTTGCTTGGGTAGTTTTTGAGTTAGCTTCAATTATACGTATTTTTTCCCACTTAGTATGTAGATGATATGATAACTTCTTGTCACTGTTATTTACATAGCAGGTAGTGGTATTCGAATTTGTGTGGGGTAGGTACCACAACTAAAAAGTGAAAAATAAAAACTTTTTACAAAAAAAAAAACAACCGACTTCAAAAAAAAAACACTACAAAGTGAAAAATAACTTTAATTTCGGAAGTCGGTGACAAAGAACGAAAATTCAAAACCAAAGACACCGACTAAAAAGTTTTTTTAGTATTTTATTGCTGGCGGTTTGAAAACAAGATCGCCTTGGTGGAAGAAAAATACTCGTATAGAAAGAACATTGGTCCGTAACCTTATCCAAATAAAGAGCACTATCGCGTTTACAAAACCTTTAAAGTACAAATACTTGCATAGACCATTGATCCGTAACGTAATATAAGTAAAGAGCACAATCGCGTTTACAAAAATGTGTGGCGTTACAGTGTCGCGAAATCAATGGTTTAGTCCCATCTCAAAAATGCCCAACGCGGCTAAAGATGTTTTCACTTCAAAAATGTATGAATATGATGTTTTTAATGCTAGAGCCGCATCTGCGTCTATCGTGACAAAGCAATGCGTGCCGAAGCTTCGTATGTTGTGCTCGCTAAAAAGTTATTACGCTAATACGGTGGTCACATTAGTGGCTTTATAATTTAAACGAATTGTCGTCCAATCATCCTAGATGGCTCTCCATTATTTCGACAGAGCGTCTACGCAGTCCGGAAACAACAGTCGAAATGACCAACGCTAGTCTGACCACGCGCCATGCTAATTATGTACTGCCACCCGGGCGATAAGTGCTACGCAGCCCGAACTATCGCGACAATAGCCGATAATGGTTAGTCACATCTGCGTGTTTCGTATCATTGTACAAAGCTTTGTCACGATAGACGCAGATGCGGCCCAAGCTTATGTGACGGATATTTAAGTCTAAGTATTGTATTTTCAGTTACAACCGCAGAAATAACATTGTTTTTCATAGATTTTTCGAGAAACACTGCAATACAAACTTATTTTTGCGGTCGAAATTTTTATCTTTAACTAAATTTTTAACTATTTGATGTTTATATCCTAGTAATAAAAATAACCAACGTGTTTATATTTGTACGCCGTTAAGGCAAAACATGACTGTGCTATAATTTTATTTTAACATCTTGCATGCCATGTATGTATACTTATGTTTTGGACAAATAAATTATCTTATCTTATCTTATCTTGTCGATAAAATTAATACCTAAATATGGGTACGTATTAAAATCCCGAAATTTCATAATAACTATGACTGAAATATCGACGTCCAAAACAACAAAATTCAAAATACCGAAATTTTTAAATGCCGTTATCCGTTATATCGAACCAAAATGCCGATGGCCAAATACCCGAAAAGATGAAACCCCAAATGGACGAAATCCGGAATGGACGAAATAAATTCTTAAAAATTCTACGATATGGCGACAACATAATTATACACCGACTTGTAGTTAATAGGTTGAATCTGTTCCAAAACCGAATCGGGGCACCATGAATTTACGTAGTCTTTGGGCTCCTACCCTAGAGTGTATATAAAAACCGGAGGCGCGGAGGGAGAGCAACCCCCGCCCGCTGCAACAAAGCATAGCCACAGCCGAAGCTACGGAGGTGAGCATGGGTGCCTATCCTTTGTTACGTAAGGGCGAAGGGGTTGTACTTCCCGCAGCGCCGGAGACGATGCAGAAGCAACTTTAATGTAATATGGGATATGTGTCTTCGGGATTTTAAGCATTCGGGCAAATGAACTTTCAGGAAACTTTCGACCAAACAATCATTCGGCGTTTAATTTTTCGGGATTTCATCCATAGGTATTTTAAAATACGGTCTTTTAAATTTCGGTATTGTAATACGTACCCCTAAGTACATGGGTAAATATTCAACCAAAATTCGGAACCGTTGTGCGTGGTCCGACACGCACTTGGCCGGTTTTTATATAAAAGAGCTAGGCACTCAGAAACTGATACGAAAATCTAATTGCCACTCAACACTCAACACCTACACATAGTCTGGAAAAAAAACTATTTTTATCCCCAGTCTACAAAAAGTACGAACAACAAAATAGATAAGTTCTCAGTGTGTCTAAACTTTGCCATCAACTGTGACCTCAGTTTGCCGACAAGTTTGTCACCTTCCTCTATTTGTTGGTTCATCAGGGAGGACTTTTTGATCGTGTTATCTGTGAAAAATAGTGAATTCTATTACATTTCCACTTTGTAGGAGATTTTTAAGCAAAAAGTATGCAATTAATCACAAATACTAAAATAAAATTTAAAAAACACTGCACTAAAAGACAAAGCTCACTAGGACATGCTAAGTCCTATGACGAAAAAAAATAATTGTTATGCGTGGAAATGAAACCCTTGATCCGTAATACACGAGCCAATTGCCGTGTTACCTACTGTATCAAAAGTGCCGCCTGTGTACAGTCAACTACATGTCTGTGGTAACAATTTAACAGTGACAGCGCATTTATATAAGGATTATTTTTATAGTTCATGGTGTACTTGATAATAATAATAAAAAAAAACTAACAAAAAAACTAAAACAATTTTTTCATAAGAAAGTGCTACTATCTTGTAAAGGAATATTTAAACGATAATCTAATATTTAATAGTATTATAATTTGTTTGAAAATTAAAGAAAACCTTAATAACATTAGTTAAGTTTTAAAGCTTCCTCTGTCCTACTATTTTGCTGTGCCTGACAAGTTCCCTATTACTGTGTTTGACAACCTCCCTATTGATCTCATTTAATTTTATGATACCACCTAAGTACATATTGCGGAAGGCAATAAATAATGGAGAATTGAGTCAAGACTAGAAAAGTAAAGCTTTACTAGTTTATTTTACTTAAAAAACTGCTCAAATTACTTTTATCATAAAAAACATAAATACAGTTTCCAATCTTATACATCGTTACCTAACTTAGAGTACCAACTGTGCCGAAAGAGTGACAGATTACAGACCTTTTTAAGCGTCATTAAGTGCCCGATCCCCCTCATTTGTAGGGTAACGGGGTAAACAAGGGTAAACAGGGTAAACAACAATTTCTTTTACATACTCAATCAGTTCTGGGGTGTTGGCTAGAAAGTATTTTTGGAAGGTTTGGAAAAGTACGAAGTTTTTCTTTGGAGATAGAAATAGTACTAGACTTTCTGAAGTAGTTAATGCATACTAAGCCTGTAATCCACTGCAGAGACACAACCCTTCCCTCTATGAGAGGGAGTGGACCATAATCCAACACGCGGGCCCAGTGCGGGTTGGTAGATGTCACACGTCTTCGAATTTTTGGTTCTAGGACATGCCGGTTTCCTCACGATGTTTTCCTTCACCGTTTTGAGAGCAGTGGTGATGAAATAATTTACACAAAGTAAAGCGCTTGCCTGGGTTCGAACCTACGACCCGTAAGTTGCAGCCGTTACCACTGGGCTACCACTGCTGTCAAGTGGTTAGTAATTATGATCAAAGTGACAAAGTGTAAGTGTGTGGGCAAAGTGTTATTGGGTTTTTCTATCTGAAATTTCTCAGTAGCAGCCCGGAATCTGGATTTGTGCCCGGTTGATGGCAATAGGCTCGCCCCCTATTACATGGGACTTAATAATATAATAATAATAATCATTTTATTTCGACATAATTCATAATTTGTTAGTAAACATTAACCTTAATAACTATGTTAGTAAACATGCAGGTTGGACAAATAATGGACGAGCGGGCAATCAAATTTCCCCGCAATGACATTCAGGAGACTGTTGGAACCGCCCCGGACCCTCTGCAGCAGCGACGCGGCTCGCTTACGTCTGATTGCTGCGAATCCATCAGTGTGCGCATCAGCAAACATTCCCGACGCACTGCAGAAGCGTGGCAGCCCCAACAGCATCCTGAATGCATTGTTGTATTGGACTCGAAGAACATTGATGGCTTTCTGCGTACAACTTGTCCAGAGGCTGCACGTGTAAAATGTCTGACAATATGCTTTAAAAAGCGTCAATTTGACTTCACACGTGCAACGAGAAAACCTACGGACAAGCATGTTGCATCGAACCGCCAATGCTCTTCGTTCCCTTTCTACATCGAGATCATCTTTGATGCCCGCTGTTCATAACTGGCTAAACATAACTGGCGAAATGTGGGTGTACCTGCTACAGGGACACCTCTGCCCAACCCTTCGGGGAAACAAGGCTTGATGTTATGTGTTGTGTGTTATAGGAAATAAACTTTGGTTACCAACCTTTAATTTTCTGTTTTGAAAAGAACCTTTTGTTTCTGCAGTCATCAAATTTCTTTTAACTTTCGGAAGTTTAGTGGTGTAACCTACCAAATAGGAAGAAAGAGCCAAATAATAGTAGTATTTTATTTATCATCAACCCGAAAGGCTTAAGGCCCATCGTCTACTCTACGTCATTATTCAAAGTAACGTTTTACAAACTCAAATCACTAATGAGTAATCAAATGTCTAATGATGAGTAATGATGGCAATGGGGTCTATAATTTACAATAAAATTCCGCACAGTTTTAAAGAACACCCTATACGAATATTTAAATCTAAGCTGACTGCATTATTATTAAAAAAAAATATTATTGTATAAGACTTTTTAAATGATAAAAATATTAGAAAATATAAATGACATATACGAGAATTTATACTATATCAGAATGACTTAATTATTAATTTTCTTTAATTCATCTATATACATATAATTTACATTTTTAAATATTCTTATAAAAATTATTAAAAAAACATTTAAAAATATAAAAAATATATTGTTAATTTGGATGAAAATTGTATCGTTAGTTTTTACGACTGCATTGTTTATTTGAAAACTGTATTTTTTAGTTTTTACGACTTTGCATGCCGTAAGGTAGAATGTAGCGGAAAAACCTAGTGATGTGCCATCTTATACCTGTACCTACATTGTTGGGAAAATAAATCTGAATCTGAGTAATGATGTCACAATACCGAAATACGAGAAGTATTTCAATGGCCATTCGTATACAGCGCGACTTACTAACGCGTTATTAACTAGTTTGTGATTGGTTGCTTCATATACGGACCGTTATGGCAAGTATTCGTGTCGTGGACGATGGACCTTAAGTGTGTATATTCTGAAAGTTGGCAACGTCGCAAATAGATGTAAAACATTTTGCTGTTTTAATTAATTTGACAATATTACTCTATGGAAATATGGCTAACTAGTGAACTAAAATATTGATTATGAAATGCAATAATTAATATCGTAATACCGAATATTTTGTTTTAGATGTAAAAATGTATTTGGAAACTTTCCAAATGCCTTTTTTACACCTAAAACGGTTACAACATCAAAATTTTTGTGTTGTAATTGCAATTCATTATAAAAATTCTATAAGGTCACTAGTTAGCGATATTTCCATACAGTAATATGGCCAAATTAATCAAAACAGGTAAATATTTGACAGCGACGACAGTGACTATTTGCGACGTTGGCAATTTTTAGAATAAACGGTTTTAAAAAGTGATAAGTAATTTATAGTTTTAAATAGTGTTTAGGTATACTGCAGCCCAAGCTTTGTTTAAATTCCTATTTCTATAACTTTGAGTTAGAAAGTCTAAATCCTAATGATTTCTTCATAGCCACATAAATATCCTCCTTTCTTTCCCTCCTGTCTTTTGAACTTTTTTTTTTTTTTTTTTTTGGTTGGGAAATTATCAAATAACTTCTCCCGCTCTGGGTGGAGCGGGAGGGCGTGTCAGACTCTTACTGACTAAAACCCACCCGTGTTCCTTCCTATGCCATGTTGCCGGGGGCCACGATTTCTCTCTTTTGAACTTGAGAGACAAGTCTCTACCAACTTTCGCACAGTTAAACACCCAGCATTCACCCAGCATCAACATAAAAAAAAAACCGGCCAAGTGCATGTCGGACCACGCACAATGAAGGGTTCCGTAGTTGGGATGAATTTATCCCAAAAACAAACTTAACTTTGTAGTTGAAAAATATGTTCTCCTTTACGGAATGTATGGGAAAACATGTTTTTGCAACTGCAAAGTTAAGTTGGTCGATTATTATTTGATAACTTGTAAAGCCCACTTAGTTGTGATAGTTTTCCTTTTAATTTCGTTATATAAACTACTGCTGTGATTTTTTTCACACATCCAAAGCCAACCATTTAGCTGGCAGGGGGGGGGGGGACACTTGACTCTAACAAAAATTTGCACTTTAAAGCTTAATATTTCGCAAACGGATCCCTGAATCCAAAAATGGTTCTCACAAACTCGCAATGTTTTTAAAGGACCTTTTCAATGATACCCCAAACCATGGGTTAAAAGAAAAAAAAAAAACTTCACCATTTTACGTGTAGGAGAGGTACCCTAAAAAAAAAGTTTTTCATAATTTTGTTTTACCATTTTGTCGACGTAATTAATATGTATACCTATGCCAAATTACAGCTTTCTAGTACTAAGGGTCTCGGAGCTAGACCGCGGACAGACAGACAGACAGACAGACAGAAAGACAGACAGACGGACAGACAGACGGACATGACGAAACTATAAGGGTTCCTTGTTTACTACGGAACCCTAAAAAGAATCCCCCACGCGAACGTAACCACATCTGGCTCCCAATTTCTTTTCCCCCATTCATAAAGTCATAAATAAAAGCCGTTATAACACGCCAATCAAATGAGCTGCCTTCTGTATTCGAATACGAAGTATTAAGTCATAAATACACGTCGAAGTTTGAAAGAATTTCCGCCTGTGAGCGTAAAAAATGAATCGTGTCCATCAAACGCTCGTCGAGCTGGATTTGAGAGATGGTATGTAATTTAGTTTGTTTGCGATAGTCTTTTGTTTCTTTTTAGGGTTCCGTACATCCGAATGAAAAAACGGAAACCTTATAGGATCACTCGTGTGTCTGTCTGCTGTCTGTCACAGCCAATTTGCTCCGAATCGAATGGACCGATTAAGTTGAAAGGTATACATAATTATGAATTTCTGTGACCCAAACAAGGACGTGTAACGTAAATAAAAATGAATTTTGAATGTGGGGGTGACTTTAGGGGGAAAAATTGGAAAATTTTAAAAATACGTTTTAAATACTGTACTGTACTTTAAATAAATGGACGTACTCTGAGGGTTTTCAAAATAATAAAAAAATTACGTTATTTAAGAAAACACAAATGTGTCTAAATTTCCGAAAAAAAAAAATGTTCTACACCTTATAGATTACAGAAAAACCTGTGCGCACCTCTGACTTTTTGGATTCATTTGCGTATTGTATAATTATCAGTTGCTTCAAAAACGGTGAAGGAAAATATCGTGAGGAAACCAGATGTCTGAGAGATATTTCTCGACGGCATGTGAACCCTAGTCAGAGGCCAGGTTAGTTACTAAACATAATTATGAAAAAGAAAGATGCTCATCTTCCCTTCAACTCACATTTACGCTACAAATCACTTATTTTTACACACTTTCCATCCATTTAGATGCACCAACCGTCTGTATTTCAATGAACAACACATTAAATCGACTCTGTTCACTTTCAAACGCGATCAAATTCAATAAAAATAAAACTTATAAATACCGTTTAGTCCGTGTACGGGAAATTTTATTCTTCAACATTGCGATGAAAAATGCTTTCTCCACTTGGTGGAATTCCTTGCATGGCTATGAGAGGGGAATTCATAGTGCGGTAGGTGCGGTTTTTTCTTTATTGTTGTTGAAATAATGATGAGTAGTCGATGCTTAGTAAATTAGGATTACTTATCTATTTAATCCAAGACGATGAGTGTGAGTATTCAGCTTTGAGGTCATGAGTTCGATCTCCGAGTCGGGCAGTGTTATTTATTTATTTTATTCAATCAAAAATCCATTTTTTTTTTATTTCACATAAACCTTCAGGCACATAAGAAACGACCAATTACAACCGTGCATCTCTAGCTTCTGAGCTAGGTGTCCGGTTCCATGGTCGTTTCCTATGGAGAAGAGTCGGTAAGAAACACCACGGTTACTCTTTTAAAAATAAATGGCTTTTAATGTTTTCAAATTAAAGTGTTAATAGGTACCTACCTATGGGAGGAAAGTGTAGGCCTGTCAACAAGTACCAGGTACTTAATAAAACAGAAAATGGTCTACAAATCTACGGTCTTAGTATTTCTTAAATTTTTTGTGTACATACAGTAAAATAGATACCTACAAATACGACATATAAGTAAATAAAAATAAAATAAGTATTGTACAAAGGTATTGCTTATTTCTTAAGAAATTTCTTCCAGCAGACCTGCGAAAGGGGAAATGAAAAAGAAATGTAGTGTATGTATATATTAGATTTTTCTATTTGGAATTTTTTAGTAGCATCTCTAAGTTTGGCAAGCAATAAAGAGGCAGGTGCTTCACTGTGTATTACCTTTAAACGAGCAATTCTTGTATATATAACATAACATAACATCACGCCTTGTTTCCCCGAAGGGTTGGGCAGAGGTGTCCCTGTAGCAGGTACACACCCACATTTCGCCAGTTATGTTTAAGTCCCATGTAATAGGGGGCGAGCCTATTGCCATCAACCGGGCACAAATCCAGACTCCGAGCTGCTACTGAGAAATTTCAGATAGAAAAACCCAATAACACTTTGCCCGACCCGGGAATCGAACCCAGGACCTCATGCTCAGCAGTAGCGCTTGCGACCACTAGACCAACTTGTATATATTTATATATATAATCTGAATCTCGAAAACGGCTCCAACAATTTTCATGAAATTTAGTGTGCAGGGGGTTTCGGGGCGATAAATCGATCTAGCTAGGTTTCATTTTTAGAAAACTAACAAAAAAAAAAACCGAACAAAGCTCGGTCATCCAGACATTAATTACTAATGCCTGCCAAAAGTTCTGTCTAATCTTATCTTTTACAGACTTTTTTTCTTTCTTTCAACACTGGAACATGTTTACTTGGTTTATCTATTACATAAATCACGTATTCAAAAGGTAAAAAATATATCCTAATAACACCAAATATCAAAAAAGTGTAGGCTTTCTATGAATAAAACTTAACGTTCAAAATTAAAAGTTTGTAGTATTCGAAGCCACAAAATCTCTTCACAACACAAAAACTCTGGGCTATGAATACGAGTAGAGGAAAACTTAGGAGCTATCGTTTGGTATGTAATAACAGTTCGAGCTCTGTTCTTTCCAAACACTGAACTACATTACCATAGATATTATACGCAACTAGTGTGATGCGGGGTGGTATTTACTGTCTTATGAGTAGCATTCCATAGTCGGGTAAGAAGTACTTTGGGGCGTATGTTAGTAGGTTTATTAATGGTTTATTTAGGGCAGTGATAGCCTAGTGGTGTGACCGTCAGACTGCCAAGTCATAGATCTCCAGTTCGAACCCAAGGCACGCACCTTTGACTTTTCGGAAACATGTGGGTAAAACTTGCTCCAAAAACGGTGAAGAAAAAAAATAGTGAGAGGAAACCGGCATGCCTGAAAGATATTTCTCGACGGTATGTGAAGCCAAGTCAGAGGCCCATGGGTGGCTTTAAAACTCTGACACTAGGTTAATCCCTAATCACACGAAAATAAGAAGAATGGTTTATTGTAATAAAATCTGACTCTTCGGGACTAGTATATAATAGAAGCGCCCGAGGCGCGCGTTTAGTACGTTGCGTTTTGGGCGCGCGCTGAGCGTTCATTGGACGCTCGTCAAACGCAACAAGATTTCCACATTTTGTTGTAGGTAACTTTCGAATCCTCAACATGCTCAGTATAACTGTGTTTCTTTTAAGTTTATTATTGATGCAGAGAAAACGACAAGGAAAAATAGTAAGAAAGGAACTTGCGTCCACGCCCCGAGAGGGGCGCGCGTTCGATGCGCGTATGACGCGCGCCCTTAGACAGCAGCGCTTGATGCAATTTGTTACAAGGAAATTTATACAATTATATTGAGAGCCCAAAACGCGCACCTCGGGCACCTGATATAACTGGGTATTCTAGATGAAATACATAAATTACATAAAAATTTGATGAAAAATAAAAATAGATCCTGGACAAAACCATTTTTCATTGAGATACCTTTTGTTGATTGAAATCTTTAAATGTCAAAAATATTGCAAATTTGTTAAAGAAATCCACCACATGCTAATTTTTAAATTTTATTTCATTATACAGTTTCGTAAAATCTGAACAAAAAGGTAAAAAATTGAGTTCCACGACTCAAAAACTGAAACTCAAAGAATCAGCCTGTCCATTAATTCTCTTTCAAAATATCAATTATATTTTCATTAAAATGTGCCTTTTATTTCCCTAGTTGAAAGAAATGATTTGATCGTCACTTTGAAAATACCAATGCACTTTTATCTCAAATTCTACATAAAATATTTATTATTTATTTATTTAATACTTCAAGCACAGAAATGTAAATAATGCCATAGTCTACCAGTCAACCTTTGGGTGATGCAGAGACAAACTGTGGTAGGTGCAATTACAAAAATGGAGGAAAAAAAAAACAAATATGAGGATACACATATACTTATTACAAACTATAAATATAATATATAGGCCTAATTACATATATAAATATAAGCACAAATAAATATACATAAATACATGAATATACTAAATCAAATAAGAATAAAAATATTCTTAGTGCCCATAGATGATGACGACATTGAAGGGGAGCGGAGAGCGTTGTCGGTTAGAGCAAATATGCTGGCGCGCAGGTTTGCACGATGCTCACTTCCTGTTAAGCCTACCTAGCCTACCTTTCGAGCCTTTTTTTTATAACTTCTCCCGCTCTGGGTGGAGCGGGAGGGCGTGTCAGACTCTTACTGACTAAAACCCCGTGTTTCTTCAGTTGCCATGTTGCCGGGGGCCACGATTTCCCTTTCGGTATTCGCAGCCCCGGCAGGCATTGGCCCTAGCGGACCCCATCAATTCTGCTGACATCTCTTTGAGGCGCGCGTGGAACACGACGCGCCGTCGACCCAGGCTTGGTCCTTATCGGACGGCGAGCTACCCATTGCTCACCGTCCGCAAGCCCGCGCCTACGGTGGCCTCCTTCGTGAGCATTACTGCTTCGCAGAAGGAGGTGACGGCCTCCCATTTCCTCTCGCTCCGTACCATGGCCCGAATCAGGGCCGGACGCGAGAGATCACCGCCGCCGATCGCCTCCACGAGGACACGGCGATGCCCCGCCCAAGCCGGGCAGACCTACACCGTATGCTCCACCGTGTCCTCCGGGCGATCCACACAGTGGTGACACCCGGGCGTTTCCTCCCGCTTTATCCTGAACAAGAGGTACCTCCCGAAACAGCCGTGTCCGGTGAGGACCTGCGTCAGGCGGAAAGTGAGGACGCCGTGGCGCCTCTCTAGTCACTCCTCAAAGAGGGGTCTTATCGCCGCAATTGTGGCGTGCCCAACTCTTTCGAGCCTACTGTACATCTTTTTACACGAGCAGCCTGTGGGCTAGATATACGTAAAGATCGTACAACGCTCTCCGCGTTCAGTACAATAACGCGTTTAGGATGCTGGTGGGGCTGCCCCGCTTCTGTAGTGCATCGGGGATGTTCGCGGATGCGCATGTAGATTGTTTCTACACAACTTTGCGCAAAAGGTGCGGTTCCATAGTGCGCTGGATGTGGAGCAGCTCCAATAGTATCCTAAGCATGATTTCAAGTCGCCTAGACTGTGTTTTCGTGGGTCGCTGTTGTGCCATCTCACATGGGTTGTCACAGCGGTGATACACTACTATTTGTGTCAGTTTTTTTTTTGTAATATAGTTGTAAGTGTGGTTGTTTTGTATGTTGTTTATGTCATTTGTGAGTCATATGATACTTGAAAAAGATAATTCTATTCTATTCTATAGCATTGTATGAGTACATGCAAATACAGCTTCATTAAAAGACTATTAGCACAACAAGTTGTTTTGTAATCACGCCACAAAAACTATTCACACTCGTTTCTCTTAATTGCTGCAATAACATTACACATACTGTTATTTCGCGAAGTCACCGACTTAGGTTCAACCGGGCCATTTGCTTGAATGTCTTGCAACAGGCTTCTAAGAGATTATAGCCGGCAGCTTAATTGCGTAGTTCACACTCAACCCGAAAGCTTTTGAAGGAAATTGCTAATCCATTGCTTCAAACGTTTGACAAATTCAAATAAAAAAAATGCAACGATTCAACAAAAAAACCGGCCAAGTGTGCACTAAAGTCCTATTTTTAACCGACTTCCAAAAAGGAGGAGGTTATAAAATATGTTCGTCGCGTATGTTTGTTTTTTTTTTTTTTTTCTTTTTTTTTATGTATGTCCGCCGATTTCTCCGTCAATTGTGGACCGATTTTGAAAATTCTTTTTTTGTTTGAAAGGGTATGCTCTCGAGGTGGTCCCATATAAATTTTATTAACTTAGCTTCAATAGTTTTTGACTTAGCTTTAATAATACGTACTTTTTCCCACTTAGTATGTGGATGATATGATAAGTTCCTGACACTGTTATTTACATAGCAGGTAGTGGTTTTCGAATGTGTGTGGGTTAGGTACCACAACTAAAAAATAAAAAACTTTTTACAAAAAAAGAAAACAACCGACTTCCAAAAAACACTACAAAGTGAAAAATAACTTTAATTTCGGAAGTCGGTGATAAACAACGAAAATTCAAAAACCAAAGAAAGACACCGACTTCCGAAATTAAAGTTATTTTTCACTTTGTAGTGTTTTTTGGAAGTCGGTTGTTTTTTTTTTTGTAAAAAGTTTTTTATCATAATTATTTAAAACTATCAGTAACGGGTACAGAAGATAGTTTAACCCTGATTAAAAAAAAAAAAAAAATTAATTATTAAAAAAAACGGCGAACTAAACTAGCATCGAATTGCATAACACACTTTTAATCATAATTCAAATAATTTTGAAAGAAAATTGCTAATCCATTGGTTCTTAACTAATATAAAAAAACTTTTTTACAAAAAAAAACAACCTACTTCCAAACTACAAAGTGAAAAATAACTTTAATTTCGGAAGTCGGTGTCTTTGGATCAGTACTTTAGTTTTATGACCCCGACTTCCGAAATTAAAGTTATTTTTCACTTTGTAGTTTGGAAGTCGGTTGTATTTTCTGTAAAAAAGTTTTTTTTTTCACTTTTTAGTGGGTTGGTTTGTAATTTATCTAAGTTACAATAGCCTTATGTCAACTGCTCATTAAAAATACCCTAATCGCTATAGATGTGCCTTTAATATTTGAAGAGTTCCCTCGATTTTTCCAAGATCCCATAATCAAATCGTGACCAAATGACAATGGGACCAACTTGAAAGTATACCCTTTCAAACAAAAAAAGAATTTTTCAAATCGGTCCAGCCGTCTTCGAGTAATCGGGGAACATACAGAAAAAAAAAAAATATCCCGTCGTATTGAGAACCTCCTCCTTTTTTTTGGAGTCGGGTAAAAATCAATTGCCATGCGTTTAGTCTTCCAAAAACTCGAAAGCGGCTCGACCGATTTACATTTTTTTGTTTTGTTTGCTTCAATATTCTTCTTTTCATGTGGTTAGTTATTAACCCGGTGTCAAAGTTTTAAAGCCGCTAACCTGATGTCAAAGTTTTAAAGCCACCCATGGGCCTCTTTCTGACTTGGTTTCACATGCCATCGAGAAATATCTCTCAGGCATGCCGGTTTCCTCACGATGTTTTCCTTCACCATTTTTGAAGCAAGTGATAATTATGAATCCGAAGTCAGATGTGCGTACCTTGGGTTCGAACTCGAGACCTATGATTTGGCAGTCTGACGGTTACTCCCCTAGGCTATCACTGTATTTGCGTTGCTTCAATACTGGGGTAGAATAGGAAATGTTGTACCACGTGGTATGAAGTTTACCGCGTCATATAGTGTTTAGTAATTAATTCGTCTGTTTAACAACGTTATGAAAATTTTTGAACTGTCAATATGATTGGTATTGCCATTGTACAGTAAGCGCTCAAAAGTGCATGAGCACGCTAAGAGTCGTATTGCTGTGAACACGCGGTATAGCTCGTACATTTGTATGTGTAAGCAACACGATACACACACCACAACAACAATATATTTCCGTCGATTTAAACATGCTAGCACACACGCACTATGCGCGTGAACTTGACCAGTTAATGGCATTGCTAAAATTCGATAGTAACTTAACAAGTGCAGATAGCAGACGGCGTTAAGCGTTGGTATGGAAATCAAACTGCCTCAGGTTCTAATCTCGTAAAACACAGTGCGGTTTTTTGCAAATATTATTATTTTTGTTTTCGATAATAATATTTTTTAAATATTGCTGCTTTTTATGTTGTTATTGCAATAAAGGTTTTAGAATAAAAAATGCGTGATATATGATAACAAAATTAAAAAAAATATGTTTATTCGTTATATTTATTTTACATAAGTTAAAAAACTGCTACAATTATTTATCATTACTTCAGCTGAATAAGATGTGAAATAGATGTCAAGAAACTTAGAAGCAGTTTGTATTATTTTGACATATTTAAATTATGAAATATTTTAAATTTTTAATGGATTTTTTCACCATAAATATTAAGCTTTGATCATGGTCGAAGTAATTAAGTAATAAATAAGAATATTAGACTACTTAAAATGTAAAAAACTACTTACAGAATAGGTAATTTTAAGGTTAAATATGGGCAGTTTGTTTATATTTTATTTGTATTAATTATTTTACATTTTATTTGACTTTAGTAAATATTGGTTGTTATGAGGTTAAAGCTTAAGTATTCATTTTCTTTACGAAAAGAAGATTGAAACTAAACCTCAAATTTTAATCCTAAAATAATACTATTACTAAAATAATATTAAACAATTTCGGTATATCTGCAAGAAATACGACAAACACCCTATTGAAACGTGCTTAAAAAATTCGTTACCATAAATTCATGCAATAACGATCTGTTGTTTATTAAGTTGGTACGGTCAATATTTTAAGGTCAAAAACGGTTTTCTAGCTGGTCTTCAGTGATGCAAGCCTTCAGAGTGCACGGCGAACGGTTCATAATGACGTGTTTTTAATAATTCAGCAAAATATCTCGTTGGTATGAAACCATTTGTTTCATTCACCATTTGACGTCGCTGCTACTCGATAATAAGCCCCTTCCTCATATCTCTTAACCCTCACGGTATTTCTCTAGAACAAAGAAAAACATTGTTTTTATTACACATAATACCTTATTATTTATTATTCACTAATCGAATTAAACCTCACAATGAATTTAAAACTTTAAAGGCATCTTCTGTCTCAACAATACCTCTGTTCTATCAACAATACCCTTGATTAAGATTTATGTTTAGTAAAATATGAAATATATAAATGATAACACTCACACTTAGTCCGGTTTCATTAGATATTCACTTCACTTTTACGCAGCGCAATAATATTCTCTGATCTGATCTGATCTCTTCAATATATTTTATGCCTGCTTTTTGATAATAATAACCACAACACTGCGCTAAATACTCGTCACCAATATTATCCACGAACCAAAAAAGTTCTATTAATTAAATACTCGTAACAAACTGCATCTACCCCACAGAAATCGAAATAATTTACTTAGTTTTTTATGGTCTACCTGCTAAACTTTAATATTTATGTGAACAAGACGAATGAAACTAAAAACGAATGATGATTATTGAACTAGTCATTGGTTGCAGACAAAGTGAGTGTGTGTGTGTAATGTGCGTGTCTACAGTATTGTAACAACTTATAGAAGAAGGTCGTAAGTCAAACCGAAGCGTCAGTCTATTGCTTTGTGAGATTGCTCATGGACTTTTGGTCGGTACTGTACGTGTCATCATCATGATCATTTCAGTCGAAAGACGTCCACTGCTGAACATAGGCCTCCCTCAAGCACCGCCACTTCGACCGATTCTGTGCTTTCCGCGTCCAGCGGATCCCTGCGGCCTTCACAAGGTCATCGGTCCATCTTGTGGGAGGCCTTCCAACGCTACGTCTTCCGGTACGCGGTCGCCACTCCGGACTTTTAGCCTTCTGATAAGGCCCATTGTGAGCGCCCATGTTTTAGTACCATGGGTCATCACTGGCAACACGCACTGGTCAAAGACTTTCGTCTTGAGACACTGTGGTATGTGGGACGAAAAGATATTGCGTAGCTTCCTGAAGGCTGCCCAGCCGAGTCGGATTCGACGATTGACCTCTTTCTCGAAGTTGGACCTACCTAGCTGGACAGTTTGTCCAAGGTAAACATACTCGTCCATAACTTCGGGCGTAGCGACTCCGATCTTCATGAGAGTGGGTAATTGTAAGTGTATTACACAATAACCCCTTCACTATGTTCACATTTTCAATCCCTTGTTCAATCTACTTACGGCCGTATTCTTAGGCCCGCTTGTATCACCAATCACTAAATGCGTTTAGCGCGAAACACATTAGAAATATTATTCTGCCTGTGTCATCATCAAACGTTGCGATGGACAGAAACAGAACGATGTTTCTTTAAATTCGTTTAACACTAAACTTACAGTAGTTTGTGCTACAATCGGGCCTTAAGTGTCTTTTGAAATCTCAAGGATTCTTCGCCACGCCTCAAGATGTATCGTAGTGACAGAAGACTCTGATATTCATAGTTTAAATACCAGGAATAAACACAACCTTCCTGTACATCGCACACGTCTCCACAAAGTAGGCAACTCATTCATGGGTCAATGTATACGCTTTTACAACAAACTTCCCATTGACATTCGAAACTTACCCATTAAACGATTTAAAATCTTTATCAAACCAAACTTTGTAAAAAAGGGTACTACTATACAATTTCAGATTATTTAGAAGATAGAAAAGCTTGGGATTGAACTGCTCGCTCTGCTAAGCCTTGTGATAAAACCATAAAACTAGACATTTTAATTATAATGTAAAATCAACATTTACCAGTTTTATATACACATTGACATTGTTGAAAATTATATTCAAAATGACATGATTACTTTGTAAAGTATTATATTACCTATTTTAATTATTGTGAATGTGAGGACTATGTGGATATTATTTTTATTTCTCTGCTAGTTTTAGTGATTTTTTTTTTTTTTTTGGGTGGGAAATTATCAAATAACTTCTCCCGCTCTGGGTGGAGCGGGAGGGCGTGTCAGACTCTTACTGACTAAAACCCACCCGTGTTCCTTCCTATGCCATGTTGCCGGGGGCCACGATTTCCCTATCGGTTTTCTTCGAACCCCCGGCATTGGCATTGGCCCTAGCGGACCCCGTCAATTCTGCTGACATCTCTTTGAGGCGCGCGTGGAACACAACGCGCCGTCGACCCGGGCTTGGTCCTTATCGGACGGCGAGCTACCCATTGCTCACCGTCCGCAAGCCCGCGCCTACGGTGGCCGGAAATCTTCCTGCGATTCCCGACGCCCAGGGCGTCTCCTGCTGCGGCGGTTAGGGGCGCGAGGGCGCGAAATTTGCCTTTCCCTCACGCGCTCCGTCTCCTCCTTCGCGAGCATTACTGCTTCGCAGAAAGAGGTGACGGCCTCCCATTTCCTCTCGCTCCGTAGCATGGCCCTAATCAGGGCCGGACGCGAGAGATCACCGCCGCCGATCGCATCCACGAGGACACGGCGATGCCCTGCCCAAGCCGGGCAGACCTCCACCGTATGCTCCACCGTGTCCTCCGGGCGATCCACACAGTGACGACACCCGGGCGTTTCCTCCCGCTTTATCCTGAACAGGTACCTCCCGAAACAGCCGTGTCCGGTGAGTACCTGCGTCAGGCGGAAGGTGAGGACGCCGTGGCGCCTCTCTAGCCACTCCTCAAAGAGGGGTCTTATCGCCTCAATTGTGGCGTGCCCAGCGCTGGGTTGCGACAATCGCAGTCTCCATTCCGCCATGAGATCCCGCCGGAGCTCTGTCCGCTGTGCCGCGACTTCTTGCGGCATCGGAGTTAAGCCCCGGCACTTCGCCTCCTCGCGCCACTCCCAAATGTGCGCGAGGACCTAGTTTTAGTGATGGTCTGGCAGTTTGAGTAGTTTATGCGGCCTACCCAAATGTCCTTTCTTTGGTATTGTTCGTCGTTTTGAGCTCCTTATGTTCTGAGTTGAGCTCCACGATTACTGACAAATGCTTGCACTGACTGGACAGGTCCACTCAAATCTGTGTGGTTCTTTCCTCAAAATACCTTTTCAGACACTAATCTACATGGTCCTTATATGGCTTGACCAAGATTATGTCTGGACTTTAAAAGAGACTTCGACCTCTGAGTTTGTTTCGGCCTTTCTTCTCAGAGTAGTCAGAAAGGAAACGCCGAACTCATCTAGCTTATTTTTATTTATTTTTTTATACGATGTGTAAAAGTGATTCTAATATCCTATTTACAGAATAAACAATTTCATTTCATTTCATTTCATTTCATTTCATTTCATTTCATTTCAATCTTAAGGTGTATTCAGAAAATTGGCAATTTCGCGAACAGCTGTCAATTACTTCATTGTTTTATTTTTGTCAATATTACCGAATAAAATGATGGAATGTTGCTCTGTAGTGCAATATTGATTATGAATTTCAATAATAACACTGAAAGGGGTGTTGTAATATTCACTTTTACGATATTAATTACACTCAATTAAAAAAATTTAAAAATATTACAAATTAATGATTACACTACTGATGTGATAAAAAAGCGTAACCAAAGCAAAGTTTCTAATCAAAACTAGCTGAATTTTACGCGGCTACTTAAACCACATAATAATGGTGGAAAGGCAGTGCCGGATTTGCTTTAAAATCCAGTAGGCCCGAGCCTAGGGCGGCCATATTAGAGGCGGCCAATCCTTACAAAAATTCACAGATGACAGCAAGAAATAAGTCAAAGTACCTATATATTCTAAACATTCGCGCAAATTATGGGGCGGGCCGCACTGCACCGCACCGTATAACAATAATAACTTAAAACCTCTGACAAAAACACTGAAACACTGAAACCTCGGAAAGAATTATAAACAAGCAATTTATTATAGTTAACTTTTCTGAACTGATTTCGATAAAAGTTGCCAATAAATTCATTATGTACGAGTAGTCTATATGATGGGGGCTGGGAAAGAGGCTGCTGATACTTATTTCATGGCCTGGGGGGCCCAGGGCGGCCAAGACTGCAAATCCGCCACTGTGGAAAGGTATTGAGGTAGAAAGAAACACTACATGCCTCACGGGATTATGCACCTTAAATTACATGGAAATTATTCAAATAGCAAAGTGAAGTAATCAAAAGGTTTAATCAAGCGAGCACAGCGAACTAAATCTAAGTTAGTCGACAAATATTTGGACTTACAAATTACATATGGGACTCAGCGTTTGTGAAATGCTTTACATATTTCCAAAATATAGAACGGTGGAGTTTTTGTGCAGAGATGGGGGTTTAAATAGTTAGAGATTAAGTCTGAGTGAATTATTATAACGAACTTAAAATATACATCATATTATTATGCGTATCTCGTCTTCATTCTTTGAAGTGGTAAATACATAATCAGCCAATAATGTTCCCACTGCTGGGACACAGACGTCTTCTCTGCGAGAGGAGACAGATGAACAGTGCAACCACATTTCGCCATTTATAATTTAAGTTCCACGTAATGAGCTGACAAGCCTTTTCGGAAGAAATATGTATAACTTACAGCTTACATATACTAGCTTTTGCCCGCGGCTTCACTTGCGTGGAAGTCTGAAATTAACCCAAGGGAACGTCCTACCGGGATAAAAAGGATTACATGTCCTAACGACCAAAGACGAAAGAAAGAAAATGTATTTATTTATCACAGACAAAAAGGCATACAACACAACATAACTACAAGTAAAAAAAAAAACAAAAAAATGTAACATAATAATTTAACAAGTAAGTGTGCCTCACGGCTGCGCCAAATAGGCCCAATTCAGCAAAAATGCCAGACAGCTAGTGCCTGACGCTGGTTTTCAACTGAACCTGAAGTGTGAGGTGACGGATGTAAATCAGCTTTATACTGCAATGTGTGTGTGTGTATACGTAAATAAAATAAACTAGTGTATGATAATAATTCGTTTTATTTTAATGTTTGAGTATCTATACTTAAAATTAACCAGTGTAAATAATAATAACGTTTATTCAATAAAATTGCAAAACAAAAAGAAACTGACAATTATATGAGACGGACGTATGTTATATCTTTCGGAACGAACTAAAACGTGTTTTGAACGTTACCAGACTTCCACATTCCAACAAATATAATTTAAGTAATAGAATTGTTGATGAAATTATTATTTTTAATTTAATATTAATTCTGTGACACTTATAATTTGACATATTATTATCATTTTGATTTTGATTCTGTGCCCCTATAATTTGTATTACTCATTCGTTTATTTTAATTGTATTTGACATTTTATTTTAATTTGAATTCTGTGACCTTTATAATTTGTACCTATTTTAATTGCATTGACATTTTATTCTATTGTGATTTATTCTGTTGCAGTATAGTGAAATTTTATTTTATGTAATATGGGTTTTGCCTGAATTAAATTAATTTTAATTTAATTTTTAATTGTTACTTTCGTGTTTA
The DNA here is from genome assembly GCA_949152395.1 of Agrochola litura. Classification (NCBI taxonomy): domain Eukaryota; kingdom Metazoa; phylum Arthropoda; class Insecta; order Lepidoptera; family Noctuidae; genus Agrochola; species Agrochola litura. The sequence goes on along the minus strand of OX424514.1, from coordinate 18,889,038 downwards.
TAACATTGTATACAGTAAATCTAATATATAAAATTCTCGTGTCACAGTTTTCGTTGCCATACTCCTCCGAAACGGCTTGACCGATCTTGATGAAATTTTTTGTGCTTATCCGGTATCTATGAGAATCGGCCAACATCATTTTTTTTTTTTTTTTTTTTTCTATTTTATGTGATAAGGGTGGTCCACCCTAAACATGTATATGGCAAAACAACGTTTGCTGGGTCAGCTAGTCTAATATATAAAATTCTCGTGTCACAGTTTTCGTTGCCATACTCCTCCGAAACGGCTTGACCGATTTTGATGAAATTTTTTGTGCTTATCCGGTATCTATGAGAATCGGCCAACATCTATTTTTTTTTTTTTTCTATTTTAAGTGATAAGGGTGGTCCACCCTAAACATGTATATGGCAAAACAACGTTTGCTGGGTCAGTTAGTCTAATATATAAAATTCTCGTGTCACAGTTTTCGTTGCCATACTCCTCCGAAACGGCTTGACCGATTTTGATGAAATTTTTTGTGCTTATCCGGTATCTATGAGAATCGGCCAACATCTATTTTTTTTTTTTTTTCTATTTTAAGTGATAAGGGTGGTCCACCCTAAACATGTATATGGCAAAACAACGTTTGCTGGGTCAGCTAGTAGTATAAAATATAGAGTAAATAGTAATATAGTATGGATGGGTGGATAATACGCTTCTTCTCTTCGTGTGGTTAGTGGCTAACCTGGTGTCAGAGTTTTAAAGCCGCCCATGGGCCTCTGATTTGGCTTCATATGTCATCGAGAAACGGATCACGATCGTTTTAATATGTTTATTATCCGAAGAGTTGAGTTTCATGGAATAGAGGACGAGCCTAACACCGTTTACTGCGCACAAATATAGACTCTAGGCCGCTGCTAAGTTACTAATTGAAAATCCCAACAGTTCACCCTACCTGGAGATCGATCTCCAAGACCCCTTGCTTAGCAGTTAACTTGAAAGCTATTGATTTAACTTGTAACATTATTTGGGCCAACCCAACCCAACCAACCCGCACTGGGCCCGCGTGGTGGATTACGGCCCACTCCCTCTCACAGAGAGGAGGCCTGTGTCCCAGCAGTGGGAACATTTATAGGCCGATGATGATGATGATGATGATTATTTGGGAAATGTGGGTGAAATACATAACAACGGACACACAACTCACCAAAGACACACATAGCATCTCTTTTTGTTTTGTAAATTAATTTCCCTTGCTCTCAGTACTTGGAGCTTTTACAATGTTTGTAGTACGCAAGTGCAATTTAATGTTGTAATTTTAAGGGTGTGAGTCTGGAGATCTGTCATACAGGTATAGACTCCAGCTCTCATAAAGGTTTGAATCTGCATGTAACCTAGATAACATGTACCAAATTTGTACCTTTTTGAGACAAATAAATGATTATTACATACATTATTAATAATAATCCTTTCGAAGTATGTGGGCAAGTGGGTGTTAGGTATGTGTGGCAGCATCTACATCGCTAGATGCGAACTACGCAGCACAATGACGTCACGTGAAATCTTGCATCACGCAAGCATAGTTTAACGCACGATCAGAATGAGTGAACTTTACACTCTGTTCATCATACCTGTACAGGTGTATGTATAAAGAAAGAAAATTCGTTTATTTGCGGTAAACATGACGCAAAAAAAGATTAAAAAAGAACACGTAAATAACAAATTGGGGGAAAATATGCGTCACATCCACGCAAAACGGCCATCGCTCAGCATAAAGCTGCGACCCCATGCGAGACAGAGCCCCAGCGCTGGTTTTCAGCGATAGCCGGCGCTGACGTGATGACGTCAACCGGTGCAGCATATAGTGAAATAACAAATCAAAAATAAAATAAATACAATACTAGTCCTAAATGTTTATACAAATATAATATTTAAAATGGCAACATTTCTTGCCGTCGGCAACTCACGCGCCGCAGACTTATTACAATCTGTGCGCTAGAGCAGCTGTCAAAAAATATTTGCTTGACGTTTTGACATATTGGCTAATTATAACATGTACTATATTTTTATACCATTGTATACCATTTTTTTTTTATTTGTTTGCTATTATTGTCCAATTGCTGGGCAAAGGCCTCCCTACTCTTTTTCCACCTCTCTCTGTCCACAGCTTCTAAGGACCAATCTTTCTTAAAGGAGTCTCTTCCAAAATTTTAGTTATTGCACCTACCACTGTTTGTTTCTGCCTCACCCAAAGGTTGACTGGTGGCATTTGTCTATGGAATTAATTTCGCTTCTGTACCGTTTAAAGTATTCAATAAATTAATCAATAAATAGGTATTTCGTGTCCTTTAGTAAATTAAAGCCTTTGCATGATTAATTAACGCAACATGAATTCTATTATACAGGATGATTTGAAGATGGGTGCAAAGCTTTAAGGCGAAGATAGTACAGACAATTTAGAACCATTTAAGCCATGGTTGTCTTAGACGAAGTCTTACCAAATATTTTTAACCAAATTTTTAAGTTTTTTTTCGGAAATTCTCAAAATTTAATGTAAACTGCATAATTATGGCCAAATTGAATGATAAATGAATTCATTTTTTATTTATTTAATTTAAGTAATGTGTAAGCAATCAAGCAAAACATGTTTTAGACTTCTGTGTCATTAGACATTTTTTTTACAAACATTTAAAGCTCAGAAAAAATAAAAAAATTGTACAATACGTCTTTTAAACCTTATTAAAAATTAAAAAATTTGGTAAGACTTCGTCTAAGACAACCATGGCTTAAATGGTTCTAAATTGTCTATACTATCTTCACCTTAAAGCTTTGCACCCATCTTCCAATCACCCTGTATTATAGGTAATAAAATTCATGTTGCGTTAATTAATCATGCAAAGGCTTTAATTTACCTTAATGTTCAATTTGCACCGTAAGTACTAAGCGGATCTGCCTCGTTGCTCTAGTGGTCACAAGCGCTACTGCTGAGCATGAAGTCCTGGGTTCGATTCCCAGGTCAGGCAATGTTATTGGGTTTTTCCATCAAGAATTCATTATTCTCAGTAGCAGCCCGGAGTCTGGATTTGTGCCCGGTTGATGGCAATAGGCTCGCCCCCTATTACATGGGACTTAAACATAACTAGTGAAATGTGGGTGTAATACAGGTACACCTCTCTGTCTTCCTGTTTCAGATAAGGCGGGAGGAAACGCCCGGGTGTCACCATTGTGTGGATCGCCCAGGGAATACGGTGGAGGTCTGCTCGGCTTGGACGAAGCATCGCCGTGTCCTCGTGGAGGCGATCGGCGGCGGTGATCTCTCGCGTCCGGTCCTGGTCCAGGCCATAGTACGGAGCGAGAGGGCATGGGAAGCCGTCACCTCCTTTTGCGAAGCGGTAATGCTCGCAAAGGAGGAGGCGGAGCGCATGAGGGATAATTTGCGCCTTCATGCCCCTAGCTGCCGCAGGAGATGCCCTGGGCGTCGGGAATCCCAGGCCGATTCCCAGCCACCGTAGGCGCAAGCTTGCGGATGGTGAGCAATGGGTAGCTCACCGTCCGATAAGGAACAGGCCCGAGTCGACGGCGCGTTGTGTTCCACCTTCGTTTCAAAAATATGTCAGCAGAACTGACGGGGTCCGATAGGGCCGGTACCTGCCAGGGTCGCGGGAAAGTCCGAAAGGCTCCGTGGCTCCTGGAAACATAAAGGCAACTGAAGGAACACGGGTGGGTTTTAGTCAGTACGAGTCTGACACGCCCTCCCGCTCCACCCAGAGCGGGAGAAGTTATTTAACAATGTCCAACCCAAAAAAGTAAAAAAAAAAATATATTCACCGCTGCCTAACCCTTCAGGGATTAGAGGCGTGATATTATATTACGTGTTGAGTTAAATGAAAAAAAATGTGTGTCACACGAATCTAATTTATTTCTTTCTTCCATTCGACGTGACGACAGAACGACTGCTCAGCTCAACTTACGTAAACTTAAGTATTCATGTATTTTGAGTAAAGTATGTAAATGTAGACAAACAAAGGTGTTTACGAGAAGATTAACATTAATGATTTATTACTAAAGAGTCTGTGAGAGCGATCAAATGAGGGTATTGTTGGTTAGAAAGTAGGTTAATATTAAATTTCTGTCTGATTGTCGATGCCTTTTACAAGGCGATTTGAATTCCAGAGTATAATTCTTTTACGACCCAGTTTTCCAACATAGGATCCCACGCTTTAGAGTGGAAAGGATTGCTTAATCATTAATAATAATTATCCATCTATGTATGCATAATTTTTTAAATTAAAATCGCGTTTCGTGCCTGTCTGTGTTATCGCGTTGTTTTTCTAAATACGGCAACGGATATTGATGCAGATTTCACGATAAAAATAATATTCTGGAAGGTTTATGTGCATAATACATTACATATAATAAAGATATCTCGATGTTTTGTCAAGTCGTAAAAATCGTGCGAAGCAGGAGCGGGTCGCTTGTACTGAATAAATTCAAGGAAAGTCGAGTTGCTACGGCGTAGCAGCTTTGCTACGAATGCTACGCAGTCGTAGCGCCCGTAGCGAGTGTAGCAATTTGCTACGAATTGTATCATACTTTTTGGAGTTTGCTAAGAAATGATCGAGGGCTGTAAAATCTAACTGAAGGTTATGTCATTGTAATTGATATGGAGTACAATAAAATATGTATTTTGTTTGGACACACAAAACAGTGGAAATGTCTGCACCAGAATAATTAGGATTTAGTTGATTATCATTGAATACATGCATTTAGGTTTAGGTATTTTTTTAGCAAAAGAAAAACGTACAAACGAGAAAAAAGAATAATAATTCAGACTTAACGTTAATCTTGAATTGTTCAAACGAAAGCTTAAGAAAGAAAGGAAATCTTAGAGAGCTTCACGTATCAACGCCCAAGAGTTTAGTCTAAATGATAAATGATCCTACCAGGATACCAGGATGGATAAGTGACCTTTTTTGGCACTCAGAGCTAAATCTTTGGTCTTCAGACGGTCAATTAGTGCTATTCTATTGTGAAAGAATAGTGAGGGGAAATTAATGAATGTATTTTTTTGCGTTAGTTGAGATTTTTTTAACCGACTTCCAAAAAGGAAGAGGTTATATGTTCGACGCGTATGTTTGTTTTTTTTTTTTTTTTTTTTTATGTATGTCCACCGATTTCTCCGTCATTTGTGGACCGATTTTGAAAATTATTTTTTTGTTTGACAGGGTATGCTCCCAAATTGGTCCCATATAAATTTTATTAACTTTGCTTGGGTAGTTTTTGAGTTAGCTACAAAATACGTATTTTTTTTCCCCATTTAGTATGTAGATGATATGATAAGTTCCTGTCACTGGTAGCAGGTAGTGGTATTCAAATGTGTGTGGGGTAGGTACCATAACCAAAAAGTGAAAAATAAAAACTTTATATAAAAAAAAAACAACCGACTTCCAAAAAAAAACACTACATAGTGAAAAATAACTTTAATTTCGGAAGTCGGTGGCAAAAAACGAAAACACAAAACCCAAGACACCGACTTCCGAAATTAAAGTAATTTTTCACTTTGTAGTGTTTTTTTTTGGAAGTCGGTTGTTTTTTTTTTTACAAAATCGTGTTTGTTTTAGGTGTAAGTGATCTATGAAGTATTGTTGTTGGAATAGGCAGTCTTTACACTTTGTACACCTGCTAGTTTTGTAATTAAGGCCAGTCGTCCACGATGGTACTGATAAGTAACCAGTTATAAACTCAAATCACCAATGAGTAGCCAGATTTTTTTTTCTCTGCATGAGAACTAGTTCTTAAACACAGTGGCACTCCCGGAGTGCCGACAGAAGAGAAAACTTGAAAAAAAATCGGCACCACGGAATCAACGCGTTGATGTATTTTTAATGGTCAAAAGCTGGTGTCGGTGTCATCACAGTGTCGCGAAATGAAAGAAAAAAAAGAAAAGAAAGAAAATACATTTATTTAGCACAGACCAAAAAAACACACAATGTAATAAAAAAAAATAACAATAAAAATCAAACAAAAAGTGTAAAGAGCGATGTTAGAAATTAATGGTTTAGTCCCATCTCAAAAATTGCCAACGCACCTAAAGAAGTTTTCTCTGCAATAATTGATTACAATCTAGCCTAATAGATTAATAAGCAATTTAAGACCAGGCACTCCAAAGAAAATTTCCAAACAAACTCCGCCCCCTTGCATCCCACCACTCCACTATGTGCTAAACGCTAACACATCAGTAATAAAGTTGAATATCGCGTGCGCTCTTTGGTCGTGTTCGAGCACGGAATTAAATGTCGTAAGTCTCAATTCTTATTTCGTTTATAACTAAAGTAATAATTGATCTAATTTCTGCATAATAAACTATATTTTCTTTCTGTCAATAATTATTTTAAATATTATCATCATCATCATCATTTCAGCCGAAAGACGTCCACTTTGAATAATGCTTGAGTATAGTCCTCGATGTTTTTGGTTGGTATATTGGCGTATGCTAGCTGACATATGGCCCATAATTTATCATTTGAATTATGTTTTGTGTTGCATAATGTAGGTTATTTTGTATTATACTATTGTATAGAATCATTCTCTAACTTGAACAGACAGCTGGGGAGTTTGTTGCGCCACTTCTTCTTCCCAGCTAAAGGCACTAGGAAGTGGTGAAGGGTGGGCGTTTTTGGGGGACTGTCTTATGTAATTTTGACGTTCGAAAAGTGCTGATTCTCAGCCTAGTTTGAATAAATGACTTTTGAATTTGAATTTGAATTTGAACTGCTGGACATAGGCCTCTCCCAAGCACCGCCACTTAGACCGATTTTGTGCTTGTGTTCTATGATTTGAAACATAAAAGCCGAGTAATCTTGTTTATTTTTTCAAATAATCTTTAAAAAACATATGATTTTCGAATAAAAATGAATCGAGCGAAAATCTTCCAATTACGTAAGTATGTGTCTTATATCATCTGCCAAGCCTTTTCCCAACTATGTTGGGGTCGGCTTCCAGTCTAACCGGACGCAGTTGAATACCAGTATTTTACACGGAGCGACTGCCTATCTAACCTCCACAACCCAGTAACTGGGTAATACGATGTTGTCAGACTTTCGGGCTTCTGACGACCCGTAACAACTGTCAAAGATCCACGAATGACAGCCGGGACCAACGGCTTAACGTGCTTTCCGAGGCACGAAGGAGTCTCGGTATGTAAAGGTGGTCACCCATCCACTGACCAACCCCGGCAAGCGTAGCTTAACCTGATGGATTGACCCGTGCGGCTGTTATTACTTAGCCACGAGCTCCTCGTATCGATATCCAAGTATCTGTCTTATATATGGAAAGAAAAAGATCTAATAAATCACATACTAAAGTTCAATTTTGATTGTATGCGTGACTTTTTCAGAATATGAATGCAAATTAACATACAATTTAGGGAGCCTCCTCTTAACTCGAACTCTCTAATGATTATTCATTTATTCAAAGACATCCTTTTGGTCCACAGTAGGTGTAGTAGTATAAGTAATTATAATTATTTAAAAACTATTCATACATAACATTAGAAATACTCGTTGGTCTAGTGGTCGTAAGCGCTACTGCTGAGCATGAGGTCCTGGGTTCGATTCCCGGGTCGGACAAAGTGTTATTGGGTTTTTCTATCTAGAATTTCTCAGTAGCAGCCCGGAGTCTGGATTTGTGCCCGGTTGATGGCAATAGGCTCGCTCCCTATTACATGGGACTTAAACATAACTGGCGAAATGTGGGTGTACCTGCTACAGGTACATCTCTGCCCAACCCTTCGGGGAAACAAGGCGTGATGTTATGTATGTGTATGTACTATAAAATCAAGAAAAGTTTTAAATTTAAATAGTAGTAATATTATGTTATAATTAACAAAAGTGACATTATGCACTTTTAGCATCCACGACGCTACTCAAAAGTAGCATGTTACAAACTCAAATCACCAATGAGTAGCCAGAATGTCACAGCACTAGTATTTGTACACGATGCAATTGGTAAGTCACGTTGTGTACGGATCGCCATTGAACTAGTGTTGTGACATTCTGATTACTCATTGGTGATTTTTAGAACATAACTGGTTACTATTAAGTAATGTCGTAGACGATGGGCCTCACTCGTATAAAAGTGGTAACAGTTTGACGTTTAGTGAGTTTAAAGTTCTCCGACTTGCAATGTTCTGAAGCCAGGCTAACCCAACACCTTAGGATGTGAACTGATGCAGTAAAGCTGCGCATTTGGCCTGGTTTTTCCTAAACCTACATCAGGCTAAATGTAAATGTATATAGTTCAAAACTATTAAGTGGTACAAAACCACTTTGAGAAAAAAAAGTGGTGGCACTCCAGGAGTGTCGACAGAAGTGAAAACTTGAACAAAATCTCCTTGGTGGAAGAAAAATACTTGTATAGAACATCGGTCCGTAACCTTGTCTAAATAAAGAGCACAATCGAGTTTACAAAAAAAAAAAAACTACCAAAACCTTTAAAGTAAAAATACTTGCATAGAATATTGATCGGTGACGTGATATAAATAAAGAGCACAATCGCGTTTACAAAAACGAGGAGTCGGTAACGGTGTAGCGAGTTCAATTGTTTTTTCCCATCTCAAAATATGCGCAACGCGCCTAAAGCAGTTTTCACTTCAATACAATACTTAGATTATATTATAAAGGTTGTGAGTACTCCGAGTGCTTCAAAAACAATTATTTATAGCTTAGATATAAACCTGTCATTCTATCATTACCTAGGGAGCTTCATTGTCGGGAATTTGACTTAATAAAGTAAAAAGAAATTAAAATGATTAAATCTGAAAACTAGTTTTCTTGTTAAATTTAATCTTTCTTATTTGTAGACTTTTCTCTTTTGTATTTTAATAAAAAGATCTTTCGTTCCTGCGTAATTAATTAGATCGAGTAAACATAATTATTTTATGAAACAGATTATTAATTTAACTTTTTTTTGGGTTTTTCCCTCTCTGTTACTTCTAACGTACAGATTAGTCATGTATACATAGCAGCGATAGCCTAGTTGTACTGCCAAGTCATAATTCTCGAGTTCGAACCCAAGACACGCACCTCTGACTTTTCAGATTCATGTGCGTATTGTATAATTATCGCTTGCTTCTAAAACGGTGAAGGAAAACATCGTGAGGAAATCGGCTTGCCCGAGCGATTTTTCCTGACGCATGTGACGCCAAGTCAGAGGCCCATGGGCGGCTTTAAAACTCTGACACCAGGTTAGTCACTAACCACACAAAAAGAAGAAGAACTCATGTATACACGTATAAACCTACTTGCCTGTATAATTTGACTGTTTTATAAACCTTATTTGTTGCCAGAAAATGTATAGCAAAAAAATAATAACACTATAAAACATACAATGGGCGGCCTTGTCGCTTTCTGCGATCTTTTCCAAGCAACCTTGGAATGGACAGAGATTATTTATCTCATTTTATCTTTTATCGTAATAATTTATGTAACATACATAACATAACATCACGCCTGCATTTCTCGAAGGTTCCATGTAACAGGGGGCGAGCCTATTGCTATCAACCGTGCACAAATCTAGACTAGGCTGCTACTGAGAAATTTCAGATGGAATAACCCAATAACACTTTGCTCGACTCGGTAATCGAACCCAGAACCTCATGGTCAGCAGCAGCGTCTGCCACCACTAGACAATTTTTGAGTGTTTTTTTTTTTCATCATAAGCGTATCAAATCTATGCATTCATTTCTGGTAGATTCACTTATTCGCGTGTAGAGTCTGGCCATGCTTAGTCTGCTTAAGTAAAAAAAAACAGTAGAATTTGAAAATCTATAGACGGCAACACCATCCTGTCCAACGAAAAAAGAATTTGATACTTTGTTTGTCTTTTTGTTAAGTTATTTTGTTTATATTCAGATTTATTCCTGGTAAAGAATAGTCACTTTAGCACGATGCAGTGTGGATTTGATACAGTTTTGTCATCGTATGGAGGTAGAGCATAGATACGACATAGTCTATTACACAAAACCTATTAGGCAAAAATCAAAAGGCAAAATATCAAAATCATTAATTAGATCTACTAACAACCCCAAAACTGACATAACTGACTGATGTAAAAGTATACCATTTATAAAACTTTTTAGGGTTGTCCATTTATTCCATTGCAGACCTAGCGTGGCCAGAATTTCTATCTTAAGATTTGGTGTCATATTTTGGGGTCACTGTAGTGAACGAGAAAGCATTTTCAAAGCTCAAAAGCGCTGCTTGAGAGCTATATTTGGTCTTAAAGTAACGGACAGTTGCGTACCTATATTTAAGTCTCATAAATTATTAACCTTCCCATGCCTTTATATCCTTGAATTAGCAATATTTGTAATAACAAATCGATGTCTATTTGCAACTTTAATAGAAACTAGAAAACGAAGTACAGCTATGAGATCGCAATACCAGAATCTATTATGCACGGGTGTATTAAAAACTAGCTTATTAAAAAAAATGTGATTTGTATGGCTCCTGTAATCTTTAATAAAATACCTGACCAAATTAAAAACTTACCGTTGCAAAAATTTAAAAAACGTTTCACAGAATTACTTGTAGATAAAAGTTATTATTCTGTGCAGGATTTCTTAAATGATAATTTTTTGTAATATTTTATCTTTATTATCCTCTATTTTGTATTACATTTGCATGCTGTAATAAGGCAGAATGTACATGGATCCTATATATTATGATTTAACAACTTATTTTTATGTACCTACATTCTAAGCAAATAAAGACCTATTCTATTCTATTCTATTCAGACTCTAAGTATATCGTGAAAATCACCACACCCCAGAAATGATTTTTAATGAATCCGTCTTTCAACTTTTAACTCAATTAAATCCAAATCCACACCACAAAGCAGTGCCCATTACACTAATCACCTCTCACACAATCCAAATATTATCTTAAAACTTCAAAAAGAACAAATTAATGAGCTTAGAGAGGCTTCAGGCTTCAATTCTGAAGGCGAAAATGAAAACGTCAGGCTTTTCATTCGTAATAAAGGAAATAAGGCATTATTTTGTGAAAAGGGACGCCATGGATGTATTATTATATTTAGTGTTTCCGCTTCCTGTGGTTGAGACTTTTTTTAAATTCGGAATTTGAATAGATGTGTGTTTGGGTTTTAATTTTTCAGTGTTTCTTTTGTTTTTTTTTTTGCTTGTTATTGTGTTATGTGTTTGGTGATGTTATTTAATTTAAAGTGTAGTTTTGGTAATTTCTGTGAGCGTATCAGGCAGGTCAATATTAAAAGTAATTTGGAAAGCCTATCTTATTCATATTATGGATTATATTATTCACATTATGGATATCTTAATCACATTACTGGGCTGTCATTGTGGGTAACCAGCTTCATATTACTGACTGACTCCTTCACAATTCAAAACTGCCTATATGTATAACTGGTTTAATTGAAATAAATGTTTTTAGTTTGAGTTTGGGCAAAGATCTTTGTATTAAAGAGAAGGAATTAAATGTTGATCGTGATTGTTGCTCACTACGTATTAATGACTTACGAGTATGTCCAGTGGGGAATATTGGAATATTGGGGAATGTTGTATTTTAATTTTAATCAGTATTTGCTAATATAAACTAAGAAAGTAGGTAGGTAAATAATATTGAAGAGTCACAAGATTTATAAGATGCAATTCTTCTTATTTGGATGCAAAAATGTGTTAAAATGCACTCCGAATTATTTCAATGTCTTGAAGACACTGTTACGTTGAACACAAGATATCCTGATAGACTAATTATTCCTCCAATGAAAAGCCATTTATATCACAGAAGTTGCTTTCCAATGGTTATAAGGATATTATTATAATAAATTACCAAAATCATTTAGAGCCAATCGATCGTTATTCAAATGGCTTATAGAAAAATCATTCTATTCTGTGAATGACTACCTAAACTTTAAAGATTCACATTAACAAATGATTGACATATTTATTAATTATAATTAATAACTATGATGTCTGTTCCAGTTTCATTTACATTTTATTTATTTAGTTAATGTAATTTTGCATGCTAGTTTTATCTGATTTTTTTTAGAAACTGTTAAAAAACCCGACCATTTGTAATGTATATTACATTTTTTGAAAATAAATTTCATTTCATTTCTGCTACTCGTAAAATATTGCTTTAATGTATACATTCAGTAATGAAATTTGCGCTCCATGCTCCTAATGGGGATAAAAAGTATTAGTTGCTCACTTCACTACTGTCGAGTGTTCATAAATTTAACAGCTACCAGTCACAGTACATTTTTTGTAAATTCTCATACGAATAAATAATTACCAATGAATCTTTGCGCACCGGTTGATTGCATGAATACGTAAATTACTTTATTTCCCAAAGATGTTAATAGATGGATCGTAGCAGGTAGGGTTCCGTAATTTCTGATTCCCCATGATTTCCCCATGGGTAAAAAGTGCGAGTGATTATATAGTTATACGCATTAAAAGTTTTAGGAGAAAGTTCTATGAGAAAAAAATTATAAGTCAGTAATTTTAAACAAAATCTGCGCTTTTACTAATTGTACACCTTTCTTTTCCTTTACTCTACTTTTAATGGTTCACTCTTCAATTCACATAATTTTTTCTCCTTTAGTTAATTTTTTTATTAAAACTTAACAAGAGAAACAAAAAAAGAAAAACAATTTATTAAATAAATTAATTTTCCTTTTTTACATAGAACAAAAAAATAGCAGTGACAGGACACTCGACAGTGCTGCCATCGCACGAGAAAACTTTAGTTTTACACCCCATTCAAACCTTCAACTAGATTTTACCAATTTAGGTTTAAATTAAATGAGGAATGTTGCACTATCTAGCCTCTCTTCATAGATCCATGTAACTGAAAGGCCGTTTCATCTGCATTAGAGTCTCTCGGACGCCTGGAGGCCCCACTTAATAGATTTCCGGAGTCCGTGTCTGTTATACTGAGGGTAAGGAAACCTTTCTGAAAGGAACATGTCTCTTTGTAATGTGTGTTTAGTAGTGAGGAGTAGTTGTGTTTGAGTGTGTGATATGGTTATTAGGGTTTTGATAGTGTGTGTGGCAAAGGTAATTTGGGGTAATAATAATTATGATAATAATTTAAGGATACGTTGCTGTTGTGTTTATTTTGAAACGCTAGTATTAGGCGCAGGCAGTACTTAGTCATCATCTGCCTAGCGTTTTCCTAACTATGTTGGGGTCGGCTTCCAGTCTAACCGGATGCACCTGAATACCAGTATTCTACATGGAGCGACTGCCTATCTGACATCCACAACCTAGTTACTAGGTAACACGATACCCTTGGTAAGACTGGTTGTCAGACTTTTGGGCTTCTAACTGCCCGTAACGACTGTCAAAGATCTACAAATGTCAGCCGGAACCAACGGCGTAACGTGCTTTCCGAGGTACGGAAGGGTCTTGGTATGTAGAAATGGTCACCCATCCACGAACCAACCCCGGCAAGCGTAGCTTAACCTAATAGATCTAGACAAAATCAAACTGGTTGCTAATTTAATTGTGTAATTAAATACTATAACATTTTTTTTTTTACCTTCTTTGATTACTTGAACTCGCACTGTGTAGGTGTTGAGTGTTGAGTGGCAATTAGATTTTCGTATCAGTTTCTGAGTGCCTAGCTCTTTTATATAAAAACCGGCCAAGTGCATGTCGGACCACGCACAGTGAACGGTTCCGAGTTTTGGTTGAATATTTACCCATGTATTTAGGGGTATGTATTACAATACCGAAATTTAAAAGACCGTATTTTAAAATACCTATGGATGAAATCCCGAAAAATTAAACGCCGAATGATTGCTTGGTCGAAAGTTTCCCGAAAGTTCATTTGCCCGAAAGCTTAAAATCCCGAAGACACATATCCCATATTACATTAAAGTTGCTTCTGCATCGTCTCCGGCGCTGCGGGAAGTACAACCCCTTCGCCCTTACGTAACAAAGGATAGGCACCCATGCTCACCTCCGTAGCTTCGGCTGTGGCTATGCTTTGTTGCAGCGGGCGGGGGCTGCTCTCCCTCCGCGCCTCCGGTTTTTATATACACTCTAGGGTAGGAGCCCAAAGACTACGTAAAGTCGTGGTGCCCCGATTCGGTTTTGGAACAGATTCAACCTATTAACTACAAGCCGGTGTATAATTATGTTGTCGCCATATCGTAGAATTTTTAAGAATTTATTTCGTCCATTCGGGATTTCGTCCATTTGGGGTTTCATCTTTTCGGGTTTCATCTTTTTGGCCATCGGCATTTTGGTTCGATATAACGGCTATCGGCATTTAAAAATTTCGGTATTTTGAATTTTGTTGTTTTGGACGTCGATATTTCAGTCATAGTTATTATGAAATTTCGGGATTTTAATACGTAGGTACCCGTCAGGGGCGACGACTCTGAACAACTCGATTCCTACCGGCTTCCCTTCGGAAATTCGGAACACAACCACTCTAACGTCATTGAATAATCAATCTATAAGTATTTGATTCACCATAAAACTAAAACATTTAAACATTACAAAACGCTCACTCACAATTCATCAAAAAAGATGTGCAGACTGAAAAACATATTCGTAGCTGTTTTATGAGTTTGGGACTCGTAGAAATAGAATATTTGCACTAATTTGCATGAAGCCCATAATAGAAAAGTAGATCGAAATCGGAATTTAATGAAACGGTTTATTGACACCGTTGGTAGGTAAACAAGAAGTAACTTTTCGCGGCCACGACGAAAGTCCGAAGTAATTATTTTTTTCTTTTTTGTTACTCCGGCTTACCTCTGTCGTTTTACCACGCCTCGCCACTGTCGCACACTGAGACTATAATCTGTTCTAAAATTATCAGATGAAAATATAAACAAACCCTGTTCAGGTTAAATTACTTGTATTTTTTTTAGGAATATCGTATAGGTACCTACTTTTACAATGCTTGTAAATATGTGAACACCATGTATGCATTACATAATATTTTTTTCTGTCATTGCTTAATTTTTAATTATTTTACCTATTGTGGTATAGTAATCTTATTCCAGGTGCATCGTCTTCACATATAATTATATAATTAATGTATTCAAAATATTGTAAAACATTTTAAAAGAGTAACGGTGGAGTTTCTTGCCCATTCTTCTCCATACGAAAACTACCTTTTGGAAGGGGCGACTAGAATCAATTTTATTTTTTGTTTTTGACGTTCAAAAGTGCCTTTTTGTGCCTAATTGAAATAAATTATTTGACTTTTTGACTTTGATCGACCCGTGCGGCTGTTATTACTTAGCCAAGAGCTCAAATGGAGCAAAATACAATTTTACTCCCGAATCTTTTATCGAATTGTACCGCCCATTATCACAGGTAAACTGAAGTTATTGTAATAATAACTTATTTTACCAAAATTAAAATTGCACTTTTAATTATGCAATATTGGTAATAAGTCTGACGTTCATTGAAAGTAATTACCACCAACTGCAATACCAATTTTATTGGGATTAACGATGCAGAGAGCAGGTGGTGGGTAACGGCCTCGACTTACGAGTTGTAGGTCGTGGATTCAAACCAAGGCAGGTGCTTTACTTTGTGTAAAATAATACCACTGAAAGAAAGAAAATAAAGAAAATACGTTTATGTGTGGTAAACATGACGCAAAGAAAGATAAAAAAACACATAAATAACAAATTTGGGGAAAATATGCGTCATTTCCAAGCAAAACGGTCATCGCTCAGCATAATGCTGAGACCCTATGCGAAACAGGTTTCACATTTTACCACTTCATGAGCGCAGACGCATTGCAGATATGACGTATTTATTTAAAATCGCAAATGGTACCATAGATTGCCCTGAGCTGTTAGGTAGTTTAGGGTTAGTAACACACTGCAAAATGTTTCGCAAACCTAGTTTGTTGCATGTCCCTCATTCCAAGTCCGCGTACAGGCAGAATTCATTTCTAATCCGTGCGTGCAGACGTTTTAATAAACTGTCTGGTGAACATGATTTGGATATATTCAACATCAGTGTTTCTCGGCTTAAGCATTTGTTGGTAAAAAGCTTCTTTACGGAAAAGTAATTGTTAGCAAAATCAGATTTTTAGTTTGTAATTTATCGTGTACTTTTTTTTTCTAAGATAAGTTTAATAGTTATTTTGTACGACCTTTTTTTTACTCTTTTTTATGTTACGTGTTTATCAGTGGAAACTTGTAAATGGCCTTCAATTTTATGTAATTTAAGAACACTGTGTATGTTAGCTGTAAGTTTCCCGAATAAAATAAAATAAACAGAGCCTCAGTGCTGGTTTATCTGCACTGCTCTCAAAACGATGAAGGAAATAATCGTAAGGAAACCAGAAAT
Organism: Agrochola litura; assembly: GCA_949152395.1. NCBI lineage: Eukaryota > Metazoa > Arthropoda > Insecta > Lepidoptera > Noctuidae > Agrochola > Agrochola litura. The sequence continues at coordinate 18,872,690 of OX424514.1, read as the reverse complement.
TCGAAGACATGTGACATCTATTAACTCCTACTGGACCCGCGTGGTAGATTATAGCCCACTCCCTCTCACAGAGAGGAGGCCTGTGTCCCAGCAGTGGGAACGTTACAGGCTGATTATGCTATGCTATTGTAATAAGAAGCTACTCTTCCTCTAAAATACTAATTTAATACCGAATATAATTATCAATATTTCAGGGATAAGGAAAATAATATGAACAACCAAGATATTTTGTCAGTCATTTATATTTCTTTGCCAACATCAAATTCAATATTCTACACCATATCATCACATCTCCTATTCCCCACATAATATCATAATTCAATCAGTATTCTAATATTTACCATAAAAGTAATAGGTTACCTTAATTTACAGTAGATCTCCAACCAATACTATGCCAATCTATCTTTTTACCGACACAGCCACTAAGCACGTCTTACTTAGAATGTTTCGGTGTTGCCAGTACAATTTCAAACAATTATGTATTATAAATTGAAACCTAACACTATGCTTACTACTTATGCCTGTTATTTCACCTGCCGGACGGGTCGATTGGCCATCTATTACGTAAAAAGACCCTTCCACGCCTCAAAAAGCCGTTGGTCTTGGCTGTCATTCGTAGATCTTTGACAAACATTACGGGTAGTTAGTAGCCCAAAAAAAGTCTGATAACCAGTCTTACCAAAGGGTTTTATGTAACCCAGTAACTAGGTTGTGGAGGTCAGATAGACAGTCGCTCCATGGAAATACTGGTATTAAGCTGCATCCAGTTAGACTGGAAGCCGACTCCAACATAGTTGGGAAAAGGCTTTGCAGATTAATATTTATTTTCACCTAGGCACATCCATACTATTTATCAATGCGAAAGTAACTTTGTACGTCTGTCTTTTATTTACCTATTTATGCCTAAACTATTGAGCCGATCGTTATGAAATTGTTAAGTAGGTAGCCTGGGACCAGGAGAAGGACACAGGCTACAGCTTCATCCTAGATATTGGTATTCAAAAAATATAAATGACAAAATACACACATATAAAGTCGTGTGCTTGTGTTAATATATTTATTATTATTTTAATCAAAACCAATATTATAAAGAGAAAAGATTTGATTTTTTTAATGTTTACATGTTTGCATGTTTGTATAAATATGTAAAGCTACATTATCAGTGAGTAACATGGGCTATATTTTATCGACTTTCACGCGAATGAAGTCGTGGGCAAAAGCTAGTTTTATATAAAGTAGCAATAGTTAGTTTCAGAAGATGTTTTTCCATTATTTAATTGTTTTATACCTGATCTATCCCTTGTAACCCAAAGGTCAGATTTTGCATAAGACCTAGTACGCCCTATATAGCACGCCCTATGTTGACATTGTGTTTTCCAACCTACCAGCAAAGCTGCTTGGCGACAAAAACAGGCATAGTGAACTCATCCGGCTAAAATGTTTATTTAAAGTACTTTCACTTGGCTTTAAAATACCTCCGAATACAGCCAAGCCACTTAACATAGAAACTCCTTGCCAATCTGCATCCAAAAAAAAAACAAAATTTAATAAGCCAAGGCATTCCTATACAGCCAAATAGGCATTCCCTAGCACCGTTTTTACCAGCGCAATTTGGCACACGCGAGTAAACCGGGAAAACAGGGGTGAAAGGGGAAGTAAGGGTTACAAAGATAGTGTTAGATAATATTGACACGAATTCACTTGGTGAAGTGAGCTTATCTTAATACGGTGACCTTGGATTAGGGAGTTTTTCATGGGGAAAATATGCTCCCGTCTACCCTGACAGGGCAAAATCATATTCGTGAATGATACGTCAACATTGTGACGTGTAATTTGCTAGGAGTGCAATTATTCAGCCTTGACAAACTATCTCTGGGGAGTCCCGCTACAAAATAATCTTTTCATCATATTATGAGAGAGCGATTGCACTATGACGCGGCTGTGATGTGATCGCAGATGAATGGAAGACGATCATGTCAGATGTAAGATTTTACTGTTTAGTTTTATCTTTAGCTAATGTAATTGGTAGATTGCCTACATTTGTTAAAGAAAAAAAAAAAGAAAAAAAAAACGTGTGGCACTCGGGGACTGCCGCGGTAAAGCTATTGCATAGCATTTGTAACCTCCATACTTCCTATTTGTCAACGCTACACTTGGGATGATGACGTGATTACAAAACAAAAAATTACGTTCCCATGACAACATCACGTTGTCATGAGAACCGTCATTACATGGTAGGAGGAGTGGGTGTGTTAGGTTTTATTTTCGTTACGTAACGGAATTTCTTGATTCGGTCGCCGCGCTCAACGCCCGCGATAAAAACTATGCAATAGCTTAAAAATAAGCGTTCTGGTAAAGAGTAAAATTCTTAAACAAAATGTATTTCTTGTAACATTTGGTCTTCTAGTAAACAAATTATTCTGTTGACGCAAAATTACAGAAACCAATCGAAAGTCGTTTCAAAATTCGCAAAGTAGCGTAAAATGACAATTCACATTTTTCTTTTATCGAAAGAGACAGCAAAAAAGTAAAACCTTTTTACGCACGAACCAATTTCAAAAGAAACAATCTACAAGTTAAAAACTGTGTTATGTACGTTATACTGCGTTCGAATTTTACTTTCCAAACAAATAAATATGTGTTTTTGAAAAAGCAACTTTACGTTTAACGTTCAGTTTCCGCTACAAAATTAAACATTTTTATGACTTTTTCAATAAATGATAAATTATTTTATTTCTGTAAGTAAGTTTATACAAACACTTTTACACGTCAATCATATTTTTAAAACTAGATGAGGTCGGCGTTTCCTATCTGACTACTCTGAGAAGAAAGGCCGAAACAAACTCAGAGGTCACAGTCTCTTTTAAAGTCCAGACATAATCTTGGTCAGATCATGTGAAGGCCATGTGGTTGGTGTCTGAAGTGGTCTTTTGAGGAAAGCACCACAAAGATTGAGAGGGCCTGTCCAGTCAGTGCACGCATTTGTCAGTTATCGTGATAGTACTAGTCATTCTAAAATCTATTTAATTTACACTTGCATTAAGTTGATATTGATTTGTTTAAGTTCCCCCATGGGAAGAAGGCGTGAGGAGTATGTATGTAACATTAATTGGAACCAAGGCTTTGAATATACTTTAGTTATTCAGTTATTTAGTTTTCGTTTTTTGCTGATTCTTGTATCGAAAGTGAAATATTGTATCAATTTAATTTTGTGATTGCTTTTGGTCAAATCGACGATTTGTTTTGATTTCTAATCTTATGTTATTGTTTGTTGTTTGTATTATTATTTATATATTCTATTTAAGTATCTTGGTTATTGAATTATATTAAAGGTTTACGTGTGCTGAACCGTTAATACTAAAGTCATTATTAATGAGTAGTTTATGCGACCTACCCAAATGTCCTTTCTTTGGTATTGTTCGTCGAGTTGAGCTCCTTAAGTTCTGAGTTGAACTCCACGATTACTGACAAATGCTTGCACTGACTGGACAGGTCCACTCAAATCTGTGTGGTTCTTTCCTCAAAAGACCTTTTCAGACACTTATCTACATGGTCCTCATATGGCCTGACCAAGATTATGTCTGGACTTTAAAAGAGACTGCGACCTCTGAGTTTGTGTCGGCCTTTCTTCTCAGAGTAGTCAAATAGGAAACGCCGAACTCATCTAGCTTATTTTTAATAATTTTTTTATATGACGTGTAAAAGTGATTTCGATATCCTATTTACAAAATAAACAATTTCATTTCATTTCATTTCAAATATTTTGGCTATTTTATAATTACCTATATATTTTGTTATTAAACTTTTCTTTTAAATCAAAGCTTATGGAATTATGTAAATACATACATACATAAACTCACGCTTTTCCCTTGAGGAAGAAACTACTTAATTAAATATTTAAATAAAATTCCTGTAGATATTTTGTTTCGGGCTGTCTAGTAATGAAAAGGGAAAGGTTTTTATCAAAAGAAGAAAGTATGATAACCTATCTTCAAATTAACGTGACAAACGCAGCTTTACCTTACACAACATCAACGGCATGGTTTCCAAGGTCATTAATTTTAAATCCGGGATTATGACATTTATTTCTAAATAAGAAATAACAAGGATTTTACCTTTGATTATTTAAATGTCTTGGTAGAACGTCGTGATACAAAATAAATAAAACAAACAAGCTAACTTTGTTATGCTGGTGTGCATGACAGCTATGGCGTACACTCGCGCCACGTTATTGTGCTGTCGTTGTGCTTTTCTAGTGTGCGTGCATTCAGCGGCCAACAGTGGGACGCAATTCTTTTCTACGAGTTCTCAGCTTTGACTGTCTATCTAGACATACTGGCTGATCAAAAAGTTATGATAGTCGGTTCATATTTTTTAATAATGCTGAAGAGTTTTTTTTTGTACCTATATTATAAATATTGATAAGACTAAATTAATTATGTTTAGCCAACGTGCGAATACCAATATGACAGTATGCTATAACAATAAAGTTATAACACAAGTAGATACAGATAAATTCCTAGGATTAACGATTGACAAAAAATTGGACTGGAAAGAACACACGGAGAAGCTAACTAAACGTATTAGCAGATCAGCTTATGCCCTATTTAAACTGACCCGATTATCGTTGATGCTATAATCATAGCGTATCACGGTTTGGTGAGTTCAGTGTTGAGGTATGGTGTCATTTTCTGGGGTAACTCAACCAATAGGGAATTAGTTTTAAAGCACAAAAAAGGTGCATTAGGTCAATGTTCAGACTCCACAGTTTAGATTCTTGTAAGCCATTGTTTATCAAATACAATTTATTGACATTTCCTTGCTTATTTATTTTGAGGTAGCCGTATTTGTTATGACCAATCCAGACCTGTTTACTATAATATCATTTTATCACCAACGAACTCGACCACAGAACAATAACTTGTACGTAAAAAGGTCTCATACAGCATTGATAAAAAGTGTTTTTTGTATGGCACCAATCATATTTAACCACATACCTAGTTCAATTAAAGAATGAAACATAAACTTATTTAAGAAAAGGCTTAAATCTTTACTATTCAATAAAGCATACTACAGCATTTCGGAATTTTTGACAGACAAAATGCTGTGACTGTTTTTGACCGTAGTTGGTACTCAACATTGCACGTGTAATTTTTTGTATCCTTTTAATGGGGTTAAAAACTGAAAGCTCATAGCAGATGGCAGCACAGTTGTGCGTCTTTAGTCCGCCATTGTTGTTTATGTTTTCACTGTTGTGTCGATATCGTTTATACGAAAACTAGACAAAAATGTATGCGATTTGGAGTGTAGTACAACTAAAAGCGGAGTTATGGAAAAGAGATGCGTCTACCACGGGTAAAAAAGCAGATTTAGTGGAAAGGTAAATAAATAATGACCATTTTATATTTGATAGATTGTTTTGTTGACATTATTTAAAAGTCCTTTTTTTGTTGAAGACTGGAGGCATACGACAGGAATAACTTGATCGGAGTTGAAGAAGAGCTTGAGGATGATAACCCTAACATTCCTGCCCTGGAAAAGTTCAGGGATGTCAATTCTAGCACTGATCTTCCAGCGCTATCTAAAACCCACATTCAAACGTTTGCTGAAAGGTAAGTTTTCATACAGTGATCAACTTATGATGCATTCATCTTCCTTTGTGAGTTCAACTATAAAAAAAGCGTGTAATATACTTAATTTAATGTTAATATTATTCCAGATTTCAAATATCTCCTAAAGGGAAAATCCTCTATGAAAATAGGAGCTTGGTCAAGCTAATGATCATAACCATGCTTATTTTCATGCACAATGCAAGGCACAAATGAAAAGATTAATGAATAAAACTGGTACCTACTCGTATGATATGTGAAAGTCATTGTGAATGTGCATTTGGAAGTGGCTTGGAAGCACACTGTAAACATATCTTCACAGTCCTCCCATGTTATAGAGGATATAGTATGTACAAAAATTATAATTACTTATGCATAAAGTATGCACAGAAAAAATAATGATGTTCAAACAACCAAAAACAACATCATTTTATACTGAGTATCTCCAACCAGCAATTTACGATAAATACTTGTTTAGATACTATGATACTGTAATAAAACCAAATTAATATTATATACAATGTTTTATTTATCTCCTTATATACAATGCATATTACATAATACATTCCCTAAAGTTACAGCACATAAGACAAACAAAACATATCTTTGATGCGAGGGGCACAAAATTGTGATGTTTTTAACCGACTTCCAAAAAATTCAAAATTCATTGGACAACTGAAGGTCGACGCACGGTCAACGTCAGCTCCGTAATTTTTAATCTTGTTCGTATGTAAAAATCAGTATTTCGTGAAGAAAATAAGTGTATTAGTGACAGGACACGCCAATAATTATGTGACAATGTTATTACAAATAAATAATAACGACAAGTGAAGTTTTTTAAACAATACTAGTACAGTGTTAAAAAAAGTGCGAACTTGTAATAATACTCTCCTTATCCCATAAACTGTTAAACAGTACACATGTGACAAGTGTTATGACAAACTGCGTGACCGTTTGACCAAATTCAGCTAAAAACAGTGATCAAAAATACGACAGAAAAAACCCAACATATTAAATCACAACCGTCTATTTTCTACGCTTCGCAAACAAAGAACTGGACTTTGGACTTTCCCGACTTCGAACAACTAATGACATCTAATAAATATTTGAAGAAATAACAGGCCACTATTTTCAACCACATAAATCAAGGTACGCTTGGCGCGGTGGTTATCATATGAGCATAGTTAAGCGGCTACGATCGTGAGGACTCGAGTTCGAATCTCACAGATTACATCTTGACTTTTTAATTTTTCTACAAAATATTTAACAAAATGAGTTACTCTGAAAACGTTACTCTGCGTACTCGACGAATTTCGGAACCCACAATGGAAACATTTGAGGAATGCAGCGATTACAATAATTCGACAATAGAGGGCGACACAAATAATAGCGTACCTAATATTATTATGGATGACGAGAATGAAGAAATGGAAGAACTTAAACGTCGAATCTGTGAACTTAATACCCAGTTGCAGGCGGCACATGACGAGATTAATAATCTTTCTATTGAAAACACAGACTTAAGGAAGACGATGGACATAATTAATAATAAATATAAAATTGTGGAAAAAGCGACCAAGAAGTTAGCTAGCGCGGCAGTAACACCAAATAGGAAAATAAAATTGCACACACCCCTCAAACAGACGATACAAAAATCACACAAATCAGACAACTCAAGATACGGGACTCCAGAGCTATTTACCTCCACTCAAGTTACTCCTCGGAATAAACCGGGACAATCAATGATACAGAGGAAAACAAGGTCGACCATTGAGGAAAAGAGCAAGCTCTGCATTATAAGTAGCAGCCGATCGAATAAAATACTACCAATTGCGGAAAATACTTTTCCAAGCCACCAAACATGTCATTTTCTTTCACCAAATTGTGGCATCAAAAATCTACTAAGTAACATTGACACTAAACTGTCTGGCTATACAATGAAGGACAATTGCATAATATTTATTGGTGAAGATGACTTCCAAAAAATGAATAATTACTTTGAACTAATAACGATCATACGTGGAAGTTTGTCAGTTATAAAGCACACAAACGTAATATTATGTTTACCCACTTATAAATATGGTTATTATTACGGAATGTATAATTTTAGAATAGAAATGTTTAATAATCTATTATTTCAGGACATACAAATTGACAATTATGCTACATTATTTGACTCTAATTTAGACTTACTATGGGATTATTCGATGTTTCAAAGAAAGAGTGGTCGTATTAACAATTATGCCGTTTCAAATATTTTTTCTAACCTTAAAGATTATATTTCAACTGATTATAATTTAAATATTCAAAAACCCGCGAGCGAGCCGGCGGCGTCGGAAAAAGATCTTTTGTATTGCGACTCACCTCTTTCCTTTACTTCATGTACTGACGTACCTAACAAAAATTTTTTTCGTGTATAATGAATTGTGTGTGTTGCATCAAAACATCAATGGCCTGTTACCCAAGGCTGATGTAATGACAGAACATCTAGATACGCTCGCAAGGAATGGGATATATGTTAATATTTTATGCTTTACGGAACACAATATGAAGCAAGGTGACCTTGATCTTCTGAATGTACCAAATTTTGTCTTAGCTGCAAGCTTCACTAGACTAAAGCGAAATGGTGGCTCTTGCATATTAATTAATAACCACATTCATTTCAAAGAAATAGATTCAGTAAAAAACTTAAACATTCCCAATGTGTTTGAATGCTGTGCAGTGGAATTAACTGACGATAACGTTGTAATTTTGTGTATTTACCGAGTTCCCAATCCAACTAAGGTACATCTTTTCTTTGATAATTTAGCGAACATATTGCAACAGTTTTGCTATAAAAGTAACCAAAAAATAATAGTCTGCGGCGACTTTAATATTGATATTCTTCAGAAGACCAAAAATTCTACACTGTTTAGGCAACTTTTGAAGGAATTTAATCTGAAACTAGAAATAAATGAACCTACGCGTCCTAGTAGTGGTACATGTATTGATAATTTTCTCCATAACATAAGAGGCTGCAAAAGTGAGATTTTGGAGTTAGGTGTGTCGGACCACACAGCCCAACTTATGAAGTTCCCAGTACAACAAAAGTGTATTTTACCATATTATTATGTATATAAACGGGAGTATAGCAAGGAAAATACTAACCTCTTTAGGAAACATATCGCCAGTCTCAGTTTCTCCGAAGTTTATGAATCTGATGACGTAAACAAATGTTTTAATTCATTTTTTGATCTATTTAAATTAATTTATGATCTCTGTTTCCCAGTTGTCAGACACAAAATTTCTACAGTTACTAAACCAAAGTGGATCACACGCGGAATTAAGCGTTGTAGTAGAACTAGACGATCTTTGTTGTGGAAATATAGACTGACTCGAGACAGTGACTCAAAAATGGCATTCAAGACTTTCTCGAAAAGATATCAAAGCGTTATCAAACTAACACAGAAAGCACAGAATTCTTATTTTATTGGAACAAGCACCAACAAGTCGAAGGCAACTTGGAAAGTTATTAAATCTATAAAACCTAACATTCCTAAAAATAATATAAATGCGATTAATGTAAATGGTAAATATATAACAGAACCCAAAGAGATAGCACAACAATTTAATGACAATTTCGTATCCTCAATTCAACCGAATGCTAACCACTCAAAGTCAAATGTTTTTAACACGCCAGGATCACACAAATCCATGTTTATGTCACCAACCGTACCAAAAGACATATATACAATAATAAATACTCTTAAAAACACCAACAGTACTGGCTATGATGATATTAACACCGGAGTAGTCAAATCAGTTGCTCTTATTATAGCACCCATATTGAGTGACGTAATAAATAAAAGTATTCAGAAAGGCACTTTTCCCGAAAAGCTAAAGATTTCAATAATAAAGCCATTACACAAAAAAGATGATAAAACAAAAGTTACCAATTATAGGCCAGTTGCGCTGATACCAATTTTTTCAAAAATGTTTGAGAAGGTTTTATATAATAACATGAACAGCTATTTTGAAAAGAATAATATTTTTTGCAAGGAACAAATGGGCTTTAGGAAAAACAGAACCATTAATATGGCTATTTATAACTTTTTAGAAAAAATACATCATAACATGGATAATAGAAAACCAGTTATGGCGATGTTCATGGACATGACTAGGGCGTTTGATTTTGTAGACCATAAAAGGCTATTATCTAAGCTCGAAAGATATGGTATCAGAGGTAACGTGCTTAATCTGATAAAATCTTATTTGGAGAATAGAAGTCAAATTACACAAATTAATAGAGTAAACATAAAGACCAAAACTGAGGTAGTTTACTCCTCTAGCTCTAGAGTACTGTCATGTGGTGTGCCGCAAGGTTCTGTGTTAGGACCTTTACTTTTTATTTGCTATATTAATGACTTTCCCCAAGTAGTCGAACATCACATGTCACTATTTGCTGACGACAGCACTGTTATTTATGATACTGGTACTATAACAGAAATAGAAAAGCATGTAAACAATAGCCTGATTCCTATTATTGACTGGTTAAATGCTAATAACCTTAAAATAAATCTAACCAAAACTAAAGTTATGAATTTTAAAATTAGACACAAAGAACAATCACAGTTTCAAATAAATTATAGAGGCAATGAAATACTTGAAGCTAGTGTTACAAAATTCCTTGGTTTACATATTGACAATGACATGACATGGAAGACTCAAATTGAAAGTGTTTGTGGAAAGCTTAGTAGATTTTCATATGCTCTTTATATGCTGGGTAAAATTGCGAATAAGACCGCCTTACTCGCAGCTTATCATGGTTACGTCGCCTCGGCTCTGCGGTATGGCCTCATATTCTGGGGAAATGCCCCTAAGATTCAAGAAGTACTTATAGCACAGAAAAAATGTATCCGAGCGATTTGTAAAATAAAACAAAAAGAATCATGCAAGCCACATTTTCATTTGTTAAAAATATTAACTTTACCGTCACTCTATATTTATGAAGCCTGTATGTTTATAAAACACAACATGAATTTATATAGATTTGTAGAAAGTAAACGGCGCTCAAAAAAGTTGCAGGTGTTAGCAACAAAAACAAAATTTCATAGCAACAGCTTTTATGCAATGGCTCAAAAACTATATAATAAGTTACCAGGACAAGTTATCTCAAGTACTAACATTAACGAATTTAAAAGAAATCTGTTCAAATTGTTAAATAATAAGGTGTATTATTCTGTTAACGAATATTTAAATGACAAATTTTAATTATAATAGCTGTTAATTAAATCCAATCTGTTCTTATGACATACTAAATAATTTTGTTCATTTTGATTATTATTGTATTAACGAATTAGTGACATTATTTTTTATTTGTATTATTTGAATCTTTTATATTTTTAAACCTTTGACATTTTGTATGCCTTTTGGCGGAACACAGCTCGGATCTTATGTATTATAAGTTTGTAACACCTATTGTATGTACCCTGTGTTCACGAAATAAATGAATTTGAATTTGAATTTGAAAAGGAGGAGGTTCTCAATTCGTCAGTATGTTTTTTTTTTTTTTTTGTATGTTTGTTACGCGATTACTCCGCCAATTATGAATAGATTTTGATGATTCTTTTTTTTTGGTAGATCATACTTCAGAGGTGGTCCCATATAAATTTTATTAACTTTGCTTGGGTAGTTTTTGAGTTAGCTTCAATTATACGTATTTTTTCCCACTTAGTATGTAGATGATATGATAACTTCTTGTCACTGTTATTTACATAGCAGGTAGTGGTATTCGAATTTGTGTGGGGTAGGTACCACAACTAAAAAGTGAAAAATAAAAACTTTTTACAAAAAAAAAAACAACCGACTTCAAAAAAAAAACACTACAAAGTGAAAAATAACTTTAATTTCGGAAGTCGGTGACAAAGAACGAAAATTCAAAACCAAAGAAACCGACTTCCGAAATTAAAGTTATTTTTCACTTTGTAGTGTTTTTTTTTTAAGTCGATTGTTTTTTTTTTTTGTAAAAAGTTTTTTGTCAAACCTAACAAACGTTCAATATGAACGTGTTGACTTATTTATTTATTAATTAATTAATAGGTTAGCCTACAATTGTTTACACATTACATTACTTAAAAGATAACACCACATGCACTGTATATTTGAATTTAACATTTTTATGACTGCAATTAATTTCTAATAACGGCTGATTTAGAATTATGTGAAAACAAAGCAATAATGCAATAAACTAGGATCAAATATTTAGTTTACATTAAACAATAAATTAAAAAATAAATTACATTGAAATAAATAACATTTTCAATAGTAATATTCTTCACATGACTTCCATAATACTTTATTTTGTGAGCCATTACACTTAATATCGAACACACAAAATATAACTTTTGATAGGTTTCAAAACCTGTGTAGAAAGCAATGATACTGTCATTGTTTTTATAGTTCTTTATAGATCCATAAATGTACACACAATTCACTTGAGTATGCCTTGATGATACAGTATGTTGGTCCCGCTCTGGCCCATCATCTGGCTCCAATGGTGTGCTAGGAAACATTTCTATTTCGTTAAACATTGTAAATTCCTCGTCTTTATATGGCTCTTCATACCTATCACGGGTTTGAACATGGCTAGGTCCAGCAATTTGATCACTATATGTATCAAAACATTCTTTTTTCTCATTTCTCTGTAACAGTCTATTTGCTCTGTCTTCAGCTAAGGGGTGGACTGGTTTGACTTTAGTACAAGAAAAAATAGAGGGTACAGCAGTCTTCCTGAGCCTTTTGTAAATATTTTCATCACCTAGAACAGACAAAAAGGATTCATGATCTACTTATCTATGTGCGAAACATTAAATACAAATATGATGAGTGGAAGATATATTTATCTATTTAGCCCGTAATGTCCCACAGTTAGGCAAAGGCCTCCCATTCCCTTTTCCACACAGGTTTGTCTACCGCCGCTGCGGGCCAGTCCTTTCGGTAGGATTCAGTGCAGGATAAGTGTTAATATTAGGCAGTAAGTAGTTTGGTATGAAGGTATTAAATACAATGCAATAAAGCGAATGCTGCATAGATGCTTGCTACTTAGACATACGAGTATTTTGGTCGATTAAAAGATAATCTTAACAACACAACCTTAGTATAATGTATATAAATAAATATCCAAAAATGCCTATAATGAAAACACACTTAAGTATTATGAAAAAGAGCATCACCTGTATACGCATTCGTCTGATAGAAGTCTTCAGGTACATAGCCTCGACGAATTATTTGGTTTCCATTTTTTTCTTCGGAGAGCTCTCTCCCACACTTTTCTTCTTTTAAGATCTTTGGGGAATACATGGGTCCCCGGATTTTTGCAGTCAACAGCTGCGCAAGGGGGCATATTATTTAATTAGGCGTAAAATAAGTTGATTGTTTACAAAAAATTTATGGATATTGACAGCTAGCTGTTAAATTTAAAGACGGACAATGATAGCGACATCTGAAGTGAGCAAATGGCAGTTTTTATCCCCAACTTTTTCTCTCTTTTTCTTTAGTCTTTATTTGAATATTGACGTAGTAAACTTATTTTTTCTTTTTGACATGTATATTTTTCTTATCATTTATTTTTGAGAAAGTCAATTAATATCGTTTGTTTAATGTAATTATGTTATCAATTTTGAGTATCAATGACATCCATGAATATTTGTACGCCTTCTGGTATAACATAGCGCGCTTGTAATTTTTTTTAAACAAACTATTTTAGTGTACCTATGTTAACAAACGATTAAATGATTATGATTATGTTTGAACGTGCTAATCTCTGGAACTACCTGTCAGATTTGAAAAATCTTTTTGGCATTTGATAGCCCAATTCTTGAGGAAGGTTACAGGCTATTTAACACGCTAGGACGTTAATTAGCACGTTAGAAAAATAACCGATTATCATTACTTTTTGATCAGCTTTATTTAAATTTTTGAATTTCACTTAATTGAGATTTTTTTTAGAAAAACTAAGACATACAAACGAAGTACGTATTGTTTTTCTTTTCAACAAATCATTTACCTACTTCAATCACATTTCATTTCGTATGCAAGTAGCATTAACGAACTCAAAACCACCTTTCCTTCTCCCTCCTCTTCCCCCCCTTCCTTCTTTTATTCTTCTTCCTTGATCCTTTTTAATCCATCCGCAAAAGAAATAATTAGCGTGACGGCTTATAGTGGATAAGGAATGCGATCCCGCGGGGTAATTGCGCAACACAGGGATAATAGCGTAGCACACGGGTAATTGCTTAATACACGGGCAATTGCTTAATACACGGGTAATTGCTTAATACACGGGTAATTAGTTAATACACGGATAGTTGCTTAACACACGGGTAATTGCTTATTACACGGATAGTTGCTTAACCTCTCGAATGCCGGTAATTACAGAAACAATTAAAAAACCATTGTGTCTCGCGTGGATCCACGTTCCGGCATACCAAGGGTTAATACACGGGTAATTGTATAATACACGGATAATTGCGTAACGCACATAAGATTGCAATCGATTATAATCGGGATTAATTTAAACATATATCCGATAAATTCTGTATTATAACGCATTCTGAACATAACTAAGTAATAATACATGACAGGGCGAAAACTTTTCTTATAATACCTCCGTATCTCAAGATTTTATTTCATTTGATTTATGATGTTCCAACTTCGACATGTTGTTAGGAACGGGATCACTTTTTGTTAAGACCCGTCAAAAAAATTTCTGGTACATTTATTTAGGTCTTGCTGAAAGTTATGATGTTGAAGAAGTAGGCTAGCCTGTCAGTGACATGTTAGCTTTCTACACGTACTATTGAGGCTTAATCAATCTGCCTAGTTTTTTCCCAAATTCATTGGGGTCGGCTTCCAGTCTAACCGAATGCAGCTGAATACCAGTATTTTACATGGAGCGACTGCATATCTGACCTGCACAACCCAGATAATAATCACCAATTAGTGTGCAAAATCTGTTGTAATAATTATTTAGAGGCATGGGGAACAGGGTGTAAAGTTCACTCATTCACCTTAGAAAAGGGAGGATGGGAACTGCCCAAACAGTTTGAAATTGAAATCTTGTATATACACCGTGAAATTTGAATCACAGTTTTGCTTGAACAAACGTTATTCAGACCATGGTCTACTACCATTCTACAGCGTCCAATAAAAAAAAAACAATAGATTTTTGAAAAAAACACAAAAAAGACAAAGTATAAAATGTCAAGATTATCTACTAAGTACTTACTAAATTTCGTTTATGGAGGTACATTTCCCTGTAGACAATGCTGTGTCCCGTGCATGGTGTCTGTGTTGTAGGGAGTAACGATAATCTTGACATTTTAAACTTTGCCTTTTTTGTGTTTTTTTCAAAAACTAATTATGTTGTTTTTTTTTATTGGATGCTGTAGAATGGTAGTAGACCATGGTCTGAACAGCTTTTGTTCTAGCAAAACTGTGATTCAAATTTCACGGTGTATGTCGATCGCTCGGTAAACTCTAATTGCGCGATACAGGATTTGTGTGACGTCATGTCTATGATGCGTAGTTTGTATGTGGCGATGTAACCGCTATAATTCTATGAACGTTCAAAATATAATGTCAACTTGTTCTGACTGGTTGAAATTCAAATTCAAAATTCAAAAGTCTATTATTCAAACTAGGCTGAGAATCAGCACTTTTCGAACGTCAAAATTACATAAGACAGTCCCCCAAAAACGCCCACTCTTCACTACTTCCTAGTGCCTTTAGCTGGGAAGAAGAAGTGGCGCAACAAACTCCCCAGCAGCACAGCTGTCTGTTCAAGTTAGAGAATGATTCTATACAATAGTATACAAAATAACCTACATTATGCAACACAAAACATAATTCAAATGATAAATTATAGGCCATATGTCAGCTAGCACACGCCAATATACCAACCAAAAACATCGAGGACTATACTAAAGCATTATTTAAAAAAACAAAAAGAAAATAAAACTAAACGTAAACAGAACTAAATATCTAAATAAAAGCCTCCAGACATAAAGGACGTGCCCGCTTACATAAAGCTGTAATTGGCAGATATAAATGATAAACTAGGACCATCGAGTTAAAAAAAAATGAACAGTTAATTACTAGTAACAATAACAAAACCATGATCAGCAAGACGACCAGTCACCACAAGCAGCACCCGTTGATGAGCATTACGCAAAGATCAGCCATTACCCCCCTCGCCATATTTGAGGGAAGGAGGCAAGGAAATTTATTATTATTTATTATAACCCGACCCCCGACGCTACCGCAAACAGTGACATCTAAGGGAGCATGACGAACTTGCTGCCGGTTGCTCAGGCAAAAAATAATATGATCAATTGTCGAGGTCGCTAGCTAACCACATATTGCAATACAACTTTGTTGTACCTTGGTTGTTACCTATTATCCTGCATGGTCCTCATATTTTCAAAAAAAACGGGCATCTTACTATCAGTCATTGGATTTTCTATGGATGGTATTAATATTTTTAGTATGTCATTAGCATAAATGACTAGAAATTTCTTATCATCTGTTGTGAGACGTAACATTGGCGTAATTATAGCGCTGCTGGAGGAGGGGTGCTCTTCCAGCAGCGCTATAATTTTATTAGCTCTTATTGCTTTTTCTGTCATTACAATCGACATAAAGTTATCTGTTTTAAGTCACAATAAGGCAGGATTATGCGATAAACATAAATTATTCTACTAAAAATAACGAGAAGTTAGTTTTAGTTGCCTGATAACCTTTTAACTGCAAACCCGCGAAAAGTAAGTAAAAAGTCACAAATTGAAAAACCGGCCAAGTGCATGTCGGACCACGCACAATGTAGGGTTGCGTAGTTGAGATGAATTTATCCCAAGAACAAAATTAACTTTGTAATTGAAAAAAAAACCTTTCATACAGAATGACATGTATGGGAGAACATGTTTTTACAATCGCAAATCTAAGTTGGTCGATTAATTATTACTCGTTAACTTGTAAAGCCTACTCAGCTGTGATAGTTTTCCTTTTAAATTCGTTATATAAGCTACTGCCGTGAATTTTTTCACATATCTAAAAAAAAAAATTAGCTGGCAGGGGGGGGAGTAGACTCTAACAAAAATTTGCACTTTAAAAAAATTCAAAAATGGTTTTCACACACTCACAATGTTTTTAAAAGACCTTTCCAACGATACCCCACACCGAGGGATAGAAAAAAAAAAGAAAACATCCCCACTTACGTGTAGGGGAGATACCTTAAAAAATTTTTTTTCATAATTTTATTTTACCACTTTGTCGGCATGATTATTATGTATATCCATACCAAATTACAACTTTCTAGTACTAACAGTCTTGGAGCTAGACCGTGGACAGACAGACAGACAGACAGACGGACATGACGAAACTATAAGGGTTCCTTGGTTACTACGGAACCCTAAAAAGGGATTATTATTTTTTTAAACAAAAGTTTCGAATTTGGAATTAACTTTTTTTCATATCCAGACATAGTTTGGCTATTAAAACCTCTTTAGAACTAAATTATTACCAATAATGTAGAAAAATCAAAACCGCCCGTTTTTTTTTGCAAAGGAGTTTATATAGACTGACCAAGATTATGTATGGACTTTAAAAAAGACTGTGACCTCTGAGTTTGTTTGGGTATTTCTTCTCAGTGTAGTCAGATAGGAAACACTCAACACATCTAGTTTTAAAACATAATTTATTTTAGACGTGTAAGTGTTTTTTTTACAAAAATATCATTTATCATATATCATTTATCAAAAAGCCGATAGGAGGATCTAGTTGGGCTGGGCAGCATTTGGTAAACTTCATCTAGTCTTCTCGTCACCTGTCCCGCAATGTTTGGAGACTAAGGTCTTCAACCAGTGCGTCCTGCCCGTTATAACATACGAAACGCCGAAACGTGGCGTGGCGTGGTGGTGGACGGGCTGGTCCACAAATTCAAAGACGCTCAGCGCGCTACGGAGCGGGCTATGCTCGGAGTTTCTATGAAGGATAAAATCAGAAATTAAATTATCCGAAAAAGAACCGGAGTTACCGACATAGCTTGCAGAGTAAGCAAACTGGAGTGGCAGTGAGCTGGCCATCTTTGTCGAAGGACCGATGGCCGGTGGAGCAGACGAGTCCTAGAGTGGAGACCGCGTATCGGCAAGCGTAGCGTGGGACGCCCCCCAGGTAGATGGACCGACGACCTTAGGAAAGAGGCTGGGACAGACTGGATATCAAAGGCGGAGGACAGAGTGTTGTGGCGCAGCTTGGGAGAGGCCTATGTCTAGCAGTGGACCGCGATAGGCTTAGTTGGTATATCATTATTATTAGATTTAAGCCCTTAAGGTCAGAGCCACGACATAGGGTGGTGAGTCTTGCGGCGCGGGCGTCTCCTTTCCGCAAGTCCGCGGCGACTCATGGCACGCTCTAAATAACTTCTAACATTTGTTCTCGCCGTGGTCGCAGACGCAAGACGCAGGTCACGCGAGAGGTGATGTCGTGGCCAAGGGGTAAGAACCGCAGATTAATGTTTATTCTGTCATTAATTTGCAATAGAAAGAGACATCGCTATACTCTGTTTTTATCTTCATCTCCCTCCCATCTTAAAACCGATAAACCCGACTTCAAGTATGCAAATTGCCACTAATAAAAATTCCTGATAATTATTAACGAGGTCATTCTGTTTCGTGATTATAAAGAGTCATAAATAAAAAGTGTCGTTTCATTTTACGGTAATTTTTACGAGGTTGTAAAATGTAAGTACGGTTAAAGTGACTTTGTTAGTCAAAAGATAGCGGGATGTAATATTAGCTTGTTGAGTTCGGTTACAATGTAACTTAATTATACATGATTCGTTTTTGAATGATATAACATAACTTTATGCCTATGTTTCATAAAGGTTTAGAGTTGTGAACGAGGTGTGGGTATACTATTTGGACTGTCTTGATTTTACATAATTATCATTACTACTGGGGAGTTTGTTGCGTCACTTCTTGTTCCCAGCTAAAGCACTAGGAAGTGGTGAAGGGTAGGCGTTTTGGAGGGCTGTCTTATGTAATTTTGACGTTCGAAAAGTGTTAATTCTCAGCCTAGTTTCAATAAATGAATTTTGTTTTTTGAAGTGAAAACTTTTTAGGCGCGTTGGGCTTTTTTGAGATGGGACTAAACCATTGATTTCGCGACCACCTCATTTTTGTAAAGGCGATTATGCTCTTTATTTAGATAAGGTTACGGATCAATGTTCTATGCAAGCATTTTTACTTTAAAGATTTTGGAAGTATTTTTTTTGTAAACGCGATTGTGTTCTTTATTTAGATAAGGTTACGGACCAATGTTCTATACAAGTATTTTTCTACTACCAATTCGATCTTGTTCAAGTTTTCACTTCTGTCGGCACTCCCGGAGCGCCACTGTTTTTTTTTTTTTCATCCTCACTTTTTGTAGAAGATTTTTTAATAACAATTTAATTATGTTAGAAAAAGTGATTGGATATCAAGTTGAAACTTTTGATTTACAGATGAACGAGACTCCCTTTAAAGAGATACAGAGTAACATAAAAAAAAAACGTGTGGCACTCGGGGACTGCCGCGGTAAAGCTATTGCATAGCATTTGTAACCTCCATACTTCCTATTTGTCAACGCTACACTTGGTATGATGACGAATGATGACATAAAACAAAAATTACGTTCCCGGAACGTATGTCATAATCATAATGTCATCATCCGTCATTACATGGTAGGCGGAGTGGGGGGTGTTAGGTTTTATTTTCGTTACGGAATTTCTTTATTCGGTCGCCGCGCTCAAAGCCCGCGATAAAAGCTATGCAATAGCTTAAAAAAAAATGTTTTCATTTTTATCAAAATTGAATTAAACAGAATACCCATACAAAAACACTCAATCAAAAATCATATAACGAAAACACAAGTAACTATGTATGTTATATCCAGAAACCCATCCTTAATTTACTGTAAATTGTATGAAATAGAACGGTACAGTTATAAATCATTCTGTATAAAGGAGGGTCGGAGGCGTTATAGGGAAGTGAGAGTAAATCGGTAGCCATAGATAATATAGGAGGGCTCCCAACTATGGTTAGCTAAAAGATAGGAGTGCAACTCATTCTAGGTCAGCAATTTGTTCAATTTGGGACAAATTTATAGGTACTACAGTAACTTGTTATAGTGTGCTGCGAAATACCGTCTGCATGATTGGTGTATAGCGTGAAAAACAGTGGTGGCCCAGTGGTAACGGCTGCGTTACACAAGTTGTAGGTCGTAGGTTTGAACTCTGACAGGCTCTTATTATTTAATCACCACTGCTCTCAAAACGGTGAAGAAAAACATCGTGTGGAAACCGGCATGTCCTAGAACCAAAAAATTTAAGACATGTGATATCTATCAAACCCACGCGTAGTGGTTCGATAAATTGTGACTTATTGATTGACTAACACTTATCTTAGATCCATCCAAAATCTATTATGTATCTACCCTAATCTATCTTAAGACCAAATTACCTTTTCTTTGCTGAAATCAAATTGAATTGTTCAGCTGTCAAATTCGAATTGAGATACACATGCGACCCCATAAGGTAAATGCAAATAAAGCTAAAAGGTTCACAGTGGGTATGTGGCACTTAAAATCTATGGCATCGGCCACTTATCACCCCCTTATGTTCAGGGTGGAAGGAAAATGGAATTCTTAATGGTATACATATGTAGGGGAATCGTAATTTGCTGACATTCTTCTATCCCGGGTGAGAAATAAAGCTTTAAAAGTTATTGGGTGTCGAGGGATATAAAGTGAGGAAAATCTTCACGTTACTGTAGACGACTGCCTGGTTGGTTTAGTGGTAGAAGGGCGACTGTTGAGCGTGAGGTTCTGGGTTGGAGCCCCGGCTCGAGCAAAGTAATTATTGGTTTTACTACTAGGTAATTCTCAGTAGCAGCAGTGCTTAACTATGTGCCCGTTTAGTGGCAATAGGCGTTTCCCCTTTTACATGGGACGATCATAATTTGGCCAAATGTTAGCGTACTATACACTTGTGCATAGGTACGTCTTCGGGAATAAAGGCGCCATGTTATAAATGTTACATAGTGCAAAAGAAATAAAACGAAGTGGCAGTAACTCAGAATAACGACCGACAGGTATTATGTTCGATCCCTACCCACTGCACTATTGACGGAAATTCCTAGCACAAGCATGTTTAGTTTTGTCAAAATGATTAACAGAAATAGGGACTAGTGTAACCGATATTCCATCATCATCTACCTAGCCTTTTCCCAACAAAGTCAAAGTCAAAGTCAAATAATTTATTTCAATTAGGCACAAAAAGGCACTTTTGAACGTCAAAAACAAAAAATAGAATTGATTCTAGTCGCCCCTTCCAAAGGGTAGTTTTCGTATGGAGAAGAATGGGCAAGAAATTCCTCCGTTACTCTTTTAAAATGTTTTACAATATTTTGTATACATTAATTATATAATTATATGTGAAAACGATGCACCTGGAATAAGATTACTATACCACAATAGGTAAAAATAAAAATGAAGCAATGATAGAATAAATAATTATGTAATGGATACATGGTGATCACATATTTACAAGCATTATAAAACCTATACGATATTCCTAAAAAAATTTACAAGTGATACTAATTCGTCAGTGTGTGAGTTCAAGTAATCACAGAATGTAAAAAAAATGTTGTAATATTTATTTACACAATTAAATTAGCAACCAGTTTGATTTTGTCTAGACTCAAAATTGTCCTATGGAGCTAGACCAGCATGCTTCCAAGCATTCTTATCTAGGATATAATCCTCTAATTTGTAATATGCAACTATGTTGGGGTCGGCTTCCAGTCTATCCAGATGAAGCTGAATACCAGTACCTATTTTCCATGTAATGTGAAATTAAAAAGAATAGGTACCTAAAGCTTGCTTGCTTGCTTGTTGCCTGGATTTGTGCCCGGTTGGTGGCAATAGGCTCGCCCCCAATTACATGGGACTTAAACATAACTGGCGAAATGTGGGTGTACTATAGGTATAGATACACCTCTGCCTAACCCTTCGGGGATTACAGCCGTGATGATATGTTTATGTGTACTTAAAGCTCTTCGTCCACGATGCCGACGACAGTTTAGGAACACACATTTGACTTCGAGTTAAAGGTCGTAGGTTTGACCTCTGACAGCGCTTTACTTTGTGTGAATATTTCATCACCACTGCTCTCAAAACGGTGAAGTAAACATCGTGAGGACACCGGTATGACCTAGAACCAAAAATTCAAAAACATGTGACATCTACCAACCCACGCGTGGTGGATTACAGCACACTCCCTCTCACAGAGAGGAGGCCTGTGTCCCAGCAGTGGGAACATTATAGGCTGATTATGCGTCCACAACGCTACTCAAAAGTATCGTATTCTAAATTCAAATCACCAATAAGTAGCCAGCATGTCACAGCATTAGTATTTTAATGCAGTAAATGACACAACCAATCACAACTCGTTCCTAAGTCAAGTAACTGCAAGCATGACAAGCCTGCGTGAACAATAATTTTGTGCAAGCGAGCTTGAGCAATTTTATAATGATTTTGTGGAAGCATCTTGCTTGTGCAAGCAGCATGAAGATTGATAGAATTTTCGTTATGTGGCATGAACAACCCACGCTTGTGCAAGCATGATTGAACTTATGTACGCAGGTTAAGCTTGCGCAATCATACGCATGCTAGTTGCAAACAATTAATGCAGTTAAAGCAAGCGCATCGTCGTCAACCATCACTCAACCAAAAGCTGATGCTACTCCAGCTTGCTTGTACAGTGTGTAGCCTATAGGGAACTTGTGCACGCTTGCACAAAATGATTTTTCATGCGGACTTGTTATGCTTGGAGTTACGTGTATGGCCACCTTTACGAACCACCATTGAAATACTAGTGCTGTGACATTCTGGTTACTCATTGGTGATTTGAGTTGGTAACACTTTACATTTGATAGAAATGAGTTTACGTCAATTTATAGTGGCGATCAAATAAAAACCTCTCAACCCCGCGTTCTATAACCAATAGCGATTGTGGCGCAAAACGCGATCATCGCGGTCGCGCCGACAAAGGGCTTCCGGGCTTCCGAACAAAAATTGATTGCTTTTTACTCGACTACAGCGAAGCAAAAAGGAGGTTTATGACTTTGACCGGTATGTATGTATATTCATCTGTTCCCTCAAAAACCGTCGAAACTCCTTATCATCCTTATCATATCCTGACCAAGATTATGTCTGGACTTTAAAAGAGACTGCGACCTCTGAGTTTGTTTCGGCCTTTCTTCTCAGAGTAGTCAGATAGGAAACGCCGAACTCATCTAGCTTATTTTTAATATTTTTTTTTATATGACATATAAAAGTGATTTCGATATCCTATTTACAGAATAAACAATTTCATTTCATTTCATTTCATAACTGAATCATGATAAGCTAAAAAGACGCAAAGGTACTCCCGTGTGCGATATGGTCCAATGCCATCCCAAGTTTGATAGCCGACAGTATGCGACAACTAGCTCTTGACTGTATAATAGACCACATAAACTTAGACCCATACACTCCCTGACTAAACACGAAGTTGAAATCAAACTTTGCAGAAGTTAACGTATGACGAAGCCGAGAATCTTATTACAATTGTCTCTTAATAGAACTAATTAATACTGTATTTAAATTAAGGCATTGTTTGTTTAATTTATGTTGTTTTTAGGGTTCCGTACCTCAAAAGGAAAAACGGAACCTTTAAGGCTCTTTCAAACAGGCGCGACACGCGACGCGACACAAAGGCACCGCTCGTCGCGCGACGACGTTTATAACTTGGATTAACATATAGAATACTTTTTATCCCGATTTTCCCACGGGATCGAGACTTCTGCTAGTGAAACCGCAGGGCGCAGCTGGTCAAAAAAAAAAAATCCGGAGTCACACATAATCTGTTCGATTATTGCCATAACATGACGTGTGACTCCGAATTTTTAATTTGTCTGTCTATGATGCCTTGTTTATACCTTTTAGTTGGCGTTTTTGTCGTAGTTGGGTTTTACCATAGTATAAAGAGAGGTAGTAAGCTATCTTCATAGAAACGCACCGCGCGCGGTTTGTATGTGTGCTCACGAGAAACCAGCCGAGATTTTGTTAAGTGTGCGTGCGGCGACGCATAGATACAAGCCGCGTACACATACAAGCCGCGCGCGGTGCGTTTCTATGAAGATAGCTTACTACCTCTCTTTATACTATGGTTTTACTTTTTATAACTTTTGATAAGAACAACAACATTTTGTCTAACATCACGTTTCAAACCAAGCTGTGATAATTACACTAAACCAATAAAGATAAACCTTGTAATGTAAACCATGTTTGAATTAGAGCGGCCTTCATTCTTTAATGAGTTCGGGATCATTCGGGTTTCAGAGTTCAAGGACCTAACGTAATCTGTTCAACTATGTGGTGTCATGGGCTGAAATTAATGGATTTCAGTTGCCAGTTTCATTGTAGGATGGAACCAGCTATTTTACATAGATTAGGGATTTGATTAAAGATTAAGTAGGCCATCTTTTTTGACTCATTGCTATTGTAACTTCTTAATTTTTAGGGTTCCGTACCACAAAAGGAAAAAACGGAACCCTTATAGGATCACTCGTGTGTCTGTCTGTCTGTCCGTCTGTCACAGCCAATTTGCTCCGAATCTAATGGACCGATTAAGTTGAAATTTGGTACACATATGTATTTCTGTGACCCAAACACGAACGTGTAACGTAAATAAATTAATTTTGAACATAAGGGTCATTTTGGCGGGCAAACAAGAAAATTTAAAAAAAAGTTTTGCTAACAGTACCGTGTGACATATCAAATGAAAGGGCTTGTTGCGAGGATCTTAAACGTATGTTTTTTTATCATTTTAAAATAAATACTTTTAAAGATATTTAAGAAATTCGATGAAAATTGACCATTCCCCCCCTTATCTCCGAAACTACTGAACCTATTTTTTTTTAAACTACATAGTATGACTCTTTACTCATAGATTACAGGAAAACCTATAAGAAGTCTATTAGTCTTAAAATAACATGGTAAATCTCTCAAAATTGTGCGTACAAACTTACATTTGCAGTTGGAATGTATGGGAGAACATGTATTTCAACTACAATGTTAAGTTTGTATTTAAATTCATCCCAACTACGGAACCCTACATTGTGCGTGATCCGACATGCACTTGGCCGGTTTATTTTTTCTCGTTTTGTATCGCATTGTGTTAATCAAGCTTTAGTATCACCACTAGAAAAAACTTTCTCAATTGACTCTGAAAACAAACGGTGGACATCAATCTGACGACTGCCAAGCATCATTATTGTAATGGTTATCCTAAAAAGAGCATGAGACAATGAAGATATACTTCATCATCATCTGGCTAGCGTTTTTTCAACAATGTTGATATCGGTTTCTAGTTGAACAGGACGCTGCTGAGTATCAGCATTTTATATGGAACGACTTAATAAGAAAACAAAAAGCAGACCTCCAGGGACATGTCATTTTTATCCGGTCATTAGTACAGACACGAAACGAATCGCAAGCGCGCCACTGGCGACATCAATAGTGAGCTACCTACACCAAAAAAGGCGTGCTTCTACAGAGTCGTGGTGTTTTAAGGCCAAGGCGAGGAGGGCATTCAGCCTCTGGTCGCATCGGAGTCAAGACGTCACGGAACTGTTCTCGATTCATGGTGCTCAGTTATTGTGTTAGTTGTAATTTGTGATCATTTTGTTAATTGGTGATTTAAATAAACGCCGTCGCACCCAGCGTGTGTATAATTTAGCTAGTGTGATTCATTTGATAGTAAATTATAATGTGATCTGAACTACAAACTGTTTTTCTATTGCGCATTAACCAACACTACCCACACTACGCCCACAGTAGTTAAAATATCGCTGATAGTAACGAAAGTCACATACCCGTCTCCGACATATAGAAAGCGTATGTTGGTCTTGAGTTCTGAGCATAATAACAGAAAAATACGAGGGATATTGCGTTTTATATTATATACTTCCTAAGGCCCTTTGCACACGGCACGGTTTCTTTACGGTGCAGCGTAAAAATCGCGCCGTAGAAAAAACATCCACAAGTTTTCATAGTGATCTATACAACGATGACGACCGCGCCATAGAAAAAACGTGTCTGTCAACAAGCTTCCATAGTTCTTGATCTATATGTACAACACTGACACCCACACACGGCGAATAAACTGTAGTTTTTCACGGCTTGAAAAACGTGTGAGTACAAAGGGTTGACCATTTATAAACCAGCACACGCTTTATTTAATTGAAAGAAGTCAGTCTGCCTAGCCCTTTCCCAACCATGTTGGGGTCGGCTTCCAGTCTATCGGAATGTAGCTGAATACCAGTATTTTACATGGAGCGAATGCCTATCTGAACTCCACAACCCATTAACTGGGTAATACGATACCCCTTGGTAAGACTGGTTGTCAGACTTTCGGGGTTCTGACGACCCGTAACGACTGTCAAAGATCCACGAATGACAGCCTGGACCAATGGCTTAACGTGCTTTCCGAGGCACGGAGGGGTCTCGGTGTGTAACGATGGTCACCCGTCCACGGACTAACCGCGGCAAGCGTAGCTTAACCTGATGAACGAGCTCCTTTATATAATTGAATTGAATTTCTTTATTTTGCATAAAATATGGTACAAAGTTTAAAAATATAAGAAGCTCTACATATTTTGCTTACGTACATTATTTCAGCATGCAAAAAATACCTTATAATAAAATGGAAAACAAAGTCACAAAATCCTCTATTAACACACATACTTTTAACATTCCTGAAAAGCTGTTACAAACTCGACTGTTAATAACAATCCTGAAACAACGTAGTCACTGAAACTCTTCAGTTTTTCACTTTACGTTGCAATATATTTTTCAGCGTTAAAAACCGTCCGATGGCAGCTAAAAGTTTTAATTGCTGCTCAAATTAATGCCCAGCGGTGGAGTTAGTTGGGGATATACGGGGGGTTAGTTTGTACGGGACTGTAGCTGTTGTTCGTCGATTTAAAAAAAAGTGGCACTCCGAGAGTGCCGACAGAAGTGAAAACTTGAACAAGATCGCCTTGGTGGAAGAAAAATACTTGTATAGAACATTGGTCCGTAACCTTATCTTAAACAAAGAGCACAATCGCGGTTACAAAAAATAATACTTACAAAACCTTAACCGCGTGTCGCGAGTTCAATTGTTTTTTCCCATCTCAAAAATGCCCAACGCGCCTAAAGAAGTTTTCACTTCAAAAAGAGATTTAAATAGTCTTTAGGGATCCATACCCGAAGGGTGACAAACGGAACCTCCTAACGGAATTAAGCCTCCACTGTCCGTCCGTTCGTTCGTCTGTCTGTCAGCGGGCTGTATCTCATGAACCGTAATAGGTAAACAGTAGAATTTTTCACAGATTGTGTATTTCTATTGTCACTATGACAAAAAATAATTAAATGCAAGAAATGTGTTTTTTTCGGCGTTTTTTGCTAATTAATGTACGGTGGTACGGAGCCTTCGTGTGCGAGTTCGACTCTCACTTGGTCGGTTATTAGAGACTAGTACCTGTTTATCTACATAGGAAGCCGAATGTGTGTTCCTAGATTCTGACTTTCATTATTTTGCTGACAATGCGAGTAATTTTTTTATAAACGTACGAATTTGAACATCAATGTAATAATGCTCTTTGCCTTTTGTAAAATGAGTTTGCGTTGGCTTACCATTTCAAGATACTATCTCTGGTATCTTCCTGCAATGAAAGTTACTTTTATTGCACTTGGCAGTTCTTAGTTTAAGTTCCAACAAACCATTTGATTCGAACCGCGGCATTTCCACCACAATTATTTTCCTGTATGTTTTGAAAACAGTTTTTTATCTTTTAAGCTGCATGATAGGCGTCTCGTCAACTGCCATTATTTAGTCTTAAACGGTTTTTACCAAGCGATTAGTAATTTCCCGGAAAAAATGTAAGATTTTTGCTTTTAATTTATTCCTACAAAAGTTTTTTAAATTAATTTTTTGCTTAAAATCTCGGTAATTATTGTTACATGGTCTGTATTTAAATGATTTTACTGTGTTGAGTGAAAAATCAATTTTTTTTTGTATGGTTCAATAAAATCCTGTCAAAATTATCGTAAATTGCCAATAATTTTTCGTAAGAAAGAAAAAAAAAATAATTTGGCACATATCTCAAGTACACACATTATAAAAACAAAGAAACATCGAAAATCTAAGAAAAAACAAGTTGAAGAAAAACAGTGGTGGACTCGTAGCTCAATGGTCACGGCCCCGATTTAAATGTCCAAGGTCGTCACCACTACTCTCGAAACAAAGAATGAAAGCATCGTGAGGAAACCAGCGTGTCGTAGAACCAATAAATTCAAAGACATGTGACATCCACTGACCCGTGCTGTGCCCGCGTGGTGGATAAGCTCCCTCACATAGAGGAGGCCTGTGTTCCAGCAGTGGGAACACTTTATACTGATTTTGCTTACACTATCATTCTGTGTAAAAAGTACTGGGAATTGTTCAATAAAACCAAAAAATTTAATTTATTCGTCAAAATTTATTTTGTCGCCTTCTAAGTAGGTCAAGCGCTCGTATAGCTGTATTGCAAACGACCCCTTCGTTTGCAATACAGCTATACGAGCGCTTGACCCATTCCTCCATAATTTTTTGGTAAGCTGATTGAGGTATGGTCTTTAACTTTTTAAGCGAATTTGGTTTTATTGCTTCATAGACTCGAAGCGTCTTCCTCGAAGTGGTAATTTTATCCTCGGCAACAGGAAAAAGTCAAATGGAGCCATATCAGGTGAGTACGGCGCTTGGTCGATGACGTTCGTCGAGTTTTTGGCTAAAATTTTGCACAGTGATGGTTTTTTGGGATGGTGCATTATCATGGTGCAAAATCCATGAACTGTCGTTCCACAAATCTGGCCGCTTTCGGCAGATGTTCTCTCGCAAACGCCTCATGACGCCTAAATAAATACTGTTTGTTCACTGCGGTAGTCGAAGAAAACTATCATCATAAGTTTCCCAATTCTGTTTTACACAAAGTAGTACTTGACGCGTCGTCTTTGCCAAAATACTTTTCCCTATATTTTCATTTAACTGATTTTCTACCATCAACTTACTGTGCTGTTGACATTTTATAAATAGGGATGCTGGTAAAGCCGACTTTTATAAATATTGCCGCAATAATTTAGGGCAGCGGCGGGCATAGATTTATATTGTGTGTCCCGGTCCTAAGTTTAGTTTAAGGGCTATGTTCTATATTATGGGATTTGGTTTCCGCATTTTGTCAGGTGGACCATTATGCGTGGATTTAAGGGCCATATCACACTGGCGATTTGCGAACGTGTTTCCAGCGAGGCGATTGTTTAATGAGCTCACTGAGTGTGCGTAGTAAGCACGCCACGTGTGCGCAACGAGTTCGCCGCGTTTGCGGAACGAGAAAGATTGACCTGAGTGCACAAGAGAGATCGAGACAAGCGAGTGTAATATTCTGAAAACGTGGAGAACACGTCGCATGGTCACCTTTGGCTCGATTCGCGCCCGCGGAGTGCTTAAGTTTACAAATTTCTTCACTGGAAACACGCTGGCAAATCATCAGTGTGACAACGCTCTACTGTCCATCGCCCACGACGCAACTCAAAAGTAACGTGTTACAAACTACAATCACCAATGAGTAGCTAAAATGTTGCCTCGTTGCAAATGACTGCGTCGTTAGTCTAGTGGCCGCAAGTGCTTCTGCTGAGCACGAAGTACTGGGTTCGATACACGGGTCGGGCAAAGTGTTATTGGGTTTTCCATCTGGAATCTCATTAGCGGCCCGGAGTCTGGATTTGTGCCCGGTTGATGGCAATAGGCTCGCCCCCTATTACATGGGACTTAAACATAACTGGCGAAATGTGAGTGTACTACAGGTACACCTCTGCCTAACCCTTTGGGGAATACAGGCGTGATGTTATGTTAGCCTAAATATCACATCATTATAGTATTTCAATGGCGGTCCGTACACGATGTGATTGAGTTTGTTTTTTATTTCTATATAAATATCCTATTTAAAAGCGATCCTTGAGCGAATACGCGATCGGTAGCGTGCAATTATGTCACTTTTTGTTCGGAAAACCGAAAAGCGCCCTCTGTCGGCGCGACCACGCGTTCAGGTTCACCGAAAAAAACAGTGGCACTCCGGGAGTGCCGACAGAAGTGAAAACTTGAACAAGATCGCCTTGGTGGAAGAAAAATACTTGTATAGAACATTGGTCCGTAACTTTATCTAAATAAAGAACACAATCGCGTTTACAAAAATGAGGTGTTTGTAACGGAGTTTCGAGTTCAATGGTTTTTTCCCATTTCAAAAATGCCTAACGCGCCTAAAGAAGTTTTTACTTCAAAATGTTCGAACGTTTGTGTATTCGCGCGATGACGATAGCTTTTAAATAAAACAAGGGGTAACTGGTTACTTTTGAGTAGCGTCGACGTAAATAGTTGTCAGTTTAACCCTAGTTTAGTATTATAAACTGTATAATTATATTCATGCTGGTTTGAGGACTTTTGTATGAGTTTGTATGAGTACTTATGATGGTTGGTGGAAATTCGTGGTGTTTCCACTCAATCATTTTAGGTATGCTGGTCAAAACCTGTCCAATATGACATGACTTAATTTGACTCACGTTTAAGACGTACCAATTTATAAGTATTTCCTAACTTTATATTAGAAAATTTGGTGTTGAAAAATTGGAGTTAATTATAGTTTGAAATAACGTATACTCCATTTGCAATAAGATTAGACATTTAAACAAAACTTTTTTACAGTCCGTTCAGCCGATTTTGACTTCTATTGCGTTGGCGGCATGACTAATGGCAGCTGCAGTAAACAGTTGGTATTGTAACAACTTTTTTGCTTTTAATGCCATTCTTATGCCAACGGTATAGAAGTCAAAATCGGTTGAACGGACTGTAAAAAGGTTTGTTTAAATGTCTAATCTTATTTCAAATGAAGTATAGACGCAAGTAAAAATGATGAATGACGTGAAAATTTATTTTTTGCACTTACAAGAAGATATACCTGTATGAGGAGCTTGTGGCTAAGTACTAACAGCCACACAGGTCAATCCATCAGGTTAAGCTACGCTTGCTGGTCGGCGTTGGTCCGTAGATGGGTGACCATCTTTACATACCAAAACTTCTCCCTGCCTCGGAAAGCATATTAAGCCGTTGGGGCCCGATGTCATTCGTGGATTTTTGACAGTCATTATGGGTCGTCAGAAGCCTGAAAGTCTGACAAACAGTCTTACAAGGGGTATCGTATTACCTAGTTACTGGGTTGTGGAGGTCAGATAGGCAGTCGCTCCATGTAAAATACTGGTATTCAGCTGCATCTGGTTCGACTGGAAGCTGACCCCAACATAGTTGGAAAAAGGCTAAGCAGCTTGATTTTTGAGTATATACACCTGTATCTACTAACTACTAATAATTTCAACTTTTCCGACTGAAATCATATTTTTAGATTTTTTTGTAGTACTGTCCTTCATGGCAAAAAAAACGTAACCCCTTTACCACCAATAGGTATTAACACCAAAACATGGGCAGAAACCATCTCCTAAGCTACTAATTCGTCTGTCATTATCATTATTAATTAGGGCAATTTCCCTTGTGACCCTTTATTGTAGCGGTCATCGCGACGTCCATATTTAGTAGTCAACGTTTACGATCGTCCGTGATAATTAATAGAAGGAAATTATTCAACCCACATTTTAGCCCCATTATGCCCAAAGCACACTCCAACTTTAAACTCTTTAACCCACACCACAAAAAAAATAAACAAAATATTACGACAGTGAACAAAAAATAGAAGCAAAAGTTAACCCGTAAAACTTAGATGCGGGTACAAAAAACCCTAACGGTTTGTACACAGTTAATTTAAGCAAAAAGTTAATTCAAAAAGTTAATAACATAATGTCCGTTGTTTTGAACGCGAACGGATACGGGTAATGAAGCGTGCACGTGAGCTGTTAAGGGTTAGACTTTTGGAGCTTGAAAAAGATATAAATATTAAAGTTAAGGATGCTGATGTTCGAAATTGAGGGTTTGAAATCACCATCAGACCATCAACCATCACCATGAGCCTCTCCGATTGTATGTAATTATGTTTTTTTTGGAAAATCATCTTTTTTTACAATGTTTGTAAATATGTGAGCACCATGTATCTATCACGGGTGGGCGTTTTTGGGGGACTGTCTTATGTAATTTTGACGTTCGAAAAGTGCTGATTCTCAGCCTAGTTTGAATAAATGACTTTTGAATTTGAATTTGACATAATTAAATTATCTATCGTTGCTTCATTTTTAATTCTTTTACATATTGTGGTATAGCAATTTTATTCTAGGTGCATCGTCTTCACATATAATTATTTAACCAATGTGCGTACCGGTGAAAAGTACGTACCGTAAAGAGGAGTTTCTTGCCCATTCTTCTCCATACGAAAACTTTTTGGAAGGGGCGACTTGAGTCAAATCTATTATTTTGTAAATTTGACGTTCAAAAGTGCCATACATGGGCCATTATTTGAAATAAATTATTTGACTTTGACTTTAATGTTATTTGCATCGATTCTCTGCTACTCTAATCTAGCTAATACTACTAGCCTCTCTGCGATGATCGATGACCGATGACCCTATCCTACGCTTTCCAATTCACAGTCTCCACAATTCCACTCAACAACACTTAGAACTGATGACTATTGGGGTAGCCCAACGGTCATTGGTTCCATGGCTAATACAGCCCGTCCATTACCACTTTAGTTTACGTTTTCTGTGGCCTGTATTGACTATTTTTTCCGCATAAGAACAGGCCCTTCTCCTGCGGTGGAACAAATTACAATACCGTATTTTTACCTTTTCTAAAACACTCAAGAACTTTAAACTACAGCAGCTTTTAATTTTAACTTCAAAGAGTTAAATTAAACACGCCATCAGCACAATTTAGTTCATTTATGTCTGTAAAAAGTCTAAACGGTTCATTTTGAACCGTTACGGTTTTTTCTTTGGGATTACGTTCGTTCTATTTAGAAATCCTTGAGAATGCACCTCGTCGAGTGAAAAGGATTTAATTCTACTCGTTTTCTACTGAGGTTAGTTCGTTTAGTTATTTTCTTGGAGTTTTTTAAGTGTTTCTCACGTCAATTTCCGAGTCGTTTGAGCGTTTAGCTTGGCATCTCTGCTTAGAAAGTTACGTACGCAGTGGGTTTTATGCAATTAAGGGGATAATGAGATCTTGAGTGTGTACTTGTGGAATTTTAGTGGTTGTAGAATTTTACGTACCTTAGGTATTTTTGTGTTTAATATTTTTATAGGTATTCATAGTTTTTTCACGCATGCTAGACCGATATTATAGCCAAGGATGGAGTCCAAATTCAAAAGTAAACTGCAGCTAAGAAGAAATGAGAATACACCACACTTGCTAACAGATGTTGACAATTCAGGAACCAAATCCTTGTTTCCCTTTCCATTAGAAGATTTTTTTTGGCATGATTTATATGTTACCCGTGCCAAATTACAGCTTTCTAGTACTAACAGTCTTTGAGCTAAGCCGCGGACAGACAGACAGACAGGCAGATGAACATGGTGAAACTATAACGGTTCCTTGTTAAATACGGAACCCTAAAAAGCAGATTGTCACGCCAGATTTTAAACCTATAACCTAAGAGAAGAGAGAGAGAGAGAGACAGAGTAAGACAAGGACTCGTAAACTTCAACAAAATAAAAGCAAAACATCGCCACTTCAATATAAATAATAGCTGCAGAGCTAATTAACCTGATAACGTTTTCGTATTCAATACCTAAATCTATTCTCTGAAAATTTCATCACGTAAAACTAATTTATTTGGACAATTTATGAGTGTCTGATAAAAGTAAAGTAATTAGCCATTTAGCCGTTACTGGGTTTTAACACAGAATAGGTAGATATAGAAGGTCGGCTCCATGCAACGAGCGAAAAAGTACACACACAGAGACACGCTTCACGTACAGCGAGTGCAAGCGCACTCGCCACCGGCATTTGTTTGAGATCGCTGCACGTACGCATCTATGTGTGTGTGCGCCTATTTTTGCTCGTGGTTAAAGGAGACTTCTGTACCTATCTTTTTGGTGGTTTGAGAGTATATCCATCGGAGTTATCTGTCTGTGATACTGTGTTGATTTATTTTAATACGGTGGATTGGTCTTATGGACCTGGTGGCGCGAAATTGGGTTAGGTTTTAGGACTTTTTTTGTGATGTCATCGTCACCATTTTAACCTGTGAATGCTTGAACTTGGGTTTTAGTTACGGTGGTTGGAATAAGCAGTAATAATCACCAAGCTTGACATATGGATTGGGGATTCAATATTTTGTTTTATAGTTGGTAGCATCTATTCTTTTGATTTGATGGACTTAGCTTCTATAAAGATTTATTAAGCCTGCAAGGTGTTGAACATTGAATGTGCCCAATAGGATAAAAAAATATACACTGTATTTATAAACTCCTTATTCTAAATTAATCAATAGATTATTACACAAAAAATATAAAATCCTACGATTAACAAACTAAAACATGGTGTAGAGAAATTCCTCGAAGTTGATGCCGACGAATTTCTTTTAAATTTTTTGGGTACACCCAAGAGATAGCCACATTGTGTGGCAATGTCTCTGGCCAAGGTAAAAGCCAGCCCTTTGGTCACGGGAAGTGTCAGCCAGCCGTTTGGAGATTTCTTTGAACAAACTTTGAGCACTCAGACCCCACGGCTCGAGGGTAGTGTTGAGTTAAAATGTAAGTTTATAAACACACCAACAACACAATAAAACTCTTCTTGCATCAGTACTATTATAGAAATACGAGTAGGGAATTCTGCTATACTTTGGTGATTAAATCCTTCACAAAAAAAAAGCTTTTCTTTATATTTTGGTTATTATTTTTTTTTTTTTTTATTGTGTTTTTTATGGATCATGTGGTATGATGTGGTGGGAGAGGTTCTCGACGATATGTGAAGCCAAGTCGTTGGCCCAGGGTCGACTTAAACAAAAACGACGAAAACTCTGACACCAGGTTAGTCACTAATCACACAAAAAGAAGAAGACATGGTCTGCAATAAAAAAAAATATTATGATCATTTTTATTTATTACTAGCTGCACCCCGCGGTTTTACTCGCAGAAGTCTCGATTCCGTGGGAATATCGGGATCAAAAGTATTCTATTTGTTTATCCAGGCTATAAACTATCTGTGTGTGAAATTTTATCCAAATCTGTTCAGTAGTTTTTGCGTGAAGAAGAGACAAACATACACACACACTCACAAACTTTCGCCTTTATAATATTAGTAAGACACATAACATAACATCACGCCTTGTTTCCCCGAAGGGTTGGGCAGAGGTGTACCTGTAGTAGATACACCCACATTTCGCCAGTTATGTTTAAGTCCCATGTAATAGAGGGCGAGCCTATTGCCATCAACCGGGCACAAATCCAGACTCAGGGCTGCTACTGAGAAATTCCAGATAGAAAAAGCCAATAACACTTTGCCCGACCCGGGAATCGAACCCAGGACCAGGACCAGGACCAGGAGAATATTAGTAAGATTATATATATTATATTATATAAGTGTGAAAACCAGCATGATCCCTATTAAAACATATCATTATAACAAGGTCAAACATATAACAATGTACTTAACATTCTACCCAAAACATCTAAACTTTATAAAGCGCTCCCCCTTAACCATTATGAGAGCAAAACTCTAATTTTGCAGCCGACGCCTCACAAATATGATGGATTGGTTATTACGTAACTCATTAGGCATATATGTAGGTTTTAAGGATTATTGATCACTGCCTTTTAATCCTCGAAAAACCCTGAAAGGATCTTTCTTGAAAATATTACTTTACTACCTATTAATTTTGCCTCCTGCGGAGTAAATAGGTGACCCTTTTCTCTTCTACACTTGTGAATTTATTGGGTATACGATTAATTTAGCGTTTGATTTATAAACTAGTGACCTATACCTACTTCGCACGGTTTTTATGATTTGAAAAAACATCAGTATTTTTTCATTATACTCGTGTGTAAGTTTGATTAAAATGTACAATGCCCATACCTTCCAGAAAATAATTCTAAGTGAGTGATGGTGAAAACCGCATCATAGTCCGTTGCGTTGTTTAGAACGACGGTCACATGTGGACACGCAAAGAAAGAAAATAAAGAATGAAAGAAAAAACTTGAAAAAACTGTATGTGTATATATCGCTCAGCATTATACTGCGACCCTATGCAAGACAGAGCACCAGCGCTGGTTTTCAGCGACAACCGGCGCCGACGTAATGGAGTCGAACGGTGCAGCAAACAAATATTAAGACGCTGTACCGGTACGGCGTGCTTAAAGAAAAATAATTTGTTATAATTAAAATGTGATACAATATACTTACCTAATCGATACAAAAAAGAAATATACATACTTTATTCTATGTTACGAGAATATCATCCTCAAAAAACGTTTTACGTAAAAATGATTTTATATGTTTAGATTCGATCAAATAAATATTGGATTATTCAGAAGGCCAAAATTCTCGTACTTAAAAAACGTTCACATACAAGTAGCAATCTCTCAAAGTTGTCAAAAATGTTGGTAAAATTGATTGTATTTTTTATTTGAGGAATGCGAATGTTTTTAAAAATTACGGTAATTGCCCCTCAGATATTCGATCACAGTGATCAATTGAAGACTGCAGGGGAAAAACAAGGAATGTCAGAAGAAGGCGAATTTGCATAAATAAAAGTCAAAATGTCATTGACATTCATTGTTCTCGCAATAAACAATAGTCCAGTCAATATCGACACAAAATAATGCAAGCGTTGCAAACGCGCATGTTACCACGATTTTTTCAAATGTTGTTAGGGTGCCTCGTTGGTCTAGTGGTCGCAAGCGCTACTGCTGAACATGAGGTCCTGGGTTCGATTCCCGGGTCGGGCAAAGTGTTATTGGGTTTTTCTATCTGAAATTTCTCAGCAGCAGCTCGGAGTCTGGATTTGTGCCCGGTTGATGGCAATAGGCTCGCCCCCTATTACAATGGGACTTAAACATAACTGGCGAAATGTGGGTGTACCTACTACAGGGACACCTCTGCCCAACCCTTCGGGGAAACAAGGCGTGATGTTTGTGTTAGGTCCCTAGAGAGTAGTTTATACCCAAGTTTGCTACCCTGAAAACCTTGTGCTACTCCCGAGGTGCTAGAAAAACTACGAAATTCTGACATTTGTTTCAGTTTTTTTGAAAAATATACCTTGTGGACGCGTTTTTTGGTATCTTTGTTCCATATTTTTGTGAAGCAAGCTAAATTTCATACAATCTGAGTCCAACCCAAGCACTCTAGGTCTATTGGTTGCAAAAATACGGTTATTGAAAGATGGCCACGATATGGCACAGGACACCATACAAACCTACACCATGAGTTGTAAGGCCAAAGCCTCCTTACTCTGCTTCCTTCTGTTTAGAGCTGCTGAGGACCAGTCTTTATTAAAGGAGTCCTGCAGGGTAATTGCGTAACACTTACAAT
Organism: Agrochola litura; assembly: GCA_949152395.1. Lineage (NCBI taxonomy): Eukaryota > Metazoa > Arthropoda > Insecta > Lepidoptera > Noctuidae > Agrochola > Agrochola litura. The sequence continues at coordinate 18,835,418 of OX424514.1, read as the reverse complement.
GGCAATGACATTCATTTTAACACGCTTTTATTAGGTCGACCTGTATGTAACTAACTATGTAATGGAATCTAAGGTAACCTTCTAATTTAACCATCTTCCAAGGCTCGTAGCGTAATGAAAATTGGCAGTTGTATGTAGTTCTGATGACAATACAATAATATGGTACTGTCAAACTGATCTGATGATGGAGCTGGAAGATATGAACTGGAACTTCATGATGGAAAGTCGTATCATAACTGTTTTGGATTTCTTAGAAAAGTCTTGTAATGAACTTTGACCACGATTAGGTTTCAAGGTCTGATGATGAAGCCGGAAGATAGACACACGTGCATTTATAAAAGCATGTTTTTCTAGTGTTTTTTAAACTATTAATTTATTACAATTCAACAACATTCATTGCTTTAATTACGCTGTCGAGCAGACAATTTTTTTAAACATTATGAAGCAATGGATTTGGAGTTTCATTCAAAATCCTTCAGATTGTGAGAATGATAGTATAATGCGCAATTTTTTTATAAATAGTCATAGTAATATATTTATTTGACATAAAAAATACACAGATACAGGGGCCCAAGTCTGCTGTTTTTATAAATTTGTCATTCCAACACGATCCCATTGTCATTTTGCTAAAAGTTCGTAATCTGCTAAATTCAAAATGGTCGATCATTGGTCGGTCAATTGTCTCGTAATAGAATTGTGTTATAATGGCACTGTCGTACAATACCACCAATGATACCGCCTAAGTCAGTCATTCATTTGTCATTATGTACGAGATTACCAATAAGAGTGCCATTTCTTTCAATGGAGTGTCAGTGGCTGACCATTGGAAAGTCATAATGACGCCATTATATTAGTAGATTACCATACTTGTCAAATTCTGACACTATTATAATAGCAGACTTGAGGCCCAGGTTGACTGGGCACGCCACAATTGCGGCGATAAGACCCCTCTTTGAGGAGTGGCTTGAGAGGCGTCACGGCGTCCTCACCTTCCGCCTGAGGCAGGTCCTCACCGGACACGGGTGCTTCGGGAGGTACCTGTTCAGGATAAGGCGGGAGGAAACACCCGGGTGTCACCATTGTGTGGATCGGCCTGAGGACACGGTGGAGCATACGGTGGAAGTCTGCCCGGCTTGGGCGGAGCAACGCCGTGTCCTCGTGGAGGCGATCGGAGGCGGTGGTCTCTCGCTCCGTACCATGGTACGGAGCGAGAGGAAATGGCAGGCCGTCACCTCCTTCTGCGAAGCGGTAATGCTCGCGAAGGAGGAGGCGGAACGCGTGAGGGAGAGGCAAATTTCGCGCCCTCACGCCCCTAACCGCCGCAGGAGGAGACGCCCGGGGCGGGAATCGCGAGCCGATTTCCGGCCACCGTAGGCGCGGGCTTGCGGACGGTGAGCAATGGGTAGCTCGCCGTCCGATAAGGACCAAGCTCGGGTCGACGGCGCGTTGTGTTCCACGCGCGCCTCAAAGAGATGTCAGCAGAATTGACGGGGTCCGTTAGGGCCAATGCCTGCCGGGGGTTCGAAGAAAACCGATGGGGACATCGTGGCCCCCGGCAACAGGGCAACCGAAGGAACACGGGTGGGTTTTAGTCAGTAAGAGTCTGACACGCCCTCCCGCTCCACCCAGAGCGGGAGAAGTCTTTTGATAATTTCCCACCCAAAAAAAAAAAAAAAAAGGCCCTGGTTGACACGTAATTAAACGTGGAAATAGTCTGATACAAAAAATTTAACAATGGACCCCCATGCTAGGAAAAACCTGTGTTACAGGGGTCATCCATTCGTCCATTATGGATATTATAATAGTTATTTACAATTTAGTAATGTATTCTTTTGTAAAAAAAATATTAAAAAACCTAGACTAATACAATTGATTTTGGGGATGAGAAACGGGAGGAAGAAAGTAAAAGGTGTTTAAATTTATTATTATCTAAAAAGAATTAACTGTAAGATTAAGGTTAGGGATTGGCTCACTTCTCTAGATTATCAGGAAACTGAGAATTTGCTGGCTGGCATCACTGCCTGATCTACAATATATCGCACGCACCTGAAAACACACGTTTCCGCAATCTATCAACTTACACACACACTTAAACACTCTCACACTACACTCACTCTTCCTTACACTACATTCACCTCTCCACACACATATATATTAAATAGGTAGATAATACATAATAGTTAAGTTTTTTTTTTTTGTTTTTCCTAATATAACGTTTATACAATAAGTTACGCTCCACAATGTGTCTGGCAGTTTGGGTGTCAGGAGTTTCACTAATTCGTGCATGTACTTAGTCTTATTACTATAAGGATCTAAGTTACTTAAGAAATTCATTGTTAACCCTTTTTTCTCCTTATGTATTAGGCTTATGAAATAAATTGCCAGTCTGTTACAGAACTAAGCGATGGAAAGTTCAAAATCCACATCAAACGTGTCCTTATCAAAAAAGCATATTATAAGATTAAAGACTACGTTGAAGACAAGGAAGTCTGGCAATAATTCCTTCTACACATGAGACTTTCCTGGTACCTCATAACGGCATAACAATGTAAATGTCTATTAACTACTCCCAAATTACGATGATTATTTTATTTTACTTTTTTTACATACTTCATTGACATAATCTTTTCAGTATTTGACATTATATACCTACAAATTTCTATATTTTTTTAAATCAAATTAGATTTGTTACAGCGGTAGTGGCAATCATGTCATTTGGTTTTTACAGGTTCTTATTTTTATTATTTTGTTTATCTTTTATATAGATTCTTTTCTTTTCTTTTAGGTTTTGTGAATGTGAGAACGTTGTAGGCTGTAAACTTGTGTACCGTTTTTTATTTTACTAAGTACCTGGTACTTTTTAAAAGGCCTACACTGTCCTCCCATACCTATTAACACTGTAATTTGAAAACATTGTAGAAACAATTTATTTTGAAAAGAGTAACCGTGGAGTTTCTTGCCAGCTCTTCTCCATAGGAAGCGACCAATTGGAACCATGCACCTAGCTTCTGACGTTTCAGAAGTGCCCTTATAGGTTTATGCGAAATAAAATATTTTGAATTTTTTAATTTAATTTTATTATTTGAAAAAGGTAGTAATTAAGGTGCAGCTTATCCTGCTGTCTCCGTTTGGGTCTGCCGCGATTCCGCTTGCCATGCAGTCAGCTCAGCCCATCGCAGTTCAATGCTGGACATAGGCCTCTCCCAGGCTATGCCACAACACTCTGTCTTCCACCTTCCGCATCCAGTCTGTCGCAGCAGCTTAAGGTCGTCAGTCCAGACAGTGGGACAATTTTTTTTACTTTACATTTATTTAAAACGTTACGCAAACAACAATCTTGATAAGAAATTATCAATTTAAAAAAACCGTCTATAATTTAGGCGAATTTTCATCTTATGCAAATAACAATAAAAGCTAAATTTCCCTACCCAACCCTTGGTTATTATCAGTATCTTGAAAGATTAATCCCCATTTTGCGGGAAACAAAGTCGCCGTAATGTAAACGATACGGGCGTGACAGGTGGGGTACCGGCTTTAGAGGTGGGCAAGAGTCGATAAAAATAAGTGTCGAAAAATAAATATATCCGTGAATTATTATGACACATCTAGTTTTGATCATCTCGTCTGGATTTGTGTCTGGTTGATGGCAATAGGCTATATATGGGACTTAAACATAATCGGTGTTTTATCGTGTTAAGATATCAATCACGTCGGTGAAGTTTACACAAAAAACCAGATATTTTAAGCTGATATTTCAAGTATCTAAACTACCAACCAAAAAAACCGGCAAATTCACGCACAATAAAGAGTTCCGTAGTTGGGATGAATTTATTCCAAGAACAAACTTTACATAATAGTTGAGAAACATGTTCCTATACATCGATATACGTCACGGTAAATTTTCCAACTGCAGATGTAAGCATGAAACCGCAAAAAAATTTAAATTGATGTGATAAAACTACAAATTTACTAGTGCTGTGAGACCTTGCTTCTTGCCAAATTTCATGATTCTCGGTCGACGGGAAGTACTTACCCTGTAGGTTTTGATTTATTTGCGAGTATCAAAATATGTCACATAAATGGCCGTATTTTTTATTGTGTTGACTTTTAAGCTTGGTTTTTTTTTAGAACTCCAAGGGTACATAGATCTACGTATTCGATATTAATTTCAACTTGATATCTCCACGCGTTCCTGAGAAAAAGGGTCTTGATAGACTGACGGACGGACAGCGAAGTAATCCTATAAAGGTTCCGTTTTTTCCTTTAGAGGTACGGAACCCTAAAAATCATCACATTTTTTTCGTGTTTAGATACGATACCCGTTGCGTCCACGGAGTTTCGCTAACTATTTTAATTTGACCCTGTATAATCTGAACCTGTTAAAATCAAGCTTTAAAAAAGTGTAACTTTGTCTCACGTCGTCTCTGTCGCTCATACCTGTGTCCATCTCTTTCTAAAGCGCGATGTGTCATATTAACACCCGGTTACTGTACAGTTTTGCTAGTGTTTGAACTTCTGACGCTGAAAAACTAGTAGGTAAATGATAACTTATACACCAAGGAACGGTGTTCAAACTTCGGAACTGCCAATGTTACTTTTTACTGTGTATATTTTAAGGTAACCTGACACACCTCTTAACTTCGGTAGAGAAAACTTTATTGAACCCGGAGTGCTCTGGAATCGAGAATCGAGTATGAGAATGATGAACAATGAGCTTTTCTAAAAGTGTGAAGTAAAAACAAGCAATCTCACTCGTATTAACAGCAGTAAGATTGCTTGCTTTTGCTTGACTTTTAATAAAAACTAAATGATAGCCAACTAGTCTACCAAACGTGGTGGTGATGGTAATTCACAGGCCGAACAGATTTTAGAAGACTGACTTCAAACGGATTCCAATTCGTTTGAATCTATTAAAAATAAGATAATAATTATTATCATAACACGTGAATACAATTCAATAACAATAATATCTAAACATAATTATCACGTAAGTTATCCGAGTCATATTTTCACGTGGTTTAGTTTTTTGCGTCTGGGACAACTCAGACACAAAAAACTAAACCCTAAAATAAAACACCAAACTGAAAATCTAAAGCTCGTGTAACCTAAATTTTTTATCGACAAAATATCTTCCCCACCCATTATTCTGCTACTTAAGTATACGGGCACATCTGTAACACGTCAGGAACAAAGTATGCTGATAAGATTTTTTTCGCCATTTCACACGGCTGTATTTTCACGACTTTCTGCCTTTTTGGTTGTGGAGAAATCTTTTTTTATCATTTTAGGTATAGGTTGGCCAACAAAAGTTGGCAGTTTATTGAAAACTAGTTAGTGTTGCGTGTGGATGTGGACATTGTTTTGTTATCGACTTCAGATGACAGATAATTTATCAACACGCCTGCATTACCGAAATGAGTAGGAAGGGGGTGTTATAATAGGCACACCCACATTTATAAGTGAGTGTACTATGCAATGTAAAATACATGTTCCTTAATACAATGGAGGCAAACCTACTGGCCTTAACTGGGCAAAAATTAAGACTTCGAGTTGCTACTAGGGTTGCCAACCCTACTATACAATATAAATATGTCGGAGACGAGTATGTGACTTTCGTTATTATCAGCGATATTTTAACTACTGTGGGCGTAGTGTGGGTAGTGTCGGTTAATACGCAATAGAAAAACAGTTTGCAGTTCAGATCACATTATAATTTACTATCAAATCACACTAGCTAAATTATACACACACTGGGTGCGACGGCGTTTATTAAAATCACCAATTAACAAATTACAACTAACATAATAACTGAGCACCATGAATCGAGAACAGTTCCGCGACGTCTTCTCTTCGATGCGACCAGAGGCTGAATGCCCTCCTCGCCTTGGCCTTAAAACATCACGACTCTGTAGAAGCGCGCCTTTTTTGGTGTAGGTAGCTCACTCTTGATGTCGCCAGTGGCGCGCATGTGATTCGTTTCGTGTCCGTACTAATGACCGGATCCGACAAACAAATAAATAAAATAATTTCATTTCGGATAACAAAAGATTGTTAGTAACATGTTTGCACTTGAATCAATATTGTTAGTAACTTAAAACTAAAGACCAATTTGTGAGTAGATCACCCAACACCTAGCCACAACGAGAAATGGTAATGGTCTAACTATGGTATAAGTTTTTGCACAAATTGTCTTATTATGGTGGAGGAAGTATCTGCCGCCACAGTCTTCAGGATGCTATTGTGACTGCCTCTTATTCTGCTCAGGAGTGAGGCCGTTTTTTTGCGGATGATGGCATGAAATCAATCGATATGGGTTACCGCGAATATTTCTGATGCACAGCAAAAACGAGGCATCCTGTGGTATAATGTGTCAATACAGTATCCTGCTTTAACTAGAGGCCTAAATACCATGTTTATTTAAAAAATATAGCTGGCGAAACTACAATATTTTCGATGAAAAATTAAATAAAATTGTTTTATAGTGTAAGAACGAAACGCAGCCTTTATATGTTTTTGAACGAAACTTGTCAAGTTTCATTCCCAGCCAGCAACTTTAGCTTTTACTGAGCGCATATTTTTAGTGATGAATACAAAATGGCGAGCGTAATAGGGCCAGTATTCATCTCATTAAACCAGAAAAAAATGTACTTTAAACCTTAATTAAGATTGAGGAGTAATAGTTAAAAGTAGCAAAAAATATGCATTTAAAAATAAAACATTTTTGAAACATATATATATTTTTTTTCGCCATCTGCTTTATTTCTACAGGCAATGCCTTCTAAATATTCTTCTTTAACCTTCTTTTATATTTGATATAAAAAAACGTTGGCAGCCCTAGTTGCCACTGAGAATTGCATCCACTGAGAATTGCATAATAGTGGTGTAGTTTGTGTTCCTCTGCTGACCTTCCGTACATCTTCCAGCAAAAATGATTAAATGAACTCAACTTTATTAAAACTTTGAAAGCTGTACGTACCACTGTAAAAGAAGTACTCAAATCTAAGCCTATACTGCGGTAGCTTTGATTCAACAGTGTCTTCACTATAACTTGTTCCGAGACGCGATAGTAGCTCTGAATTAAGCAGTCTTAGTTTCAATACTAATACAGTTCAAAATGGCGGCTGACAGAACAGTACTACTAATCACCTGACTGCAAAATTCAGTGCTATCAATCGCGTTTCGGGACAAGTTATAATAAACGCACTGTACACTACAGAAATTGGCACACTTCCAAGTCATGTCAACGTTTATACGTCAATATTAATAGGCACTTCTAAAACTAAGGTAAGGGAGAAAGGCAAGCATGTTTCGACCGGCCTATCAACGAGCGATCTGTTGATGTCGACGCCTTCATAAAAAGGCACGCACGAGCGTTCCTTTGAGAAAACTCAAACTCAAAGCATTTTTCTCAATTAAGCCAGTAGTTGATATACGTACTTTTATTTTAGATTGTATTACTTACAACTATATTTTTAACCGACTTCAAAAAAGGAGGAGGTTCTCAATTCGACTGTATTTTTTAAAATGTTAAACCTCAGAACTTTCGACTGGGTGAACCGATTTCGATGATTATTTTTTTATTTAAAAGCTGGTGCTTTCCGTGTGGTCCCATTTCAATTTGGTCCAGTTCTGACAATGGCATCCATGAGAAAAACATATGAGTCTTAAATTTGCATTAAGCATGTACGCGACAAACGGACGAATAACTAACTAAATATCACGCCAACTGATTTCGTTGATCCTTTTTTTAACCGACTTCCAAGTACCACAACTAAAAAGCGAAAAATTAAAACTTTTTCCAAATAAAAACAACCGACTTCCAAAAAAAAACACTGCAAAGTGAAAAATAAGTTTCATTTCGGAAGTCGGTGGCAAAAAACGAAAATTCAAAACCAAAGACACCGACTATTTTTCACTTTGTTGTGTTTTTTTTGGAAGTCGGTTGTTTTTTTTTTGTAAAAAGTTTTTTTTATTGTTTTAGTATTATACATTTTGGAACGCCGACGTCTCTCCTCTTGGATGTGGGCGCTAATGCTTGCAACACAGTTATTAACAAATTTTTGTGAACCTGTTTTTAGTTCCAGTCAAATATTTGTTTTGATTTGACTAATTACAGGCACTATTGAACTGCCAAGGAGTCGATCAGTCAAAAAGATGAAGCTAGTTGTCCGTTCCAAAGCGTATAGGTTCCTATGGAGAAAAACGGGCCAGAAACTCCATGATCACTCTTAAATCAAAATTTTATTGTGACATAATACGGTTACATACCATCATCCGTATAAAAGTTATAGGTATCATTCATATACATATTAACGATATCCTACTATTTCTTAAAATGCTCATAGTAATAGTCCATTTATTTATGAGAATAAAGTTACAGTGAGTTAATAATATAACAATATATAAAATTAAATTATGTTATAAATGTGAAAGTTATGATGATTGATGAATATTTCCCCCTTTTTTATATACTTCTACATATTATTATTTTTAACCGACTTCCAAAAGGAGGAGGTTCTCAATTCGTCTGTATGTGGTTTTTTTTTTTTTTTTTTTGTATGTTTGTTACGCGATTACTCCGCCAATTATGAATTGATTTTGATGATTCTTTTTTTTTTGGTAGATCATACTTCAGAGGTGGTTCCATATAAATTTTATTAACTTTGCTTGGCTAGTTTTTGAGTTAACTTCAATAATACGCATTTTTTCCCACTTAGTATGTGGATGATATGATAACTTCCTGTCACTGTTATTTACATAGCAGGTCACTACCTGCTATGTAAATAACAGCGGTATTCGAATTTGTTTGGGGTAGCAACACTAAAAAGTGAAAAATAAAAACTTTTTGCAAAAAAAAAAACAACCGACTTCAAAAAAAAAACACTACAAAGTGAAAAATAACTTTAATTTCGGAAGTCGGTGACAAAGAACGAAAATTCAAAACCAAGACACCGACTTCCGAAATTAAAGTTATTTTTCACTTTGTAGTGTTTTTTTTTTGAAGTCGGTTGTTTTTTTAAGCCTGTTAATTTTTAAATTATGTAAATATAAATGTAAGTAGGCCAAAACAACTGAACGGACTTAGCTCACGGATAGTTTGTAACCTTGATTAGCACACGGGTTACTTTTTATCCCGGTGGTACGTTCCTGTGGGTTAATTCCCGACCTCCACGTGGGCGAATCCGCGAGCATCATCATCATCAGCCTATAAATTTTCCCACTGCTGGGACAGGCCTCCTCTCTGTGAGAGGGAGTGGGCTGTAATCCATCACGCGGGCCCAGTGCGGTTGGTAGATGTCATATGTTTTCGAATTTTTGGTTCTAGGACATGCCGGTTTCCTCACGATGTTTTCCTTCACCGTTTTGAGAGCAGTAGTGATGAAATAATTTACACAAAGTAAAGCGCCTATCTGGGTTCGAACCACTGGGCTACCGCTGCTCTCTTCCCTGGGGATAATTCCCGACCACCACGTGGGCGAAGCCACGGGCAAAAGCTAGTAATTCATATAAAAAGAAAAAGCTTACAAAAAGTAAAATTCTGATCCTGATACAGTTAACAACCCTGCAGCATTCAGATCTCAAACGCCCTTTGAAATTGGTTAATTACGAGTTTTAATAACAAAACAAATGAAAGCTTTCCGATTCCCTTTTAAAATAGCCGTTAAAATTGTACACTGCAGGGAAAGAAAATACCGTTTTATTCGTTTATTATTCGTCCGGGCGGCCTCTAAATTTGGCAGCAATGTAATTAAGCTCATCGGGTGTCGGAATAAATCTGTCAAGAGCGTTCGACGCGACACTTTTCGATGGAAATAAAATTGCTAATGATCGGATACGGCCGCATCCATTGGGACAGAATAATTGCTTCGATAGGCCTGTGATGATTGTGTTCTGTAGAGGAAATTAAAGTTTTTGGATACCATTTTTTTGTCAAAATCAATAAGTAAATTGCAATAACCTTCTCAAAAATTTTTTACAAAAAAACCAACCGATTTCTGAAATTAAAGTTATTTTTCACTTTGTAGTGTTTTTTTGGAAGTCGGTTGGTATTTTTGTAAAAAAAAAATATTTTTCACTTTTTAGTTGTGGTATCTACCCCACACACATTCGAATACCACTACCTGCTACCAGTGACAGGAACTTATCATATCATCTACATACTAAGTGAGAAAAAAATACGTATTATTGTAGCTAACACAAAATCCACCCAAGAAAAGTTAATAAAATTTATATGGGACCAACTTCAGAGTATACCCTTTCAAACAAAAAAAGAATTTTCAAAATCAGTCCACAAATGACGGAGAAATTGGCGGAAATAAATAAAAAAAAAAAAACAAACATTCTACGAACATATAACCTCCTCCTTTTTGGAAGTCGGTTAAAAAAGACTATGTTATGTAGGTATATTTTCAAACTACTTTGCTGCTGCCTACAGCTTTGCCCGCGTTGAACCTAATTATTTTTCACAAATAAATGTGGCCTATGTTACTCCTTATAACATAAGTTAAGTCCCATCAAAATCGGTACCCGAGTAAACAGATAGGCATACAGACACGCAGAGACAAAAATTGATTTTTTGTTATAAGTAGGTACTGAACGCGCCCCTCACTACACACACACGCGCGTACACGATACACGATACATGCGTAAATGCCAAGCAGCCGAGCGAGGGGAAGAGAGGGACGAGGGACGGTAACGCCAGCGCAGCCGACCGCCGCGCCACGCCGCCACTGCTCCGCAAACGACGAACGCACGACGACCGTGTCAAAAACTCTCGTAACAATAAAGTGCAGTGCAACCAAAATACTGTAAAAGTTTTAATAATTATACCAGTTTTTACATACAAAAAACTTGTTTGTTTAACTCTAAACAGGTACCTACCGTATAATATTTTCATATGCATTTAGTAAAAAGCTGTTATTTATTTGTATAGATGTTTGTTGGTCTAGTGGTCGCAAGCGCTACTGCTGAGCATGAGGTCCTGGGTTCGATCCCCGGGTCGGGCAAAGTGTTATTGGATTTTTCTATCTGGAATTTCTCAGTAGCAGCCCGGAGTCTGGATTTGTGCCCGGTTGATGGCAATAGGCTCGCCCCCTATTACATGGAACTTACCTAAACATAACTGGCGAAATGCGGGTGTACCTACTACAGGTACACCTCTGCCCAACCCTTCGGGGAAACAAGGCGTGATGTTATGTATGTTATATATAGATAAATCTAAAAATATATAGAGGTATATTTTTTAGTCTTTGACTAGCAACTGCCAAAACTCAATTCCTCAAGTTGCAAAAATGTTTCCAGAAAAACCTCAGTGGCAGACGGACAAAAAGTGATCTTATAAAGGTTTCTTTTTTCCTTTGTACCTTAAAAAAATAAAAAGTATCCCTATAAAGTATAGTTTGAACAATACCGCTGTACCGCGCCTTAGGAATACGCGGCGAGGCGGGGGCAGTGTTGACCAATGAGCGGCGGGCGGGACGCCGTGCGCCGAGAGCTTTGACGAATTAGTGGCCTGCACTGCTCCCCCGTCTCGCTGCGCGCCTTCCTAAGGCGCGGTACAGCGGTATTGGTCAAACTATAGTAGATATTATGTACCCTCAGTAAGATCAGGCAATTCCCGTAATTTTTAAGAACGTTCGGATTCCAATCTCATTCGCAATCTGTCAAAAATACAATCAATTTACCAACATTTTTGACAAGTTTGACAGATTGCGACTTCAATGTGAACTTTTTTTTAAATACGAGAATTGGCCTTCCGTTCAAAATATTTTGAAAAAAGTACACGAAAACAAACAAACAAACGACTATCATAAAATCATAAACTATTCAAGTTCAAATACATCACCTATTCAACTATCATAATAACACAGAGTAACCTTGAACTTTATATAGCGGTCCAACAACTTAGACAGTTTTAAAAGGAACATCGCGACCGTGTAGGTAAGTCACATCGCAACCACGTCGTTGGTATACTGCTCAGAATTGTTACGATGTGGTTAAAATATCGAAATCATACCAAAATTGATGGCGGCTATGAATCTACATAATTGATGTTGTACGTCCGTACCAACCTAGGATTAATATTTACTTTGGTAGACTCGATTTGTTAACTAATAATAGTTGCTTATCAGACGGTCGTGTTTGAGGAAAAATTTCGACAATGCTGATTGGTCGGGGCTTTGAAAATGGCGAGGGGCAAACGAAAATAATATTTTGCTTGTGATCGGTACATCAATCTGCCTAGCCTTTTCCCAACTATGTTGGGGTCGGCTTTCAATCTAACCGGATGCAGCTGAATGCTAGTATTTTACATGGAGCGACTGCATACCTGACCTCCACAACCCAGTAACTGGGTAAAACTATACCCTTTAGTAAGACTGGTTGTCAGACTTTTGGGCTTCTGACGAGTAACGACTGTCAAAAATCCACGAATTGCAGTCGGGACCAACGGCTTAACGTGCTTTCTGAGGCTCAGAGGAGTCTCGGTATGTAAAATGGTACCAACCCCGGCAAGCAGCTTAACCTGATGGATTGACCCGTGCGGCTGTTATTACTTAGCCACGAGCGCCTCGCCTCGTCTTATTGGTACATATAGTCTTTGATTTTTTTATGTTTTGACGACAGTTTACCTTTTTTTTTAAATAAATGAATTAAAATATTTAAGGTAACTAACTTTGTTTTTCATTGAGTAAATGACTTTCAAAAAGCTCTCAAAAATTGTTTTATTGGAATATTAAAAAAATAATCATAATTTGAAATTAATAATATCAGGAACAAGTGTTTCTGCGAGGTAGTTTAGAGACGCTGCGAGCCAATTTCTTTATCCTAGGTATACTATGTGTCACAGCATTGCTTTAAAAGTTATAATTTTGCATATTATATTTCAACTCGAAATTATTAATGCAAATATTATGTGAGATTAATTGACGATAATTAAGCACAGCATATTATTTCAGAGAACAATTGATAGGTTGACCTGTCCTTCATTGATATAGTTAATGGTGGCCAAATAGTAATTAATTTATCAGATGAGCGCACGTGTTGCTGTATATTCATAGAATTTAAATAGGTACAGGAAACAAAAACAGAAGCATGGAGAATGATAATATACGAAATGATAGTGAAAACAAAATAGGTAAATGAAGCAACAACAGAAGAGAGAATATTCGGAATGAGACAAGTGAAGGGACCACAGATTGTGAAAGTGATAAGTGTACAGGGAGCAACAACAGAAGAATTGAGAATGATATACGGAATGATAATGAAGACAAAATAGGTACATGAAGCAACGACAGAAGAGAGAATATTCGGAATGAGATAAGTGAAGGGTCAACAGATTGTGAAAGTGATAATGAAGTGGAAGGAGCAGGAAACGTTAGAGTACTCCATGATTCAACATCTAGCGCCACCACTGCACGACCCTTTGATTGTGCATCAATCAATACACGAGATGCAGAGGTGACTGCAGATTCAGAAGAATCAGATTCCGATGAAGAGGAAATAGAATGGAAGAAAGTTGAGTAGATAAATGATCCGTATGTGCCTTCCTTCGATGAAGACGAACTTAGTAAAGCTAGTAATTATGATACGAAGAGTGTATGAGGGGTTTCCCGAATGGTTTAAGTAGAGGTAAGTCCCATGTAATTAAGCCTATTGCCATCAACCGGTTACAATTCCAGACAGCTACTGTGAAATTCCCGATAGCATGAACGAGATGGAAAAACCTAATAACACTTTGCCCGATAGGTTCAGAAGGTCGGCTCCATAGAACGAGCAAAAATAAATTTGCACGCGCGTCTACATACAGCGAGTGCAAGGGCACTCGCGACTGGCATTCGTTTGAGATCGCCGCGCCGCCCGTACGTACGCGTCTGTGTGTATGTGCCTGTTTTCGCTCGTTGTATAGATCTGACCTTCTGTGGCTATCTATTTTGTGAATGAGGTAACTCATGTATATACACGTGAAACCGCTTAGCCTTAAATCAAATACCTTTAATCTAAACAATATATGACTCATGTAGGCATCAAACGAGCGAAAATTTTCACTCAGTCGCAGATTAAGCTGTAAATTTGACTGTACAGAGTAGCGCAATTCGTTCAATTTGTTCGTTTTTTCCGTTGGTTTAATAGTTTCAATTATGATGGCTAAGCAAGTGGGTAATTTCATCACTTTTCAGTAGAACCTTGATGCGTGCGTGCAAATATTTTCGCTCGTTGTATGGAGCCGGAGCGTTCCGTCCATAACTATTTTGTGAATAAGGTAACTCGCTTATCCTAGATCTACACTTGAAAACGCTTGGTCTTAAGTTGGTAATTCGTGAATTTACATGTAGAACGGCTAAGTTCTGAATCAAATACCTTTAGTATATGCAAATATTTGATTCATGTGGGCATCAAACCAGCGAAAATTTTCGCTCAGTCATAAGTCCAGCTGTCAATTTGATCTACATATTATTTAAGAACTAGCTTACCCCAGGCTTCGCCCGCATGGAGGTCAAACAAATTGTGATTGCGATTTCCATTAGAAATTTCTCAGAAGCTAGCATTCAGCTAGCAATAGGCTTGTCCCCAATTAAGGCTGCGTTTCCCCCAAGGATGTGAGAGGGTGCGTAGCGAGGGATGTGTTTGTTAAGAACGAATATAATCACTTCATTTACCTAGCCTCACTCAGTGCAGCTCTTGTGAAAACGGCTTAGCGGTGCGAGGTTTTGGTACATATAAAATAATCGAGGGATGGGTGCGAGGGATGTGTGTGAGAGATGTGTGCGAGGGATGTGTGTGAGAGATGTGTGCGAGGGATGTGTGCGAGAGATATGTGCGAGGGATATGTGCGAGGGATGTGTGCTAAGGATGGACGTGAGCGAGAAATCGTATCTGAAAAGAGCCCGTTACACATCCTCGCACCGCTCATCTGCGCACCATTTCACAGCGTCGCTATGCATTCTTGCACCGCTCAGTGGCTTAGCACATCTCTGGTAGAAACGCTCACATTGTTTCACAGCTTCGTTACGCACCCTTGCACATCTCTGGTGGAAACGCAGCCTTTGAGACTTCTGTTAATGATAACTGGTGAAATGTTGGTTCATTTAATGCACCTTTGCCCAACCCTTTAAGGAATACATGTGTTAAGTAATGTTATGTTAATCAACATGATATCGATCCAAAAAAAAAGCTTTAACAAAGGAAAAAGCTATTATTCCCCTCTAATTTCATAGCCCCAAAAAATGGGGGTCAATTTAATTAAATCGTCCAAACGAACCGCTTTCGACGGGCCTAAATAAATCATGGTAGGCTTTATCAGTGGTCCAGTTGAGGTTCTATTAATGAGACTCCCTGCTGCGGAGGATTTTAACGCCTCTAGACATCTTAAGTTTAATCCTTCTTAATGAATGCTGGTTTACGTTTTGTTTGGGTAGCGTAAAAATGGTTGACTATCTTTTGGGGGTTCGGAAGAATCGTCGATTTAATTTAGAAAATTCGGAGAGTTTTTTTTTCTGTTACGGTCATTGTGATATTGGTTTGATACGGGCCGCATCCTAACCGACTGTCGAGAACGCGATCGTCGTATTGTTTTCTATGATACTAGCTTCTGCCCGCAACTTCTTCCGCGTAAATTTTATTGTTCCCTCGATCCACTGCGTCGCATCGCATCACAAAATAGTCTGAATAAAATTTATTGCTTTTTTTCTATTTTTATATTTACATAAATTAAAATCATTATGCCACTTGATTCTTTGATATGATCTAATTAGTACCCTAGAGTTAAGGGATACCAAAAGGAACACGTTGTATATTATAGATGACATATACTCTCGTGGTAATTCAAGTCTTGTACGTTCTTGTTCAGAAGGCCAATTCTTGTACTTGTAAAATTTTCACATTCAAATCGTAATCTGTCAAACTTGTCAAAAATGTTGGTAAATTGATGGTATTTTTGACAGATTGCGAATGAGATTAAAATGCGAACATTTTTGAAAATGACGGGAATTGCCCCCCAGGTAAACTATCGCTTAATTGCGTATTCGGTTAGGTTGCAGGGTAACTCGTAATACTAAAACAATTGATGTAAATCGAATATTGCTTCACTTTGACTGTCGTAAGATAGGGATATCACGATTCCCGTACTAAATTGTTATTTATACAGCCTGCATATAATGGTTTCTAGTTCTTCAAGAATATTAATTAGTGGGTAAGTATTAATTCTAAATAATGAAGAATTAATAATGTGGGACAAAATATTTTTTTGTTCCAACATTTATTTTTGTTTTGCCATTAAATTATATAAGAGCTTCAATTTCAATAACCATTTTGAGATTATTTTCGTAACTATTTCTTTCACTGATTTGAATAAAACTACTTTAAAATAAAATCAAGTAACAACAGGAAAGTTGCATTTTTATACGAGTATAACTCTGGAAGTCACGGCTATTAAACAAAACAAGTATCTAGGTACAGTAGGTCACCTCCATACAACTAGCAAAAATGCACGCACACATACACTCGTTTCACGTACGGCGAGTGCAAGCGCACTCGCGACCGGCATTTGTTTGAGATAGCCGTACGTGTCTATGAGAAGAAGAAAGTATGCAAGGGAGTCCACTGTTCGATGTTAGTTTTAAATTAATGTCAATATTGTAATTGTTTCTATGTTAATTAATGTAATTGGTGTTGTACCGTTTCAATTAACTATAAATAAATAAATAATAAATAAATGTGTGTGCGTGCACCAGTTTTCGCTCATTACATGGAGCCGACCTTCTGTATGCATCTATTCTGTGCGTCATCTAACAACAAAAAAGTACTTAAGTTGTTTTCATAAACTGCAATTAGTAGTTGTTTAAGACAAGTTGCTAACAAGGATGGTGATAGTCCTTAGATGTTTATTCTCCGTGAACGTTGTTAGTAATTTTATTTTAATTAAAGTTGTAGTGCCCACTGCTGTCTCCATCAGTCATAGAATTTATTTTTTGCATTAAAAGTTTTTGTTTACGTACTCAACGACTTTCTTGTAATTAGAATAAGTATTACATATTTTTGGATTATCAAGGAGCCGGTCAGTTACAAAATTAGTTGCAGCTCCAAAGTTATTCTGAATTTGAATTTAATTCTCACTTTATTTGGAGAAAAACACATCTCAAAAATTGTTTTTATTTCATCTTTGTTAGAGAGTTGGTAAATAAATCGAAGCTATCTAAAAGTAAGAGGAGACGCCCTGGGCGTCAGGAATGGCAGGCCGATTTCCGGCCACCGTAGGCGCGAGCTTGAGGACGGTGAGCAATGGGTAGCTCGCCGTCCGATAAGAACCAGGTCCGGGTCGACGCGCGCCTCAAAGAGATGTCAGCAGAATTGACGGGGTCCGCTAGGGCGATGCCTGCCGGGGGTGAGAAGAAAATCGAAAGGGATCGTGGCCCCCGGCAAGAGGGTAGCCGAAGGAACACGGGTGGGTTTTAGTCAGTAAGAGTCTGACACGCCCTCCCGCTCCGCCCAGAGCGGGAGAAGTTATTTGATAATCTCTTACACAAAAAAAAAGCTATCTAAGAGTAAACATGAGTGCAATGACTGGCAAATATTTTTTCAATATACCTACTTGCTCAGTGGCTCTTATTGCACCGCTTTTAGGTTCACAATGTAGTACATTGAAGACGTGTGTTTTTTTGGCTTGCATTTCCCGCACTAGTGCGGAAAAGTACGGTTTCGTCCATACTCATCCCAAATCCAAACTCGCCCGATTTTATAAATGCAAATTTTGTACAGTTTTTCGGAAAAGTGCTACGATGTAGAAAATAAATACTTATCACATAATCATTTACTATAGCAGTCTTGATCTTTATGCCGTATTGACCTAATCTAGTTTTAGTGCAATAACAAACTGTGAACAATTGCATCAAAATATACTTGGTTGGCATTTTGGATTAAGGCAATATCTATTCTTCCTATAGCTAGGTATTTTTTGCCGATACGAGAGAATAATCCTGCCAAACGTACAGACAAAACTTCCTTATCACAACAATCAAATAAAGTTAAACTCCATCCTATCCCTTTGTTACTCGTCCCAAAATTCCTCATTTAAGCAAAAAATTTGACCCAAATTCCTAAAAGGCATTAATTCGCGAAATACGAATCTCGTAAAATAAACCGTTGCTTGTCAAGGAAGTGATTAAATATACGACGTAAATCAGCGGCCAGAAATAGACTTACATCCATTTAGATTTGTTACTGTCATCCAATTTGTGGGCCAGTGGGGTCGATCAATTGATCAGGGTAAAATTGGATGGGTGGTTGGTAAAAGATTACTTTGTAAAATCTATTTTTAGGAAGGTAATTATTTACGTTCCATACGTTTACTTCAACCATGTGGTTTTTTAGGGTTCCGTACCTCAAAAAGAAAAACAGAACCCATAAAGGATTACTTTGTTGTCGGTCTGTCAAGATACTTTTTCTCAGGAGCGCGTGGAGGTAACCAGTTGAAATTAATATCAAATATGTAGTAGGTCTACCGGTCCCTTGGAGCTTAAAAAATCAAGCTTCTAAGTTAACGCAATAAAAAAATACGGCCATTTTTGCGACATATTTTGAAACTCACAAATAAATCAAATCTATAGGGTACTTCCCGTTGACCTAGAATCATATGTATCAGAAGCAAGGTCACAGCATAAGTAAAGAAAAAAGTCGGAAAGTCGTTAATTTGTAGAGATTATTAGGTAATATTGTTTCTTAGTCAGCCTATAATGTTCCCACTGCTGGGACACAGGCCTCCTCTCTGTGAGAGGGAGTGGGCCGTAATCCACCACGCGGGCCCAGTGAGGGCTGGTAGATTTGTCACAAGTCTTCGAATTTTTCGTTCTAGGACATGCCGGTTTCCTCACGATGTTTTTCTTCACCTTTTCGAGAGCAATGATGATGAAATAATTTACACAAATTGAAGTCAGGGATCTACAACTCGTAAGTTGCGGCCACCAAATATTGTTTATTTATAAATATGGCTTTGATAATAATTTTTCTGTTTTTTTTTTTTTTTCTGGTTGGTATTTATTGTTCTTGTTTGATTAGTGAGCAATCAAAAATGACAGATAAGATTTGATTGCTTTTGGCTATTTAATCAGGCTTCCAGAGAAACCCGGACTTTGACTCAACCGCTGTAATTAATGGTCCCGACAATTACCCTTCATAGCTCATCACGTAAAAACCGAGAGCATAAAATGCAGTTTACCAGTGAAAAACACCTGTTACTGTCGCTAATCGTTATTTTTTAACGTAGGTCAACGCAGTTATTTAAATTCAGAAGAATGTAATCATATTGTTCTGAATTTAACCACGTTGTGATATTTATGCTTCTAGTGCGATGTCACATATTTTTGAAATTTAGCCGGCACTGATTGCGATATTGAAGGAAACTAGAAACATTATACTGTCAGGTTTCTGCCGCCAAAGTGATGTCAGATATTTTTGATCACAACGAGGTATAACATGCTTTTGAATTTAACTGAGTAGGCAGATATACATATAACGCAAGACATGTCCGATATTATTGCATTCTAAGAGGTGACACATCTTTTTGAAGCATAATCATCCATCATCCTATATTTTGGCGTCGCTTAACTCGTTAGATAGTTTTAGTGTTCCTTGGATGTCACATATTTGTACTGCCACTTGTATATGCCTTCCACAATAATGATCACAATGATGATGATGAGTGATATTTGCTGTCATCGTAACAACTAAATCATGAAATCAGATATTATTGCCGAGTTATGCACGTGACTGTACGTTAAGGCTATTATTTTCCGAGTTACGTACCATTTTGATCACAGAGCCTTTCGCAACACGTCCTGCCCTTTTTTTTGTGGTTTAAGTTGTGGTCAATCTTTAACATTAAAAACGCAAATAGAATGAATGCGAAATGGTAAAAACCACGTATATTGATCGCATTTTAAGTAGTAAAAAGGTGGAGATTTGGCTAATTTTATTTACCATACAAAATTGCTAAGTCTGGATAATTATAATTATGGAACAACTTATATCTGACAGTAAAAAAAACCTTATTTTAAAGTTGTGTATCTTCGAGTTGCCCACCCTGTACCCATCCTAACTATAAATCGAATACAGGTTGCCACCATTTATCACGACACTAATAACGCGATTAGTGGCTCGGACGCTTAATCTTTTGTCTTCAGTAATTGCCATCTAAGAATTAGGACTAAGTAGTCGGACTTCAGCTTAATTCTAGCGTTGATTTGAATAATTACTACCCACTAGACTAGGTGAAGTTGGTGGGTCCACTTGCTTAAATATGTTTATTGTTTAAGAATCAAAGTTCTATTGGTTTCCTTCAATGTTGACTCAAGAATAATCATTCATCATCATTCATTTCAGCCGAAAGATGTCCACTGCTGGACATAGGCACAAAGCACAGAATCGGTCGAAGTGGCGGTGCTTGGGCTCGCCTAAGCACCGCCACTTCGACCGATTCTGTGCTTTCCGCATCCAGCGGATTCCTGCGGCCTTCATAAGGTCATCGCTTCATCTTGTGGGAGGCCTTCCAACGCTACGTCTTCCAGTACGCGGTCGCCACTCCAGAACCTTTCGACCCCATCGGCCATCCGTTCTGCGAGCAATGTGCCCTGCCCATTGCCACTTAAGTTTGGCAATTCTTCGGGCTATGTCGGTTACCTTGGTTCTCCTGCGGATCTCTTCATTTTTGATTCGATCACTCAAGAATAAGTTTGAAGATATAGATAATTCTGTTTGTTACATACCTACATCGTACATCGAACTGAAACTTTGCATGTGCACAACAGGAACATGCTATATGTATGTCCCTTTTGTGTTTAGGGAGCAGAGCAGAGCAATTATTAATCATTTATTTCAGAATAAAACATTCCATACATTGTTAGTAAATAGTACTTATAACTACGTTAGTACATTATTAATTATTATTATTACACATAACATACATAACATCACGCCTTGTTTCCCCGAAGGGTTGGGCAGAGGTGTACCTGAAGCAGGTACGCCCACATTTATTATTATTATATATATATTTAAATATCTCGGGACCTTAGGGTCCCGGTCTTTTGGAAGGCGTACGAGGGGCCGAATCCAACTCGCAGAGGCCCCTTGAACAATGTTAAATGGAATGAGGCACCAACCGACGATTATCCCTGTATGCACTATGCAAGTGCACCCAAGGACAACCCCCGGTTGGTGCAAGGCTATTTCAGAACATGGAAACAAAACGTATTGGGTTATGGGTTTGGGTGGCTTAAGATGACTGGTGACCTGGAACTATGGAAGGACTATAGCCCCTGCCTAATCAATGTTTTATATGTACACGGATAAGGTGGCAGGGGGTGACTTGCACACTCAATAATGGGCCCTCAAAAACGGTCGCTAGCACAAAGTGTCGTAGCGACAAGGGGGCAACATGTCCTGAGGTGCTTATGAGGAGTGGAGAGGTATTCCACGGCTATCAGGACAATCCCGGAAGTACGGTCAAGATCCCTACCAGCATCTTACTGGAATACTTCCTTCCTCCGAGCATGTTTGCTCTTGCAAATCTCCACTCAAGCCAGCCAATAAAGGCAAGAATGAGGTGGGAGCTCTGTTCCTCGTCAGTGTTCACTCTAGCCGGCCAATAAAGGCAAGCCAGAGGTGAGGAACAAGACTTCTCCCGGGAGATAGGGTCCGTGGGGTCGCTACTGCCCAACAGCTCGCCACATGCTGCCCTGCGGGTTTTTGTATCTCTCTTGGTCTGGCTCCTCACCCTAAACCTGTTTCGGCAAAGTAAACTTTACCGGCACAGACCCAGAGTTCGGAGCGCGCAAGCCCCACCACGACGTCAACGTAGAGATATGGCGGTGAGGTTATTATTATTATTATTTACAATTTTTCTATTTAATATTGTATAAGACACTTCCAGATCCGTGAACGGTGTTCCAGTGCCTCACAACCGGACAATCAACCCTTACCAAAATAGCATTCAGAAGGCTGTTGGTGCTGCCCCGCACACGGCGCATCAGGGAAGCAACTCTTTTTCTTACTATTGCCCTAAAGCAGTCCGTACTGGCCTTCGCAAACATACCTGATACACTGCAAAAGCAAGGCAATCCCAACAGCATCCTAAAGCCAAAAATTCAAAATTCAAAAGTCATTTATTTAAACTAGGCTGAGAATCAGCACTTTTCGAACGTCAAAATTACATAAGACAGTCCCCCAAAAACGCCCACCCCCCACCACTTCCTAGTGCCTTTAGCTGGGAAGAAGAAGTGGCGCAACAAACTCCCCAGCAGCACAGCTGTCTGTTCAAGTTAGAGAATGATTCTATACAATAGTATACAAAATAACCTACATTATGCAACACAAAACATAATTCAAATGATAAATTATAGGCCATACTCGTATGTCAGCTAGCACACGCCAATATACCAACCAAAAACATCGAGGACTATTTATTCATAAAAAGAAAATAAAACTAAACGTAAACAGAACTAAATATCTAAATAAAAGCCTCCCAGACGTGCCCGCTTACATAAAGCTGTAATTGGCAGTTATAAATGATAAACTAGGACCATCGAGATAAAAAAAATGAACAGTTAATTACTAGTAGCAATAACAAAACCATGATCAGCAAGACGACCAGTCACCACAAGCAGCACCCGTTCACGAGCATAACGCAAAGATCAGCCATTACCCCCCTCGCCATATTTGAGGCAAGGAGGCAACTAGCAAGCCATTATTGTACAGGACCCGTAGGGCATTGAAAGATCTACGCGTATAACGGACCCACAGGCTGCAGGTATAAAATGTCTGGCAGTATGCCTTAAAAAGAGCAATTTTTACCTCTTTTGTGCACCGTGCAAACCTGCGAGCAAGCATAATGCATCTCACTGCCAATGTCCTACGTTCCCGCTCAATATCTAAATCATCTGAGAGGTCCTCGGTGACCCAGTGCAATGCTGCTTGGTGGCAGAAATAGCAAAAAGTAAAATGGGTATGTTCCTTAATGTAGTTTTCTCTGTATTATTCAATTTTGCACGTAGGTATAGTTTAAAATCTCCCACCACCACCCAACCCCAGGAACAGATAACAGCTGGACGTGAACAGCAGTGCCCTACATTTAAAGCATCCAGGTATGCCGCTGTAAACACAAGATAGCTAAATGGAGTATTAGGAATATACACGTCTGATAAAGCATATGCTGAGCCTTTTGGCCTCGTGCATGACTGTCTGTTTTTATTTTAATTTTACTTTGTTTTTTATTGTTTTTTTTTTATTTATGTTTTAATGAGTGTGTTTTAGTTTAATTTGTGATTTCCTGTGCAAGTCCCAATAAATACTTTTTCTTTCTAGCTTTGATACCCAATGTCAGTGTGGTGCTGTCCAGAACATTATCCACTAGCTAGTGTCCTAAATGTTCATACACCTACACTTTTGAAGATCTAATCAACATCCCTGACGCTTCTATTGTACCATAGATTCGAAAAGAAGAAGTTCAAAATAATGTCATTAACATTCATTGTTAGATGACTTAGGCTGTGGAAAAAGGTAATGTCGTGCAGTAAAAACGTTCCTAATAGGCACCTAATTATACCAACTTTTTTCTGTTCGTAATTAAGAATTGAGTAGTAACTTTAAGCGTGAATGTTTTTTCGAACAGCTGATCAGGTGAAGTGAGCTGTCATTCCAACTTTTTTTATTTTTTGGTGGGAAATTGTCAAATAACTTCTCCCGCTCTGGGTGGAGCGGGAGGGCGTGTTAGACTCTTACTGACTAAAACCCACACGTGTTCCTTCAGTTGCCTGTATATTGCCAGGGGCCACGGTATCCCTTTCGGACTTTCCCGCGACCCCGGCAGGCATTCCACCCTAGGGGTTGATACTATTGACTTCAAGCTCACTTCAACTAAGATTTCACAGTGGGATTTTTACACCATTGGCAGAACTGTTATCTTGTTTTTGTGCACAAACAAACAGATTATTTATCTTAATAGTATTAGCACAATAAACTTGTTTCCAAGTTTGGTTACAGTTTGAAAGCGACACTTTCAATTGGTTGGTTTCTCAGAGGATCTAAAGTTGCCTTAAATTCTTGATTCAATTCGAAGTGCCTTAGATTTTGGCTCTAAATTGTAATTGTGGGCAAAAGTTAATATTGAAGTGACTGCTTAGTTAGGCATTGCGGTGGAGTTAATTACTTTGAACGAAATTATGGTTGGTAGGTATTGTTTTAGAAATAAGGTTCGGTTGTGTCTCCTATCTAAGTATATTAAAAAGGAAATGATGTTCGTTAAGAGCATAACTTCAGAACGGCTGAACTGATTTGGCAAATTTTTAACCGACTTCAAAAAAAAGAAGGAGGGTCTAAATTCGTCGGGATATTTTTTTTATGTATGTTCCCCGATTACTCAAAGACGGCTAGACCGATTTGAAAAATTATTTTTTTGTTTGAAAGGGTATTATTTCAAATTGGTCCCATTGTCATTTGGTCACGATCTGATGATGGGATCTTGGAGAAATCGAGGGAACTCTTCAAATATTAAAGGCACATCTAAAGCGATTTGGATATTTTTGATGAGCAGTTAACATAAGGCTATTGTAACTTAGATAAATTACAAATCAACCCACTAAAAAGTGAAAAAAAAAACTTTTTTACAAAAAATACAACCGACTTCCAAACTACAGATTGAAAAATAACTTTAATTTCGGAAGTCGGTGTCAAAAAACTAAAATACTAATCCAAAGACACCGACTTCCGAAATTTATTTTTCACTTTGTAGTTTGGAACTCGGTTGTATTTTTTGTAAAAAGTTTTTTTTTTGTTTTAAAATGTTTGTGTTAAACTGCTTAACCCACATAAATTGACAGTTGATCGCAATGGTTTTCATTTTGACAGTTCACTCACGTTCACTGCGTTATTTACGTTGTTGAGCAGACGAATTTTCAAACCTATAAAGCAATGGATTAGCAATATCCTTCAAAACTCTCGGATTGTGATTGAAAGTGTGTTACACAATTAGAGTACTTTTCACCTTCACTAAGTGACACTTAAATAAATCCCTAAATAAAAGTGTCACTTAGCTGTCGGTGAAGATGGGCATAAGCCATCTTATCCAGTTAAAAAAGGTAGAATACCTATGAGAATAACTGTCAGAAACTGGGCTGTAAGCCTGACACTGGTTGATAGTCCTACTCCTCAATCCTTGAGATATCGATTGCCTGTAATGGGTTTTCAAATGGCAGTCTCTACGTGGACGATATTGACGTTCATGAAGATGTGGTAAGACTATAATCCGACCACAGTATAATAAAGTAACAGTATTATGTCTCGGCAGTGACCTTGAAATAATTACCTATGGCCGCGCGATAGATAAACCATCTGCGTCAGTGCGTAACTGCCACGCACTCGATACTGTTGGGCACTGAGATTTCGCAGCGCGTCGTTTTTGCCGTTTTCTATGAAGACATAATACTGTTACTTATTTAAACTGTGACAATATTGTAGGGGAAATGCAATGATGAAGGATTATAAGCTTTGATAGACTAGCAATAAGAACGACAGATGGCCAATTCAGATACACGTCTGATTTGGAATCCGTTTATGAACTTCAGAAGACTTGTAGAATAGGTACTACAGAATAACATTATCATCACGGTTTGTAACGGCTAGGGCTGCGCAGGGTAGGCTGCGCAGGCTATTAACTGTTAGTTACGTAGAAGTAATAAAAACAGCTGGATTAGTTCATAATTAAATTGTAGGTAGTAGTAACACGGCTAGGTCGTGGGTAAGGCCACCAACATTTGAGTTCTGAGCATTCGCACACTTAGTTAGGAATAGTGCCGTCCTTGGAAGCACGTGGTAGACGTGGGGAACTGCTCAACTTAAGCTTAGCAATAGTCCGGATGGCCTTCGCAAGACCGCTAGTAGTAAGCGTCGGTAGCACGTGGAGACATGGAGCACAGGCCCGTAGGTAGCTTGCGGCGGCAGGCCGCAGGTAGGTAGTCTTCGTCAGCCTTGGTAGCGTGCGTAGCTAGTGCACAGCACAGCTAAGCGTCAGCAGTAGGTAGCGTGCAGGATTGGGTAAGGGGTCCTGCCCTCAGCCCGTACGAAGAGCCCTGAAAGGCGCGGAGTCAGATGCGGTGCAAATAACAGCAGGCCGTATGCGATGTTCCAGCCTCTTCCCCTCATTAGCGACCATGGTACTGTATGGGAAGAAGATTAGGCGGTAGAGAGAGAGTGCAAAGACAGCGTGGCACAATGACAGATGTAGAATGAGGTTTTGTATGTAACACGTGAGCATAAACCACAAGATAACAATGATCAAAGCAGATGGCAAACTAAATAGCTTATTGCAGACAGAACATCATCATCAGCCAGTAGCAGTCCAATGCTGGACATAGGCCTCTCCGATTGCACGCCATTCAGCTCGATTCTCGGCAACTTTCATCCAGCTGCTACCAGCCACCCTGCGAAGATCGTTGCTCCACCTAACTTAAGGGCGTCCTACCTTACGTTTGCTGATTCGCGGTTTCCACCCAAGAACACGTGCATCCCAACGGTCATCGGTTCTACAGCTGATATGGCCGGCCCATTGCCACTTCAGCTTGCTTATTCTGTGAGCTATGTCGATAACTTTTTTCTCTGCCGGATCACCTCATTCTGGATTCGATCCCTCAGAGAGACTCCAAGCTTAGCCCGCTCCATGGCTCGCTGAGCAACCTTGAATTTATGGACCAGCCGTACCGTGAGTGTTCACGTTTCGGCTCCGTAGGTCATAACAGGCAGGACGCACTGATTGAAGACCTTCGTCTTTAGGCTCTGTGGAATACGCAACGACATTACATATAGTATAATATAATGCAGAACTCACCCTAAGTTCGGGACATATAGTCTACCTTAGAGGTTTGACTAGTAGGATTGCTGGTCACAGAAATTACAGAGTATCTATAGAATAGCAGTGTTGACCACGTTTTTAGTGATGTGGTTAGGTACTTACTAATTGTGTTATTGGGGTTCCGTGCCAAAATGGTACAAAGGAACCCTTATGGTGCGACTTTGTCTGTCTGTCTGTCTGTCTATCACAGCTGGATATATCAAGAACTACTAATGCTATCAACTTGAAATTTGGAATAGTTTTAGATGACGTTTGCCCAACTATTTTGCAAATAAGAAAGAAATATATTTTCTTTGCAACAGGGACTGAAAGGGGGTCTTAAAAATTCTAAATGGAGCTTCTAGTGCATGTGATAGGGCATATCATTTGAAAGAGCGTTATTTGCAGATTCTCAAACATTTTTCTTTTTTTTTAGGCCGCATAGCATAGTTTTCGACTTTTGACAAAAAATAAAAAAAAAATACCGTTCCCCTCCCTTATCTTTGAAGTTTGCATACCGTTCCCCTCCCTTATCTCCGAAGTTTGCAAAGAGAAAAATCTGAAATTATTCTATGTGATAGAAATGTATGTAAATATTACAGGAAAAATAAAACAATGTCTCTTAGCACACTTTTTCAGGAATCATCAACAAAAATACATTAGTTGTACTATCGGTTAAGAGATGGCACTGACCTAAAACTGCAAAATTCTACACCGCAGTGTTTTAAAATTCTCTAACTAATATAGGCAACGCCGATGAAAATTTAAAATAGCACAAAACCCTTGGTGCGCGAGTCCGACTCGCTCTTAACCGGGTTTTTTAGAATCACTCGACTATTTACAACTGAGACCGCTTACAACGCTACAGCTTGTAATCCTCGTATGGTTAGGTAGAGGTTTACCTACACCCACATTTCTCCAATTAATAGTTAATAATTCTTCTATAATAGTTGCCTATTCTGCTGCTTAACCATAATTGGTTAATCAATATAATAATCTCGTAAGAACTCGAGGCGGACAAAATCCTTAACTAAAGACATAAGAGGCTTATCTTTCGGCTCGACTTATTAGAATTAATTGGGTTGAATGAGGTTATTACTTCTGGAGGACTATTATAAATCTTATCATTATCTTTGGTTGTTATATGTAGGTAACAACCAAAGAAAAACCAAGAATATTCAAAGTAGATTGTGCACATTATAAATGATAAAAAATCTGATAAATTTCCGAAATCACGTGGCCATAAGCAACTGCCAACGATGATAAAACTGTTTAAAAAAATTACAAATTACCTACAAAATATCAGCAATTTTAAAACTAATATCACAAATAAAGCACGTAAAAAAAATTGCTTGTCTGTAAAGTCGGTTTACGGACGATAATTTTACGTGATAAAGTCACAAGCCGAATGCTTAGGCCAATCGTGCCTCTCTATCGCTTGTTCCGCGCTCTCGCTTGCACGCTCGGCTCAGGCGGAACGTGACACTTTTTCGTGCGTGCAGCCGGCGTTCATCGATTTATAAGACGTTATCACGTCAAAAAACCCTAAGAATCTACATATTTATGTGATAATTTTTAAGGAAACAAGAAAAAATAATTCGCCACAGCTTTTTTTCAGTGGGGAATTTTATCGGGTTATTACATGGGGCGCGGGGCGGCCGTTGTTTAGCGGTTGTCTACAATAAGTCTTAACATACCCCTGTTGAAAATTTTCTAATTTTGTATGGATTTGGAGTAGTTATGGTACCAAAAATGTGAATTTTAAATAGCAATAACTTTTATATTTTCAATAATAGAATAGAATAGATTTTTTCTTTATTGGAGTAATCAAGACTCAACAAGATTGTTAGTAAAACTTACGACTATGTTAGTAAACACAGACACTAAAGAACACGGAAAACAATACAATAAATAACGATTGGTCACTGCCGCGACATCCCATGAGAGACGGCTCAACAATGACCCACGTATTCACAGTCCAGGCGACTCGCAACCATGCTTAAGACACTGTTGGAGCTGCCCCACACCCTGCGCACCAGGGAAGCGCATCCTTTACGCATTGTTGCGTAAAGCAATTTACATGCGCACCTGCGAATATCCCTAACGCACTACAGAAGCTGGCTAGCTGGCAGCCCCACCAGTATCCTAATAATCTAAAAAAATACTTTTTGGTAATGTCATTCCAGTACCCCTTTCGGATCTGACAGGTTTTTTTTTACATATGTGTTGTATGTAAACATAACGCCTGATCCCCAAAGGGTTAGGCAAAGGTGTAATAATACACCCACATTTCGCCAATTATGTTTAAATCCTACAAAAACAATAAAAAGCTAATATCAGAGAACTGAAATTGGGTTTCCGTATAATGAATGTCTTCGATTCATTAGGTGAGACAGACAGTGGCCGTAATTTATTAGCTCCGATTGATTTACCTCCTTCCTTACTCCAACAGTCTTTGTTTCTAAATCTTAAGAGAAATTCTGGTTATGTATTGAAGAGTTAATTGAGAACAAGTTATAAGGAGCTGAATTTCAGGTAACTTAATTTATCCTGTGACCACAATTTAGAAAAAAAAAATTATACTATACCATTGACGAATTCCTTCTTGACAAAATGTAATAAACTAAATGATAATTTTGTATTAATGTTTGAAAATTCAAAGCTTGACTTACTAATTGTGTTCTTTTTGTGTTTTTTTTTATTGTTTGTATTCTTAATATTGAAATTTTTGTTAGTTTATATGTAATATCGATTTTAAATTCTTAAATTGTTAAATAGTGTATGCCCTAATGGGTAGTTTTTTGAGTTACCAAAACCTACTATATCACCAAAATACACATTAATAAATACTTTGACTTTAGTTTGCAAAAATGTAAACAAATATGTATTTTGGAAACATAACTTTAACACCCATATCTAAAGTTCAGTTTGCGCTGCAATTTCGAAAATGTTGATTTTTTTTTCAATAGTGCTAATCATTTTAAAATCGACTTAAATTATATTACTGTAAAGTTGATATTTGTTTATTAGAAAACAACATCAATTGGGAACAAGCATTTGAATATGAATGCAATCAAAAAACAAACTGGCAGGTCAACATAATTTTTTATTAATTATTCTTTCGTAAAATTGCTTTGAATTTGTCGTCGACTGTCTACTAACTACACTATTAAAATTGACACACCTAACAACTAAACCCCTGCCTTTAAATCCAAAAGACTTCGGTCACTAAACCTCCAGGTTTTAAGAAACATAACATAACATAACATCACGCCTTGTTTCCCCGAAGGGTTGGGCAGAGGTGTCCCTGTAGCAGGTACACCCACATTTCGCCAGTTATGTTTAAGTCCCATGTAATAGGGGGCGAGCCTATTGCCATCAACCGGGCACATTTTTTATCCAAAAAATCTTTAGCACCAATTCGACTCCACCCCTCTCTTGCCTTGTCTGTCGTTTCAATAATTACAGCACCGGCTCTACGCGCCGCCGTTAAGACCTAGAAACTAGGCATAGCTGCGGAATGACGCTACGCTTAAATACTGAACATTATGGCTGGCCGGTATTGAGGACATTGGCATTACTGAAATACAGAGTCTTTGTTGTGTTAGCAGACCTCTTTTTTTATAGTTTTTTAGAGTATTTGGCAGACGCGCTTGTAAAGTTGTGACTTAAAAGTCACAAAACCCATCAGCAGACGCGCTTGTGAAGCAAGCGCGTCTGCTGATGGGTTTTGGGGCCGATAGTCATATAAGGCCAAGTTTTATTGGTTTTTTTCATGAGCAATCCAGAGTTTAGAATTGCGGTCGGTTTATGGCGATTGGCTCGCCAACTATTACCAGGACTAAGTATTTTTATTTTTTGAAATGAAAACTTCTTTAGGCGCGTTGGGCATTTTTGAGATGGGACTAAACCATGGATTTCATGACACTGTTATGACACCAACTTTTGACCATTAATTAAAAAGACATCAACGCGTTGATTACCGCGGTGCGTGGAGTAAAAGACCTTAACGCGTTGATTACCGTGGTGCGTGGAGTAAAGACATTAACGCGTTGAATACCGCGGTGCCGATTTTTTTTCAAGTTTTCACTTCTGTCGGCACTCCCGGAGTGCCACTGTTTTTTTATTTCTCTTTTTGTTATTGTTATTTCATTATATGTTGCACCGATTGACGTCATCATGTCAACGCCGGCTGTCGCTAAGAATCAGCGCTGTGACTCTGTTTCGCATAGGGTCGCAGCATTATGCTGAGCGATGACCGTTTTGCGTGGATATGACGCATATTTTCTCCCAACTTGTTCTTTTCGTGTATGTATTCTTTCTTTGCGTCATGTTTACCACAAATAAACTTTTTTTATTTTTAATATTATACGCAATACATAAAAATAATATAGCAGGCGAAATAAATTTCTCTATTACACCTTTTAGTTTGGAGTTTTCATAATAATCCTTGTTGTATATACCAGTTTTACTTAAAAATAATACGGCATTGATTCATCAATTTTAGATTAGCCCCATAATTAATAATCGGTCAAAACCCATGGTCTATCTACCAATTGAATTTTTTATGCCATTTCGTTGTGACTCTGGAGAGTCGCTTCCACGGAAAACCTAGCTGGGTTATCACTATATTATTCAAACTCAAACTCAAAGCATTTATTTCAAATATACCAATTACAGGCACTTTTGAATTATCAAAGGTTCCGTTATTCGGAAAGATGAAGCTAGTTGCCCATTCCAAAGCGTAGTAGGTACCTATGGAGAAGAATGGGCAAGAAACTCCACGGACACTCTTTTAAATCAAAATATGCTTACAAAATATTGTTTACATCATTCATGTTGAAGTTATACATGTGAGAACTATGCAGAACATTCAAAATTCTAAAAATTCAAAATTCACGCATGGATTAGCATCATTCAGCTCAACCATTTTGAAGGAGCTAAATGATTCAACACACACGCCACCGTCAGCGAGACATTAGAGTGAGCATGACATACTCTCAGCCGCCAGGGCACATTCAAGTCAATGAGCTCATTCAAGTCATTATAGTTCATTCCACTATGAAGCATAGATGGCAGTTACTTCACGTATAATACTAATATTCATCTGCATGATGCATCCTCAGGGTACCGTAAGCTAAGTTTGATTGGTTGATCGGAGTCAAGATTGTTAATTGTTCTCGTCTACGGGGACGTATCCTGTGTAGTAGTTGACATTCACGGCTTGTGTGCTAGTCTTGGTAAACTAGTTGTGATATTGTACAATGGATTAAGTACAATGGGCCAGAGGGCTTTGATAAATCGTCATTGCATGGAAGACTTATCTCTTTATTGTAACCTTATAATATAATCTCTCATTAAATAAGTGTTTGTAATAATATTACATAAGTAAATAGCTTAAAGCTAAGAGCCGTAGTAGACCCTGTCAGGGCACAGCAAAAATTATTACTAGATTTGAATACATAGATAGATA
Source organism: Agrochola litura (assembly GCA_949152395.1). Taxonomy (NCBI): domain Eukaryota; kingdom Metazoa; phylum Arthropoda; class Insecta; order Lepidoptera; family Noctuidae; genus Agrochola; species Agrochola litura. The sequence goes on along the minus strand of OX424514.1, from coordinate 18,803,076 downwards.
GAATATTCTTTATTATGTACACCATAAAAATTACAGACATTAATTTAAAAAATTTACATTGGGTGACACAATGGGCGGTCTTATCGCTAAAAGCGATCTTTTACAGACAACCTTTGGATGGATTTAAATGGAAAAGGAGAGACAATACTGCAGGTAGTCAGTGGTGTACCATTTACATATATGTACAATAGATACACAGATACATAAAGCATATATTTACCTATATAAATATATATATGTCGGAGACGGGTATATGACTCTCGTTATTATCAGCGATATTTTAACTACTATGGGCGTAGTGTGGGTAGTGTTGGTTAATGCGCAATAGAAAAACAGTTTGCAGTTCAGATCACATTAAAGTTATTTATATAAACGCAATAATAATATTTTAAGAAAATAGCTTCCTACTTACTAAAAATAGAATTATTTATGTACTTTACTTTATTACTTTTATGCGAACGTGATAATTCAGTTTTCATGTGTAGTTTTGTTTTAATTTTTACTTTTCTGCGACTTGCATTTTTAACTATAAGTAATAGCTATATGTATGTGCTTTGTGTAGCAGTACGGTTATGGAATGCCTTGCCCGTGTCGATAAGGCGTGCTCAAAATTTGTCCACTTTTAAAATTTTCGTAAAAAATACTTCCTCTCTCCTTAATCATCATCATTACATAATATATAGTTCTTTGCTCTTGTTTCATGTTTATAATTTTATGTACATCTATTATTTATCTAATATAAATATATGTCGGATCCGGTCATTAGTACGGACACGAAACGAATTGCAAGCGCGCCACTGGCGACATCAAGAGTGAGCTACCTACACCAAAAAAGGCGTGCATTCAGCCTCTGGTCGCATTGGAATCAAGACGTCACGGAACTGTTCTCGATTCGTGGTGCTGTTATTGTGTTAGTTGTAATTTTGTGATCATTGTGTTAATTGGTGATTTTAATAAACGCGGTCGCACCCAGTGTGTGTATAATTTAGCTAGTCTGATTCATTTGATAGTAAATTATAATGTGATCTGAACTGCAAACTGTTTTTCTATTGCGCATTAACCAACACTACCCACACTACGCCCACAGTAGTTAAAATACCGCTGATAATAAAGAGAGTCACATACCCGTCTCCGACATATATATAGGTCAATATATGCTTTATGTATCTGTGTATCTATTGTACATATATGTAAATGGTACACCACTGACTACCTGCAGTATTGTTTCTCCTTTTCCATTTAAATCCATCCAAAGGTTGTCTGTAAAAGATCGCTTTTAGCGATAAGACCGCCCATTGTGTCACACAATGTAAATTTTTTAAATTAATGTCTGTAATTTTTATGGTGTACAGTGCCGACCAAAAGTCCATGAGCAATCTCACAAAGCAATAGACTGACGCTTCGGTTTGACTTACGACCTTCTTCTATAAGTTGTTACAATACTGTAGACACGCACATTACACACACACACTCACTTTGTCTGCAACCAATGACTAGTTCAATAATCATCATTCGTTTTTAGTTTCATTCGTCTTGTTCACATAAATATTAAAGTTTAGCAGGTAGACCACAAAAAACTAAGTAAATTATTTCGATTTCTGTGGGGTAGATGCAGTTTGTTACGAGTATTCAATTAATAGAACTTTTTTGGTTCGTGGATAATATTGGTGACGAGTATTTAGCGCAGTGTTGTGGTTATTATTATCAAAAAGCAGGCATAAAATATATTGAAGAGATCAGATCAGATCAGAGAATATTATTGCGCTGCGTAAAAGTGAAGTGAATATCTAATGAAACCGGACTAAGTGTGAGTGTTATCATTAATATATTTCATATTTTACTAAACATAAATCTTAATCAAGGGTATTGTTGATAGAACAGAGGTATTGTTGAGACAGATGCCTTTAAAGTTTTAAATTCATTGTGAGGTTTAATTCGATTAGTGAATAATAAATAATAAGGTATTATGTGTAATAAAAACAATGTTTTTCTTTGTTCTAGAGAAATACTGTGAGGGTTAAGAGATATGAGGAATGGGCTTATTATCGAGTAGCAGCGACGTCAAATGGTGAATGAAACAAATGGTTTCATACCAACGAGACATTTTGCTGAATTATTAAAAACACGTCATTATGAACCGTTCGCCGTGCACTCTGAAGGCTTGCATCACTGAAGACCAGCTAGAAAACCGTTTTTGACCTTAAAATATTGACCGTACCAACTTAATAAACAACAGATTCGTTATTGCATGAATTTATGGTTACGAATTTTTTAAGCACGTTTCAATAGGGTGTTTGTCGTATTTCTTGCAGATATACCGAAATTGTTTAATATTATTTTAGTAATAGTATTATTTTAGGATAAAAATTTGAGGTTTAGTTTCAATCTTCTTTTCGTAAAGAAAATGAATATTTAAGCTTTAACCTCAATAACAACCAATATTTACTAAAGTCAAATAAAATGTAAAATAATGAATACAAATAAAATATAAACAAACTGCCCATATTTAACCTTAAAATTACCTATTCTGTAAGTAGTTTTTTACATTTTAAGTAGTCTAATATTCTTATTTATTACTTAATTACTTCGACCATGATCAAAGCTTAATATTTATGGTGAAAAAATCCATTAAAAATTTAAAATATTTCATAATTTAAATATGTCTAAATAATACAAACTGCTTCTAAGTTTCTTGACATCTATTTCACATCTTATTCAGCTGAAGTAATGATAAATAATTGTAGCAGTTTATTAACTTATGTAAAATAAATATAACGAATAAACATATATTTTTTAATTTTGCTATCATATATCACGCATTTTTTATTCTAAAACCTTTATTGCAATAACAACATAAAAAAGCAGCAATACTTAAAAAATATTATTATCGAAAACAAAAATAATAATATTTGCAAAAAACCGCACGGTGTTTCACGAGATTAGAACCTGAGGCAGATTGAATTCCATACCAATGCTTAACGCTTTCTGCTATCTGCGCTTGTTAAGTAACTATCGAATTTTAGCAATGCCATTAACTGGTCAAGTTCACGCGCATAGTGCGTGTGTGCTAGCATGTTTAAAGCGACGGAAATATATTGTTGTTTCGTGTAACTGCGTTATCTGTGGTGTGTGTATCGTGTTGCTTACACATACAAATGTACGAGCTATACCGCGTGTTCACAGCAATACGACTCTTAGCGTGCTCATGCACTTTTGAGCGCTTACTGTACATAATAATGAATATTCTATCTATCTATTTATCTATGTATCCAAATCTAGTAATAATTTTTGCTGTGCCCTGACAGGGTCTACAACGGCTCTTAGCTTTAAGCTTTTTTAACGTCTTGTTTTTACCTTGTGGAACGCAAATAAATGATATGAATATTATGAAGATTTTGCTTATGGCTTATTGAAATGGTCACACTACAAACAAACTCGGTGATAAAGACTTTAAGAATATATGTACAAGGCGGTTACTATAACGGGATGATTTGGCAAAGGCTTTGAACGTAGCGAAATTTAAGAAGCCTATCACAAAATTCGACACGTGTTCGCGTGCTGACACTTTAAGCAGCAGACGCATCGCATTAAAAGTAGCAATTTGGCAGTTGTAATTACGTTTATTTTGAGTAATATTTTTTTATATTTTTTTTCGGTATGTAATTTTAATTTCTTATGAACTAACGTTTATTCGGGTATAAATTTTATGGAATAATATGATATACTATTAAATGCGCAATATATATAGGTTTATGTATATTTGTGATCACGTTCTGGAAAACGACTATAACGATTTCGATGAAACTTGCAATACAGGGTCGCCGTGGGGGCTAGATCTCATATCTGGGAAAATTCGTTTGTCGAAAACGAATTTAGACCAAATTTAGACCAAAGTTTAGAACAAGATGGCTACCTTAGAATAATGACATGGCAGCATGGAATAAGTATGTACTTTCCTATACTATAAAATTAACATATCTCTATTTTCACCAGAGCAGAGCTCGGTCGAGCAGGTACTTAATGTAATAAGGAGAAATTTATATTCTAAGTTTTTTTTAGTAGTTTTAAGATTTTGAATTGGACATTTTTAAATATATTCCATACATATTTCAAAATTCTGAGGCAGCTATGATTTGAACCACTTTTTAAGAGATATTATTATATATTTTTCATTTCATTTGACTTTATTCAGTAGTTCAATTCACGACCTCAAAAAGTGCCGTCGCGCATTATTATGAAAGACTTGCTTTGGAATTTGGCTTTATAGAAAAAAATTACGTAAAGCGTGGCCGTTATAAACTATACTAATAACTATTAGTAAGTTACCACTTAATAAGTTATAGTTGTCGAAGTCTTTCAGTTTCTCAGAATAAGATCGCCAAAGTTGCCGATTTAAAAATCACGGTCGAAATGTAATAGGCCTCTTAAGGTTACGCTAGTCGGTCATTCTTCCATACAAAGGTTGTATGGTGATTAGTCGTCTGTTTGACGGTGTACGTTCAAAACTAAATTTTTTATCAATTTGTCTTGTCATTTATCTAGCCCTGTATGAAAGCAGAATTGGAAAAAAAATTGGTTTGGAAGGTATGAGCGTTGAAACTTCCACATTTCAACACTAATTTTAGCTCATCTTTTGGCGTAAATAAATAACGTATATGTAGTAAGAACATGGCAAAATAGAAACCGTACAGGCATAAATAATTTGTTTAAAGTTCAAATAATTTTATTTTGAGTAGATACATCCAGTAGTTTATTTATAATATCTATACGTCCATACAGGACGTAACACTTTAAATGCAGCCGATTTATTCTATAGAAATCTTAGCGTGGAAACAGGTGAGGTGAGATGTCAATAGTGTCAATCCCTAGCGTCAAGTGAAATGACAGCTTACATTACCTAAGATTTCACGGTAATTTTTTACAGAATGGACGGCTGATTTCGAAATTATCGATATCATGAACAAGTTTTGACAAGAAACTTTAGAAGTACTCCTTTAAAATCATACCAATGAGCTTCTTTATTTCTTTCTCGTGTGGTTACTGATTAACCTAGTGTCAGAGTTTTTACGCTGCTGACGCCTCTGACATGGCTTCACATGCCGTCGAAAAATATCTCTCATGGATGCCGGTTTCCTCACGATGTTTTCCTTCACCGTTTATGAAGCAAGTGACAATTATACAATGTGCACATGAATCCAAAAAGTCAGAGGTGCGTGCCTTGGGTTCGAACTCAAGACCTATGACTTGGCAGTCCGACGGTCACACCACTAGGCTATCACTACTGAGCTGCACCAACGAGCTGAAAAGATATAAAATAAAGTGTAGTTAAGTAGTATATTTTATTGTGTCTCTTAAAGTAACCTGCAACACTACATTGCATTGTCTTTACCTCAAGTTTCAACAATGTATGTTCTTTTGTATTTCTTTGATTGCGAGAGTCTACTAAATAGGATTGGTTTTAAACCACTAACTATAGTGCGATCTTTGTTCTCGTGTTTGTGGAGTTTTTCTACAATGTATTCAATATTTACCGGAAACTTGAAAGATCCTTTTTGTTGAGTTATACCTAGGTACCTTTTCTATAATGTTTTTTGAAAGGAAAACTTCTTTAGGTGCGTTGGGAACTTTTGAGATGGGACTAAACCATTGATTTCGTGACACTGTAACGACACTTCATTTTTGTAAACGTGATTGTGCTCTTTATTTATATTACGTTACGGATCAATGTTCTATGCAAGTATTTTTACATTAAAGGTTTTGTAAACGCGATAGTGCTCTTTATTTATATAAGGTTACGGACCAATGTTCTATACAAGTGTTTTTTCTTCCACCAAGGCGATCTTGTTCAAGTTTTCACTTCTGTCGGCACTCCCGGAGTGTCACTGTTTTTTTTTTCTATAATGTTATTTTAATTCTTGAGAAATTTCAAAGGAAAGTTAGACATTGAAAACAATATAATATTTAGTAGGTACTTCTTGTGAAACTGTTTCGTAGGTTAATGATCGTAAATGCGACTAGTGACTATGGGGTCCTGGACTCGATCTCGGTCAAAATTTTTCATTAAGAATTTAGCAGCCTCGAGTCTGAAAGTTCCCGGTTGATGGTAATAGCCCTAAAGACATGGAATTGGGCACATGGACACATGGAACTTGTACCGTAAGTGGTGTTTGTTTTGTACACCTCTCTTTACCTATTTGTTTGGATATTACAGTCGTGAATGATAGGATTAAGCCAACAGAGCATAAAATGCTTCAATAAAAATAAAATAAAAACAAAATCATTTGTTTGCGTAAAGAAAATTTCTTAAAGATGATTGCATATATAATTCTGCCTTTAATTTCGCCATGCTGGCGTATTTAAATATTATGAAGAAGTTAATTAATTCATTATTATAATGCGTGCAGTTACAATAAAAATGAATGGAACATTTTCGTTCGACTCGAAGTCTAGTCGAGTCTGGTGAAAAATACAATTTATTGTTTGGAACTAAATGCAACGTAATTTCGGGGACACCCTTACAGCGATATAAAGTACATCGGGTAACGTTTGTCTAGCTCACGCCCCTCCCTAAATGCAGATCTTTATTTCTGTGTGTCTAGATATTTATCCGTATTTTGTGTGAACCCAATAATAACATTCAGAATATCCTCGTCTAGACTAGGATTTGGATGTTGTTTTGTATTTCACGTACGATATTTATGAGTACCTATGCACGGTGAGCTGCATCAATTGGGTACCCCACTTGTATTAAAATTTTAATACAACTGGGGTACCCAATTGATGCAGCCCACTGTACATAGATTATTAAGAACAGGACAATTTAAAATGCAGTTGGAGGAATTTTGTTATAATATTATTTTCTTAACTTTATTGATAGTTTGTATGAGAGCGCTTGACTGCCCCTTTGGTCTCGTGGTTGCAAGTGCGACTACTAATCGTGAGGTCCTGGGTTCGATTCCCGGTTCGGGCAAAGTATTATTGTTTTTTAGAGTTCCGTACCTCTAAAGGAAAAAACGGAACCCTTATACGATCACTCGTGTGTCTGTCTGTCCGTCTTTTACAGCCAATTTTCTCCGAATCTAACGAACCAATTAAGTTGAAACTTGGTACACATATCAATTTCTGTGACCCAAACACGGACGTGAAACGAAAATACATGAATATTGAACATAGGGGTTACTTTTGGGGGTCAAATTGAAAAACTTAAAAAAAAACTTTGCTAACTACACTTGTCTTAGCAAAGTGTTTTTGTTTTTGTTAAAATAAGCTGTTCCACTTTTATAACACAAGGGCTTATTTTGAGGATCTCAAATATATTTTTTTTAATAATTTTAACATAAATACTAATAACGATATTTAAGGAAATAGACGAAAATCGACAATTCCTCCCTTATTTTCGAAACTACTGACCCTAAAATTTTGAAAAAACATACAGGAAATATTTCTATACTTATAAATTCATATAAAAAACATGGTAAATTTCCCAATATTGTGCGTACAAAGTTACATTTGCAGTTGGAATGTATGGGAGAACCTGTTTTTCAACTACAATGTTAAGTTGTCCTTGGGATAAATTCATCTCAAGGAACGGAAAATAAAACGTCAATAGCCATTAATTTATATTATTATTATTTAAAAAATCTTCTGTGGAGTCTTCTCTGATCTTCGGTTTTTTGATTCCCTGTGCGAGTCTTATAAATACTTTTTCTTTCTTTCTTTCTTTCTTTACTAGAAATAAAAATAATTTACTTTTAAATTGGCCAACATTTTCTACACTTCTTATGCATTTTGGTAATTTATCATTGTGCGTGGTTCGACACGCTCTTGGCCGGTTTTAAATTTATTTTGTTACTTATGATCATCATATTTTTGCCCTTATCTCAATTTATTCAGGGTCTACGCAGCACGACTTCTTCCATACTTCATTTTTAGGGTTCCGTACCTCAAAAGGAAAAAACGGAACCCTTATAGGATCACTCGTGTGTCTGTCTGTCTGTCTGTCTGTCTGTCTGTCCGTCTGTCACAGCCAATTTACTCCGAATCTAATGGACCGATTAAGTTGAAATTTGGTACACATGTGTATTTCTGTGACCCAAACACGAATGTGTAACGTAAATAATTTAATTTTGAATATAGGTGTCACTTTTGGGGCGCAAACAAGAAAATTAAAAATAAAAGTTTTGCTAACAGTACCGTGTGACATATCAAATGAAAGGGCTTGTTGCGAGGATCTTAAATATATTTTTTATATAATTTTAAAATAAATACTTTTAAAGATATTTGATAAATTCAATGAAAATTGACCATTCCCCCCCCCTTATCTCCGAAACTACTGGATCAAAAATTTTGAAAAAAATACATAATATGGCTCTTTACTCATAGATTACAGGAAAACCTATAAGAAGTCTATGGTTTTAAAATAACATGGTAAATCTCTCAATATTGTGCGTAAAAACTTACATTTCGTCGCTCGGCATCCAAAAGGCCCATCTCTCTAGCTACTATAACATCAAAATATCAAAAGTGTTTGACCGTCTGCTTAATACACAAATAAATAAAACTGTAAATGTTCATGACAACCAATTCGGGTTTCGGCGTGGTTTGTCAACAGAAAGTGCAGTGTTGTGCCTTAAGCATACTATCACATACTTACTATACACAGCGTGGGACGCCGATTTATGCTAGGTTCATCGATTTATTCAAGGTTTCTGATCAGGTTGCTTATGACGTATTGTGGAGAAAGATGGAGAAGGATAGGTTGCCAACGGAGCTTATAAATATCTTTAAATAGTGGTATGGTAACCAGATCAATAGTGTACGATGGGCTGGAATTTTTTCCAAGCCATACAGGTTGGAATGCGGGGTGAGGCAGGATTGGCGAGCTCAGCAGCACCAGAGTGGGTTGCTATATAGATGGTATTTGTGTAAATAATATTAGCTATGCAAATGATATGGTGCTTCTGAGCGCGTCAATCTGTGGTCTCAGAAAGTAATTGGTCGCCAAATGTGAGCAGTATGCCAAAACACATGGTTTGATGTATAACTCCAATAGGTCGGTGCTGCCCCGTTTTTGTAGCGCATCGGAAATATTCGCGGACGCACATATTAATTGCTTTTACGCAACGATGCGAATGAGGTGTGCATCCCTGGTACGCAGAGTACGGGCCAGCTCCAACAATATCGTTAGCAGTCTGGATTGCATGTACATCAATCACTGCAGTGCCGTCTCCCATGGGGTGAAATAAATTTAAACTAGATTACGTGGGGCACTCAGAAAGTTTTGTGATACTAGAAAAAATATACTACGGGTTATATTTTTTTTTATTGTATCTTTTGAAAGAACTCTCCATTGGCATACACAGTTTTATACGTCTAAACAAATTTTCATAACACATTTTCCAGTCCGCATCAGACACCTCTCCAATCTCCTTCTCAAATGCACCCAGTGCATCTTCAAGTGATGAAAACTGTTTTCCTTTGAGTTGATTTTTTATTTTGGGGAACAAGAAAAAGTCGCACGGAGCCAAATCGGGACTGTAAGGAGGATGACCTATACATTTGACCGGTGTGCTGTCCAGAAAGTCCCTTGTTTTGAGCGCCGAGTGAACCAGCGCGTTGTCGTGGTGAAGCAGTAGCCCACAGAGGCCAGTGTTCGGTCGCTTGTTGCTTGTAGTAGTAAAAACTTCTGGCAAACATTTGGTAACATACCATTCAGTATTGATGCTCCTTTGATCTCGTCAGGGTACTGACACCAGATAACCCGGCAAAGAAAAAAAACTTGCGTCAAAATTTTGCCTGCACTTCTGGCTCGCTTCACTTTGGTAGGCGTTGGTTCATTTTGAAACAGCCACACGGTCGACTGATGCTTCATTTCAGGATCATGTTGATAAATTTAAGATTCATCACCCGTAATGATATCTTAAACGCGCCGAGACGAGCCTGCTGCCAATTTTGCTATCATGTCTCGGCACCATTCTACCCGAACCTCCTTCTGACCCTGCGTTAGATTTTACGGTACCAGCGTGAAACTATCTTCCATAACCGAAGATGCCTGTGTAGAATTTCATGCACACTTCCCGATCCAATCGGCAGTATACACCGTGAAATTTGAATCACAGTTTTGCTAGAACAAACTTTATTCAGACCATGGTCTACTACCATTCTACAGAATCCAATAAAAAAAAACATAAATTGGTTTTTGAAAAAACATATACGTGGTGTCGTGTTGTATGGAGTAACGATAATCTTGACATTTTAAACTTTGCTTTTTTTGTGTTATTTCAAAAACCAATTATGTTTTTTTTTTATTGGATGCTGTAGAATGGTAGTAGACCATGGTCTGAACAACGTTTGTTCTAGCAAAACTGTGATTCAAATTTCACGGTGTATACTGAACCTCTTCATATGTAATTCGCCTATTCTCTTGAATTAAATTTTTCACAGCCAGCACTTTTTCAACAACCGTCATAGGGCGGCCACTTCTTTCTTTGTCTGCCAAAATTACTAGACCACCCATAAGTTCGTTGAACCAGCGAAAAACAGTCTCTTTAGAAGGCCTTTTTTCTATGAACACCAATTGAAGTCTTTCAAACGATTCTTCTGGTTTTAGTCGACATTTGAAATCGTACAAAATCATCGCGCGAAAATGTTCTCGTTATAAATCCAGTTTTCAGTAAGACAGAGTACCTTGATTTTGCTCGTAAAAAAATTTGGAGGGAATTTCGAATCTGGAATGTTATGTTTTTTTGTAATAAATAGTCATCGTTTTAATTGACATCAACACCAGCCAGTATTCTATAGACAAAAACTGTTAGTCGCAAAACTTTCTAAGTGACCTCGTAAAATAAGTTAACTAACATAGTTCATAAGTTTACTAACGCAATGAGTCCTTGTTACTTGAATAAAGAAAAATATCTGGATGATAATTTTTTTTTGAACGACGTTTTCTAAAAATGAAACCTAGCTAGATCGATTTATCGCTCCTGAAACCCCCTGCATACTAAATTTAATAAAAATTCTTGGAGCCGTTTCCGAGATTCAGATTATATATACATAGGTATTTACAAGAATTGCTCGTTTAAAGGTATTATTATTATATTAATACCGCGAATGTGAATTTTTTTACGAAAATCTGATTTTTGTTTTATTTCATTCTACACGTTCAAATAAGTGACCCTGCAATTTAAAAAAAAATGTCACAGTCGCGGTATTGGATGCCGAGCGATGATTTGCAGTTGGAATGTATGGGAGAACATGTTTTTCAACTACAATGTTAAGTTTGTTCTTGGGATAAATAAATTCAACTCAACTACGGAACCCTTCATTGTGCGTAGTCCGACACGCACTTGGCCGGTTTTTTTATTATCTCATTTTGATGAAGATCAGGCCACCAAAACCGGGTGTGACGAGTATTTACAAAACTTTTTCATTTACAAAGACCACAACAATTCTCTTCAAACCTCAACAATCCTCTTCCTTCAAAATATTCAACTTCAACAAAAAAAAAAAAATAACTAAGCTTTTCATTCTACTCCAAAGTTTTCCATATTCATGTTTGTGCACTGACGAAGTTGTTAGCGGGCGACGCAGTGATCATTTCGTCTCCGGCTTTATCCCCATCCCTTTCTTTCTCATTATCTTTGTGTCTATTGTCTCTTTCTTCCATTTCCATTCTTTCTATTTTGTACAGTTGAACGAAGAGTTTTGCTATGCAGGCAGAAAATATTTGTTTTTCCACTAAAACTGCTAATATTCACGCTTATAAAAGTAGTAGCAAGTTAGTAGTAATGTAACCAGGATTTTGTAATAACTTGACTTAAAGAGTGTCCATGGAGCTTCTTGCCCGATCTTCTCTATAAAGATCTACGTTTTTCAACTAGCTTCAACTTTCTAACTGACCGTGCCAGGAAATAATATTTTGATTGAAATAGATACTCGGCTTTGTTGCCTATATACCAATCTATTTGTTTGACTGCACATGTCTGTTCATAACAATATTATAATTTTGCTGTGTAAGCGAGAAATGGATGAGGATAATTCCTTATGTATGAATGTTATAACGTTAAGTGGTTATGTTTTGTAGGGCTTTGGTTGAAGGAAATCGAGGGAAGCGATAGTTCTAAGGTGCTGCCACCTTTTGGAAGAGTTCTCTTATTATACTAAAGCTGTAAGAGTAGAAGTAAATAGGGAGGTTATGATCAAAATCATACATATTCATTTTTATCAATTATTCAGAAATCGAAATATAAATAAAATTGATTAATTAATTATTTATTAATAATTATAATGGTGGCGGTGGAATAAAACCAACGTTGGATGACAGATAGGGAGTTTATTCACTTTACTTCAAACACATGACAGATTTTAGCAAACAAAGTTAGACTTAGGTTAAACCTATGAGTGGTCCTAGGGATGGACTGCGGGGCTATCCTATCCCTTTACCTCCTAGCTAGGCTATTCCTGAGGGCGACGGGGCCTCCGCTCAGGTCAAGCGTATGACAACAGTGGTGACTGCGGGGCTATCGACCACTGTGCCTTCTAAGTAGCGAATGAATCTTTCCTCCAAGGTGGACCGTTTATATAGTCGGCTTGACAGATTAGTGTGCGTCTTCACCATCTCATGCTTGTATGTGGTTGTAACCTTCGTGGACGTCACAGACACTTCACACGTCGAATGTTAGATGTCGCTAGTAGTCTAGGTACTGTTGCTGTTATCGTCTTATCGATGATTGATCTTGTTTGTGTAGCGATCTACTCGGGTGGCGTAGTGTTGTGCACATAATCGGGTAGATGGCGTAAGGCGTCGTGTTATATTCTCCCCCTCTGGTACTCTATGGTCGTCCCGACTGAGTACCAGCACCAGTTTGTTTCCGCGGCCTTCCTCTTTGGCGTATCGGATAAGTTGGTTTGGATATCACGTTGTGTCTCTTTTCAAACTTCGTTATTGCTGACGTATGATACTTTCCAATAGGTTTGTCTGGTGTTTCTGAGTGAGCAATTTCATAAGTGGAGGTTCCATGTTTCTTTAATATAACATACGGTCCATCTCGTCGCGGAGCAAATTTTGAAGTAAACTGTTTATCAATGTTGCTAACGGGATGAGACTCTATCAAGACTAAGTCTCCAACTTCATAGTTTGGGTCAGGTCTTCTCTTGCTATTTGCTCTCTGGCGTGTCGTTTCTTTGTTACACTCTATATTTTGTTTTGCTAGTTCCAAGTCTTGGGCTAGTTGTTTTAACTTTGGGGTGATTTCTGCGACAAAGTGTTCTGATTCTACAATCGAGCTTAGATCATGTGTCAACTCATATGGTGTACGCAATTCTCTCCCAAATGTAAGGTAAGATGGTGAGAAACCTGTAGTTTGACACTTAGCTGTATTCATTGCGAATCTTATTGTTGGTAAAGTCGATGGCCAGTTCTTATGTTTGTCTTTCACCATAATTGCTATTTGTGACTTCATGTCCCTATTTTTCCTTTCAACCACATTTGGTTCAGGGTGATATACGGGTGTAAATATTTGTTGAATTTCTAAGCAATATGCTAGTTTTTGCATTATCGCTGATATAAATTGTACTCCATTATCGCTGATAATTTTCCTTGGCAACCCATACCGAAGAAATATTTCATTGAGTAAAATAATGGCACAATTTTGACTAGTTGCTTCATTTAGTGGGAATAATTCTACCCATCTTGAAGTAGTATCTTCTATGATCAGAATCCACTTTTCTCCTGATGGTCCCTTTGGCAAGGGTCCAAAAAGATCAATGGACAATACTTCAAATCGCTGACAGTTTGGGGTGGACTGGTATAACCCTGCTGGCTTCTTATTAGAGGGCTTATATTTTTGACATTCAACACATGTTTTTACGTATTTTACAACATCTTTTCGGAGTCCCATCCAATAAAAATTATTTATTATACGTTGCACTGTTCTTTCTACTCCCATATGACCAGCAGTGGGTGAGTTATGGTAAGCGTTGAGTACATTTTGTATTTCATGACGTGGAACTACTAACTTTGCATTGTCGTTTTCTTGTTCTGGCATGTAAAAATACAGGACACCTTTATGGACTAGGTACCCTTTCTTAATGTATTCTGCATAACTTGGTATTTCTTTTCCTTCCTCTAATATTTTTATGATAGTTTGAAGGGTGTCATCTTTCATTTGTTCATCTCTTAACTGTTTTTCATTGTATCTAGGTAGATCTAACTCTGTGCTGCATATGATGCATTTTCCATCATGCTGCTCACACGGTGGTCGAGACAATGTATCAGCTACTACATTAGTTCGTCCTGGAGTGTATTGGATTTTGAACTCGTATGGTTGCAGCTGTAGTGCCCATCGTGCTAAGCGACCAGTAGGTGTTTTGAGATTCATTAACCATTTCAATGGTTGATGATCTGTAATAGTTATGAACTTTGTTCCTTCTATGTAGCCACGAAATTTTGATATAGCCCATACTATGGCTAGTGCTTCCTTTTCTGTGACACTGTAATTGCGTTCAGCTTGTGTTAAGAGTCTACTTGCGTATTCAACAGGGTGCTCATTGTCTCCCTCCCCCTGCACTAAAGCTGCGCCAATGGCATACTGGCTGGCATCCGTCTTGATAGCAAACGGTAAGTCGTCACTTGCCTGTTTTAACACCGGTGACGTAGTCAAGGCATTTTTTAATTTCATAAATGCTTCTTGTTGCTCTCGCTCCCACTTCCAGCTTATTTTCTTCTTTGTTAGGTTAGTGAGTGGTCTAGCAATGTCTGCAAAATTATGAATAAATCTCCGATACCATGATGCGGTTTGTAAAAATGATATTAATTGTTTTAGGTTGTTAGGCGCCTGACGGTTTGCAATAGCAGAGATTTTCTCTTGGTCTGTTTTGATACCGTCAGAAACTATAAGGTGGCCTAGATATTTAATTTCTGAACACATAAATTTACATTTCTTTCTGTTGGCTCGTAGCTTGTATTCTCTCAGTTTAATAAATACTTCTCTTATGTCTTGTATATGTTGACTGAAAGTAATAGATCTTATAATTAGATCATCTAAATAGCTTAATACACACTTCGCGTGCAATCCTTGTATAAATTTGTCCATTAATCTTTGGAACGTAGCAGGCGCGTTTCGAAGACCGAATGGCATTCGCTTGAAACGGAACGTTCCAAATGGTGATACAAAGCTTGTTTTATCATAATCATCTGGATGTACCATAATCTGCCAATAACTTGACTGTAAATCAATTGTTGACATGTATGGCATCGCTTTTGCCTGATGTAATAAGTCGTCAATACGAGGCAACGGATATCTGTCAGGTTTAGTTATCTCGTTGAGTCGTCGATAATCTACGCAAACTCGAACATCGGTTTCTCCTTTTGGAACTAGAATTACAGGTGCTGACCATGGGGAATCGCATTCCTCGATAACGTCATCATTTATCATATTATCCAGCTTTTCTCTTAATTGCTTTTGCCTTGTTGGTGACAATCTATAGGGCTTAACACTAATAGGAGGATGATTGCCTGTGTCGATTCTATGTTGTGTAAATGGAGTTGGTTCCGTGTTTTTCTCAAAGATGTCGCTGTGTTCAATTAACAATTCATTAAACATCTTTTGCTCATTGTTTGTAAGTAAGGTGCCTTCATCGGGATTTAAATAAAGATCAACAGAATACAAAGAAGTAGGGTTTATTGGTAAATAAACAATACGTGGATCCACACAAGATTGGCTGTCAGCGGGTTCTCGTGGACGTGTAGGACCTGATGGCGTGTCCAATTTGTGTAATGTCCATTTTGGTCGTTTGTTTACTGGTGGACTGTCTTGTACGTCGGATCCTGCCGGTGTTATGGGTAACGGTGACAACATGTCTAGCTCATTAGCCCAACGGATAAACTCCGACACTGCCTTTATTTCCACTGGTTCCTTTTTGACTTCAAATGTCATACGCTTCACTGCCTTCATTGGTATGGCGTCATTGTTGAGTTGAATGAAGTTGTAAATTGTTTGAGGTTCGTCAATAAAATTCCAACTGCGTTGCGGTGCATTTAGTATGATTCCTGCCTGTTCTAGGAATTCGATACCTAACAGCGTACGGTTATCGACAGCTTCTGGTATGACTGACAATGTTATTGGTAGTGTGCGTTTTCCAATACGTATGTCAGTTGTCGTTGTCAACAAGTTTGACGTTTTCACCGTTCCATCTGCCAATTTGATGTCAGTTAATCGCTGATCAAACTGTGTACCTTTTCGTAACAACGTCTTATATAGTTGCATACTGGCAACACTGCGACGGGCAGCAGTATCTATGTATGCATAGCCTTCTTCTCCTTTTATGTTTACCTTTATCGTCGGTATTTTGGCTTGTATCTTCAAGCTATTTTGAACTGTATAAAATGCAACGGGCTTTGGTGGCGTTTCCTTATTTTTGCAGGTACTGCAGTTGCTTCTGTAAACACCAGGTGCTCCACATCCATAGCACGTGATGACTGGCTTCTTCTCTGTTTGAGATACTGCCGTTTCCTTTTGTTCTGCCAACCTTTTGCGACATACGTCAGAAAGATGACCCTTCTTGCCACAAAAAGAACATCTTTTAAGCGGCTTCCGTTCTGATTGTATTGATGACGTTACTTCACCAGCTTCCTTGACCAGGCTCTCAATATGACGACCACGATCCAGAAGTTCAGCAAACGTCTTCACTTCCGTGCGAGCAATCTCCTTTTTGTAGTTTATATTGAGAAGTCCGTAAACAAAGTCCAAATGTTCCTCTTCCTTATGTCTTTTTGCAGGTAATTGTGCGAGTAAGGCACGTTTTCCACACACAAACGCGTCAATTGCTTCAGTTGTTTGCTTCTTAGAGTATAGTTCCAAATAAATTTCGTATGGCTGCATTTTCGGCGCAAAAGCAGACTTAATGGCGTCGAGAGCTTGAGTCCACTTTTTGATGTCGCTTTTTACACCGTTCCACCACGTAGCAGCGGCACCAGACAATAACAAAGTCAAACCTTCCAAGGCGTCCTCGTCACTGATTTTCTCAATTTTTTTGTAAACTGAGATACCGGTTACAAATTCTTCAACTTTATCAAAATTTCGTTCACCGTCGTAACGCTTTGTGCACGCAGCAAAACTTTTAAAATGTCTATTTCCACTTTCGTTTACTTCTGTCACCTTTGTTATGAGCGCAGTGAACTGCTCCTGAGTCATCATCACCATTTCTTGTTTTTTTTCAGACATGTCAATACAATATAACTTCTCTTGAGGGTAGGCTCCTGTTTATCCGCCAATATGTGGGTACGCCGATTAAAATGTGGGTACTCCGATAAAATTGTTGCGGGTAGAAGAAGATTTTTACGTTGGGCGCCAATATAATGGTGGCGGTGGAATAAAACCAACGTTGGATGACAGATAGGGAGTTTATTCACTTTACTTCAAACACATGACAGATTTTAGCAAACAAAGTTAGACTTAGGTTAAACCTATGAGTGGTCCTAGGGATGGACTGCGGGGCTATCCTATCCCTTTACCTCCTAGCTAGGCTATTCCTGAGGGCGACGGGGCCTCCGCTCAGGTCAAGCGTATGACAACAGTGGTGACTGCGGGGCTATCGACCACTGTGCCTTCTAAGTAGCGAATGAATCTTTCCTCCAAGGTGGACCGTTTATATAGTCGGCTTGACAGATTAGTGTGCGTCTTCACCATCTCATGCTTGTATGTGGTTGTAACCTTCGTGGACGTCACAGACACTTCACACGTCGAATGTTAGATGTCGCTAGTAGTCTAGGTACTGTTGCTGTTATCGTCTTATCGATGATTGATCTTGTTTGTGTAGCGATCTACTCGGGTGGCGTAGTGTTGTGCACATAATCGGGTAGATGGCGTAAGGCGTCGTGTTATATAATACATTTATTTGATTTGCTAAAGAGGACTGGTCACCTGGAACTATGGAAGGACTATGGCCCCTGCCTGATCTATGTTTTATATGCACACGGATAAAGTGGCAGGGGGTGACTTGCACACTCAATAATGGGCCCCCGAAAACGGTCGCTAGCACATAGTGTCGTAGCGACAAGGGGGCAACACGTCCTGAGGTGCTTATGAGGAGTGGAGAGGTATTCCACGGCTATCAGGACAATCCCGGAAGTACGGTCAAGATCCCTACCAGCATCTTACTGATATACTTCCTTCCTCCGAGCATGTTTGCTCTTGCGAATCTCCACTCAAGCCAGCCAATAAAGGCAAGAATGAGGTGGGAGCTCTATTCCTCGTCAGTGTTCACTCTAGACGGCCAATAAAGGCAAGCCAGAGGTGAGGAACAAGACTTCTCCCGGAAGATATTGACATTATTTACTCGAACGTGACTTTGCATCGTGTAAATTCAGACTTATTGCTAAAAACAAATATATTTGTACACCATTTTCATTGGTAGGACATAGAGCTCGACTAAAATGTATACATAAGACCTTTTGTAATACCTGTGTTCACGAATAAAGATTGATTGATTGATTGAAAAAAACGTAATGACTTGTGAACACATTATTTTTTTAATTATATAATAATAGGTCCTTAAAACAGTTATTTATTATTTAATTGCTTGCGCCGTTATCAGTGAATCTAGAGAAGTTATTTTGGATAAGCGCAGTTTTGTGAAAACATATCAGGATATGTGCTGTTTTGTACCAACTTCATGGGATAAATGTGGTTTTGAACGTAACCTGATTGAATAAGTGTGGTTTGAACGTTTTGTCTGTCATCATTTTCCATATCAAAATGCGTAAGATTTTACTGTTTTTTATAAATAAAGGCGGAAGAAAACACAGAACCGACTCTGGTCTAATAAAACTGATAAATAAGACTAATAACGTTTCTGGTCAGTAAAAATGTTAAAGATAAGTGCAACAAAGAGTATGATAAGCTGTTTCCCATCTGTAAAGTTTTACCCGTAGATAAAAAGTAGATTATTTGGTAGGTCTGGAATATTTTTATAACGAAGAGTATAAAGTTAATGTTAACAACAAGTACAACACACGTAGGGTTGGAGAGAACAAATTGGTTCAACCACAGATAACAAATTATTATGGTAAGAGAACATCTAAGTATTTGCTACCTAAAGTGTTTAACAATTTATTAAGAGAAAAAGTAAAAATTAGTAAAGGATCACTTAAGACAAAATTAAAGAACATTATACAGGATAGCAGATAAAATTAAAAACATTGTTAATTTATGAGTAGTAGGTATGTGCGTAAGGTGGTGCATTGTTATGTAAAAGAGCGCCTCTCGCCATCAAACGTAAAAGTTTGGCGAGTTTAGAATTAAGTAACACCTCTGTCTTATAATATGATATATGATTAAATAAAATAAAAAAATGGTTGTGTGGTTTAGAACCAATTTCAAAATTAAAAAAAAAAAAAAAAAAAAAAAAAAAAATTTTATCACGATATGTTGAGGTTTTGAATTAAACGTTAATAGACATCATTTTACAAGGGAGAATATGCTGTTTTGAACTAAATTGTTTTTGCTTATGGTAGATTTTATAATTTTGTGCAGAAATCGCTAAAAAAAATCGTAATTGCCTAGAGTGGATAGGTTGTGGTTTTGATCCCAACCTCATCAAATTGAATTATGGTTGTGAAGTACCATATTCAACTTTTAGTAGTTCTTCGCATTACATAATTTATGCTCCTTAAACATCATCCGCGATGACCATTGTTTTTTTTTAAATCAGTTTCTTTTGCTACCGTTTTCTAGAAGAACAGTGACCGCTCACAAAGCGTTCGCAATTTACGGGCGAATGACGTCACTAAAACGTTTATTATAAAAGTAAGTTGGTGTGTTTACCTAGAGAGCATTTTTGACACCATAAAGCAAATTCCGCAACCCAAAGATTTAAATCGCTACATTTGCCCTCACCGTACTCAGTCACAAGAAAAAGTATCCATACTGAGAAGAGTGCCATGACAAACAAGTGTAGTCACTGCGTCATTGTGTGTCAGAGATGTCAAAGCGAAACAGAAACGCCACTATCTTTTATTTTTTATTTATTTATTTATTAATAGGTTAACCTACAATTGTTTACACATTTCATGTCTATTAAAAGTACACAATATACATTTATAAGTGCAACAATTACTTAAAGGCTAACACCACATGCACTACATATTTGGACATCATATTTTTACATTTATATTACTGCAATTAATTGATAATATTGGTTGTTTTAAAATAATGTAAAAACAAAGCATACTTCTAGCAATACAACACACAAATCAAAAAACGAATTAAATTATAATTAAATTAATTTAAAAAATTTAAAAATATTATAGATTGGTAATAGAGTGGAGATAAATAAATGAAAATAAACTATGAATTAAATATTAGGTTTACATTAGATAATAAATTAAAAGTTAATTACAAATTAAATTACTATGAATTAAATAACACTAAATAATTATGTAAATGAATTAATTTGCCAATTCAAATTATGCCTTAGTCGAGTAGTAGGTATTCAATAATTTTGACGTGTTAAGACTAATCTACCGATTTAAATCTTTGCCGCTGTCATCATTTTCATGACAGCCGTCACTGCGGCCGTTAAGTACGGCCACAGCTGTTCTAGGAAACCGTAGCTTAATTAGGTACTAACTCTTTGAAACAGGGTGCAGTTACTTGAGTAGGTTCAAAACAAACTTTACAAAATAGCACTGCAAAACTTTGTAGGAAAATTCAATCTTTTGCATTGTTTGTTATATTGCCGAGACTCCGCCGTGCCTTGGAAAGCACGTTAAGCCGTTGGTCCCGGCTGTCATTCGTAGATCTTTGACAGGCATTACAGATCGCAATGGGTATCGTATTACTCAGTAATTGAGTTGTGGAGGTCAGAAAGGCAGTCGCTCCATGTAAAGCTGCATCCGGTTAGACTGGAAGCCCAATACAGTTGGGAAGAGCTAGGTAGATTGATATTTTTGTTGTATTTGTAAAAATCAATGCAAAAGTCAAAGTCAAATAATTTATTTCAATCAGGCACAAAAAGGCACTTTTGAACGTCAAAATTTACAAAAAATAGAATGGATTCTAGTCGCCCCTTCCAAAAGGTAGTTTTCGTATGGACAAGAATGGGCAAGAAACTCCACCGTTACTCTTTTCAAATCTTTTACAATATTTTGTATACATTAATTATATGTGAAGACGATGCACCTGGAATAAGATTACTATACCACAATAGGTAAAATAATTAAAAATGAAGCAATGACAGAAAAAATAATTACGTAATGGATACATGGTGTTCACATATTTACAAGCATTGTAAAAGTAGGTACCTATACGATATTCCTAAAAAAATCACAAGTAATACTAATAAGTCAGTGTGTGAGTTCAAGTAATCACAGAATGTAAAATAAATGTTATAATAATTAATTACACAATTAAACTAGCAACCAGTTTGATTTTGTCTAGATAGTCACCATCATCTTTATAGTCGCTATACCTAGTAAGGACCTTAGAAACATCGTAGACGAAACTCAATTTTGCCTATAACTGCATTCGCTAAAAGCCTATCTATACTTTATGACAGCCCATAAATATCCTTTGCTGGCCATAAATTCAATCAGAGACTGCTCAAACTACATCAATCTTGGACAGACATGGCTTCTATCACATTTGGTGATCAAAGTGATATATTGTAGCTGTGATATAAATTTAATGTATATAAATATAGATTTACATAAATGGATATTCAGTCTGTTTAGCCTTTTCCCAACTATGATGGGGTCGGCTTCCAGTCTAACCGGATGCAGATTACCAGTATTTTACATGGAGCGACTGCCTATCTGACCTGCATAGCCCGGTTAAAGGGTAACAGGCCGTCAGTTGGGACTGGTCATCTCTTAGCTGCCATGGCTTATTTTATTATTTTTGAATTGTTCTTTGTTTTATCTTTTATTACGGACGCTTCTAACGTGTACGTCTTTCTACATTGTTCTCACATATATAATTTCAACATGAATGATGTAACCAATATTTTGTAACAACTTTTTATTTAAAAGAGTGTCCGTGGAGAGTTTCTTGCCTGTTTTTCTCCATAGGTACCTACCTACTACGCTTTGGAATGGGCAATTCGCTTCATATTTCTGACTGACCAATTCCTTGACAATTCAAAAGTGCCTGTAAATGGTTAAATTGAAATAAATGCTTTGAATTTGAGTTTGAATACGATACCCCTTGGTAAGACTGGTTGGAAGACTTTCGGGCTTCTGACGACCCGTAACGACTGTCAAAGATCTAAGAATGACAGACGGGACCAACGGCTTAATGTGCTTTCCGAGGCACGGAGGGGTTATCAGTATGGTCACTCATAGACGGCTGACTGCGGCAAGCGTAGCTTAACCTGATCGATCGACCTGTGCGGCTGTTATTACTTAGCCAAGAGTCCCTTTAACATAATATGGATATTATTATAATCATAATTCATTACTAAATACCGACTTCACATTCAACCCTTCGAAGCGGACAGTACAACATCGATTACACCCCCATCTGCGGTGACACACCCACCTCTTCTTGCAATCGAGAACTGCAATATCAAATTCCTCTGGTACACTCACGTTACCAATTTCAAAGCTCAACACGAAAATTTAATCAAAATTCATAGGATGCTATAAATCCAACGGATGAGGCGTTCCTATAATGAAATTCCATAAAGTGGACCTTTTTGGCCCTTCCAGACGTATTATGTAGGAGATCAGGGATATCAGTCTATTAAGGCGTTTGTAGTTTCTTGTTAAATGTGTCAAGGGCGAAGGTTTTTTTGTTTGGTGGTAGGGGGGAGATCTGTCTTGATTGGTGGATTGAGAAGCTGATTTTGATGGTGAGCGTTTAAACTAAACTAAACTTGGTGGAAGATATGATTTTGATGGACATTGAATGAATTAAACTAAAGTATCTTTGCTGTGGCAATGCTAGTGGCATATTGCTCGCAGAACAGATGGCCGCTGGAGCCACAAGGCTCTGGAGTGGCGACCGCGTACGCGTATTTCCAATCTATACAAGGCCAGAACGCAGCCATAGGAAACTGCTCGCGTATACATTGTAATGCTGTTTTTAAATCTGTGATTACAATGTATACACGAATTTTGCGTATTGCTGGTGTATAGTTTGTAACGTGGACAAGCGCGTCCTGGTTCCAAACTATACTACATCACTTACGCCTGATAAGAGTTTTAAAGATATTGTCTATAAAAAAAAGAACAGAACAAAGGTGTGAACTGGGTGAAATGACTTAGGTTAGGTTAGGTTAGAACTGTGACAAACCGCGCGCGAGCCGAGTGAGCGAAGCGAGCGGTGCCGCGGCAGCGGCCGGCGAGCGCTACTTCCAAGTTAGCGCAAGGTGCATTACCTCGCAAACAAGTTGGTTACCTGTTCACAATTTCTCGCAATCTAAACTCGATTAGTCCGTATGCGTACTGGCACTGTATACTATGGAATGAGGTATTTAATTTGGTCACTACGAAGTATACGCGAGTATTTGCGTACTACTCTTGTATAGATTGGAAGACCTTAGTAAAAAAGTGATTTCCAATCTATACGCGAGCAGTTTCCTATGGCTGCGTTCTGGCCTTGTATAGAATGGAAAGACGCACCGTGTACCGGAAGACGTAGCGTTGGAAGGCCTCCCACAAGGAGGCCTATGTCCAGCAGTGGACGTCTTTCGGCTGAAATAATGACGATGATCTGTGCTATCTTTTTCAGAAACACGTATTACTTAGACAAGAAAGAGATGGAAGAAAATTTGAGCTGTCACGTCGGGTAAAAATAAATTTTGGGTTTAACAGAATCGAAAAATAGTTAGCAGTCATTTTAACAAACTGTTGACAAGTAGTAACTTCAGCATAACTCTCTAATATCAAAATAGCATTAGATAGAAAACCTATGTAATTGTATAATTGAATAGGTTCTAAAAAACTAGTTTTGTTATTTCGTATAAACCGATTTAGTTGAAACCTTCGGTCAAATGACCCGCGTGTTAGATTAAGGCCCACTCCCTCTTACAGAGAGCCTCCTCTCTGTCTCCTTTGTTCCAGCAGTGGGAACATTATAGGCTGAATAAGCATGTTCAAATAGCAAAGACCAGACTACATAGTTTTACAAAAAAATAACGTTTTCCAAAACGTTATTGCTTTCAAAGCTACCATTTTATATACCTATTTTGCAATAAAACGATTAGTGCTTTTTGAAAGTAGTAACATCGCATGCCAGCTAATAAATCCAGCATTTTTCTCTCCCCAGCTAAAATCAAGTCATCAAAAGCTAATTCATCATAATGCCTTCTTTTAAAACCCTAAAGGCGATGCATTTAGCTTTCAGCAAAGACTTTGAAGACGCTTTAATGATAAAAGCACGATTGTGTGCAATGGTACTGGCTAAAAATGGAGACGAACAGAGGGACAATTCCCGTAATTTTTTAAGAACCTTTACCATTCTAATCTCATTCGCAAACTGTCAAAAGTACAACCAACATTTTTAACAAGCTTGACAGATTGCGACTTGAATCTGAACGTTTTATACGTACGAGAATAAATTGACCTTCGGCCTTCGGAAGTCTGGCTCCATTCAACGATTGAAAATACTCGCAGACATAGCCGCGTACGTGCGGCGATTTCAAACTACACTTGATTTTTTCATATCTTTTAACCAAGCTATTAATGAGAAGTAGGTTTTTTAAAGAGACCGTGTTTCGATACTAAACGAGAGTAATGCCATTTTTTTCTTTGTTTTTTGAGTGGGAAAAAATCAAATAACTTCTCCCGCTCTAGGCGGAGCGGGAGGGCTCAGACTCTCACTGACTAAAACCCACCCGTGTTCCTTCAGTGGCCATGTTGCCGGGGGCCACGATATCCCTTTCGGACTTCTTCGCAACCGCGGCAGTCGGCCCTAGCGGACCCCGTCAGTCCTTATCAGAGAATAAGTCCCTAAAATGTCAAAAAAATGCCAGTCCAAGCTCGCTGTACTATCGAAGAAACGCATCTATACACCGTAAGGACTATTTCTGCTTGCAGCGCTCGGCCACTATGAAAGCGGCCGTTAAACAGATGTGGTCATCGTGTTCACGGGATTTTGTTTTCAAACTGCTTAGAAATGCGTTTCGCAAGTTGTATGGAGCCGACCTTCTGAACCTATCTACTTTGTGGTACTGGAACTGTTTCAACTACAACCATTGTTCGGTTATTGATGAACACCATTGTGTTTCGGGGACTAATTATGGGGAATGGGGGACTATTTATTGCTTTGTATTTTCGGGTGTTTAGGTAGATAGATAGGGGGTGATATTCCGTGGTTGTGTGTTTAATTCATTCTGGCCATTTGACAGATATTTTTATGGTTCCTCACCAAAATGGTGAGAAACTGGCCAAATTGAGAGTCGGATTCGCGCGTTAAGGCTTGTGCAGACCAGCGCGACCCGCGACGCGACACAAAGGCACCGCTCGTCGCGCGACGGGCGGTGCCTTTGTGTCGCGTCGCGTGTCGCGCTGGTCTGCACAAGCCTTTAAAAGTAACGTATCACCAAAACCATTAAAGTTAAGTTAATTTTTTCATTATTTGCTATGATAGAAGCCAGAGCAACACATATTCTGAGGAAATTTCAACCTATTACGGTAATCGATGGACAGACAGCCAGAAACCAATTTTGTTTTTGTGTTAGGTTGTAGATTCGAACTCTTTCAAATCTACGTGATTTACTATATCGTGATGACCCAGTGGTCAATCTCTCGCATCTAATAACAGAGGTTGTGAGTTCAAGTCCGGGCAAGTACCTATGTGACTTTTTCAATTCACAATATGTACTTTATGAATTTATCTTGGACATTAATCAACGGTGAAGGAAAACATCGTGAGGAAACCTGGACTTATAGTTAATATAAGTCTGAAATCGCCAACCCGTCTTGAGCAAGCGTTGTGATTAATTCTCGTGCCTTTTCTGTATCAGAAGTGGCCTTTGCCTTTTACAGTGTACGCTAATATTATAACTATGTCGTGTCTTCGCCCTACAGTTGGACATTTTCAGGCAGATACAATTAAGTCAGTAACTAACAGAATCAAGGCCTTTGTGTAACCGAAGCTGCTTCCATTAAGTTACAATAATAATATTGTTACAGCATCCAATCAAAGCATGGGTTTACATGTTAGGTAGTCCTCTATAACCAAACGACGCTTCATGTATGCAAATAACTGCATTGAAACCACTCGGAGTTTAGCCATAGAGTTATGAAACTGGATAGAAGCGAAAGACGCTGAAGTGGTAGTGGTAGATCGGCCATATTAGCCGTGGAAGTTGTGACATTTGGACTACCCCAATGGTTACCGATTCTAGGTAAAATATGGCCAGAGCAGAGACCACAACCGTTAACTATACCGACCATGGGCGTACCTACGGTGGGGCAAGGTATTACTACTGCCCCACCCTAGTCCCTGACTCAAAGCAAAAAAACTAAATTAATCATTCATTTCGTAAAATTCAAAATCATCCCGCGAAACAATGCAGTATCGATGAATCGAGTGCGCATGCATAGTTATAGAGTCTTATCGAGAGAATTTCCTATTACTTATCAAGTTTATTTACTTCTGTCACCCATAAAAAAATGCCGGGTAGATACGCCCATGATACCGACGATCTTTGCAGGGTGGCTGGTAGTAGCTGAATAACAATCTGCACTTGGTTGATATCCCGTCCAGTTGTAATCAGCGCTTCTCCTTCACTTTTATTATGCGCACAGCCAAAGTGTGGAACTCTCTGCCAGCGTCTGTGTTCTTTTCCACATATAACCCGTCTACCTTCAAAGCAAGAGTGAGAAGGCATCTTCTGGGCATGCTCGTTCCATCATAGACCTCATCCATCGTTTTCCATCAGGGGAGATCGAGGTCAAGATTAGGCCCATTTTGTAATAAAAAAACCGGCCAAGTGCGTGTCGGACTACGCACAATGAAGGGTTCCGTAGTTGAGATGAATTTATTTATCCCAAGGACAAACTTAACATTGTAGTTGAAAAACATGTTCTCCCATATATCCCAATTGCAAATCGTCGCTCGGCATCCAATACCGCGAATGTGACATTTTTTACGTTTTTTTTTTAAATTGCAGGATCACTTATTTCAACGTGTAGAATGAAATAAAACAAAAATCTGATTTTCGTTAAAAATTTCACATTCGCGGTAATAATAATCTAAATACCTTTAAACGAGCAATTCTTGTATTTATGTACCTATATATAATCTGAATCTCGGAAACGGCTCCAAGAATTTTTATTAAACTTAGTATGCATGGGTTTCGGGAGTGATAAATAGATCCAGCTAGGTTTCATTTATAGATAAAGTCGTTCAAAAAAATATGGTCATCCAGATACTTTTCTTTATTCAAGTAACAAGGACTCATTGTGTTAGTTAACTTATGAACTATGTTAGCTTATTTTACCAGGTCACTCAGAAAGTTTTGCGACTAATAGTTTTTGTCTATCGGATACTGGCTAGTTTTGATGTCAATTAAAACTATGACTATTTATTACAAAAAAACATATCATTCCAAATTCGAAATTCCCTCCACATTTTTTTACGAGCAAAATCAAAATACTCTGTCTTACTGAAAACTGGATTTACAACGAGAACATTTTCGCGCGATGATTTTGTACGATTTCAAATGTCGACTAAAACCAGAAGAATCGTTTGAAAGACTTCAAATGGTGTTCATAGAAAAAAGCCCTTCTAAAGCGACTGTTTTCCGCTGGTTTAATGAATTTATGTGTGGTCGAGTAATTTTGGCGGACAAAGAAAGAAGTGGCCGCCCTATGACGGTTGTTACATAACAAAACGTGCTGGCTGTGAAAATTTTAATTCAAGAGAATAGGCGAATTACATATGAAGAGGTTCAGCATATACTGCCGATTGGATCGGGAAGTGTGCATGAAATTCTACACAGGCATCTTCGGTTATGGAAGATAGTTTCACGCTGGTACCGCAAAATCTAACGCAGGCTCAGAAGGAGGTATGGGTAGAATGGTGCCGAGACATGATAGCAAAATTTGTAGCAGGCTCGTCTCGGCGCGTTTAAGATATCATTACAGGTGATGAATCTTGGATTTATCAATATGATCCAGAAATTAAGCGTCAGTAAACCGTGTGGCTGTTTCAAAATTAACCAACGCCTACCAAAGTGAAGCGAGCCAGAAGTGCAGACAAAATTTTGATCGCAAGTTTTTTTTCTTTGCCGGGTTATCTGGTATCAGTACCCTGACGAGATCAAAGGAGCATCAATGCTAAATGGTACGTTATCAAATGTTTGCCAGAAGTTTTTACTACTGCAAGCAGCAAGCGACCGAACACTGGCTTCCGTGGGCTACTGCTTCACCACGACAACGCACTGGCTCACTCGGCGCTCAAAACAAGGAACTTTCTGGACAGCACACCGATCATCCTCTTTACAGTCCTGATTAAGCTCCGTGCGACTTTTTCTTGTTCCCCATAATAAAAAATCAACTCAAAGGAAAACAGTTTTCATCACCTGAAAATGCACTGGCTGCATTTTGAGAAGAAGATTGGAGAGGTGTCTGATGCGGACTGGAAGACGTGTTATAAAAATTGGTTTAGACGTATAAAACTGTGTATAAACGCCAATAGAGAGTTCTTTGAAAAGATATAATAAAAAAAATTATAACCTGTAGTATATTTTTTTCTAGTATCACAAAACTTTCTGAGTGCCCACGTAATCTAGTTTAAATTTATTTCACCCCATGGGAGATGGCACTGCAGTGATTGATGTACATGCAATCCAGCCTGCTAGCGATCTTTTTTAGGATATTGTTGGAGCTGGCCCGTACACTGCGCACCAGTGATTGTTGCGTAAAAGCAATTAATATGTGCGTCCGCGAACATTCCCGATGCGCTACAAAAACGGGGCAGCCCCACCAATACCCTGAAAGCGTTGTTGTATTGGACACGAAGGGCGTTGCACGACCTTCGGGTATATCTAGCCCACAGGCTGCACGTGTAAAACGTTGTACAATAAGCTCGAAACAGAGTAATTGTGACTTTTTAAGTGAGCAGCGTACAAACCTTCGAGCCAGCATGTTTGCCCTTACCGACAACGCTCTTCGTTCCCGCTCAATATCGAGTCCGTCATTGAGGTCAGGGGTCAATATATGACCAAGATATTTAAACGTAAATACTCTTTGTAGTGGAGTCCGATTGAGTAATACAGGTGGTACATAACTCGGTCTACCCCCAGCCTCAAAAACCATGATCTCCGACTTATTTGAGTTATACATCAAACCATGTGTTTTGGCATACTGCTCACATTTGACGACCAATTACTTTCTGAGACCACAGATTGACGCGCTCAGAAGCACCATATCATCTGCATAGCTAATATTATTTACACAAATACCATCTAAATAGTAACCCACTCTGGTGCTGCTGAGCTCGCCAATCCTGCCTCACCCCGCATTCCAACCTGTATGGCCTGGAAAAAGTTCCAGCCCTTCGTATACTATTAATCTGGTTACATTTAAAAATGTTTATAAGCACCGTAGGCAACCTATCCTTCTCCATCTTTCTCCACAATACGTCATAAGTAACCAGATCAGAAGCCTTGAATAAATCTAGGAAGCTAGCATATATCGGCGTCCCACGCTGTGTATAGTAAGTATGTGATACATATCGAGCCTAGCGGGAAGGCTCAGTTCGGCCGCCTACGCTGTCAGGAAAGTAAGACAATACACTGACGTTGATACAGCTCGGTTAGTCTATTTTAGTTATTTTCATAGCGTTATGTCCTACGGTATTCTGCTGTGGGGCAAAGCTGCTGATATTCAAAATATATTTGTCCTTCAAAAACGAGCTGTTCGAGCAATTTACCAGCTAGGTGCCAGAGTTTCACTAAGAGATTTTTTCAAAGATATTGGTATTCTTACAGTGGCATCGCAATTCATCTTCGCCAACATTTTATATATTAGGCAAAATATACACTTATACAGTAAAAACAGTGATATGCACAATGTTAACACTAGAAATAAAGACAAACTACGAGCTCCCTTTCACCGGCTTCATAAGGTTCATAACTCATTTGTTGGGCTTGGTATAGACTTTTATAACAAGCTTCCCTCTTCTTTGCTAGATTTGCCTTTTAATTCGTTTAAAACTAAAGTAAAATCTAACCTTTGTTCAAAGGCATACTATTGTATCAACGACTACATAAATGATAAGAATAGTTGGTCGCTGTGATTAACTCAAGACAATACTTATGTTCTTTCTCCAGAATTAGTTTACCTACGGACAGTTACATAATTGTTTATTTTATTTGATTTTATAAGTCGATTTTATTTTTTTTTAAATTCAATTTATTTTTATTTTATTTTATTGTTGACTTAATCTACTCATTACAATATTTTGTTATGAGTTGTATTGCAATTTGTGGTTAGCTAGCGACCTCGACAGTTGATCATTATTTTTTTTTTTTTGCCTGAGCAACCGGCAGCAAGTTCGTCATGCTCCCTTAGATGTCACTGCTTGCGGTAGCGTCGGGGGTCGGGTTGCCTCCTTCCCTCAAATATGGCGAGGGGGGTAATGGCTGATCTTTGCGTTATGCTCGTGAACGGGTGCTGCTTGTGGTGACTGGTCGTCTTGCTGATCATGGTTTTGTTATTGTAACTAGTAATTAACTGTTTATTTATTTTTTACCTCGATGGTCCTAGTTTATCATTTATAACTGCCAATTACAGCTTTATGTAAGCGGGCACGCCCTTTACGCCTGGAGGCTTTTATTTAGATATGTAGTTCTGTTTACGTTTAGTTTTTATTTCTGCTTGAGTATAGTTCTCGATGTTTTTGGTTGGTATATTGGCGTGTGCTAGCTGACATATGGCCAATAATTTATCATTTAAATTATGTTTTGTGTTGCGTAATGTAAATTATTTTGCATACTATTGTATAGAATTATTTTTTTTCTAACTTGAACAGACAGCTGTGCTGCTGGGGAGTTTGTTGCGCTACTTCTTCTTCCCAGCGAAAGGCACTAGGAAGTGGTGAAGGGTGGGCGTTTTTGGGGGACTGTCTTATGTAATTTTGACGTTCGAAAAGTGCTGATTCTCAGCCTAATTTGAATAAATGACTTTTGAATTTTGAATTTGAATTTTTTTTTTGATAGTATGCTTAATGCACAATACTGCACTTTCTGTTGACAAAACCGAAACCCGAATTGGTTGTCATGAACACTTACAGTTTTATTTATTTGTGTATTAAGTAGACGGTCAAACACTTTTGATATTATGATATTATAGTAGCTAGAGAGATGGGCCTATTGGATGCCGAGCGACGAAATGTAAGTTTTTACGCACAATATTGAGAGATTTACCATGTTATTTTAAGATCATAGACTTCTTATAGGTTTTCCTGTAATCTATGAGTAAAGAGCCATACTATGTATTTTTTTCAAATTTTTCGGTCCAGTAGTTTCGGAGATAAGGGGGGGGGGAATGGTCAATTTTCATTGAATTTATTCAATATCTTTAAAAGTATTTATTTTAAAATTATATAAAAAATATATTTGAGATTCTCGTAACAAGCCCTTTCATTTGATATGTCACACGGTACTGTCAGCAAAACTTTTTTTTTTAATTTTCATGTTTGCGCCCCAAAAGTGACCCCTATATTCAAAATTAATTTATTTACGTTACTCATTCGTGTTTGGGTCACAGAAATACATATGTGTACCAAATTTCAACTTAATCGGTCCATTAGATTCGGAGTAAATTGGCTGTGACAGACGGACAGACAGACAGACAGACAGACAGACAGACAGACAGACAGACACACGAGTGATCCTATAAGGGTTCCGTTTTTTCCTTTTGAGGTACGGAACCCTAAAAAGAGTAGCTGAGTATAAACTCTGGACAACGTGGTAGTTCATTGATTTTTGCTGTCACTGATATCTGTCGTTAGCTGAAAGGTACTAAATAGTACCTTAGCCTGTGCTGCAAGCGACGACTTAACCTGGTCCCTGACTTTGTAGAACGTTCCTTACGCCCCCATACTATAGGGTGGCGATTTAGTGACCTGCATCCGTCAAGGGGGTGATTCGCGATGAAACAAACTCCATAATGATTGGAAGTACTTAGGCGTCCACATAAAATGAAAATTGAGAGCTAAAACTATCTACCCTCAATTGAAAATAAACATGTTTTTTTAGCAAAAATCTGTATTTTTTTTATAAATTTTTACAATAATTGTAAAATTTATAAATAAAATGCTAAGGAGGAAAAAAATCCGTCGATAAAATTAAGCATAGATTCCCTCATTTCGATATGTGCACATTATGAACAATCACACTGTACAATAAGATTCGTAAAAAAAAACTTTTCGTACCTACATTAATCGAAATAGTCTGTGAACGCGCCGCGAACCAGCCAGAGGGGCCTGAGAGGGGCGCGCGGGAGACGAGCGCATGCGGCGCGCGGCCCGCGCCCGCACACACACCGCTACGAGCTCCGACGTGAGAATACGTCTGTTAATAACTATACCTATCTTAGTTCCTATGCAGAACGATAATTAAAACTGTTTAAACGAAGAAGCCTATTTGTGATATCAAGAACCCCGACCATCTCAAAGAGCTGCTCGCTAATATCAGCTCCGACAGTCTGTCTACTGAGTTGTATAGGTATTAGTTGTTTTTTTCATGAATCTCGAGTTTCATGGTCGAAGTTGTTTAGTATGACAGGTAGAATCACCCCCTTGACGGATGCCTGCCTACCTAGCCTTTTCTAAGCTATGTTGAGGTCGGCTTCCAGTCTTACCGGATGTAGCTTATTACCAGTACTTTTACATGGACGGACTGCCTATCTGCCCTCCATAACCCAGTTACCGGGTAACACGATACA
This sequence comes from Agrochola litura, assembly GCA_949152395.1. NCBI lineage: Eukaryota > Metazoa > Arthropoda > Insecta > Lepidoptera > Noctuidae > Agrochola > Agrochola litura. The sequence continues at coordinate 18,770,177 of OX424514.1, read as the reverse complement.
CCTTGGTAAGACTTGTTGTCAGATTTTCCGTCTTCTGACTACCCGTAACGACTATTATAGATCCAAGAATGACAGTGCTGGGTGGCGGATGCAGGTGTCTAAATCACCACCCTATACAGGCATTGAAAATGTCGCTTCTACACATTCTCATTCTATGACTACGTCCGGCGTGCGTTCGTTACCGAACCGAATCATAACTTTAGGTTCGGCTTCAGACTGCAGCTAGATTAGACCCACAGTTTACTGTGTGCTACTGCAGTTTGCAGGACTGTTCTCTTTTTGTGGATTTTGTAAAAGCGTCTGCAGTAGGCCAAGTTGTGTTACATATTTTGTGACTGGTGGCCCTTATAATACGAAGCGAAAGCATCAGGGTAGCCCGTGAAATATTTGTTACGGTCGCAAATCATATTTTAATCAACATACAACGTGACACTGACCTGCAAATTGCAAAAAAAAACGTAAGAAAATTTTAATTTCGTGGGATACTTTAGCGCATCTCCCTTCGACATACTTATAGTTATTATTAAAAGAAAAAAAAAAAACAGTGGCATTCCGGGAGTGCCGACAGAAGTAAAAATTTGAACAAGATCGCCTTGGTGGAAGAAAAATACGTGTATAGAACGTTGGTCCGGAACCTTATCTAATTATAGAGCATAATCGCGTTTACAAAAAAAAAAAAAACCTTTAAAGTAAAAATACTTGCATAGAACATTGATCCGTAACGTAATATGAATAAAGTACAATCGAGTTTACAAAAATGAGGTGTCAGTAACGGTGTCGCGAGTTCAATTGTTTTTTCCCATCTCAAAAATGCCCAACGCGCCTAAAGAAAGTTTCACTTCAAAAACACCTTTCTTCGATCCTTAAGAAAGCAATATCTACTTTACTACCTATTATTTAAGTTAAAACTTCTTTAGGCGCGTTGAGCGAATTATGGTAAAAGAAAATCTTATGAATTCACATCACCGATATGCTAATGTTAACAGTAGGTATATTTGTATGACGTGTTGCACTTGGCCAGCAGTTATTTCATAGTTTTAAGTTTTCACTTCTCTCATCGTAGTCTCTATGGCTGTCTAAATTTTTGTTACCTGAGCACCATAGACAGTAGCTTTGCTACCAACCTTAATTCGGACTGTCTCTGATTTGACTCTAATGCCACTGGCAGGACTCCATGTCACCCTTACCTTGTACAATTCATTAATCATGACTTGGTTTCCGTACGTCTTTTTCTGGTGATCACTGAAAATCAGCGCTGTGCTGTGGGTCCCCATAGCACAGCATCATGCTGAGTGGAACCCTTCTTGTCACAGTCATGACGTGCCAGCAGCTGCCGACTATTTCTGTTTTGTGCTTATGATTTTTAGATCTATTGTGTTTTATTGTTCTGTTACTCGAATTAATTATCTTTTTATATCCACATGTTTAATAAACTTATTTTTCTTTCTTCAGCATTGGGTCCTGGGATCGATTCCCAAGTTAGGCAAAGTGACTTTTCCCCTTATAGATTCCCCTTAAAAATTTGTCAGTAGCAGCCCGGAGTCCGAAATTGTACCTGGTTATTGGCAATAATTGGAATATTAAGTCCATTTTCTCCCAACACATTTCACTTCATAAACATAACATAACATCATGCCTTATTTTCCCGAAGGTTTTCAAAGGTGTATTTACATAATAGTACACCTAAATACTCACTCACACACACCCTTATACGAATACACTCACAATCACTTCATATCTACACAAATCCCGACTTTGAAACTCCACACTTAATAAACCTCTCGCAGGCCAACAAAGCAGTTGAGTCTAAACTAACTTAAAATATAACAAGTTTATTAACACGATCATGTTGGCTATTAAATCAGACCGTAACTGAACCGTCCCCGGAGAGCTATTGAACCACTCCGGTTTCGTCGCGGTACTGAGTTAGTGATGTAGTTACGAGACCCGGTTTGGAAAAACGGAATTTGAGATTCTTCTTTTCGAGTCGATGGTAAAATCTTGACTAATATTACAAATGCGAAAGTGAGTTTAGTGTAGTCCGAAATAAAGATTATATTATTTTGTTACGCTTTCAGGCTAAAACGGCTGAACGGATTTGGATGAAATTTGATACATGGATAGACTTTGACCTGGAGACAGGTCATAAGCTACTTTTCATCCTGGATCGCAGACGAAGTCGCGGGCTACAGCTAGTATAAATACAATTATGCTAAACTAGTTGGGCCCAGTAGGTGGCCATGCCAATTGCGGCATCAATGGCGTTTTTAACACGCTTTTATTAGGTCGACCTGTATGTAACTAACTATGTAATGAAATCTAAGGTAACTAATTTAACCATCTTCCAAGGGTTGTAGCGTAATGAAAATTGGCAGCTATATGTAGCTCTGATGACAATACAATAATATGGTACTGTCGAACTGATCTGATGATGGAGCCGGAAGATATGAACTGGAACTTCATGATGGAAAATCGTATCATAGCTGTTTTGGATTTCTTAGAAAAGTCTTGTAATGAACTTTGACCACGATTAGGTTTCAAAGTCTGATGATGAAGCCGGAAGATAGGCACTGGCATTCCATGATGGAATATCGTATCATAGTCGACGCCTAAGTGTCGTTTTGTTTTTATTATTTTTATTTATACAGATAGTTAGATAGTCTTTTAATTTAGTACCTAATGTAAATAGTTAGCTGTGTTAAAAACTGTAAAATAAAAATGTCTGAATAAGTAAATAAAAAATCTTCAAAAGAAGTCGTGTTTGCACTTGTGAGAAAGGCCGCGTAATGGACTTTGAACACGATCATGACCACGATTTTATAAAAGCGTGTTTTTCTAGTGTTTTTAAATACTGCTATTTTTTATCTTCTCAGAAGTGCAGGTATGTGGATACTTTGAACACTCCAGCATATGGGACATGGTTTGGTGAGGAGCACCGCGTTCGCACTTGGTATCGGTGAGATCTACAATCCCCCATTTTGCTAGATTGTGCTTGCAGCGGCCAACTTGGGTCCGCAGTCGATTGATTACTCTCCATATAGGCCACTGCAGGTCACGTCCGGGTGTCAGATGCTCCTGGGGCTGAACGAAGTCGGGTGGTGGCGGGTGCTATCATTCCCAAAGGTCTCTACTCACCTTTTATGTTAAAGTTTATGTAAACGAACTCGGGGGAGTGAAGTTACTCACTAACAATAGCAATGCCTTTCATTTTGACAATTCAACAATACACTCATAGCGTTATTTACGAGCCGATGAATTTATTAAACTTATGAAGCAATGGATCATGAATTTCCTTCAAAATTCTTGGGATTGTAAATAAAAGTATGTTACGCAATTGGGATGTTGGTGTGAAAAACTGGCCAATTGCTAGTTGAACTGGCTCACGAAGAGCTCCGTAGCGTATTAAGATCGAGGAAATGAACGCCGAAAAAACACACCTTTAATTTTTGATATTATTAAATTTTTATTATTTGTTATTATAGCGGCAATACAGTTGCAACTTTCACAAATACAGCCTGCTGACAGACAGACAGAACGGACAGCGGAGGCTTAGTAATAGGGTTCCTTTTGGCACCCTTCGGGAACGGAACCCAAATAACGGGAATGGAGTTTTGAATTCTAACTAAGCATACAAGCTAAACATTTGATCCGATCGTTTTAACCGCATGTGTTCAGTGAACGTTCACAAAACGATTAAATTGTTTACGCACACGGCGCGCACAGAGCACGGTAAGGATTGTGGTGAGGTTAAGTACCTACCGCTAGCTATAGTTTGACCGAAACCGTTGTACGCGCGCCAAATAGACATTTGAAGATAGATCAGACGTTCACACGGACGTATAAAATCGCCGCGATTTTTTTTCGTGCACTGTATTTTCAACGCTCTGCTTAGCGCCGTGAGTTGAAAATCCAACAGTATGTTTTTTCAACGCGCTGGGACGAGACTGCGTCCCAGCGCGTTAAATTATCAACGCTCGGCTTAACACCGAGAGTTCAAAATCCAGTGCGCAATAAAATCCCGCCGCGATTTTATTACAGGATCAAATTCAATCAGCTAGCAAAACTCCGCAGACGTGAAGGAATCGATGTCACGATACACGAAGACATTTTTTTTTGGGTTTGACGACCTCTTGTGGTGTTGTTACTTGAAGTATGAGTTGAGTAAATCAGTTTGTTGTTTGTTTTAATGTCACGTCTATGAAGTTTACACAAAGAAAACAGACTTTTTTAACAGATATTTCAAGAGACTACACTACCTGTGGGTGATGACCCCAAAAAAATACTGTTGTATGTTTATATATCACGTCCCCATCATCCATCAAGTTTACGGAGTTTCACTAGTTAATTCAATTTTACTTTGGTATAAACTAACGCTAAAGCAATTTTTCAACATTTTTGAGGTACAGTGGGCTGCATCAATTGGGTATCCCAGTTGTATTAAAATTTTAATACAAGTGGCGTACCCAATTGATGCTTGCCGTCCGATAAGGACCAGGTCCGGGACGGCGCGTTGTGTTCCACGCGCGCCTCTAAGAGATATCAGCAGAACTGTCGGGGTCCGCTAGGGCCGATGCCTGCCGCGGTTGCGAAGAAGTTTGAAAGGGATATCGTGGCCCCCGGCAACTTGGCAATTGAAAAAACACGGGTGGGTTTTAGTCAGTAAGAGTCTGACACGCCCTCCCGCTCCGCCCAGAGCGGGAGAAGTTATTTGATAATTTCCCAAACAAAAAAATTAAAATATAAAATGCAACCCACCGTACATACTTACATCTGAAAACAAACTCAACTTGAGAATGTTTAAAAAAACCCCTCACAACATAGGTACACTCATAAACTCACGCCTTTCTCCTTTTTTAACCGACTTCAAAAAAAGGAGGTTATTAACCTATCTCATGAAGGAGGTAGAAACTACAAAACGGTTCTAACATCACTTTAAAAAAAACAAGTAAGAAGAAGAAGATTTAGAATTCCGAATCCGAGAATTAAGTTATGTTTCACATCCCTATACCAAGGCGATTTGGTTGGAACTTTGTACTTAATGGTGCGACCACACTGCGTTTGACGGCGCTCAATACGCTGATTAACGCTAAATAACAACTCCACCTTCAGTTTGAAGCCCACGGGACTTGAGAGACTTAGTCTTGAATCCTTCTAGTGCTTGAACTAAAGTACTTAGGTTCAGAACTTAGTTTAGATTATCCGTGTGGGAAAACCCATAGGTTGTACACAAATATTCTGTGTGCAACTGGTTTATTATATTATTTACTAACGTTTATTTTTAAAGAAATGAAGGTTTACACTATCTTATGAACCTTGTACTGATATTTTCAAAACACCATCATTATTGGCATTACCCACTGCTGAGTATAGATCTCCTCCCTTTTGTGCCATGTTTCCCTAGTCCGTGCGAGTCTCATCAAGGTCTTCCTCGGGATCTTCTACAGGTCGTCCATCCACCTGGTTCATCGGTCTGTCAACGCTCTTTCTGCCGTTTCTCGGCAACCATTCCATTAGGGCTCTGCTACACCTGCCATCACCACATCTAGCCGAGTGTCTTGCCTCCATTTCAGAGCCGCTACGCGTAGTTCTCCGTCTTGAATCTATATTTTCAAATGAAGCAAAAAGTAGGTTACGAGTGCAAATATCATGATTTATTTTATTAAATCTTGCACGTTATTTTGAATAGGTATAACCATCTAGGTGTCTCCCAACGTGTAAGACTTCCTGGAACCTGTTTTCTATTGATACCGGCACCTCTTTAATCAGAAATATATCATCGCTTGGCCGTCGAAAAATAATTGTCAAAATTATTCACAAATAGCTCTAATAAAGTACTATGGACTAACAATATTAACTCTTTGGAAAACCTACATTGTCACATCTAGTATATGGGCGTTTATTTTAGTTGTGAACATTAATTAGAACTAACTATATACAGAGGAAAAAATAAAATAAAATGTAGGAACAAATCATTGGGCATCAAAAAATTCATCCGCATCGCTGTCAGTGGGAAAGGTGCCCAAAAGGCTGGCAGCATTGCCACGTTGTATGGCAATGCTAATTCTTTGGCCTAAAAATTGGCCAACCCTTTGGTCACGTGAAGAGTCGACCAACCGCTTGGCGATGTCCCGGAATAATCGATGAGCACTCGGACCCCATGGCCCTAGTGTTTCAACCCCAAACGGTTCAAAAATATAGCTACCGGTAAGGTTTTTATATTTGCGCCGCTTGAGGTTTTCTGCACCTGCAGCAGCCGCCCCAGCACAACTCGCCGTGCTAGGAAGATGGGATGGCGCGAGGGTGTCGACACAGGTTGCGTCCCACACCAAAGGCCTACCCAACTTCCAAGGCATTATGGTCATTCCGTCTGGCCTCTTCCCACCGTCGCGTGCCAAGCCATTGGGTTCTAAAACATCTAGTATATGTAATATGTGGTCACATCAAAATATCAGTGAAGTAACCTTACTGCAATAATTCTGATCGCGAATACTTTGCACAAGTATCTCAGTTTGCACCAAAGTTGATTTACAGATACTTGGTAAGTAGATGTATTCTGAGAACCGCATTAAGATTTTCACACAAAAATTGAAAAAAAAAACAAAAAAAGTAGGGGTTCCCCATACTCAGAACTGAAATTCAAAAAAAATTTTTTCATCAAACCAATACGTGTGGGGTATCTATAGGTCTTTAAAAATAATATTGAGGTTTTTAATATCATTTTTTTGCTAAACTGAATAGTTTGCGCGAGAGACACTTCCAAAGTGATAAAATGTGTGTAACTTCTAAAATAAGAAAATGATAAAACTTAAAAATATATGATGTACATTACTATGTAAACTTCCACCGAAAAGTCATAAATCGTAAACCGCAATTTACCTTTCATTCAATGTTACTTGCTGCTACGGAACCCTTCATGGGCGAGTCCAACTCGCACTTGGCCGCTTTTTTTTTCAGGAATACACCCTTATAATAATAATAAATAATAATAATAAATTCATTTATTTCAGGTAAAAATAACACCCATAGACACACCCAAATTAATAAATAAGATCAATAACATAAAATACAATAAAATCCAAGATCAATTAAAACAAAATAAAATAAAATGACAGTAAATTATGTTAAATCGAAAATAATTTAAAAAAAAAACAATGAAAACAAAATAAATCAAATTAAATTAAATCAAATAATATCAGAAATAAATACATATTACATACATAACAAGCACAGACAAAAACGAACACTCACACAGTAACAATATGTCTGCTGCAGCATTGCCGGATGTAAGGGCAATCCAGTCTGTTGGCAATCATCGCCAGTACGGTGTTGGGGCTGCCCCACTACACTAGATAACAAACACACACTAACACTATATTTCAAAATTCATTATTCAATTAATTAAGGTGACGATCGACTTTTAATGATTTTATACTGACGATCACGTCTAAACGAGTAGTGTTAATGATTAGAAAAAAAACGTGTTAAATTAGAGCATTTTTTTAATAATTAAATCTGTGAATATTTTAGATTATGTTTATATTACATAGTGTAATTTATTTGTAAAGTTATGTCTGACGCGGATAAAAAACTGAGAATCACGCAAAAACTATCAAGCGTATTTTTCTGGAACCTTCACCATTAGATAATTTAATTGTTTATCTTTTAGTATACATTTTTATTAAAATAACTTTTGTTTTATGTATAAATATAATATAAATTAATAATGCGTTTAATTTGGGACAGCGCTCCTTGATGGGCGAGTCTTATTACAGGCTGGACGTACGACGCATTGCGTGAGCTCAGCACAGAACACGCAAACTAACCACTCAAGGCCATTGTCTTAATTATATCTTTATTAAATGATTACAAAACAATAAATATTACATTAAATTACAACAAAGGAATAAATAAGTATTATTTTAGCTGGAATATTAAATGCCGTAAACGAAGAAATGGATTACCTCGTATATGACTTTCAATATTCCATTTTCAGATATATGTATTCGGTTTAAACCTTCCTTAACAAACTATGGAAACTTTGCCAAACGAAAGCCTACCTAAAAGCACTGCACTTTGTACCCAAGTAAAACATATTCAACCCTAACACTACTACTTGACCCCTTACACAACTCGACCCCTTTTTGCATAAAACCATGAGATAACAAGCTTCAAACGCCGAGTAGCGTTTCTTATTCAAACTATTAAGTATCTTTCATACCTACGCGTTATATTTAAGGCAAAACCCGTAGTATATTAAATGGGATTATACTGTCAAGGGATTCTGTAACCCTCTACTCACCTTGAGACATTCTTATTGGGTTCAGAGGGGGTTAGTTTGGCGAGCATTAGAATTTGTAATTTTACTGATAACTGTGATTTCCATAATGGCACTTAGCTAATATTAAGGTTGTTTTATTTTGGAATGAAACTGTATTTTGGGTTATTGTAAGTGTTTTCAGTAAGTAATTCGTTATCTGAAACAATAAATAGTAATGAACCAAAGTATACAAGGTGGCAGGGACATCGACGCGAAAACTGTTACCATGGATTCATGCTGAACACCCCCCTTTTTTATTTTTTTGGGTGGGAAATTATCAAATAACTTCTCCCGCTCTGGGTGGAGCGGGAGGGCGTGTCAGATTCTTACTGACTAAAACCCACCCGTGTTCTTTCAGTCGCTATGTTGCCGGGAGGCCACGATTTCCCTTTCGGCCTTATTCGCAACCCCGGCAGGCATTGGCCCTAGCGGACCCCGTCAATCGTCAATTCTACTGACATCTCTTTGAGGCGCACGTGGGAACACAACGCGCCATCGACCCGGGCTTGGTCCTTATCGGACGGCGAGCTACCCATTACTCACCGTCCGCAAGCCTACGCCTACGGTGGCCGGAAATCTGCCTGTGATTCCCGACGCCCTGGGCGTCTCCTCCTGCGGCGATAAGGGGCACGAGGGCGCGAAATTTGCCTCTCCCTCACGCGTTCCGCCTCCTCCTTCGTGAGTATTACCGCTTCGCAGAAGGAGGTGACGGCTTCCCATTTCCTCTCGCTCCGTACCATGGCCTGAACCACTGCCGGACGCGAGAGAGGACACGGGACACGAGGACACGGCGTTGCTCCGCCCAAGCCGGGCAGACCTCCACCGTATGCTCCACCGTGTCTTCCGGGCGATCCACACAATGGTGACACCCGGGCGTTTCCTCCCGCTTTATCCTGAACAGGAACCTCCCGAAACAGCCGTGTCCGGTGAGGACCTGCGTCAGGCGGAAGGTGAGGACGCCGTGGCGCCTCTCTAGCCACTCCTCGAAGAGGGGTCTTATCGCCGCAATTGTGGCGTGCCCAATGCTGAACACCCCCTGAGTTGAAATTTTTAGTAGGTTATTTTTTTAAAAAAATCTGCTGTTACATACATATTGACCGCGTAGGTATTGGCTCTTTTCTATGAAACAGCAATGTTTTTTTAATAACCGACGAAAAATTTCAACGCAAGTGTGTTCAGAATCATATACTTACTAAAGCCATGGTAACAGTTTTCGCGTCGATGTCCATGCCACCCTGTATTTATCCAAGTCGTTCCTAATAATATGCACGTTACTCTTAAATTTTTGCCAGATCAATACCTTTATTTATGTAATACTTACGTTTTGGTGACTTTAGATCATAACATTCAGTATTTTTCTCTATGTTGTCCACCATCAAAAGTCTCTTCTCGTCTGTATCGTGTTTGCTTAAAAATTATAATATCCATTGGTAAATTCTCTCATAACTTGTTGCTACAAAAGGCATATTTCGCCGGTAAAGTGATTTTAGGTTTTTCTGTTAGGCATTTCTCAGCAGCAGCCCGAAGTTTGTATTTGTGCCCGGTTGATGGCAATAGGCTCGCCTCCTATTACATGGGACTTAAACATAACTGGCGAAATGTAGGTGTACTATATATACCTCTGCCTAACCCTTTGGAAAAACCAGACGTGATGTTAAGTTATATTTGTAGAAAACTTGTTACCTAATCTCAAAACCCGTGTGTCTCAAGACGAAAGGTCTCAGCATTACTCTGTTCAGGTATAATTTCAGTGTATATTAATTAACAGAAACCTCTAAAGTCCATTAAAATAATACAACCTCCTTCATACCTCCATTCATTATAATGTGATTTTTATACTTCTTTTTTTAAATGGCTTCAGGTCACAATAGGTTATACATTTTCATTATGGTTTATTTTTATTTTTATTTTTTATTTCTACGATGTCGTAGTGAAAATATTATGTAGCCAGTCAGGAAGGTTGGATGTCGTGATTGGCTGACTAAAATAATAGCAGCCAATCAAAATTATTTTTAACCGACTTGTAAAAGGAGGAGGTTCTCAATTCGACTGTATGTTTTTTTTTTTTTAATGTTTGTTACACGATTACTCCGCCAATTATGAATAGATTTTGATGATTCTTTTTTTGTTTGGTAGATCATACTTCAGAGGTGGTCCCATATAAATTTTATTAACTTTGCTTGGTTAGTTTTTGAGTTAGCTTCAATAATACGTATTTTTTCCCCACTTAGCATGTAGATGATATGATAACTTCGTGTCACTGTTATTTACATAGCAGGTAGTGGTATTCGAATTTGTGTGGTGTAGGTACCACAACTAAAAAGTGAAAAATAAAAACTTTTTACAATTTTTTTTTATTATTTCGGAAGTCGGTGACAAAGAACGAAAATTCAAAACCAAAGACACCGACTTCCGAAATTTAAAGTTATTTTTCACTTTGTAGTGTTTTTTTTTTGAAGTCGGTTGTTTTTTTTTATGAGATTTGGTCACAAGCTCAGACCAAATAAAAATGAAAGCCAGCGCTAGAGATGGGTAGCACACTGTTTTAAAATGAAGATCGTGCGAGGCACTCATTTTACAAAGTGTGCTAGCACACTGTCATACCACGAATGAGGCAAGGTTGCGGTGGCCTGTGAGAACGTACGTGCTGTGATTGTGTAAGTGAAGCGCATGACTCGCCCGACTCGCCGCGCGAGTCGGGAGTGTGGTGTGTAGCTACGACAACACGACACGGTACACATACACAGTAGAGTAGGCACACGCGGAGACTAATCGGTTGAGCGTGTCAGAAAGAGGAATAGAGACTATATGTATAGATCATGATATTCCCTATCTTAGTAAGTTTTGAGTGTCAGAATGGTTACTAGTTAATTATTATGTATGTAGGTGTCTTTGAATACTTGTGTGTAGGGAAAGGATTATATGAAGAAAAGCACATAAAGACAAGACTAGGCATTTATTTCAGTTCGGCTTGTCAATAAATAGGTAGGTATCGTTAATGAGAAAGCTAGTTGTCCGTTCCAAAACTAGGTCATCATGGAGAAAGAAGGACAAGAAAACTCCACGGTAGCTTGTTTTTAAAGTATTACACATTCTGTTACATTGGCATAAATCATTGTTACCTATCTCATTAATCTCTTGGGTATTTGAGAATAGGTCTCTCAAAGATATAGCAAAACATTTCAACGAAAAGGAACAGAACATGAATATTTCCTAATTCGATTTAACACATATAAGACAATACATATTAAAACACATACAGAAAAACAGTTATCAGCAATAATAAAGCTATGTGATCAATTAACTTACGTGAACCATATAGGTAGTCCATCTTTCACCACAGTTAAATCAAAAAGTCCCAGAATTGGCGGGTACCCCTATTCTTATAGTCTCCCCATATTACACAACCGTCATATCATTGCCGCCATTTTTTAACCAACCCCAGATGGTCATATATAAATGCTAAATAACATCTCAACTAAGTAATAATTAACAAATCATATGTAGTGGAACTATCTTAAAACTTAATAAGATTATATAGCAATTTAGTATGTATTTATTAACAATCTCTAAGTAAAATATCATAATATAATAACATCTACTGGATGTTCCGAAAATCGTTTCCAAACACCAATTTAACATCATGTTACTCTAAATTGCAATATAAAATCGTGATAAATATTATTAGTACCTTATTAATTATTATATAATCATTTATTGTACTGTTAATATATTAAACATTTGTTTTGATCTCTCTATACCACAAATCATGACTTGTTCGAAAACTAAAGAATCGTTGTTTGTGAAACAGCCTTTTAAGTCACATTATTAACTATTTATAGGAAATACATCTGTCTATGAAATATTAATTAAAGAAATGCAAATCAAATAAATACAACCTTTTTTATTCACAAAACATTAGATTAAGTTTATTAAAATATTGTTGAAATGGAACGTTTCCATACGTCAATGTCATCTATCATTCTGACAGCTGACGTTCATACTGTGATAAATTCTTGTAAACAATCAATAATGTGATCAATACAATTAGATATTCTCCTAAAATCTCCTACACATAATGAGTAATCTCACACGACCATCCATATACATTACATAATTCTATTATCATAAAATTTTAGGTAAAAGTAAATAAGTTTTTGTATTTATTTAGACAGATTTACAGATCACAGGTTTCGTTCGGTATTACTTGTTCATCTAGAAATACTGCGACAGTTTGGAATAAGAATTAAATCGAAGATTAATTTAATTTAATGCTACATATTCCGACAAGCGCGTCAAACTAAACTTACACCTTAACTCCTTTGCTTAGAATCGTAAATAGACTTGCAATTGAGTGAGTGACTCGTTTCGTTAAAAACTCACAATACGAGTACAAAATGTTCTGTGTAGATAATCTGTGCCCTGCGGTGTGTGGTAGCACATCAAATTTAAAAGAGTGAGTAACTCTTTTGATCCAAATGAGTAGCTACAACTGTGCTAGCACATGTGCTGACTTACCCAACACTAGCCAGCGCAGCGTTGCGAACAATACAGTAAAGCATGCCATAACTACACCTGCGCTCTGTGCATACATGCTCACACGCACACATTTACAATCAAACTGCAATCAAACTATACCTCACAGAGTGCAGACAGTCATGTTTACGAAACCAGCCTGACGTCACTGTTGACAGTGCTATGTCTTGGTTTTATAATTGGACCCTGTTAAGCAGAATAGATCCAACCAACATTTTTTTATGAAATTGAGTTACGTATATGAAGAGAATCTACACATCGAGTTGTATATTTGCACAAAAGATCTTGGCGGTCTGATGACATTGCCCTAACAAAAACTATCAGATGATTATAACTTGGCGTGAAATTTTTGTTTACACTTCTAAACTTCAAATCGCATTTACTCAAAACTAACAAAATGTTGGTTGGATCTATCCAATTGATCTGAGATCACAGGTTAGTAATTTAGGTAGCGATATTGGTCCAAAGTGACTAGAGGGGCTGCAGTCTCGACACACATAGCGATCGCTTTAAAATCACAAAGTCCTAAGGGTCCCTAGACGGTCAAAATTGGTTGTCAATCACGAAAAAATCACGTGCTTGTCAAGTATATCGCGCACGTGTAGGAACGCCAATAGGACTTTGCGATCGAATTCGGTCGTAAAGCGATCGCTTTCTATGTCGAGTCTGCAGCCCCAGAAGGCGGACCATTATCGCTACCGAGCGCGACAGCGATATAGCTTATATCTTATTATAAGGCATAGGCCTTTACACCTACACATTTTTATCAGCATAAAAACTCTGATAATATTCCGAATATATTCCAAACTGTTGTTCTAATCCCACATGTTACAAACATAAAAAATGTAATACACAAAAATACATCTTATTGTAAATCCGAAACGCTTTGATATTCGGCCGCCATTTTGGCTAAACGTCTTCAAAAGGACGAGTCGAACGTGATTCGGTTTGAAAATAGCACATCCATGATTTCAGAAAAATGTAGATCAGATACCAACATAATAATATTATTTTGTTGGATTTGAGATATTATGTGAAGGGGAGAAAAAATCACGCTTTTTTTTCTGCATGAGGTAGTGTCATAAAAGGTGACTTACGAATTACATCAAGAGTTGTACAAAGTAAAGGTATGATTCCGAAAAACCACGCATACGGCAGTGCTGGCCGTGGTTTCTCAACATTTCTCAACAGTTGTCAACATTCACATTTATCGCTGTGATGAGCGCCGCACTACTGGGCTGCAACGTTGGCAGTGCGACACTACCGCAGGAAGCGATTATCAAAAGCAGGTATTGTATTTTTTTTATTCCAGGTGTATTTGTCAAAGTCAAAATCAAATAATTTACTTCAATTAGGCACAAAAAGGCACTTTTGAACGTCAAAATTTTACAAAAAATAGAATTGATTCTGGTCGCCCCTTCCAAAAGGTAGTTTTCGTATGGAGAAGAATGGGCAAGAAACTCCACCGTTACGCTTTTAAAATGTTTTACAATATTTTGTATACATTAATTATATAATTGTATGTGAAGACGATGCACCTGGAATACGATTACTATATCACAATAGGTAAAAATAATTAAAAATGAAGCAATAACAGAAAAAATAATTATGTAATGGGTACATGGTGTTCACATATTTACAAGCATTGTAAAAGTAGGTACCTATACGATATTCCTAAAAAAAAGTAATACTAATAAGTCAGTGTGTGAGTTCAAGTAATCACAGAATGTAAAATAAATTTTATAATAATTAATTACACAATTAAATTAGCAACCAGTTTGGTTTTGTCTAGACTCTAAATTGTCCTATGGAGCTAGCTAGCTATTTGAAGGGGGGGAGGGGTGTATTTGGGGTTTTCGACGGGGTCTGCTAGGGCCGATGCCTGCCGGGGTTGCGAAGAAAACCAAAAGGGAGATCGCGACCCCCGGCAACAGGGCAACCGAAGGAACACAGGTGGGTTTTAGTCAGTAAGAGTCTGACACGCCCTCCGCCCCGCCCAGAGCGGGAGAAGTTATTTGATAATTTTCCACCCAAAAAAAAAAGGTGTGTTTTTTTAGTATTAGGTAGATTCTTAACATTTACTTCGTTGATAAATAAATTCTACTAATTGTAAGAACTTCTCCACAAATGTCGTTTTAAAAGCTCGTAAGACTGATTCTGATTTGATTTAAAGGCAGGTTTAGACGAACCCTGTAATGTGACAGTACAGTAAGTCAGTCCACCGCCGTCTTGCAACTGGGCTCATGTGGACACTTGTTTCAACCCAGTCCAGTACTGACTTCGAGCCCACAAGTCAGTCCTATTGACTAACCTGCCCGTCTATTTTCGACTGACTTACTGACTTACCACCGATCTCGTCGACATTAACCCATTGACTGGGTCCGAAATTCTGAGTCACTGGGTTCAGGCACTGCCATGGTATAAACAAGGCATAATATACCGAAATTCAATAAATGATACCGTACAAATAAACATAGGTACTGTAGAAGAAGTGGAGAGACATGGTAAAATTACCTCAATTGAGAACTCGCTCTCGTTTTGACAGCTTATTTTACAATTCCATTTTATTGAGAATGGCTTAAAAAAAGTAATACACTGAATTATTAAATACTAGCGGACGTCACGCGGTTTCACCCGCGTAGTTCCTGTTCCCGTGGGAGTACGGGGTTAAAATATAGCCTTGTTACTCGCTGATAATGTAGCTATCCATTACTGAAAGAATTTTTCAAATCGGTCCAGTAGTTTTTAAGTTTATTCGTTACATACAATCTTTCCTCTTTACAATATTAGTCAGTATAGAATATAGATTATTTTCAGTAAGTACTTTTATGAGCAGTGTTAATAGCCGCGACTTACGAGTTGTATGTATGTTGTAGGTTTGAGCCCAGAGTGTAAATAATTTCATCACCACTGCTCTCAAAACGTTGAAAGAAAACATCGTGAGGAAACCGGCATGTCTTAGAAACGAAATTCGAAGACATGGGACATCTACCAACCCGCACTGGGCCCGCGTGGTGGATTACCGCCCACTTCTTTTCACCGAGAGACCTGTGTCTCAGCAGTGGGAAAATTATAAGCTGTTTATGATTATGAGTAGCTTTATGTCCATAAAATATTATTTCATATTCTTCTCAAACGCTCTATTATAATTCCACACTCAATATCTTCTTAACCAGTAAAACAAGTTCCACGTCACTCCAAAAAGCGTCAACAAATAAATAAAAATACATCAAAATCCTTCAAACGTTTAAGTACTCGGATAAATGATAGAAATACCCGGATATACCCGTTCACGCATGGCCGATACATAATACACGGAAATACCTGTCCGGGTAGGATTTCCAATTACTTACACCCAAAACCGGTTCACATACGTTTGTACCGGAATATAATATTCGATATTACCCACAACCCGGATGTGTTTAACCGGGCGGCGTAGTGAGTGGATACCTTTATGTGATTTTAATAAAATAGGTAATATTTTATTTCTTTTGTAAGAGTTATTTTGCTTTTTGCATTTCGTGAAGAGATGAACATCAAAGATTACACACACACGTATTCAAACGAAAATATTACACAATCTTATCTACTCGTGGGATGTGGTACATTAATTAAAAACTGTTTTACAAAAAATGCAAACGGCTTCCAAACTACAAAGTAAAAAATAACTTTAAGTTCGGAAGTCGGTGTCTTTGGCTCAGTATTTCAGTTTTTTGCCACCGACTTCCGAAATTAAAGTTATTTTTCACTATGTAGTTTGGAAGTTGGTTGCATTTTGTGTAAAACAGTTTTTTTTCGGAAAATAATAAAGCTTCCGAAAAACAAATTAACTTCCGACGATCTGTGGTTGACTGTAATACGATGTGTTAAAATGAATTACTTACCGAAAAATTATTACAAAATTAATCGACAAAAAATGTTGTATTTAAAAAACAAACATGAGCTTATTCAAAATACATAACATCACGCCTTGTTTCCCCGAAGGGTTGGGCAGAGGTGTCAAAATACAATTCTACGAAAAATAATCTGTACTTTCAAATAATAAACTAAATTTCCGAAAAAAATACTAAGTTTCCGAAAACGTATGTTCTGCTAAAATAATACGTTCGTTCATGTTTTTGTTTACGTTTTGCTTTGAAAGGTAGGTTAGGTTAGGTTAGAACTGTGAAACCACAAAACGCACGAGCCGAGCGAGCGTAGCGAGCGGTGCCGCGGCAGCGGCCGGCGAGTGCCAGGGTCCGTTTCGGCACAAGAGAATGTAAAACACCACATTTCCAAAACATTACATTCTCTTGTACCTAAACGAACCTGGTCTTTGTTTGCGCCACAGTTTATAAAATGTGTAAGGTTAATTCTAAATTCATAATAGGTGAGTTACGATAAAAATGACTAAATGAATATTACGTCAGCAAATGCTGTATTGATTTTACAGAATTTTCAGTATTTTATTCGGTCGTTTCTTTATTTGTATTCGCTTAAAAGTTGTCGGAAAATTAGTATATTAAGCAGTCAATTTCATATTTTGAGAATGCTCATATTCTGATTTTTTTTCGGAGGTTTTATTACTATCCTTTTTTTTCTCACTTTTTAGTGGGTCGGTTTGTAATTTATCTAAGTTACAATAGCCTAATATCAAGTGCTTATCTCCTTTTACAAAAGATTGCTTTTCCCGACGCAGGGACTTTAATTGTTGAGGAGTTCTCCAGGTACTTCACCATCAGCTCCACTGCACCATATGAATTGTGACGAGTATCAATTGCTTACCAACCATATTAATGTAATGGAATTGCAACCCGTGAAATACATATTATTGGATAGTTCCGGTGGCCATCTGTGTCCTTCATCATCAGTTCCATATTATCAAATGGTGCTTTCCAAGAGCAAATGCACGAGTTACTATAAAAAATACCCAAATCGCTATAGGTATGCGTGCCTATAATATTTGAAGAGTTCAGAGAGCACTCCGGGAGTGCAGAAAGAAGTGAAAACTTGAAAAAAAATCGGCACCACGGTAAATAACGCGTTGATGTCTTTTTAATGGTCAAAAGGACCATTAAAAAGGTTTAGTCCCATCTCAAAAATGCCCAACGCGCCTAAAGAAGTTATCACTACAAATAAAAAAAACGACGAACTGAGAACCTCCTCCTTTTTTGAAGTCGGTTAAAAAGAAAGTAGCGATTATATCAAGAGTACTTAGGCACTAAGAGACTGCCTAGTTTGTTCAAATGGTGTCAAGAGCGGTTTCTGAACGTGGGTATCAGGGTTGGATACTCGGGTCAGGTTTTTCCATTTGGTATGCTAATGGTTGCGGAGTTGCGGACGGTGAGCAATGGGTAGCTCGCCGTCCGATAAGGACCAGGCCCGGGTCGACGGCGCGTTGTGTTCCACGTGCGCCTCAAAGAGATGTCACCAGAACTGATGGGTTCCGCTAGGGCCGATGCCTGCCGGGGTCGTGGGAAAGTCCGAAAGGGATACCGTGGCCCCTGGCAACATGGCAACTGAAGGAACACGGGTGGGTTTTAGTCAGTAAGAGTCTGACACGCCCGACTTCTCCCGCTCCACCCAGAGCGGGAGAAGTTATTTGACCATTTCCCAAGCCAAAAAAAAAAAACCGGCCAAGTGCATGTCGGACCACGCACAATAAAGGGTTCCGTAGTTGGGATGAATTTATCCTAAAAACAAACTTAACTTTGTTGTTGAAAAATATGTTATGTTCCCGTACGGAATATATGGGAAAACATGTTTTTGCAACTGCAAAATTAAGTTGTTCGATTATTACTCGTTAACTTGTAGAGCCTACTTAGCTGTGATAGTTTTCCTTTTAATTTCGTTATATAAACTACTGCTGTGGTTTTTTTCACACATCCAAAACCAACCATTTAGCTGGCAGGGGGGGGGGGGGCACACTTCACTCTAACAAAAATTAGTACTTTAAAGCTTAATATTTCGCAAACGGATCCTTGAATCTAAAAATGGTTATGACAAATTCACAATGTTTTTAAAGGACCTTTCCAATGATACCCCACAACATGAGTTAAAAAAAAAGAACATTACCACTTTACGTGTAGGAGAAAAAGTAAAAAAATTGATTTTCATAATTTTGTTTTACCACTTTGTTGGCGTAATTAATATGTATACCTATGCCAAATTACAGCTTTCTAGTACTAAGGGTCTCGGAGCTAGACCGCGGACAGACAGACAGACAGACGGACATGACGAAACTATAAGGGTTCCTTGTTTAATACGGAACCCTAAAAAGGTATGTTAATGGTTTTTAAACTTAGTTCAGCAGAGATTTAATGACAGAAACCTAAAATCAACAGCGACTGAACGTCAATTAAATCGGGATGATTCCATCATTACTGGTGGTTTCATTTGTACGCGCAGCACCTCATCAGTATTCAGGTAGTAATTAGTATGCCTTTTCAACTGAAATCAACGGATTTCGGTTGAACTGGGCTCTGCAATGGCTTTGTCATTGAATGACGACAAATATTAATTAACCGTAGTAGAACCAAAAAAATAATGTTCGGCGTACTAACCAAACATTAATGTCAAAGTAAATTCAAATTGCAAGGATGCAAAAAATGTCAATGAAATGCAAAGAATGTCAATTAATGCTCAACGGGAATGAATCTAAATAAAAATTCAAGTTGTCCGACTCCACGTCTAATTGAACACTAATTAAATTATGTACAAAATGCATCATCTAGGCTCCGCTGTATGTCAATGCACTTCCAAATGTAGGGGCTCTTGTACAATGCATAGCTGGTAACATATTAGTGCAGATAAAGTTGGGGAAGTGAGTATTAATTTTTTCTTTTGTTCATTCGAGTATTTAAAACTAAATTCGGTCTAACGATTCATAATACACGCTAGGAAATAATAATTTAAAAGGGTCGTTATCGAAATCGATAAGGCGGGCTAAAATTTGTTCGTAATATTGAACAGCAAAAATGTTTTCTCCCCTTTTTCATTTCATTTTGAGTATCACTACAATTAAGGTACCTATGTTATAGGGGTTGGCTGACAAGCCGACCGCCTGATGGAGTGATGGAATTAATAAATAGCTCTAGTTATCGCCTCAGACTAGACACGGGGAAGAAGGCGTGAGTTTATGTGTGAATATATGTTATACCTACCAGTAATTTCATCGGCACCCACAAAACCGCGCTTTTCAAACTGAAAGACCTTTTCTGAAAGAAAAATGAATTGTGACAGTAATTTCACGAACAAACTTCTCCACAAGTAATTCTACTCCTTCTAAAGCCCTAAAAACTATCTTGAAAAAGAATCCCTCACCGTATTATGTGAAGCAAAAACTACGAGAAAAACTTATGATACACGCGTTAAACTTACAAAAAAATATCCGTATATTTTTTCGCAAACTAGAATGAAATTCATCATTATTCCGGCCCTCAGGCTCAGAAAGTGGGCGGAAAATACAGAAAAAAACGCGAATACAGTCATGTTTTGTATTGTCAGTGTAAATCAAAATAACGAGGAGGCCTACCAAACAAACATATGTAGAGGTCGTTGAACACTAGAGGGGCCGGATAAAAATGTGGTTTATCCGGATTTTGAAAAAGTTCGTTAGTTGAAAGGATTGTTGTGGAAATGAAATAAATTGCTGTGCTTTAAGCCGATAAAGAGGTGATCTCGTTCTGAATTCAATTTAATAGGAATGGTTTTAATTCCTCTCTTGGTATTATCCCGCGAATTTTGCTTTGTTAAGTATCTATTCAGGGATAACTAAAGTGATCTCTGTGATCAACTGATCAGTCATAGTAAAATGATCGATAGTACCATTAAGTTGAATTCTTTCTTAGCTTTATTATCACAGTTCTAACTAAGCATATTATTTTTTAAAGGGCGTTCCTTTTATTCAGACCAAAAAGCCAAACATGTCTAGACAGGTTTAGTCACCCGTCATATAATCTGGTCTACGCATTAGTGATCACGATTAAATTTTTAAAAGGCATTTGTGTGGTAACGTCACTATTACTATGCTAATTCGTATGAATATTAAAAAAAAATATTAACACTTTGAAGGACACGCTATAACCATAAAACTTCTATTGTGTCTTGTAAGAAAGAAAAAAAATTGCGTTTATTGGCATTAAGACAGAAAAATACACCTTAAAACTATAAGAACAGAAAACAATGTACTGTCCTTCAAATAGTTAAAGTCTAGAAACGCCACAAATGCTGTAAAATCAACTGATTTTGTTAGCCTGTATCATACCACTGCTGGGCAAAATCCTCTCCCCATGACTTCCAGCTTTTGCGATCCAGGGCCATATTCAAGGAGGTATATAGACTCGATGTTTGCCACACAAGTAGACCATGACCTGGGTTAGGACATATGATAATTTTTATCCCGGTAGTACACACGGCTACACATCAAGCTATACAAAACCAGTTTATGTTGATCTCGTATTGCATAGGATTTCCGTACAATGCGAGGTCAGTTTATACTGGAAATGTATAGCTTGATGTGTAGCCGTGTGTACGTTTCCGTGGAATAATTTCCGACATCCACTCGGGAGAAGTCACGGGCAAAAGCTAGTCAAGTATAATATAGATCTATATTCAAGTCTCATTGAATTCTTATCGTAACACGGGTCTAGTGGTTGAGTGGCATAAAGGTAAGTTTTACCCGGATTTTCGGCCTAGCCCAAGATTAAGGTTCAAGTGTTTGTGTGCGCCTAGATTTGTAGCTTTTATTTATATAACGGCGGAGAAGAAAAAGTAACGTGTAGGTATTTCAGCAAGCTTGCGTGTTAGTGATTTACGACTATTTCGTAAAAAAAAAAACCATAATGTTTTCTTAACCAAAAACTTTATCTAAGTATAAATTTTATGCTATTCCTGGCTGAAAACTTGTCTAGATAGATAAAATAAATGTGACTTCAAAAGTAGGTATTCAAAATTAATTAATTCAAAAGTACCTATTCATTATAGGACCTATGACCTTTGTCATTGACCATTTTTCTTTGACGAAGTTTAATATAAAGAGATTTGTTTATTCAATTAATGCTTGTAATTTTTTTTAAACAAGTTGCAATAGTTAAAAACATAATTTCGCTTTCGTTTAAATGTTTTAGAAGGTATAAGATATTTAAAAAAAAAATGACATTCCAATATAATACCAATTTCATTCTATAGATAATGTAGATAAGTATACGCTAAAACTCGCACTATCTATCTTCAGATATCCGTAACATGTTTAAAACTTTATCTACCACACAACACAACATCTTGGTATCATCCCTAGAGTAAAAGTAAAACTCATTCACACTAGAATGATATGGCGCTGCGGCATTTTATCGTAGAGAGAGCATTTATCGTACATCGCTATTAGGCGCCAGGCCGTGGCCTCGAAAGTCGCGATGAGGCCACAAATTGTAAGTAACGGTTAGAGTAATTTGTTCTATAAAATACGTTCAGGTGACCGGGCCACATAATATAAAAAAAAAAAGTGTGGCACTCGGGGACTGCCGCGGTAAAGCTATTGCATAGCATTTGTAACCTCCATACTTCCTATTTGTCAATGCTACACTTGGGATGATGACGGATGATGACATAAAACAAAAATTACGAACACATGAAAACATCACGTTGTCATGGGAACCGTCATTATATGGTAGGCGGAGTGGGGGGTGTTAGGTTTTATTTTCGTTACGTTACGGAATTTCTTGATTCGGTCGCCGCGCTCAAAGCCCGCGATAAAAGCTATGCAATAGCTTAAAATTGTGGCCTGGCCTTTTTTTATTTAGACAATTTTGGCTAATATGAGCAACTGAACTATGGCTCCTTCATACATTGCCAGTACCTTTAGTGGTTCACAGAAGAGTTCCGAAGCTTCAAATATTAGCTGTACTAGGGTGTGACAGATGAATGCATTTATATTTATTAGTCTATGGATGGATGGACGGACTGACAGACCGACAGACGAATAAAGTTAATGACGGGGTTACCAGCTCGATTTTTGAAGTGAAAACTTATTTAGGCTCGTTGGGGCATTTTTGAGATGGGAAAATACAATTGAACTCGCAACACCGTGCACCGTTACCGACACTCATTATTGTAAAAGCGATTGTGCTCTTTATTTATATTACGTTACGGATCAATGTTCTATGCAAGTTTTTTTTACTTTAAAGGTTTTGGAAGTTTTTTTTTTTTTGTATACGTGATAGTGCTCTTTGTTTAGATAAGGTTACGGACCAATGTTCTCTACAAGTACTTTTCTTCCACCAAGGCGATCTTGTTCAAGTTTTCACTTCTGTCGGCACTCCCGGAGTGCTACTGTTTTGATTTTTTTTTTTCCTGTCCTCCAAAGGAACCCTAAAAATTCACAACAAACGAGTAAATATCTAAACGGAGTTTCAGCTAACCACAGATTCACATACCAACATCTCTAAGGCTAAACTTAAATTGCTATTTCTTGGCCTCGCCACTTTCGAGGCCACGGCTTGAAGCATTCTATTGCCACCCGCAGAACACTTTAATGTAAACACTATTAAGACTTATTTAGGCCACAAATAAGATGAAAGACGTAGTGGAATTTTACGACTGTGTTTCGCAGATCTATTATGTGTTAATTTGTAAGGGATTTTATAGCTGTAGGTACTCGTATTCAGTAAGTACACACGGCTACATATAAATAAAGCTATACATTTCCAGTATAAGCTGATCTCGCATTGTATAGGAATTCCGTACAATGAGAGGTCAGCTTATACCTACTCATGGGCGTACCCACGGTGGGGTAAGGTGGGGCATCTACCCCACCCTGGTCGCTGACTCGAAGCTAAAAATGTACGTTTAAGTAACAAAATTAATTATTCATAATTATGGAAAAAATCAAAAAATAACCGCGCGAATCAATGCAGTATCGATGAATCGAGCGTGTATGCGTAGTTAGAGAAATTCCTACTACATACTTATTATAGAGTTTAGTTATTCCTGTCCCCCCCCCCCTAAAAAAATATTGGGTACGCCCCTACTGGAAAAATATAGCTCGATATGTAGCCGTGTGTACCTAGAAACTAAATAGCTATTTACTGCAAGGATCAGCCTGACGGTAAAGTGGTAATTTTTAACCATTATACGGCTGGTAACAGTTACTTGGCCATAATGGACTGATTTGTACACATTACTTACCCTATTAATTTTTCAAAAGTGCCTTTAATGTGCCTAATTGAAATAAATTATTTGACTTTGACTTTGTAAAAGAGTAACTTTAAAAAAAGTTTCGACCGAATATCGCGTTCGGTAGGCGATATCGCCTGACGCATCGGTATCGCCTACCAATTCGGTATCGCGTGCCGAATCGGTATCGCTAACGAGCGCGACAGCGATATCGAAGGGCACGTCATGCGGCAGTGCCCCTGCCAAGTCGAGCAAAACAAACACAAAGGCAAAGCCGTACCATCTTTTCTCAAAGCTATTCAGGACATTTTCAACCCCCTGCCTGTAACTTCGTTGTGGATAAAGCTAGAAGCCTGAATACAGTGACCAAGAGGGCTTAGTACTTTTAATTAGGTATATTACCAAATTTAATTTAATTTAAACAAGTACTTTAAGAACTATTGCAGGTCAAAGTTCCTTAATTTTGTCACTAACATACTGACTAACTGACTCACTCACCGATCATCAAAATTCTAAGGTACTTCTAAAAGACACACAAGCTTCAACTTGTGTTTAGCCTTTAAAGCAATGGTCCTCGGAATTTGCCACCGTCGGGTTCCCAGGTAATGGCGGGAGGGGTTCACATCGGTGTCGAGTCGACGATGAAGTATCTGGGACTCGTCCTCGACAGCCGGTGGAATTTCGTCGAACATTTCCGACGTTTGGCTCCCAGACTGGAGCGAGCCGTGGCTGCATTGAAGCGGCTCAAGCGGCCGGGGCTTAACTCCGATGCCGCAAGAAATCGCGGCACAGCGGAGTGAGCTCCGGCGGGATCTCATGGCGTCATGGAGAGTGCGATTGTCACAACCTAGCGCTGGGCACGCCACAATTGCGGCGATAAGACCCCTCTTTGAGGAGTGGCTTCAGATGCGCCACGGCGCCCTCACCTTCCGCCTGACGCAGGTCCTCACCGGAGACGGCTGCTTCGGGAGGTTCCTGTTCAGGATAAAGCGGGAGGAAACGCCCGGGTGTCACCATTGTGTGGATCGCCCGGAGGACACGGTGGAGCATACAGTGGAGGTCTGCCCGGCTTGGGCGGAGCATCGCCATGTCCTCGTGGAGGCGATTGGCGGCAGTGATCTCTCGCGTCCGGCCCTGGTTCAGGCCATGGTACGGAGCGAGAGGAAATGGCAGGCCGTCACCTCCTTCTGTGAAGCGGTAATGCTCGCGAAGGAAGAGGCGGAACGCGTGAGGGAGAGGCAAATTTCGTGCCCTCACGCCCCTAACCGCCGCAGGAGGAGACGCCCTGGGCGGGAATTTCCGGCTACCGTAGGCGCGGGCCGTCCGCAAGGACGGTGAGCAATGGGTAGCTCACTGTCCGATAAGGACCAGGCCCGGGTCGACGGCGTATTGTATTCCACGCGCGCCTCAAAGAGATGTCAGCAGAATTGACGGGGTCCGCTAGGGCCAATGCCTGCCGGGGCAGCAAATATGGGCCGATAGGGAATATCGTGGCCCCCCGGCAACATGGCAACCGAAGGAACACGGGTGGGTTTTAGTCAGTAAGAGTCTGACACGCCCTCCCGCTCCACCCAGAGCGGGAGAAGTTATTTGATAATTTCCAACCCAAAAAAAAAAGCCTTTAAAGCAATTTTTTTTTTATAAGTTCTGTAATTTCAGTCCTGTTTTCTAGATATACCTATGAACTGCTTAAGTAACTTTGTAATCCTATACAAATAATATGCGATTACAAAGTTACATAAGCAGTTCATAGGTTGTCAAAATTAAACTACACTGAAATTGAATGAAGAAGCAACAATAATTAGGTATTGCAACCTTTGGGATCTACCTCCGATGCCACAGATAGACACACAAATCTACACATTTTATTAAACAGATGTCGGTTCAGTTTCAGTAAGTACCTATCGGGGTAGGTATACAAAAAGATGTGAGATCATTAGATCTCATTAGATTTACTGAATAAATTAACAAACTTTATTTTACTAATGTAAAACAGAGTCTGTTAATTTGTATAATTTGTCATCTTTATTTCACGCACGGCAACTTAATAACTTATGATTCAAATTAATCTGCCTAGCCTTTTCCCAACTATGTTGGAGTCGGCTTCCAGTCTAACCGGATGCAGCTGAATACCAGCATTTTACATGGAGCAACTGTCTATCTGACCTCCACAACCCAGTAACTGGGTAATACGATACCCCTTAGTAAGACTGGTTGTCAGACTTTTGAGCTTCTGACGACCCGTAACGACTGTCAAAAATCCACGAATGACAGCCGAGACCAACGGCTTTACATGCTTTCCGAGGCACGGATGAGTCTCGGTATGTAAAGATGGTCACCCATCCACAGACCAATCCCGGCAAGCGTAGCTTAACCTGATGGATCGATCCGTACGGCTGTTACTCTTTAGCCACAAACTCCTAATATCACTAATAATAACTCCTAATAATCACACAACTCATCATCTGTTACGACGCCTCATTGAGGTGGATAACAATTAAAATTCTATTGTGTCTCGTTAATGACAGTTGAAAGGAAATAATAATCTATTATTTTTAATAATATAATATAATAGCCTTTTATTCCTAAACATAGGGTTATAAGAGGTCCCTAAGTTCGGTGTGCCTTTTGGCTCCTCCAATTCCTTCCAATGGATCCTGTCCCTTGCTACTCTCAACCAGAATGGTCCCGCTGTCTGTTTCAAGTCATCTTCCCATCTCCTGACTTGACGACTAGGTATTTTTAATAGTCCTAATTAAATAAAGCGCAGTGCTAATATTAGATAGATTTTGTTGTATGTTACGAGTAAATGTAGATTATATTGCCGTGTGCGATTGCCAAGTCATTATAATTACTAAAGAAATAAAGATGACAATAATTTAGGTACTGCCTCGTTGGTCTAGTGGTCGCAAGCGCTACTGCTGAGTATGAGGTCCTGGGTTTAATTCCCGGGTCGGGCAAAGTGTTTTTGGATTTTTCTATCTGAAATTTCTCAGTAGCGGCCAGGAGTCTGGATTTGTGCCCGATAGATGGCAAAAGGCTCGCCCCCTATAACATGTGACTTAAACATAACTGGCGAAATGTGGGTGTACCTACCGGCTACAGGGACACCTCTGCCCTTCGGGGAAACAAGGCGTGATGTTATGTTATGTATGTAAAGATGACAAATAAATAGGTACTGAATAAATTAACAGACTTGGTTTTACATTAGATCTCACATCTTTTTGCGGTAGAAAAATGCAGTTCGCGTTGTGAGACTTGCATTTTTTTACATGTTATGTTTTTGATGCGATCGCTTACATCTTGAACAGCACCCTAATTGCGTAATACAACACAATCACAATTTGTTTCGATTTGAAACAGATTTCTAATCCATTGCTTAATAAGTTGGAAAAAAAATCTGTTCAACAACGTAATTATCGCCGCACGAATGTTGTTGAAAATGTCAAAATGAAACAAATTTCGCGAAATTGTTTACGAAAATGTGTTACGCAATTAGGGTACAGGTCTTTAGTATAAAATAAAAGTTTTAATAACGAAAACCGGACTACGTAAGACAAAAAGTCAACTAAAAAGGTATAAACAAGACATCACAGACAGACAAATTAAAAATCCGGAGTCACACAATCTGTGGTCACATGCAATCTGTTCGATTTATGCCCAACACGTCGTGTGAATCCGGATTTTTTTTTTGTCTATCTGTGATGTCTGATGTGACGTCACAGTGGCCTATAACCAGCGGACGATCCAGACGCTTCCAAAGATTCCTCATTTGTCAAATCATGATGTGTTGTTTAGGGCCGGCGCCCAGTGACGGTACGGCATGGCAAGGGATTTTAATGCGACGAATAGAAAGGAATTAATTTTTTTAAATTCCAACGGCAACGATGCCGCGATGTCCTTAGGCATCATCATTGAAATTTTAATTTGACTGTCATACATACATACTGTCCGCTCAAGCCCCAGTGTCAAACAATGTTTGACACCCCCGACAAACATTGTTGGACACCGGGATTTTACTTTTTCTAATATAAAATAATGTCTAATGTCCTGTGTGGCTTTTTTATTCTATGGTCGGATAGATATGCTAGTCAACAAAACCATTTCATTTTAAAATACCTGGAACGCAATATTTTAAAAAAAATATTGAAAGTGACGTTCGGGGACGAAAAAATGTCAGTCTACGAATCGCTCCGGCCTTGAAGGTTATTACCGTAATATTTAATTTTTATTGTGGTTTTTGTGTGTAAATTGTTGGGAAGTGGTGTTATTTTCGTTTTTAAGTAAGTAAATATTACGTCGTTGTAGATAATATTTGCAGTAAATAACATCATGTTATACCTATTTTGACCCAAACTGTCATCATCTGTCAAATAGAGGCCCTATTTGACAGATGATGACAGTTTATTTCTATTCAAAGGATAAGTTTTATTTCTATTCGTTACATAAAAATCCCTTGCTATGCCGTGCCGCCACCGGGCGCCGGCCCTTAGAAGTTATCAAAGAACAGATGAACGTACAGACGCCAGCACATCAAGCTACTACAATCTGTCAAATTTATTTAATAGATTTTCAACTGTATCGCTGAACAATAAGGTTCAAAGTTGATTGGGAAAATTTGACAGTTTCGGGTAGCTTGATGTGCTGGCGTCTGTCATTGAAATATACTTGATATGTCTATGGAGTCTGTACGTAAGTATACATACTTACTGGTCAAAATCATACCTAACCCTCATTTTTGCTTCGCCGTGGTCGGGAAATGAAATAAAATCAACTTCTTTTATTTTAGTTGGTACCTTTTCAGTTACAATTATGTTCAAACTGTGTAATATAATTACTTTTTTATTATTCTAAAAATTAAAAAAGACACTCAATCAGAATACCGTTTGGTACTGTAAAAATTATGTGAAACGAAACGCAAACATCGACTTTGACACTGGCTTTTTGAACTTGTGTCATAGTCAAAAATGTCAGTCTGTGTCAATACAAAACAAAATTCGAAAACGAGTAATTTATCGTGAAAATTTCCTCGTTAAATAATGGATGGTTACGAAAAGACGTACAAAACTATATGCCGGGTGTGCTTAACTCGGAACAATGGCGTTAGAATGTTTAGTTTAATTGATAATACAAGTGACGACGGCCTCAGTTGTTACGGCAAAGCAATAACAATTGTCACCAATGTTTTGTTGGGTAAAGACGACAAACTCCCGACTATGATTTGCCGAAGCTGTGTTCATTTATTAAAACAAACTATATACTTCAAATTAAAGTGTGAATCGACCGACGAACAGTTGAAACAACTCTTAAATAAAAATGTGAACAGTGACAATTCAGATCGAAATTTAGAAGAAATTGTGTGTGAATATGTGATGTTTAACCAGTATTTCCCACCAAAATGTAACACAAAATCTTCCAGACGAAACAGTAAGCACAAAAAGTCTGTGAATAAGACTCATTTCATTCATAAAAGTGACCAAAAACCAACTGTTGAAACAGTCAATACAGACATAGATTTGGGTGATGATAGAATGTACGATTTTGACGATTTCATAGAGGCAAAAGATTTTAAAAATAACCTGAACAAACGAAAAGATGAATATTCAAACAAAGTCGATTATATTTTGGAAACTATGCAAAGTTTAATTCATACAGATACAAAATTTACTAAAATGCAACGCACAAAAAGCAAACTAAAAATGGAACACAGTTATAGATCTGTACCAGTCAAGGAACGCAACCTTAAATGCCAGATATGCCTCAAAACCCTTGCTAACCGTTTAACATATGACCATCACATGCAACGGCACAACAACTGCAAATATATCTGTGACCAGTGTGGGAAAGGCTTTCCCGTACTTGCAGAAATGCATATGCATCAAATAGCTCGTCACGGAGTTGGTCCATACCTACAATGTGATCATTGCCCTTATAAAGCTCCCAGAAAACTAGATTTAATAGAACATTTAAGGATTCACACAGGTGAAAGACCGTTCACATGTGAAAAATGTGGTTTAACTTTCCGTCGAAGAGCTATATGGAGAAACCATTTAGTATGTCACATGGAAAAACAGTATAAATGTACATACTGCCCTAGAAAGTTCTATCGGCATGGTGATATGATTGCGCACTGTAATAATGTTCATGAAAGGATGTATATGTATGTGTGCAGTATTTGCAGTGTGACTTATACTAAGACAGAGACCGTGAGACGGCATATGCTTGTTAAGCATGGCATACCACGAGACAAACAAGGCAAAATTGGAAGGGTAATGAATGGGAGTTCTGAGTTTCCCGGTAAAGTGATTTAAACTTACTATTGTTTAGTTTGAATTGATATTTTGTTGTTTTTAAATTATACTTTTTGTACTAAGTATACACAATACTACAATATATTTGAGTTTTCAGAATTTTATTGTAATGCAAATTATAAAAGACTAATTTTAGTTCTTTTTTAAAACAAAAAGTACAAATAATCTTTTTCTTTGTTTACAATTTGAGTGATGATTATAAATGCTTTTCTCATATAAATGAAGCAAGTTAATTTGTAAACAAGTTTGTAAGAAAATGTTTTTTTAAAAACAAAATATTATAAATTAGTGAGTAGGTACTTAGATATGTTTCTAATTTTGACTAAAATATATTTTGTATAGTCAGCATAAAAAGTCAAACTTATTAAATTCTGCGAATTTTTGTTAAATTTAATGTTTGTTTTCATTTCTCTACTAAGACAAAATAATATTTTTTAGACTATTATGTACCACCAAGATATTATGACACAATCTATCTGCATATAATTTTCAAATGAATCAAATTAAACCACTGAAATTGTTGAAAAAACACATGATTAACCAGTTATTGTTTTTCTAATATCTCTCCCAAGGCATTGAGTTGACTACCAAAAGAAAAATAAACAACAATGAATTTATTTATTAGGAAAGGCTACGCAGACTGGCGCGACGCAACACCGATAGAATAATTTCCGTGAAGTTTTCATAGTGTTCCTCCAGAGTGGTATCGTGCGTCACGCCGAGTCGCGCCAGCTGCACGATGAAAAAATAAATTGATGTAATTTTTTGGGGTTTTTTGGAAATATCAGTATTAAAAAAACAGTTTTTTTTGGAAATCTTCACAGACGTAAGTAATGGGTAACGATATTTTAACATGATAAAATAAAATAAAAACTGCAGTGTTTTCAACTCATACTTCAATAATTGACAGTGGTGCCGATTCCCTTGTTCACAAACTAAACTAAATTTAAGTTCAGTGCATCTTTTTCTTTAGATTCTATTTAATTAAGAAAAGGACAGAAGATAAATTTTAGTTTAGTCCTGTCAAATTAATCAGCGCTTGACGTAAATTGACGTAATTTTAGTGGGCAAGTTTTTAATCACGTCTAAACTTGTATGGAGTAGTGACAGGCGCTGATTAATTTGACAGGACTAAACTAAAATTTATCTTCTGTCCTTTTCTTAATGAAATAGAAAGAAAAAGATGCACTGAACTTAAATTTAGTTTAGTTTGTGAACAAGGGAATCAGCACCACTACCAGCGGTCGTTGACTCCAAAAAAATTTACATCAAATATTTTTTTGGTTTATTTTGTTTAGATATCTATCGATGTTTCGCTACACTTGTAGAATTTGCCTATGTCAGCACACCATTAGCAATAGCTCAAAAACGCTTGAACTAAGTAACTAGTGTACGTGAAAGTGGAACACATTACATAGTTTCAGACTAAATTGAAGTTTAGTCTGTACACATTCGTACAAAGTGGCTCGGATCCAAATTCACGGGCGGAACTAACGCTGAGTCTTCATCGTTGCAAATGAGCAAACATAGGTCGTAACTATTCCTTGCTTGTACCCAATTGTGTTCCATTTGATGCTGGCATAGATTGTGTACAGGATGCGAAGAACGATGAGCATTTTAGAAGCGATTATTTTGTTCAATGGTCCACCATAGTTTCGGCCCTTATAACCGGGCGTGGTCGCATCCCAAGATTTGGGAAGGGGTCAACTTGCCCCAGTCTGAGATTTAGGGGGTCCAGGTCCAAATAAACCAGTAAAATAAGTAATTCGTAAGGCTGTCACGAGTTTGGATGATTCTTGGGTCTATCAGTGGGTTTGTATCCTGAACCGTAGGATTGCGTAGGTATTTCTATTGCCGCTATAATAACGAAGAATAAAAATAAAATAAAGTAAAAAATTTAAGGTCCCCATACAAGAAACGTGATTTTTTGTTAAATATTGTACGTTTTTTTGCTAAATATTGTACGGTGCACGGTGGCACGAAACCCTTCGTGTGTTTTTTGTCATTTTTGAAACTACAACGATCATCTAGGTACATATTTTCGGTGCTAACTATTAGTTGTATTTTCTCGTGAAAGTTCGGGAGGTTCCTGTTAAGGGATGAGGCGGGAGGAAACGCCCGGGTGTCACCACTGTGTGGATCGCCCGGAGGACACGGTGAAGCATACGGTGGAAGTTCTGCCCGGCTTGGGCGGAGCATCGCCGTGTCCTCGTGGATGCGATCGGCGGCGAGGATCTCGCGTCCGGCCCTGGTCCAGGCCATGGTACGGAGCGAGATGGCATGGGAGGCCGTCACCACCTTCTGCGAAGCAGTAATGCTCGCGAAGGAGGAGGCGGAACGCGTGAGGGAGAGGCAAAGTTCGCGCCCTCACGGCCCTAATCGCTGCAGGAGACGCCCTGGCCGTCGGGAGTCGCAGGCCGATTCCCGGTCACCACAGGCGCGGGCTTGCGTAAGGTGAGCAATGGGTAGCTCGCCGTTCGATAAGGACCAGGCTCGGGTCGACGGCGCGTTGTGTTCCACGCGCGCCTCAAAGAGATGTCAGTAGAACTGATGGGGTCTGATAGGGCCGATGCCTGCCGGGGTTGTGATTATTGTCCGAAAGGGTTACCGTGGCCCCTGGTAATGTAGGCAACTGAAGGAACACGGGTGGGTTTTAGTCAGTAAGAATCTGACACGCCCTTCCGCTCCACTCAGAGCGAGAGAAGTTATTTGATAATTTCCCACCCAAAAAAAGGTAATACTGGTAAATAGAAAAACACAACTGCTAGCATATTCTTAGTTACCCAACGTACTTGTACTGACCTGCCTAGTTTCAAATCAGTCCATGCACCAACCAAGTTGCGGTTTTGCAGCATTTATAGTCAATTACTGTTGACGCTTTGAAGTGAGTTCAGTTAGAACGGTGTCTTCATATAAAGCATAAAGTTCTGTGTAGAACTTTATCGTTAATTAAGTAGGTCTTTATAGGTAAATCTTAGCTTCGTTTATTGACATCGGTTTTGTTGAATTTCTCTCACCTGCGTATAGTATTTTTATCTCACGAAGCGACGCGCGCTTTACTTGTGGTAATCAAGTGTACAAACACGCTGTGAATGTGTGTGTGAAGACGAGTAGTGTTAGCACATAACACACATACGCACACGCACACACGCATATATACAATTTAATTTTTTTATCAATTCCGACTTTGCCATTGTATCGGACGGTACCGAGAGCTCCTATGCTTAAACAAACATTCACAGCGTGTTTATACCTTGAAATAGCATTATAATAGACCATAAGACCGTCCCAAAAAAAAAAAATACTTTTACCGAGTAGGTAGTACACACGGCCGCACATCAAGCTATACATTTCCAGTATATGTTGATCTTGCATTGTATAGGAATTCCGTACAATACGAGGTCAGCTTATACTGGAAATTTATAGCTTGATATGTAGCCGTGTGTACCTATCTAAGATATTTAACTATTTTTTTTAACCTTTTGCATTCTTCTTCACCACGACCACAAATGAATGAATTCCATTGGTTATTTATTATTGTAATTTGTTCGTCTATGCCGACAGAGAGGCAGTAAATTATGTCACTTGAAATTGCACAGTATTTAAAATAAAAAACCTATCGGATATTATTATTATTAGTATTTTTTTTTAGAACGGCCACAAGGTCTATTTTCTGTTATTTCAAGGTTATCCATTCTTTACCGGACACCTTGTATGTGTAACGATATAGTGTGAACCACAATTTGTTAACATTTACTACATACCATGTTAAAATGGATTTGCGTAGGAGCTCTAATCCGTCGACAAGCAGTAATCCGGCCTTATGTTAGAAGCGTTACAGAAACTAGTTTGCACTCCAAACTCGGGATATCCTAGTGAAACCTAGTGAGTGTCGAGGTGCAATTTCTACAGCTTACGTGTCGAGTTTTGTTCAGGCCGAAAGCGTGTGAATCCTCGTAGTACAATGCAAGAATCTATTGTCTGACTATGATAGTGTGTATTTAGACGATGTAAGTTTCTTGCCTATGGCATACAATACAATTGAAGCAACAAATGACTTGCATCGTCTAAACACTGTTGACGATGCACTGTTTTAACCACCTCTGTGTTCCAGTGGTTAGATCACTTGTCTCAGACCCAGAGATTCGATTCCCAGTGTGGGCAAAAATTTTTGCTCGGTTTGGTTGGTGGTAGGGCTTGTTCTAAGTCCGCCTGGCTAGCTACCACCATCTTATCTAAGTCTGGCGCCATAACAACAATGTTAATAGCATTGTTGTGTTTCGGCAGTTAGAGGTAAGATAGCCAGTTCATCTGTGGTTGAGGATTCCGGGTGAAGCTCGCTTCGACCTTCGGCCTGATCATCACTTACCATCAGGCGAGATGCAGGCCAAGAGCTTCCCCGATGCGGATAAAACTTTTATTGTTGCTTCAACTTAAATAATGGTATGCCACAGATGATTAAATCGCACCGTTTCAATCAGGCTTTACACTAAACTTCCGTACCTTATACCTACATTTCTGACCACCACCATCACCAACGAAATGCCTTTTACGATGTGCATTCGAACTGGATAATAATCTACTCCTCAAAAGGTGTTACTATCAACGCTTCATAATCATCGTCAGCCTTATAGCAGCTCACTGCTGGGCATAGCATAATCAGCCTATAATATTCCCACTGCTGAGACACAGGCCTCCTTTCTGTGAGTAGGAGTTGACCATAATCCACCTAGCAGGTCCAGTGCGGTCACAACATGTCTTCGAATTTATGGTTCTACTAGGACATATCTAGGTCTCTCTAATGCACCAATTCCCACACTTACATTTCGATTGTAGATTAAGAGGAAAATCTCTATCATCTTCCTACTACGACACATGTTTCTTATTGGTTCGTTTGGTTTAATACTTTTTCAGGTTAAGCTACGCTTGCCGGGGTTGATCCGTAGATGGGTGACCATCTTTATATACCGAAACTCCTCCGTGCCTCAGAAAGCATGTTAAGCCATTGGTCCCGGCTGTCATTCGTGGATCTTTGACAGTCCTTACGGGTTGTCAGAAGCTCGAAAGTCTGATAACTAGTCTTACCAAGGGGTATCGTATTACCCAGTTACTGGGTTGTGGAGGTTACATAGGCAGTCGCTCCATGTAAAATACTGGTATTCAGCTGCATCCGGCTAGACTGAAAGCCGATCCTAACATAGTTGGGAAAAGGCTAGGCAGATTGATTCCAGGTACTATATTAACAGTCACGCTATCGTGTACTTTTATTGCTCTCTTTGCTTAGATCATCCTCTGCCCAGCCTTTATAGGGTTCTGTACCCGATAGGTGCCAAACGGAACCTATAACTAAGCCTCTGCTCTCCGTCCGTCCGTCCAGCTGTCTGTCAGCGGGCTGTATCTCATGAACCGTAATAGGTAGATAGTTGAAATTTACACAGATTGTGTATTTCTATTGCCGCTATATCAACAAATTAAATAAAGTTAATAGTTAAACGTATTTTTTTATCGGCGTTTTTTGATCGATCTTAATACGATACGGAACCCTTCGCGTCCGATTCCGACTTTCACTTGGCTAATTTTTTCAACTACCTACGTTATGTCGACCTTATCCTGAATTTGCTTCGATATTTGTGCTATAGTCGAGACACAAAATGCCTTCGCGTTAAAAAAAATATTGACTTCGGTCTATAATGATTTATATTATTTTTAAAAACATTTCAAAGAAACATTTCAACCTCTGTACACTTTTAACTCCCAGCAATGATATAAAATACTCTTGATCTCAATTTCTATATTTACTTAGGCTCAACACACTGGTAATATTGACCGATAAATAAGGCAAATTACATTATTTTGTTGTGAAAGGACCGAAGGCTGTAAGGTCAAATGTCTCCGGTCAAAGGTGTATACAGTTTACCCATGTAAACAAACTCTAAAGGCAATTTCTTGGAATTGTAATTTATAAGCTTTTGAACGCGGTTTTTCGCGTATGATTTGGGGAATAAGTGGTCTATGATCTGGGCAAGGTGTACCGAATTTTGATGAAGGGCAACTACCTACTTATTGGGGTCATTTTCATTTAGACATTAGTTAAATAGATTTATGCGATGGCAAAGGGGACTTCTAACGACACAAAAGCTTTGAAAACTTAATTTTCAGTGTTTATTTATCCACTAAGGCCAGGTGCGTAGTACTCGCAACCGGCGTGCGTGTATGATCAGATGTATGAACGTAAACGAGGCAAAAGGAGTATGTAAGGATCGTAGCAGGTGGCGTTCTGTAGTTTCTGCCTACCCCCATGGGAAGAAAGCGTGAGTTTATGTATGTATGTATTTATCCACTTTATATTGAAACCCCTCCGTGCCTCGGAAAGCACGTTAAGCCGTTGGTCCCGCCCGGCTGTCATTTGTAGATCTTTAACAATAGGTAATCAGAAGCCTGAAAGTCTGACAACCAGTCTTACCAAGGGGTATCGTGTTACCCAGTAACTGGGTTGTGGAGATCAGATAGGCAGTCGCTCCATGTAAAATACTGGAACCCGATCTCAACATATGTAGTTGGAAAAAGGCTACTCAGATGATGAATTGAAATACAAAATAGGTTAAGATCTCAAATTAAATCGACCTATGTGATATGAAAAGGGTTCAGAGAGAAAGTAGCAATAATCACCACTTTTAATACAAATTGGCGATCGCAGTTTCTTCTTAAAAGTAAAACAGAAAGAGCTCGCTGCCCATCAGCTTTACGTAAGCTCTTGGTAGCATTTTGTCTTCAATTTCCGGGCCCAATTCAAACCCGGACTTATCTTTTTTAAATCCCCGAATTTAAATTTTCCGCCTCGCTACTTCGAATTTTACGCCAAACTTCACTTTTGCGCCACTTGTCTTGGCCTCTCCGGCCTTGAAGGACCAATGGGGCTATAAAACTGAACTACCCATAATCTTAATTATAATGATTGTTTAGAAGCATTAACCCGTGTTGATTGGCGATCGTTAGATCTCGGGGTTGAAGTTCAACTTATCTGACCCCATTGAACTACTGTGGTGAACCTACCCCTATTCAGTTTAATTGTAGGGGTCAAGTGTAATGTTATTAGGGGTATTCATATACATATAGGCAATATAAGTTGACTAGATATTATTTCCGGCTATTTTA
The DNA here is from genome assembly GCA_949152395.1 of Agrochola litura. NCBI lineage: Eukaryota > Metazoa > Arthropoda > Insecta > Lepidoptera > Noctuidae > Agrochola > Agrochola litura. The sequence goes on along the minus strand of OX424514.1, from coordinate 18,732,707 downwards.
TTCGCATGATTTCAACGCCCCCTCGACGTTTCTCCCCAGTGAGGAATATTATGGAACCATATAGTCAAATTGAAAGTTTCGGCTTTGTTATATTTAGATTTTGTGATGTGTATGTTATTTCGCTTTTGGGGCTTGTGGCTAAGTAATAATAGCCGCACGGGTCGATCGATCAGGTTAAGCTACGCTTGCCAAGGTGGGTCCGTCAATGGCTGACCATCTTTACATACCAAAACTCCTCCGTGCCTCAGAAAGCACGTTAAGCCGTTGGTCCCAGCTGTTATTTGCAGATCTTTGATAGTCATTACGGGTAGTCAAAAGCCCAAAATTCTGACAACCAGTCTTACCAAAGGGTATCGTGTTACCTAGTACCTAGGTTCTGGAGGTCAGATAGGCAGTCGCTCCATGTAAAATACTGGTATTTTTTATTAGCCGACCCCAACATAGTTTGGAAAAGACTGGGCAGATAATGTGTTATTTCGGTTTTGTACGAGTATTTAACATTTATTTCATGTTGGACTAACCGATTGACTGAAAAACAACGTTTTAGACGCTAATGATAGACGCTTACATACATAAACCTTCTTTCCGTGTATACGGGGTGGTAGAGACATCGACGCGAAAACTGAAACCATGGGTTCAGTACATGATTATGAATTCCTCTGCGTTGAAATTTTTCGTCGGTTATTAAAAAAAATCAGCTGTTCCATACATTTTGTCCGCGTAGGTATTGCACTTTTCTATGAAACAGCTGATTTTTTTTTAAATAACCGACGAAAAATTCCAACGCAGGGGGGTTCAGAATCATGTATTAAACCCATGGTTTCAGTTTTCGCGTCGATGTTCCTGCCACCCTGTATAAGGATCGTAGCAGGTGCAGTTCTGTAGTTTCTGCCTACCCCCACGGGAAGACGTGATAGAAAAACATTTGAAACAATAGGTAACCCTTAAAAGTGTAGGCACCGCACCTGCGCTATCTCTAGTATTGCTGATGTCTATAGGCTGCATGAAAAGCAGTGGTGGCCCAGTGGTAACCCCGACAGGCGTTTTATTTTGTGTAAATTATTCCATCATCTCTGCTCTCAAAACGGTGAAGGAAAACATCGTGAGGAAATCGACTTGTCCTAGAACCAAAAATGCAAAGACATGACATCTATCAACCCGCACTGGCCCCGCGTGGTGGATACGGCCCACTCCCTCTCACAGGGAGGAGGCCTGTGGCCCCCGCCCTGCAGTGGGAACGTATAGGTTGATTATGTTATAGGCGGCGGTAACCACCAACTTCTTCTTCTTCCTCGTGACGGTGGCACGATAGTTTATTAAATTGTTGGCCCAAAACTAGTTCAAACTCAAAGCATTTATTTCAATTATACCATAATTAGAGGCACTTGAAGATCAAAAACTTACCATCAGATGAACTACTCGAGTGTTTGCCCCTCTATGGCTCAAAAAAGATGCACAAAGAATTTCTAGAGTCAAAACAGAGAGTTCATTTGTAAAAGAAGTCGCGGTCATCTGCTTGTATACCCTTCCTTTCATGTATTTGTCAGGCGATCCCTTAATAAGATTAAGATGCCCGATCACATCGGAGGCTATCCCAAGAGAGGAAGGCTCCTATTCCATAACTTTTTACACAAAACCTTTGACAAAAAGTGATTGTTTACCTACGCAAAACAGTTAGGAACTTGCTCTGACATCAGTTACCGTGAAGCAAAAACACGTTTTCGGGAGCATAGATGCCAATAAGGCATCTGTCGATCCCTTTTCAGGCGTCCAGGCTAACCGATTTTACCGACCATTTTTATTTTTGCCGGGAATCAGAATCAGGGAAACAGAACGCCCCAGGCAACCCGATCAATATACTCTGAGACCTATAAAAATCAAGTTAGCTCAATTCACATAATTTCATGATTACATTCCTTGATAGACTTGATACATCATTTTCCAATAAACCGAGGTCTTTGAAATACAATTTTGGTCTCAATAAACCCTTGTCAACGTAGACATTTTTATTTAAATAAAACCGTCGGAAAAAATGGCGCTTGGTAAATTATAGGTAGTCTCGTATTTTTCTCAAATAACGTTTTTAATTGAACATAATTTTATGACAAACATCTCGTAATAAGCGGGTCAATTAACCTTTTGGTTGTCGACGTAATTTAAGGTTGTTTTTCAACTGAAACGTTGAAAGAAACGTACAGAATTCTAGAGGTTAACATTAAATATTCTACAGTCGCCGTTTCGCCGCCGGTTTGAATGAGAAGTACCTACCAGAATTTTTGGTGGGTATCCTAAAGGTAATTAGGACTGCTTTGAATTTCAAGTAGCAATTTAAGACCTGTCTGTGATCTAGAAATGATAGTACCTATTCCCTTCAAGACGAAGACGTCCCTTCTTCACGTGAATGTAGTGAATTTCGATGTGGGATTAGAATGTTCAGTGGATGACTAGAGAGTTTTGCTCAATGTACTTAACACTATACTCCTTTGCTTTAGGTAGTTAATAAAGGTAAAAAGGGTTTTTATAGATGACACTTTCTAGTTTAAAAATTCGATAAAACCAAATTCAAGTTATTTTAGATTCTACTAATGTATGTTAAACTTTATCATTTATTCTTAAACTACTCTTCGTAGATGTCACTATTTGAGCACATTTTTTTTTTAGATTTGTAGTTATAATATAATATTTTGTAATCTGTCTATAGTAAAGAGCCCAAACTCTAAATGTCAACGAATTATAACGTTGCTAAATTGAAGAGTTCAACTGTGATGTAGCATGACAACTGAAGTGACAGGTATTACGTTTACCATTATTTAACTACCTAAACCTATGAAGTATAATTGTAATTATATTGCCCTCACGAATATTTTTTTCAGGTTAAGCTACGCTTGCCGGGGTTGGTCCGTGGAATAGTGACCATTTCTAAATACCGAAATTCATCCGTGCCTCGGAAAGCATGTTAAGCCGTTGGTCCCTGCTGTTATTCGTGGATTTTTGATAGTCGTTACGGGTCGTCAGAAGCCCGAAAGTCGTACAGCCAGTGTACCTGCTACACGGTTGCCAACTGCGTCCGCGACAGAGGCTACCCTGGTTGTCGACCGGCAGAGCTGTTTGAAATTGGGTCGTAAACTACCATCTACACGGTTGTAAACCACCAAGGTCACCTCAGTCGGGACGCGCGGTTGGCGACCGTGTTGCAGACACTTTATCAAAGGGTATCGTATTACCTAGTTACGATAGTGGAGGTCAGATAGGCAGTCGCTCCATGTAAAATACTGGTATTCACCTGCATCCGGTTAGACTGGAAGCCGACTCCAACATAGTTGGGAAAAGGCTAGACAGATTAATTGATCTTACTAGTATTTAGCAGTAAATTAAATTGTTTCTAGGTATTGCATCAAATTAATCACAGATTATTGAATTACGAACAATTCATCTGAACTTTTACAATTAAAACGCGAGAATAATACCTATTCATGTAATGACGATCTTTTAAAATAAGTAAAACAAAATTATAACCCTATTACCACACCGCGCTCACATAATCTTCAAAAGACTAAAATCACATTTCACCCCTTCAACCCAAAATTGCACCCCCACGAAGAAAATCTAAATCACACAATTAACTATTCCTTTGAAACATTCTAATACCCCTAATTACGAGAAAAGCGAGTAAACAGAGCGAAAAACATTCGTACCGTCCCGCATCCCGATGTCAAAGGTGTTACAGTTAACCGTATTTCACCCCGGCAAAAGTAACATGGGGTCTAAATGACCAGGGAGCTGCAGGTAAACGACACACAGCCCGTGGGACCTAGTAACCCGCTATCGTTCAAAGTTGATTGGTGGGTTAAGTTGAGAGCGGGAAGCGGGTTGAAAAAGCCGTTGGAGTAGTTGTTTGTTAAGTTGTCCTGAGAGCCTAGATGAAGTGACACTCTAACGGCGATACGATGATGTAAAAAGTAAAATAATGTATTGGATTAACATAAGCTACCAAAAGCCTTCTATCAATCTTGTTGAAAGTCATTGTAGAATTTGGAAACGCTTTGAAAGCGATTGCCACTTATCTCTCTGGTTACCGAAAGTGGTATCTGAGTTAACCAAAGTCAATACCAACATCAAAGATCGTATTTGTACACGTTTTCATATTTCTACTCGTCTGCGGCGAAGCCCAAATGTGGTGTAATGTTTTTTAGATATCGTCAAACTGTAAAGCCTGTACCCTGGTTGTGTAATACACGATTAATCACAATTTGTTTCGATTTGAAATATATTGCTAATCTATTGCTTCATATGTTGGAAAATGAATCTGCTCAACAACGTAAATAACGCAATGAATGTAGTTGAACTGTCAAAATGAAACCGTTTACGAAAATAAGTTACGCAATTAGGGTAACTGGTCTTAGTGATCGAGTCCAGTAATTCTACCAGGTTTTTTGGTTAGGATCTCTTATGGTTAGGTTCAAAGAAGTTAGTAAATAAGTAGGAACATACTACAACGAAGTACGTATTTCCGTCAATATTTTCGCCTATAAAGTTTAAAAAAAAATCAGACCATCTGTCTTTATGATGTACTAGCTTCTGCCCGCGACTTCGTTCACGTGGAAGTCGTAAGACACCACAATATACTACAATAACTGCCACATTTTTATAAAACTTCTCTGTATAGGTACTACCTACGTACGTTTGTAGTTTTGTTCTCAACAGCCAAAATATACGGGGTGGCAGGGACATCGACGCGAAAACTGAAACCATTGATTCAGTACATGATTCTGAACCCCCCTGCGTTAAAATTTTTCGTCGGTTATTTAAAAAAAAATCAGCTGTTCCATACATTTTGACCGCGTAGGTATTGCACTTTTCTATGAAACAGCTGATTTAAAAAAAAATAACCGACGAAAAATTTCAACGCAGGGCATGTTCAGAATCATGTACTGAATCCATGGTTTCAGTTTTCGCATCGATGTCCCTGCCACCCTGTATAGAGAGTCAGGACTGGTGACGCGGGAGCAAGCGACGTACAGTTGTCCGTGTGAGAAGCAGCTTGTCCTGAGGTCGACACCCGCAGCCTTCAGTGTTTGCCCCTGTGACTTGTAATATATTATGATTACGTTTTATTTTTGAAACCCGCTTCAGCTTATAACTTGTATCAATCGTAAATAACAGATGTTTGAAGTCAAGGGAAAATTATTTAGAAGTCCCTGCAGTTAGACAGTTTTTTTCTGTACCGCTGTAAAAAGTGATAGCACGGAACGGACGTTTAATTTCTAAAGGGAGCTAGAATAAATTCGCTACTAAGTAATTAGACAGTTGTCTTTTTATTTTGGGATTTGTCAGTGGAATAGAAAATAAATACCCGGAGGATTTTTCTAGTAATTTCTAGTGAATATTGCCAATGTGACGGAAAGAGTTTACGTGGGGTATAAATAAGGACAACGTAACCTTGTCAACATATTTAAAAAAAAAAATATAAATTACAATTATTTTTTTTTTGGTGGGAAATTATCAAATAACTTCTCCCGCTCTGGGTGGAGCGGGAGGGCGAGTCAGACTCTTACTGACTAAAACCCACCCGTGTTCCTTCGGTTGCCCTGTTGCCGGGGGCCACGATATCCCTATCGGCCCATATTCGCAGCCCCGGGGTAGGACAGTCTATGGTCACAAGATTCCCTTAATTCAAATTCAAATTCAAAAGTCATTTACTCAAACCAGGCTGAGAATCAGCACTTTTATAACGTCAAAATTACATAAGACAGTCCCCCAAAACGCCCACCCTTCACCACTTCCTAGTGCCTTTCGCTGGGAAGAAGAAGTGGCGCAACAAACTCCCCAACAGCACAGCTTTTTTTTTTGGGTGGGAAATTATCAAATAACTTCTGGAGCTCTGGGTGGAGCGCGAGGGCGTGTCAGACTCTTACTGACTAAAACTCACCCGTGTTCCTTCGGTTGCCCTGTTGCCGGGGACCACGATTTCCCTATCGGTTTTCTTCGAACCCCCGGCAGGCATTGGCCCTAGCGGACCCCGTCAATTCTGCTGACATCTCTTTGAGGCGCGCGTGGAACACAACGCGCCGTCGACCCGGGCTTGGTCCTTATCGGACGGCGAGCTACCCATTGCTCACTGTCCGCAAGCCCGCGCCTACGGTGGCCGGAAATCGGCTCGCGATTCCCGCCCCGGGCGTCTCCTCCTGCGGCGCCCAACAGCACAGCTGTCTATTCAAGTTAGAAAAAAAAAAAAAAGATTCTATACAGTAGTATGCAAAATAATTTACATTACGCAACACAAAACATAATTTAAAATTATTGGTCATATTATGTCAGCTAGCACACGCCATTATACCAACCAAAAACATCGAGAACTCAAGCTGAAATAAAAAATAAAAACTACACGTAAACAGATCTAAATAAAATAAATCCCTTGGGAGTTGCGCAGTACTCTCCTGGCTCAGCCTGGTGCGACGATGACCCCAGCGGGTGTGCCACGCTGCAGACGCCAGGAATGGTGACGGTCGGCGGTTAGTCACGCCTGACCCGTAGTTGGTTCGACGTGCTCACGTGGGTAAATATGTACCCTGAACAGAGTACACGGCAAACGTATATAGTGGTAAGCTGGTGAGTGCACCGGAACTGTGGATGGTAGCTGGAACTTTGGACCCTGGAAACATAACGTCCAGCGTGTCACAAGATGATCAATAGTCATTTTCGCTGATAGCTACAAGCTATACGACAGAATGTATGGAGCAGTTGATTATTTTCGCGATTTTATGATTGGTCCCATTGTAAAAGTTGTTCAGTGAGCTCATGTACCCTTTCAGGCTTAGGGTATAAACTGAGCTTGTATTTTTGATGCGGTAAACTAAGTGCTGAAGTTCTTTGAAGAGGCTAAGAGCTTGCTATGAAGATATAAGACAGCTTGGAGGACTTGCTATTCTATGATGTAACTCAAGGAAAACGTACTAAAACGCCATAACCAAGAGTATGTCTTGCTGTGTTATCATAAGCCTTACTTTCGAACGCACAAAAAGTATGCATTTGTGAATTTTGACCCTAAATTGGCTGCAATAGAGCAACTAGGTACCTATATCATAACATCACGCCTTGTTTCCCCGAAGGGTTGGGTAGAGGTGTCTCTCTAGCAGGTACACCCACATTTCGCCAGTTATGTTTAAGTCCTATGTAATAGGGGGCGAGCTTATTACCATCAACCGGGCACAAATCCAGACTCCGGGCTGCTACTGAGAAATTTCAGATAGAAAAATCCAATAACACTTTGCCCGACCCGGGAATCGAACCCAGGACTTCAGCAGTAGCGTTTGCGACCACTAGACCAACGAGGCAGTCAACCAGGCAGGTACCTATCTACGTATATTTTAAGTTCTACGACGTTATTCGCACACGCATCCCCCGAAAAATTTGCGTTGGTGTCACATTGGCGCAAAAGACCGTCGAGCCATAAGTACAGTAAGCGTTCAAAAGTGCATAAGCACGCTAAGAGTCGTATTGCTGTGAACACGCGGTGTAGTCCGTACATTTGTATGTGTGTAACAGTCAGACGTCTGTGGTGTGTGTCACACACACCACAGAAAACGCAGTTTTGCACTACACACTGTTGTATCGTCGCGGTTCGCGAGCGCCACACTTTATTGTTAGACACGCATCTTACGCATGACCTTGGCCAGTGTATGGCATTGCTAAAATTCGAAAGTAAATTACATGTGCAGATAGCAGAAGGCGTTAAGCGTTGGTCTTAGATTCAAGATGGCTATGGTTCTAATCTCGTAAATCACAGCGCTGTTTTTACAAATATTATTATTTTTGTTTGCAATAATAATATTTTTTTAAATATTGCTGCCTTTTTATTAATTGTTGCCATTGCAATAAAGGGTTTAGAATAAAAAATGCGTGATATGTGATAATAAAATTAAAAAATATTTATTCGTTATATTTTATTTTAATAAAGTGTAGTTAAGAAACTGCTACAATTATTTATCATTACTTCAGCTGAATAAGATGTGAAATAGATGTCTACAAACTTAGAAGCAATTTGTATTATTTTGATATAATTTTGAAATGTTTTAAATTTGAAAAGGTTTTTTTTCACCATAATAATTAAGCTATAAATAAGACTATTAGACTACTTAAAATGTAAAAAAAACTACTGACAAAATAGTTGATTATAAGGTTAAGTATAGGCAGTTTGTTTATTTTAATTATTTAAGATTTTATTTTAAATAGGTATTGGTTGGTATTGAGGTTATAGCTTAAGTATTCATTTTCTTTACGAAAAGAAGATTGAAACTAAACCTCAAATTTTAATCCTAAAATAATATTAAACATTTTCGGTCTATCTGCAAGAAATACGACAAACACCCTATTGAAACGTGCTTAAAAAATTACCATAAATTCATGCAATAACGAATCTGTTGTTTATTAAGTTGGTACGGTCAATATTTTAAGGTCAAAAACGGTTTTCTAGCTGGTCTTCAGTGATGCAAGCCTTCAGAGTGCACGGCGAACGGCTCATAATGACTTGTTTTTAATAATTCAGCAAAATATCTCGTTGGTATGAAACCATTTGTTTCATATTCATTCACCATTTGACGTCGCTGCTACTCGATAATAAGCCTCTTCCTCATATCTCTTAACCCTCACAGTATTTCTCTAGAACAAAGAATAACATTGTGTTTATTACACATAATACCTAATTATTTATTATTCACTAATCGAATTAAACCTCACAATGAATTTAAAACTTTAAAGGCATCTTCTGTCTCAACAATACCTCTGTTCTATCAACAATAACCTTGATTAAGATTTATGTTTAGTAAAATATGAAATATATAAATGATAACACTCACACTTAGTCCGGTTTCATTAGATATTCACTTCACTTTTACGCAGCGCAATAATATTCTCTGATCTGATCTGATCTCTTCAATATATTTTATGCCTGCTTTTTGATAATAATAACCACAACACTGCGCTAAATGCTCGTCACCAATATTATCCACGAACCAACAAAGTTCTATTAATTGAATACTTGTAACAAACTGCATCTACCCCACAGAAATCGAAATAATTTACTTAGTTTTTTGTGGTCTACCTGCTAAACTTTAATATTTATGTGAACAAGACGAATGAAACTAAAAACGAATGATGATTATCGAACTAGTCATTGGTTGCAGACAAAGTGAGTGTGTGTGTAATGTGCGTGTCTACAGTATTGTAACAACTTATAGAAGAAGGTCGTAAGTCAAACCGAAGCGTCAGTCTATTGCTTTGTGAGATTGCTTATGGACTTTTGGTCGGTACTGTACGTGTACTTGCTCATCTATCGTCCACTTTACGATTCACCGTGCAGACGGCAAACGGGACAACCCGCGACGGCAAAAGCCACGCCGACGCGACGGCGACGTTAAGTACTTGGCAGATTAATATGAATGAGTTCTTGGCGGGATACCACTTCTTGTGGGACGTGACATGAAATTATTGCCTTTGAAGTGCAGCGTCGGATGGCGCTCCGCAGTTTCCGTTTATCTATTGCAGGAGTTGGTATCGTTCTTTGATAAATAGTTAGAGGGATTTTGATTACCTTTGCTCTGATTATCGATAGGTAACTACAGAATTCTCTTTATTATTTTATATTAAAGTTCATTTATCGTGTCCTCCTGTTCTAACAGTAATAGTTTTTTTTTTTGGCTGGGAAATTATTAAAAAACTTCTCCCGATCTGGGCGAAGCGGGAGGGCGTGACAAACTTTTACTGTCTAAAACCCACCCGTGTTCCTTTAGTTGCCATGTTTCCGGGGGCCACGATTTCCCTTTCAGTATTCTTCGCAACCCCGGCAGGCATCAGCCTTAGCGGACCCCGTCAATTCTGCTGAAATCTCTTTGAGGCGCGCGTGGAACACAACGCGCCGTCGACCTGGGCCTGGTCCTTATCGGGCGGCGAGCTACCCATTGCTCACCGTCCGCAAGTACACGCCTACGGTGGCCGCTCCGGAGAGTTAGCGAGCAGCGGGAGAAGTTATTTGAACAAAAAAGAAAAAAAAATTGGCCACGGATCTATATATACACCGAGCGTCATCGAGGTGACTATACTCCATAGGTTTAGGTAGTTAAATAAAGGTAAACAAAACAAACCACGTGACGAGACAGTTGTCAAGTAACCGACTAAACGTAATACCTGTCACTTCAGTTGTCATGCTACGTCACAGTTGTACTCTTCAATTTAGCAAAGTTATAATTGGTTGACGTTTAGAGTTTGAGCTTCTTACAATAGACAGATTACAAAATATTGTATTATTATTATAAATCGAACTAAAAAATTGTGCTCAAGCAGTTACATCTACGAATAGTAGTTTAAGAATAACTGATAAAAGATAGCATACATTACTAAAAAAAGAGGAAACTTGTAAAAATCTAAAATTAACGGAATTTTCTTTTAACGTATTTTTAAACAAGTCGTCTATAAAAACCCTTTTTACGATTTGTTTACGTTTATTTACTGGATTACTGGCATTAATGGGACTGGCAGGCACAACTTGAATCAGAATAAAAATAATGCGACTTAGTTCACGGTATTAGTATCATACCGAGTGAAGTATGCTGCTTGCGTTGACGTGGTCTTTTGGGAGGCTATCATTATGGTCCTGTAATGTATGAGTGTGTGAGTAAACTCTATTTTTAACCGACTTCAAAAAAAGGAGGAGGTTCGACCGTATATATTTCTGTGTTCGCAGATAACTTCGTCGTTTATGAACCGATTTTGATGATTATTTTTTGTTGGAAAGGAGATATCTCAAGAGTTGTACCATGATAAGGAAACCAGGATCTGATGATGGTATCCCAGAGAAATCGAGGGAACTCTTCAAATATTTTAAGCACACCTATAGCAATTTGGGTATTTTTTATAGTAACTCGTGCAGTTGCTCTCGAAAAGCATCATTTGGTGAAGTGGAACTGATGAAGAAGACCACAGATGGCCACCGGAACTTCTCAATAGTCAATACTAAGTATTATACTTTAATAAGGTTGCCAAGTAATTTATGCTCGTTACAATGCATATGGAGAAGTGGAGCTGATGGTAAAGTACCAGGAGAACTCTTCAAAGATTAACGTCCCTGCATCGGGAAAAGCAATATTTTGTGAAAGGTGATGAGCAGCTGTTGACATTAGGCTATTGTAACTTAGATAAATTACAAACTGACCAACTAAATACCGAGAAATAAAAACTTTTTAACAAAAAAAAACAACCGTCTTCTAAAAAAACACTACAAAGTGACTTAAGACTACAAAGTACTTTCGAAATTTATGTTATTTTTCACTTTGTAGTGTTTTTTTGGAAGGCGGTTGTTTTTTTTTTGTAAAAAGTTTTATTTGATCACTATGACCAATAAAAGTGAAAAAAAAAAATTACAAAAATAGCTAACATAACCAATTGAATAAGATGAAAATATTTATATTGTTGAAAGGAATGGTTGTTTTCATTTTAAAATAATTATGACGATGACGAATCCCCATGTAAAATGCACTAGCCGGCACTGAGCCCTCGTGGTGGATTATGGGCTACGGCTCACTTTCGTTCCCAGATCTAAGGCCTGAGCCCCACCAGTGGCAACATTATAGGCTGATTTTAATGTTGGTTATGCAGCAAACACAACTTGAAAAATCCAAAACGTATCAATTTATAATAGGAAACAACTTTCCACTTCCTACCTCCAACACTTACTTTCCGTACACCTTCAATGTAACCACAAACAAGGTAAATATTCAGGTAGATATTGTTTAAGATAATAAGGCGCTGTCTCCAACAAACTTTCGAACTATTCGTACAAGAGCCCGCGGGCAGATGCCAGCCATAACTTGGACTCCGGAAACAAGCATGGAAATGTTAAGTATCGCTCACACGGGCAATTTTTTTTGGGCAGTTGTTGCCAAAAAAAACAGTAACGGGAGATATTGGAATTATCTAGTTAAATTCATAATTGCGTAGCAAAAATAAGTTATAACAAAAAAATAAAAAAACAATAAAATAGTTAAATGTAAATAACATATGAAAATATGTATATTATATTTTTTCGTTGGTCTAGTGGTCGTAAGCGCTACTGCTGAGCATGAGGTCCTGGGTTCGATCCCCGGGTCGGGCAAAGTGTTATTGGGTTTTTCTATCTGGAATTTTTCAGTAGCAGCCCGGAGTCTGGATCTGTGCCCGGTTGATGACAATAGGCTCGCCCCCTATTACATGGGACTTAAACATAACTGGCGAAATGTGGGTGTACCTACTACAGGTACACCTCTGCCCAACCCTTCGGGGAAACAAGGCGTGATGTTATGTTTTTATGTTATATTTTATTATTATTTATTAGTAGCTGCGAGCGTCAATCTTGGTTAGACTGGAAGCCGATCCCAATATAGTTGGGAAAAGGCTAGGCAGATGATGATGTCGAGAATTGCGCAATTCTAATTAACTGCCCACTAAAGTGCATTTCAAAAATTGCTTCAATTATTTCGACAACGTAGCTACTTCTTATTGCTGTAAAAGTCATGTACTTATTGCTAATCTAAGTTTTGCTCAGTTTGTGACAATATGTATACCAGCAATATTGATTGTAGCTTGGGATCGCAGTAAATTGCGTCTTATTTGACCAATATTGCCCAGAATTGTGCGAATAAAGTTGCCCGTGTAATCCTACCTTTAGGGGAGAAAGTTGGTATTTCCGTTCCTTACTTAACTACTTATCTTTTCAAAGTTTTAGGAAGTAATTAGCTTGGTCAATGGAGTGACCATGGAGAACTTTGTGGCCCAATTAAGAAGTACGCACGGCTATACGTAAAGCTATACATTTCCAGTTTATGTTGATCTCGCATTGGTGCCGATTCCCTTGTTCACAAACTAAACTAAATTTAAGTTCAGTGCATCTTTTTCTTTCTATTTCATTAAGAAAAGGACAGAAGATAAATTTTAGTTTAGTCCTGTCAAATTAATCAGCGCTTGACGTAAATTGACGTAATTTTAGTACGCAAGTTTTTAATCACGTCTAAACTTGTATGGAGTAGTGACAGGCGCTGATTAATTTGACAGGACTAAACTAAAATTTATCTTCTGTCCTTTTCTTAATGAAATAGAAAGAAAAAGATGCACTGAACTTAAATTTAGTTTAGTTTGTGAACAAGGGAATCGACACCATTGTGTTGGATTTCCGTACAATGCAAGGTCAGCTTATACTGGAAATGTATAGCTTTATGTGTAGCCGTGTGTACCACACTACTTCAATATTATTTTAGTGTTTGTTGGGTCAATGAGAGACGGGTTATTGAAGAGTGATGGTGAGATAATAAAAGATTATCTGTAAATGGTATAAAACGTCTCTTTTCGTGTCTGTCTGTGTGAACTTTTGTTTTTCTAAACTACGCAATTTTTTTTGCGGTTTACTCAAAAAAATTTAGGGTTCTGTAGTCAACAAGGAACCCATATAGTTTCGCCATATCCGTCTGTCTGCCTGTGTGTCCGCGATTTAGCTCTGAGACTCTTAGTACTAGAGATCTGTAATTTGGAATGGGTATAGATATTAATCACGTCAACAAAGTGGTAAATCAAAATCATGAAAAAAATGTTTTTTTATTTTACTTCCCCTACACGTAAAGTGGGAATGTCGTTAAAAAGGTCGTTCAAAAATATTGCGAGTGTGTCAAAACTATTTTTGGATTCAGGCATCCGTTTGCGAAATATTAAGCTTTAAAGTGCTAATTTTTGTTAGAGTCAAGAGGTGGTTAGTTTTGGATATGTGAAAAAATTCACAGCAGTAGTATATAATAACGAAATTAAAAGGAAAACTACCTATCACAGCTAAGTAGGCTCTACAAGTTAACGAGTAAACTTACATTTGCAGTAACTACAATGTTAAGTTTGTTCTTGAGATAAATTCATTCCAACTACGGAACCCTTCATTGTGCGTGGTACGACACGCAATTGGTCGACTTTTATTTTTAGAATTTTTTCGGAAAATTGACATGTATGATAATTATATTAAACTTAAAAATGATAAAGATAAATCTCGATGTTTTGTCAAGTCGTAAAAACTGTGCGAAGCACTGGGTTGCTAGTTTAGAAACGAGCGGCTAGAAGCGAGTACAATTTTAACACGTTCAAATTCAAATTCAAAATATTTTATTTCACATAAACCTACATGGGCACTTGTGAAACGTCAGAAGCTAGGTGCACGGTTCCAATTGGTCGTTTCCTATGGAGAAGAGCCGGCAAGAAACTCCACGGTCACTCTTTTAAAAATAATTGGCTTTTACAATACTTTCAAATAACAGTGTTAATAGGTATGGGAGGACAGTGTAGGTCTTTCAATAAGTACTAAGTACTTAACAAAATAGAAAATGGTCAACAGGTCTACAATCCACTAATCCTACAGCGTTCTCACATTCACAAAATAGAAAAGAATCTATACAAAAGATAAATTAATTAATAAAACTAAAAACCTATTTTAATAAAACGCAATTATATGATTGCTATCACAACGATAATTCAGTTGTAGTTCAGTGCCGGGAGCCCTCCTGGACGGTTCACCTAGTCGCATATGGAATGCCGGGAGCCCTCGCGGAGGGTTAATTTTAAATGTAAGTTTTTCTTAGCGAATACAGCATTATAAACCGTGAAAATAAAATCTGATATAAAATATTTTAAAAAAGATTTATAAATGTATGCGTTGGTTCTTAAATCCAAGCATTTTTTTTGTTTGTTCACCTGCAAAAATATTTACAAAAAATTTAAAAGTTCGGAAACTACTTATAGCGACAAGACGCCCTGAAAATTTTTACTTCGTTTTATAGTGTTTTATAACACGGTTTTAAACGTAATGCCAATAACCGTCCGTGATGGTTAAGTTTACCGCAAACGTAATGCCGGGAACCCTCCCGGAGGGTTCGCTTCCAATATGTGTGGTGGCGTGGTGTATGGGTTCTATGAAAAAAGGGTGGAGTCGAAAGTTTTAAAAGAATTCTAAAAATAGTAAACACGGGCAGGTAGTTATAAGTTATTGGAACTCAACTCCGAGAGCTTCTTTGAAATAACTCTGAAACGGGTCACTGGTATTGATTCAGCTAATTATTTACTTAGAAGTTGTTCATAAAAGACAAGTACGGAGTAGAGAACTTTCTTTTGCTATTTACTTTTAAACTGCAGCGTGACCGAGTTTGTAGGTAGAAATTGAGGCATATAAAATGCTACAGTACGTCAAAGGTAATATTATAACGTAGCAATAATATATGTCGGATCTGGTCATTAGTATGGACATGAAACGAATCGCAAGCGCGCCACTGGCGACATCAAGTGATCTGCCCACACCTGAGGCGCGCTTCTACAGAGTCGTGATGTTTTAAGGCCACGGCGAGAGGGATTCAGCCTCGGATCGCATTGGAGTCAAGACGTCGCGGAACTATTCTCGATTCGTGGTGATCAGTTATTGTGTTGATTGTAATTTGTGGTCATTGTGTTAATTTGTGATTTTAATAAACGTCGTAGCACCCAGTGTGTGTATTATTTAGCTAGTGTGATTAATTTGACAGTAAATTAAAATGTAATCTGAACTGCAAACGGTTTTTCTATTGCGTATTAACCAACACTACCCACACTACGCCCACAGTAGTTAAAATATCGCTGATAATAACGAAAGAGTCACATACCCGTCTCCGACATATATGTCGGATCCGGTCATTAGTACGGACACGAAACGAATCGCAAGCGCGCCAATGGCGACATCAAGAGTGATCTGTCTACACCAAAAAAGGCGCGCTTCTACAGAGTCGTGATGTTTTAAGGCCACGGCGAGAGGGATTCAGCCTCGGATCGCATTGGAGTCAAGACGTCGCGGAACTATTCTCGATTCGTGGTGATCAGTTATTGTGTTGATTGTAATTTGTGGTCATTGTGTTAATTTGGGATTTTAATAAACGTCGTAGCACCCAGTGTGTGTATTATTTAGCTAGTGTGATTAATTTGACAGTAAATTAAAATGTAATCTGAACTGCAAACGGTTTTTCTATTGCGCATTAACCAACACTACCCACACTACGCCCGCAGTAGTTAAAATATCGCTGATAATAACGACAGTCACATACCCGTCTCCGACATATATGTATATTAATTTACTATGCTATATATTATTATATAATATATATTTTTGCCCTCATTTGGTCTGCGGTTTAATTTACCTTAAATTACATATTAATATATCTTGCTATATCTTTCCACATATTTTGGTGACGTAATAGAAATAATATAATTTAACTCCATCTGAGGTCGTTCGAAGATTACTACGGAAAATTTATCGTAATATTTTTATATTAATATTTTAACATGCTTATCACAATATACATAGATGAAAATAATAGGGTTTCGGGGCGCAGAAAAGGTTTCGCAAATTATATCTTGGTGCGTTGCCCAACTGACGGATTTCAGACGACTCTTGTCAACAAAGGTGCTAGTCATTTGTTTTTCACACGGCTTCTAGATCATCCTAGCTAGAAGCTGCACCCTTATTGGACGAGTGGATTGCGGCGGGGGCGGTTCGAAATAAGTTCGTGTTATAATATAATATATATTATAGCTACGTCTGTGATGGGTTTTGTTCTATTGAAACTCGGTAGGTACTACGTTAGGCCAAGTGAGGTTTAAATATTGCCACCGACAGACGTGCAGTGACTGTTATTTTTTTCAAACTATCATCATCCACCTAGCTTTTTCTAGACTATATTAGGACCCATTTCCAGTCTAACTGGATGCAGCTGAACACCAGTATTTTACATGGAGCGACTGCCTGCCACAACCAAGTCACTGGGTAATACAATACCCCTTGATAAGACTGGTTATCAGACTTTCGGGCTTCTGACTACCCGTAACGACTGTCAAAGATCAATGAATGAACACCGGGACCAGTGGCTTAACGTGCTTTCCGAGGCACGGTGGGGTCTTGGTATGTAGAAATGGTCACCCGTCCACGGACCAAATGTGTAGATTAACCTGAACGATCGACCCGTGCTGCAGTTGTTACTTAGCTACAAGCCCAAGCATTTATTAGTTTGCAAACTTGGGTAATTATTAGTTACATGTTCTTTAATTATATTTACATTGATACTGTCTTTTGTTTTAAATTCTGAGTATCTAGCTAATATTAACTAGTGCCTCAGCTTCTGAAGCCTTCTTTCCACTATGACCAATAAACTTTACCCCTCTTTCCGGATATCAAAGGAAAAATCTGAGATGTTGTCACAAATTCTGTCGGGAACTTGTATCTTTGGATAAGTGCCAGGAGTTCACACTAATGACTGATATTCCGTTAAGTTCCGTATCTCGATTTATCCTGTAACAAAATATTTACTTTTTCTTCCACGTAAACTCATAAAGAGTAATTGGAATAACTGAAAAATAAATCTGTTCCCTACATTTGTTATGTCACAAAAAAAATTGATGTTCAATGAGCTCACTCTATCTCTCTTTTTACTCGACTGCTCCAGAAGGAGGGTACTGTTTTTCGAGAGTATTTTTATGTACTTGTACATAACGTTTATATTTTGGTGTTATTTTGTATTTTAGATTTGTCAAAATGAATATTATAAGTATTTAGATTTAAGTCTGACATACACATAACATAACAAAACACCTTTTTTCCCCGAAGGGTTGGGCAGAAGTGTCCCTGTAGCAGGTACACCCACATTTTGCCAGTAATGTTTAAGTCCCATGTAATAGGGAGCAAGCCTATTGCCATCAACCGGGCACAAATCCAGGTTCCGAGCTGCTATTGAGCTGCTATAGATATGATATTTATGAAGCCTTTTAAATTTCCGCCCACGGTAATTATAACGTGGACGTCCACGATAATTATAACGTGGAAGTCCACGATAATTTATCGTCCCGTTAGAAATTATATATGCGTAAATTACCAGACAAGTTTTCAAAAGTTTTTTGTCATGCCTATTGCCTATTTAATCAAATTAGATTTGATACAGCTGTAGTGGCAATCATGTCATTCGGTTTAAATAGGTCCTTATTTTTATTATTTTGTTTATCTTTTTTTTTAGGTTATTGAATGTGAAAATGTTGTAGGCTGTAGACTTGTGGACCATTTTTTATTTTACTAAGTACCTCTTGGTACTTTTTGATAGGCCTACACTGTCCTCCCATACCTATTAACACTGTAATTTGAAAACATTGTAGAAACCATTTATTTTGAAAAAAGTAACCGTGTAGTTTCTTCTCCATAGGAAGCGACCAATTGGAACCGTGCACCTAGCTTCTGACGTTTCATAAGTGCCCTTGTTTATATGAAATAAAATATATATATATATATTTTAAATTGTGTAAAACTTTTTGCTGTGTATTTTGTTAAGAGTGTGTAAGTTTATCAATGTAGATCTTAGTTTTATGAATTTATACAATGCTATAAACTTGTAAAGTGTGTTTTCTTAAACTTGTTGACTTTTATAAAATAAAATCGTTTTTCTTGAAAGATTTATTTACATTTAGGTACTACCTTTTTTAGTAAACAATTCTCTTGACTGCTCGTTGGTATAGTGGTGCTACTACAGAGCATGAGGTACTGGGTTCGATTCCCGGATCGGGCAAAGTGTTATTGGGTTTTCCATCAGGAATTTCTCAGTAGCAGCTCGGAGTCTGGACTTGTGCCTGGTTGTTGGCAATATGCTCGCCCCCCTGTTACATGGGACTTTAACTGGAGAAATTTGGGTGTACTTTAGTTACGACGAAGAAGAATACTTCGTCGTTCCCTCAATGCTGAGGCTCGGTAAATGCTGCCTCTAACAGCCTTCTTGATCGCGTCTGATCATCGTACTATAGTTACACCTCTGACTTACCCTTCGGGGAAGAACAGGCGTGATGTTATCTATACAAATAAATAAAATTGAAGTGTCAGTTTGTTAAGTTAAAATAACAGTTTTTTACCAAATGCATATGAAGTTATATATTGTACATATAAAAAAATAAAAAAAATGGTAATTTCTCTGTTTGGTTGTCCGTCTATCTGTCTGTTTGTTCCGGCCAATCTCCAAAACGCCTGGTCCGATTTTGACAAGATTTTCACTGGCAGATAGTTAAAAAAAAAACAGTGGCATTGCGGGAGTGCCGACAGAAGTGAAAACTTAAACAATTAAAAAAAAATACTCCCAAAACCTTTAAAGTAAAAATACTTGCATAGAAAATTGATCCATAACGTAATATAAATAAAGAGCACAATCGCGTTTACAAAAATGAGGTTTCGGTAACGGTGTCGCGAGTTCAATTGTTTTTCCCATCTCAAAAATGCTCAACGAGCCTTAAGAAGTTTCCACTTTAAAAAAACACGATACATCGACTCGCAAAGAAGAAGAATGAGATTAAACTTAGCATGGATAGGTATTTCTTTACGAGGCATACAGAATTACTAACTTTTTGTGAACTCTGCCAACTGACAAACATTTTTTTTGTTAAAATCTTCGCGGATGAATTAGCGGGTAACAGCTAGTTCTGTATAAATGTAGCAATTATAAACAAAACACCACAACAATATTGCAACCTCCTACTTTTCCGTACCAACACAAACACACTAACAAGATCAAATAAAAAACATTTTACAAAAAAAAAACAACCGACTTCAAAAAAAAAACACCACAAAGTGAAGTTGAGTTTTTCATACATTTGCATCCGCATCCTCAATAAGGAGTTTTCCAATATCCGTATTCTCATCCGCATCCTCAAACCCGATTATCTCGATATCCTCATCCGCATACTCATCCGTTATATGATATCCGTTACAACCCTGATCTTAGAGGTAGATTGCTATGTTTACATAGATCATGCGAAAGAAAACCTCACCAACTGTTGCAGTTCCTGTCTCTTACTGCTAGCAACGAGCAGTTGCTCCAGTTTTCTCTGGCTCCTTGCGCTTATTTCGGCAATGTCGGTGTCGTAACGCTGACGCCAGTAGTCCAAAGTTTTCTCCAGTTCCTACAACAGAATTCTCGGAAGTTAAATAACTGTTAGGTAGTGTCACGCTAACAAGAATTGTGTTACTGAGTAGGTAGGCAAATACCTAGGTACCTACTCATAACACAATTCTTCTAGCTAGGTCGGTATTGATTTTTGTCCTATTTTCAGGAATTTATTATCTTGATGAATTTTTATGTTTTATGTGGAGAAATATTTTGAAATAGGTACTAAGCTCTTCCTAGGTGGGAGCATTATTTAATTTAAATAATTAAGAGTATCTTCCAGATAGGTACCTATGGTTGTGCCTTTGTAGACAGCGATGTTGCCGTTGAGCGCAACCATGTAGGTGATAAAATTGAAATGTGTGTTATTTATCAGAATTCATTTACTTTGATCTGTAACTCAAAAGCTTTGAGCAACTCGTCGTGCACGCGCTGTTCGTGGTCGGAGCGTGGTGGAGGCGCCCGTGGCACATCCAGCTTTAGCTCCAGGGACTCGAAGCGCGCGAACAGCCATTTTTCAGCGTAACATAGCCGTGTGTTCGCATTGTTGAGGTCATCCTGCAATAGAAAATTGATTCAAACTAATTGCTTTTTGTTACAAATAAATCTTATTACAAGCACTTTTGAATTGTCAAGGAGTCGGTCAGTCAGAAAGATGAAGCTAGTTGCCAATTCCGAAGCGTAATAGGTTCCTATGGAGAAGAACGGGCAAGAAACTCCATGAAAACTCTTTCGAATCAAAATGTTCTAAATATAATTCTATTTATAATTCGAAAACTGTAAAGGAAAAGGAGGGCAACCAATTAAGTAGGTAATAAATCGGTGCTACAATGTTGCTTCAATCAATCTGCTTAGCTTTTTCCAACTATGTTTGGGACGGGTCGGCTTCCAGTCTAACCGGATGCAATTGAATACCAGTATATTACATGGGGCGACTGCCTATCTGACTTCCACAACCCAGTTACTGAGTAACACGATACCCCTTGGTAAATGGTAAGACTGGTACAATATTGCTTATCGTCTTTAAATACCTAATGAAATATAATTATTACTTTATGAGTAACTTTAATGACCTCCTCATCCAGATAACAACTCCGCTCAGTTAGACGAAGCTTGTCATAGTATGTATGGTGAATCAATTTAGTCGAATTTCCTGCCCGGACTAAAGCCCACGCCCGATCTAAAACTAATTTCCTGCGAAATAAGTAGCTATAGGTATTTCTAATTTCGTCACGTTGTAATAAAATAGTGTTTGAATAACGTTCCATTTATTTCATTTTCAAGTAAATCTAGGTACCTGTACTAGATAGAAAGAGGGATCTTGAACTTGCGGTGCCTACCAATTCACAAGTAACATGGTTGCAAAGTCCAGTAGGTACCCTAATTGCGTAATACAACACAATCACAATCTGTTTCGATTTGAAACAGATTGCTAATCTATTGGTTCATGTTGGACAAAAAATCTGCTCAACAACGTAAATAACGCAATGAATGTTGTTGAACTGTCAAAATGATACAAATTAGGTATAATCGTTTACGAAAATAAGTTACGCAATTAGGGTACCTGGTCTACACGGACTTTGCCTGGCTATTGTACCTAGCTCTTTCTCACAAATGTTCCTAGAACCGCCTTTTCCACGCTCTCGGTAATGCCTCGGTGATCTGATAATTGTTGCATTGCAAACAGCACTGTACCGAGAAGTAGCAGCATCAACATGCTTACTACTTCTTGTAATTATCACTTCATAGAAATAAACATTCATTTACGCACATTCATTTTGTCTCTGAGAACAGCTACTTTCTGATCAGCGTTGTTTAGCTCCATCGCCCATTGATTTCTTTTGGCGTCCAATTCTGCTAAGAGGGTTTTGCGAGAACTGAAAAAATAATTTGTTTGTCAACTATCTATTATCTCTTGCCAATTCTCAAGTCAACCCGTATTAGTATCTAGATGGTAATTGTTATTTTGATTTTGACTAAGTACAAAACTAAACATCAACTTAATTATGAGACGGCAAGCAGCTAGATCAACATAAACAAATCGGATATTGTGATCAGGCGTTCAGAAGTATGGAGAACCAAGATAAGAACTACGAAATGATTGAGGCATAAATGCATAATCGTGTGTTCTAATATCTACTTGTTTTTTTTTGTTAGGTATGGCATCTCGTTGTTGACCTCTAAGCTCATGACTACTTAACCGGGCTTTCCTGCGGGTGCCTTAAGCTACTACACCTAAAACCTCCAGGGGTTATTTAACTATGCTAATTAAAAAACTTTTTACAAAAAAAAACAACCGACTTCCAAAAAAAAACACTACAAAGTGAAAAATAACTTTAATTTCGGAAGTCGGTGTCTTGGGTTTTGTGTTTTCGTTTTTGCCACCGACTTCCGAAATTAAAGTTATTTTTCACTTTGTAGTGTTTTTTTTTGGAAGTCGGTTGTTTTTTTTTGTAAAAAGTTTTTATTTTTCACTTTTTAGTTGTGGTACCTACCCCACACACATTCAAACACCACTACCTGCTACCAGTGACAGGAACTTATCATATCATCTACATACTAAGTGGGAAAAAAAATACGTATTATGTAGCTAACTCAAAAACTACCCAAGCAAAGTTAATAAAATTTATATGGGACCA
Source organism: Agrochola litura (assembly GCA_949152395.1). Lineage (NCBI taxonomy): Eukaryota > Metazoa > Arthropoda > Insecta > Lepidoptera > Noctuidae > Agrochola > Agrochola litura. Next base: position 18,710,080 of record OX424514.1, on the reverse strand, counting down.
ATTTGGGAGCATACCCTTTCAAACAAAGAAAGAATTTTCAAAATCGGTCCACAAATGACGGAGAAATCGGTGGACATACATAAAAAAAAAAAAAAAAAAAAAAAAACAAACATACGCGTCGAACATATAACCTCCTCCTTTTTGGAAGTCGGTTAAAAAGTAAGTAAGTATACTGCTGCGTAGCCAATCAGAAACTTTTGCTCATTAGCCATTTATCTTTTATCTTTTTTGCGTTAATTAGTTGAGTCCACAACTGCGAGATTCGCTTCCTGTGTACTCTAACTTGTATCAAACGAAGCTTATTGCGTTTATCATGATTTTAGAAGTTGTTGGTGAAAAAATTTATCTTTTTCTCAAACATGCTTGGAAATTCGAGCATTATTTTGACAACCTTCTTCGAGATAAATCGCATTTGCAGTACCGGTCGAATACATGCGAGGGGCGCCCGGCCGGCAATGTTTGTATGAAAATCCATATTTGTCGTGTTTAGCGGTCAAGCACTTATCAAAATTTTGTTTCAGTGCGGCAAGTGGAAGTGCTCAGGTGCGGTTCGGACAAGTGCTGTGGAAATCAGTGCTCTCTCTCAAATAAATTACTATGAAAACTCATCTGTTGTGTTATTTAAAAATGGAACGATTTTTTTACTTCAACACACCATGGCAACCAAGGAGGTAACTTATCAACTTGATAATAGAACTGTAAAGAAGAAACAAATCAACATATTGGCTCGTGAAAAATGATCGTGGTTCGTCATTAATTCTGGAATTTATAATTGATTTACATAGTTTGAACTTCCGCGCATTATTTGAGAAAAGTACTATACAAGCCTTGGCCATAATCAGGCATTGATGGACACACGTGTGTGTGTCTCGAGTTCACCTCGGCCCGCATTTTCACGATCGTTCATCAATGCTCATGTTGCAGGCCGCGACTGTAATGTACCATAAGCGAAAAGTACCATAACTAATTAAAGGATATAATATTATTCTTCATGCCGGGACTACACATACAAGTACACATAATTCTTAAATAGTATTAGTACGATGACTTTAAAACTATGTTACTTGAAATGTTGCAATCAATTTACATGCATAATTAGCCTATAATGTTCCCACTGCTCTCATCGAGAGGATGCCTGTGTCCCAGGCTTCCTCTCGATGAGAGGGTGGGTCGTAATTCACCATGCGGGCCCAGTGCGGGTTGATAGATGTCATAATATATGTCTTCGAATTTGAAATTCAATTAATTTAGGTATTCATTTTCAATTTACTTACCGGTATTTAAATTACAACTTCTTCCACCAAAATAATACAATGAAACATTAAGATAGATTAATAAAACTGACCGAAACTTTCTGTATTTATTCAGCACACACAACTTGAAAACGGACGTAATTAAAAATTTCACCGTACGCCCCTCAACTAGGTACAAAATAAATAGATACAGAGGGTTGGCTCCATACAACGAACGAAAACGCACGCACACATAGACACATTTCACGTACAGCGAGTGCAAGCGCACTCGCGACCGGTATTCGTTTGAGATCGCCGCCCGTAGTGCGTACAAGTCTATGTGTGCGTGCTGTATTTACTCGCTGTATGGAGTCGACCTTCTGTACCTATTATTCTGTGCCTCTTTGAAGCGATGATTTTATTTCAGTGTAGTCAAAGGAGTAATATTATTAATGTGTAGATACGTAGACCTGTGTTTTATAATGTTTAATTAAATGTTGTTTTAAGTTTTAATTAGAGGTTACGTAGCTGTACTTTTCCGAGCCATGGAGAGCAGATAAATACAACTTCATGCTAGTATTTCTCGAAGGGTTGGGCAGAAGCATAAAGTGCACACTTGACCACTTAAGTTGTAAATCTCATGTAATAAGCTGTATTGTTTAGTACTATTTAATGAAACAATTAATATTTTAACTTTACGAGTATACTCTTTTAATTTATTTCTAACAAGTTTTCTTAGGTGGTATGCCCAGCCCCGGACCTTGATTTTTTTTGAGGCGGGGCAAAAACTGCCATCTGCCCCTCCCAGCCAATCTTTTATGGAGATGCGCTAAGTTAGCCCTTGAAATTAAAATTTTCTTAAAATGAAAATTTTGCCAGCAACATATTGATCATATTTTAACGATCGATAATGCGCCAATCCAACAGGGGCGCTAAAACTGTTGTAAAATAGAAAGATTATAATATGTGCTGCGCGTCTCATTTGTTGCAAAGTTGCTGTGTGCTGGGTGGTGCACTTGTCTCCTACGCTTGAATTTGTTGCCCCCTGAAGTTGGCGCCTGGAGCACGGGCCCCGGTTTGTCCCCCCCTAGATCCGGGGCTGGGTATGCTAATCTTATATTAAGGGGGAAGCGTCAGGGTACCCCTCGAAATTTAAATTTTCTTAAGTTTTTTGCATTTTTCAGGTCAGTATCATGCAAAGGTGTCAAATGTCATGATTTCATGAAATCATGACATTTGACACCTTTGCTAACTTATGGAGTTGTATTGCTGATTGTAATGATTAAAATTGAGTAAAGCTATATTTGTTACGGCCGCGAATCATATTTAGATCAACATACAACATGATACTGACCTGCAAATTGCAAAATAACGTAAGAAAAATTGAATTTCGCGGGTTACCCTGACGCTTTCGCCTTAACTCTTATCTGACGTGTATCAATGATAGCTGTCAAGACATTGTCACAATGACAGCTGTCCAACGTCTAGTAATGTTCCATTACTACAATAGCCTTATCATTTTCAAATTCAGACTTCGTGTTACTACTGAAAAATTCCTAATGGAAAAACCCACTCATTTGTACCTGGGACTTGACCCCAGGATCTCATGCACAGCAAGCTTTTACGACAGAACAGTCGGCTTATTCACCCGAATTTACTTACCTGGAATGCGCGAATCGATACTTTTAAATAATATAATTTTTCTTAAGGCGATTCGCACTAAGTTAATTTATTTGTAGGCGAATCGGTTTCTGGAGATATCTATTCGCTTTCAAATAATACAAATAAATTAACTTCGTGCGAATCGTCTCAAGAAAAAATTATATTATTTAAATGTGTCGATTCACCCGTTTCGGGCGAGTAAATTCGGGCAAATCACCAATAAGCTGAACAGTTAATATTATACGAGTAGTAGTATCTACCTAACTACTTTTATACTTTTACAATTATTTAACACAACCAACTATTTACACTATAGGTACTAAATTAAATAACTAACTATACAAATAAATACAAAATCATAAGGACAGTTAGGCGTCGAAGTACTTGGCATCGTTGTCATCCGGAAACTTGCCCAGAAGACTGGCAGCATTACCACGTTGTATGGCAATGCAAATTCTTTGGCCAAAGAACGAGCCAGCCCTCTGGTCACGGTCAAATTTCCATATGTACTGGAAAATGCACACTACGAGAGCTACATTGACAGCCTAGTAACTCTATAAATATTTACGTATTTGACATTTCTCGGGACCCAGGGGTCCCGGACCTTTGGAAGGTATACGAGGGGCCGAAGCCAACTCGCAGAGGCCCCTTAGACGTTTTTAATGAAATGAGGTACCAACCGACGATTATCCCTGTTCGCACTATGCAAGTACAGCCAAGGACAACCCCCGGTTGGTGTAGGACTATTGTAAGATATGGAAACAAAGATATTGGACTATGGGTTTGGGTTGCTAAAGTGGACTGGTCACCTAGAACTATGGAAGGACTATGGCCCCTGCGTGATCTATGTTTTATATGCACACGGATAAAATGGCAGGGGGTGACTTGCACACTCAATCACAGTGTCGTAGCGACAAGGGGGCAACACGTCCTGAGGTACTTATGAGGAGTGGAGAGGTATTCCACGGCTATCAGGACAATCCCGGAAGTATGGTCAAGATCCCTACCAGCATCTTACTGGAATACTTCCTTCCTCCGAGCACGTTTGCTCTTGCGAATCTTCACTCAAGCCGGCCAATAAAGGCAAGAATGAGGTGGGAGTTCTGTTCCTCGTCAGTGTTCTCTCCAGCCGGCCAATAAAGGCAAGCCAGAGATGAGGAACAAGACTTCTCCCGGGAGATAGGGTCCGTGGGGTCGATACTGCCCAACAGCTCGCCACATGCTGCCCTGCGGGTTTTTGTATCTCTCTTGGTCTGGCTCCTTATTCCAGACCTGTTCCGGCAAAGTAAACTCTACTGGCTTAGGCCTAGAGTTCGGAGCACGCAAGCCCCATCACGACGTCAACGTAGAGATATGGCGGTGGAGACTCTATAAATTATTATTATAAATTGTCCTTGTTGTGACAATTTTGTAGACTCGTCGTTCAATCGTTGAAGCAAACTAAATTTATTCGTAGGAGTAAGTATTCAGAATCAAATGTTATTATACATTGAACAGAAAGTAATAGAAATAGTATCGTAGGTGGCGTATAAAACTAACATAAAGGGCGGAAAGGTTACCTACCACTTTACCTTTTCATTAAAAGTTGACAGTTCTACCTACACGTTTTACGCTACGTATCTTATTATTCTGTTATATGACATACCTATGAGCAGTAATGGTAGCCCAGTGGTAACGGCCCCGACTTCCAAGTTGTAAGTCGAAACAGGCTGGCGCTTTACTTTGTGTATTTATCAAAATGGTTGAGCTGAATGGTGCTAATCCATGCGTCATGTTCGTGAACGGGCGCTGTCAGTAGGGACTAGTCATCTCTTAGCTGCCACGGCTTATTAAAATTTTATTTTAAACTTTTTTTTTTGTTTTATTTTTTTATACGGATGCTTTTAACGTTGTGTATCGTTCTCACATGTTTAAACTTCAACATGAATGATGTACCTAACCAATATTTAGTAACCATATTTTGATTTAAAAGTGTGTCCGTGGAGTTTCTTGCCCGTTCTTCTCCATAGGTACCTACTACGCTTTGAAATGGGCAACTAGCTTTATCCTTCTGACTGTGTCTGAAAAGTGCCTGTAATTCATCATCAGCTTATAATGTTCCCACTGCTGGGACACAGGCCTCCTCTCTGGGAGAGGGAGTGGGCCGTAATCCACCACGCGGGCCCAGTGCGGGTTGGTAGATGTCACATGTCTTCGAATTTTCGAATTTTGGGGTTCTAGGACATGCTGGTTTCCTCACGATGTTTTTTTTTCAACATTTTGAGAGCAGTGGTGCTGAAATAATTTACACAAAGTAAAGCGCCTGTCTGGGTTCGAACCTACGACCTACAACTTATAAGTTGCGGCCGTTACCACTGGGTAACGGCCACGAATTGTAATTGCGGCCTGTAATTGGTTTATCTGAAATTAACGCTTTGAGTTTGAGTTTAAATTTGAGATTTCATCTACACTACTCTTAAAACGGTGAAGGAAAACATAGTGAGGACAGCATTTCTTAGAACCAAAGAACTTTTATACCTAAGCCTACAAATAACCAAGTCGAGAAACCAGATATAGCTGTCCTCAAAGAAATTGAGTATAACCACAGATTGTATAACTCTTCATTAACGTTGTTTGCGTACTATATTTAGATATAGCGCTGGCGATAACTGAACTAACTCAATCTCAGTAGCCTTGTTGTTAACCTTTAGGACAAACAAGTACCTATACAATGTAGGTTAGGACACTAAGCAGGTAGGTACAGCAGGATCAACCCGTAAATCGGTACATTGGAGATTTTGCTAAGCGATATGAGGGTGGGATCTTTGTGGCGCTTAAGTACAGTTCATGCCGCTAAACATGAGACTTGACGCACCACGTGGTTTGACATGCGCAGTAGACGATTTATGGGTCTTTTTAGCGGTATGAGATCTACGCCGGGACGTCATCGGGGCGGCGGAGAGAGCGCGGGAGGCGCGGTCAAGTCTCATCTTTCATGGAGCGTATTGTACGTCATCATTATCGTTTCAATCCTGCGGGGTTAGTGCCTAACACACTAATAATCGCAATGCCTGTCATTTTGACAACTTGACAACATTCATTACGTTATTTACGTTGTCGAGCAGACGTATTTTTTTAACATTTGAAGCAATGGATTAGAAATTGTGTTACGCAATTGGGGTGCAATCACCTTACTTTTTTTAAAGGTTTACATACAAGCCCTGTGTTGGTCGATTATTACTCGTTAAATTGTAGAGCCTACTTATAATAATAATAATACTTAGCTGTGATAGTTTTCCTTTTAATTTCGTTACATAAACTACTGCTGTGATTTTTTTCACACATCCAAAACCAACCATTTAGCTGGCAGGGGGAAGACACTTGACTCAAACAAAAATTAGCACTTTAAAGCTTAATATTTCGCAAACGGATCCTTGAATCCAAAAATGATTTTCACAAACTTGCAATGTTTTTAAAGGACCTTTCCAACGATACCCCACACAATGGGTTAAAAAGGAGAGGTACCCTAAAAAAAATGTTTTTCATAATTTTATTTTACCACTTTGTCGGCGTAGGTAATTAATATGTATACCTATGCCAAATTCCAGCTTTCTAGTACTAAGGGTCTCGGAGCTAGACCGCGGACAGACAGACAGACAGGCAGACAGACAGACGGACATGACGAAACTATAAGGGTTCCTTGTTTACTACGGAACCTTAAAAAGGAGATAATGGTATACATATGTAAATTGAATTGAATTTTATCTTTTGCATACCTATGCGGAATTACAAACCATTAAAAATAATTAAATTGTTATGTAATGTATTTTGTTGGTTGTTTTGAATAATAATAATAAAATTTAAATATTTTATTGACATAAAAAAGTTATTACATTTTAATTTGAAGTCCTGACTCCTGAGCTAGGTAGTACTTATGTTACAGGAGTCAAAGGGGTGAAAAAAAATCTGTCTGTGTAATCATAATTTTCAATTTTATTAATTATCTTCAAATTGTTTTAGTTTAAAGTGGCAATGGACCGGCTATATTAGCCGTAGAACCGATGACCGTAGGGATAGGCAATGTTCTTGAGTGAAGACTGCGAATCGGCAAACGTAAGGTAGAATGTCCCCAGGATGGGTGGAGCGACGACCTTCGCAGGGTGGCTGGTAGCAGCTGGATGAGAGTTGCTGAAAATTGAGTTGAATGGCATGCAATAGGAGAGGCCTATGTCCAGCAGTAGACTGTTGTAGACCAGTCTTTTTCAAGGCGTGGGCCGCAAGGCATCAGAAAAAAAGTTTCTTCTTCATTCTTAAATTTTTATTTTTAACTTTTGTTGCTTTAGATAATTCATGCTGATTTTCTTTTAGGTTGGTTCCCAAACTTGCCTCATCTATAGCTGCATTTAAAAACGTAATTACTGTACTGGGAAATCCCTTGTAGCCATGACCCTCATAAATCCATCAATTATACGACGTAAAATTTACTTTAAATAGGTATACATAGGATTCAATTTGGAGGCTAGTGGGATACGATGTCCCCACAAATCCATCGTATCGCTTTTCCGAGGAGCGTTTGGCGATGTAATGATATAATTATGTATGTCTGTTAATTACGTAATTAGCCGATACGTAATTATAAAAATGTTGTTCGTATTTGATATTTATATTAAAATAAAATACAAATTATAAACAATGGAGGGTAGGGGGTCGCAACTTTTTTTTCATACTAACGGGGTCGCGTCATGAAAAAGGTTGAAAAACACTGCTGTAGACTGAAGTCGTAAGAAATTTCGAAACAATGTAAAAAAATGTTAATGAAGTACCTAAATTAAATGAAAATTCATGAGTGAGACTTCTCCAGTTTATTGTATGGTCAAAGTGTACTTTGACAACAAAAGCCGTACCTAAGGACTAAATATTGCTTCAATGTAGTAGGTACTAAGGGTTGTATACTGTCTCAAAGGCTGTTTGTTCGAGAAAAACATGCTTTAAAAACTTCTCCAATATCGAGCCGAGTTTTATATTTTTTGGGTATAATGGTTAGGTGCGTGTTCGTTGGTCTTTTCCGTCTATTAATAGAAGGCTAATTTTGTAATGTGCGGAAAGCGGAGATATGGGTGTTGTGGTGAAACTTGAGAGAGGCCTATTTCTAGGAAAAAACTGTGATTATTGAAGGTAAATTCCCGAGAATATTCTCCTAGCGAGAACTTTTCTTTTAATATGTTGAGAAGAGAATTTAAGAAAATTAAAAAGTTGGATGTCTCTATTGTATTGATCTTAAATTCTCAGTAAATTCTCCCGAGCGAGAACATTCTCGAGAATATTTCCAAGAAAATTCTCTTATACTTGGTAAGGTGTTAATGTTAAATTAGAATTTCTGTATTAAAACAAACATTATGATTTACGAATAGTTGTAAATCATAAAGTTTGCTTTAATAAATTGAACAACAAAACTAGATATGACAGGTAAATATTTAATAAAAACTAAAGAATAATCACATTTCTTTGGAACAGACTTTGATTTTGTAATTTAACGTTTTTGGTCGTTATTTAGTGGTGGCAGTTACATTTATTGCCTCCTGCCAATCATAATTAGAATGTTGCAGAATATTTTCCATGAGAGAATATTCTTCGACCCATCACTTACTGTCTCTTCACACGTCCCGGTTGCCGGGTAGCCGGTGCCGGGTACCCGACGGCTAATTTTATGACATGTGGCATGTACGTTTTATTACGCCCATACGTGTGAAACGCCCTCAGGACTTTAACCCATTGACGTATTTTATAGTGGTATTTAAAAACTTAAAAAAAAAAAAAAAAAAAACAACCGACTTCCAAAAAAAAAAAACACAAAAACTGAAAATTACTTTAATTTCGGAAGTCGGTGTTTTTGGTTCTGTATTTTCGTTTTTTGCCACCGACTTCCGAGTATAAAGTAATTTTTCACTGTTTTTGTGTTTTTATGGAAGTCTCTCCTTTTGGGAAGTCGGTAAAAAAATGGTTTTGCTGGTACTCTCTAAAGGCTGTAAATTTGATATTCTGCAAGTTTCATAGATCATATTTTGAAGGCGTAGCAATCTGTTTAAACATCCCTGAAAATCACTTGTTGAAAGTTACATACGAAACCTAGAACGAGCGGTATATTCTGTAAAAAAACCGGCCAAGTGCGTGTCGGACCACGCACAATGAAGGGTTCCGTAGTTGGGATGAATTTATCCCAAAAACAAACTTAACTTTGTAGTTGTAAAAGATGTTCTCCCATACGGAATGTATGGGAAAACATGTTTTTGCAACTGCAAAGTTAAGTTGATCGATTCAAAATTAAAAAAAAAATTGAAAATTGAAAATATTTTATTTCACATAAACCTACATGGGCACTTATGAAACGACAGAAGCTAGGTGCACGGTTCCAATTGATCGTTTCCTATGGAGAGCCGGCAAGAAACTCCACGGTTACTCTTTTAAAAATAATTGGCTTTTCCAATACTTTCAAATAACAGTGTTACTAGGTATGGGAGGACAGTGTAGGTCTTTCAATAAGTACTAAGTACTTAACAAAATAGAAAATGGTCTACAGGTCTACAATTCACTAAACCTACAGCGTTCTCACATTAAATACATACATTACATAGAAAAGAATCTATACAAAAGATAAATAAATTAATAAAAGTAAAAACCTATTTTAATAAGACGCAATTATATGATTGCTATTACAATTGTAATCAATCTGAATAATTATCATGTCCACAAAAATCACAAATAAAGAGTTGAAATTAAATCGTAGGTATATAATGTCAAATAATAGAATAAATATGTCAAGGACGAATGTAAAAAATAAAAATTAAAGATTAAAATAAACATGGTACCTAATTTGGGAGCAGTTAATAGACTCTTACTTATTTATGCCGTTAATGAGGTACCAGGAAAGCCACATGTGCAGAAGGAATGATTGCTAAATTTTTGAAGGACCTTTCCAATGATTCCCACACAATCGGACAGGAAAAAAAAACATCACCACTTAACGTATAGGGGAGGTACATTAAAAAAAAAATATTTTTTCTTAATTTTATTTTACCACTTTGTCGGCGTCATTAATATATACACCCATGCCAAATTACAGCTTTCTAGTACTAAGGGTCTCGGAGCTGGACCGCGGACAGACAGACAGACAGACGGACATGGCGAAACTATAAGGGTTCCTTGTTGACTACGGAACCCTTAAAACTACCGTGAAAACTTTGGTAAGTGAGTTTGAAATGAGCTGTCATTTCACCTGATGTTAGGAATAATTGACACTATTAACGCTCACTTCTAGCTCACTTCATCTAAATTGTTTCGTGAGGTTTTTACACAATAGGTCGGCAGCTCTTCTCTTCTTCATTTATCATAAAACAAAACAAAAGACGACGCGTCATCTTCAACAGAGCGAAACATTAGATTCTGCATGATACAAAAACAAAACAAACTCAAAGAACACCAGGAACCAATCCACAATGCTACGAAGTAATATTTAATATCAGAAACTCCCCAAGAGCGAGTTCAACTCGCGTACAAAGGATTCCGTAGGTACCTACCACTAATTTACATTATTTTATGATTTGATGTTATAGCAGCCAAGGCTGAAACATGACAGGTAGCCTAAATGCGTAATATACTTACAATGGCAATGCTTTTTTTTTATTGGGAAATTATCAAATAACTTCTCCCGCTCTGGGTGGAGCGGGAGGGCGTGTCAGATTCTTACTAACTAAAACCCACCCGTGTTCCTTCAGTTGCCATGTTGCCAGGGAAACATTTTGCCAGTTCAACAATACTTATTAATTGTGTTATTTGCGTCGTCTGCCGAGCAGAGGAATTTCTTAACCATATTATTATGATTATGAAGCAATGGATTGTGAAGTTCCTTCAACATTCTTTAGAATGTGATGGAAAATGTGTTACGCAGTTGGAGTCATTCTGGCTTACATTATTTTTACCAGACTGCCCTAGAGGGAGGGGTTTTTAAGTGTTTTTAGGGTTCCGTTGCCAAATGGCAAAAAACGGAACCCTTATAGATTCGTCATGTCTGTCTGTCTGTCCGTCCGTATGTCACAGCCACTTTTTTCCAAAACTATAAGAGCTATGCTGTTGAAACTTGGTAAGTATTCTATGAACCGCATTAAGATTTTCACACAAAAATAGAAAAAAAACAAATACCTAATTTTGGGGTTCCCCATATTTAGAAGGGAAACTCAAAAAAAAAATTGTCATTAAACCCATACGTGTCCCGGACTATCTATGGATAGTTCTTTAAAAATGATATTGAGGTTTCTAATATCATTTTTTTGTAAACTGAATAGTTTGCGCGAGAGACACGTCCAAAGTGGTAAAATGTGTGTGTGTGTCCCCTATAAATTCTAAAATAAGAGAATGATAAAACTGAAAAAAAATATATGATGTACATTACCATGTAAACTTCCACCGAAAATTGGTTTGAACGAGATCTAGCAAGTAGTTTTTTTTTTAATACGTCATAAATCGTAAACCGCAATTTACCTTTCATTCAATGTTACTTGCTTCTACGGAACCCTTCATAGGCGAGTCCGACTCGCACTTGGCCGCTTTTTAGGGTTCCGTACCTCAAAAGGAAAAAACGGAACCCTTATAGGATCACTCGTGTGTCTGTCTGTCTGTCTGTCGGTCTGTCTGTCTGTCTGTCTGTCTGTCCGTCTGTCACAGCCAATTTACTCCGAATCTAATGGACCGATTAAGTTGAAATTTGGTACACATATGTATTTCTGTGACCCAAACACGAATGTGTAACGTAAATAATTTAATTTTGAATATAGGTGTCACTTTTGGGGCGCAAACAAGAAAATTAAAATAAAAAGTTTTGCTAACGTTACCGTGTGACATATCAAATGAAAGGGCTTGTTGCGACAATTTTAAATATATTTTTTATATAATTTTAAAATAAACACTTTTAAAGATATTTAATAAATTCAATGAAAATTTACCATTCCCCCCCCCTTATCTCCGAAACTACTAGACCAAAAATTTTGAAAAAAATACATAGTATGGTTCTTTACTCATAGATTACAGGAAAACCTATAAGAAGTCTATGGTCTTAAAATAACATGGTAAATCTCTCAATATTGTGCGTAAAAACTTACATTTCGTCGCTCGGCATCCAAAAGGCCCATCTCTCTAGCTACTATAATATCAAAATATCAAAAGTATTTGACCGTCTGCTTAATACACAAATAAATAAAACTGTAAATGTTCATGACAACCAATTCGGGTTTCGGCGTGGTTTGTCAACAGAAAGTGCAGTGTTGTGCCTTAAGCATACTATCACATACATACTATACACAGCGTGAGACGCCGATTTATGCTAGGTTCATCGAGTTTCTGATCTGGTTGCTTATGACGTATTGTGGAGAAAGATGGAGAAGGATAGGTTGCCAACGGAGCAAACATCTTTAAATAGTGGTATGGTAACCAGATCAATAGTGTACGATGGGCTGGAACTTTTTCCAAGCCATACAGGTTGGAATGCGGGGTGAGGCAGGATTGGCGAGCTCAGCAGCACCAGAGTGGGTTGCTATATAGATGGTATTTCTGTAAATAATATTAGCTATGCAGATGATATGGTGCTTCTGAGCAAGTCAATCTGTGGTCTCAGAAAGTAATTGGTCGCCAAATGTGAGCAGTATGCCAAAACACATGGTTTGATGTATAACTCCAATAGGTCGGAGATCATAGTCTCATGTGGTTATGTACCACCTGTATTACTCAATGGGACTCCACTACAAAGAGTATTTACGTTTAAATATCTTGGTCATATATTGACCCCTGACCTCAATGACGGACTCGATATTGAGCGGGAGCGAAGGGCGTTGTCGGTAAGGGCAAACATGCTGGCTAGCAGGTTGTGTGCTGTCCAGAAAGTCCCTTATTTTGAGCGCCGAGTAAGCCAGCGCGTTGTCGTGGTGAAGCAGTGTAGCCCACGGAGGCCAGTGTTCGGTCGCTTGCTGCTTGCAGTAGTAAAAACTTCTGGCAAACATTTGGTAACATACCATTCAGCATTGATGCTTCTTTGATCTCGTCAGGGTACTGACACCAGATAACCTGGTAGAAAAAAAAAAACTTGCGGTCAACATTTTGCCTGCACTTCTGGCTCGCTTCACTTTGGTAGGCGTTGGTTCATTTTGGTTCAACAGCCACACGGTCGACTGACGCTTCATTTCTGGATCATATTAAAAAATCCAAGATTCATCACCCGTAATGATATCTTAAACGCGCCGAGACGAGCCTGCTACCAATTTTGCTATCATGTCTCGGCACCATTCTACCCGAACCTCCTTCTGACCCTGCGTTAGATTTTACGGTACCAGCGTGAAACTATCTTTCATAACCGAAGATGCCTGTGTAGAATTTCATGCACACTTCCCGATCCAATCGGCAGTATACATTTATATATCTTGACATTTTAAACTTTGCTATTTTTGTGTTTTTTCAAAAACTTTTTTTTTTTTTTATTATTATTGGATGCTGTAGAATGGTAGTAGACCATGGTCTGAACAACGTTTGTTCAAGCAAAACTGTGATTCAAATTTCACAGTGTATGCTGAACCTCTTCATATGTAATTCGCCTATTCTCTTGAATTACATTTTTCACAGCCAGCACTTTTTGTTATGTAACAACCGTCATAGGGCGGCCACTTCTTTCTTTGTCTGCCAAAATTACTAGACCACCCATAAATTCGTTAAACCAGCGAAAAACAGTCGCTTTAGAAGGGCTTTAAAACGATTCTTCTGGTTTAAGTCGACATTTGAAATCGTACAAAATCATCGCGCGAAAATGTTCTCGTTATAAATCCAGTTTTCAGTAAGACAGAGTATTTTGATTTGGTCTTAAAAAAATGTGGAGGGAATTTCGAATTTGGAATGTTATGTTTTTTTGTAATAAGTAGTCATCGTTTTAATTGACATCAAAACCAGCCAGTATTCTATAGACAAAAACTGTTAGTCGCAAAACTTTCTAAGTGACCTCGTAAAATAAGTTAACATAGTTCATAAGTTTACTAACGCAATGAGTCCTTGTTACTTGAATAAAGACAATCTGGTTGATAATTTTTTTTTGAACGACGTTTTCTTAAAATGATACCTAGCTAGATCGATTTATCGCTCCTGAAACCCCCCTGCATACTAAATTTAATAAAAATTCTTGGAGCCGTTTCCGAGAGTCAGATTATATATACATAGGTATATACAAGAATTGCTGGTTTAAAGGTATTAGATTTAGATTAGATTCGTTAGATTATTATTATATTAATACCGCGAATGTGAAATTTTTTACGTAAATCAGATTTGTTTTATTTCATTCTACTCGTTCAAATAAGTGATCCTGCAATTAAAACAAAAACGTAAAAAATTTCACATTCGCGGTATTATATGCCGAGCGACGATTTGCAGTTGGAATGTATGGGAAAACATGTTTTTCAACTACAATGTTAAGTTTGTTCTTGGGATAAATAAATTCATCTCAACTACGGAACCCTTCATTGTGCGTAGTCCGACACGCACTTGGCCGGTTTTTTTTTTTATGATGTGTTGTTACACGCAGATATGGTATGAAAATATTATCTGGTCAGAAGCCTGTACTTTTTTAATTTTAATGACTATCATTAAAATTAAAAAAATACAGGCTTCTGACAGAAAACGAACTAACAAACGAAGTCGCACCATAAGGATTCCCTTTTTACAATTTTTGTACGGAACCCTAAAAAATCACTCCCATTATAACGTGTTACCTAGCAACGAGGATCAAAGTACGGAAGCAGAAACAAAAAAAACCGGCCAAGTGCGTGTCGGACTACGCACAATGAAGGGTTCCGTAGTTGAGATGAATTTATTTATCACAAGGACAAAGTTAACATTGTAGTTGAAAAACATGTTCTCCCATACATCCCAACTGCAAATCGTCGCTCGGCATCCAATACCGCGAATGTGACATTTTTTACGTTTTTTTTTTTAATTGCAGGTTCACTTATTTCAACGTGTAGAATGAAATAAAACAAAAATCTGATTTTCGTTAAAAATTTCACATTCGCGGTATTAATATAATAATAATCTAAATCTAATACCTCTAAACGAGCAATTCTTGTATTTATGTACCTATATATAATCTGAATCTCGGAAACGGCTCCAAGAATTTTTATTAAATTTAGTATGCAGGGGGTTTCGGGAGTGATAAATCGATCCAGCTAGGTTTCATTTATAGATAAAGTAGTTAAAAAAAAATGGTCATCCAGATATTTTTCTTTATTCAAGAAACAAGGACTCATTGTGTTAGTAAACTTATGAACTATGTTAGCTTATTTTACCAGGTCACTCAGAAAGTTTTGCGACTAACAGTTTTTGTCTATAGGTTACTGGCTAGTTTTGATGTCAATTAAAACTATGACTATTTATTACAAAAAAACATATCATTCCAAATTCGAAATTCCCTCCACATTTTTTTACGAGCAAAATCAAAATACTCTGTCTTACTGAAAACTGGATTTACAACGAGAACATTTTCGCGCTATGATTTTGTACGATTTCAAATGTCGACTAAAACCAGAAGAATCGTTTGAAAGACTTAAAATGGTGTTCATAGAAAAAAGCCCTTCTAAAGCGACTATTTTCCGCTGATTTAATGAATTTATGTGTGGTCGAGTAATTTTGGCGGACAAAGAAAGAAGTGGCCGCCCTATGACGGTTGTTACATAACAAAACGTGCTGGCTGTGAAAAATTGAATTCAAGAGAATAGGCGAATTACATATGAAGAGGTTCAGCATATACTGCTGATTGGATCGGGAAGTGTGCATGAAATTCTATACGGTTATGGAAGATAGTTTCACGCTGGTACCGTAAAATCTAACGCAGGCTCAGAAGGAGGTTCGGGTAGAATGGTGCCGAGACATGATAGCAAAATTTGTAGCAGGCTCGTCTCGGCGCGTTTAAGATATCATTACAGGTGATGAATCTTGGATTTATCAATATGATCCAGAAATTAAGCGTCAGTAAACCGTGTGGCTGTTTCAAAATGAACCAACGCCTACCAAAGTGAAGCGAGCCAGAAGTGCAGGCAAATTTTTGATCACAAGTTTTTTTTCTTTGCCGGGTTATCTGGTATCAGTACCCTGACGAGATCAAAGGAGCATCAATGCTGAATGGTATGTTACCAAATGTTTGCCAGAAGTTTTTACTACTGCAAGCAGCAAGCGACCGAACACTGGCCTCCGTGGGCTACTGCTTCACCATGACAACGCGCTGGCTCACTCGGCGCTCAAAACAAGGGACTTTCTGGACAGCACACCGATCATCCTCCTAACAGTCCCGATTTAGCTCCGTGCGACTTTTTCTTGTTCCCCAAAATAAATCAACTCAAAGGAAAACAGTTTTCATCACCTGAAGATGCACTGGCTGCATTTGAGAAGGAGATTGGAGAGGTGTCTGATGCGGACTGGAAAGTGTGTTATGAAAATTGGTTTAGACGTATAAAACTGTGTATAAACGCCAATGGAGAGTTCTTTGAAAAGATATCATAAAAAAAATTATAACCTGTAGTATATTTTTTTCTAGTATCACAAAACTTTCTGAGTGCCCCACGTAATCTAGTTTAAATTTATTTCACCCCATGGGAGATGGCACTGCAGTGATTGATGTACATGCAATCCAGCCTGCTAGCAATCTTTTTTAGGACATTGTTGGAGCTGGCCCGTACTCTGCGCACCAAGGATGCACACCTCATTCGCATCGTTGCGTAAAAGCAATTAATATGTGCGTCCGCGAACATTCCCGATGCGCTAAAAAAACGGGGCAGCCCCACCAATACCCTGAAAGCGTTGTTGTATTGGACACTGTGGACACAAGGGCGTTGCACGACCTTTGGGTATATCTAGCCCACAGGCTGCACGTGTAAAACGTTGTACAATAAGCTCGAAACAGAGTAATTTTGACTTTATAAGTGAGCAGCGTACAAACCTGCGAGCCAGCATGTTTGCCCTTACCGACAACGCTCTTCGTTCTCGCTCAATATCGAGTCCGTCATTGAGGTCAGGGGTCAATATATGACCAAGATATTTAAACGTAAATACTCTTTGTAGTGGAGTCCCATTGAGTAATACAGATGGTACATAACCCGGTCTACCCCCAGCCTCAAAAACCATGATCTCCGACTTATTGGAGTTATACATCAAACCATGTGTTTTGGCATACTGCTCACATTTGGCGACCAATTACTTTCTGAGACCACAGATTGACGCGCTCAGAAGCACCATATCATCTGCATAGCTAATATTATTTACACAAATACCATCTAAATAGCAACCCACTCTGGTGCTGCTGAGCTCGCCAATCCTGCCTCACCCCACATTCCAACCTGTATGGCCTCGAAAAAGTTCCAGCCCTTCGTACACTGTTAATCTGGTTACTATACCACAATTTAAAAATGTTTATAAGCTCCGTTGGCAACCTATCCTTCTCCATCTTTCTCCACAATACATCATAAGCAACCAGATCAGAAGCCTTGAATAAATGTAGGAAGCTAGCATATATTGGCGTCCCACGCTGTGTATAGTAAGTATGTGATAGTATGCTTAATGCACAACACTGCACTTTCTGTTGACAAACCACGCCAAAACCCGAATTGGTTGTCATGAACACTTACAGTTTTATTTATTTGTGTATTAAGTAGACGGTCAAACACTTTTGATATTATGATATTATAGTAGCTAGACAGATGGGCCTATTGGATGCCGAGTGACGAAATGTAAATTTTTACGCACAATATTGAGAGATTTACCATGTTATTTTAAGACCATAGACTTCTTATAGGTTTTCCTGTAATCTATGAGTGAAGAGCCATACTATGTATTTTTTTCAAATTTTTCGGTCCAGTAGTTTCGGAGATAAGGGGGGGGGAATGGTCAATTTTCATTGAATTTATTCAATATCTTTAAAAGTATTTATTTTAAAATTATATAAAAAATATATTTGAGATTCTCGTAACAAGCCCTTTCATTTGATATGTCACACGGTACTGTTAGCAAAACTTTTTTTTTTAATTTTCTTGTTTGCGCCCCAAAAGTGACCCCTATATTCAAAATTAATTTATTTACGTTACTTATTCGTGTTTGGGTCACAGAAATACATATGTGTACCAAATTTCAACTTAATCGGTCCATTAGATTCGGAGTAAATTGGCTGTGACAGACGGACAGACAGACAGACAGACAGACAGACAGACAGACAGACAGACAGACAGACAGACACACGAGTGATCCTATAAGGGTTCCGTTTTTTCCTTTTGAGGTACGGAACCCTAAAAAAGAAAAATACTATAAATGTAAGTAGCATGGATTCCCTTTTATACTTCGAGTGCATTGTGGAACGCGGTATATTACGGTAAAGGTATTTTGTATTTGAGAAGGACTTACTATACATTTACTACCATGGTACCCGACTAAAGTAGGGGGAAGGGTTATGAATCTCACTGGTTATGTGTGTAAGCGAGTTTAATGTCTCAAACAGCATTTTGTATTTGTGTACTTTATTTGTATTTTTTAAGTGTCACGTTTAGTGCAAATAAGTGTATTTTCTTTCTTTCTGTGTCCGACGTTGTTATGCAATGGGTGCCTGAAGACGGGCGACGCCGCGCCGTCATTGAGGCAGCCCTAGAAAGCGCTGGCATGAAGACTTCAATTGATTTGTGACGTATTGGCCAGAAAAGGAGGGATTTGGAAGACTATGGATGGAGAGACCCAGAAAAAGAAATCCCAGCAGTGGACCTGTGGACAGATGATGACGAATGCTGCAATCAAAAGTTGTAAAAAATGACGGAGTAACGCGACGGTATATAGACGGTAGGTAGAGTAATACGACTTAAAACATTAAAACAGCCAGTGTCATAGTAACCATAATATCATCCAAATGAATGTTATAATGTTGTACTAAATTTAATTATGCAACTCGTTTCAACGTTTAAGCGGGGGACAGCAGCACCCGCTGCACGCATGTGCGATGATGTGCTGCTGCAGGCGACGTACATACGTGCAGTTGTACTGAATTTCGTGTGATTTTTTTAATTCTTGATCTTGAATTACAAACACCCAATGGTTTCAGAACCTTTTATAGAGGATTCATATCATGGGTGTAGATAAATTCGTGTATGCGACTGTACATAATTAGGTATTAAAACACTCATGTGATACCCACATTCGTGTTATAATATATACCCCTTATAATACAACAGTTGCATAAATAACTATTAAATGTAATAGGTGGATACAGTATTCACAAAAGCCTTTTTTTATCACTAAACTTCACTCGAATTAAAACACAATTTACACCACAAAACAAATAATTTATTTACTCAACCGTAGCGTTAATTACATCAACAATCAAATGGCCCCCATCATTCATTACAATAATAGCTATCAACAAAACACATCGTCGTACTGTAGGACTAGCACAAACACGCGTTTATCTGAAAAAAAAAACAACCTACCACTTATTTATTAGAAAACACGTAAGGTATTTCTTAAAAATGTTGTTCTTTAAGAGTAAGGCCTCATTAGTACTCGCCTCGTTGGAACGACGCAACGTAACGCTATGAGCGAGGCCCCATTAGTGCGTTGCGCTGCGTTGCGTCGTCGCAGCGTCGTCGCTGCGTCGTTTTCCATATATTTTTTATGACATGCCCCATTAGACCGTTGCGTCGTCGCGCGCGACGTTTCAACGGATCGACGGACAAGAGACGAAGCGGGAGGGAGGGTGATGCGCTGCGATGGACAGTGGTCCACTGCTAGAGGAGGAAGCTAGACGAACGTAACGACATTTTTTATCTTACCATGAGTGAGCAGGATATTGATATAGATTTTCTCATATCTTTGGTCCAAGAAAGACCCATTATATGGGATAAATCACACGAACACTACAGTGATTTGAACGTCAACGCAACGCAGGTGTGGCATACAATGCGTTGTTCCGTTGCGACGACGCGACGCAACGCAGCGCAACGCACTAATGGGGCCTCGCGCCCCGCGCGCCGGCGCAACGGATCAACACATTGTATGCCATAGCTGCGTTGCAACGACGCACGATTCCTTACCGACCTTGACGACCCCATTACCCTCCTCCAGGAGAGCAGTAGGGAAACCAGCACAGTGTACAAAAACAGACGCCTCCCGTCATTCCGACCTCGCCGCCGAGGTCTTTTGCGATCGCGACCGCGTCCCCGAGTAAATGATACTCCCCCCGACCCTTGATCGATAACGAGGTGCCAGCAGTTGTTGCAGCTGAGCACGTAACTTTAAATTCCCCGACTAATAATCATGATCAAAACTTTGATCCAGCCCGTCTCATCCTTGATGTCCTCCCTCCGGTTGACGCCCTAAGCCGAGGTTCGTACCCCACAGGGGGTGCCCTTAGCGAGCGTTCACCTAGTTTTAATTAGCATAGTTGAGTTGTTTGTTGTTGAGGTTGGAGGTTTAAAGTGTAGTAGCTTAAGGCACCCACAGGAAAGCCCGGTTAAGTAGTCATGATCTGAGAGATCAACTACGAGATGCCCTACCTATAAAAAAAAATGACCCACGACGTCGCAACGCAAGAGAGTGACGCACGACGTCGCAACGTTTAGTTTGCCCCTCTAGCAGTGAATCACTATCTGGCGTCGCACCGGAGCTGCGACAGCGCAGCGCACCACTCTCCCCCCGCTTTGATTCTCGTTTGTCATTCCGTTGATACGTCGCGTGCGACAACGCAACGCAACGCACTAATAAGGCCTCACTCTAATACTGTTGGGTATCTTATTAAACAGTGTCAAATTAAATGAACTAGGTTGTAGACGAAACGTCATACAAAAAAAAAACATCATCTCTTTTTAGGGTTCCGTAAACCCTAAAAAGAGATGATGTTTTTTTTGTATGACGTTTTATATGCACCGCATAGTAATATTTGTAGGTATGTATAATATTTTAGTCAGTTTGAAGATTTCATAAATATCTAAGTATTATGCCCATTGTGCTTGCTGCATCAAAATACTATAGACTAGTCATATTTTTAGTTAAAAAATCGTCGCACTCCTTGGCGACGAGCTACACTCTCAAGTGACACGCGTCTTGAGCGCGTATCGCTTGACGCAAGTCGCGTCGCAAGTCGTATTGCGCAAGGCCGTGAAAGGGGCCTACAGGATTCAAACCACAACACCAATGAGTTGACAGTTATTAAATACACATGACATTTGTTGCAATAAATAATAACTGACCAAACTATATAATTAAATTGTTCTGATGGTCGAAATACTGTAATTGTCGAATGGATATTCGCGCAGATGTGGTAACAATAAATTTATTGGCGTCAGTAACTTTGTATTTAATACTCAGACAGAGACCAAAATCTATAAACGTCACTTAGCATTTATGCTTTGGCTTAGGCTAAAGCATATGCCAAGTATTAGCAATGAGAAGGGAAAATTCTATGTTCTATGTTATTGGGTTTGATTTCCGCACTTAGTCCTTCAGATGGACCATTGTGAGTGAGCCATGGCGGCCGTTGGCGGTTATTACAACCATCCCACCTCCCTCCAGAAGTAAATTAAATCTCCTGGTCGGTTCAGAACGTCTGTGAAAGATCTGGGTGACCCGAGGGTTTCTGTTCTAATCTGTGTGACGCCTGTGCCATGAATAACGTTTCGTCTAAAATGTATTATTGATTTGCTAACTGGGTCGTCATTTGGCCACGCATGGATAAAATAAACTTACCCTCGCAAATTAGTTTTCATTTCTAAACCTACTTTTCATTACGTTGAGTCAATGAAAGCAGTGGTGACCAAGATTAAGCCATCGCAACTTCTTCATCATCATTCCATATGCCATATCCTGCCCCTATCCAATTTATTTGGAATTTGCGCCATATATTTTATTATTCCTATCACTATCAGTCGTCGTCTCCGGTATCAATAGCTTTTTTCTAACCACAACATGGAAAAAATATAAACTATTAATAATTAATACCTTTTTACCTTACCAAGTAAACACATTTTCAGTCAAGAACCGACCATTGCATCCACTGACAGACTCACCTAACACACGTGTACTCTTATAATATACTGTACCTATTAATCAAACTCCATCCTGCCAGAAAACAGATAGGTACAGAAGGCCTGGCCATACAACGACCGAGAACGCAAGCACACATAGACACGCTTCACGTACAGCGAGCGTAAACACATTCGCAACTGTTATTTGTTTGAGACCGCCATACGTACAGTACAAATATGTTCATGTCCCTTGGCAAACCTCGTGTTCCGTCAGTCGTCAGATTTCTATCAGTTGCCCTTTGCACTTGGTGCAGACCAGACGCTCTCAATCGGCTTGGAAGTATATAGAGTTATTAATACTCTTTTAACTTATTGTAATTTATTTTAAAAATGGGAGGAAAGCAGCCAAAGTCGCAGACCAACAGATAGGAAAATAGTTTTACAGCTCTATATATTTCACACGGAAATCAAAACAATACAACAATAAAGTACTTAGTTCTGAATTCAAATTATTATACACGATAAATCTAATAATTGATGGACATTGAAATTAGCATTCGTTTATATTGGGAAATCCGATGATACCCGAGAGACATTAAGAAAATTGAAATACTGTACGCATCTACGTGTTCGTACGTTTTCGTTCGTTATATGAAGCTGGCCTTCTGTATCCATTTATTTCGTGATTCTGCGCTCTTCTTACTATTTTATTAGCAAGCTCCGCTTCTTGTCTGTAAAGCATTTGACATTATTAAGATAAGTGGAAACTTGAAATTGGTACTGTTTAATAGGAGACTATTTTGCAGTCTTCGTCAGAATGGTTCGTAGTTGTAGCTATAGAGACGGTTCGTAAGGAAATTGTTATTGCTTTGCCGATTTCTGCCGCTAAGTGACGTTGTTGTGTTTCGGTTTGGAGGTTTTGAGTGCCGGTGACATTACATGAATATAAGACATTTGAACATTGCCTGCTGACTATGAAGGTTTATTTGTGAAAAAAAAGGTACATAATAGTACATTACTGCCGCGGTCTATTATGACTACTTTGCTGGTCGCGCTGATGATGGCCGACAGCGTAGCGTAGCGCAGCTCCAGGCCGACACAGCGCGGTCAGCGTGCAGCACTTGATAGACGAGCTGAGATAAAGGCCGAGGCCGTAGGTCGAGGCCTTTACAGCGAGGACAACAAGGGCTGCAATGATGGCTAAGCTGGAAGGCCTAGAGCGTAGCTAGGCTAGCTCGAGGCAATCATAGCGTGACCAGCGAAGCAGTCATAGTGGGCCAAGGCTTGTATAGTGCTTTACTCAAAAATGCAAGTACCTAATCTAAATAAAACCTATATTAATTAAATAAAAATAAAAATAAAATATATATTAATTAACTAGAAATTTAATTAAAATGACAATTATGAAAAGTACAGTTACTAAATTCAACACCGACTTACCCGGTTTGATATTACTAATAGTTTGCGATAATTTTAATGCGGTGTTTGACTGCTGTATTATTTCTTCATTTATTACGCAAAAAAGTCACTAAATAAAAATAAAATTTTCGCTGATCCGCGCTTTTGTTACTTCTTTGTTTTTTTTTTTTTAACTATGGTAGTTGGAACTATGCAGCCAAATATGGGATAAAATCTTTTCCCTAAAACCTATCTCTATAAATACAAACAGCTGTGTTTTAAAATAAAATCTTTTTGCATTTAATTTTTTAAAACGTTGAAACGTCAAAATAGCGGCCGGCAATGTTTTACCGGCCTGTTAGACGACCAGCAAAACTTTGCCAGCCGCTCCTTGAAACAGAACGGCAAGGTCGACTTTGCTCAAACAAGGTTGTCAAAATAATGACCACATTACATGCATTTTTGAGTAAATGGGCATTTCGACTTCATCTTTAAGTTTTGAAACGCACCGACAAACTTCTCTTATAGGCCAGTAACCACTTTTCATTAGTTGAGTAGAACATATTTTATGGTTTTCTTCTGTAACTCATTATTTTTCTTTAAATCGTGAGTTTTGCGGACAAATGCTTCATCTTCATCTCATTTGCGTCGTTGAAATCAAAATGGATGTTTATAATCACCAGATCAAATGATATCTCCAAATTCCATTCTATATTAAAATCAGTACTGTGTGACTTCTCGTTCAATGAACTCCTATTTGAATATGACAGATCAATATTTTTTCGCTTTTATTCTAAAGCTAGAATAAAATTAAATAAAAAAACGGTTAACTAGATTTAATTTTGTTTTACACCCAGCGTTTTAGTAATTAAATGAGTTCTAGGATTAATCCTTGTGAAACAAAATAATAAAGTAAATATTATATTTTTGGAGTGCTCCTTTGGAGTGTTAAAAGTAAACATTAATTGTATTCGTTATAAAATTTTCTTTAAAACGATATACCTAATGTAATTATAACATTATTACCAATTTGTTTTTCAACGTGTTCTACAAGAATCAAACTCTCAAAGATTCACAGAGTTTTTCTGCTGTCCATTCTTCAGCTGCAAAAGCATACTCTTTAAACAAATAAGAACTTTTGTTGTTGTATATGATCAATTAGTTTTGTCTGTCTATTTGATATTGTAGTTAGACGATGGGTGAATACCGTCCGTTCTACCGATTAGAAACATCGTAGAAAAAAAAAACTTGGATTCATCACCGGCTTTTTACCAAATACTTGTGTGAGAACAAAGTCAGCAGCAGCTGAATTAATGTAGACAAAACTTCATCAAAGGCCTTTCAGGATAATGAAAACTGAATTGAATTGGTACATTTCATCGTTCTTTTAGTTTAAGTGAAATTTGAATTCATGTCTAAAATAGCGGACTAGAGGGTTATTTTACATCGATATTTTGTTAGTTTTTTTTGCGCTGATCTAGCCTGA
This sequence comes from Agrochola litura, assembly GCA_949152395.1. Lineage (NCBI taxonomy): Eukaryota > Metazoa > Arthropoda > Insecta > Lepidoptera > Noctuidae > Agrochola > Agrochola litura. Next base: position 18,685,253 of record OX424514.1, on the reverse strand, counting down.
AATACCAAGTTAGTTTGTATTTTGTAGATTCGAATGGAATTGCAAAACTTGTGGCTGATGGAATAAAATAATAATGAGATGTAACGGTCTTTTGTGAGGATAAATGTGTTCTTTTATATAAAGAGTTTTATTCGACGTGAAATTTATAACATTGGTTTTAATGGCATTTTGTTTAAGATGGGTTGTTTGAACTTTAATAATAATTTGAAAGTTTAATGTAGGTAGGACACAACATAGTAATGTTGTGTAGGTACCTAATATCCAGTAGGATATTCAATCTATTTTATTTTATTGGAAATAAGAAGTAGTTCGGTTGGCATGAAAGAAAACTAATGTTTACTGGTTTTTACTCAAAATACTTTTAAACAATCCTTTAATCAGCCTTTTGCCGATAAAGAGAAAACAATTTAACAGATGTTCGTACTATTTTAATGAATAATAGTCGATAAACTGAACCAACAGTTGTATAAACTTATTGAAACATGAATTTACTTCAAACAAACTCATTTGTTAACAAATCAAAAATAATTAATCTTTGTCTGGCAGCTTTCCAATCTCAGACGTCTGTGTATGCGTTAATAATAATATATAATTATTATTAAAATTCCAGCTAAAATAATACTTATCTATTGCTTTGTTGTAATATTGTTTTGAAATAATGTTGCAATAATTTATAATTTATAATTACATACATGCACTCACGCCTTCTTCCCATGGGGGTAGGCAGAAACTAAAGAACGCCACCTGCTACGATCCTGACATACTCCTTTTGCCTCGGTTACGTTCATACATCTGGTCATACACGCACGCCGGTTGCGAGTACTACGCACCTGGTCTTTCTGAAGAACATCACCAGTAAGGTCAGTATATGTCTTCCTAGGGCGTCCCCGACCGACCTTTCCCTTTACATCAGCCTTGTAAATACATTTTGTTAGTCGCCTTTCATTCATCCTCTCAACATGCCCAAACCATCTCAGCATACCCTTTTAAATTTTTGTCACTACATCTTCTTTTAAATCACACCGCTGTCTTATCACGTCATTCCTCAGCCTATCATTCATAGTCAGACCACACATGCTTCGCAAGGAACGCATTTCCACAGCATTTATTCTACTTTCATGTTGTTTTTGCCACACCCAACATTCACTACATAAGCGTGGGCACCAGCACACCATTGTGAACAGCCAATCGAGCCTTTTTAGACATCGACTGGCTAGTCACAAGCACATGTATAGCACCATTTGCTTTATTTCCCGCGTTTACTCTCCTTTCCATATCTCCATCAATCTTCCCATCCCTTGTAAACAGACTCCCCAAATATATAATTTATAATTAATTAATTGAATTTGTAATCTGTTGTGAATTTTATATGGGTGTATTCCTGATTAAAATTATTTGAATTTGATATTCATTGTTAGCGTGCACCTGCTCAGAATTCTATAATTTGAACTTGGCCACAGAATAGTAGGTGCAGAAGGTCGGCTCCACATATCGAGCGAAAACGCACGCACACAGACACGCTTCACTTACAGCGAGTTCAAGTGAACTCGCGGCCGGTATTCATTTGAGATAGACTACTGGTACATACATGTCTATGTGTGCCCGTGTCTGTTTTTGCTCGTTGTATGGAAACAACCTTTTGCACTATACTTATAGGCTTGTTCCCTTTGAATTAGATATTGACTCGTCTATATTAGATGTCATTTCGATTTTCTATAGCTAGTGAAGAAATTAATGCAACAAAAAGAATGTCTGCAGTTAGTTATTACTAACTGCAGACGTTCTCTTTATTTTTTGTCCATCTTGTAGATTATTAAAAAATATTGAACACGTATTTTTTCATTATTGACGTAATCAAAAGATTAAGGCGATACATTGAGTTAAAATGTGGCATGACGTCACGCCTTGCTAGATTTAATACTGCGTTGTGACGTCGCGAGCCCCCACTCCCCAACTTTAATGCGTGTTTTCTAAGTTATTTTTGATTAATATAATAAAGCAAAAAATACGTGTCTAATATTTTTTATTATCTGATATATTGACTAGATATAATTTATTTTTTTTACCTTGGCAACTACCCTATTGTGTAGTATTAAAGTTAGTTTTGTTATTAGCAGCTTTTGATTGAACTTCAATTAAATAATGGGGTTTATTGTCATTACTACCAAGTTAACAATATACCAACCAGGCTTTGATAACCATTTTCGATCCCTCCGAAAAAAGTTTAATAAGCTGATGAATAATAAAAAAATGCTTGGTGTTTCACTCTCTGTAATTAAAGTCACTTTATAATAAATCCTAAATCCTTCTCGAAGTATTAAAATTCCTTTTGATGTGTAACACCCTTCCTCTCGCTTTCCTGCAATCTGTTGGAGTGATTTCGTGGAAAGGGACAAAATTGAAGATTTGATTTCACCAATTAGCGAACGCGGTGTTAGAGTTGGCTGTCAGACACGACCTTGATGAGGCCCCGCCCTTTTTCGGACCACTTTTAAACCCCGATTTCTCGCTATTTTACTATGAACCCTGTATAAAACTGATAACTTTAACTGTTTCGTAATCTGTATAAGATTTCCTATTGATTCTTATAAGATTTAAGATTTTGGTTTAGAATAAAACAAGCATGTTATGTTTACACTTAAAACAAGTTTTGTGATGTTCACTCATCTTTAAACGGTTTTTAAATACTTTGAAATCACAAATATATGTTTCATATTTTAGTTATCACAAGTCTATTGTCTCCGCTCTCCTCCAAATTGAACAAAAATAACTGTGTTTAAATAAAAAATTGCATTACTATGTACCGTGTTAAATAAATAAAATCATCATCATCTTCCTGCCCTTTTCCCATGTTACTTGGGGTCGGCGCAACACGTTTTCTTTTTCCACTCTCCCCTGTCAACCGTCACACTATCATTCACTCCCTTCTCTTTCATATCATTCCTCACACAATCCTTCCATCTTTTCTTTGGTTTTCCTCTCCCGCTCCATCCATCAACATTTATATTCATTACTCTTTTAGTCACATGCGTTTCTTCTCTCCTCATCACATGCCCATACCAGGCCAAACGATTTCCTTTCAACTTTTCTGTCACTGGCGCCTCTTTTAAACTATTAAAAAAAAAAAAAAAACATTAAAAATAATTATTGTTTGTTACGAAAAATCAGGATATAATGTTGCTTATTACCAAGGTGAGCTGTCAGATGTTACACATGATATTACGCGACGACTGTAAGGCTAGCTCGTTTTTTTGATAAATTTCATCGACATTAGAATGGTTGGATAGGCTTGTATGTAAACTAGACAGACTAATTCACTTTCACTGACTGACTGTTGTGAAAATCTAAATTTATTTATTTTATTTATTTCTCTCGGCTTGCTCTGACAAGCTGTTATTACTTTTCTCTTTGACTAGGATTGAAATAATGGTTTTTATTTTTTTCTCATTCATCGTTCTGTCAATCAGATTTTGCGATTAAAGAACATCTTTTATCGTGAGAAATGTTAAATTTATAGCTCTCAACACTGTCTAGATTATTAATACTTACTTCGAATGAAAAATAAAATCTCCTTCACAAAGACTTAAGAATCCATTTGGGCGTTTAATTCATTTCACAAACGCCTTTGTTTACTCGAAACAGAAATAAAGGATAATGAAACACGCATAAAAAGGAACAGTTATTTTTATATTATACGCGGCTCGACTTAACACTAATACATAATAATATTTACAATTATTAACAGACATTTTATGAGCTTGTTTATCACATATACACTAAGTTTATTTACAATTTTATAGAAAGTATTTGAACAAAATACATAAATATGAAAACATAACCTCATTTCGCATAATTTACATAAAAAGCACTATTTAAAACAGTGATTTTACTCATTCTATGAATAACAGCGTGAAATCATGAACAACAATAATTATACATGGTTGAATTTGAATGCATTTCAATGATCGTTTAGATTATTTTTGAAATAAACAAACAGTTTGTTTCCATCAAAACAAATTGTACCGTGATTGCCGAATAACATTACAGTGACATGAATATGTGAGCAGACGAAACAAATGGCTGTGTCTAGCTAGGGCAATGTTCCCATAAATAAAACACTACTTTAAATTCAGCGTTTATTTTAAAGCGCTAAGAAAAATGACTTCTTGACAAAAAGACAAAATGTGATTAAAATAAAATAAGACACGCTTTATCGAGTAATTACTTTAGTAAAAATGTCACTGCTATTTTTCAAAGTCACAAATTTCATTTACCGGCTGTTTTTGCGAAATAACGGCAATACAAGCTTTTTACTACAAAACATAGACTGGTATCCGAGTCTAGAGCATAACAAAAAAAAAGTTTTTCTTTAACGATTATTTTGCTCTCTGGGCGTAAATTCTGTGCCAATGGTTCAGCAAGTTTTAGTTTACTAGTGCAATTAAACTGGCTATAAAATAATATTTTCCGTTTGTATATGAAAACAATGGAATGGAGGAAATTTTATTATTTCATTCGAACGTGAATTGTGCGGTGTTTCGTTGAAACCGTTTTGAATATTTGGTCGTTTTACGTTATTGTTGAGGTGAGATAGTCATCACGTGCAATTAACTTTAGAACGTTTAGCAAGTGGTGGCTGCCACATTTTCATTTAAATTTTATGACTGGAGCGAACAAATGAAAAAAGAATGAGACTTGTTGTTTTAAAATGGATACATTTCCATTTTTTTTGCAAAATTTTTGACTTTGATAAAGGATACTATCAAATTCTGATGAACCCGATGATAAGCGAAGAAACTGTGATTATTTTACCATAAAACATTTCTCAATTTCAAAATGAATTCAGCCAAACAAAGCACAATTTACAAACGAGTTCACATTAAAAAACCTTAATTCATCAACCTCATACATTTAAGTACAATATTAAAATCAGTTTTTACATAGACGATTTGCGTGGAGCGAAATTCTTGAGAAGGTTAAACAAAGCATTTGTCTTATCGTTACGTAAGTTTATCGTATCGGGGTTTTGGTTAGAGCAAACCTCCCCTATCCTTTCACAAGTGTGTCATAAGTTGCCACTAAGGGATTATACGAAGGGGATGGGCGTCACCTGTGTGCTAATAACAAACTGCGACAAGCGTTTCGCCGCAGTGTGGTGATAATGGCATGAATCTTTCCTAAGGGGAAGTTTTTGAGCTGAATTTCCGCAGCAGACGTGTTTTGATAGAAACTTTGGCTATGTGGATGATTGTTTTAGAATTGGTGGCGCTGTTTTGGGTTGGAATTTTATTGTAGAGAGGAATTATTTTTGTGTGGAAGGGAACATTCCACAACAGTACTAATATTAATAAGATATGGCAGCGATTCTACTCATTGATCACACTATATCCTACGCGAAATTTTGTGAGTGTGTGTGTGTGTATGTTTGTCTCTTCTTCACGCAAAAAACACTGAACAGATTTGGATAAAATTTGGCACACAGGTAGTTTATAGCCTGGATTAATACATAGGATACTTTGATATTCCCACAGGATCGAGATGTAAGCGGGTGAAACCGCAGGGCGCAGCTAGTGAGCCATAAATCAAAAAAAGAAATGAAGTAATCAAGAAGAAGAAACTACTTGTATTAACTTGTATTCAAAACAATATTTGTAAATACTACTTTAGCGTCGTTGGTTTAACTCGTTATATTAACAATTTAATTTCCGAACAATTTACATTCCATATTACACAACACTTTATGCTATGCTCAATTACAAATAATTAAATAGATTGTTATATTGTTTGTATCCCAGGAATATGATCGGGTTATTGAATTATTTCAGTCTGGTGTGTTCCAATATTCACTGTGTATTTTATTAATGAACATTGAATATTCTTCTGATAATGTCCATTTGAATATTGTTAAAGATTTTAATTAGAATCTGCACAGTTTTCAGTATGAATATTTCAAAGTTTTTTAATAAAAGAGTTGTTTCCATAGCTTAGTAACATAATTGTGTTAGTCGTTCATAGCTAAATTCTAAATGGTAATCCTTTAAATAAACTAGACATGACAGCCGACATTCGTGGAAATCCGCTAGCTGGTCACAGAGTTGCTACATTACGAATTTTAGCATTTGTAATTTGAGTCAAGATACTATCAATTTGCATGACTGTCTCCAACTATAATAATTCGATGCTGGAAAATTGTATTGTAATCTAATGGAAAACACATTAGTAAAATTGGATTCACTTCTCTGTTTTACATACAAAATTGATAAATAATATATAGCGTTAGAATCTTATATATTGTACGTTCGGGTTAGGCTTGCGTTTGACACAACCTGATAGTAAATAAAATAGAACACGCTTTCCAAGATACTTTCAGACGACGATGGCGGCAAATTCAATTGGGTTCGTCAATTTTGAAACCTTTCACGTCTCTAAAGTAGTCTACTTTTCAAACCTAACGAAACTTTCAATTCATAAAACTTTACAGCTGAAATAGCAAGTAAAGAACATTAAAATGGGACTGATCTTAGTACTAAAGTCTCATTGGTGTGCCAAAGGTTGCCTATTTCAAATAATTGGGGGCCGTAATTGTAACAATTTTGGAAGGGAATTACAGACTGGCTCAATTAAAATTACTTACGGAGCTTATAATAGGCACACTACAGTAAACGATTATGAACGGGATGTACTTGAATTAATTTTCTATTAACACTTGTGGGAACAGGCCGGTTTTATTCCTTTTAGTATTATCTGGTTCCTTTCTGCTATCTGCGATGTCACCTAACTATTGATTTTGGTCAAAAATTTTATGCTAAGATGGAAAATTTCCAATAATATTATGTGAACGTTAGAATGTCTTGTCATCTACCTCGCTCGGAATTGAAACGTGTGACAAAATAACTAGCTAGCTAAAAATATCTGTGTGATAAAAAAATAACTAAAGGGCATGGACAAGTGGCAACCGTTTTCAAAGCGCTTTTTTTTTCTAGAACATCTTTCAACAAAATTGACTTAGGCTTATCAGTAGCCTATATCAAATCCATTGCATTTTTGAGGTTTTCATCATTGTTATCGCTGATAGAATGTCAATTTGTCTACCTCTCAGCCATTCTTAAATCAACATGGCTGGTTTATGCCGTAATTTTACCTTTAAATAATTTTGAAAATGATTTGGGGATATTAAATTAAAATATAATTTATTATTTACTTAACGACGCGGCGCCGTTTCTTCTTCGATGAAATATTTCAGACCATCAGGTACAATTACCTTAAACGAGCTTTAAAATTGATTCAAACATTAAAACGTCAGACGCAATGCGCTGTCTTTTAGCATCATAATTAACATTTACGTCTTTGTTAAAGAAACTTTTTCTAATGCTAAGACTGACAAGTTTTCTTTTACTATGTGAATCAACTGTTAAAGTTCTTTAGAAACTGGTATCACCATATTACAAATACTAATCACTAGTCTTCAAAGACCATCATGCGATGAATTTATATGCAAAGCAATTGACGAGTATTGTCTGTTGTATACAGGATGAATTTAATCAGGAATCACTATGCTCATGCTGGATATGTAAAAATTATACGAACCATGATAGACTTATACAACGTGTAAAGTTAAATGCGCAAAACCTGAAAATAGTTTGATCAGAATAACGAGCAAAATCAATTGAACCACTTTCTAATATAGGTCACATTTTTCAAAAAATCTTCATTGAATACGTTGCCGTGTTTATTTATTAAAAGGTCAAGCCATCATATGCGCAAACCCGCCAAAATAGGTAAACAAACACAAATTGTTGTCGACAATTTAAATTTTTTCATACGCGGGATAATAATAGCTTTTATTTCAATGCAAATACGAATCTTACGAACTAAAACACTCATAATACCTTTAAATTTTTTTAAATTATTATTTTTCTCTCTCAAATAAGTTAATTGAATTAAAAATCTGTTAGGTTGTCTGAGGTTTTGCGCATTTAACGTTACAAGTTGTATATACTTTGCAAATTGTATGTATAAGTATCTCATACATTATTTTAACTTAGCTTTCATAAAATTCATATACTCATTGAATTTTTAGTTCTTAATAATCAAAGGGTTTCATTTTGGCAGAAATAAAATAATGACTATAACGATATTCTCAAGAAGAAATAGAATCCGAATCCTTGAAAACAGTAATTGTGTTAATATACTTTCTATTAAATTACATAATAATTTTATTCCTGGTGTCATAATTATGAGACTCTTGATAACTTATATTTTTACAACAGTTGACAAACAGTATATATGTATGAAAAATGTGTGGTCATTTTTAAGAGTGTGGTACAGACCGTCAAATTGAACAACTTTCTACATGGGACCAACATACCCACCCTTAAATATGACCACACCTTTCTGATACATGCTGTATAGCCATCCATGTTCAAAAAATCACCCTGTTATGTAATTAGATAGAATGTCCATCGTGTAGTACTCTAGAGTTTAGTCAGTAAAGAGAACTGGGTCGCTTGTACATGTTTACCGTTCGAGTTGATGGTGTATGTCTCTTTGAAATCAACACATTGGCTATTGTTCTGCTGTTTGTGCATCTAATGTACCTACTGCTTGTAGTTCTGGCATAGATGCTGAATTTAGGCAAATCAAAATAATCTCTTTTACTCAACAAAGTTATGATAAGATTGTTTTCTGTATCTTATTAAAACTTGGATAGTTAAAGTTTTTGTTGAATTGCCTAAAAATGGTAATTATTTGCAGAGTGGCGTTGTTTATTCTTTAGAATTTGTTTGATAATGTTTCTAGTCAAAAGAATAGATCTTTTGACTAGAAACATTATCAAACAAATTCTAATTTCAATTCGTTCAATTGATGCTAACAAAACAATCAAGAATAAATAATTCACGATAAAAGTTGCAAAATTATTTCTTATCTCCCAATGACTTGCCTTGATTAAAACACTACTTAACCAAATCAAACTCGTCAACCGAATAACGTACCAACAGATATTGACCCTTCTAAGGATCAATGAAGAATTGCGTTTGCTGAATTAAATATATATTTATAAGTGTGGCGCTCAGCTCTTGACCTACATCGATGGAGCTCATTGATTGCATTCACGATCTTCAGTAATGAGGGAAAGGAGGATAAAATTTCCATTTCCAAATGACTAATAATTTACCATCCTGCTCTTGAGAAAGCCAAGGAATTGGTGAATTACAGAGAAGACGAAATTGTCGAAATCTAATGAGGGCTTGGAGCTCAACCCAAATTGCAAAGCAGTGTATTAAGATGTACTTGGAAAAGGTAAAGTCAAGGCCGTTCAAGATTGGTTTTCATTTGCTACTCGTAAAAATAACGATGATTAATTGGTTGTTTCAGAACTTGATATTTTGTTTACTCCGAACGTTAATATTAAAGTAACGAAGATATTTAGAACTGAGCTCTTTAATAAAAACAGACTAGGCGAAGTAAAAACACGTGTACACTCAACGCCTCGCATTACCCGTAATAACCTTTCGAATTTATTTGACACACGACCCGCCATCAAATTTCACTCCACGCAAAAATAAACCATTTGCTATTACATATAGGGTACATTTTCAGTTGATGAGCTAGTGAAATTGTCACCGTATCAGGTTGAGACTGATGAGGGTCGGTAATAAGATGCTGGGGAGACGGCTGATGAAAGTTGGTGAGGAGGACTGCATGGCTGCGGGGTTTTCACCTGCGAACGAAAAAGTATAGATCAAAATTGTATTCACGTCTGTTATAAGTATCCCTAAGAGGTTTGAAGCTTATTAATCAAGGTTAATAATATGCTGGCCGTTACATTTCGTACCGATACGGTTTGGAAAGCCGGAGTCATTCGTAAATCTTTGACAGTCGTTGATGCCCGAAAGTCTGACAGACGTCCAGTCTTACCAAGGGGTATCGCGGTACCCAGTAACCCTGTATAGACAGTCGTTCCATGTAAAGTCCTGGTACTCAATATCTTTTTGGTATTCAGTTGTATGCGGTTAGACTGGAAGCCAATCCCAAAATATTTTTGAAAAAGCTAGGCAGATGATTTCTAAACCAAGACAGGTATTAATGGAAGTCTACGGTTTTAATTTAAAGCCAGACAAGATTTGATTCACGCTTTTACCGCGTAATCAACTCGTGGTGACGTGCACCGTTTGAATCCGAAATCAGTTGAGAATTTTGGGACGAGAACGTGAGTAACCCAACTCTAATCTTAATGTGACTGGCTCCCGCAAACTTATTGGTATTATGTAAGAAGGACAGAATTTTAAGAAGGTACAAGTTTTGCATGTTGTTTATGTGTTGGATCTTAAATTTGTCAAAGGACGATCATTTCGGCAAATATTTTGTGTAAAGCCCGTATGTATTGTTCCCCAAACACAAAATGAATAAAATTAGATAAGCATAAAATTACAGTTTGAGTAATTATAAAATACTATGGTGGTCGTCGTACAGTGGGCAGCCCAATCGCTAAAAGTGATATTTCATCATCTTTGGATGGCCACTCACACTTAGGCATATGGTACCTACTGCACATAATATTTTAATCAAATCAAATCAAAACATTTATTGATTTGCAAACATGGGTAATGTTAGTAGGCACGTGGATGTTTTATTATGAAAGTCCTCCATGTTGTACCGTCACGTCATTATTATTGCATTTACACAAAGCTAATACAAATTACAAATTAATGTCAAATCGTTTGAATCACTATACAAAAATGTCGACAAAGTTTACAGTAATTAAGAAAATTTAACTGTCAGCAATAAAACAATACTCACAGTAATAAAAAAAATGTCAATAAGGTTAAAATAATAAATAGTGGTGGTTAATAATGGTATTCTGGTTTAATTAATTATTTATTAATTAATCAAGCAGACTTCGAAAAGTTCATAATATTATTGTCTACACTTACATAAACTTAATAAACTTTTACAGCCATCGCAATTTTTACAAATGTACAAAAGATATACAATTCCCGAAGCAATAGTCTAGCAGAGAGTAAAATATTAAAGAGTTAATAACTGCTATCTCTATCGCCAGTCTTGATAGGTTCCGCTCCAATTGTTTGGAAAGTAAATTTCATTGCTACTGAAGCGGTTTTCAGTGTAAATGTTTTCATCGATACGGGTAGTCTAATGTGCTTTGGAGAGGTGGATATTCCGTTCTCGCTCAAAGAGCATTTAAAAAGATGAATAAAATTTTGTTTCGTCTTTTTTCTTGGCAGGTAATAGAACTGTGTTCTTTTTGGACGTTCTATATTTGCTGCTCATACTTTCTAGATCGTTCTGTACCGTTAAAATTTTAGGTCCACAATATGATTTAAGCCAAAATTGGGTAGGCCATGGGTGGACGAGGTCGATGCCATAATTATTTTCTACGAAAAACTAAAATGTGATTAAATTGGAGAAAATGATTTAAAAACTATGTCTATGCTCTTTAGTAGATTAGAAAAGGAGCACATGGCTAAGTAATAACAGCCCCACGGGTCGATTTATCAGGTTAAGCTACGCTTACCAGGGTTGTTCCGTGGATGGGTGACCATCTTTATATACCGAGACTCCTCCGTGCCTTGGAAAGTATGTTAAGCCGTTGGTCCCGGATCTTTGGTAATCGTTACGGGTCATCAGAAGCCAGAAAGTCTGACAACCAGTCTTACCAAGGGGTACTTATCTTATTACGCAGTGAATAGGTTGTGGGGGTCAAATAGGCAGTCGCTCCATGTAAAATACTGGTATTTAGCTGCATTCGGTTAGAATGGAAGCCGACCCCAACATAGGCTAGGCAGATTTATTTTGAGTAGCTTAGAAAAGGCTGCAGGTAGATGAGAATTATGTTTCTGGGTAAAGTTCTGAATCAAATTGATCCAAGATTCTTTTATAATATTTCTCAATAAATTATGCACAGCCTTAAGTGAATTGATGTCATAAAATTCATTCGTGAAGAAAAATATCTCGATGGTATATCGGAATACTAAGTTATTGGGGATAGGGTTCACACTGAGTTCGATCAACGCAATGCTCAATATTTTGGGTAACTGTTTTCTATAGGGTTTGGCTTTTCGGGTTTCTGAGTGACACCTAATCTGCAATACATACAAGACGAAAAGTATCAAGTGCGTTGCTGCTGGCAGGTCTTCATTATTGAAATGTCATAGTTAATTAATGTTGTCCGTAATTTTTCTCAAGACGCGAGTATCTTTCTACTAAGCCCTATTATTAGCTGTTCAAATCGTTGAGTTTCTCTTGCATGTTTCAAGCTTATTCACAGGAAATTTAATTATACTTCCTTTGAAAATTAATTATAACAGTTATTACTAAGAAAAACAACTTCAAAACAAAAAGAAAATTGAAACCAATGCCGTAGAAAAAAAGTTAATTTTCCATCCGCCACATTTCCGAAGTACAGTGTGTAAGCCCAGTGAGATGTTCGAAATATTCACGCACCAATAAGCGCCTGATTGACTCTCCTCCACCCGAGTACAATATAATAGATAGATCCAGAAGGTTGGCTCCATACAACGAACTAAAACGCACGCACACATAGACACGCTTCACGTACAGCGAGTGCAAGCGCACTCGCGACTGGACATTTGTTTGAGATCACCGTACGTACACTTCTATGTATGCGTGCGCATGTTTTCGCTCGTTGAATGGAGCTAACCTTCTGTACCTATCTATTTTGTGGCTCGAGACTCAGGATGCCTCTTTTTGACTCACTCAACCATTTCCCGCGATTCAAATTGAATAGTTAGAGGCATACCTTTGATAAGGTATGCTTGGAGTTTGTTCATAAGCTGGGTTTGCGAGAAGAATTTGTGTTATTAGTATGGTAAATAAGCCTATTTGATGGATGGAATATTAAATCCTCTTTCCAATATTTTCTTGCGAATTTATTCTTAGGAATGTTATAGGCTAAAAGGCTTTATTAGACGAGTGGGCAGTAGATTGCAAGAATACCCTTGCCTCTTAAGAATAAATCTATACTAATAATAATATTGCAAAGAGGTAAAATTTGTGAGTTTGTTTGTAGGGGGTAACCTTCGGAACTACTGATGCGATTCCGAAAATTCTTTAACTAATGGAAAGCTACATAATTGCCAAGTGTCATAGGATAATAAACAAGATGTAAAAAAAACCCTATACGATCCGTGAGGGTGTTGTTAGATATCGTACTGAGAGTCTATTTATGTGGACATTTTTAAGCAAAAAGTTAAAAAGAGTTTTACAAAAAGAAACAACCGACTTCCAAAAAACACTACAAAGTGAAAAAAAACTTTAATTTCGGAAGTCGGTGACAAAAAACGAAAATTCAAAACAGAAGACACCGACTTCCGAAATTAAAGTTATTTTTCTCTTTGTAGTGTTTTTTGGAAGTCGGTTGTTTTTTTTTGTAAAAAGTTTTTATTTTTCACTTTTTAGTTGTGGTACCTACCCCACACAAATCCGAAAACCACTACCTGCTATGTAAATAACAGTGTTAGGAACTTATCATATCATCCACATACTAAGTGGGAAAAAGTACGTATTATTGAAGCTAACTCAAAAACTATCGAAGCAAAGTTGATAAAATTTATATGGGACCACCTCGAGATCATACCCTTTTAAAAAATCGGTCCACAATTGACGGAGAAATCGGTGGACATACATAAAAAAAAGAAAAAAAAAAAAACAAAATACGCGACAAACATATAACCTCCTCCTTTTTGGAAGTTGGTAAAAAATTGTTAATGTTTTTTTCAGTGGTGAATTTTTCCCGGATTATTACATGGGTCGCGGGCGGCCGTCATTTAGCGGGTGTCTAAAAGTCATAACCTATGATGACACCTGTTTAATTTTTTTTATGGATTTGGTGTAATTTTGGTACAAAAAAATGTGATTTTTAAATAGAAATAACTTTTTATTTTCAATAATAATAAGATTTTATACTACTTTTAGGTTATGTTATTGCAGTAACTATGTGCCCCTTTTGGATCGGTTTTTTTGACATATTGTATGTTATAATAAGAAATTTGACGCGTAGGAAGTCGCGAGCAGAAGGAAGTCATGGAATAAGAAGTTTTGAAAGAAAGAAAGAAAGAAAAAGTATTTATTGAGACTCGCACAGGGAATCAAAAATTAAACTAAACACCTTCACCTTAAAACATTAATAAAAAATAATAAAAAAAAAAACAAGATAAAATTAAAACAAAAGCAGAAAGTCCTGTACGAGGCCAAAAGGCTCCTATCTCAGCATATGCTGCGACATTTAAAAAATAAATGTCACAGCGCTGGTATTCTGATAGGGCCCAATTATTCAGATATGCAACCAGCTTTGCCTCGAGTCCCTTAGTTTGAAAAATGCAACAAAACTTCGCTCATGATCAATCAATTTGCCCAGCCTTTTCCCAACTACAATATTGGGGTCGGTTTCCAGTCTAACTGGACGCAGCTGAATTTCAGTATTTTACATGAAGCGATTGCTTATCTGACCTTCACAACCCAGTAATTGGGTAATACGATATTCATAGATAATCATAATCATCATTTATTGCATTCATGTAGTTTACAAGTTGTTACAACTTTAAATAGGTTTCATACATGAACCCTGCTAGGGCACAGCAATATAAATAGTTTAATTTTCTACAGTGTCACGTCACAATATTAAAACCACTATGCTTAATCAATTATCTAATACTAATTTTACATGGTTATTAGATGTCCATCATTTATCATTTAAAAAAGTAAGACTGGTTGTGAGACTTTCGGGCTTCTGACGACACGTAACGACTGCCAAAGATCCACGAATGACAGCCGGCACCAAAGGCTTAACGTGCTTTCCGAGCCACGGAAGAGTCTCGGTATGTAAAGATGGTCACCCATCTACAGACCAATCCCGGCAAGCGTAGCTTAACCTGATGAGTCGACCCGTGCGGCTGTTATTCCTTAGCCACGAGCTCCTCCTTAGACTTCGCTCAGGACCCATCCCATTATTTAATATATAAAGTTAAAGTCCCATTATTTAATATATTATTTAATATATAAAGTAAAAGTATAAAGTTTCGGTTCCTAATCGAAATTGACATTATATATCTACAATTTTCTATTTTTTTTTTATCAAATTAGATTTGTTACAGCTGTAGTGGCAATCATGTCATTTGGTTTAAATAGGTTCTTATTTTTTATTATTTTGTTTAGGTATCTTTTATTTAGATTCTTTTCTTTTAGATTTTGTGAATGTGAGTACGTTGTAGGCTGTAAACTTGTGTACCATTTTTTATTTTACTAAGCACCTGGTACTTGTTGTTAGGCCTACACTGTCCTCCCATACCTATTAACACTGTAATTTGAAAACATTGTAGAAACAATTTATTTTAAAAAGAGTAACCGTGGAGTTTCTTGCCGGCTCTTCTCCATAGGAAGCGACCAATTGGAACCGTGCACCTAGCTTCTGACGTTTCATAAGTGCCCTTGTAGGTTTATGTGAAATAAAATATTTTAATTTTGATTTTGATATTTGAAAAAGTCAATTGTACTGAATTTGATGTCATAGAGGACACACACACGCACACACATCTTGATGGAATGTGTTCGTAATGAAGCATTTAGATATTTGTTACTTCAAAACGCAGTGTCTCCTTTCAATGTTGGATGGTGTAATAGCATTTTGTCCTGTCCTCTATTGTAGGAGGCAAAATTGCTTTATAGACTTACACTTTTAGGTATTAAAAGTAGATCATGTTAAATTCACTGTATAATTTGTATATGTAGTTGATTTTAATTTGTGATGTGTATATTTTCGTGTTTATTCTTACGGGGGTGACATGTTTAAATATGAACAAACATCCATTGTAAAGAGAGATTAAAAAAAAATACATAGCAAAATGTGAGTACTTTTCACCCTACCTAACCCTTCGAAGAAATACGGGCGTAATGATAAGTTGTGTTTTGCAGTCAATCAAAATAGATGCAAAACCTATATTTGTATAAAACCTAAAAATGGATGGCAAAGAATGAAGTTAAAATTAAAGTACTTAAGAATATATAATTTCACGAACATATACATATTATCCTCCATTTAAGGATTATCTTTTCTAATTTGGTGTGGCGTAATATATTAGGTAGGTACTTTACAAGGGAAAATTATAGCTTCTGACCTCCACAGTGTATAATGTTACACATTAAATTAGACTCTTAAACAGGCTAAAATGCGGAAGCATTTAAAATATATTCGTTTTATTTTTCTAAACTTTTAGAGGATATTTTTGACCTCTCTAATATTATATTATACCGACCCTTCTCAAATTAGCCGTGGTCAAAGTATTACAATTTAGTCGTGGGAGCTTATTTTTGTCGACGGCGAAACGGGGGCGAGAATTTTTTCACCTTGTTTATTGTTCTTTATAGTTTACGTTTTCTTGGGCATCGTTTTAATTGTTTGCATTTAGAAATATACCATCTACCCTAGCCTGCTGCTCTCTTAAAGTGTCAACGAAGTTAATGGTTTGTCGCAAAATAATTCGTAGTGTCCGAATTTTGAAAATATAACATATACATTATATTCGACACCTAATTAGCTCGTCGCTAAGTAATAACAGCCGCACAGGTCGAAGCTACGCTTGCTGGGGTTAGTCTGTGAATGGGACCATCTTTACATACCGAGACTTCTTCGTGCCTCGGAAAACACGTTAAGCCGTTGGTCCCAGCTGTCATTTGTTGATCTTTGACAGTTGTTACGGGTCGTCAAAAGCCTGAAAGTCTGATAACCAGTCTTACCAAGGGGGTATCGTATTACTCACTTACTTAGTCGTGGAGGTCAAGTAGGCAGTCGCTTTATGTAAAATACTCGTACTGGTATTCACTTTCAGCTGCATCCGGTTAGATTGGAAGCCGACCCCAATATAGTTGGGAAAAGGCTAGGCAGATTATTAATTAGATACCTAATTTTATTTTCATAAAACTTTGTTCGATGATCATCATCATCATCAGTCTACAGCAGTCCATTGCTGGACATAGGCCTCTCCAATTGCACGCCATTCAACTCAGTTCTCGGCAACTCTCATCCGGCTGCTACCAGCCACCCTGCGAAGATCGTCGCTCCACCTAGCCTGAGGGCGTCCTACCTTACGTCTGCTGATTCGCGGTCGCCACTCAAGAATACGTCTACCCCAACGGTTATCGGTTCTACGGCTTATCTGGCCGGCCCATTGCCCCTTCAGCTTGGTTATTGCATATAACTAGTGTATTTACTCACAATTTATTGTATTCTATCGGAAAGCACATCATACTCATAAGAGGAATGAAGACATCACTAATTATTTTTACGAAATTAAAATCATGGTATTCAGTGGGATCTTTTCTGACTCTTCTTTCTATATTTCTTGAAGTTCTACTTTTACCGTCAGTAGTAAATATTGAAAACTCGATTGCTTGATTGAAAATATCAGGCTGTATTTTCATGTAATTTTTAACCGACTTCCAAAAAGGAGGAGGTTATATGTTCGTCGCGTGTGTTTGTTTTTTTTTTTTTTTTTTTTTATGTATGTCCACCGATTTCTTCGTCAATTGTGGACCGATTTTGAAAATTATTTTTTTGTTTGAAAGGGTATGCTCTCGAAATGGTCCCATATAAATTTTATTAACTTTGCTTTGATAGTTTTTGAGTTAGCTTCAATAATACGTACTTTTTCCCACTTAGTATGTCGATGATATGATAAGTTCCTGTCACTGTTATTCACATAGCAGGTAGTGGTTTTCGAATTTGTTTGGGGTAGGTACCACAACTAAAAAGTGAAAAATAAAAACTTTTTACAAAAAAAAAAAACAACCGACTTCCAAAAAACACTACAAAGTGAAAAATAACTTTAATTTCGGAAGTCGGTGACAAAAAACGAAAATTCAAAACCAAAGAAAGACATCGACTTCCGAAATTAAAGTTATTTTTCACTTTGTAGTGTTTTTTGGAAGTCGGTTGTTTTTTTTTTGTAAAAAGTTTTCTATCATTTAATTGTGCTTTTGTGTGTCTTTTGTGTGCACTGAATGAATGTTTTATCTATCTATCTATCTACCTATCATGAAATATTTACATTCTCGGTCACCTAGAGGCGAACTTGGCTTGGTGCCAAGTTTGCTTCAGACTAAGGTTTTTAACACTTTTGTTCTTTTTCTGTTTTCATCAAATATTACTTTTTTGGCTCTCAACGTACTTTGAATACTTTTCAATACAATTTCTAATCGTCTTTTATTTAACCTTCAACATTTAAGATGTGATCTTCATTACTTGGTTTGAATGGGTGTCAAATGTAATGATTATTGTTGTTATTTATTTGACTGCTTTTTATGTAAGCGTTCTTGTATATTTTTCAATACAATCTTAATTATTCTTCTTTCACATATTTGACCTTTCGACACCTTTAGTTGTCTACAAAATTTAGTTGAAATGGCGGTCGTATTATTACACAGATCAACTTTATTTGTTTTGTTATGATAATTTTTTTGTTATACTTCAGATTTTCCCTTAGTTTTACAACCTATTGCTTTCCATTTAAGAACTACAGTCGATTTTGTAACTTCGTTGAAATATTTATGATTGTGTATTAATGTTTACAGTTTACTCTCGTGTTTGTTTCGATATTGCCCGCCTAGTTTCGAACTTAAACGGAACTTTTCATTATGCCAACGGGCGCGGGTGGCGAGGTCGCAAGTTGAATAAAATTGAGAATAATGTTATTAAATAAACAGCTATTTAACCACCTCCTCAATGGTGGCCCACTGGTACCGGCCGCGGTTTACGAGTCGTAGGATAAAAAAAAAAATGTTTGACAAGTTGTACTTATAATATAACGTAAGAGAGCAGTGAGGAAGCATTTAAAAAATATGTATAGGAGATGAAAGTTTGTAATTTTTTAAACTTGAAATTTAGTACTTAGACTTTTGTTTAAAAGTAAAAATTTGTTGTATCTTTTTTGGAAACTCATTCCATAAGGTTCCTTAGAAGATTCTGATCAAAAATCCCATCGGCACACGGCCATCTCCTAACTTGCGCCCCATGCCCTGTTACCAGTGTACTGGATGACCTTATGACTTCGTCGGTGAGCGGAGTTCGTGTACCTAACTGAATAGAGATGATGACAAAAAAAAAACAGTATCACTCCGGGAGTGCCGACAGATGGAATACTTGAAAAAAAATCGGCACCGCGGTAATCAACGCGTTGATGTCTTTTACTCCACGGTGTCGGTAAATTGCGTTACAGTGTCGCGAAATCAATGGTCCCATCTTAAAAAGTCCCAACGCGCCTAAAGAAGACTTCAAAAATTGTTTTTTGTTCGTCAGGTAGATTATAAGAAAATATTGGACACGTATTTTTTCTTTTTTACATTATCATACGATTACAGCAATACATTGAGTTATAATGTGCCACGACGTCACGTGTATGTAAATATTATACTTACTTGTGACGTAGCGACCCCCACTCACCCATTATCTAAGTCATTTTTTATTAATTTAAGAAAGCAAAAAATACGTGTCTAATTTTTTTTAACTATCTGACTGACTGACTAAATAGAATCATCCCTATTGTGGGCTGAAAATATTTGTTATTTTTGCCATCGATACGCTATTAACAAGAATAAGAGACAATTTCTTACCATTAAAAATATGGACGTATATACTAGCAGGAACCGCGTTGTTCGGCACACAAGTGTAGTTGCCAGCATGGGCCACACTGGCCGCTGGTATAAGCAGGTCTGAGAGACGCTGCACCGGATCGGTTGTGACGTTGATGCCTCGTTCCACGTCGTAGTTTATCATTCTGCTGTTGTGGTACCTGAGAACAAAATTGAGGTTTAGGTTTTTGTCGGATTATAGTGATATCATCTGTCTAGACTTTTCCCAACTGCCTATCGAACCTCCACAACCCAATTACAGGGTAACACAATATCCCATGGTAATACTGGTTGTCAGACTTTTGGGCTTCTGACTACCCGTAACGACAGTCAAAGATGTACAAATGATTTCCAGGATCAACGGCTTAACGTGCTTTCCGAGGCATTGAGTCACCCATCCTCGGACCGACCTCAGTAGGTAAGCATTGCTTAACCTTGAAGATTGATTTGTGCGGCTGTTATTCAAAGTCACAGTCAAAGTCAAATCATTTATTTCAAATAGGCTCATGTGTGGCACTTTCGAACGTCAAAATTTGCAAAATATTAAAATTGATTCTAGTCTAGTAGTAGATTGTATTATTTAGCCACGAGCCCCAGGATGAGGAAGAGGTTTGGGATTATGTGATAGTGTTTTGTTTTATTTTTTAAACAGGCCGAGATTAATTACATCAAACGCTTCACACAAGAGTGACTGTTCATCTTGACTTAAAAACGTCTTTTTGCTCCGTGTACTAAACGTAAGTTCAATATTTCTGACCAAGAAAATATTGCAAGATTTCAATAGCTCATAAATACGAGATTTTTAATGCTAGAGTAATGGTTGAGTATAACCTATAGCTTTATTAAACTTTTGCCCGCGGCTTCGCCCGCTTGGATGTCGGAATATATCCCACGGGAACGTACTACCGAGATTTCATACAGGGTGGAAATTGTCATTGACTCCTACCGCTGCGCCCGCGTTGCTACGCGTAATTTTGAAACTGTGATATCTTTTAAACTATTCATTTAAATGATATGATGTTAAGGCATATTTTAATCTAAATTAAATGCCTAATTTAAATAACATTTTTTATTGGATAAGGATTAATACTATACCGGTCAAAAAGCTTCGGATATAACAATTAAATTTTTATCAAATTCTGAAAGATAAAAATGGTTATTGTGCGTCATCCTTAGAAGATAAACATATGCCAGCGCGAACTTAAATTTGATGTATCTTTTTCAGTTTAGGCAGCGCACGCCAGTAAAACTCCCAGTTGGCATGATTTTTTCCGACTTCGTCAACAACAATCGTCCAATTTCAGCCAATTTACACAAAACGTTAATTAGAATTATACACTAAAACCTTCCGCATGAATCACTCCGTACATTGGTGGAAACCGTCTGAAAATCCGTTCGGTAGTTTTTGAGTTTATCGCGTTCAGACAGACAGACAGACGCGGCGGGGTACTTTGTTTTATAATATGTAAGGATTTTATTTTATTTACTTAATAATTGGGCTATCAAAAGCAAAAACGATTTTATCAAATCCGACTTGTAGCTCTAGAGATTAGCGCATTCAAACAAACAAACAAAAAACAAACTCTTCAGCTTTATTATTAGTATAGATTATAGATGTAGATTGTATTGTAATAAGTCGTTGAGTAGGTAATATTAGATTCTTAAAGTTAAGTAATTAAAATAAGTAAACTCAATTACGCTTGAGATTCATCGTTGCCGGTACAAATATAAAATATTTGTTTGAAGCCTTTTCCTTTGTTTTATTTGTAAGTACCTAATACTATCTAAGCCATTACGGCAATATTTTGCTATCGATTTTAGATAGGTATTTTTTCATACAAGAGAGTTTCTTTTGAATATCGGAGTCGATCTCTTAGAAAGCATTAGCATATAAAGTAGATAGATAACATAACCAGCACCTTCATTTTGTAAACACTCAAGAAAATCAATGTATTGCTTCATATGTTTATAACATACGTCTGCTCAGCTACGTAAATAACGCAATGAATATTGTTGAACTGTCAAAATGAAAGGCATTGCCATTGTGAGTGTGTTTCGCACTCACCCCACCCACAGCTTTGAAAACAGGAAATCTGCTTACAGCCATTTTGCTGCCAAAATCAAATTGAACGCACAATTATAATGAGCTGACGACAGCAAAACAAAACAAAACTTCACAATTAGACAAAAACAAAAGAACAACTCGAAACAAATGCCAATCTATCTTAGTTTGTTGACTTAAGTGGAAAGAAACGAATCAGCATTCCCAATATTGAAGTAAAGGGAAGGCTGTCAAGACAAAATGTAGCAAATCTGGCAATTTGCGTAGCCGATGTGTAAAGCCGAAGCCATACTGCGGGGAGCTTGGTGCCATAATTGGTGAGTAGCGTAGCTAAAACCGTGCAGTGTCTTGCTAGGACCTAAAGGCCAATACTCGTACTAAAAATAAAAAAATCTTTCAAATTCAAGTCGCAATCCCATCTCAGCGATAGCAATGTCAAGAACTTATCAAAAATGTAGGCAAATGCACGTTTTTTTGACAGACTCGAGACTAAAACTAGAATGCGAATATTCTTAAAAATACGAGAATTGTCCCTCAGATGTCAGGCACTATTCTCCATTTGAAATAAGATTAGACATTAAAACAAACCTTTTTTACAATCCGTTCAACCGATTTTAACTTCTATTTCGATGGCATTAAAAGCAAAAAAGTGGTTATAATACCAACTGTTTACTGCAGCTGCCATTTTGTCATGCCACCAACGCAATAGACGTCAAAATCGGTTGAAAGGACTGTAAAAAAAGGTTTGTTTTAATGTCTAATCTTATTTCAAATGTAGTATAGGTGATTTGCTTACTAACGTAAGTATGCGTTTTCCATCTTGTTACGTTATAGCTTGTGCGCGATGCGTCTGGGCACTAAGTGACTAATTAGTCATGGAGCCTGGCATAAAGTGGTGTACAGTGGCAATTGCAATAATAAAACTTTGTTTTGGTTTACTATAGAAACAAAGTGAAATCGTTATTTCCAGGGATGTTACGGAAGTCGTTTTACCGGAACCGGAACCGGTATCGGAGGTTTTAAATTAGTTTGACCGGAGCCGGAACTGGAACCGGAACCAGAGTCGGAGGCGAAAGTAGAAGAAAGATGTGTAAAGGCTTAGTGAAAAAATAGAAATATAATTCAGTCTCCTTAATCTGTCTCTTTGATTATTCTCTTTAATCAGTCAAATAATAGCGATAACATCCACAAACAAAACAATGAACTGAGGACTGAGCGCGAGTTGTATGCGCTCTAGTTATTTTCATCGCAGCTTTTCGAACTTCGGTATAACTCCGATTCAAAATTATCGGAACCGAAGTCGGAATCGGAGCTGTAAAATTAATCGGAAGTTCCGACCTTTCGGAATCGGAACCGAAGCTCCGTAACATCCCTGGTTATTTCAATGAGACTATTAAAGTACCTAGGCTCTTTTGCTAGTCAACAAGAACAAATAAAAATTGCCCATTCCAAAATGGAGAAGATCGGGTAAGAAACTACGCATGCTGCGAAAGCACCAAGCAAAACTCCTACTTGTGTGGCTTCAGCCTAAAGAATTGCTAGCGACATTCGTCTATAGGCGCTGCCAAGTCTTGCTGCCAAATCCACTTTACCGAACAAATTAAATTGTCACAGGCTTCTTTTGAGCTTTCGATCACGTTAAGGTTAATCAGAATGACCTTCAAATATTTTTTCGCTTACGACGACGGTAATTTTGAAATTGCTTTCGCGACATGGGAAACGAATTTGAGAATATGTCAGAATATCGGTTGTAGCATCTTTTTTATATTAAGTTGCGATCACCTATATCTCTCTCTGTCCTCTTTTCTCTTTTGTTATGTTTTACTGTATCATTCGAGTTAGGTTATCGTTTCTGTGACAGTAAAAAATCTTTTTACAAAAAATACAACCGACTTCAAACTACAAAGTGAAAAATAACTTTAATTTTGGAAGTCGGTGTCTTTGGATCAGTATTTTAGTTTTTGCCACCGACTTCCGAAATTAAAGTTATTTTTCACTTTGTAGTTTGGAAGTGGGTAATTTTTTTTCACTGTTTAGTGGGTTTGTTTGTAATTTTTCAAATCGGTCCAGCCGTCTTCGAGTAATCGGGGAACAAAAATAAAAAAATAAAGAAAAAAGCGACGAAATAATGTTTCTTTTACTTTCTTTCTTTAATTATGGAACTGCTTAGTTGTGGTTGAAAAAGGCTCCCGCGTACAGGCGCGACGCGACTCTGGTGGAACAATGTCTATGAAAACTTCACTGAAATTGTTCTACCGGTGTCGCGTGGTACCTGTCTGCGGGAGCCTTAATGATTGTTCTTCAGCAGTGTAGTTTAATTTAGTATCTGTAGGGAGGCTGCAGATTTTAGTACCTAAGCCTTTTAAGTCTTAAAACAAATAATGATAAATCTTAAAGGCTAAATAATATTTTAGTGGGCCTAAAAGGCAGACTAAAATCTATGATCAGTAATAATTTTATAAAAGGGACAATGAACGACGAAAATCTTAATAAAGTCTGAAGTTTCTCCTGTGTCATTAAATTAAATTGAAGCAATAAGTGCCTTGCATCGTCTGAACACTGTTTATATGGTGCAAGTTTTATAGTTCCTTCAACTTTGGCAATTAATTGCACGGTATCAATCACGCTTAAAAACTACATTAGTACATACACAAGCCAACCAACCAACCAAACCCTAATTCAACCAACCAATCCCAAACCAACCAACCAATCACAAACAACAACCAATCAACCCCAACCTCCAACTCAACAACCTCTACCTCTAATTTTGCTCATAAACTCATTCTCGAAACAATGACGAATCAAAATACACCTAGTCATCCACACAAATCCTAAATCACACAAACAATATAAAAGCAGAGATGAAACCAATCACATTCAGCCAATTAGGCTTTAAATTGATGTCCTCGTCAAGCGTCAACACGTAGCATTTAGCATTCAGTTTCAAATCAACAATGCTGAATCAAATAGAGACTGTATTCTGGCCAATCGCCAACGAGCTAGTGGGTACTTTGTTCAATTGCTTTTCCAACTTGCTCTTTTACAACTGGTTCAGTTTCAGAAATGTGTCAAGTTTGTGAACCTTAGTGACACACATCTCTGGAGGTAGCTTTCAGGTCTTCATTTTTTATTTATACGAAAAGAGGTGGAGAGTTTAAAGTTTTAGTTACACATTTTCAAGATAAGGGTTAAGAAAGACTTTAAAAATCTGAAACGTTTGATGTTACACAGACTGCTAATGTAATTACACAATAAAATCGTGTGCGGTCGTTGGACCCTCGTCAGGAACGAAGTTCCTTCTCACGTATAATTTAAAACAAAAACAATATTTTTGCTGCGGCCATCTTGGATTTTCATTTTAACGTCAAAATCAGCTTTAACACCCTTGAAAACTATGAAAATGACTCCCATGACGAAAATTTTGAATAATGTTGTAGCAGCCATCTTGGATTTTCATTTTGACCAAATTTATACTTTCCCTCTCTCTCCCTCCGGCATGCAGTGTATTCGGGCCAATGTGTACAATATTATCCCACGACACTAATCATTTTACTATCTTTTGTTTTTTTCTGCCGGCGTTGTCTCTTTCTCTCTCTTTCTTTCTCTTTGAATTAGATGAAGACAGTTGCAAGTATTAACACTTTTAAGCATGACGATTTCTGAAAGTTTACAAGCTGAGTTAAAGAACTTCGTTCCAAAAGGTACTGTACTGGCGGTAATAAAGTCAAAACGAAATGGAAGCCCTCATAATTATTATTATCTTTATTTCGGAAAGATTCCATGATAAACACTCCTCATTATATTCAGGCATACAATGCACACTGCATCATGCACAATTTTTGCACTGACAGTGTTAAACACAGAAGAAAAAAGAAGCCAGAGCCATCTCTTCCATGTTGATTGACAGTGGCCTCATAAGCGACGACATTATATACCAAAAATCTACTCTATATTGGTCCATTTTATGAGTTTTTAACCAAACTTCCTAGATAACATACTGGCCACTCACGCGTAATCTTAAGATAAATGGCTCACAAATAATACAGTATTATCAAGAAAAGGTACAAATATCTGCAACTAAAACAAAAATCTCTCCTACCGTCTTTCTGAAAATGTAGACCGGGTGGTGTGTAAATAAAATGCACATCTGGGAAAGCACTTAACTCATCCAGATGAACCGTAATAAATCTTTACCAAGAAAGAGGTAAGTATTACGTATTGTTCCTAAGAACGTACATTACGTTCGTTTATACGGAGTCGTGGTGAGTAAAGTTATAATAGTATGTGGGAGTTTGTCCGTTTGTTTGATGCGTTTTTGCTGGTAAGCTATAACATTAACAGTGGTAAAAAGATTACATAATTTTAAAGCTTTACGTTACCCAGAAAGCCGCTAAGTTTAAGTGAGACTGGGCTGGACACGTCTGCCGCATGTCAGATGACAAATGGGCTAAAATAACCATTGATTGGGTCGCACTAAACGCACGACGACATCGCGGCAGGCCGAGACGAAGATGGCGGGATGAGCTTGATTCTTACCGAAAGGACTGGCCGACACTGGCAATAGACAGAATTGTGTGGAAAAGCGACACGGAGACCTTTGCCCTGCAGTGGGATATTACAGGCTAGTTATATTAGATTAGAAAGCTTTGTTGAACAATCATAGCCACTTTCGACATCGGAATCGCACACTTTTACATAAGTTTCCTTACGTTTCCTTGTGTTATTTTGGTCCACCGCCTTCGTTACTTTGTTTCCACTTTATTTGACAACTACCCGCTCGATACAAAATTGAATAAAAAAAACACATTTCATTTCCTATTTCACAAGCTGCCATAACATATTTTGATCGACTTATATATTAAGCCCATCTATTTATTAAAGACCTTACACAAAAAAATATATTATCAACATTAAAAAGAGAAAAAAAGCAACAATTTTCTTGTATTATTATCGATCCAAACAGGCATACAACATGTCGGTACTGACATTCCTTGATGAGACTCCAAATTGAATTTGCACCCAATTCTCGACAAATCAATGAATAAATATATTTGTTATAGTTTTGCTGACATTTTTGTTACGTTTTTTATTAAATATTATGTTGTTATGTACGAAGATGGCAATGTATGTTTACCGATTTCTGAAAGTGGTCTTATTGTTTTTCTTGGGACCGATTTTTCAATAAGTAATCGGATAACTTTTACCGGAGGAATGTAAAGAAATCGTGTTAATTCTTATTTTTATTGCAGAGTGGGCCTACTCTTGACCTTGATCTCGCCTGATAGAAAGCGATGGGTGAGGACTATGATGGAACGAGCGTTCCTAAAAGATGCCTATTCATTCTTGCTTTGAAGAGAGACGGGTTATATGTGGAAGGGAACACAAGCGCTGGCAGAGTTCCACACTTTGTCTGTGCGCATAATAAATGTGGAGGAGAAGCGCTGAGTACGACTGGACGTCAACCACGGATTGCGGTTTCATAGCTTTTGTATAGAAAATATATCAAACCGTCATACTTATTTATTAATAAATATACAGGGTGGGGTCATCTGCTACTTACTCAGCCCTAATTTATTTGGCCCTGGCACACTGAATATTTAAAACAAAAATTTTTTGCTTTCTTCTAGTTTCACCACTTTCTTAACTTTAAAGTGTAATTTTTATTAAAAATGGGTAAAACAGGCAATATTATTGTTTTTTTTAATGTTTAATGTTGGCAGATTCTTATAAAAAATTGCTTTATTCAGATGTTAGCTAGAAAAAAAGTTACAGTCCTCAAACTTACAGAAAGATGTAAAAAATACTTAAATCTTAATTTCAACATGCATTAAAAAAAATCCAGTATACCAGAAGCTATTAGAAAAGCAGAGTGAAGTATTTGTTTAAATTCCTTTTAGATAGATGTTACTACTCCATCACTGAGTTTACTACTGATAAACAGAGGTATGAAGATTCCGACTTGCTTATTAGACACTTATGATTTTATTTATTGACTAAGTATGAATGTGTTTATTTGTCTAAAATTGTATGACCTTTTTACATAACTGATATATTGTTTTAAATTGATATTATTATTTCTTTTAATTTAATCTATTGACATGCCATCTTAATTGTAATTACTTTACGCCATAAATATTGGCAAAACATAGTGCGCATATTTTAGACTATACTATCTGTAACCATACCTATGTTTTAACAAAATAAAATGATTGATTGATTATTCTGTAGATAAAAAGATGCCCTGTTATCTGTGTACTTGATGACGTTATGACTGCGTCAGTAAGTGCAATTCCCCTAACTGAATTTTGAGCCAAACATAGTATTCAACATGTCCCAGAATTAACGCATACCACGAAACACCTCAATCAATACAATACCAATACCAAAACCAATACCAATACCTCAATCATAATACATACACTGAATTTTACTATTATGTATAAAACATTGATTATTTATTAAATTAATTTAACTGATTGTGGGAGAAAATTGTGGTTACATTACAAATCTAAGCACGCACACAGTCGTGAAAGTATAGGGTCTAGTGTTGTAGGTAATTTTTAACCGACTTCCAAAAGGAGGAGGTTCTCAATTCGATTGTATGTTTTTTTTTTTTGTACGTTTGTTACGCGATTACTCCGCCAATTATGAATTGATTTTGATGATTCTTTTTTTTTGTTTGGTAGATCATACTTTAGAGGTGGTCCCATATAAATTTTATTAACTTTGCTTGGGTAGTTTTTGAGTTAGCTTCAATAATACGTATTTTTTCCCACTTAGTATGTGGATGATATGATAACTTCCTGTCACTGTTATTTACATAGCAGGTAGTGGTATTCGAATTTGTGTGGGGTAGGTACCACAACTAAAAAGTGAATAATAAAAACTGTTTACAAAAAAACTTTTTACAAAAAAAAAAACAACCGACTTCAAAAAAACACTACAAAGTGAAAAATAACTTTAATTTCGGAAGTCGGTGTCTTTGGTTTTGAATTTTCGTTCTTTGTCACCGACTTCCGAAATTAAAGTTATTTTTCACTTTGTAGTGTTTTTTTTGAAGTCGGTTGTTTTTTTTTTTGTAAAAAGTTTTTATTTTTCACTTTTTAGTTGTGGTACCTACCCCACACAAATTCGAATACCACTACCTGCTATGTAAATAACAGTGACAAGAAGTTATCATATCATCTACATACTAAGTGGGGAAAAAATACGTATAATTGAAGCTAAATCCAAAACTACCCAAGCAAAGTTAATAAAATTTATATGGGACCACCTCTGAAGTATGATCTACCAAACAAAAAAAGAATCATCAAAATCTATTCATAATTGGCGGAGTAATCGCGTAACAAACATACAAAAAAAAAAAAAAAAAAAACATACAGACGAATTGAGAACCTCCTCCTTTTGGAAGTCGGTTAAAAAAAAACAACCGACTTCAAAAAAAAAACACTACAAAGTGAAAAATAACTTTAATTTCGGAAGTCGGTGACAACGAACGAAAATTCAAAACCAAAGATTTTGAATTTTTTTTTTTTTGATGTCGTTTGTTTTTTTTTTGTAAAAAGTTTTTATGGTTTGTTAACTGTACAGCGGAAGTGTGATTGTAATTTACGTAGTTTTAATTATTTTTGGGATAAAAAATTGCCTGTAATAAAAATGACAGAAATATATTCAGTAGTAGTAGTAGTGTCTCGTTGGTCTAGTGGTCGCAAGTGCTACTGCTGAGCATGAGGTCTTGGGTTCGATTCTCGATTCGGGCAAAGTGTGTTATTGAGTTTTTTATGTGGAATTTCTCAGTAGCAGCCCGGAGTTTGGATTTGTGCCCGGTTGATGGCAATAGGCTCGCCCCTTATTACATGGGACTTAAACATAACTGGCGAAATGTGGGTGTACCTACTACAGGGACACCCCTGCCCAACCCTTCGGGGACACAAGGCGTGATGTTATGTGTGTTATATTCAGTAAACGATTCTGAACATTGTATGTAAACTTTTTGCCATCGATACTCTAAGAAGAACATAAGATTTTTCTGACGATTGAAAAATTGGCCCCTAAGAACCGAAAATATACTATTAGTACCTAAAGAGCCGACTTCTGTTGTAAAATTTTTGTAGTTTATATTTTTGATTCTTGGTAAAGTGATCTTGACCAACTAGGTAAATTTTGTCCTTTATGGAATTAGGTTCATTTAGTTACACGTTTTCAATGAGCTTCGATGTGTCAAAACCTCTTAAAATTAATCCGTTGTCAAAATTCTTGGGTCTTTGATTGCTTGTAGTTGTTATGATCAAACAATCACAACTGCACTTGACAGTGGATTGACTGATCAAAGGAGAATGGGTACCGAACTATGGGTTTCTGCCCTGAAGCCCAATAGCCATAGGTTTAATATACGAATGGAAAGAGACTTTAAGAGGTGAGTGGTGAAGGGTGGGCGTTTTTGGGGGACCGTCTTATGTAATTTGACGTTCGAAAAGTGTTGATTCTCAGCCTAGTTTGAATAATTGACTTTTGAATTTTTGAAGAGGAACCTTTGCTACTAACAGGAGTTTTGCAAATTGTAAGTCTGTTCGGAGTTAATGACCTAAATAGATGCTACTTGGGCACCGAAGTTAAGAAATTTCAAAAAAATCTAGGCCCAATAGCCATAAGATATGCCTATACTAATGGAAAGAGCTTTTCAAGGAGAACCTTTGGTGACATTTAGAAAACCCGGAGTGACAACATTTCAGTGACATGTCCCTAAAAAAGATATCAGATGCTTCAATTTTCGTTAATTTTTAGGGTTCCGTACCCGAAGGGTGAAACGGGACCCTATTATTAAGACTCTGCTGTCCGTCCGTCTGTCTGTCACCAGGCTGTATCTCATGAACCGTGAAGGTTAGTCAGTTGAAATTTTCACAGATGATGTATTTATATTGCTGCTATAACAACAAATACAAAAAAATAGAATAAAATAAATATTTAAGCTCCCATACAACAGACATGATTTTTTTGCCGTTTTTATAGATAATGGTACGGAATCCTTCGCGCGCGAATCCGACTCGCACTTGGCCGGATTTTTTCTTTCATTCGGCATCTTTCACTCGAAGTAAAACGTATGAACACAGAATGTATTAAAAGTGAAAAATTAATTCATTAGTAATCCGATCCAACCGTGTTGGGTTTCAGCACCCTTAACTCGCCAAGAGAATGATCAAAAAATGAAATTAAATGAGCAGATGAACGTTGTTTGAACGTGGAATTAAACAAAAGCAGCCAAGTGCGAGTCGGAGTCGTACACGAAGGGCTCCGTACTACCGTACAATATTTAACACTACATGTTTTTATAAAATACTTTAATAAAAAAACACGGTTCTTATAAGTTGTTTCTTTCATTTTTAACTATATTATATTTGTTACTAGCTGTTACCCGCGACTTCATTCGCGTGGAATTCTATACGTTAATTTAACTTATTTATATAGCTGCCAGTGAAAGTCCCGTCAAAATAGGTCCAGCCGTTTCGGAGATTAACCGGAACAAACAGAAAGACAGACACGACTAGACAGATTTTTTTAAAGTTTTGTTTTTGTTGTATGTAAGCAATTATTTTAACATTACAGACTCTTCAATTTTATTTATTTGTATAGACACAGATTTCACGGGTTTTAATTTATTTGCGCGGAAGCCTAAGTCTTTTCCTAAAACAAAAGTAGCCTATTTTATTCATTATAACATCAGGTATCTTCCAGTGAAAGTCTCGTCAAAATCGGATCAGCCTTTTCAGAAACAAACAGACACAGACAAAAAAAATATTAAAATTGTGTTTTTGTTGCATATACCTACTGTATAAAGAAAGAAAGAAAGAAAAAGTATTTATTGAGACTCGCACAGGAAATCATAAATTAAACTAAAACACACTCATTAAAAAATTAATAAAAAGAACAAAAAAAAAAAAATCTATCGGACTCTTCATGAACCCGGTGTAGATTTCTTAGCGTTATCCTGGCTACGTTTCGGTGACCTTTTCGAGGAAACCGAAGGTTTCGTCTGTGCAATTATCGACGAAGTTATTTTGACGAATAACTACCGGAGACATATTATGAAGGACGGTACGGTTGACGTGTGTCGGGCATGCCATCGTCCGGGTGAGTCCATCAGACATATTATCTCTGGTTGCTCGCGTCTAGCTAACGGCGAGTACTTGCACAGACATAACCAAGTAGATAGGATTATTCACCAGCAACTTGCTTTGAAATATAAACTTGTGGACTCTGAGGTACCGTATTACAAGTATGTGCCCGAACCAGTTCTCGAAAATGACCGTCACGTTGTACTGGGATCGGTCTATCATTACTGACAGGACTATTGTTGCCAATAAGCCTGATATAGTAGTGATAGATCGATTAGCGCGTTGCGCAATGATAGTCGATGTTACCATTCCACATGACGAGAACCTCGTGAAAGCTGAGGAAGAGAAACAAATAAAATATCTCGACTTAGCATCCGAGGTTGTTGAATGTGAGCTCGGCTATCATTGTGCTAATTGTCGTAACGGCTAATGGCCTGATGGCCAAAAGACTCGACCAACATCTCTCGAGGCTTTCGTTAGGCGGTTGGATAAAGCGCTTGATTCAGAAGGCAGTACTCCTCAATACGGCTCGCATTATGAGGAGGTTCCTGTCTCTGCAGCCCTAACCACCGGTAGCTTGGACCCTGTTCCCGACACCAGCGGACCTCTATTTTTTATATTTTTAAATATACTATATACTTTCATACGTATTTAGTAAAAAGCAGTTATTTTAACATTACAAACAGACTCTTCAATTTTACTTATTTGTATGGATTATAGAGACCATAGTAGTACACTCTCTATAAACATTTCAAGTGTCTACCTATTACGGCTCAAAGATACATTCTTGTGACAGTCGGACGGACCGCACACCACCACTACCACAGTATAATAAAGTAACAGTATTATGTCTCGGCAGTGACCTTGAAATAATTACCTACGGCCGCTTTGTAGACAAATCTTTTGCGTCCGTGCATAATTGCCGCGCACTCAAGACCGTTGTGTACTAGTATACGCTGAAATTTTGAAGCGCGTCGTTTCGGTCGATTTCTTGGAAGGCGTAGTACTGTTAGGTACTTATTTATAATGTGGCACGGCATATGCAATAATAAATTTGACTGTATTGACCTTCAAACAAATTGTGTTACAAGGTACCCAGAAGTGTTATTCGAAGGGGGGTGCGCGTGCCTCAACTGTTCCATAAAAACATATACAGGACTAACGCTGGGGAACGTGTACCTCTTCGTCGCCTTGTTGATTCTTACAACACGCATTTTATGGGACTGGATATATTTTGTTTATCTAAGCAATTATTTAAGAAAATGGCTCTGGATATTTTGTTAAGCGAGTAATTTAAGTTAAAATAAGCTAAGCTAACACAGCAATATTGTGGCAGCGACTTTTGTTTTGTTTTTATTTATTTTTTATCATTTGTCTTCAGGACTTCTTTTAACCTTTTGTTAAAACGTGGACAATGGTGTGGGTTACATGTTTGTTAAATCTTAGTTTATTTCTCTGTAATTTGTAGCATGTAACTAAACTAAAAACTAAATAAATAAGACGTAGTACTGTTAGGTACTTTTTTATAATGTGGTAATAGGGTCCTGTTGGCACCCTCTGGGTACGGAACCCTAAAAATGAACATTCAGTCGAGTGGAGCGTCTGATATCAGGTTGACATCATTTTTGCGACGCGAAATATTGCGTTAGAAATTCCTGTCGAGTCAAGTAGCTATTATTAACATGTTTCAAGTAACAAAGGATCTAAAATTTCTATCATGAGTTTCATTATGTCAACGATGGAATTCTGTGTGACGTTATATAGAATTTACACGATTAAGGCATCGATCAGACTGTGGTTTGACCTAAATTCTCGTAGGCGAGAAACCCCAAGTCTCCTGGTATATCTAAGGATGAACGTCATGGCAAAACCGTCGTGTGTTTGTAAATATTTTAGTTAAAAGGTCAAATTCATTTATTTGGCTTACAATAGTTCATAACATAATGATGATGTTACTTGTGTTTATTTGGGGTCGGCGTAATATGTCTTTTTTTTAAGTGAAAACTTCTTTAGGCGCGTTGGGCCGTTTTGAGATGGGACTAAACCATTGATTTCACGACACCATGACGATACCTTATTTTTGTATATGCGATTGTGCTCTTTATTTATATTTCGTTACGGATCAATGTTCTATGCAAGTATTTTTACTTTAAAGGTTTTGTAAATGCGATTATGCTCTTTATTTATATTACGTTACGGATCAATGTTCTATGAAAGTATTTTTATTTTGAGAGTTTCGAGAGTATTATTTTTAGTAAACGCGATTGTGGTCTTTATTTAAATAAGGTTACGGACCAATGTTCTATACAAGTATTTTTTCTTCCACCAAGGCGATCTTGTTCAAGTTTTCACTTCTGTCGGCACTCCCGGAGTGCCACATTTTTTTTTTATTCCTTACTCTTTTAGTCGTCATCTCAGTAGTCACCCCCTTTCTAGCCATATCATCTGTCACGCAGTCCATTCATCGTTTCTTAGGTCTTCCCCTACTCTTATAGCCATCCACGTTCATACTCAAAACTTTCCTCACGACATTTTCCTCATTCCTCCGCATCACTTGCCCATACCATGGCAACTGATTTCCGCACAACATTTCAGTTACCAGTGCCACTTTCAGACTTCCTGTTATCTGCTCTAATATTTTCTTATATGATATGAAATTCTACCTAATAGAAGACTTTTTGACCAATTTAACAGTGGGTCGCAAACTAGGCATAGCTTGTATCTTGGCGACCCAAACACTACACAAAAATATGCTGAAAAAATGATTTGATGGATTTTGTTTCTACATAGAACTCTGACACCAAGTTAGTCACTAACCCCACGAAAAGAAGAAGATCATGTTTACCATATAAATTACAGATATTAAATGTAGAGTTAGTTAACTAAGAACCTAAATAAAAGAGAAATTCGGGATACATCATGCAATTACTTTCAGCCAACTTTTAGCAAGTCTCTTCAAAATTCTTTTATAACTAAAAGATGATAAAGTTTTTAAAAGAATCGTTATAACTCTCAATGTCTTGCAAAAGATAGAATTTAAAATCTTGAAAGATCATAAATTCGTACTCTTTCATAATTAGAAAAACGTTATTTCAACACTAGCGCATCTTTTAATTAGGTCTACCTATTAAAAGAAGTGCAAAGATAACACAACAACCACAACATAACACACACACACACAAACAAACATAACATAACACACATTCCTGATGGGTTAAGGTGGAGGTGTACCTGTGGCGACATCTACATCGCCCTGACGTCACGCGTTACCGCGCGAACAGCATTGTATATAACTTTCCCGAGATCAATTGTTGGGCAGTTGCCCGCCAGACACGACACCTGTCTGGTCAGTGGATCCTCCCTTTTCTATACTTCTAATACCTATATTAAATCTTTAATTCCCATGTCAACGGGGTGAGCCTATTGCCATCAACCGGGAACGAATCCAGACTGCAAGTTGCTCTTAAAGATAAATAAGAAAGTGATGTATCTGATTCTTATGCCAGCCCGACTGATTGATTAGAACAAATATTTCTACATCGTCGCTAATATAATTTTTTTGTATAAACAGCTCGGTATTGCAAACGCGTTCATCTTTTAAAAGTATTTTAGATCTGCCCAAATTTTTTTTTAAATGTAATCAGGTAGTCTTTAGCAAATTCATGTTTTGGTTCTTACGTCTGGAGATACACGTCTATGTTTACAGGGTGGCAGGGACATCGACGCAAAAACTGTTACTATGGATTCAGTACATGATCTTGAACACCCCTACGTTGAAATTTTTCGTCGGTTATTTAAAAAATACCGCGTTGGTAAAAAAAATTCAACGCATGGGGTTCTGAAACCATGTATTGAAACCATGGAAACCGTTTTCGCGTCGATGTCCCTGCCATCCAGAGACAGGTTTTTAAAATGAAAGAAACTTACCAGAACACAAAAGCAGGCGCCTCCGTAGTTTGTACCACGGAACACTGCAGTCGTAACGTTGATCCTGGCTTGAGATACTTCTCTGTAGGCCCCGAGATCTGCGCTCTCGCCTCTGTGGACAAAAAGAAAGACATAATATTAAAACGATTGGTGGAAAATCATCAAAAATATTAAGAACTCGCTAATGTTATCTACTGAACATTGGGTCCCATAGTCAATAACTTATGAAAATTGCTGAAAAAATTGGTACTGTTTTATTACTACAGAAGAAAACCAGAATAAAGAGCACCAGCATCAAAAATATTCATCTTCTCACTATACTGCCAATATTCATATTATGTGTGTAACAGTGATGTAAAATAATTGACCACTCAGCACACAACCAACATTGTGAACATTGTAGTTGTGAGTTACTGTATACCAAATAACTGGTTGGAATATACTTTCAGCGTACCCTGAGCAGTCAGAAACACCTCGTTGACTGGCTCATATTTTAACCAAGACATGAACAGCTGTTATTGCTGAATATAGTTAAGAAGACTAGCAGAAACTTACAGACGCTGATGGTCATCCATTTACTAGGTAGGTTTTAAGAAAAGCGCAGATTAAGGCGGGCCGCGCCGCAATGGAACGCATTGCAAATTTCCCCCTTTATCACGCGAAATTGTTTTATTAGCTTATAACGAACCTAACCATATTATTAAGAAACGCAAGATAAATGCCTAAATAACAAGCCAGGACAACACAAGGACACCTCATAAAAAAAGTCATAAAAACGATCTTTACATACTGAAATTACGGAGAAAGAAATATAATATCTTCTAGCCATTTACGATATTACCCTTATTTTTTATAAAAACCCAGACAAAGTAATCACTGTAGCTCAAACGAACGATCAATCCTAAAACAACACGGTCTTCTTGTGATAGGCGCTGAAGCAAATAAGATTGTTTTTATTATGGCCAGTAACATGTTGTAGTAGCTTGTAGTAGATTCTGAAAACATCAACAAAAATCAGCATAGAATATAGTACATCATTGAAATTCACTAACAGAATCTCTACGAGTGGTGATACTCAAGTTAGAACACCCTGAGTAATCAGTTCTGCTACTACATTTGTGCTTCCTTAGTATAAATATATAGTTTAAATTTGTAACAAGACTAATCTGTGGCCCAAAATAACCATTATGTGGAGCCTTGGCTCGGCCAAAAGGCGTCACGGCAGATCCCGTAGAAGATGGTGGGATGAGCTGGACGAAACAAACGACCAGAATTCTAGAAAAAGCTGAAAATTATGAGGAAATGCCTTTGCCCAGTAGTGGGATAAAGTAGGTTAACAGTATCCATAAAAAGATTGAGAGGCCCAGATTAGTCGCTGCAATGTCAGTATAAATTCACAATTTTATCCAACCTGTAAACTCCACAACCGCAATGTTCACGTCTAAGTTCCAAGTTTTCATTATCTTTACGTTCAAGCATTGCCAAAGTTTTTATATCCTCGTCGCAAGTACACACTCCGTTGACAATCCCGAAGAGTGTTGCCTAGAACTAGGTCAATAAGGAGATTTATACAAAATATGTTTCACAAAATGGGCCACGAAATTCTAGCGTAATTCGTTTGCGTTGGTACCGACATTACTCTCGCATGACGTCACTCGGAGGGACACAGAATTCGTTCCTTTACGCGACTGTAGATGGTAATATTAGCCGGCCGGTTTCATGTTCCACTGACATTTTTGCTTATAAGAGTGAAAATATGAACAAAATTTTTTGATGGTAAAATGTTTTTAAAATATTTTACATATTTCAAATTAACAGGCGGAATTCCCGCTGGGAAATATTAAAATTGAGGTGAGAAGTGTTGTGGTTTCCGGGTAACAGCATGGATTAATCATAGTATAGGCAGATGAAGTACTGCACCATGCCAAAAGCTTGTAGCAAATCTAGAGTAATTAGTTCTTTTCCGGGGTTTGTTTTGGGGTTAAAACGTGTCTCCAGTAAAGAATATCATCAGGGTTATTACAACGGCCAGCAAAATACAAACTAAATTATTCTGTGAATCTCAATCGGTCTGCAATGCGTAACGTTAGCACAATCATGGTCCTAAGGTTGTACCTTGTGGTATTCCATGAAGTTTTTCTCACATTTAATGATGATAAAGAATTTATTGATGAAGCAGTTTTTGTATAGGATAACTAGCGACGCACGGGCCCCAGGTACGCACGGGTTCAATTTTTATGTGGAGACGGTATTCTGTTCACGATACGTTGCACACAAGTTCTGAGCAGTAACCTAACAAAAAGTACTAGGCTTGCATGAATTCAAGATAGTATTTTATTAGTCTTATTAAGTACTTCTATTGTTTATATAACATATAGTCTACGTCCATCTGGAATAACCTTTCAAATAGTGAAAAACAATTCAAATAGGAACTGTGTTTACGGAGATTACCCTCCTCATATACACAAACTCAAATTCGTTCTCTCTTATAATATTAGTATAGAATTGAGTGGCTACATTGGGTAATCAAGCAATAATCAGAAAGTAATCAATAAATTGTCAGGTTAAAGAATAATTTTGAGTGGTGAAATAAGTGATTGGATTGTTCAATAAATATGAAGTTATGAGTTCGTACGTTCAATAAATGCCAATGTTGAGAGAATAATATTTTATACAAAATGTTCAAGCAAATATTTCTAGCGTCCTCTTTTTTGTAACCGCTTACTCGTAATAGCCAAATAATTATTTTGACTGGCCAAATTGGATTACATTACCAACGCGGTTTAAATGATAGCCAAATATTATTTTGGCACATATCCTAATAGAAAAGGATTTATGCTGATAATGTTCTACCCCATTTAGTAGTTATTATTAGATAGTAGAAATTATTTCATTCCAATCCATACTGCATACCAAAATTATAAATGCGAAAGTTACTCTTTCTGTCTTTTACTTTCTCACGGCTTTACGGGTGAAGGGATTTGGATGAAAGATTCAAAGATAGACCATGCACTGGGTTAGGACATTTTTTATATACAGTCGAACCTGGATAAGCGAGAGTTTAAGGGACCGCGATCTCTTTTTCGCTTATAGAAGTTTCTTACTATCTCAAATTTCTAGCTTATAGAGGTACAGGAGTTTCCTTTCTCACTTATAGAAGTTGAGGCTGGTTGGGAAAGGTTGAGAGGAACAAAAACAATGTTAGTTCCACGAAATTTAAGAATGAGTTATAAATGGCAGATGTTAAATTACGCTCCGCTATCGCTTATAAAGCTATATGCAACTAGCAGTCTCAGTTATAGAGGTTCAAGAGTGAGAAACGACTTCCTCTTATAAAGGTTTCTGTTTCTCACTTACAGAGACTCATGAGGGTTAAAATGATGGGACTTGGCAATTACTCTCATTAATAGCGTTTTCTCGTTTACCCAGTTCTCACTTACCCAGGTTTGACTGTACTATATTACTTTTTATCCCAGTAGTAGGTACTTACGTTCCCGTGGGATAATTTTCAACGTCCACGCAGGCGCCGAGAGCAAAAGCCAGTAAGTATATTGTAAAATTTTGTGAATGTGTTTGTTACTCAACAAAGAATAAACTACTGATACTGAATAGATTTGCATGAAAAGCACTCAGGGCGGTGGTGGCCATGTAGTAATGGCCGCGATTTACGAGTTGTAAGTCGTAAATTTAAACCCTGAGAGGCTCTTTAATTTGTGTAAATTATTTCATCACTTCTGCTCTCAAAACGGTGAAGGAAAACATCGTGAGGAAACTGGTATGTCTTATACCAAAAAATTCGAAGTTAATAAATGTCTCATCCACCAAGCCGTAATGGACCTGTGTGGTGGGCTGTAGCCCACTCCCTCACACTGAGAGGAAGTCTGTGTCCCAGCAGTGGGAACATTATAGGCTGATTATGCTATGCACTCAGATAGACCAAGTCCTGAATTAAGACAGAAAACTTTTAATCTGTGTGTCTTTAATCACTTCAAGGTTTTGAAAGATACTGTATTACAGAAATGAGTGACAGAGACCACGCTCTACAAAGCCCATGAATGGGCTCAAATGGGACTTTACAATAAACGTACTGGACTGTATTAAAATTGGTGTAATTCCATAATTTACAATAATCAACGTATTCGAAAATAGTACAACGAAATGCCAGTAGTGGAGTGCGTCTGTGAGCTGAGTGGGGTGGAGGGCGCGCAGCGGTTGTCGTGTACGGGTTCGGCAGCCCGACACCCCGCGCCTTTCCGCTGTCAATCACGCACATAATGATACACCGACACTCAACTTGTTCTAAAACTCCATATGCCATATTTACGACATGAACTATATTTTTTTTTTTAAATAGTGCTTGAGTATAGTCCTCGATGTTTTTGGTTGGTATATTGGCGTGTGCTAGCTGACATATGGCCTATAATTTATCATTTGAATTATGTTTTGTGTTGCATAATGTAGGTTATATTGTATACTATTGTATAGAATCATTCTCTAACTTGAACAGACAGCTGTGCTGCTAGGGAGTTTGTTGCGCCACTTCTTCTTCCCAGCTAAAGGCACTAGGAAGTGGTGAAGGGTGGGCGTTTTTGGGGGACTGTCTTATGTAATTTTGACGTTCGAAAAGTGCTGATTCTCAGCCTAGTTTGAAATCGTTATCCATTAACTAGTGTGTGGAGGTCAGATAGGCAGTCGCTCCATGTAAAAAACTTGTATCAAGCTGCATGCGGTTAGACTGAAAGTCGACCCCAACATAGTTGGGAAAAGGACAGATGGTGACTGTAGTTTTCCTAGGATGTAAGTAAAAACGTTGGTACTATACAATTTAGCTTGTTTTTCATACATTTCACTTTATTATGATGTTTCATGAATATGTAATAACTGGGGAGTTGCCTTCGTGCCGGGAATATCACAAAAAATATTTTTTTTGAGAGCGTCACTGAGCTCATCTAGGTTATAGGATTCATTTTAATTTTATTCGTAACTACATAGGTGTAGGAGTATTTGAGTAGGTTATTAAAATTTAAGTAGGTAGGTAGGTACTATTTTGAAAGAAGATAGAGTTGGCGACTTCATTTACATTATTTTCATCTTTGACTAACACCGGTTTCTGAATTGATAATTTGAAGTTGAGACCTTGTCAAATTTTACTTTAGCATTTACATAAAGTGATACCTCTGAAATTTTAAATTGCTAACACAAAAAACGATAAATTTATAGATAAAATAACTAAAATAATGACACTTTTTTTGCAAATAAAATAAGATGGTAATTGCTTATTTTAGCTGGTCATTTATTAATAGCTACAGCGGTAGGGGAACACTAAAGAAAATAAAATAGGAATTGTGAATGATGACAAAGCTAGATATATGAAGTGAACTCTGAGATGATAGTTAATAGAGTTGTTTAAAAAAACCTGCCAAATGCGGGTCGGACTACGAACAATGAAGGGTTTCGTAGTTGGGATGAATTTATCCCAAATACAAACTTAACATTGTAGTTGAAATACATGTTCTCCGATACATTCCAACTGCAAATATAAGTTTGTACGGACAATATTGGGAGATTTATCGTGTTATTTTAAGACCATAGACTTTTTACAAGTTTTCCTGTAATAAAATATAAGTATAGAACTATTTTAGGTATATTTTCAAAATTTTAGGCTCAGTAGTTTCGGAGATATACAACATAAATTTTCATAAATATCTTTAAAAGTGTTTATATTAAAATTATATCTATACTTATTATGTACTTATTAATATTATAAATTTGAAAGTAACTCTGTCTGTCTATATGTTACTTTCCACGGCTAAACCACTGAACGGATTTCGATAAAATTTGGCGAGGAGGTAGATGGTATACGTCACGGTAAATAATTCTTTTTATTTCATAAAACTACAAAATATCAATTTTTTTTAATTGTCCTTTACAATTGCTGTGAGACCTTGCTTCCTGATAAACATGGTTCTAGGTCAACGGGAAGTACCCTGTAGATTAAGATTTATTTGCGAGTATCAAAATATGTCACATAAATGGCCGTATTTTTTTATTGCGTTGACTTAGCGCAGCTTGATTTTTTAGACTTCTAAAGTGAACATAGATCTACGTATTTGATATTAATTTTAATTTGATACCTTTACGCGTTTCTGAGAAAATGGGTCTTGACAGATTGATGGACGGACAACGAAGTGATCCCATAAGGGTTCCGTTTTTTCCTTTTGAGGTACGGAAACACGGAGACAGAGGAGTTTTTGGCTAAGTAATAACAGCCGCACGGGTTGATCGATCAGGTTAAGCTACGCTTGCCGCGGTTGGTCCGTAAATGGGTGACTATCTTTACATACCAAGACCTCGTGCCTCGGAAAGCTTGTTAAGCCGTTGGTCCCGGCTGTCATTTGTAGATCTCTGACAGTCGTTACGGGTAGTTAGAAGCCCAAAAGTCTGACAACCAGTCTTACCAAGGATATCGTGTTACCTAGTAACTAGGTTGTGGAGGTCAGATAGGCAGGCAGTCGCTCCATGTAAAATACTGGTATTCAGCTGCATTTTGCAGCTGCGGTTAGACTGGAAGCTGACCCCAACACAGTTGGGAAAAGGCTAGGCTACGCCGAACCAAAAAGTTCAGCAGAACGATGGCGGCTTTTTTCATTGCCTGGTGTGCCTGCTCTTAAGTTCGATCTCGCCTGATTAGAAAGTGATGAATGAGGTCTATGATGGAACGAGCATGCCCAAAAGATGCCTATTTACTCTTGTTTTGAAGGAAGACGAGTTAAATGTTGAAGGGAACACGTAGATTGGGAAATACACATGATTTAATGGTTTAATGTTGAAACATTAAACCATTTATGTACATAATTAGACGGATAAAACAAAAATGTATTATGATTACAAAACAAAAACGCCTACCTCGATTATTCAATAAACAATGTTGTTTTCTAAATTATACAGAGATTGGTATAAAGAACTCAATCACAGTATAATAAAGTAAGCAGTATTACGCTTCATACAAAACGCCCAAAACAACGCGCAATGTCGAGTGCGCTGCAGACGTACGAGCGTGGACGTTGCGAGACGCTCCCCCACATTTTTATTTACATGAAATATGCCAAGAAGTTATCGACTGTATATTTTTAATTGCATGGATGTTAGAATTCATTAATATCGAAATATTTATTTATTTATTACGAACTCAGTTGGCAAGGTAAGTCTATAAAAGTAACATTATTTTTAGTCTTTCTGTCTGTGTTTTTAATGTCTGTAGTTTCTGCCTATCCCCATGGGAAGAAGGCGTGATGTTATGTGTGTATGTATTTTTATTTATTTCTCTGTTATGCAGGTATTTTTATATTATTGAAGCGTAACGAGCATAACCTCCTTGACAAGTACTTAGTAAGTGAGATATCTCTCTTTTTCCTTGCGATCGATGTAAAGAAACAATAATATAATTATAACTGCACTAGCTTCTGCTCGCGGCTTCGTCCTTCGCCTTTATCGTGCGTTCCGCAATCAAGAAACACATTCGTAAAATCTAAAGTATTCATCATCCCATATTCATCTAAATGATTTTGTGTAAAATGCAATTTTTATCTCCATAATATTTACCTGACGATATGCAAATTTATTTTGATGTACAAGGACATAATACCGACAGCAAATCGCAAGCTATCAAAATGCTCTCTCATCATTCAATTTGCCGGACTTAAAAGTACAGTTCAGTAAAACCCAAGAGTCATTGGGCATCTCTAGTGCGTGTTTATCTACGGAGCAGCCGTAGTTAATTATTTCAAGGACACTGTCGAGACGTAATACTGCTTACTTTATTATACTGTCTCACAATGTAATATACTTACAACATGCCTTTCAAGCTCATTGTTTGAAGAAAACAAAAGAATTGAATATTGTGCGGAAAATATGGGTTATAAAAGAAACTTGATATTTATTCTTGAGATTTATTTACAAAGCTTTTTAATAAATTCACAGCATTTTTTTTGAAGTCGAAACTTCTTTAGGCCCGTTGGGCATTTTTGAGATGGGACTAAATCAATGATTTCGCTACACTGTAACTATTAATTGTGTACGTCATACAATAGACTGCCTCGTTGGTCCAGAGGTCACAAGCGCCACTGCTGAGCTGAGGTCCTGAGTTCCGTTCCCGGGTCGGGCAATGAGTTATTGCGTTCTTCCATCTGGAATTTCTCAGTAGCAGTCCGGAGTTTGGATTTGTGCCCGGGTGATGGCAATAGGCTCGCCCCAATTACTTGGGACTGAAACATAACTGGCAAAATGAGGGTGTACTTTGATGCACCTCTGCCTAACCCATCGGGCAATAGATGCGTGATGTTGTTATGTTAAGTCATACAAATCCGAAAAAAAACGCAAAAACCTTCAAGGGCTAACTTATGAGACGTCAGAAGCTAGGTGCACGGTTCAAATCGGTCGTTTCCTACGGAGAAGAGCCGGCAAAAAACTCCACGGTTACTCTTTTAAAAATAATTGGCTTTTACAATATTTTCAAATAACCGTGTTAATAGGTATGGGAGGACAGTGTAGGTCTTTCAACAAGTACCAGGTACTTAACAAAATAGAAAATGGTCAACAGATCTACAGCCCAATAAGCCAAAAAAAAAGTATTATTATTTTTCCTATAATATAATTCGGTAAGTACAATTTTTGGCGAATCAAATAACTACTCCAATAAATAAGTTATTTTTAAATAAAATACCTTTTATGCATTCAATTTTTTTTAAATGTAACAATTTAAAAAGTAGCTGCTACTACAATCTAGCAAAAAACGCCGAGAAAAAAAACACGTTTCTTGTATTTAATTATTAACTTTATTTAATTTTTATAATTTTTATTATATCGGCAATCGAAA
Source organism: Agrochola litura (assembly GCA_949152395.1). Lineage (NCBI taxonomy): Eukaryota > Metazoa > Arthropoda > Insecta > Lepidoptera > Noctuidae > Agrochola > Agrochola litura. Next base: position 18,640,615 of record OX424514.1, on the reverse strand, counting down.
TACACTATTTGTGAAAATTTCAACTGTCTACCTATTAAGGTTAGATACCTATTAGGTATCTGATACCTATATAGGATACCTATTAGGGTACAGACAGACAGACAATGGAGGCTTAGTAATAGGGTTCCGTTTGGCACCCTTCGGGTACAGAAGTCTAAAAATCACACATTATAAAAATATAAAATAAAACCTTTTTACCAAACATGTAAAAAAAAAACCGCCACATATTTTTAAATACGGAAGACAGGTTTGGTGAAAAAGCCGTTACGGGGTTACCGCGTTAAAATTTAAAAGATTTTAATTATTTTTACGGCTATCGTGCTATCCCGGGATGGTCATTGAGGATAAGGTCGGGCTATTTACATAATAATACGGGATTTTTGTTGTGTAAATAAGTATCAAGTGTTGGATGAAGTCATTACCAACAAAGATAATGAGGCATCTTTTAATTTTAGGAGGTTAAAAAAGATAACTTATTTTGTGACAAGTCGTGTAACTTTTTTTTTAAAGTGAAAACTTTAGGCGCGTTGGGCATTTTTGAGATGGGACTATATCATTGATTTCGCGACACTGTTACGACACCAGCTTTTGACCATTAAAAAGACATCAACGCGCGATACATTTTTTCTGCACAGTAAAATTGTTCAAGTAGTTTTCACTTCAGTCAGCACTCCCGGAGTGCTACTGTTTTTTTTTGTGTAACGGGGTGGAAATCCTCATCAATGTCTTCCGTCTTGGGCCGGACGGAAGGGTCTGTCAGACTTCTACTGACTAAAACCACCCCGTGTTCCCTCGGACACTGGCACCGGGGGCTGCAGGGGCACTCTTCAACGCAGTCCCGTCTGGTGCCAGCTCGCCTCTGTGGGCTCCGTCTAGTCAAGCGGGGGGCGTGAAGTATTTGACTCTCCTCGCGACGTCTAAGAGGGGCTCGCGTGGGACATTACGCGCCACCTCCTAGGGTCTTATATCATAGGGAGCGGCGGACGTCCCTAACAATCCATGTACCTACCTTAAGGGACTTCCTATAGGCAAAAATGAACTTCTACAAACTTCCATCCCCTATTTAACCCCTTGGGGGGGAATTTTCGAAAATAATTGTTGGCGCGCACTTTTTTATATACGGAACTGTTGTGCAAACTTTCATGCTTCTGGGATCCAGTGGTTTAGGCTATGTACCTATTGTCTGTCAGTGAATCTATATGTAGATATTTTATCTTTAAAGGAATTTTAATAATTTGACATTCTAGACAAGTCTTTTTGTAGGTTGGATAATCTTGCTTTCACCGTAGATTAATCATTTTATATTTATCTTGGACACATCGAATGACATTTTTAATAGATTTTTTTTATAAGACTGACTGCAGATTGTATTGCGATACTAAAATTACCAAAAAAAATGAGCGAGCCTTACAGTAGTCGCATAGTTATGATTTGTAACATCTGACATCTCACCTTTGTAATAAGCAAAATTAAGGTAATAAGCAAGGGCCTCGTCAGGGTTGTTTCTGACGGCCAACTCTAGCACTGCGCGCGCTCATTAGTCAAATCAAATAGCGCGCGCTTCCCCGACTTCCTGTTATATACTTCTGTTGCTTTTCACGAAATCACTCCCACAGATTGCAGGAAAGCGAGAGGAAAGATATGCACATCAATAACTAGGTTTGCATCTATCATCAAAGTTCACAGTGTCACAAAGTTTCGTGCCCCAACCCGCTGTCCTCAAAAACCCATCACTCCGCTCCACCCGCCCTTGCGTAAAACTGTCCTAGGTGCTAACTCACCTATACTGCGAATGTGCAAAATCCTAAACAGCTGTAGTGACCTGATCGACGTACACCACGATATCAAAGGGAAATTTTGTAAATTAGTTATTAAAATACTCGTCCAACTAAGGCATAATTTGAATTGGAAATTTATTCATTCACATAATTATTGAATGTTATTTATTTCAATATAATTTAATTTTTTATTTATTATTAAATTTAAACAAAATATTTAATCCTAGTTTATTGCATTATTGCTTTGTTTTTACATAATTTTAAATCAGCCATTATTAAAAATTAATTGCAGTCATAAAAATGTAAAATTCAAATATATAGTGCATGTGGTGTTAGCCTTTAAGTAATTGTTGCACTTATAAATGTAAATCATGTAGTTTTAAAAGAAATGTAATGTGTAAACAATTGTAGGCTAACCTATTAATAAATAAATAAAATCATTGGCACAAGTAAAGAGAAACCTATGCGCAGCAGTGGGCAAAGTCGGGCTGTGGATGGTTATGATGTCTGTATGTCACGGTATAATTATGAACTTTGTTAGTTTATAATCTATCGGTATTATTTCCGTTAGGTTATAAACTGTCGAAAAATTGTGAATCAAATCAAAAATTGTGAAACAAATCATTTACAATTTAACAATAAATTTTTCGATAGTTTATAATGTATCCATGAAAAACTGACAAATTGTGAACTGGTATCAAACCTGCTTGCGACGTAACGCACCTTGCGCTAATATTAAATAGCCTGCTTGGCTGCAAGCAACTTGGAAGTAGCGCTCGCCGGCACCGCTCGCTTCGCTCGCTCGGCTCTCGCGCGGTTGGTCACAGTTCTAACCTAACCTAACCCATTTCACCCAGTTCACAATTTTTCAACAGTTTATAATCTAACAGAAATAATACCGATACTTACGGTTCTCACAATCTTGCGGTGACATGTATACTCTTTGTCTGTCAGTATATTCTAGTAATCACCAGTATCCAAGTGTCAATCCATAATCTAAAAATTAAAACGCATGAGCTGCTTCCTCGTCTGCTAATAAACTGTGACAACGCATCTTAGAATGGTCGTAGGTCTTGAGTTTGATGTACTTTTCTGTTTGTCTGTCTGTATATTCTAGTGACCATCTGTGTCCAACTGTCCACCCGTTATCGAACAATTAAAACGCGTGAGCTGCTTCCTCGTCTGATAATAAACTGTGATATCGAATCCTAGGATAGTCATAGGTATTGAGTTCGAACCCAAGGCACACCGCACCTCTGACTTTTAGAATTCATGCGCGTATTGTATAATTATCCTGGCTTAAGAGAAGGCTCCCTAAATTGTATGGTAATTTGCATTAATATTCTGAAACAGTCGTATGATTGTTTCAGAATATTCAATCAAAATGGAACTTAGTATATGATGTATTGGATTTTTTTCTTTCCATGTAAAAGACAGTTACGTAATTGTAAAATTTTCGCTAAATTTAATTTTTATTCGAAAATCATGTCTTTTTTTAAGGATTATTTAAATAAAATGAAGATTACTCGGTTTTTATGTCTAAAATAAGTATTTACAGTAAGAAAATATAGTCTATTATACAGCCACATGATATTTTTCTCTAGATCAATTATTGCTTCAGTTATAATCTAATCGAATCTAACTAGCCTGTATTGTCCCACTGCAGGCCTCCCTCTCGATTTCCACAGAATTCTGTCCATTGCTAGTATCGGCCAGTTGTTTCAGTAGGAGTCAAGCTCGTCCGCCACCTTCGTCTCGGCCTGCCGCGATGTCATCGTGCGTTTAGTAGGACCCAATCAGTAGTTCTTTTAGCCCATTTGTCATCTGACATGCGGCAGACATGTCCAGCCCAGTCCCACTTAAGCTTAGCGGCTTTCTGGGTAACGTCCGTGACCTTGGTTTTGGCACGCAGTGTTGTGTTCCTTATACGGTCCGAAATTCGAACCCCCAGTATGCTACATTCCACAGCTCGCTGGCAAACTTCGAGCTTGGACCTCTGCTGAAATGTCAAAGACCCGATTTGAACACCAAATGTGAGAATGGGGAGAATACACATGTCCATAATTCTCCGTTTGAGACATAATGGTAGATCTCCTTTTAGAAGATCTTTCATTGACCAATAGCTCCTCCAGGCGCTTTAGGTGCGCCGAGCAACTTCTTTGTCTTATCGCGCCTGGAAGGCGACTACTTGGCCCAGATAGATATAGTCTTAGACATATGCAATCTCCTCACCCCCAATGTATAGTCTCCTTTTGATGCTGTTTGTCATAAGTTTGGTCTTTGACATATTCATCTTGAGCCCAATCTCGAGGCTCGCTTTGTTTAAGTCTGCGAGCATGTTACCCAGCTCAGCCGCTGATGAGGAAAAAAGTAAAATGTCATCGGCGAAGCGGAGGTTTGATAATCTCCTTTCACCGATGACTAATCCCTTGTCTGCCCAGTTTTGTGCCAAAGTTTTGAAGGCTTCCTCAAGAGTGGCAGTAAAAAGCTTAGGGGACAATGGGTCTCCTTGCTTGACTCCTCTTTTATTTGGAAAGGACGGCCCAGTGGTGTTAATTTTCATTGATGATGTGCTATTCCTGTATATTGTCTTAAGTAAATTGATATAGGTGGGTTCTATGTTGTCGTTAGTCAGAGCATTGAAAAGTGAATCGTGGTTGATGCTGTCGAAGGCCTTTGCGTAATCGACGAATGCCAGATATAACGGTGTTTTAAATTCTATGCACTTTTCAATAAGTTGGTTTAGAGCATGCAGGTGGTCGGTGGTGGAGAGGCCTCGTCTGAATCCAGCCTGTTCAGGTGGTTGATGGGAATCTAGTTGTTGTGAGGTACGGTTTTCAATAACTTTCACAAATGCTTTATATAAATGTGACACAAGGCTAATGGGGCGGTAGTTGTTAATGTCGGGATTATCGCCTTTTTTGTCTAGTAAGATTACGAGGGAGTGGCAAAACTTTGAGGGGACCGCACCAGCATGGAGTATAGAATTAAACAGATTGGTGATGTGAGGAAGGAGCTCTGATTCTCCGATTCTCCCATTCTGAGGGTTTCTGTAGAAATGGCGTCTTCACCAGGACTTTTAGTGTATTTCATGCTGCGTAACGCGCAGTGCACTTCGTAACCGGTAATTGGTGGTACATTGGTGATATGCAGAGAAGAAGTGGGTGTGGTCTCCTGGGAAGGATTTGAAGCGGCGTTTACATTGTTTTCAGAATATAGATGTTTGTAGAAATTTGAACAAATATTTAGGACTTGATCTTTCTCGCAGCGTATCACCCCTGAACTATCTTTAATTTTCATGATGGACGAACGTCCTTTTTGTATGCCTCTCTTGGTGATTTTAAAAGATTTATTAGTTTCAAGAGCTATTTGTACTAATCTATCGTTATAATGGCGTACATCATCTCGAATACTTCTTTTAACTTTTTTATCTGTTTCTCTGAATGTTTGCGATCCAAAAGTTGCAATCTGTCTCTCCTCAAAATAAATCTCCTCAGTTATAAACGAAATAAGAATTGAGATTTAGGCCATTTAGTTCCGTGTTCGAACATGATTAAAAAGTGCACGCGATATTGAACTTTACTACTGTTATGTTAGCGTTTAGCAAACAGTGGTGGAGCGCGGTGCGTGGGGGCGGAGCTTGCGTGGAAATTGTCTTTAGAGTGCCAGGAAAATCGTCGTGAGGAAATCGGCATGCTTGAGAGATATTTCTCGACGGCATATGAAGCCTAGTCAGAGACCCATGGGCGCCATATAAACTTTGACACCAGGTTAGTCACTAATGACACGAAAGAAAGACTAATCCATCTGCCAAGACTAGAAAATACGGAAGAGGTACGGACGGAGGTAGGTACTAAGTAACATCACTCGACGGTTTAATGTAAACACAAGCAACTTTATTACAGTTAGCACTAAGTGGGGCTATTATATTCATGTACAGAACATTATGTTGCGAAAAGTATAATGTGTCTCTTAGGTAATTTTTTAGGTGTATCAGGTGTGTTAAGTACGTACTTTAAGTAATAAAGATGAAAGTATACTAGGCTCGTAAAAACCTGAAATGAGCTAGTCTCAAATTGTTAAAGGCTCCGCAGATAGGCGCGACGCAACACCGATAGAACAATTTCTGTGAAGTTTTCATAGAAATTGTTCCACCAGAGTCGCGTCGTGCCTGTCCGCGGGAGCCTTAAAAGAGGGAGCAGTCGAGGCTACAATTTCAACTCGTATTATTTTACTTATCGTCACGGACTCGAACCTTCAACCTTTCGTGAACAGTGCTATTGCTCTGACAACTGAACTACGCTGTGAATGCAACGAATTGTTCAATTGACACATTTCTTCAATTGGCCGTGTTAAAGCCATTTCATACAACTGTCAAAAAAGTGACAGTAATTATTAAATAAACGGACAATTTAAGTTGATAGTTAATTTGCTTAACCAATAATTTCCCTAACTTTCAATCCTTAAATTTGACACTCGTGATAGCTAATTTGAAGGAAATCAAACGATCATAAACGTAATTGACTAGCGTTATTACATATTACCTATTTGCGTAAAACTCTCGATAGCAATCCGAGTGTTTTGAAGGTCCGCCACATGCGGACCACGTATCAAAATGACGTCATGCAAAAGTTTACCGCGTTACTAGCATATATAGAACGTTCCGGCATCAATCGTCGGGCTATTGCCCACCAGACACAATGAGTGAACTTTACACCCTGTTCCTCATAAATTGCTTCATAGGTTTGAAAAATAATCTGATAATAACTGATAAGGCAATGATCGTGGGTGAACTATCAAAATAAAATCAATTCGATCAATTGTCAATTTATGTGTTACGCAATTACCACGCTGCTTAGTAACTATAAAAATGTGTCAGTCTCTTCTGACATACTGCATAACATCATGGGGTGGTGCTCCCAAATCAAACATTTTAACATTGGAAAGAGCCCAACGGGTGGTACTAAAGCTGGCCTGTTTTCTACCATACTTGTATCCTACAAACACTTTAAAGTCTTGTCAGTGAGGCAACTTTTTGTTATGTACACAGTTCTAAAGAAGCACTCCTCCATAATATTTGATCCCCTCTCTATCTCAGGAAAACGCAGAAAATACTCAGTCTGCAAAACTGCTAAAGGCCTAAGAACGAGCTTCTCTCAAACTCTTCTCTCACTTTCTTAAGTTCCCATTTATATAATAAAATAAATCGTATTACCACGATCTATCACCTAACAACAAAAAGGCTTATAAGAGTGCTCTGGTTGAATGGCTCGTTGGTTTGGATTATAATGCAACTGAGGAATTACTAACTCATACAAAATAGTCCATCCCCCTAACTTCCCGACACATAATAATAAGTTCAAGTATTTTTATTAATTTCTTGCGTTTTTTTTTTTTTTTTTGTTTTGTTTTATATTGTTTAAATCTCTGAGTGTATATGTTATGTTATGCCCTATCCCTTCACTTTTACTAACTAATTGATTATGTTTACATACTGTGTGGTGGGACCCTGGTGATCTGCGATACAGGTATTCCTAGTGCAGTCACCAGTCTCTCACAAACTATTGTCACAGTTTTTCAAGTCTGTCTAAATTATAAGATGCCATTGTTTGTGAAGAGAAAAAATATATATATCCTATTTGAATTTGATAAAAATAGTCAAAAAAATACAAGAGACGTGGATAAATTTAATAACCTGTTTCGCTTATCTATTTCTAAAGAGCCATAAAAAACCCTGAAAGAAGCACGTGTTTCACCTTTCAACCAGGCATCCTCAGGATAACGATTGACTTGTCCCAAACCCGAACACGGCGTATTTCCACACCGAGCGCTGAACACAGAGCACTACTCTGCGATGCCTCGTAAAATAACACCACGTCTACTCTTACAAACAACCCACTACACAAAATCGCTCTCACAACATTTAAAAACTTAAAAGCAAAACCAACATTTTTCATTTGAAATAAAATACATTACGGAACCACTCACCTACGACGTCGAGTCTTAAAAAGATGCTCGTTGGAGGGTGGGAAGACACTTGACACTCATAGACGCCTGCGTCCCGTTTCTGAACGAATCTTACTTTTAGCGTCCAGTCCTGAAATTGAAGAAAAGATTTTTAGTTGGAATTTTTGTGAAGGTTGTAGGTAAATGGTTTTTTTTGGGTTGGTGTTAATATCTGGGACAGTATCGTCGTCCCCAAAGAATAAAATGATAACTGCCATTATCTTAGTTTTAGTTAATTAATTGATTCAGGCGTGACCTTGCGGAAATCCATTATAAAATACAATAGACGTGGATATATTTAGTAACTTGTTCCGCTTAGCTATTTCTAAAGAGCCATAAAAAACTCCTGAAAGAAATCGACACGTGTTTCACCTCTCAACGAGGCATCCTCAGGATGACGATGGACTTGTTGCGAACGTTGCCACACCAAGCGCTGAGAGCACTCAGCGCTTGGTGTGGCAACACGCCGTGTTCGAGTTCGCAACAAGTCCATCGTCATCCTGAAGATGCCTCGTTGAGAGGTGAAACACGTGTCGATTTCTTTCAGGAGTTTTTTATGGCTCTTTAGAAATAGCTAACCGGAACAAGTTACTAAATATATCCACGTCTATTGTATTTTTCTTATTTTTAGTGTTATGTCATTTTTGGGATCTGTGGGTGCTAATAATTAGTAATTTTTATACAGCTAATTACGAAGTTACAAAATATTACAATAGTATTCAAAGATTTTACACAGGCCTTAAGATTTTTGTTTTTTTTTTAATTTTTAATTTAAATTACGAGAATAAAGTGTTAATTTAATATTATCAAAATGTATTCCCACTTGTTAGTATGAAGTCATAGAATTATATTCTCGTGACAAAAAATAACTTTTTTTCAAAGCTGGTAATCATTCATCCATTATTTATGCAGCAATCGACGAAAACATGTTATTAATTTTTCCTGAAAAGTTGCGTTTTTTTAGTTATCATTTTATTCTCCGGGGACGGCGGATGAGTTCGTTTTTTAAATTTTACTTTTTGTGTTCAAAACCTAGCTTGGCCGATTTTATTTTGCAAAGACATAATGTACTTTTGACTATACTGAATTTGGACCTTATTAAACATCTTTTAAAATTAGTGATTAAGGAACGATTTTTTCTTTGAGTGGCTAAGTCATAATAGCCGCACGGGTCGATCGATCAAGTTAAGCTACGCTTGCCGAGGTTGGTCCGTAGATGGGTGACTATCTTTGCATACCAAGACCTTTCCCTGCCTCGTAAAGCATGTTAAACCGTTGGTCTCGGCTGTCATTCGTAGATCTTTGACAATCGTTACTGGTTGTCAGAAGCCCGAAAGTCTGACAACCAGTCTTACCAAGGGGTATCGTATTACCTAGTTCCAACTGGGTTATGGAGGTCCGATAGGCAGTCGCTTCTTATAAAATACTGGTATTCAGCTGCATCTGGTTATACTGGAAGCCGACCCCAACATAGTTGGAAAAAGGCTAGGCAGATGATGCTGATCAGCGATTTAGTTGCTTTTCGGAAGCTCAATAAATATAGCATATGATTTTTAGACACACCTACACATTTAGAAAAAGTAATAAAGACTACTACTGAATTGGTACTAGAACTACTGGCTGGATTTATTCGCAAAAAACCAGACGAATTTAATATAGAACACAATTAGGTACGTTTTACCTTGTACAAGCCAAAAATACACGAGTAGATAGGTACAATTTTTACTCCTTTACCAAAAAAGGACACAAAAGAATAACTCAAAAACCTCATTCACAGACACATATTTTGTCAAACAAAAACAAAGGACAAAAAAGAAATTGCTTACATAAAAAAAAAACAGCAAAATTCCCGGTCTCCGGTTATAACTTATATTTATTTGGTATATGTGTAGAATTTCGGTAAACAGACATATTTGTCGACGAACCTCATTCTCAGTTACCTAAATATTTGTTCAAAAAAGGAGAGATACGGATATAAAATTACCGGCCAAGTGCGTGTCGGACTACGCACAATGAAGAGTTCCGTAGTTGGGACGAATATATCCCAAATACAAACTTAACATTGTAGTTGAAATACATGTTCTGCTATACATTCCAACTGCAAATGTAAGTTTGTTCGCACAATATTGAGAGATTTACCGTGTTATTTTAAGACCATATAATTCTTATAGGTTTTCCTGTAATTTATAAGCAAAGAGCCATAAATGACTTACTTTATCACATAAGGGATAATCACAAGATCGTATTATTCGCAGATGATACTTCCCTCATTTTTAAAATCAAACGTTAGTTAGTCAACTTTGAACAAGTTAATGATGCACTCTCTAAAGTTGTGCATTGGTTTAATGTAAATAATCTTCTCCTGAACGAAAAAAAGACTACACTCATTAAATTTTCACTGCCAAATGTCAGGCAGCTATCTACCAATGTTCAGGTTAATGGAACAGAGATGGACAATGTTGAGTCGACAGTTTTTCTTGGAATCACTATTGACGGTAAATTACAATGGGGCCCCACACATAGAAAAATTGTCAGGAAGGCTAAGTTCGGCCGCCTATGCTGTTAAAAAAATTAGACAGATAACTGACGTAGCTACAGTCACAATTGTTTATTTTAGTTATTTTCATAGTCTTATGTCATATGGGATTCTTTTCTGGGGAACCTGTATGTATGTGTGAACATTAATACTATCTTTGTTTTACAGAAAAGGGCTGTTCGAGCCATTTACAACCTAGGTCCAAGAGATTCCCTTAGAGAAAAATTCAAAGAAATAAATATTCTGACTGTTCACAATATATTTTTGAAAACCTAAAAAAACTTTAATTCAGACCTTGATCCATATCGATGGCAGCAAAGTAGAAACGGACATCTACAATTTTGTGAAAATGCTTTTTTTACAAAAATGAGCTTATATAAACCCTATCTAAAACTCTGTATTAAAATTATTTCAAATTTTAAAATAATGAAGAAAATCTGGCACGTAAATGAAGACATCTACACTCGATTTAAAAAAAACATCGCAGTAGAAACGGATATTTGAATTTGTCCGCCTTTACTTCAGAGCTTTGACAGATGAATGAAACGTCAACAAAGACATCAGTCACTTGTCACATTCTAGTGTGTACCGGTTAAGTTTTATGCGTTTTTATTAAATTGCCATTGTATAACGCATTCTACCTTAAATTAATCATTAAAGTATCAGTTAATATATAATAATGAGTGCCTCAAGGAATAAATTACTTTTAAATATGGCCCAAAAAGGTGTACAGAAGGAAATAAATGAGATTTCGGATTTGACAAACTTAAAGAAAACAATGCAAAATGCCTACGAAGGTGAGTATTTGTGACTGTGACATAGTTATGTTATAATAATGATAGTTTTTACATTTCAATATTAATGCTAGTAATGAAATCTTAGTGTGAGTAATAAAATTTATTTTGAGGTTACGGTTCGACGTAAAAACGGACATCTGCCACTTGTTCGGTTATACGTCGTATTTTTTGCATATGTCTCAATCTATGAATATATGATTTCTTGTTTTTATGAGGAAATCCATAGTTTCGTTTCTTTAAATATACCTACTACTATGTACAGACGCCAGCACATCAAGCTACTACAATCTGTCAAATTTATTTAATTGATTTTCAACTTTATCGCTGATAGATAAGGTTCAAAGTTGATTGGCAAAATTTGACAGTTTCGGGTAGCTTGATGTGCTGGCGTCTGTACATTGGTTTAACTCATTTGTTTTTTTTTTCAGACTCAGACACAGAAAATGAATTAATTCAGCTAAGTGATTTACAAGCAGAGATGTACGGTAATTTAGATAATATAGGATCGTTTGATAAAAGCAGGTTAGTGACATTTATTAAAACTACTTTAAATTATGTCTAGAATGTATTCTTAAACCATATTTATAAATTGCTTACAGCTTACCGCTTTTGGGAAATAGCACGCTTGAACAGATCTTGGCTGATGATGACGAGCAACACAGCGCGTTATTACTTATTACGACCTCTGCTGAAATACATTATAATCCAAATGCTAGTCCAGCTAAATTAACTGATTGCCCTCGATCGCGCTCTATTACACCCATACCTCCTGAATTTATTTCGTTTGAAACAGAGTCGCCATTGCTGGAACCTATTTCTGAAGCTGATGTTGTACATTCATTCAGATCACAAATCACTTCACCATCCGTTTTAGTCACTGATACTAGTGCAACATCATCAGCAAGTGGCGCCTCCAGTGAATGTTCTTCACCTTCATCAACAGTTATGTCTGGGAGAAAACGACGTAAATTTATAATTGACGTTACAAAGAGAAGGAGGAAGTGCAGAAAAGAGAATTGGATTGATACAAGAAGAAAATTATTGCTAAATCTAGGTAAAACACACTTATCACGGGATGGCAAAGAACAAAAACAAAAAGATATGCGGCTCCCATGCGAAAACTGCAAATTTAAATGTTGCACAAAAATTTGTGAAGAAACAAGACGAAAAATATTTGAATTATTTTGGGGTCTGGGTAATCATGTTAAACAATGGGAATTCATTGGTAAATATACAAAACGTTATGCAAAAAGAAGAATCACAACTGATAGCGAATCGAAACGTAATATGAGCGTTCATTATTTCCTACCCATAAATGAAAATGGCAGTGAGGTAAAAGTTTGCAAAGTTATGTTTAAAAATACTCTTTGTATTAGCAACCAGTTCATTCAAAGTGCAATGGATAAGTTTGATAAAACAACAGGTTTTTGTAAAGAGGATCGACGAGGTGTTCATGGCAATAAACCAAAATTGCTGACTGAAACAGTTATCCAAAGCGTATGTGATCATGTTAAAAGTTATCAACCGGTAGAATCTCACTACACCCGCAAGGATACTAATAAATTGTATTTAGACAACTCATTAAACTTCAGTATCATGTTCAAAATGTACAAAACATGGGCTCAAGAAAAAAACCTCACAGAAATTGTCAATACTTTGAGACAGTACAGAGATGTTGTTAATTCCCACATGAATGTAGACTTCTTTAAACCAAAAAAAGATCAGTGTGATCAGTGCACTGCTTATAAAAATAATCCACCAAATGAATCTCAAGATCAAATAACGTACGACAAACACATTCAAAACAAAAACGTGGCCAGATCGTTAAAAACTGAAGATAAGCAACAATCTCAGAACAGTCCCTCGAATATCGCAGCTGCAACATTTGATTTTCAAAAAATCTTAAACTCTCCTCATGGTGAAGTTAATTCGTTTTATTACAAAAGAAAATTATCTGTTTATAACTTTACCGTCTTTGATATGGGTCTAAAAAAAGCCATTTGCTACATGTGGGATGAGACAACAGCTAGAAGGGGGTCGAATGAAGTATCCAGTTGCCTTTACAACTACATAAAGAGAAAAAACCAAGAGGGAGTAAAGGATATACGCTTATGGTCGGATAATTGCGGAGGCCAAAACCGTAACCGTATCGTTTTCGCTATGTATTTACATGTTGCCAAAATGTTTGGTGTTCGCATTTGTCATAGATTTTTAGAAAAGGGTCATACGCAGCAAGAGGGTGATAGCGTACATGCATTAATCGAACGATCCTCCAAAAATAAAATGATTTTCTCGCCGGAAGAGTGGTATACCTGTGTACGCTGGAGTAAAACAAACGATCAACCCTACGAAGTTGTCGAGATAAATCAAAATGATATCTTGGATTTTAAGTCTACTCTTAGTCATCACAAATGGGTAAAAAATGAAGATGGTGACAAAGTAAAATGGAATCAAGTGCGCGAAATAGTGGTGGAATACAGACAACCCGATAAAATATTTTATAGATACGATTTGAATGAGAGATCAGCCATGTGTATTGACAGTTCCAAGAGGACAAGCAGGCGAGTTCTGCAAGTCAATAATAATACACAAGAACTTGGAAAAGTTTATGGTGAGAGTTTACCCATTACTACAGCTAAATACAAGGACTTAATGTCTTTGTGTGAACAAAATTTAATCCCACCAAGATACCATGATTATTACAAAAATATTAAGCGTACCAGCGTGATGGAAGAATCAGAAGCTGCTGATGGCGCTGAATTCGAAGAATAACTTCGTTTTTCGTACCTAATCGTTAACGTTTTGATCTCTTTTTTTCCTCATAGAAGAAGTAAGAATAATTATTATAGTGTTGATATTGCTAAGTTTAAAATATTGTTTTGTTTTGTGTTTCTTTATAATTTTATATCAGTCTGATTTTTAGCTATTTGCCAATGGTGCCTTTGATAATAAATAAAAAATAATAATATGTTGCATTTTTATTTAAAAAATTATGTTTTACGTGGTTTGGGAACTAAATAAATCAGTTTAACTAATAGTCATAGATGGAGTTTAGTGGTAGATAACTCATTTATTGATAATGTATAAAATGATAAATGCAAAGTAAATAAAGACATCTACAAAAATTCGTCAAAAAAAGGGAAATACTGTTTGCATGTTGCTTAGATTTTCTTTATATATCCTTAAAAGTATTACTGGAGATTATAATCTTAGTTTATTAGATATTTTAAATGAAATGGGTGCTTTTTTATTACAACGTATAAACGGTTATCTGGCAGATATCTTCTTCTACGTCAAAGTTTTTACAGAGTAAAAAAAGACATCTACATTAATGCAGTAAAACAACGACATAGTGATAAAACATGTTACACAATTAATAAAGAAGGTTATTTTAATGCATTATAGAAAATTTCATGTTAATCGATCCATAACTCTCAAAATGGCCACTATTTTTTACAAAATCTGCTCTCCTGTAAAATTGCGATTTTGTAGATGTCCGTTTCTACTTTGCTGCCATCGATATGATGTTGATGGAATTTTAAGAAAATGTCCGATATTCATAGTTTAAGTAAAAAATAAACACAACCTTGCTGTACATCGCACACGTCTCCACAAAGTAGGCAACTCATTCATGGGTCAATGTATACGCTTTTACAACAAACTCCCCATTGACATTCGAAACTTACTCATTAAACGATTTAAAATCTGTATTAAAACCAAACTTTGTAAAAAAGCGTACTAGTAAGTATACAATTTCAGATTATTTAGAAGATAAAAAAGCTTGGGATTGAACTGCTTGCTCTGCTAAGCCTTGTGATAAACCATAAAACTAGACATTTTAATTATTATGTAAAATCAACATATACCAGTGTTATAAAAACATTGATATTGTTGAAAATTATATTCAAAATGACATGATTACTTTGTAAAGTATTATATTATTTTAATTATTGTGAATGTGAGGATTATGTGGATATTATTTTTATTTCTCTGCTAGTTTTAGTGATGGTCTGGCAGTTTGAGTAGTTTATGCGGCCTACCCAAATGTCCTTTCTTTGGTATTGTTCGTCGAGTTGAGCTCCTTAAGTTCTGAGTTGAGCTCCACGATTACTGACAAATGCTTGCACTGACTGGACAGGTCCACTTAAATCTGTGTGGTCCTTTCCTCAAAAGATCATTTCAGACACTAATCTACATGGTCCTCATATGGCCTGACCAAGATTATGTCTGGACTTTAAAAGAGACTGCGACCTCTGAGTTTGTTTCGGCCTTTCTGCTCAGAGTAGTCAAATAGGAAACGCCGAACTCATCTAGCTTATTTTTAATATGACGTATAAAGGTGATTCCGATATCCTATTTATAGAATAAACAATTCATTTCATAACATAACATAACATCACGCCTTGTTTCCATTCATTCATTTCCATATTATGTATTTTTTCAATATTTTTGGTCCAGTAGTTTCGGAGATAAGAGGGGGAATTTTCATCGAATTTGTTAAATATCTTTAAAAATATTTATTTTAAAATAATAAAAAATAAAAAAAAATAAGATCCTCGCAACAAGCCCTTTCATTTGATATGTCACACGATACTGTTAGCAAAACTGTTATTTTTAATTTTCTTGTTTGCCCCCCAAAAGTGACCCCTATAATCAAAATTCATTTATTTACGTTACACGTCCATGTTTGGGTCACAAAAATATATATGTGTACCAAATTTCAACTTAATCGGTCCATTAGATTCGGAGCAAATTGGCTATGACAGACGGACAACCAGACAGACACACGAGTGATCTTATAAAAGTTCCGTTTTTTCTTTTTTGGTACGGAACCCTTAAAAATACTGTGTATATAATCCAGGCTGAAAAAATCCTTTACACATTTTCAGGTTCATAAAATTGGTCTGTCGTTGAATGGCCGTGATATACGCATCAATAGCGTTGGTCCCGGTATACAAATATTTATGACAGATTTTATGGGCAGTGAAATAACTGAAGTCTAAAATTTTGTGTAGCCTTTGAGTATTAGTTTTAACCCAGAAAATTTACAACAATTTGGAACCAATAAGAAAGTACCTTTGAAAGTTTTTTTTTTAAAGTTTCTATGTTGATTGGTGTTGTAGACTTTTAATTAACTATAAAAAATTATTTAAAGACAATAGTGATATGCTAAGAGCTTAGTTATCGAACAAAAGGAGAAATCATGAATCACGAACCCAAAATTGACTGTTTGATTGAGTCGACTCAAGCTAACATGTATTTCAAAAATATTTTTCTAAATAACGACGCTGACTAGATTTTGTTGAAAAAAGAATACAACAACACTTTTTGAAATGTTATTCGTTAAAGGACAAGACTAAATTAGAATTATAGGTAGACTAAGGCAATGTTTTGGTCAGCAGTGGGATAGCTTTGGTAAATCTTTTTTTTTCAAGACATTACTCTTATTGATGTCTCAAATCCGCCATTTTGATTTCATAGAGATAAAGCCTCACACCATCGCACGATCCAGATGAGTTGATAGACACCTCGTGTATGAAATTCATCCAGCCTTCAGGATGCTTCAAGGGTATAAAGAATCCCACGTATAAAGATCCATAGAATAAAAAAACAAAAGTCATTTTAATCAAATTAAACTGAGAATCAGCATTTTGTTAACGTCAAAATTACATAAAACAATCCTGTAAAACGCTCGCCCTTCACCACTTCGGTCTCACCTCTCGATGAGAGGGCGTGGGCCGTAATCCACCGGCATCCACCAACCCGCACTGAACCCGCGTGGTTGGTGGATGTCACATGACTTCAAATTTTTAGTTCTAGTACATGCCGGCTTCCTCACGATTTGTTCCTCCACCGTTTTGAGAGCAGTGGTGATGAAATAATTTACACAAAGTAAAGCGCCTGTCTGGGTTCGGACCTACGACCTACAACTTGTAAGTCGCAGTTGTTAACACTGGGCGACGCACTTATGCAGCCTAATATAACACTACTAAAATAACGCCGCAATTCCCAGTAAATGGCTCTAAACACAACCTGTTTATTCAAAAACCTTTGAGCTGTTCAACGTTTGATTGATGTTTTGTTAACAATGAAACCATTGAAAATGGACAATGGCTATTGCTCTTTGAATAGCTGAGTACAAATTTAGACTGGATTATACTATACTGTTGCTGCTATACCACGTTTTGGAGACAAAGACGGGCACGGAAGATTGGGCGTATAATCTACAGTGCCTCTGGGATTTTGTGAATCCTCACAGCCAAAAGTGTGTGTGATATATAAGAAGGATATGGTCACAGGAATTAATGTATATCAAATTGACATACTACGGCTACTAAACTTCAATTCAGCATCTCAGGTAATTATCATGCTAAGGAACAACAATCTCAACAACATACAAAATAAATTTCAAAGTCCATTGCTACCAAATTTTATTTAGTACCATTTTATTACAAATGGTCACACAAAAATCAACTTAGACTTATAATGTTAAAGTTGATAATGAGTAAGTGGCAATAAATTAATGTAAATTATCTTAAGTTGTGAATCCAAATATAAGGGGCTCGTGGCTTAATAATAACAGCCGCACGGCTCGATCGAAGGTCAAGCTACCCTTGCCGCGGTCGGTTCGTGCACGGGTGACCATCCATTACATAATTATCGAGACCCCTCCGTGCCTTGGAAAGCAAGCTAAACCGTTGGTCCCGGCTATCATTGGTAGATCTTTGACAGTCATTACGGGTAGTCAGAAGCTCAAAAAGTCTAACAATCAGTCTTACCAAGGGGTATCGTGTTACCCAGTAACTGGGTTGTGGAGGTCAGATAGGCAGTCGCTCCATGTACAATACTGGTATTTAACTGCATTCGGTTAGACTAGAAGCCGATCCCAACATAGTTGGGAAAAAGCTAGGCAGATAAATTTGACACATTACGCAGATTTACCGCGTTTTAGCCATTTTATACAACTGATAGCTGTGATTTGAATTTACGTAAGTATAATTTAAATTCGTAGTCAATTCTGTAAAAAAAAAAATACTTCACCAAAACGCCATTTTGTTATTCTCTAAACATCACTTCAAAATTCGAACAGTGTTGGAGGCTGATTCCGATTAAAAACAAATGAATTACCTTTCGAATTGTATGCTGTCACTTGAGTAAGGTTTTAAGTGAACTTTTATGAATTTAAAATATATTTTTAAGCTATTGCATAGCTTTTGTCGCGGGCTTTGAGCGCGGCGACCGAATCAAGAAATTCCGTAACGAAAAAACCTAACACCGCCTAGCATGTAATGACATAAAACAAAAATTACGTTCCCATCATCGCAAGTGTAGCGTTGACAAATAAGAAGTATGGAGGTTACAAATGCTATGCAATAGCTTTACTGCGGTAGTCCCCGAGTGCCACACGTTTTTTTTTCTACAATACAGAGGCTTTGTTCAGGTAGAGGCAGATTTACAATTCCTTTACACCGAAAATTGGTATCAGGACCAATAGATAATTATCATATCAAGGATAAAAAGCGCAATCAATAAAGTCGAAAAACGGTGAAGGAAATCATTGTGGGGAAACCGGCATGTTCTAGAACCAAAAATTCAAAGACATGTGACATCTACCATCCCACACTTTGTAGCCCGCTTCCTCTCACCGCGAGGAGGCCTGTGTCCCAACATTGGGAACATTATAGGCTGATTATGCTTAGTACTTGGGCGACCAAGCTCTGCTCTGGTGAAAATAAAGAATCAAACTCAAACTCAAACTCAAAGCATTTATTTCAAATAAACCAATTACAGGCACTTTTGAATTGTCAAGGGGTCGGTCAGTCAGAAGATGAAGCTAGTTGCCCATTCCAAAGCGTAGTAGGTACCTATGGAGAAGAACGGGCAAGAAACTCTACGGACACTCTTTTAAATCAGAATATGGTTACAAAATATTGGTTACATCATTCATGTTGAAGTTATACATGTGAGAACGATGCAGAACGTTAAAAGCGTCCGTAATAGAAAATAAAACAAATAATACAATTCAAAAATTTAATTAAAATAAGCCATGGCAGCTATGAGATGACCAGTCCCTACTGACAGCGCCCGTTCACGAACATGACGCATGGATTAGCACCATTCAGCTTAACCATTTTGAAGGGAGCTAAATGATGAATGCTCATTTAATAGTATAGGATACTACCTACTAATTTCATACTGCCATGATAGTAGGTACTTTTCTAATGTCAATAATGTCATGTCATTATTCATTATCTTGTTCTAAGCTTTGGGCGACCGAGCTCTGCTCGGGTGAAAATACGGAGAAAACTAATTTTTCCAGACATGAGACCTAGCTAGATCGATTTTCGCCCCCGTAAACCCCTATATTGCAATTTTTATCGAAATCGTTAGAGCCGATTTCGAGAACGTGAGTAGGTTCAAATATTGTTTTACCTACAACATAAATTATTATCTGACATATAAGTAAAAAATATCTAATAATAATATTTCAAAACATAAATCAAATTATGACTGACGCCTAGATAGACAAGCGCCAAAATCCATGACGGATTTTCATTTTTATATAAGTGGGTACTCCGAAAGCACTAAAATATTTTAGTGCCCTTGGAGTTAAAATATTTTAGTGCTAAAAAATAAAATCTAACACTTTGGAATTTATTGGATATTAAAATCACCCAAGCAAAGAAAATCGAGATACTTGAAGTAAAGAGATGGAAGAAAATACAAGTAAGTAACTTGTAGTTTCAGTTACTATGACGACTTGAGAAGTCATACCTAATCCTTAAATCGATGGCCTGCACTGCGGATAGGTCTACACTGTCCTCTCATACCTATTAACACTGTAATTTGAAAACATTGTAAAAGCCATTTACTTTTAAAAGAGTAACCTTGGAGTTTCTTGCCGGCTTTTCTCCATAGGAGACGATCAATTAGAACCGTACACATAAGTTCTAACGTTTCGTAAGTGCCCTTGTTTATGTGAAATATATATTTTGAATTTGATGAAGATGATGACAATTGAGCAGTGGTGGCCCAGTGGTAACGGCCGCGACTTACGAGTTGTAGGTCGTAGGTTCGAACCCAGACAGGCGCATTACTTTGTGTAAATTATTTCATCACCACTGCTCTCAAAACGGTGAAGGAAAACATCGTGAGGAAACCGGCATGTCCTAGAACCGAAAATTCAAAGACATGTGACATCTACCAACCCGCACTGGGCCCGCGTGGTGGATTACGGCCTCTCACAGAGAGGAGAAAAAGAAAATTTATAGGCCGATGATGATGATGATGATGAAAATTATTCTCAACAGATTTTGAAATCAAATTATGTCTGAACAAATGTAAATACCTACATAACATTACGTAGGTAGCCATATGTATGGGCTCGTTGCTAAGTAATCGATCGATTAAGTTAACCTACGCTTGCCGAGAATGGTCCGTGGATGGGTAACCATATTTACACACCGCGACCTCTCCGTGCCTCGGAAAGCTCGTTAAGCCGTTGGTCCCGTCTGTCATTCGTAAATAGTTGACGTTCATTACGGGTAGTCAGAAGCCCGAAAGTCTGACAATCAGTCTTACCAAGGAGTATCATGTTATCCAGTAACTGGGTTACCAAAATAGTTGGGAAAAGGCATTGATTGACTTTGGGAAGGAGGTTAAGAAGGCTTTATGTGATTACCTAGTTAATTGCTAATTATTTGTTAATTTCTTATTGTTTCTCTGCGGCCAGCGCTCGGTGTGGCAACACATCGTGTTCGGGTTCGCGACAAGTCAATCGTCATCCTGAGGATGCCTCGTTGAGTGGTGAAACACGTGTTGATTTCTTACAGGGTTTTTTATGGCTATTTAGAAATAGTTAAGCGGAACATGTTACTAAATATGTCAACGTCGATTGTATTTTGACTGTACCTAAATTACCCTAGGCTGATAAAATTTAAAGTTTTTCCTAATTAAGTTAATATTGGTGTTTAGGTCGGTTCCCCCTTAGGGGGAAGGGCTGCATTTAAGAGTCTTTAATTTGTCCTTAGCTCGAGACGCTGGCTTTTAAACAAAAAGCTTTTACAAATATACTTGTTTACAATTTTGACGTTCAAAAGTGCCTTTTATGTGCCTAATTGAAATAAATTATTTGACTTTAACTTTGACACTAAATACTTATTGTCAACATCTTCAAAACCACCAAATTCTGACTTACTTTAGCTGTGTGTACATAATATAAATGATATCTAAAGGTTTGTTGAATTTCGTGGCCACAGAATAGATGGGTACAGAAGGTCGGTTCTGAAAACGCACGCTCAAATAGACACGCTTCACGTACAGCGTGTGCAAGTGCGTTCGCGATTGGCATTCGTCTGAAGGTCGATTTAGACTAAATGAACTTAAAAGCAGAACAAGAGTACGAGCATTATTGTTTAAAATTTCTTGATACCTTAGTATAATGTACACAGAACTACAAAGGAATGCTTTCTCCTTGTTTACACAAAGAGGATTTGACAGAGTGGGGATAGTACTCGTATGTGCATTGTGCATTCGCTCGCGTTTGGTTTAGGGTACAGCCCGATGCAAACTTTATGGCGGCTCGGAACATGAGGCAAGTCACTGCGCAGTAACATATTATTCACGTGTCACCGGGAGCGGGGTCTGCGGTACTGCGCAGTGAGTAACACACCTCAGAGCCGCCACAAAGTTTGATGCTCACTATACCTTGAGACCAAAGGCATGGTGGAAGGACGAGATAGAGACCGTAGGAACAATTAATTGGTCCAACCTCGCAAGGAATCGCGACGAGTGGTACTCTCTGGAGGAGGCCTTCAACCGAAGAAGGTTCCAGATGGCATGTTTAATGAACTAAAAATACCCATTACTATTCATTCAAATGTACATGCCAATGGAATAATAAAGGCTTTTTTATTTTATTTTACTTATACCTTGAGACAGTTTCTGATCGCCACACGTACGCGTCTATTTGTGCGTGCTCCTGTTTTCGCTCGTTGTATGGAGCTCACCTTCTGTACATATCTATTCTGTGTCGTGGCTTTAATATCTTAGTCTGGCGGTGACCACAAGCGTTGTTAAGGGACCCAAAACGACGCCAAATTAATTAGTGCGCTTATTCACATATCTTAGCGCCTGGTTCTCTCTTACTACAGAGGTCAAAGGAAGGTGGATTTATAGTTCAATGGTAGCTATGTGTATCTTAATAATTATACCAGTTTAACTGCATAATAAAGTTTTTGAAAATATTTAACGATCATTTAATCAAAGGTCTCCTAATATTAAGAGAAATAAATGAAAAAAAAAACAGTGTTGGCAGAAGTGCCACGAAGACAATATTTAGTGACAATACATACAAGACATTATCTCAATGAACAGGACGACAAGAGAATCAACTTTATGAGATTTGCCATGACTACTTGAATCTTCAATCAAAGCCTGGCATGTAAGTATTAATGCGGGTTTTACATTACCGCTACCCGTTCATTATTTGCTACCCGAGTTAACCTGAATCAAACACTACGTGATAATTATATGAAAAGTATGTGTTCAGACTTTACATACATTTTCAATTACAAATGCCAGACATTAATCACACATCAGGCACGTTAGCGCCAGATTCGGGGGAGCGCCAACAGAATCCTAATGATGATTTCTGAGAGACATGAGTCTGCAGTGCTGGGTAAGTTCATCCAGCTTCACGTGAGGAAATGACACTATGATTTTTTTGATACGAGTGATTTTATTATTTGTATTTTGAATTTTATGAATACTAAGATAGTACACTCGGCTACAAATCAAGCTATTTCCAGTATAAGTTGATTTCGCACTGTCTAGGATTTCCGTACAATGCGAGGTCAGCTTATACTGGAAATGTACAGCTTATGCTTGATAATATGTAGCCGTGTACCTTTGTAACTAACAAGACAAATTGACATTTCTTTTCTTATTTTTTTTTTTTGACATCTGAGCCGTAGAGATCTTTCTATAATCTGTCATTTTGTCTTTTGTTTCATGGTCTGTGGTCATGCTAGTTCTGTCCCGGTTTTTTACGATTTTGCATCACTATCGAAATCAAAGTGATCTTTAATTTCGTTAAAGGCAGGTTTTACGAGCCCAGTAGATAGATAGATACATAGAATATTCTTTATTATGTACACCAAAAAAATTACAGACGTTAATTTAGAAATTTTACATTAGGTGACACAATGGGCGGTCTTATCGCTAAAAGCGATCTTTTACAGACAACCTTTGGATGGATTTAAATGGAAAAGGAGAGACAATACTGCAGGTAGTCAGTGGTGTACCATTTACATATACAACAGATACACAGATACATAAAGCATATAATTACCTATTTAAATATATACATAGAGATATTAGATAAATAACAGATATTATACATAAAATTATAAACATGAAACAAGAGCAAGGAACTATATGTAATGATGATGTTTAAGGAGAGAGGAAGTGTTTTTTTAACAGAATTTTAAAAGTGGACAAAGATTGAGCACGCCTTATCGACACGGGCAAGGCATTCCATAACCGTACTGCTTGAACTGTAAAAGATTTGTCATAAAAGCCGGTGGAATGCATCAGCATCTCAAGTAATGAACTGTACAGTTAGTTAGGTCAGCGCTGACTTGCAACTGGGCTCGTGTAGACACTAGTTTTAAACCAGTACAGTGCTGACTTCGCTTCCTCAAGTCAGTCCAGTTGACTAACCTACCCATCTATTTTCTTGCCCAGTAGCTTTTCCCGCCTGACTTAATAATTTACTGCTGATCTCGTCTACAAGAACCTACTGAGTGAGTCCGAAATTCCGAGTCACTGGGTTCAGTCACTACTATTGTATATACCAGGCATTAAATAAGGTTATCAGAGGTAGCAACCCAACAGGTTGCTGTAAAAGTCAGTCAAAATCACAATGATCTTTATTCTTTTTACGATAAGGTTGTTTTTGAGTTGTTACTGTCAGGGGTAAAATAACTGTGGAAGGACTGTACAAATGCTGGACTTCAATGTATTGAAATTGCCAAAATTATTATTACAGACGGGTATAGTTTTAAATTCAGCACAGATTCAATAACAAACATCAAAGTACAATACAATGTATTTCAGTAATCCTCTCTAACCCAATTCTGTTTTAGTTTCTCGGTGTGTGTGGTCTTAAAGTGTGTGGAATTAATACGGGTCACGCTGGATTATTGGATTTCCTAAAGGGTCATGAGGATCAAACTTCGGGAACCCAAGATTTGCTAACCGTATATCTCAAATGGAGATACGATTAGTTTGTAGTTAGACGCGCAAATTAAGTATTTTATTCCAAAGTCAGACATCATCTACGTCGAATAAAATTGTGACAAAATTATTCATTCTTGCGATATATCTATGTATTATCACGCTTAGATATATAACGTCAGCGGGGTTTTGCTAGGTAATTAAATATGACCCTGTATAGGCACACATGACTTGGAACTGTAGTGCTATTCTGTAAAAATCTCACCGTGATAACTTAGGTGAAGTGAGCTGCCAATAGTGTCAATCCTTAGCAACTGACAGCTCACTCCACGCTCACTTCACCTAAGATAACATGATGAGATGGTTACAGAATAGCACTACTGGAACGGTTATTTTAAGAGGGTTTATTCTAAAAGTTAGCAACGTCGAAAATAGCTGTCAAATATTTACCTGTT
The DNA here is from genome assembly GCA_949152395.1 of Agrochola litura. Taxonomy (NCBI): domain Eukaryota; kingdom Metazoa; phylum Arthropoda; class Insecta; order Lepidoptera; family Noctuidae; genus Agrochola; species Agrochola litura. The sequence continues at coordinate 18,615,804 of OX424514.1, read as the reverse complement.
TTGATTAATTTTGCAATATTACTGTATGGAAATAAGAAATATGGCTAACTAGTTCCCTAGAATATTAATAATGAAATGCAATAATTCATATCGTAATACCGAATATTTAGTTACAATGTCATGCTGGAACGAGTACAGAATAAATTTACAAGACACTTGTATTTTAAACTTTATGGGGTTTACCCATTTTACCCGCTAATGTATCCGACACTGTTTGTACTGGGTATGGTGGGGTACAACGAACTCAGAGTGCGCCGGGAATTTGCACTTGCGGCGTATGCGCTAAAGCTCCTGCGTGGAGTAGCTCATAACCCGGGTGTGTTGCGTCACCTGAAGCTGTGCGTGCCAGACCGGTATGTGTGGAGGCGGCGGCGACCACCACTGCTGGCCGTGCCTGCTGCCAGAACCAACCTGCTGTCAAAAACACCCCTCACCCGCACAATATGTGTACTCAACGAAGTGCATGAGAGAATGGACATATTTTCGTGCAATCTGAGTGAATTTGCAAGGGTGTTGTTGAATTTTGTTAGTTAGGTACATTTAAATATTAATATTCTGTGTTAAGTCTGATTTTGTGTTTAAGGTTAAGATTTTATAGATTATAGTAATTGTGTTATTAATAGAGTTTAGTGTTGCTTGTATTTTTTTATTTTATTAAGTTTAGATTTTAAGTATATTGTAAGTTGCTTTTTAATTTCTTTGGTGTGTTGGCAAACCATTATTGTATTGGGGTCATCCTGTAAAAATAGTGTGTGTAAGTTTAAATAAATAAAATAAAAATAGTTTTACATGTAAAAAAGTATGTGGAAACTTTCCAAATGTCTTTTTCATCAAATTCAGTGTTATAATTGCAATTTATTATTAATATTCAAGGGAACTAGTTAGCCACATTTCTTATTTCCATACAGTAAGTAATATTGGCAAATTAATCAAAACCGGTTAATATTTGATATTTATTTTCGACCTTGCCCACTTTCAGAATAAACGCTCTTAAAGGTATTAATTTTTTTCAGATTATTAATACTCGTATGTGTTTTTTCAGATCATGCTTTTTGGAACTTTTTTTAATATTATAAAAGGTGACAGATGATATTGTGTGGAAACCGACATATGTCTTTTGTGGTTGAACATCATATTGTAACCTTCAACTATCCGGCCAACTCCCTTTCACAGAGAGGAGGATTCAGCATTTGGAACCAATTTGGCATTTGATATATTATGCTGATTATGTTAACTTGAACGTATATTTAATAGGAATGAAATTAAGGACCCTTACCTCTGAATGCTGTAAATGAATGGCCTGAAACCGCTGGTCTGAGCTGTATGTAGTGAGGCCGACTGTGAGGAGATGATAGTCTTTTCTTCTTATCCACGATACCTGGAACAAAAGATAAACAAATTACTACACAAATATAAGACTGTTTTCTTCAATGACCTAAGGACTTAGACAAGTCCATCCGGCCCTGATTCGGGCCATGGTACGGATCGAGAGGAAATGGGAGGCCGTCACCTCCTTCTACAAATGAGTAATGCTCGCGAAGGAGGAGGCGGAACGCGTGAGGGAGAGGCTAAATTCGCGCCCTCACGCCTCTAACCACCGCAGGAGGAGACGCCCGGGGCATCGGGAATTGCAGGCCGATTTCCGGCCACCATAGGTGCGGGCTTGCGGACGGTCAGCAATGGGTAGCTCGCCGTCCGATAACGACCAAGCCTGGGCCGAGGGCGCGTTGTGTTCCACGCGCGCCTCAAAGAGATGTCAGCAGAATTGACGGGGTCAGCTAGGGCCGATGCCTGCCGGGGGTGCGAAGAAGACCAACAGGGAGATCGTGGCCCCCGGCAACAGGACAACCGAAGGAACACTGGTGGGTTTTACTCAGTAAGAGTCTGACACGCCGAAGTTATTTGATAATTTCCCAACCAAAAAAAAAAGGGCTTTTATTTGATTAGAAATGCGCACCGAGGCGGGGGGCTGCGTTGACGAATGAGCAGCAAGTGGGATCCGCCGCGCCGCGTCGTGAGCTTTGACGATTAAGCGGCCTGCATTGCCCTCCCATCTCGCTGCGCACATACCTAAAGTGTGGAATAGCGGTTTCGGCTAAACTATAGCTTATGGCAGGCCCATACATTTTTGACGTCTCCATCTTCGTTATAGCTGAGTGGCTCTTTGTCCATATCCTCTTGATTTGTATTGCTGTTTAATTTTATAATTCCATTAAACTAACATCTTTGAGAAGATTTTATTCATTTTTGGGGATTCTGAAAACAATTGTGCAAAACAGCTGTATTTCAGATTACAGATTTTGGGCTGAGATATGGAAGTGATCATAAGAAGTATTAAATAATTGTTTTTGTATTATTTAATGTGTGAATTCCCCTATGTGTTAATTATTAGCTCTCACGTAGAAAGTTCTACATGTAAAAAAGAAAACATGCAAACATGCATGTAAAAGAATATTAAAACTTATATGAAATACGTGTTTTCGACGAAACTTTACTTAAATATTGTTTTAATTTTAACTCTACAATAAAAAAAGGAAAAAAGAAAGAAATATTAATGATACCTACTTAATTTTCTTACTTAATTTGCTTAAAAGATACTACGCAGCAGATTTGTTTTTACAATTTATTGTTACTCGTCAGATTTCATAATAATCTTACTAATTTCATACACAACTGAGCATCATCCTTTTTATTTCAAGCCTATTAATTAATAATAGCTATTTGACCCATACCCTTAGATGCCAACAAAAAAATTCTCTGAATAATTTAGAAAACCGTTCCAAAAATCGACTAAATGTTTTTCTTTCTAAAATCTACTTTTTGTTAGTACTTTTTTCTGTTAACTCGTAAACGAGAACACGTCCTCATCGTTACTCTGAGCCTGGGTGTCTGCCAATGCATTTAAGTAACACTAAGACCAATTTATTGGTAACTTCGAAGTCTTCGAACGGTGTGCAATGGCGTCTTATAGGTCGATATATGTTGTTTCGATCCCCTATGACATGTGTTTAGTAAAGCTGAAGTCGTGTGTTAAATATTCAGACACAGCGCATAGCTTCAAAATGGCTTAAGAAAAAAATCAAAATATTTTATTTCACATAAACCTTCTCGAAACGTATACACACGTTAGGTACATTATAAAACTGATTTACATCCGTCACATCACACTGTCAGGTCCTGTTGAAAACCAGCATCAGGCACTTATTGTTGTCTGGCATTTTTGCTGAATTGGGCCTTTTTGGCGCAGCTGTGACGCACACTCCCCTGCTAATTTCTTACATCGTACTTTACACTTTTAATTGATTTGATTTTTTTAATTTTAATCTGCTGTTAATTTTACTGTGTGCTTTTTTGGTCTGTGCTAAATAAATGTATCATATTCTTTCTTTCTTTCAAACGTCAGAAGCTAGGTGCAAACTCAAACTCAAACTCAAATTCAAAGCATTTATTTCAATTAAACCATTTACAGGCACTTTTGAATTGTGAAGGAATCGGTCAGTCAGAAATAGGTATGAAGCTAGTTGCCCATTCCAAAGCGTAGTAGGTACCTATGGAGAAGAACGGGCAAGAAACTCCACAGACACTCTTTTAAATAAAAAATTGTTACAAAATATTGGTTACATCATTCATGTTGAAATTATACATGTGAGAACAATGTAGAAAGACGTGCACGTTAGAAGCGTCCGTAATAAAAAGATAAAACAAAGAACAATTCAAAAAATTAAAATGGACGGTTCCGTGCACGGTTGGACGGACACGGACGTGCACGGTTCCAATTGGTCATTTCCTATGGAGAAGAGCCGGTAAGAAACTCCAAGGCTTTTCATTTAAAAATAAAAGAGAATCAGAAGTATAATTAAATTAAGTCTGGCAACGTATAGGTTAGCAACCGGGTGGCGTATGAGATTAATTATCGGCAAAAATAACGAACTTCCGTACAAACTTACATCCTTTATTTAATCGTTTTAGGAGGTGCATTTTCAAAAAATATTCCTTAGTTCTCACCTTCTGCCGGAGTTGCGGGTTTGTCCGAAAGGATTAGCGTGGCCCCTGGCAACATACAGGCAACTAAAGGAACACGGATGGGTTTTAGTCAGTAAGAGTCTGGCACGCACTCCCGCTCCGCTTAGAGCGTGAGAAGTTATTTGTTAATTTTCCACCCAAAAGTGCTCACCTTTGTTATTTATGGAAGTCTTGTGCAAAATTTCTTGTTTCTAGACCCAGCCGGACTAGGCTGTGCGTAAGTATGTCTGTAATTGGATTAATGAATGAATTAATCTAAGAATTTTAAGTCAAAAAATCAGTATTGCCATCCAACGTGGCAATGCTGACAGCCTTTTGGGCACTTTTCCCACTGACAGCGATGCGGACGAATTTTTTATGCCCAATGGGCTCTTCTCTTCATTTCATATTTTTTCCTTTATATAGTTACTTGTACTTATTAAATAAATTTAAGTGTTAGATTGTATAATTTAAGATTTGTCAAATATAAATAGAAACACCTAAAAAATAATTTTATATATCTAATCTTTTTCACAGAGCAGTACTGTCCTGCTGACTAAGTTGTTGTCTAGTGGTTGTAACTAAGTCCTGAATGCGATTGATCGTTTGGGAAAAGCTTCATGGTTTTTCCATGGGCAACTTCTTAGTAGCAGCTCGGGTTCCAGATTAATATATTTAGATTCAGATTAATAATAAAACCCTTTATTCAGACACAAAATTTTACATTGATTTAAATTTTACATTGACGGCTCTGGTGAGTCGATGACACCGACAACTTAGTCTGTTTGCCCAGCTTTGACAAAGCCCCTCCCTCTTTCCACTCTGTTCTGTTTATAGCTTTCCTAGTCCATGTTTTCCCTGCTGGGGCCTTTATTTAGTCTTCCCACCTTCAAAACTGTCTACCTCGTTTCCTATTTCTATTTCTTGAGTACCCAAATACAATGTTTTTGTTCCACTTCTCAATGCCTCTTATTAAATGGCCGGTTCATTTCCACTCAAGTTTTCTTAGTCTCGTTGTTACATTCATACTGGCAATGAGCTCGTCCCCTATTACATGTAGCTTACAAAACTGCCTAAATGTGACTTACTATACCTACGCCTCTGCCTATTTTTTAGGAGAATACAGGTGTGATTTATCCTATACTATTAAACGGGCAATATTTGTGTAGGATACCTATATATTTGTACTCACGTTCTCGAAATCGGCTCTTACGATTTCGATGAAACTTGTATTTACGGGGGCGCGTATTTCCAATCTATACAAGGCCAGAACGCAGCCATAAGAAACTGCTCGCGTATACATTGTAGTGCTATTTTTAAATCTGTGATTACAATGTATACACAAATTTTTCGTATTTCTGGTGTATAGTTTGTAACGTGGACGAGCGCGTCCTGGTTCCAAACTCACGCCTGATAAGAGTTTTAAAGATATAGTCTATAAAAAATGAGAAAAGAACAAACTTGTGAACTGGGTGAAATGGCTTAGGTTAGGTTAGGTTAGAACTGTTTCAAAACGCGCGCGAGCCGAGCGAGCGAAGCGAGCGGTGCCGCGGCAGTGGCCGGCGAGCGCTACTTCCAACTTGCTCACAGCCAGACAGGCTATTTAATATTAGTGCAAGGTGCATTACGTCGCAAACAAGTTGGTTACCAGTTCACAATTTCTCGCAATCTAAACTTGATTAGTCCGTATGCGTACTGGCATTGGCATTGGCTATGGAATGAGGTAGTCAATTTGGTCACTACGAAGTATACGCGAGTATTTGCGTACTACTGTTGTATAGATTGGAAGACTTTAGTAAAAAAGTGATTTCCAATCTATACGCGAGCAGTTTCCTATGGCTGCGGTCTGGTCTTATATAGACTGGAAAGACGCTACGGGGGCGAAAAATCGATCTAGCTAGGTATTATATCTGGAAAAAGTTGTTTTTTCCGTATTTCCACCCGAGCAGAGCTCGGTCGCCCTAAGTTTAGAACAAGATATTGAATAATGACATGAGAATAATGACATTAGAATAATGACATGGCAGCATGGAATAAGTAGGTACTATACATGGATTAGTAGGTCCTATTATATACTATTAAATGAGCATTCTCTATTTTCACCAGAGCAGAGCTCGCCCAGGTACTATTATTCTATTACACAATTCATGTCACCACAATCATCAAACAAATCCTTGATGCAATCCCTCTTAAATTGTATTACTAAACAGCACCTATACAAACCTAAGTAGCTCCAACTCGGAATATATTTTCTAGCCCACTGAATATTGAAGCGTATTTAGGAATAAGCCTAGCTCAGAACCTCACGGGTCCACATTAAATTAATTGGTAAAATGAACTCCGGTCCTACAATTTATTTTCTGAAAGTAAGCTTGAAAATTCACCCAAGCTTGGGTATATTTTCAAGACCGCTGAAGCGTGTGAGGTTGAAAAATAGTTGGAGTACCAGACCGTATGTAAGGATTGATTTTTTTCTTATTAAATATTGTATTACGCTCAAAGGAATATTTGAAAATATGCTCTGATTTATCGAAACACGTCAGTTGAATTGAGCTACACGATTACTGAAAATTGTTTACACTGACTGCACAAGTCTACTCTAATCTCTGTACTTCTTTCATCTAAATACCATTTCAGACATTAATCTACATGGTCCTCAAATGATCTGATAAATATTATGTCTGAACTTTAAAAGAGACTGTGACCTCTAATTTTCTTTCGGCCTTTCTTCACAGAATAGTCGGATAGAAAATGCCGACCTCATCTAGTTTTTAAAATATGATTGACGTGTTCACCCGTTCAACGAAAACTCGTAGTCGGACGCTAATTTGTATAAAAAAAAACTTTTTTATTGGGTTGATTTGTAATTTATCTAAGTTACAATAGCCTTATGTCAACTGCTCATCAAAAATACCCAAATCGCTATAGATGTGCCTTTAATATTTGAAGAGTTCCCTCGATTTCTCCAAGATCCCATCATCAAATCGTGACCAAATGACAATGGGACCAACTTGAAAGTATACCCTTTCAAACAAAAAAAGAATTTTTCAAATCGGTCCAGCCGTCTTCGAGTAATCGGGGAACATACATAAAAAAAAAATATCCCGACGAATTGAGAACCTCCTCCTTTTTTTGAAGTCGGTTAATGAATAGTTTTTTCACACGGATCACATTATGCCAACAAAATCAACCGTATCGGCCATACTGACCACGTCGCAGTCACAACGCAACCACCAGCGAGACCGTGCACTAACGACCGATCACATTGCAAACAACGATCTGTCCGTCTTCAAATACTAGTAAAAACGTAACCACATCGCAACTAGGTACTAGCGACAACGCAATCACAACGCAACTGCAACAAGCTGTGGCGACACTATTCACTCGTAAGTTCGTAACTACTGCGTGGGGTGGTTGTGGTACGTGTGATCGGACCCTTATAGAAATAAATCATTTATGAATCACTGAATAAATTGTAACAAAATAAAAATAAAATAGAAAAAACTGTAGCTACATTGGCCAGGGAAGTGTTATTTGAAACAGCTTTTTATGTTGAAATATTTTCTGATTCCTTTAGAATTGGTTTTACTACATACAATAGAGCAACAGGTAGTGTTTAAAATGGCTTCTAGTTATTCGGGCGTTTGATCCTTAGGGATATTATTAATATCAGCAAGCTGTGGTCACAGTTCAGGGTAAAGGTCACTTCTCCTAAGACCTAGCATATATTAATAACGAGCTTACAACATATCGTCACGCCGTATTTGGCCGAAGGGGTTCGCAGAGATGTACCTCTAATAGTACAACCACATTATGCCAATTATATTTAATTCCCATAGTCGTACCAAGGGGTGTCGTGTTACCCAGTAACTGGATTGTGGAGGTCTATGTAAAACACTGGTGCAGCTGCATCTGGTTAGACGGGAAGACGACCGCAGCCAGCCTGGATACGGACGTTTAAAGGTCCATCACCGTGAAGCTCTTTACCTAACTAATTATGAGGTATTCCACTCAGCGCACTGATTTCAACAGCACTTGACCGAACCGCATCTGAGCACTCTCACTAACCGCACTGAAATAAAATTTTGATAAGTGTGGTTCAGTGGAACAGTTTATTAATATTATTTTCAATCTCTAATGACTAAATGACATTAATATACTTTTAAAAGGCTTTATCATAAACCTATTTAAATCAGTGGGGTTTTTTTTACGATGGTTTTTCTTCCCAGCTTACTCAGTAGGGAACGGTTCAGGATTTGCTTTTTGAAGCCTGTATTTTTTCATATTGGCGTTCAAAAAATTCTGCTCCTTACCCTGGTCTGCGCAAACGTGTGTGATTCCAGTGCTTCACAGTAAAAATAAGAAAATTTCCCGAATAACCGTCCTTTCAAGACTTAAGTTATGTACATAGATAGTGTCTACTGAACATTATAAATCTTCATTAATTCCTTAGTAACCAAGAAACCGGTTGAAGTCGGATATAGCCAGATTACGTTATGTGAGCGTTAATTACGGGTTGCGGTTACTGATTCAACGTAATGGCGTTTAATTAAGTAGCTATACCTACCTTATTTTCAAGCTAAAGCGTGTGTACCGCTTCTCCCTCCAACCACAGGTATCGAGAAAGTGAAAAAACACGGTTTTTTAAGAGCGGTTGCCGCCAGACAACGGCCGCAGTGCCGCCTGTGATGAAAATGATGGCAACGGTAAACATATAAATCGTTAGATTCACTCTACTGCGTCAAAAGATAGTCGCGTTTCTTTTTCATTTTGACACGTCTGCTTCATAATGACGCAGTGACTTGACTTGATTGTCATGCAAATGCTTTTTAATAATGTGAGCTCACTTTTCTCAGTGACTAAGTACGGTGAGGATAAATCTACCGATTTAAATCTTTGGGCAGCGGGGTTTCGCTTTATGGTATCAAAAACACTAAAGTAAGTAAAGGCATGTTAAAGTCAAAATTAAGGAGTTTATTTCTCGATACAGACGATTCTGCTTGTATCGAGAAATAAACACCTAATAGTATAATTATAATTTATTATTAGTAATCTTTGATTCACACTAAGGGTTTGGTCGGGCCAGCGCGGGCGGGTTGCGGACGCGGCTCCAGACGTGGACATCTCCAGACGGATAGGTACGTACTTAGAATCTGTCAGAGTCCGATGCCCGCGGCTCGTCCGCAATCTGTCCGTTCCGGTGTGATTGATCCTTGACTAAAATTAGTGCATAGTTGATAGTTTTAAGGTTAATTTTGCTAGATTTTGTATACCTGTTAACAAGCGCTTCTCTCCATCATACTGGAAAGTTTGGCGAGTAACACTGTAGAAGCAATAAATAATGTACCTATGTTTGAGAATAATAATAATAAAAAAACGCTCTCTAGGAAATGGCAGGCCGTCACCTCCTTCTGCGAAGCGGTAATGCTCGCGAAGGAGGAGGCGGAACGCGTGAGGGAGAGGCAAATTTCGCGCCCTCACGCCCCTAACCGCCGCAGGAGGAGACGCCCGGGGCGAGAATCGCGAGCCGATTTCCGGCCACCGTAGGCGCGGGCTTGCGGACGGTGAGCAATGGGTAGCTCGCCGTCCGATAAGGACTAAGCCCGGGTCGACGGCGCGTTGTGTTCCAAGCGCGCCTCAAAGAGATGTCAGCAGAATTGACGGGGTCCTCTAGGGCCAATGCCTGCCGGGGGTTCGAAGAAAACCGATAGGGAAATCGTGGCCCCCGGCAACAGGGCAACCGAAGGAACACGGGTGGGTTTTAGTCAGTAAGAGTCTGACATGCCCTCCCGCTCCGCCCAGAGCGGGAGAAGTTATTTGATAATTTCCCACCCAAAAAAAAAAAAAGGAAAACACACCAACTTACTATCATAAATAAAGTTTCAGTGACTTATTCGCTGGTAAATTGCAGATGGTCACCAACCTTCTAGGAAACCGTAGCTTTAAGCCTTTCATCCCCTCAAAAAGAACCAGACACAAACTCAAATCACAAATGAATAGCCAGAATGTCACAGCACTAGTATTTCAAATGCGGTCCGTACACGACGCGACCAATTACAATCTAGTGATCAATTCTAATTAAATAAACAAACAATTTTACCTCTTTGAAATATTGTTTAGATTGTTGTCTTGTTCGCTATAGTCCCTCCAGTAAACTTAGCTGTCTCCGTTGAAATTGGCCGCTGTTACCGTAAATAGATCGGGACTTCGTATCTCATTTTAATATCATCATCTTTCTACCCTTGTCCCTAGTTAGGTACTTGTATCTCATCTGAATATATGAAATCTAAAAGGAGACTGGGCAATGCACATGTTTGAACAAGAGGAAAATCTAAACTGTATTTTAAAGAGGTAAATTTTTTTGTTTATTTTATTGTGGGTGTAAAAGATAATCTCCCTGTTAAAGCCCCCACCCTAATGTAACGTTGAAACTGTCAAGCCCTTTGGTTTACTTTTTATTGGTTGGGAAATTATCAAATCACTTCTCCCGCTCTGGGTGGAGTGGGAGGGCGTGTCAGACTCTTACCGACTAAAACCCACCCGTGTTCCTTCAGTTGCCATGTTGCCAAGGGCCCTCCATCCCTCTCGGACTTTTCCGCAACCCCGGCAGGCAACGGCCCTAGCGGACCCCGTCAGTTCTACTGACATCTCTTTAAGGCGCGAGTGGAACACAACGCGCCGTCGACCCGGGCCTGGTCCTTATAGGACGGAGAGCTACCGGGAATCAGCCTGCGACTCCTGACGCCTAGGGCGTAACTGTCAAGCCGTCGTGCGGTTTGTAATTGACGCGCGCTCGAAGTCACTTTAAACACAAAAAAAAAACGGTGTTATCTGTCATTTTTTGAATAATTTTGTTTTATTTGACAATAATATATAGAGTGAAACAGCCCATCCATGATATCAGACCTTATTTAGCAGAAAAAATTGTGATTTAAGCCGCGTGTACTGACCGTGTATCGATGTACACGGTGGGGCTTTATCGGTAAACCGGTAAAATGCAGTTGCAGCTTGGTTACGAACTCAGCTCAGTGCAGACTACTCTAAATCAAAACAATCTACCTTGCCTTTGCCCAGCTATGTTGGCTTCAAGTCTAACTGGATGCAGCTGAATACCAGTATTTTACATGGAGCGACTGCCTATCTGACCTCCACAATCCAGTTACTGGGTACACGATACGCCTTCGTAACACTGATTTTCAGACTTTTGGGCTTTTGATTACCCGTAACGACTGTCAAAGATTTACGAATAACAGCCGGGACCAACGGTGTAAGGTCATAGCACATATATCAACTCGGAAAGGGATCGTCACCGTATCAACTCGAGCCATTCAGTATTCTTTGTATGAAACTCCGACCGCGGCAAGTGTAGCTTAACCTTCGATCGCCCCGTGCGATCAATACAGAGAGAAAGTTAGAGAGGTATATTAATAACCTCGGTATTTCTGTTTGAATCCCATTTTTTATTGCAAGCCCTCTCCTAAACGTTTCCAAAAAATACTACGAGTAGTTTTCAGGAAAGCAAGTATGTATGTATTGCAGCCACACAATTGAAATAGACTGCCTGGTTGGATTCCCAGGTCGAGCAAAGTGTTATTGGATTTTTCTATCAGGAATTTCTCAGTAGCAGCCCGTAGTCTGGATTTGTGCCCGATTGATGGCAATAGGCTCGCCCCCTATTACATGGGACTTAAACATAACTGGCAAAATGTGGTACACCTCTGCTTAACCCTTCGGGGTTTACAGGTGTGATGTTATGTGATGTTTATTTGTGTTTAATTCCCATTTTTTATTACAAGCCCTCTCCCAAACTTTTCCAAGGATACTAGATTAAAAACCACATCCTATACTATTAAACGAGCAATATTTGTATATATATATACAATGTCGCTCATCGGCATGCGCCCGCCTGCATTTCTCTGTTCTTGAAAAATTATCGAAAAATTACTTTAAAAAGGGGGTCTATTTTTTCAATTTTCCCCTATGATTTTATGAACTTCCACTTGTGTTTTTTGTAAAGAAAAAAATTTTTCACCTCCGTTTTTCTTGCATAGTTGACAAATTTTAATCAAAATGTTAGTTAATCCGATAAAATAACTCATAAGCTTTTAGAAATAATAAACAGAATCCAAATCGAGCCAATAACATCGGAGATATGGCAAACGCTACTCAAAATACAAAAAAAAAAAATAACATGAAAAATATTAAAGATTGACCCCCTTTCAAAGTTATTTTTCAATAACTTTTCATGAATATTTAGAAAAATTCGGGCGGTCACAAGCCAATGGGCGACATTGTATGTAGACATATTTGTAATCACATTCTCGAAAACAGTTCTAACGATTTTGATGAAAGTTGCAATAAAGGGGTTTACGGGGGCGAAAAGTCGATCTAGCTAGGTCTTATATCTGGGAAAATTCACTTTCTTCGTATTTTCACCCGAGTAGAGCTCGGTCCCCCAATGTTTAGAACAAGATGGCTACCTTTGAATAATGACATGGCAGCATGGAATTAGTAAGTAAGTACTATACATGCAATTAGTATGATCTATCCTAAACTATTAAATAAGCATTCTCTATTTTCACCCACGCAGAGCTCGGTCAACCAGGTACTTGTCGTAATACAAACTAATCAAAACGTTATAATTTTGATAGCCTGAAACAATGCAGCCGTGCTCAATCAGCATTGCATGCAATTTAGCGAAATTAATCCAAGCCTAATTATAGCTGTAAATTATGGTACCTTTAATAGGCAATAGACTTGGATGTTAGTTAGTGAATGTATTGAAGAATTTACTAACAAATGGTTTTTTTTTTTGTTCGGGGAAATAAACAGTTATACATTAAAATCTTATACTAAGTTATAAATATACGAGAGTTACAAATGTATAACCTACGACATTTTCCACAACATATTAAAAGCTGTATCTAACAGTGCGTTATTCTAAGCAGCTAAAACAGAAAAGTAGTTAGTAGTAAACTTAAACAAAGACGCAAAGAACAGAGAAGGAGAGAGGGAGAGAGAATGAGTAAATATTAATCTAACTATTTTGATCCAAAATTGTTTTGTATATAACACTTCTAAACTTTTGAGCAGAGACAGAAAAAAAGTTGATGTCTTCAAAGATCTTGTTGTATTGATTGACAAGTTTGTTAGAGGGAGTTTTGTTGAGCGGTCAATTCGAAGAGATAGCTTCGTTTATGTTGCTTTGTGGTTACCAATATACAGGTGGCAGGGACATCGACGCGAAAACTGTTACCATGGATTCAGTACATGATTCTGAACCCCCCTGCGTTGAAATTTTTCGTCGGTAATTTTTTTTTATCTGCTGTTTCATAGAAAAGTGCAATACCTACGCGGTCAAAATGTATGGAACAGCTGATTCATGCCAACAGTAGGATGCATTATGTCAAATAAAACTTTTTATTTGAAACATTTAGGATTTTTTTCTAAAATTCGTTTGAAAACCAGATACGAAACGGAAACAAATTATTTCAATCTAATTTCCCATTGTTTTTAATGATTTATAGTTTTTTTCATGTAAAGTAAATCAAGCAAAAACTTTCTCTTAACCAATGTACGCACGGACGTAATAAAATCGCGGCGATTTTTTTTCGTGCACTGGATTTCAACGCTCTGCTGAGCGTCGAGAGTTGAAAATCCAGTGCGCAGTAAAATCCCACCGCGATTTTATTACGTCCATGCGAAAGTCGGCTTAGGTACTCGTATATTTATTAAAGCGCTTTTTTAACGTCATTACAAGTGTGTCCATAAAAACGGGCCACCAGTTGCTTTCATTTTTAAAACAGCACACCATGGCTTCAGGATTTTAAAGTCTCTTTAAATGGACAACAGGTTGGCCGTCCATTAGCCACAAACTAGCCTGGTGTGACCCATTCATTAAGAAGGTGAAGAGTTTACCTCTCATGGAGGAGTTTGGGGAGAGAGCTCTTGAAGCGTTTTATTGACTACCTTTTTTGCGTTTATAGGTGACTAGCTTTTGTCCTCGGCTACGCCCGCATGTATGTCGGAAAATATTTCACGGGAACGTACTACTGGCATAAAAAGTGTCCAAATGCAACGTCATGGTCTATCCATGAGCAAAATTTTATCCAAATCCGTGCTGCCGTTAAAAGGTAACAGACAGACAGTCATACATACCTAGTTAATTTCACAACTATAATATTAGTGTCTTTTGCCCGCGGCTTCACCCGCTTAAAGGTCAGAAAATATCCCACGTGAACGTACTACCGGGATCCATAGTATCCTATGTCCTAACCCAGGTCATGGCCTATCCGCATGCCTTTCATCTAAATCTGTTCAGTCGTTACGGCATGAAACGGTCAAATACAGACAGACGGGTAGATAATAAATTCTATTAACCTTTTTTAAGGTTTTGTACCTCAAAATTAAAAATTGAAACCCATAAAGGATAACTTCGTTGTCTGTCAAGACCCTTTTTCTCAGGAACGCGCGGAGATATGAAGTTGAAATAGATATAAAAAACTCAGATCTACGATTCCTTGGAGTCGTAAAGAAAATCAAACTTCCAAGTCAACGCAATAAAAAATACGGCCATTTAAGACGCAGATATATGACAGTGACCTTGAATGGTTAGCTTGTGTGTTCTGTACTGAGCTCACGCAACGCGTCGGACGTCCAGCCAGTAATAGGACTCGCCCATCAAGGGGCGCTGTCCCAAACTAGACGCATTATTAATTTATTACACGTAAAACAAAAAGTATTTTAATAAAACACGTATATTAAAAGATCAATAATTTAATTATCTTTAAAATGGTGAAGTTTTCTGGGAAATACGCTTGACAGATTTTGCGTCATTCTTAGTTTTTTATCCGCGTTTGACATAACTTTAGAAATTAATTTCACTATGTAATATAAACATAATCAAAAATATGCCTATATTAAAATATTAAGAAAACGTTATAATTTAACATATATTTTTTCCAAATCACTAACACTACTCGTTTAGACGTCATCTTCAGTATAAAATCATTAAAATTCGGTTATCGTCCCCTTAATTTTACCGCATATTTATGTTGACACTCGCAAATAAAACAAAGCCTATATGGTACTTCCCGTTGACCTAGCAGCATGAAGTTTTACAGTTAAGTAAAGAGAAAAATCAGTCAATTTATGATTTAATGCTTAGTTAGCTCCATAAAGGTATAGCGGGATGATAAATCATTTAAAAGGTTAAATCTGTAACTATCTGCTACATTCGTTCCCTATTCAACCCAGTGAAGTATTGGAATATTTCAACTGTTGTAATAGCGGTATATTGTGATCATTTAAATAATAGTAAGTACATTCTTATAGTTAGGGTTACCATCCATCCGGATTTTTCCGGACATGTCCAGCATTTTAGCCCCCCGTCCGGACTATGTCCGGATATTTTGATTTAAGGGGATTTTCTTTATAAAAAAAAAAGATTAATACTGAAAAAATAAGATGTTGTTTTGTACGAGCGCAAGCGACGTGGAGTGTACAGACCGAAGGCAGATCGTCACAATGAACGCAAAGTAGAAAGTAAATGTTACAGCTAAATGCTCACTCGTCGTGAGCATTACGTCGAGCGCAGCGTCGAGCATTCACAGCAACGTTACATAAACATGGAAATGCTAGACAAAATGCTCTAGTGTATACTCACCTTAAAATACAAAACAAAAGACAAACGTTGTTCCACAGTATTGTTTTGTTTTAACAAACATAATCGTGCTATTAAGACATTTCTTGCTCACAAACTACATAGTTAGCAGCTAAGCATATTCTTGACAACTATAAATTGTTATGCGCTTGCAAGGTGCTGCTGTTAAGCATACAATTTATGATCTCCAAGTCTTGGTACTAATGCAGTTGTATAAGCTATTGTGATATTAACACAGTTGCCTTCATATTCATGTATGTCTTGTCTAAAATGGTGGTGTATAATGTATTGTTGTCTCTGTCCATTGTCGTTAAAATGACAAGGATAGCCTGATGTCTAGCGTTAACCTCATTCTGTCTGTTAGAACCTCGAATCAAATGACACGTCTACTTTGTATGTCACTTTGTTCTGTAATAAATATTATTTATTTGATCACCACAGCCTGTTCCAAAACTATCGGATAAAAGTGTAAACAAATCCTGTTCAGGTTTAACTCTAAAGGTGTGTCCAAATATTAAGACGCAGATATATGACAGTGACCTTGAATGGTTAGCTTGCGTGTTCTGTACTGAGCTCACGCAACGCGTCGTACGTCCAGCCAGTAATAGGACTCGCCCATCAAGGAGCATTGTCACAAATTAGACGCATTATTAATTTATTACACGTAAAACAAAAAGTATTTTAATAAAACACGTATACTAAAAGATTGATAATTTAATTATCTTTAAAATGGTGAAGTTTTCAGAAAAATTCGCTTGATAAACTTTGCGTCATTCTCAGTTTTTTATCCGCGTTAGACATAACTTTACAAATTAATTTCACTATGTAATATAAACATAATCAAAAATATGCCTATATTAAAATATTAAGAAAACGTTATAATTTAACATATTTTTTTTTCAAATCACTAACACTACTCGTTTAGACGTCATCTTCAGTATAAAATCATTAAAAGTCAGTTATCGTCCCATTAAGCGGCAAGAGCGCGGTAGCAATACGTTTGCAGGACTCATTTCTGCCGCGCTCTAGTTAGGACTAAACCGACGAATGTTTGTGGGGCAGTATTGCGTGGCACATCCGAGACATGCCGCGCGCTTTAGTTGGCAATATCAATCTGTCTAGCCTTTATTACGTCCGCAGAAATACGTTTAGACGCAATTAGTGACGAATATTTTCTAAAAATGTTTGTGCGCGGCATTTAGACAGAACCGTTCGCGCGCGGCAGTCCCAGCCCGTCCCATCTTTTGATGTCCTCCCCCCGGATAACGCCCTAAGCCGAGGCTCGAACCCCGCAGGGGGTGCCCTTAGCGTGCATTCATCCTAAGCTTTTTAGCTTAGTTTATATATGTGCCCTGGCTGGAGGCTTTGAGTGTAGTAGCTTGAGGCAGCTACAGGATTGACCGGTTAAACAGCCAAGGTTTCTCAAAACCAGCTGTGAGATGCCATACAGAAAAAAAAAAAAAAGCGCGGCAGTCGTCCAATCGAAGCGCGGCAGCCGCGCATAATTGCCGCTCAATGTTTGGTTACATCTTTACGCAATCACTCACTAAAGGGAATTAGTAACAAGTTCATCTATATTAAGAAGGTTTTGACTTTGTATCTCAAAAATTTTCCAATAGTAAAATTATTGTTTGAAAAAGTATTAAATCGTAATTGAAAAACCATTGACGAAAATTGAGGTTATAAAATTAACCTCAAAATTGACAAATGATAAACATCTTTATGGTGATATAAAATTATAATTTCGGGTTTGAGTATTCAAATAATAAAATCAAAGCACTCAATTTGTACGTTACGTTTACTGATCAATTTGTTTACATTTTCATCAGATACATTGCATTAGACTATTTTATGAATGGAAGAATTTTATTTTGTTTAAAGAATGCATAACAGAACATAACTGGAAAGATGGGTCTGCCTAGCTCTTCGAGGAACACAGACGTAATGTTTATTTATTTATTAAAGAATACCCACAGCATAATAATATATTCAACTAACAAAAGTATTTAGGAAAGGTATTACTGCTAATGTCCATGCGTCACGTTCGTGAACGGACGCCGTCAGTAGGGACTGGTCATCTCTTAGCTGCCACGGTTTATTTTAATTTGTTAAAATTTTTGAATTGTTATTATATTTTTATTACGGACGCTTTTAACGTGCACGTCTTTCTACATTGTTCTCACATGTATAAGTTCAACACGAATGATGTAGGTAACCAATATTTTGTAACAATGTTTTTATTTAAAAGAGTGTCCGTGGAGTTTCTTGCCCGTTCTTCTCCATAGGAACCTACTACGCTTTGGAATGGGCAACTAGCTTCATTTTTCTGACTGACCGACCCCTTGACAATTCAAAAGTACCTGTAGGTAATTGGTTTATTTAAAATAAATGCTTTGAGTTTGAGTTTGAGTTTTGTATACAAAAAATTTAGGTGTACATAACAATTAAAGAAATTGATTTTATATCATGTTTTACCCGGTCGACCGAGTGCTCGGGTGAAAATAGATAAACATATCATCCAGGTATACCAACCTTGTATCACATTCCCGCGGCTGTGAAAATAGAGAAAACTAATTTTCCCAGTCATGAGACCTAGCTAGAACGATTTTTCGCCTCCGTAAACCCCTATTTTGCAACTTTTATCGAAATCGTAAGAGCCGTTTTCGAGAATGTGATTACAAATACATAAATTTATACAAGTATTGCTCATTTAATAGTATACATAGACGTAGGTGTCAAAATATGCTACAAACTGTTATAATGTATGCTTATGTACAGTAAGAACCAGTTAAGATTGTTGACAGAATAATGCTGGCATTTGGTCTTTGGTACATACAATAATTACATTAATTCTGAACATTAGAATATCTACGTTATAATCCTCACAGAACATGTCAGTTTCAGTTAGTTATTATTTTTACACCCCTGCCTAACTCTTCGGGGAAAACGTGATGCTATGTTATGTTAAGTAAATTCAGATTTTACGTTTTGGTAGTTAATTAAATACAAAAACTTTTTACAAAAAAATGCAACCGACTTCCAAAACAAAAACACTACAAAGTGAAAAATAACTTTAATTGCGGAAGTCGGTGTCTTGGGTCTTGTATTTTCGTTTTTTGCCACCGACTTCCGAAATTAAAGTTATTTTTCATTTTTTAGTTGTGGTACTTACCTACCACACACATTCGAATTACACTTACTTACTTACTTACTTACTTACTTACCACTACCTGCTACCAGTGACAGGAACTTATCATATCATCTACATACTAAGTGGAAAAAAAAAACGTATTTTGTAGCTAACTCAAAAACTACCCAAGCAAAATTAATAAAATTTATATGGGACTAATTTGAGAGCATACAAACAAAAAAAATATTTTCAAAATCGGTCCACAAATGACGGAGAAATCGGTGGCAATACATAAAAAAAAAACCTCCTCCTTTTTGGAAGTCGGTTAAAAATAGAAAATGTTGGTTATTACCCATTTGTGGTAGTAGGTATAGTTTCACTACAACCACCTAATACCTATACAATATGTAAAAAAAGCCTGTCTGATCTGAAAGGAAAAAGTTAAAAAAATCTTATTAATATTAAAAATAAAAAAGTATTTGTTATTTAAAATTCTCATTTTTAGTACCAAAATTACCCCAAATCCATTAAAAACTAGCAAATTTTCATCAGGGATCATAAGTTATGACTTGTAGACACGCGCTAAACGACGGCTGCCCGATAACGGCAAAATTTCCCATTGAAAAAAAATGTGGCGATTTTTTATTTTATTTTTCCTGAAAATTACCATTTATAAATAGACTCTCAGTACGATAATGAACAACACCCTCAGATCGGACTGGTTTTTTTTTTACATGAACGAGTTCAAACCCAAGGCACGTACCTCTGACTTTTCGGATTCATGTGCGTATTGTATAATGATCACTTGCTTCAAAAACGGTGAAAGAAAATATCGTGAGGAAACCGGCATGCCTGAGAGATATTTCTCGACGGCATGTGAAGCCAAGTCAGAGTCCTATGGGCGGCATAAAAACTCTGACACCAGGTTAGTTACTAACCACACGAAAAAGAAATATCACCTAATAAAACACAACGGAAGTTACAGCTTTCCTGAACTTAAAGCATAACAATAAGAACATTTAACTGCACCCACATACATTTAACGGCAGCTCAAGCTAAGCTTACAAATTAGCTCACTTGTAAGCTGCCAACTACTAAATGCATTACATTTTATGCAGCATTTTGTAGCTTGGTTTGTATTCATTGTTCTGGGTAGTTTGGTTGGTTTAATTTTATTTAGTAAGCCAACATTTTGATTTGTTATTTGTCGTGAAATATTTTATCATCAGCATGATTGTTGCATACTCCTAGGTTGTGGCAAACTTTTTAGCAGATTTTTATATTTTTTATTTAATTGTTATTCTTTTCTTTTGCCTTTTTCTTGTATCTGTCAAAAGGTTTGGTTTGTGTTTCTAAGGAGTGTGGGAAAAATACACCCAACTCCCCCACAGTTCAAACTACTGTAGTTTTGAAGACATTACCTCTCTCTTTCAAAATCTGTCCCGGGGTTATTCAGTTCCGACATTGTTAAGTTAGGTTAGGTTGGATAAAATATACCCAGCTCCGCCACTGTTGTACTGTTATGTTATATTTTTTCATAATTTTCGAGGAGCTCGTGGCTAAGTAATAACAGCCGTACGGGTCGATCCGACAAGTTAAGCTACGCTTACCGGGGTTGATCCGTGGATGGGTGACCATCTTTACATACCGAGACTCTTCCGCGCCTCGGAAAGCATGTTAAGTCGTTGGTCCCGGCTGTCATTCGTAGATCTTTGACAGTTGTTACGGGTCGTCAGAAGCCCGAAAGTCTGACAACCAGTCTTACCAAAGGGTATCGTATTACCCAGTTACTGGGTTGTGGAGGTCAGATAGGCAGTCGTTCCATGTAAAATACTGGTACACAGCTGCATCCGATTAGACTGGAAGCCGACCCCAACATAGTTGGGAAAAGGCTCGGCAGATAGATTGATTTTTTCATAATTTTGCCCATTCCCTTCCCTTTTATCGCACTGGAGCTTTAGTTTTATTTCATTCCATCAACCACTAATACACACAGTCCATCGCCTTCAATGATTATTCATACGTAAGAAGTCCACGGCTGGACATAGGCCACCTCTAAGAATCGCCATATTGACAGATCCTGTGTTTCTCACATCCAGCGGATTCCCACGAACTGTACCTACCAAGTCATAGGTCTACGTTGGCCTACACACGCTAAGTCTTCCGATACGGGCTCACCATTCCATAAGCTCTCGGTTTCATGAACCAGCCGTACTGTGAGCAATGTATCCCGCTCCGTAGCGTTAGTTTCAGTAGAATGAGAGGCCAGTTAATACTGGTTGTGTTACCAAAAAAAAAAAAAAAAACCAAATAAAATATTTTTCTTTCTTTCTTTCTTTCTTTCACTGAGGTGCGGCCTACTCTACCTATTACTAACACGTCGAAGTATTTAATTTAATTGAACTGTTTTAGTCCTTGGCAGCTTTGTACCGACAGAGGTGGAAAGAGAGTAGAGAAGCCTTTGCCCAGCAGTGGGACAGTAAAAGTTAACAAAAAAACTTATTTATTGAATATCTTGAATATGGAAGACGTCTCTTCAGAGATTTGATGGATGAGTCCAAATGTGTTAAAAATTTACTGTTTTAAATTTTTAACACACTTGGGCACACGAAGGGTTCCGTACCACCGTACAATTTTTTTTAAATACTTTAGTAAACGTTTGTTTTATGGGGTCCCAGCTCCTTGAATTTTTTACTTTATTTAATTTTACTATTTTTTGTTATAACGGTAATAGAAATACACAATCTGTGATAATTTCAACTGACAGACAGACGGATGGACGGCGGAGGCTTAGTAATAGGGTTCCATTTACCACCCTTCGGGTATGGAACCCTAAAAAGACTTAAAAGAATTAAAAGAGAGACTTAAATAACTCAAGTTTAAAATTCGTCTTTAATCTACTTTGTATATAAGTCACAAAAAAAGTCTCCAATTAATTACATGGGACCAAAAAAACTTTAACACTTTTTCTATTTTAAAACTAGAAACGTACTACTGAGTATTACTAATTCACTTTCTTAAGGTTAATTGCGTCCATTTAGGTACTATTTGACCTTTTCATTATTAAGTTAAAGGTACCTCTTCGTAAGAAGCTTTTTTGCTCAGATAATTCAAGTCAATGAATTGCTTTTCTTTTTCTTTTTGACATTTATCGTCTTAAATGAAAAAGCAATGTAATTTTTTTTTCGACTTGTTTACATGTTTTTGATGAAGTTTAGCGACTTAGTAAAGTAAGCGATGCTTGAGGGAGATGCGCTAAGTTACCTTGCAAAATTCAAATGTTACGTTATTTGCAATTTGTAGGTGAGTGTCGATGGTATATTGATTCAAATAAAGAAAAGAAGCAGGTGAGTGTCGATGGTATATTGATTCAAATAAAGAAAAGAAAAAAAAAATGCGTGTTATTGGCATTAGCAGAAAAATGCACCTTAAAACTATATAAACAGTAAACAATTATTATGATGCCAAAAGGGCCTCAGCTCAGCATAATATCAGATGACAATACAAATTGTACAGACGCCAGCACATCAAGCTACCCGAAACTGTCAAATTTTCCCAATCAACTTTGAACCTTACACCTCAGCGATAAAGTTGAAAATCCATTAAATAAATTTGACAGATTGTAGTAGCTTGAAGTGCTGGCGTCTGTACCACCTGATGCTGATTTTCAGCTGGAACCCACAAGTGTCATACGCTAGAATAATAAACACAGGGAAGTGTGTATCCATTTTAATAAATAAATAATGCGATGCGATGCAAAATATGATTCGCGACTGTAACAAAATATTGTATTTACAGAATTATAATATCATTAGAATCACCAATACAACTGTCTTAGAATTAGCCTCAAGTGTCATTTTCCATGACATTTGAGGCTAATTCTCAGTGCAGTGTATCTTATTTATTTTAGTTTTGTTTACATGCTTTTGATGAAGATAATTAACTTAGTAATTAGTTTAAGTGGGGTACGCTAAGGTAGCCTGCAAAGTTTTGTTTGTGCAGAATAAACTAGTTCTCTTTTCTTCTTTTTTTTTTCAAAATTCAAATTTTCTTAACTTTTTTGCAATTTTCAGATGAGTGGTATGTTAATTCAAATATGATTCGCGACTGTAACAAATATGTATTTACAGAATTATAATCACTAGAATTATCAATACAACTCTCTCTTAGTTAGAATTGGCTTCAAATGTCATGAATTCACTAACATACATAATGTTTTGTTTGACATTTAATCTAATACTGACCAGCAAATTACAAAAAACGTAAGAAAGTAGTTAGTAGTTATTGAATGTGAGTTGATAAAAAGACTTGAAACTATGATGTTTTTATGTTTATTAAAACCGGTCAAGTGCGAGTAGGACTCGCACACGAAAGGTTAAATATTTAGCAAAAAACGGCGAAAAAACACGTTTCTCATATGGAGACCCTATAATTTTTTACTTTTTGTTATTGTTTGCTGTTATAGCGGCAATAGAAATACACAATCTGTGAAAATTTCAATTATGTACCTATTATGGTTCATGAGATATAGCCCGCTGACAGACAGACGGACGGACGCACAGCGTAGGTTTAGTAATAGGTATACGGAGCCCTAAAAAGGCTTGAGGACTTTAATTTGGTGCTAAACTGACCGATAATCGGATAACTAAATTTCTGTTTTGTTTTGTTACAACTCGATGTTTATAACTGTGTGCTTGGCGCTGTCAACATCGTAGTAACTATAGAATTCACCCGCCCGGTTACCTCCTCAGTGCCCCGACGCCTCTTAATACGGTCTACACACTCGTGTCGTCTCCAAAATTCTGTCTTATTATTCGTTAATTTGATATTGTTATTATTTAAACCACATAAACTGTAAAATTTTGACGTTGACTGGCGCACAGTTTTAAAAATCGGGTAATAGTTACAACATAAGAGGCTTTTGGCTACTTTTGTATTGTGTATGTTTTATGTATAGTTTTTTTTTAATTTGAGTTTTGTTTGTGCAGAATGAACAAGTTTTCTTTATTTTTCTTTCTTTCTAACATTTTAAAAAGCAGTTGGCTTGTCTCAAGTTAATATTCATTATTTTTTTTAAACTTTGCCCTAGGAATTTCTTTACAAACATTTAAACTCACATACACAAACAGCCAGACCCGGAACAACTACTTGTAGGTCATACAAATATTTTTTCCGTGCGTGAATCGAACCCGCGACACGCAGCGCAGAAGTCAATCGCTTAACCACTGCGCCGACCATGCCGTCAAATTAACATAGCTATTGCGGTATCAACAATTTGGCCGCGATTGTGGTTTCAAGCCCATGGCTCGTGGCTAGTGGCTAGTGCTAACAAGCATAGTTATGTACTCGTTAGCACCTCTGAGGCGTTTCCAAGTGTTTGCGGTGATTCTCAGGTAACCACGAGCGGCAGAGCGCTTCGCTATTTGGCTGACTGCGTTTTATACATACCGGTCGTATTCCTCAAAGAGGGGAGGCAAAGATGTAGATATTGTCAAAGTTTTATTGCTTGAATACGAGTGTTTGCAACGGAGCTGGAACGCTTTGACGCCAAACAAACAACTGTCACTTATCGTTGACGAAACGCAGCACGGCACACTGCAAGCGGCCGCCATCTTCTTCTTCCCTTTTTAGGGTTCCGTTGCCAAATGGCAAAAAACGTAACCCTTATAGATTCGTCATGTCTGTCTGTCTGTCTGTCCATCCGTATGTCACAGCCACTTTTTTCCAAAACTATAAAAGCTATGCTATTGAAACTTGGTAAATAGATGTATTCTGTGAACCGAATTAAGATTTTTACACAAAAATAGAAAAAAAACAAATAATTTTGGGGTTCCCCATACTTAGAACTGAAACTCAAAAAAAATTTTTTCTTCAAACCCATACGTGTGGGGTATTTATGGATAGGTCATCAAAAATGATATTGAGGTTTCTAATATAATTTTTTTCTAAACTGAATAGTTTGCACGAGAGACACTTCCAAAGTGGTAAAACGTGTGTCCCCCCCCCTGTAACTTCTAAAATAAGAGAATAATAAAACTAAAAAAAATATATGATGTACATTACAATGTAAACTTCAACCGAAAATTGGTTTGAACGAGATCTGGCAAGAAGTTTTTTTTAATACGTCATAAATCGTAAACCGCAATTTACCTTTCATTCAATGTTACTTGCTGCTACGGAACCCTTCATGGGCGAGTCCGACTCGCACTTGGCCGCTTTTTTACACCAACTTGATGGAGCGCGACGCTTTTACTGTCGCGCACGAAATTCACCATTTTTAACTAACGAAAACTTATACTCTGTCAAGAGCATACTCAAGCGTTCTTTCATTGATTATTCATATTTACCTCAAAATATTATATTAATATAGCTATTAAATTTACTAAGGGAGCGTTGTTACGGGTACTCAGAAGGCTGGAAGTCTGACAACCAGTCTTATCAAGGGCTATCGTATTACCCAGTAACTGGGTTGCGCCTGTCTGGGTTCGAAACCACGACCTACAACTCCAAAGTCGGGGCCGTTACCACTGGGCCACTACTGCTCCAATTATACACCCTGAAATTTAAATCACAGTTTTGCTAGAACAAACGTTGTTCAGACCATGGTCTACTACCATAATACAGCATCCAATTTAAAAAAAAACATAAATTGGTTTTTGAAAAAACACAAAAAGACAAAGTTTAAAATGTCAA
Source organism: Agrochola litura (assembly GCA_949152395.1). Classification (NCBI taxonomy): domain Eukaryota; kingdom Metazoa; phylum Arthropoda; class Insecta; order Lepidoptera; family Noctuidae; genus Agrochola; species Agrochola litura. The sequence continues at coordinate 18,590,317 of OX424514.1, read as the reverse complement.
GATTATCGACTGCTTACTAAATTTCGGTTATGGAGGTACATTTCCCTGTAAACAATGCTGTGTCCCATGCGTGGTGTCTGTGTTGTAGGGAGTAACGATAATTTTGACATTTTAAACTTTGTTTTTTTTTGTGTTTTTTCAAAAACCAATTATGTTTTTTTTTTAATTGGATGCTGTATTATGGTAGTAGACCATGGTCTGAACAAGGTTTGTTCTAGCAAAACTGTGATTTAAATTTCACGGTGTATAATTGGAGCAGTAGTGGCCCAGTGGTAACGGCCCCGACTTTGGAGTTGTAGGTCGTGGTTTCGAACTCAGACAGGCGCAACCCAGTTACTGGGTTATTACCCAGTAACTGGGTTGCGCCTGATATCCGATAGCCCTTGATAAGACTGGTTGTCAGACTTCCAGCCTTCTGAGTACCCGTAACAACGCTCCCTTAGTAAATTTAATAACTATATTAATATAATATTTTGAGGTAAATATGAAAATAGGTATACTTTCATTTATTTTCTTCAACGATATTTAATGTAACCTAGAAATATCAGGAACAGTACAGCACAAACTAATGGAACTTTCTGAAATCTATTGCCAGACGTTTGACAAGCAAAAGATATTACTGTAAGAAACTCATTTAATAAAGATCATTTATCACTGAATTTTAGGATGAAACGTCAAAACTTTCTTATAATGAACTTGGATCAAAATACTCTTCTTGTCATTGTAATCGGTCTCTGTGTGCTAAATATTGAGACAAACTGGTATTTTTTTCTTGTTACGGCTCAAGATTGCTGTTACCACATTAGGTGTAGGTACTCCCGGTATTTGTTGAAAGACCTACGCTGTTCTAATACACTGTTATTCGAAAATATTGTAAAAGCCAATAATTTTTAAAAAGTAACCGTGGAGTTTCCTGCCGGCTCTTCTCCATAGGAAATGACCAATTTAGACCGTGCACCTAGCTTCTAACGTTTTGTCGTGATTTCTTTGATTTAATTTAAAAAAAATGTATTATTTTTATATCGATTTATAATATCCACTGTGGCAATACTGTCAAAATACAAATTTTAATATTATCAGAAATGTAATTTCATTATGGCAAGTGAATATATTGTTTTACTTTGGCAACACTTAGTCATTTCTATGTTATGATATTATCGTTATTTCTGGGTGGGGCAAAAAGTCGTTTTAAATGGTAAAATGTAAAGCATAGTTAGTCGTCGTTTGATTGTGAAATAGTACAGTAGTGTGGATTAAAAGTATTAGCAAGAAAAGAGTGTTTTTCTTTATAGTTTCATAAGTGCCAAACTAGGTTCATTTTACTTTCGACTATCCTACTTAATAATATTACAAATACGAAAGTTTGTGAGGATGGATGGATGGATGTTTGTTACTCTTTTACGCAAAAACTACTAAACGGATTTGGATGAAATTTGGTACACAGATAGTTTATAACTTGAATTAGTACATATGATACTTTTTATTCTGACATTCCCTCGGCAACGAGACTTATGCGGATGAAACCGTGGGGCACTGCTAGTGTGAAATAAAAAAATTTGATTTAGATTTTTTTTATTTCGATTTTTATACTTTATGGATAGTATACGGAAGGATATCTACACAAATTAATAATAACTTCATCATCTGCCTAGCCTTTTTCTGACTCTGTTGGGGTCGATTTCCAGTGTAAACTGATGCAGTTGAATACCAGTATTTTCCAAGGAGCGACTGCCTATCTGACCTCCACAATCCAGTTACTGGGTAATACGATACCCCTCTGCTAAGACTGGCTGACAGACTTTCGGGCTTCTGACGACCCGTAACGACTGTCAAAGATCCACGAATGACAGCCGGGACCAACGGCTTAACGTGCTTTCCGAGGCGAGGTCTTGGTATGTAAAGATGGTCACCCATTCACGAAACTACCACAGCAAGCGAAGCTTAACCTGATCAATCGACCCGTGCGGCTGTTATTACTTAGCCCCAGGTCCCTTAAAAAAAAGCAACAAATTAAGGACTTAGCAGACGGATCACCCTCATTTTCTGTTATACCAGAAAAAAGCCCCTAGAATCTTATCCCAAAACACAATTACCACGTAGGTAACCTTAATCTAAGTCACAGGAGGCCTAAATCCAATAGAACTCATTTCGTTTACGTAACATATGACGTAAGATGTTTACTGAAGCCTATTGACCCGAAACGTTACTGAACGAAAGTTTGGATTGTAAATTCTTATTATTTTGACATTTTCATTAAGTATATGATACTTTACTATCGGTATTTTATTTGTGTACATGAAAAGAGGTCAGTTATTTGTAGGTTAAGTTTTGTAACATTGGGGCAAAGAGTTTTTTCGGTCTTCTTCTTTTTGTGTGGTTAGTGACTAACCTGGTGACAGAGTTTTAAAGCCACCCATGGGCCTCTGACTTAGCTTGCCGTCGAGAAATATCTCTCAGACATGCTAGTTTCCTCACAATGTTTTCTTTCACCATTTTTGAAGCAATTGATAATTATACAATACGCACATGAATCCGAAAAGTTAGAGGTGTGTGCCTTGGGTTCGAACTCGAGACCTATGACTTGGCAGTCCGACGATCACACCATTAGGCTATCACTGCTTTAAAGAGAGTTGAGAGATAAGCTTTTTTGCGATAATAGTAGCTTTAAAAGTTTATTTAGCATAATCAGCCTATAATTTTCCCACTGCTGGGACACTGGCCTCCTCTCTGTAAGAGAGAGTGGGCCATAAATCCACATCGCGGGCCCAATGCGGGTTGGTGGATGTCACATGTCTTTGAATTTTAGGTTCTAGGACATTCCATGATGTTTTTCATCACCGTTTTGAGAGCAGTGGTGATGAAATAATTTACACAAAGTAAAGCGCCTGTTAGGATTCGAACCAATGACCTACAATTCGTTAGTCACGGCACTTACCACTGGGACACCACTGCTCCCAAAGTTTAAAAAGTTTATTTAAAAAACGGGATATTAAACTAATTTTGATTCTAATCATGGTCTGACAGTTTGAGTAATTTATGTGGCCTACCCAAATGTACTTTTTTTTAGTATTGTTCGTCGAATTGTTGAGCTCCTTAAATTCTGAGTTGAGCTGCACGATAACAGACAAATGCGTGCACTGACTGGACAGGCCCTCTCAATCTGTGTGGTGCTTTCTTCAAAAGACCACTTCAGACACCAATCCACATGGCCTTCACATGATCTGACCAAGATTATGTCTGGACTTTAAAAGAGACTGCGACCTCTGAGTTTGTTTCGGCATTTCTTCTCAGAGTAGTCAGATAGGAAACGCCGACCTCATCTAGTTTTTAAAATATGATTGACGTGTAAAAGTGTTTGTACAAACCTACTTACAGAAATAAAATCATCATCTTTTGTCATTTAAGCTATGCTAAATCGGTGGGTTTTTTATGATAATGTCATTAATTTGTAGCCTTTTTTCTAGTTTTGATTTTATTTGCGTTTAATCTATCAACAAATGATTTGTAAATAATGAAGTCGGTTAAAAAGTAAAATGTTTAGGAAAATTACCCGTCATGCCTGTAATGTTTGAAATGCTGCCAAATCACAATACCTACGTTCAACAAAAGGTAATCAAAATCAAATCAATCATTTACTCAGGTTTAAAAACCTTTTTGTCCTAAATAAAATACCACCTTCTAGGCAATTTAATAAACGACCAAAAATTTAATAAATTTATTTGTAACATATCGATATTACTCAGATTTATTTCACAATTTAAATAGATTCTATAAAACGAATAAGTTGAAATGTCAAGCTGACACCTGAGTCACTGAAATTCCAAATATTATCAAAATTTCTAAATCCGACTAACGATTAGACAGTTCAATTCCGACTTTTTGACAATATTTCAATTTCTTCCAAATGTCGCCCGCCACCTGAGGCATCGTACATCTTTCGCCAATCCATAAGGGAGTGGTCTCTGTGATGGGCGATTTAAGTGTACACAGTGCAGTGAACATATAAAAACATAAGTATGATCTGTTCTAACAGTATCTCATGAAAATGTAAACAAATGGATCAGAAAAACGTACCTTTGGCTGCCAAATTGTAATGCCACTAACAAATTGAGTGCTTTGATTTGATTAATCCGTAATTCAGAAACCTCAATTTTCGTCGATAATTTTTCAATATTAATTAATGTTATTTATACGATATGAAGTTGAAACCTTTTCAATATAGATGAATGTGTTACTAATTCTCTTTAGTGAGTGATTGCGTAAGAAGCCAACCCAAACAGGGTTTTTTTACATACAATCGCGTGCCAAATGGTAAACTACTATAATATGGGACGGTGGAACATGACATGTGTGCGTGACATAATAGGATTATTCACTCGCTGAACTGGTATGACAACTCTTGGCGCGTACGTCAGTACGTTTGGTCGGAAACGTGGGTGGGCTACGTAGCCGATTTGTACCATAACTGAATGTACTATAATCAAATGCCATTGTGGAATCATGCTCACTTTCAAATGATTGACGACATAACTTAGTTATGTATAGATAATATGAATGAAATGGCCGATGGGGCTGAAAGGTTCCTGGAAGACGTAGCGTTGGAAGGCCTCCCACAAGGTAAGAGCTTGTCCACATCACGGTGCGGTGTTGTGTATAGTGTAGACACATAATAAGACGCACCGTTTCACGTTAACGACGTCGTGATGTGGTGATGTGGACAAGCTCTTAGTCGACCTTGTTGAGGCCACAGGTGATTGGGGGAGGCCTATGTCCAGCAGTGGACATCTTTCGGCTGAAATGATTGGCATTATGTCAATGAAAGACGTTGGAAATAAACTAATTAATTTCGTATAACTTCTCTTCCGCTTGTCGCTTCAGCCTCTGCTCTCGGAGCAACCCACACCAAAATTACCAACCAACCTAAATACAGTTTTACAAAATCTACTCTATTTTGGAATGTAAAAGGCAGAAAATTTATGAGGTTTAAACTAAGCTCGGTTCGGGGTGGTTAAATATAGCTACCTCATTAGTTTAGCCAGTAATAAGCCGGCTGTGGTCCAGATAAAATATGCGACTAAGTTTTCTGTGATAAAAATTCGCTGGTTTTAAGTTCGGATTGGATTTTGTTCGTGATTGATGGTGATACTAAATTGGAGTTAAGAATTGTTGGTTCGTAATTAGGTAAAATAATGTTTTTTATTTAGGAAGTAAGGGTGGCAGGGACATTGACACGAAAACTGTTACCATGGATTCAGAACTTAATTCTGAACGCAGGGGGCGGGAATCGCGAGCCGATTTCCGGCCACCGTAGGCGCGGGCTTGCGGACGGTGAGCAATGGGTAGCTCGCCGTCCGGTAAGGACCAAGCCCGGGTCGACGGCGCGTTGTGTTCCACGCGCGCCTCAAAGAGATGTCAGCAGAATTGACGGGGTCCGTTAGGGCCAATGCCTGCCGGGGGTTCGAAGAAAACCGATGGGGACATCGTGGCCCCCGGCAACAGGGCAACCGAAGGAACACGGGTGGGTTTTAGTCAGTAAGAGTCTGACACGCCCTCCCGCTCCACCCAGAGCGGGAGAAGTTATTTGATAATTTCCCACCCAAAAAAAAAAAAAAAAGGGGGCGTTGAAATTTTTCATCGGTTATTTAAAAAAAAAATCTGCTGTTCCATACATTTTGACCGCGTAGGTATTGCACTTTTCTATGAAACAGCAGATTTAAAAAAAATATCTGACGTAATATTTCAACGTAGGGGGATTCAGAATCATGTACGGATTCCATAGTAACAGTTTTCACGTCGATGTCCCTGCCATCCTGTATACACGGTTAACTAAAATGAGAATATCGGCCACGTTTTTGGACAGACAGTTATTTTGTTTTATGATCGAAAGGATTTTGGTGTAATTTATTTATCACAGTTGTTTTTTTTTTCATTAGGATACCGATGGTATACGGACGCTATGTAGCGAGTTGCAAAAACATTGCAAAACCTGACGATAATGTGCGAAAAAAATCTGTATTTTGCAGTGAAATTGCACCGGTAAACGTCACTGTGTTAACGTTTCAACCGAAAACAGTCAAGTGTGGTTTTTATGTTTTACGTTTAAAACGGGTACATTTTCTCTCTGTTTCCGCCTACCTGTCGTGTATTTATTTTGTCTTTTCTGTATTTTAACAATCTATCTGATTATCATGTCGATTTTTTTTACATTAAGTTGACTATCACCATGCTACGTCGACAATTAAATAGTACCTATAAATAAAACAATATTGGTTTTCAACTCTGCTTGCAAAACTTTTTACAAAAAATAAACAACCGACTTCCAAACGAAAACATTACAAAGTGAAAAATAATTTCGGACCCTGTGACAAAGCCCCGAAATCACACCACTTTCAACGGCACTACAACATAACACTTACAGAAGAACAGTGTGACTATTCAGGCCCGAAAGAGCTGAGAGTATACACAGACGGATCGAAGACCGACTCCGGTACCGGAGTTGGAGTCTTCTCACACGACCTCAACATAAATATATCCCGCCCGCTGGGAATGTTCAACACCGTCTATCAGGCGGAGTGTGTGGGCTTCATACAAGCGGCCCATGCTATAGAAGCCAGGAGAGTTACGGATACCCACATTCGCATACTCTCCGATAGCGCCTCAGTTCTCCAATCCTTACGGAATAAATATATTACTTCAAAGTTAACACTAGAATGTCACAATGCACTAGAACAAGTAACGGTATCTAGCCGCAACATGGTGACGCTGCAATGGATAAAAGGACACAGCGGATCGCTAAGTAACGACGCAGCTGACGAACTTGCTAGAAGAGGATCTAGCACGGCAGTCTGTGGACCCGAGCCTATCGTGCCAATTTCCTTCAACCAAATACGCAGGTGGCTACAGGAATTCACCCACACACAAGCAGAGAACTGGTGGACCTCGACACCGGGTTGCAGGCAGTCCAAGGAAGCTATGCCATCCTTGGATGGCAGGCTAACCAGGCGTTTATTACGCCTGGACAGGAACGGCCTGCGCATGGTGACGGGAACCATCACGGGGCACTGCTCGCTAAACAAACACTTCCACACAATAGGCATAACGGACAGTCCTCTGTGCAGGGCGTGCATGGAGGCTGAGGAAACAGTAGCACACGTGCTCTTTGAATGCACAGGCGTCACCCAGATTAGAACAGAAACCCTCGGGTCACCCAGATCCTACACAGATGTTCTGAACAGACCAGGAGACTTAATTAGCTTCAGGAGGGAGGTGGGCTGGTTGGAATAACCACCAAACGGCCGCCATGGCCCACGCACAATGGTCCACCTTACGGACTAAGTGCGGAAACCAAACCCTATAACATAGAACATAATTTCGGAAGTCGATGGCAAAAAACAAAAATTCAAATGCATAGACATCGAATTCTTTGTAGTAATCTTTGTAGTATTTTTTTTGGAAGTTGGTTATTTTTCTTTTTTGTAATAAGTTTTAAATTTTTCACTTTTTGGTTATGGTACCTACCCAAAACACAAATTAAAATACCACTACCTGCTATATCAATAACAGTGACAGGAACTTGAAATATCATCCACATACTAAGTGGGAAATAATTATTATTGAATCTAATTCAAAAACAATCGGAACAAAGTTAATAAAATTTATATGGGACCATTTCTAAAATATACCTTCTCAAATAATAAAATAATTTTCAAAATCGGTCGACAATTGACGGAGAAATCAGTGATCATAAAATGGATTTTGATGAGATTTACACACTTAACCATGATTTTGAAAGTCTATTCCAGAAAGTTTTTGTGTCTATTTTTCAACATAGAGCACAGAATTTTCGATTTTCGGACATGTTGGCACATTAGTTGATTGCACCTGGACGAAACAGGGGCGAATCTCTAGTAAATTAATAAAATCAAGCTACTTACAATTCCATCGCCAATATTCCTGATGACACACGGCAAGAGGGCAGTGGACCCTGTCTGTGACGTCACCACAGTATTGTTCTCAGTTCCGAAGTGCTTCTCAGGAGTATTGCTGTATATGTCCTCGAGGGGGGGAAAGGTGACTGTCAGCTCGTTCTGGTCTGGTTTTATTGAGGAAGATGATGTTGATGGTATCGGTGATGAAGGACCTGTGGAAGAAAATTAAGATTTTAGAATGTTTCAAAGGAAACGGCAATTTTTCCGTATATGTAAAAATAGCTGCGCCCCGCGGTTTCACCTGCGTAAGTCTCAATCCTGTGGGAATATCAGGATAAAAAGTATCCTGTGTTAATCTAGGTTATAAACTATCTGTGTGCCAAATTTCATCTAAATTGGTACAGCCGTTTGAGCGAGAAAAAGAGACAAACACGATAAGGCCTCTCGCAGTTTTGACCACTAAGGTCTTGGCTGCTTAGCCGGACTTTTCCTGTGGGTGCCTTAAGCTTCTACACTTAGAGCCTCCAGCCAGGAGCATATAAACTATTCTAAATTAAAATTAAGCGAGTGCTCGCTAAGGGCACCCCCTGTGGGGTACGAACCTCGGTTTAGGGAATCGCTGGGGGGAGGACAGTAAGAAGGGACAGGCTGGATCAAACTTAGAATTTCATCATGATTATTATGCGGGGTATTTAAAGCTACGTGCTCAGCTGCAACAACTGCTGGCACCTCGTTTTCGAGCAAGGGTCTGCGGATTCCCCTACCCGTATAGCCATCCACATTTATACTCAAAACCTTCCTGATAAACAAACATCTTTAATCAAATAATCCTTCTTGGAATTTATATTCTCAACTAACTACATAATCAAACAATTTAAAGCCTTAAAGAAACAATTATTTGTCAAAAACAAAAATATTCTGAGTATCTGACGACGGTATTCAGGAATATCCTGCATATTAAATTCCGCTATATTTATATTATTAATTTCGTGTACATAAATCTAAAGGTAAAATTAATATCAAAAACCTAATTTCGGAGCTCCTAAAAGGTAGATATGCAGGTGGTGTTAATTAGATTCTCCGTTGATTGTACCTACGTATTTATTTCTGTTTTTACACCAAATTGGGAAGGAAGTCCCTTGAGCCGGTATTCATAACGTAAAGGCGGAAATACATAACTTTTATTTCTATTGAGGTTTTCATTTAAAACTTAGCTATTCTGTAAAACTTTCTTCAAGTAACCGCACATTTTCGGAATCGAACTTAAATATTTTCAAAGTCAAAGTCAAATAATTTATTTCAATTAGGCACAAAAAGGCACTTTTGAACGTCAAAAACAAAAAATAGAATTGATTCTAGTCGCCCCTTCCAAAGGGTATTTTTCGTATGGAGAAGAATGGGCAAGAAAATCCACCGTTACTCTTTTAAAATGTTTTACAATATTTTGTATACATTAATTGTATAATTATATGTGAAAACGATGCACCTGGAATAAGACTATACCACAATAGGTAAAAATAAAAATGAAGCAATGATAGAAAAAATAATTATGTAATGGATACATGGTGTTCACATATTTACAAGCATTGTAAAAGTAGGTACCTATACGATATTCCTAAAAAAATTACAAGTGATACTAATTCGTCAGTGTGTGAGTTCAAGTAATCGCAGAATGTAAAAAAAATGGTATAATATTTTATTACACAATTAAATTAGCAACCAGTTTGATTTTGTCTAGATTCTCACTTAAGTCAATATGATCATATATATCATTATGTGCTACACCGGTTGACGTCATCATGTCAACGCCGGCTGTCGCTGAAAACCAGCGCTGTGGCTCTGTTTCGTATAGGGTCGCAGCATTATGCTAAGCGATTGCCGTTTTGCGTGGATGTGACGCATATTTTCCCCCAATTTTTTTTTTTTTGTTTTTTTTTTCGTCATGTTACCGCAAAGAAACGGATTTTATTTTTTTTTGTATCAGATGCTTCACTTTTGTTCGTTCTTGCCTATCATGCCTATCTTTCACTCGAAGGAAAAACTAATAAAAAAAATTTTATTGTGTACCGATCCAACAATGTTGGATTTCGGTACTTACACATCATACATCATCCACTCGGCCACAGAATGATCGAAAAATTAAATGGAAGCAGCAGATTCCTATGTTATTTTGTAGGTGTCGTGTGAACGTAAAATGAAACAAAAATTAACCTTCACTCGGCTTTAGTAAATCATCGTTGATTTTTCATTTTATTGATGTGATGTTTAAAATAATATCACTACCTACTGATTTATTGTGTACTAGCTGCGCCCGGCAGTTTCAGCCGCTTAGCTCTCGATCACGTGGGAATAAAAGGGGATCGGGATAAAAAGTATACTCATATTATATACTCGTATAGTACTCATGTCCCGGTCTACTCATGTGCCAAATTTTATTCAAACCAATTTCGCATTTATAATATTAGTTAGGATATAATATACATACAAACAAGCAAAAAATCAAATCTTTTCTCTTTACAATACTAATTTAGATAAGTAAGTTAGGTACTAGCTTTTGCCCTCGGCTTCGCCCGCGTGGATGTCGGAAAATATCCCTCGGGAACGTACTACCGGGATGTCATACCTAATAGCCGAGGAAAAGTTCATTGACTCCTACCGCTGCGCCCACGTTGCCGTCAACCAAAATTAGTTTGTTACGCGTAATTTTGAATCTGTGTTATCTTTTAAACCATTAATTTAACTGATATGATGTTAAGGCATATTATAATCTAAATTTAAATGCCCAATTTAAATAACATAATATTTTATTGGATAAGAATTAATATGATACCGGTCAAAATAGCTTTGGAAATAACAATGGAATTTTTATCAAATTCTGAAAGATAATAATGGTTACTGTGTGTCATCCTTAGAAGGTAGACATGTGCCATTGCGGACTGTTTCGTTTGAATTTTTAAGATTTTTAAATTTTCAATCCTGTAGAAGTTAAAGATGTATGTATCTCTTACGGGTTATGCGGCGGACGCCAGTAAAGCTTCCAGTCGGCATGTTTTTTTCCGATATCTTCGACAAAAATCGTCATATTTCAGCAAATTTACACAAAACCTTAATGAATTATACATCAAAACCTTTCGCATGAATCATTCCGTCCATTGGTGAAAACCATTTGAAAATCCGTTTAATAGTTTTTTAGTTTATCGCGTTCAGACAGACGCGGCGGGGGACTTTATTTTATAATATGTAAGGATGAAGTTAAGATTATGTTTTCCTGGATGAACAAGTAAAACATTGTACCTACTTTAGTGAAATTGTTTTTATTAGCCAATATATTCTTTTCGGTCGCAACAAAAACAAAAGAACAATGATTTTGTTACTTTATAGCACACTAGACGTCCAGTCGAGTTACAAAAGCCCTGTGTTTCGCTAGACTCATATAATATATCACCTAATTAATTTTATTAGGCCCAACTCCAAGACATTCTAGTGTTTCTCTGGGGAGGCCCGGACTTAATTACTTAAGGCCATCAATAACCAACTAGAGAGGTTCTACTTATACTGGAGAAATAGTACCGTTTCTAGGTATAAACGGATCTTTAGTAGAAAAGATTATAGCATAAGCATAATTAGCCTCTAATGTACTGCTGGGACACAGGCCTCCTCTCTTGGGGTGCGTACAGAAAACCTCCACGTGTGCCTGATACCTGCTGGTCCCTTATGGATACGTTCGGGGGGAAGAGCAGTTGTCAGGCCGGTGCACCCTGGGCATGAACAATATACTCTTCGGAAAAGGTTTGGGAGTTTTTCGGAGAGGGTATTGTTTGTGGCTAATTTCTGCGGGCGGGGGAGCAGCATGCTCCTCGACGTTCTTCCGCGTGTCCCTCTGATTTGCAGAGGGCACAGTGGAGGAACGAGGGAGGCGGGTCGCTCCTGATCGATCGACGTTAGTCGATTGACACTGGACGTGACCCAGCCGCTGCGGTGCAGGCGCACCAAAGCGGCTGTCGTTTCTCCCTCAAGAGCGATCTTGAGGGAGAACTTTCGGCGGGTTCGCTGAGCCAGGTTATCTGGACAGCGAACGGAGGCATGTTTAATGCCGCCGCCGGGGGCTTGGCTTAACCGCCCGGCCCAGAGGAAGGACACCTCTAAGATAAAAAACCACCTAATCCTAAGTTTCGAAGCGCGGCGAGAGGATGAGTGGCTGGTGGGGGACCAGTCGTTAGCGCTTCCCCTGTAGATACCTGCCGACCTCTACAGTATATAGGCTTACCTAGGTAAAAGGCTCTGCCTAGGTGGACGTTTATATCCTCTATTACTCGTGGGAACAAAAATGGAACCAATAAATAAAACAAATAACAAAAATGACGTTAAAGTGCCTTTAGTGGCGGAGAAGGAACCGCTTGCCGGTGACGGCAACAAGAGCCGAGGAGGCTCATGTCCCTCAGGGGACCAAAGTATGTCCGACCAGGACGTAGGACGTGGTGGGGGCTCCAAATTCTGGGGCAAAAGGTCGCGCGGGTCGGAGCGCACAGGATCGGCGGGGCAATCCTCGAGCGAGGAAAGCCTCCCGATCGCGAAGGTGCCGACGGTGAGGAGAGGCCGAGGACGAGCGGTAGCGGGAGCAGCTTCCGCTTCGAGGCCGGGGCGGGGCAATCGGGGTCGCCTCAAACGGCCTGATACCCCGGTTATCAGTGCGGAGAGCGACCCCGGGGTCTCGTCATCCGAGGCCTCAACAGAGGAGTCGGAAGTGGTGGTTGCCGCCTCACTGGTGGGCACGAAGATGCGGCCTGACGCCGCGAAGAGTGCTCAGGGTGGGGTGGTCGCCGAAATGGCCCGTCCGCTCCGGGAGCGGGCCAAAACAAAGCCGGACCACCGTGGTGGTAAGCCGGACGCCGCTGGCGGCTCCAATTCGGAGCGAGCGGTCAAGTTCGCGGAGGAGGTAGCGGCCGCGATCAGCGAGGTGGCCTTTAAGAAGACGAAGTCTTCTAGAGGCAAGGCCATCTCCGTGGCTACTGCCTCGATCATGGCGGCTGCGGAGGCCTTCCAACCCGGGCCTCCGTCGGACGGTATGTCAGAAATGCGGGCGGAGATCGCCCGCTTGACAGCCGCCATGGAGCATCTCCAAAAGGAGAATGCGGAGCTCCGAGCGGACTTGGCTGGGCTCCGACGAGCCGGCTCCCGAGAGGTGCCGCAGGAGGGGGAGCAGCATGGGCAGGGACAGCCCGTGACTGCTGAGGACCGGATCCTCAACCTGGTGCGGCAGGAAATGGCTGCTCTACGGAGCAAGTTTGCCACCTTGGAGGCCATTGTCCTGCGCCCCCCATTGGCGGCAAGCCAGCCGGCCTCGGGCCAGCGAAAGGCGGCGTCATACGCCGCCACCGCAGCTGCCGCAGCCGGACCAGCCTCGTCGGGGCCGATCAAAGGTGGGGCGGCTGCACAGGCGGCGAGGGCCCCAGCCAAGGCGGCGGAGGCCCCGGTCAAGGCATCGGGGGCCCCGGTGAAAGCGGCGGCAAGGGGCCCGGCCAAGGCTGCGGGGGCCTCGGCTAAGGCGGCGAAAAGGCCGCCCCCACCACCTTCTGAATCTCCTCCGGCCGACGCCGGATGGCAAGTAGCCGGGGAGAAGAAGAAGGCTGGCAAGGCGGCAAGGGCGGCCAAGAGAAAGGCGAGGCGGCAGCGACGCAAGGAGCGAAGCGTCGCGGATAGGCTACGCGCCCCGAAGTCCGCAGCTGTAGTGATTACACTACAGCCGGAAGCGGAGAAGAAGGGCGTGTCCTATCAGCACGTGCTCGCCAAGGTGGATGCGGCGGTTGATCTGAAGGAGACCGCCAATGGCGTTCGCCTGAAGATCACCGCGACTGGGGCCAGGATGCTGGAGATCCCCGGTGCGAACAGCGGCCCGGCAGCGGACGCTCTGGCCAATAGGCTCAGGGCGACCCTGAATCCGGAGGAGGCCCGAGTGTCCAGGCCCACCAAACGCGCTGACTTGCGCATCCGGGGCCTGGACGACTGTGTGACGGCCGAAAAGGTGGTGGCCGCGGTCGCCAGGACTGGGGGGTGCTCTGCCGAGGAGGTGAGGGCAGGCACCATCCACCCTGACTCCACGGGGATGCGAGCCGTAACGGTGAGCTGCCCCGTGTCGGCGGCCAAACTGATAGCCGGGGAGGGCCGAAGGCTTCTGGTGGGTTGGGTCTCCGCGCAGGTGAAACTGCTGGAGCCCCGACCTATGAGGTGCTTCCGCTGCCGGGTGGGTGACCACGTAGGAGCGAAGTGCACCTCGGAGGTGGACCGCAGCGACCACTGCTTCCGCTGTGGTCAGCCCGGTCATAAGGCCGGCTCGTGCAATGCCGCGCCGCACTGCGTCGTATGTGCGGCGGCTGGCAAGTCGGCCGATCACCGGGCTGGGAGCAAGGCCTGCGCTCCACCCACCAAGGCCAGAGGCAAGGGCAAGCCCTCCGCCACCGCCGTCACCGCCGCAGCCGCCGCCACTAGTGCCGCCGCCACTGCCGCCCCCACTGTCGTCGTCGCCGCCGTTGCCGCCGCGGCGGTGCCCTCACAGGGGGCTAGGGAGGGGGTTGAAATGGAGTGCCAATAACGGCCCCATTACGCCTCCTCCAGGCGAACATCAACCACTGCGCCGCCGCTCAGGATCTGTTGCTCCAGAGCATGGCGCAGTGGTCGATTAACATCGCCGTGGTCGCTGAGCCGTACTTTGTCCCGCCCAGGGATGACTGGGTGGAGGACCTGAGCGGCTCAGTGACCCTCATTTCGTCGGCCGCCGCTGGTACCCCGTCCCTCGAGTCTGTCAAGAGAGGACGGGGTTGCGTGGCAGCACGGTTCGGGGAGATTGTCGTGGTAGGGGTATACTTCTCCCCGAACCGAACTCTCGCCGAGTTCCACAACTCCCTTGTGGAGTTGAGAGTCGTCGTCGTCGGGTTCGGTTCCCTCCCCGTGTTCGTCCTCGGGGACTTCAACGCCAAAAATCTGGCTTGGGGTTCCCGCTTTACGGACACACGGGGCAGGATGGTGGAGGACTGGGCTCTGGAGACAGGCCTGGTCGTCCTAAACCGGGGTTCTGTCCCCACGTGTGTGCGGATGCGGGGTGAATCAGTGGTGGACATCTCGTTCGCCAGCCCCGCTCTGTCGCCGCGTGTAATCGACTGGCGCGTCATAGAGGAGGTGGAGACCTATTCCGACCACCGGTACATCCGGTTTGACGTCTCCACCCAGACCTCGAGCGCGCCGGTCCGACAGGCCCCGAGTGGTCCGCGGTGGGCGCTGAAGCGGCTGGACCGGGAGCTCCTCCTGGAAGCCTCGATCGTGCAGGCCTGGGTGTCATCACCGGACAGGCCTGCCGACATTAACGACGAGGCGGAGTGGTTCCGGGAGGCCATGTCCAATATATGTGACGTGGCAATGCCCCGAGTCCACCCTGGACGCGCTTCGCGCCAGGTGTACTGGTGGTCGCAAGAGCTGGAAGCTCTACGCAGGGCGTGCGTTGCTGCGCGACGCCGGTACGCCAGGCACCGCAGGCTCCGTATCCGTCCTCCGGATACGGAAGCCATTCAGGCGGAGCTGTACGAGGGGTACAGAGCGGCGAAGACCGCCCTCCAAGCGGAGATCCTGCGGGCCAGGGCACTGGCCCGCGAGGAGTTGCTGGAGACTCTGAACAGAGACCCGTGGGGACGCCCATATAAGATGGTGCGGGAGAAACTCCGCCCATGGGCTCCCCCGCTGACGCAGAGTCTCCGGCCCCAGCTTGTGGAGGACGTGGTGAGCGCTCTGTTCCCTTCAAGAGGGGAACATACGCCCCCGCCCATGGCTCCGCCCATTGCGGTGCCCGATGCGGACCACACCGCCGACGACGACGACGATGCTCCGGAGGTGACCGAGGTAGAGATGAGAGTGGCGGTACGCAGGATGAGTGCGAGGAATACCGCCCCAGGACCCGATGGCATACCCGGAAGGGCCTGGGTCCTGGCCATGGGGACTCTCGGGCCTCGACTGAGAGGGCTCCTAAGCGCATGTATGGAGAGGGGCCAGTTCCCACTTTGCTGGAAGACTGGGAAACTGGTCCTCATCAGGAAGCCGGGGCGCCCAGCGGACTCTCCGTCCGCCTATCGGCCCATTGTGCTGCTCGACGAGGTGGGCAAGCTCTTTGAAAGAGTCATTGCAGACCACCTCGTCGGGCAGCTGGTGCGAGTGGGGCCGGATCTGGCGGACAGTCAGTTCGGTTTCCGCAGGGGGCGCTCTACGGTGGACGCCATCATGCGCGTGCGGGCCCTCACGACGGGGGATGCTGTGGCCCGGGGTGGGGTTGTCTTGGCGGTGTCTCTAGACATCGCCAATGCCTTTAACACCCTGCCCTGGAGTTGCATCAGGGAGGCACTTCGGTATCACCGGATGCCGACCTACCTCTGTCGTGTGGTCGAGGCCTATTTGACAGACAGGGCTGTCATCTACCCCGGTCACCAAGGAGAGTGGAACCGGCGAGAGATGTCGTGCGGTGTCCCACAGGGATCGGTCCTGGGGCCGCATCTGTGGGACATCGGATACGACTGGGTGCTGCGCGCCGACCTCCCTACTGGCGTCAGCGTCGTTTGTTACGCTGACGACACGCTGGTCCTGGCGCAG
The DNA here is from genome assembly GCA_949152395.1 of Agrochola litura. Lineage (NCBI taxonomy): Eukaryota > Metazoa > Arthropoda > Insecta > Lepidoptera > Noctuidae > Agrochola > Agrochola litura. Next base: position 18,573,761 of record OX424514.1, on the reverse strand, counting down.
GGGAGGTCGTACCAGGCGGCGGCCGACTTAGCGACACGCGGGGTTGCGACAATCGTCGACAGAATCCGGCAGCTGGGACTCGAGGTGGCCCTGCACAAGTCCGAGGCCATGGGTTTCTATGGTCCTCGTAGTGCGCCACCGTCGGGTTCCCAAGTATTGGCGGGAGGGGTTCACATCGGCGTCGAGTCGACGATGAAGTATCTGGGACTCGTCCTCGATAGCCGGTGGAACTTCGTGGAGCATTTCCGACGTTTGGCTCCCAGACTGGACCGGGCCGGGGCTGCCTTGAAGCGGCTCCTGCCCAATCTGGGAGGTCCAAACGCCTCCTGCCGGAGGCTCTACGTGGGGATCGTGCGGTCCATGGCCCTTTACGGGGCGCCGGTGTGGGCGCCTTCATTGAGGCGGCAGCCAGGCCGCCGGCTGAACGCGTCCCAAAGGGTCATGGCCATCCGGCTGGCCCGAGGATACCGCACGGTCTCCTGCGAGGCGGCAAGCCTCCTTGCCGGAGTACCGCCATGGGATCTGGAGGCAAAGGTCCTCGCGCACATTTGGGAGTGGCGCGAGGAGGCGAAGCGCCGGGGCTTAACTCCGATGCCGCAAGAAGTCGCGGCACAGCGGACAGAGCTCCGGCGGGATCTCATGGCGGAATGGAGACTGCGATTGTCGCAACCCAGCGCTGGGCACGCCACAATTGCGGCGATAAGACCCCTCTTTGAGGAGTGGCTAGAGAGGCGCCACGGCGTCCTCACCTTCCGCCTGACGCAGGTACTCACCGGACACGGCTGTTTCGGGAGGTACCTGTTCAGGATAAAGCGGGAGGAGACGCCCGGGTGTCGTCACTGTGTGGATCGCCCGGAGGACACGGTGGAGCATACGGTGGAGGTCTGCCCGGCTTGGGCAGGGCATCGCCGTGTCCTCGTGGATGCGATCGGCGGCGGTGATCTCTCGCGTCCGGCCCTGATTCGGGCCATGCTACGGAGCGAGAGGAAATGGGAGGCCGTCACCTCTTTTTGCGAAGCAGTAATGCTCGCGAAGGAGGAGACGGAGCGCGTGAGGGAAAGGCAAATTTCGCGCCCTCGCGCCCCTAACCGCCGCAGCAGGAGACGCCCTGGGCGTCGGGAATCGCAGGAAGATTTCCGGCCACCGTAGGCGCGGGCTTGCGGACGGTGAGCAATGGGTAGCTCGCCGTCCGATAAGGACCAAGCCCGGGTCGACGGCGCGTTGTGTTCCACGCGCGCCTCAAAGAGATGTCAGCAGAATTGACGGGGTCCGCTAGGGCCAATGCCAATGCCGGGGGTTCGAAGAAAACCGATAGGGAAATCGTGGCCCCCGGCAACATGGCATAGGAAGGAACACGGGTGGGTTTTAGTCAGTAAGAGTCTGACACGCCCTCCCGCTCCACCCAGAGCGGGAGAAGTTATTTGATAATTTCCCACCCAAAAAAAAAAAAAAAAAAGGCCTCCTCTCTTCGAGAGGGAGTGGGTTGTAATCTACCATGCGGGCCCAGTGCGAGTTGGTACATGTCACATGTCTTTGGGGAGTTTCTTATCGGCTCTTCTTCATAGGAAACGACTTATTGGAACCGTGAACCTAGCTTCTGACGTTTCATAAGTGCCCTTGTAGGTTTATGTGAAATAGAATAATTAGAATTTTTGGTTCTGTGACATTTTTTTTTTCGGTTTCCTCACGATGTTTTCCTTCACCGTTTTGAGAGCAGTGGTGAGGAAATTATTTACACAAAGTTAAGCGCCTACTTGGGTTCGAACCCACGACCTTACAACTCGTAAGTTGCGGCCGTTACCTCTGGGCCACTACTGCTCAGAAAATATTACAAGCATTTATTATGAACTAGCTGTGGCACACGACTTCGTCTGCGTGTATTTCATAATTTTTCAATACCATTATCCAAAATGAAAAGTAGAATACAGAATTGCTTTCGCATATATAAATTAAGTACACCTACTTTTCGAAAATAAGAAAAATATTTAGTATGGATTAAAGATGTTTCAATCTGCCTTGCCTTTTCCCAACTATGTTGGGGTCAGCTTCTAGTCTAACCGGATGCAGCTGAATACCAGTACTTTACATGGAGCGACTACCTTACTGAACTTAATACGATAACCCTTGGTAAGACTGGTTGTTAGACTTTCGGGCTTCTGACGATCCGTAACGACTTTCAAACATTAAAGATGCTTACGGTAGGTATGATAGGGTTTATAAAAGTCAAGTAAAATACAATAGACGTGGATATATTTAGTAACCTGTTCCGCTTAGCAATTTCTTAAGAGCCATAAAAAACCCCGAAAGAAATCGACACGTGTTTTACCTCTCAACGAGGCATCTTCAGGATGACGATTGACTTGTCGCAAACTCGAACACGGCGTGTTGCCACAACGAGCGCTGAACGCAAACAAGTAATAGAACAACAAGTAGAAAAGTAGTAACAGTGGTTTAAATAGGTTTTTATTTTTATTATTTTGTTTATCTTTTATACAGATTCTTTTCTTTTAGATTTTGTGAATGTGAGAACGTTGTAGGCTGTAAACTTGTGTACCATTTTTTATTTTACTAAGTACCTGATACTTGTTGATAGGCCTACACTGTCCTCCCGTACCTATTAACACTGCATTTTAAAAACATTGTAGAAAAAAAATATTTTGAAAAGAGTAACCGTGGAGTTTCTTGCCGGCTCTTCTCCATAGGAAGCGACCAATTGGAACCGTGCACCTAGCTTCTGACGTTTCATAAGTGCCCTTGTAGGTTTATGTGAAATAAAATATTTTGATTTTGATTTTGACAGTCAAGTAGTCAAAATGAACATTTAACAACGAATTCAAAGACGCTATCTTAATCAGTTAAGGAGTTCCTATAGCTATCTTGGGGCTCCATCATCAGACCGGTTCCATAGTAGGTATCATATTTTTGCATTGTCACCGTAGTTACATAAGTATGCCAAGTTTCAACTCAATCGAATCGAAGTGCTTGAAAAATGGAAGACTATGGCAGTACCTTACTGAAAACATTATGAACAAAGCCAACTAATATAAAGCTTACAAAAAGTAATAAAAAGGAAGGTTTTTAAAACAATATCGTAACTAGAGTGTACTGGAAAAATCCCAACAAAGAAAGACTTATTTTAAACCGTCTTTTTCGATTTAGCTTTTTTCCACGTGAACAGAATATTCGCGTAACGATAGAAGTAGGTTTGGGGTCGATTTCGGGGTTCAAACTCACCTAAGTTAGTACAGTTGGTATCTACCAATGTAACTATAAAGTCCAAATTCACACCTTTTTCCTCGAACATGGAATTTATTAACTACTAACAAACATCAAACTGATTGATTTTTCATCATTTATCATATCAGCCGAAAGACATCCACTGCTGCACAAAGGCCTCTCCGAAGCACCGCCACCTCAACCGGGTCTGTGCTTCTCGCATTCAGCAGATTCCTGCGGCCTTCACCAGGTCATGCGTCCATCTTGTGGGGGGCCTTCCAACGCTACGTCTTCCGGTACGCGGTCGCCAGTTTTTAACCTTTCGGCCCCATCAGCCATCTGTTCTGCGAGCAATGTGCCCTGCCCACTGCCACTCAAGTTTGGCAATTCTTCAGGCTATGTCAGTTATCTTGGTTCTCCTACGGATCTCTTCATTTCTGATTCGATCACGTAGGGAAACTCCAAGCATGGCGTTCTGTCCATTACGCTTTGGGTGACTTTCAGCCACAATGAGCCTCATTAGGCTCATTGTGAGCGACCACATTTCAGTGTCACAGGTCATCACTGGCACAACAACAGATTGATAACAAAGTTAGAAACACAATTTAGCCTCCATTTTGTGCACCAAAAATACAATATTAATTTCATCTCGTCCCAAGTTTACTCGTAATAACACTTATTTTATTCTTCATAGTTTTCATTATAGAGAACCATTTACTCGGGGCTGCCTGAAAATACAATTTAGAGTTTGAGACGAAACGTTCTACTGTTTTCATTTTCCAGGGTATTTTTTTGTGGCTGTATTTGGAGTTTGGCTCTAATGTAAAGTGTGAACTGTATTATGTGCGATGGAATTATAGGATGGTAGACCGGGGTGGGTAGACTAACCGCCAAAAACTCGTTGGCAGTATGAGTTTTGGGGCATCTAATCACACTAAAGGATGATCATCTGATGCATCTCAGTACCCCCCCCCATTTGTGCGAAGATCTGGCGCCAACGCCCAGCGTTTTTAATTTATCATACACCAAAGTTAAATTTTGCTATCGTATACTTTTTATTTTGAAGCCTCCAGATTTGTGGCGAACAACTTTTCTTTCGACGGCAGTGGATCTACCAGAGGGTTTTATTTCCAATGGTAATTACCTATATTTGCGAAATCCACACTTTAAAACTCAGTGATAAACTCCATCAAGTTAAAAAGTTAATAAAATCTCTCAAGAATATAAATTGTAGGTGAAATATTCTCTCATTTATTTCATTAAAATTTTTCTTTTACAATTTACTAAACTAGCTTCCGCCAATGGCTTTGCCCGCATGATATATTTATAAATTATAGTCTTTGTTACTTAGTGATAATATAGCATTATACTACTGAAAGATTTTTTTAAATCGGTCCAGTAGTTTTTGAGTTTATTCATTACAAACAAACATAGAAACGTAGAAGAATCAAATCTTTTCTTTTTAAAATATTATTTTAGAAGTTTAGATTAATTGTTTAACTGACTATACAAATTAATTTAAAACAAAAGGACACGGCGCAGAAGTATTCGTCCGCATCGCTACCATCCGGAAAAGTGTCCAGAGGACGAAAGAACGAGCCAGCCCTCTGATTACGTGAAGTCTCAACCAGTCAGCGAGAAAGCAATCATAATATTACTGATTGTAGAACCATGACCACATGAAAAAACAGTATTAGTCAAAACTAATGGACTTTATTTTACGAAATGAAAGAATTGAATTCACTTTGTGTCCCTACATTATTATGTCAGACAGTGATGTAGGTGTCAGAAAACGCATACAATATGGCAGGTACAAAATAAATCCTTGCGTACGAAATATATGAAAAAAGGACACTGTTTGCCATCCGGTAGCGTGATGAAAAACCTTTGTGCCTCAATCTGTTTCATACAGGCCACAAAAGGGCTGGCGAGCCCTAATTCCAAATTCACACGAGACCTTTTAACTTTTAATATAAAACCGTTTCATTTTTACGTGTGTCATGTGAACCTCTGAATTTTTTAATAACGCCAAAATGTTCGTAAATGTCAAAGGCTTAAAAACCTCTGTCGTCATCCACACAGCCCTTTTTCCAATTATTCTTTCCATTTTCAAACTTTCCTTTCCAGTCCCAAACTCTAAATTAAAGCATTTATTTAAATTGCCTCTAATTGGTTTACCAAGTTTAGTTGCCCATTCTAAAGAGTTGTAGGTATGTAGAAGAACGGGCAAGAAACTCCATGGACACTCTAATGGGCCTAGTTTGAACACACGTAGTAAAAACGTTACCTACCTAAATTCAAACGATTTTTACTTCGTTACTTCGACTTTAATATGATACATAATCTGCTCGTCGCAAAAATTTTAATCTAAATGCAGAATAGTTGTATTTTCGATTCAAAAACTTTTTACAAAAATAAACCAACCGACTTAAAAAAAAAAAACGCTACAAAGTGAAAAATAACTTTAATTTCGGAATTTTCGTTCTTTGTCACCGACTTCCGAAATTAAAGTTATTTTTCACTTTGTAGTGTTTTTTTGGAAGTCGGTTGTTTTTTTTTTTGTAAAAGTTAAAAATTTTCACTTTTTAGTTGTGGTACCTACCCCACACAAATTCGAATACCACTACCTGCTATGTAAATAATAGTGACAGGAAGTTATCATATCATCCACATAGGTGTACTAAGTGGGAAAAAATACGTATTATTGAAGCTAATTCAAAAACTACCCAAGCAAAATTAATAAAATTTATATGGGACTACTTCTGAAGTATGATCTACCAAACAAAAAAAGAATCATCAAAATCAATTCATAATTGGCGGAATAATCGCGTAACAAACATACAAAAAAAAAAAGTGTGGCACTCGGGGACTGCCGATGCCGCGGTAAAGCTATTGCATAGCATTTGTAACCTCCATACTTCCTATTTGTCAACGCTACACTTGGGATGATGACGTGATGATATAAAACCAAAATTACGTTCCCATGACAACGTGATGTTGTCATGGGAACCGTCATTACATGGTAGGCGGAGTGGGGGTGTTCTTAGGTTTTATTTCTTGATTCGGTCGCCGAGCTCAAAGCCTGCGATAAAAGCTATGCAATAGCTTAAAAAAAAAACATACAGTCGAATTGAGAACCTCCTTTTGGAAGTCGGTTAAAAATCGTTCGAATGTACGTTATGCTTACTCCGCGCATTCTTGCTCAAGTTCTGGTGTCTGTATGAAGTGGTCTGGTGTCTGTCTCTATACTAAGTACCTGGGCGACCGAGCTCTGCTCTGGTTAAATAAAGAATGCTCATGTAATAGTGTAGTACACATAACGTAACATCACGCCTTGTTTCCCCAAAGGGTTGGGCAGAGGTGTCCCTGTAGCAGGTACACCCACATTTCGCCAGTTATTTTTAAGTCCCATGTAATAGGGGGCGAGCTTATTGCCATCAACCGGGCACAAATCCAGACTGCGGGCTACTACTGAGAAATTCCAGATAGAAAAACCCAATAACACTTTGCCCGACCCGGGAATCGAATCCAGGACCTCATGCTCAGCAGTAGCGCTTGCGACCACTAGACCAACGAGGCAGTCGTGTAGTATAGTTGAGATAATAGTAGGTACTTACTAATTCCATGCTGCCATGACAGTAGGTACTTACTTATACCATGCTGCCATGTCATTATTCTAAGGTAGACATATTTTTCTAAACTTTGGGCGACCGAGCTCTGCTCGGGTGAAAATACGGAGAAAACGAATTTTCCCAGTTATGAGACCTAGCTAGATCGATTTTTCGCCCCCGTAAACCCATACATTGCAACTTTCATTGAAAACGTTACAGGCGTTTTTGAGAACGTGATTACAAATATATATATACAAATATTGTTCATTTAATAGTATAGGATTAAATTGAATTATAAAGAGAAAAATTTGTATTTTTGTTTTTAGTAATGAATAAACTCAAAAACCGGACCGATTTAAAAAAATATTTCACCAGTACAATTATTGCTTGCTCACTGAGTAACAAAAAAATGTGTGTGTGTGTCAGCTCCGACGCACGACTGGAGTTTACTCTTTAATACGATTGTCTTTGAATATACAATAGGTAAAGAGGGTTAATAAACGCATCCATGAAAAAATAAAATTTAAAAAAACCCTAAACATAAACTTTGAAGACTCACACTGACATTTAACTATTATAATTTGACAAATGATTGACATTCTTATTTCTTTTAACATTTAACTATGATGTAGGTTCCAATTTTATTAGCTTAATTCATTTATTTAACTAATGTCATTTTGCATGCTAGTTTTAGCGAATTGTTTTAGAAACTAAAAAAAAAACCCGAACATTTGTAATGTATATTCTTGCAAATAAATTTTATTTGATTTCATTTAAACCCCGACTGATGCGGCTGTTATAATTTTGCCACGAGTCCTTCATTATTATCACTGAGTAATATCCTTACATATTATAAAACAAAGTCCCCCGCCGCGTCTGTCTGTCTGTCTGAACGCGATAAACTCAAAAACTACCGAACGGATTTTCAAACGGTTTTCACCCTTAAACGGAGTGATTCATGCGGAAGTTTTTAATGTATAATTCATTAAGGTTTTGTGTAAATTGGCTGAAATTTGACGATTATTGTTGAAGAAGTCCGACTGGGAGCTTTACTAGCGTGCGCTGCCTAATCCGAAAAAGATACATCAAATTTATGTTCTACGGTATTGTTTATCTTAAAAAGTTCAACAAAAGATTCCGGAATGGCATATGTCTATCTTCTAAGGATGACCCACAATAACCATTTTAACCTTGCAGAATTTGATAAAAATTTAATTGCTATTTCCGAAGCTTTTTTGACCGGTATAGTATTAATCCTTATCCAATAAAATATGTTATATAAATTAGGCATTTAATTTAGATTAATATGTGCCTTGACATCATATCATTTAAATGAATAGTTTAAAAGATATCACAGTTTCAAAATTACGCGTAGCAACGCGGGCGCAGCGGTAGGAGTCAATGACAATTTCCTCGGTTATTAGGTATGAAATCTCGGTAGTACGTTCCAGTGGGATATTTTCCGAAATCCACGCGGGCGAAGCCGCGGGCAAAAGCTAGTAGACTATAATTTATAAAGACACTGGCGGAAGCTTGTATGTAATAAAACAAGACGTGATCTCATCTGCCAAGCGTTTGGAATGACTGACACTCAGTTAATTGTCTTTTGCTTTGTAAAGGAAGTTGGAGTTGTGTCCTTCGGCCTCATTCGGGGTCATATAAACATAATTTGAGTCTAGCATCTTCCGTTTTCGTGTCACATTTATATAGGTATATGCAGCTGTCTCCTTGACAATACGATGATGACGTATTTCCGCCCGCGTTCACCAGGTGGCCGCAGCGCGCCAAATCGTTCATTGGCGTCCTGTTTTCGGACGGTTCACATCTAAATTTAAAAGTTGTTAGCGTTCGATATTCTAATTGAATTCTTAGAAAATTATAGTTTTAATTCGTTTATTTTTTGTTAACGCTGTTAGCGTTCGGTATATGCTTAAAAAATATAAAATATTAAAGATTGTTTCACAAAAAAGTGAATAGATTGAAAAGTGATAGTTTAAAGAATAATATAATAAAATAGTTTAGAAAATAGATTTTCTTACGATGGCGGATAGAGTACAGGCGCGTAACCGTAAAGAATCTGATTCGTCATCGAATTCGTCAAGTTCCTTAAGTTCCTCTGAATCATCACCGTCGGATCTAGAGGTTGATCAGGTAGATAAATCCCGAAAGAGGAAGAAGGTGAGTAAGAAGAAGAAAAGTAAGCGTCATCGAGGACAAAGCAAGGTAATCAAAAAGCTTGCGAAGCAGGTCAGTGATTTGAAAAATTTATATTACTACCCTCATAATATGTATTATGAAAATGAAAATGATGATTGTGATAATCCGATATATAATGGTGATAATTACGAAACTGCACAGGAACACGTCTCAGACCCTGTACCAGTTCAATCATTTGATTTTGATTTGGCAACGCAATTAAAGGAGCCAGCTGTCACAGCAACTCCATCTAATCAGTTAGATTTGCTTAATTCAATTCAATATTTTAATAATGAAAACTGGAATAATGTTCGATATGTGGAATCACAAAAAGTCTATAATGCTCGTCCTGGATATGTTGACCTTGAAGTAAACGATGAAATCAAATCTTTAGAAAAAGTTACCCATCTACCCTCAGCGGATAAATTTCTTGGCTCTGTAACTCGCGCACTGGTAATGCAAAGCGACGCTATGCAACAGGGTTTTCGACAGATAGTGGACTGGGCTAAGGATACGGGTAGCATGGACCCAGAACAATTGGCATTAAAATTAAAAGAGGTTTTTTCCGGTGATTTTCAAAAGATTTCACGTGATTGTTTGCAACTAGTTTGTGGCCGTAGGGCCGATATAATTGAACAAAGACGCGAAGTGTTCATTAAGCAATTAAGAGATAAATCATTTAAGCCATGTTTAAAGAAAATACCGCCGTCTAGTGAATTTTTGTTTGATAAAGTACCTTTTAGTGAATTTATTAAGAATAATGGCGGAGTTAACAAAATTTTTTATGCAAATAAAATTAATTTTTCTGGGCAAGAAAAGAAAACCCCTAGACCCCAGGCGGCGTACCCTGGACCTAGTGGATATCAATCGTCCAGTCGCCCTTCGGCACTGACGATGAACTATAGATTTCCTCCTCCTCAGAGTGCAGGAGCCTTTTATAATAATTATCATGCAATGAACCCGTTTATTAACAATCGAAAATTTTTTCGTCCTCAACCGAGAGCACAACTGGCTGGACAACGCTTCTATCAGCCCTATAGTTTCCGGAAAAATGAACCGCAAAACAATACACAACGGGGTAAGGGCTCGGCTAAATTCAATAAAAAGTTCTGACTCAGATCAAGATTTTTGGGGGGGGTGCTTACAAAATCATGTTACGGAGTGGAAGAGACTGGGGGCACCAGAACCATTAATAAAAATAGTGAAGGGTTATCGCATTCCATTTCAAAGGAAACCGCCTCTGGTCCCGCCAAGGCAGGTGAAACGTTGCAATCTTACTCTACCATCCCCCGAGATGGACAGAGTCATTCAAAATTTGTTGGCACAGAGAATTTTAGAATATGCCCCCCTGACTCCGAGTTTTATATCAAATTTCTTTCTGATTCCCAAAAGCGGCGGAACTTACCGTCCCATTTTCAATTTAAAAAGCTTAAACAATTATTTGAACATAAGCAAATTTCGTTTGATTTCGGTGAATCGAGTTCCCGATTTTATTCAGGAACGGGATTGGATGGTCAAAATAGACCTCAGGCAAGCCTACAACCACGTAAATGTAGCACCCTCTCACCGTTGTTTTCTCCGTCTATTGTATCGAAATCGGTTACTGCAAATGACCTGTTTGCCGTTTGGCCTGGCGACAGCACCCAAAGTATTTGCATCGTTGACCAACTGGACCGCCGAGATTTTCAGGAATCTAGGCATTCGAGTAGTGGTTTTCCTCGACGATTATCTCCTAGTAGCACAGGACAGAATGACACTTATAAAACACGTCAACATTGTTCTTCAAACTCTCAGCCAGCTGGGTTGGCAGGTGAACAGGGAGAAATCGATTCTCATCCCTCAAAAAATAATAGAGTATTTGGGTTTGATGTGGAATCCGTGGCAAAATCAAAAATTTTTACCAGAAAACAAAATTCAGCACATACAAGTCGTTTTGTCAAAATTGCTCCGGCGGAAGAAGGCGTCTCTTCGAAAAATACAGAGTATCATAGGCGTACTGAATTTTGCTCGTCTGGTAGTTCCAATGGGTCGTTTGAATTTTCGGCACCTACTGGCTTATTGCAACTTGGTCCTAAAAATGCCATGTCAGTCGACTTATCCCTTACCTGTGGAGGTACTAGCAGAATTAAATTGGTGGAAGGTTCATTGTGTAGAGAAATCCAGGCTTCATCCACCAGTAGTAAAAAATTTTTTGACAACAGACGCAGCAGATACAGGTTGGGGGGCGGAGTTAAATGGTCTTCATCTATCGGGCAAGTGGACAAAAGAAGAAGAGCGGCTTCATTCGAATCACAAGGAGATGTTAACTATTCTAAAATGTTTGATAGAATTCGCTCCGTCTCTGAGCCACACATCTCTGCTTCTACAGTGCGACAACAAGGCGGTTGTAGCGTACTTGCGGAAGGAGGGGGGAAACAAGTCGCGGATCTTGATGAAGTTAATATATCAAATTTTTCACATACTTCAGAAGTACGACATTCATGTAATCCCCCATCACATTCCAGGCAAGTACAACAATGTCGCAGACGGTCTGTCGCGTCACTCGATATAACAAGAATGGCATCTACTCCCCGAATTCACCAGTATTGTCTTTGCAAAGTGGGGTGTTCCACAGACAGATCTTTTTGCCTCCAGCACAGCCCACGTAGTACCTTGTTATGTAACTCTAGATCAAAGAGATCAGCGAGCATGGAGACACAACGCGTTTGCATTCAGATGGGATTTCCGTCTGGCTTGGGTCTTTCCTCCTCCGAGCTTGATACCCCGGGTCCTGATGCATCTAAATCAGGCTCGAGGTGTATTCCTGATAGTTGCACCGAAGTGGATCAGAGCATTCTGGAGAGCAGACTTGAAGGCCAGAGCGCTCGCGCCTCCGTTCACGATTCACAGGTTATCGAAAGTGCTAGTAGATACGAGGACCGGGCAGCCCCCACCTCGAGTGAAGGAGTTGGTCTTAGAAGTATGGAGATGTGGGGGTGGTCTGAATCCTTAGGTGGCTGGTCCGAAGAACAAAAGTGTCTACTGAAAGAAGGTTGGAGGTCGTCTACTTTAAATACATATAGGCCAGCATGGCAGAGATGGTTGAATTGGTGTTTCACGTTTGGTATAAATTTCTCAGACCCTTCAGGTAGTGATTTGGCTCGATATTTAGCGGATTTGCACCTAAAAGAAAAGTTATCCTATCGTACTATTTTACTTCATAAATCGGTTGTATCCACTTTATGTAATACAAAGAGTGAGGCCCGTTTAAGTTCAAACATTTTGGTTAAGCAAATGATTAAAGCTATAGCGTTACAACAACCTAAAAAGTGTCCACCCCCTGTTTGGGATCCTCAATCTCTAGAAGGGTGGTTGGGCAATAGACCTCTTCAAAATCAAAGTCCTTTTGAAATTTCAAGAGTTTGTGCAGTTTTACTGTTGTTATGTTCAGGGCGTAGGATACACGATTTAACATTACTTAGTGTCTCGCCAGACAGGTGTATAGTAGGTGAAAATAGCATTATGTTTTGGCCGCATTTTGGTTCGAAAACTGATTCTGAAACTCACGTACAGTCAGGCTGGAAGTTGTTAGGGAATCTTGAAAATGCGGCGCTTGACCCGGTACTTTGGCTTAAAAAGCTTATAGAAATTGGCAAACCGCGTCGATTGCTTTGTTCTAGCGATAGACTATTTATCACTGTATGTGGAAAAGCTAAGCCAGCTACTAGAACTATTTTGGCAGGTTGGGTTAAGACGATTTTGAAGGAAGCAGGAATTGAGGCTACTCCAGGTAGTTTTCGTTCTGCAGTTGCTTCACGAAGTTGGTTGGATAACGAACCACTTGATGAGATAATGGCACGAGCTAATTGGAGATCCGGTAATACCTTCAAAAAACATTACAGGAAGGAAGTGATTCCAGCGCAGGGAAGCTCGTTGGTTCATCTGTTTCAGCCAATTAATTAAATACCTTTGATTAAATAGAATAATATTATTTTGTGATGATGATGATCCTACAGAATGTTTGAATTATGTGATTATGATGTATCGATGAATAATAATAACTTTTACATGATTATGGTAAGTTTATGCGAAGATATCACATGATGATGGATTCGAGGTACGTTTATAATGCTCTGTTTTTACTGTATGGAATTGTTAGGTACTTTGTTCAGTCATTTCTCTTAACATATTAAAAGTATTACTAATTTATTCCAATGCAATCGTAAAATTTTGTGTTTATGGTTTCAATAATTTATTGAGTTAATTTTACTTATTTCTTTTACAACACATTGGCGTCCCGTTCACCAGGCGATAACAAACAAAGCCTCAAATTATGTTTATATGACCCCGAATGAGGCCGAAGGACACAATAGCAGCGTTTTACCTTCAAACAAAACGCTTGTTGTGTCCGGAGACTCATTCGGGGTCATAATTTTAAAAACTGCCTGGTTTAATTGGTTTCTCAAGTTTTAAGGTTTTGAGGCCACAATGAACGATTTGGCGCGCTGCGGCCACCTGGTGAACGCGGGCGGAAATACGTCATCATCGTATTGTCAAGGAGACAGCTGCATATACCTATATAAATGTGACACGAAAACGGAAGATGTTAACTCAAATTATGTTTATATGACCCCGAATGAGTCTCCGGACACAACAAGCGTTTTGTTTGAAGGTAAAACGCTGCTATTAATGCTTAGAATGTTGCCTGTTATGTTTTAAACGATTGGAAGATGTAGCGTTGGAGGGCCTACGGAATAAGGCGGATCAATGACTTTGTGAAGGCCGCATGAATCCGCTGGATGCGAGAGGCACAGAATCGGTCGAAGTGGCGGTGCTTGGCTTTTATCCAGCAGTTTTTTGGCTGAAATAATGATGATTCTTCTTCTTCTTTTTAGGGTTCCGTAGTAAACAAGGAACCCTTATAGTTTCGTCATGTCCGTCTGTCTGTCTGTCTGTCTGTCCGCGGTCTAGCTCCAAAACTGTTAGTACGAGAAAGTTGTAATTTGGTATACATATTAATTATGCTGACAAAGTGGTAAAATAAAATTATGAAAAATATGTTTTTTTGGGTACCTCCCCTACACGTAAAGTGGGTATGCTTTTTTTTTATCACTTGGTGTGGGGTATCGTTGAAAAGGTCTTTTAAAAACATTGTGAGTGTGTTACAACTATTTTTGAATTCAGAGATCCATTTGCGAAATATTAAGCTTTAAAGTGCAAATTTTTGTTATACTCAAGTGTCCCCCCCCTGCCAGCTAAATGGTTGGTTTTAGATGTGAAAAAATTCACGGCAGTAGCTTATATAACGAGTTTAAAAGAAAAACTATCACAGCTGAGTAGGCTTTACAAGCTTACGAGTAATAATCGACCAACTTAAATTTGCGGTTGTAAAAACATGTTCATCCATACATTCTGTATGAAAGATTTTTTTTTTCAACTACAACGTTAAGTTTGTTCTTGGGATTCATCCCAACTACGGAACCCTACATTGTGCGTGGTCCGACATGCACTTGGCCGGTTTTTTTTTCTTTTTCGTGTGGTTAGTGACTAACCTGGTGACATGAGTTTTTATGCCGCCTTTAGGCTTCTGACTTGGCTTAAATATCTCTCAGGCATGCCGGTTTCCTCACGATGTTTTCCTTCACCGTTTTTGAAACAAGTGATAACTAATCAATGAACGCACATGAATCCGAAAAGTCAAAGGTGCCTTGCCGTCTCTTGGGTTCGAACTCCAGACCCGATATTTATAGTTGACGTCATAATTTGTTTTACCACTTTAAACACAACCCAGGAAATTGAAACTTCAGTAACATTGAAACTATCTAACTGTCATAAGTCACAATTAAGATTCCACTAAAAGACCAATTGGAACCGTGCACCTAGCTTCTGGCGCTTTATAAGTCCTGTCGGGGGCCCAGGGGAGCAAAACAAAATACCGGCGGCGGTCTTCTCAGTTTATGTAGGTATTTCTAGTAACACTTCGCAAAAAAATTATAATGACAGCAAAAAAAACAAGTATAACGTGTCTAACTATAATCTAACTACACCATGGACCTCGCAACAGGCAGGAGATTTTTTTTCAGGGAGGTGCATTTTCGTCTCCTCATTAATAGGATACGAAAAGCAAAAATGTAGGGTAGCGCGAGCAAGGCGAGCTCGAATTTTTTTGCATAAGTGCTCATGTAGGTTTATGTGAAATAAAATATTTTGAATTTGAATTTGAACTAGTCGCTCGAACTCGTTGGTGGCGTGGTTAATATGCATGCTATTTAGTAAAGTTTTTTATTTATTTAGTCTCAAATAATTGTTTTGATTTATCCAGTTTTTATTTATTTATTTATTTAGTGAAATAGACGATGATTTATAACGAAAACGAGCGCGTAAAATGTTATCAACAGACCGTTGGGCGTATAAATATTATGGAAAAACTGCTGGATGTATCGGCTAAAAATAAAATTATTTGAATTTGTCAATAAATTATCTATCCCTGTACGGTTTTTATTTTGGCATTTCATACTACGTAAGTTATTTATTTACGCCCAAAGATGTGTTAAAATTAGTGTTGAAATATAAAAATTTCGACGCTCATATCTTCCAAACCAATTTTTTTCCTAATTCTGCTTACAAACAGGGCTAGATAAAGGCTAGGCAAATTGATATAATTTTTAGTTTTAAACGTACACTGTTAAACAGACCAGTTATCACCATACTACGTTTGTATGGAAGAATAACTTTAAGGCAAATATAAACTATGACGATTCATGATACAAGTGACATTCAACTTTAGGGTTGTAAAT
This sequence comes from Agrochola litura, assembly GCA_949152395.1. NCBI lineage: Eukaryota > Metazoa > Arthropoda > Insecta > Lepidoptera > Noctuidae > Agrochola > Agrochola litura. The sequence continues at coordinate 18,557,962 of OX424514.1, read as the reverse complement.
AAATTAAAAAGAGTAAAAACTAAAAAAAAAGATTTTTTTTTTGTGGGTTCTTTAACGCTGGTGTTGTTACTTGAAGTATGAGTTGAGAAAATCTGTAATTTTTTTTGTTTTATCGTGTTTAGATAGCGAAACCCATCACGTCTGTGAAGTTCAAACAAAAAAAAAACTAACTGATATTTCTATTAACTACATTAACTGCGGTTGATGACCCCAAAAAAACTCATCAAATTAATTTCTATTTGTTTGATCATTTTTAGACATAAGTATACGTTACCCATCACATATGCGGAATTTGGCTAGGTAGTTTAATCTTACCCTATATATGACAGCCAAGAATCCAACTAGATGCTTTCTTGAGTATTAAGTTAAATTCTCAGACGGAGTTATGTAAACGTGAATGTTTAACGTAAAACTAAAGTCCAAGCCAAATCATTTATTTAAATAAAGTAGGCCATTAAAAAGCACTTTTGAATGTCACATTTTTAACGTTTGGTCTGAGCTCTATAGTTACTGTTAGGGGTGGGTCGTTACGTGATTTTCGCGAAACGTAACGTAACTAGTGACTTCGAAGGCATCACCTGTTTTGAAAACTAGTGATTTTAGTAACTAGTTATTTTTCAAATTCTATTCGTTGATTCAACACGGTGATTCTATCGAAGTATTACAGTTATTTGTGAAACGAAAATATGTAAATGCTTACTTACCTACGTAATACATTACAGCTTTTAAGTTTTTGAAACGAATAAGTTTTTGTAGCTACATATGCAGTTACATTATTAACGTAATAATAAAGTTATTACGCGCGAAAGAAACAACATTCGCTCACAACGTACTTTTGTTTCGTTTCACTCTTTTCATTCGATCACTGAATTGTGATACAACTAGTAACAAAAATCACGTTTTTATGTATGACTCGAAACTAGTTATTCGATTACATGCCCGTAGCCAGTTATTGTAACTAGTGACGTGAAATAACGCCCATACCCAGTTACTGTTTTAAAATGTTTTAGTTATAGGTAGGTCTTAGTAAGAGTCAAAATTCCTTTTAATGGCCAATCCGATCACACTAAGCCCTGGTTTTTTAATTTATCTGTATAGTTAAGGATTGTGATATAGTCGAAATCGAATTTGTACTTAAGGACCAAAAGTACAGAGCTAAGCTTCAGACCAAATAAAAACCAAGACAGAGCGCTGCGAACAATAAAGTGAAGCATGCCAAAACTACACCTCCGTTCTGTGCATACAGATACACGCTCACACGCACACATTTACAATAGAACTACAATTAAACTACACCTTATTAAGTGCACACGTGTTTACGAAACCGGCTTCACGTCACTTTTGACAGCGCTGTTTTGGTTTTTTATTTGGTCTGAGTGCTAAGCGTGCATTTCTCTAAAATAATAAAAAGAAGTGGAAGAACCTATTCTGACAAGTGTTGTACTAATCATTATTTTCGCTCTCATTAATGTCTAACCATTATTATTATAAAAAATAATACATAAATGGCTAGCTTATACTTATTAAAAAAACAATTATGCACCAAAAACAATTACGCTGAATTCGTTACGTTTTGAAAATACACAAAGTAATATATTTTTTTCTCGTAGATGGACCAAAAAAACGACTCAGCTCTAATAAATTACTCTGTAGGAAACTCTATTACAGAACTTTGTTGCCAACCAAGCGCCACTAAACTAGTTTATACCAGTTTTTAGCATCCACAATTTTGCTAAATTTTTGAGGCAGACAGCCTTTTTTGCTGCAGGCAATGTTCATGTATTAACTAATTTTGCCGAGCCAAAAGGTACCCTGAATTACTTTTTCAGCCTGAATTCCGGGGTAAATTACTGGAACTATTCCTAAATGGAAAACGAGTAGAATACTAATCCATTATTTATGGACAAAGGTGGAACTAAGTTCCAGCTTTGTCCATGAACTTAGCCGTGTCCAGATTTGATCAATGGATTTAGGTAAGTTGTAATTGAATTTGTTTCTCTGTACTTTGAATGGGAACGACTTTGCTAATTTAGAAATTTTAAGTTAAATTAAGGTTCTCTGTGAATGATTTTTGGGGCAACGTTTTGTCGAAAGTTAATAACGGGATTTAGTTCTGAGTGGGTAATTTTGTTATGTTGTAGTTTAAAAATAAATCCATTTGGTGTGTAAATTTATAGTTTTTGATTAAAATCATAGGTACGAAATGTTTTTGGTTTTGTGTTGCCTTATTTTCTTAACTCAAAAGAAAACATGGACAAGTGCTGTAAAATAATTCTAAACAAATTCCCATTTCTGTCCTCAACCAAAAGAATTTCCGTCAACATTCTTCATTTTATCATAAACCCAATAAAAAGCCTCTCTCAAAAATTAATTTGAAAGAAAATTCAAAATACAACTTATTAGACTTGACTTCCGTAAAAAGTAAAAAATACTTTCCTTCGTTCTCATTTTGTCCATTTATTTTTATAGTACACAAGAATCCTTTCCGTGTCCCCGTTTCATTGTGAAAAGTAACCTAAGTTTATGTTGTTTAGTTCAAATGTCTTTTCATTGTGTGAGGGCAACAATGGATCGTCACTTGTTCGTTTAGGATCGAACAGAAGTTTTTCTTGTTGGTCTTAGTTTTCGGGACTTATTGGTTGGTCCTTTAGAAGAGAAAGGGATTAATTTTGTGGTCTTTAGTCTCTAGTTTATTTCATTATGAAACTTTTGAGACTATCGCTTTTTTACGCAGTTCGATTGTTTTTTAGAAGAGTTAGCAATAACTCTAGAAAGCAAACGACCTATTTCTAAATTAGATGGGTCCTTTGAGACGAGTACCATTTCAATTATTGCTTTTGTTTTGTTTTTAAACACTCCTAGTATTTCGTCTTAGTTTATTTAAAATAATGTAGGGCCCTTTTTAATTACTGGACTGAGATACATTTTGAACACCATCCCACCTTAAAACCTCAAAATAAATTTTCAGGATAAGAAAATACTAATGTATACATTTTATATTTTTTAAATACACGCATGGGCTACACAATTAAAAGTTACAAAACAACAAGCCATGACCGCTTTAACATATCAAATTGCTCGATTTACGTGAGACCCAGTGAGCCACAAGTCCCAAGCTAGCCCCTCAAGGGACTCTTAACATAAGGCTAAGCTTTAAGATCATTTCAGTGAACTCATTTCTACAAATGGCCACGCCATCTGGATTCTCTAAGGGCACTAATGAAATCGGTGGGTACAGACCACAGAGTAGTTAGAAAGATAGAGATGTCAGTTTTCTTAGAACGCGAGGAGGTTTTATTACGCTGTAAATTGTCGCAATGCAAGGAAACGTCGTTTCGTACAAGGAAGTAAAGAGCATTTGTTACTACACTCCCTCAAGGCATTTACTCGGGTTTTAGAACTTTATTTATTTATGTGTGTACACACAAAACACTTCATATAGATAGAAAAGGTTTTTAAGTTTATGTCTACGTTTGCTAAATATTCTTTCCTTGATCGTAAGTCAAGTAGTGTCTAAGATTAACTAGGACACGCAATTATGACTTTTAAAACACACGTTATACGATCACATCTTTTTTAAATAAAAAAACTGACTATTTACACTAGGTACTAAATTAAATGATTGACTATACAAATAAATAAAAACAAAAGGACACTCAAGCGTCGCAGTACTCGTCAGCATCGCTGTCACACGAAAACGTCCCAATAAAAAAAAATTACGTGTAAAAGTATTACTTTTAACCAATTTACAAAATAAATATCATTTAACAGTTTAAAAGCCTTTTTGACACCATCGTGACCGTCGATTTAAATTGAACTAGTAATTTTTCAGTCAAAATGTTGTGAAACAGTAGCTAAAGTTGTGAAGTCGAACGATATCAGTTAGTTTCAAAACGAAATAAAGGGAATTATTAACATGATCCGCTAAAAACTTATCGTCGCTTTTTTTAAATAAATGAACCTCTAAATTTTTTTAAGGCTTCTAAAGATGCACACGTTTTTTTTAAATAAACTTTTTTAATTTGCTTCCCTTTTCTCGCAGTTATAGCTTGTACACTTTGAAATAACGCGCCTCACTACAGCATTACCGTGAGCGTAAAATATGGTAGTGGGGTGCGTCATTTCAGAGTACACAAGCTATACTTGGTTATTTTGTATTTTTAGGACCACAAAATGCAAAATAAGAATTAGTTGAAGTTTATAAAAAGAGGCGCAATCATTATAATAGACATAACATAACATAACATCACGCCTTCTTTCCCAGAAGGGTTGGGCAGAGGTGTACTTGTAGAGGTACACCCACATTTCGCCAGTTATGTTTAAGTCCCATGTAATAGGGGGCGAGCCTATTGCCATCAACCGGGCACAAATCCAGACTCCGAGCTGCTACTGAGAAATTTCAGATAGAAAAACCCAATAACACTTTGCCCGACCCGGGAATTGAACCAAGGACCTCATGCTCATTTCTACCTCAGTCACCTCTGGAGCATCGTCGTCGTCGGTGTGGTCCGCATCGGGCACCGCAGTAGGCGGAGCCATGGGAGCGCTTGCGACCACTAGACCAACGAGGATTATAATAGAGTGTTCAATAATATTTTTGGGAAGCTAAATGGGAATTATTTGAGGTTTACTTAAATACATGCCCAAAATAAAAAAAAGGTTTTATCACCTCTACTTTTTTTGAACGCTCTGTGGTACAAACGAAGTTCCTTTAAATTACTAGACATTTATTAGATGACCTTTCTTAGATTAAGGAGGATTATCTCGATTTAAAAAACGAGTTGCCTGAGTTTTGAGCGTCTTTGAATTATTTAGAAAGTTTTAAAGTAATCGCGGAATTAAGAAAAGATTAATCGGTATTATTTAGTACGCTACTTTGGTTTTAGAAACGTTAATAATTAGGTAAACAAAGTGGTCTAATAAATTATAATTTTTGGGAAGGCACATGGAATGGGGCCTTAATACTGTTGAAATGTACTTAATACATATGTAATTTAATTAGTTTTTTTCTGTATGTCATCTTGCAGGTCATCCTAGGAGATGGCTGCTTAACTAGGCTATCCTATGGTGCCTTAGTAAGTCAAGGCCTCCAGCCAAGGTAAAAACTTATTAACTAAGCGACTACACGCTAAGAGCGGTTTTAATGGATGCTATCTAAAAGAACCTCTTCGGTAAAACAAAAAATCGGTGATAAAGGTTTCAGAATGTCAGTACTAGAGAGTTTAGAAATTGTCAAAAATAATACAGGAAATATTACACTGTTGAACGAATTAAATACGAGTATCCCAAGGTCACCTTTGCTGCGATTGTTCGCCCCTTATCGCACTGATAACGGTCGCACTGATAACGGCGACACTATATAAGTGGGTTTCACGGGCGATAAGGCTCAGTCTGTACTCAGCGCTCGGTGTGGCAACACTCCGTGTTCGAGTTCGCAACAAGTCCATCGTCATCCTGAGGATGCCTCGTTGAGAGGTGAAACACGTGTCGATTTCTTTCAGGAGTTTTTTTATGGCTCTTTAGAAATAGCTAAGCGGAACAAATTACTAAATATATCCACGTCTATTGTATTTTATAATGGATTTCCGCAAGGTCACGCCTGAATCAATTAATTACCTCTTCGGTGATAATTTCTAACCAGATACCACAAAAATAGGTACCCAAAAAGACCAAGCTTTACACGATTGCTGAAATAAACACATATTAAACGCCCGGCTATAAAATATGCGTAAAGTTCATGAGATAGTCCGCTCACTGCGGTTACCGGAAGGCGTCGGTACACGTTTCACGGTTGGTCCTTGCTGACTCTAATACTGCACCCAAATTGTTTAACACACTTTATATCAAAATCCTTTGAAATTTTTTTCTGCTTGACAACATAAATAACGCAATAATAGACTCTATTACTATTTTGGTGAACAGTAAAGTATATCCTGTCTATCTATCCTACTATAATTTAAAAAATCCGCTGTTCCGTACATTTATGTTCGAATAATTCATTTTAATGTAGGGAACAGCGGATTTATTTTTCGCGATTTCAGGTTTGGCCCCTTAAAGTTGTTCATAATGATGAGTAAAGTCACGTGTTTAAGTATCGATCACTAATTACCAGTCACCCTTATTATAAAGGCGAAAGTTTTTGAGGATGGATGTTTGTTACTCTTTCACGCAAAAACTACTGAACGCATTTGGATGAAATTTGGCACACTGACAGTTTATAAACTGACTTATTCGGCGCTTCTGGCCTTGAGCGGACACTTGCACAGGATACTTTTTATCTAGGTAGTACGTTCCCTTGGGATAATTTCCGACATCCACGCGGGCGAAGCCGCTGGCAAAAGCTAGTTTATCTATAAAGCGAAGATTATTGTTAATTTGTCAAAATGATAGACGTTGCAATTGTATGTTACACAAACAGGCTTCTGTTCTAACACTGCGGTCTCATCATCGGTCTCAACAAAGCTCACAACAATACTATGACAATCTAAGCACACCCTAACTCAGTTCAAAAACCACATTAATTTTGATCTCGTAACTCCACCCTTTGAGAGTACAGCTCCAGTTTAATCACGATAGGTTAGACTTGGTTTCTGGTCCTTTGTTTAATTCCGCTTTGTAATATATCTTAAAATGTTTTGTTTCAAGCCAACGATACATTTCTAGCGCCTTGTTGGTCTGTTTCTGTACAGCGCGTATCAGAAATGTGTGGTCATATCTAAGGGTGTCGAACCATCAAACTGAACAACTTTCTCAATGGGACCAACATGGAAATCACGAAAACATAATCAGTCATCCCATACATTTGGGTCGAGTAGGTATTGAAGTTTTGTAATGTGGGATAGTTGTTTGGTCATTCGTGAGGTTTTTGTTGAAAATCAGCGCTGTTGACCTTAGGTTCGTCCAAAGTCACGGCATTTCGCTGAGCAATGACCTATTCTTGCACAAATGCGACGCACAGATTAATTGTTTTTGTTATTGTTGTTACAAAAATTGTTATTTTTCCACTCGGCAATCGGCATTTGTTTATGTTTTGATTGTTTATTTTTTTTTGTTTGGTAATACATTACGCAAGCAATTGTAAATTGTCTTTGGTCTCTGGCCCTGACATAAAGCAATGGACAAAATTTGTCAAACTTTCATTAGTTTTAAATACTGAATACGAGACTTTTGGCTAATTTGTAAATGTGTATTTGTTATGTGTTTAGTTTGTGCAGAATACACAATTTTTATTTCTTTCTTTTTCTTTATAATTTGATTGAATGATAATTGATTTTTTCGCGATTACAATGTTGGTCCCTTCGAGAAAGTTCTTCAGTTGGATAGTCTGTACTACATCCTTAAATATGACCGCACATTTGTGATACATGCTGTGTATATTTTGGTCCTTTGGTACTTGTTTTCAAATATTCTGGAAGTGGGAAAAGGAAATGCTATTGTGAACTCATATTTGAGTGATGATATTGGTTCTGATGCGGTTGTATTGTATATTTTTGTTTAGAATGGTACTGGAATTGTATTGGCTGGAATTGTAAAACACTGGGGACTATGCATACATAAGGTTGAAAATGTTCATGTTTCGATATTATTTGATAGTACTTTTTAACATCAATACGTATTATGTTTGGTATAAGATCTTGAAGTCATATTAATAATGATGCTTTCTAGCAGTAATCTGTCGTGTCACTTGTCTCGCTGTTGTGATTTATCTCGAAACGATAGTGACTTAAGAAAGGCCTCCAGTAAAACTGCGTAAGGCTTATAACATATTTACATAGTATAAGCAGAAAACCACGCACAGAATACAATGCTTAAGTGCTAATAAAATTTAAATACTACACATGTATTTGCGTATTTACACAACCCAACTTCGCCGACACCGACGATTAGTAAGTAGATTAAAAATGCAAGAACAACTCAAAAACACTCCAACATTCACCAAAAGGGTACAGGCAATTACCTACGCACTCACACATACACACATGTTAAAATAGGAACCGTAGCGAATCAAAATATCATCCAACACACAGTCAGCAAAAACATTTAACTCGGCGCTTAAACCTCAGAGCCGTTATTTATTCTGGCGTTTTTTTTTTGTCTCTATACTAACAACTAACTTTCGCGTTGCGGACTTTTATGTGGCTTGTACATATTTTTATTCTGCTTTTCAGCATGAAACAGCCAGTTCGGGTTTTTTAAAACTTGATGGCCTAGGTTTTTAAACAGAGTTGCCAGAGTATATTATTCGCATGGTTTGCTGCAGTTCGGTTGTCGCATTTTTTTGTTTTGCGTCTACGTTGGATGGAGACGAAAGGACCAGTTTTATTAACACAGCATTCTGAAATGTACGAAAGCCACACGTCTGTGATAACCAAACCAGTATAAGATGGCTTCTTATTCTATTGAAATTCTATACTGCTCTAGACTAGCTCTAGGTCAAAGTGTGGCGACTGACATGCAGCCCAATGTATCAATGTGAAATTTTAATTGAATATGTACTTTAAAGTTTTTCGTGGGCGCCATCTCAAATCGCCAAAATCCAGTCAGTAAGCATTATCTTCTTCTTGCCCTTGTCACATATTACTTTTTCATCTTCCATTCTCACTTGTCAATCGTCACTCTATCGTTCACCCCCTTTACTTTCATATCAGTCCTCACAGAATCCAGCCATCTTTTCTTTGGCTTTCCTCTCACTATCCATCCATCAACATTTATATTCATCTCTCTTGTATTAACATGCGTTTCATCCCTCCTTATTACATGCCCATTACCAAGACAAACGATTCCCTTTCAACTTTTCTGTCAGTGAGTTAGTAAAAGAAGTGATTAATATTCGGTTTGTACTTTTATCCTTCTCTGTAGGAGAAGATGTATTTGTACTGCAGTCGAGAAATTACAGACTGGTTGTACACAGCTGTTGTAATGCTTGTTAGAGAATATTGGCTTTGTCGATTCGCTATTAGACTCGGTGGTCCTTTGGGGAGTATCCATAGAATTGATAGACGGATTACTGATTGCTTTGCTACATTTGTGTAGGTGGTTTTGTTACCTATTCTTGTGACAATGTGTCTCATGTTATCCTCGAGAGAGTAATAGTTGGTTAGTCAGAAATACCCACGAAAAAACCTGGTATATTTGCCACTTAATTCCATATCTAGGCTTCAGTTTCATTCATCTATTGCACGCTGCGTGTATGGTAAATGTGGGCAAGACACATTGCTTGTTAAGAAAATTAAAAACAACTACATGACCCAAACTCGCAGCCTCTGGCACGCCACTGTACCATCGCATTGACCACGGACCTATCGAGTTTATGTCAGTACACAAACACTTTAACTAAGTTGACGAATTTCCGTTGGCCTAGGACCAGACAATTAATTAATTAAAAAGTCAGATTTTGACCAGTAACATATCACAAGGACCAAAATGCTAAGGTTAAAAAGACCAGAAATCTGCTTACCTTCTCCAGCGCCTGTGACGGTGTGTATGAGCAGCACCACAACACACAGGCACCGTTGGCCCTCCACCGACATTGCTGTCGTGGGTTCCGCACCTAAAACAAACAAATATAACTTATTAGTAAAATATTTGGCGATTGTAATAACATAATTCTATGACTGTATTCCTTGAAGAGATACGTGGAGGTGTACATGTTCGCGGTAATACACAAGTATCTTCTCCGACTCGTGGTAGTAGAAGGAACCGTGGGGTTTTAGACAGTAAGATTTCGACATAACCTGGTTGAACCTGGTGTCAGAGTTTTTATGTCGCCCATGGGCCTCTGACTTAGCTTTACATGTCATTGAGAAATATCTCTCAGGCATGCCGGTTTCCTCACGATGTTTTCCTTTACCGTTTTTGAAACAAGTGGTCATTTAGACGCAGCGACATTTTTTTTTTAAATTATCAATAATTAAAAAAAATTGTAAATAGGCAGCTAATTTGCAATGACTTTACAGTGTTGTGAGTGTGCTAAGTAGTCAATTTTTTACATCACTTTCACAAGTATGGTATAGGTAAGCTTAAAAAGTTATTATTACGTAGACGCACATAGCAAAAATAAATATTGCCAATATTATAAATGTGTTTTTTTTACCTGTAAACCTATTTAGTATTGCATGTCACCGTAAGATTGTGAGAACCGTTAGTTTATAATCTATGGGTATTATTTCCGTTAGATCATAATCTGTCGAAAAATTGTGAACTGGGTTAGGTTAGGTTAGAACTGTGACCAAACGCGCGCGAGCCGAGCGAGCGAAGCGAGCGGTGCCGTGGCAGCGGCCGGCGAGCGCTACTTCCAAGTTGCTCGCAGCCACGCAGGCTATTTAATATTAGCGCAAGGTGCATTACGTCGCAAACAAGTTGGTAACCAGTTCATAATTTGTCAGTTTTTCATGGATACATTATAAACTATCGAAAAATTGCGTTAAATTGTAAATGATTTGTCGCAGTTCACAATTTTTTGACAGTTTATAATCTAACGGAAATAATACCGATGGATTATAAACTAACGAAGTTTATAATTATACGGTGACAGATACACCACATTTCTCCAGTTAAGTTTTAGTCCCATGTAGATCAGAGACTGCCGCGTTTGTATCGTGGTCGCAAGAGCGACTGCTGAGCGTGGGGTTCGATTCCCGGTTCGGGCACTGTTACTGGGTTTTTCCATTAAAAATTTCTTAGTAACAGCCCGGAGTTTGAAAGTTGGTGATGTGATACCCCGTGCTTCGGAAAGCATGTTAAGCCGTTTGCCTTGCGCCTGATATCTCTCCGGTCGTGTCGGATCGCCGCCTCATCGGACTATGTGAGTGAGGGAAGAGAGAGTGCACCGGTGTGTGCGTATATACTTCTGCACTATAATTCAAAAAACTATAAACCAAGTATAGCCAAAATTCGTACATTGGTGCGTGCAAGCAGAAATTTAAACAGGCTTTGTAAACAGTACGATATAGATCCGTTTATAACTAGTGTGTCGTCAGCCAGGAAATGCTTAAGCCGTAACTTTTTCATGTAGTAATAATATTTGTTATGTATGATGGTTGTTATGCAGTGCGAGCAACATAGTAATTATGCTGTAGTATATAGAAAAGCAGACGTCTTTCGGCTGAAATGATAATGATATAGTAACTCGGTGTGAATGTCCTTTTTTTTTCTGTATTTTATAAGTGGATACCTTTTTTTTTTTTTTTTTTTTTTGGGTGGGAAATTTTCAAATAACTTCTCCCGCTCTGGGTGGAGCGGGAGGGCGTGTCAGACTCTTACTGACTAAAACCCACCCGTGTTCCTTCGGTTGCCCTGTTGCCGGGGGCCACGATGTCCGATGTCCCATCGGTTTTCTTCGAACCCCCGGCAGGCATTGGCCCTAACGGACCCCGTCAATTCTGCTGACATCTCTTTGAGGCGCGCGTGGAACACAACGCGCCGTCGACCCGGGCTTGGTCCTTACCGGACAGCGAGCTACCCATTGCTCACCGTCCGCAAGCCCGCGCCTACGGTGGCCGGAAATCGGCTCGCGATTCCCGCCCCGGGCGTCTCCTCCTGCGGCGGTTAGGGGCGTGAGGGCGCGAAATTTGCCTCTCCCTCACGCGTTCCGCCTCCTCCTTCGCGAGCATTACCGCTTCGCAGAAGGAGGCGACGGCCTGCCATTTCCTCTCGCTCCCTACCATGGCCTGAACCAGGGCCGGACGCGAGAGATCACCGCCGCCGATCGCCTCCACGAGGACACGGCGTTGCTCCGCCCAAGCCGGGCAGACCTCCACCGTATGCTCCACCGTGTCCTCAGGCCGATCCACACAATGGTGACACCCGGGTGTTTCCTCCCGCCTTATCCTAAACAGGAACCTCCCGAAGCAGCCGTGTCAGGCGGAAGGTGAGGACGCCGTGGCGTCTCTCAAGCCACTCCTCAAAGAGGGGTCTTATCGCCGCAATTGTGGCGTGCCCAATAAGTGGATACCTGTAATTGGCTTTCAGACTAATGTACTGTTCTTGATCTGTTTGTTTTAGCTGTAGGTCTCCAATGTTATTTAAATAAATAAATAATATCTCCCGCGCCGAAAGCCGGTCTCCGTTGAGGTTGGTCGTCATGGCCGTAATTCGGTTTGGAAGACTATTATTAGATCAAAGACGAGCCTCAACGTTTCATTAGTGCTTCTATTTAAAGGTCTATCGTTAATAAGTACAGTTTCAGTTTAAAATGAGAATACCGTAAGGCTTCTTAGGGTAGTTTTATGAGAAATAAAGAGCCTAACCTTTTGTAAACTAAGTTAGGGTAGGTTTTCACTATAATGAGAGGTTGCGGGATAATGAGTATTTTACACGGAGCGACCCAATTACTGGAACATACAGGTTTTATGTTCAAAATAAATAGAAGATGCTGTGGTCTACCTATAGAAAAAAAACTTTTTTCCAAAAAAACAACCGGCTTCCAAACTACTACGGTACCGTTGTATTTTTTGTAAAAAAATTTTTTTTTTTCACTGTTTAGTGGGATGGTTTGTAATTTATCTAAGTAACTAGCCTTATGTCAACTGATCATCACCTTTTACAAAATATTGCTTGTCCCGATGCAGGGACTTTATTTGTTGAGGAGTTGCAGCTGCACGATATGAATTGTGACGAGCATCAATTGCTTACCGACCATATTAAAGTAGTTGAATCGTGAAATACGTATTATTGAGTAGTTGTGTCCATCTGTGTCCTTCATCATCAGTTCCACTTTACCAAATGGTGCTTACCGAAAGCAAATGCACGAATTACTATAAAAATATCTAAATCGCTATAGGTGTGCCTATAATATTTATAGAGTTCCCTCGATTTCTCCAAGATCCCATCATCAGATCGCAATCAAATGACAATGGGACCAACTTGAAAGTATACCCTTTTAAACTATTTTTTTTTAAATTCAAATAGGTCTAGCCGGCTTCGAGTAATCGTTAAATCTAAATAATAAAATATAAAAAAAAAGATTTCGGTGAACTGAGAACTTCCTCCTTTTTTGAACTTGGTTAGAAATGGGCTGTTTCACATAGTTTTATGGGAACTACATGGAGATACTAAAATCTAATTAGGTACATGGAGCGACTGCCTTTCTGACCACCACAATCTAGTTCCTGGATAACACGATACTCCTTGGTAAAATTGGTTGTCAGACTTTCAGACTACCCGCAACGAACGTAAAATCTACGAATGACAGCCGACTAACGGCTTAACGTGGATTAACAACGGGGCTTATTCTCCAAATAGCCATTTAGCCACGACATCTTTTTAATTCATCACAACGACACAAAACAAAAACACGATGTGACCCATTCTGAATTCGACTCTATACTAAAAGCGCTTTCATGTCGAGTACGCATCCGAAATAAATGGAGTCTCGGCAAAGCGTGAAAGATTAATTATATTAAATGAAACAATCGCTGTAAAATGGAGAGTTATCTTTCCATTTCAGTGTGCTGTTTGGGTAAAAGGTTTTAATTTTATTTGGTTAATTTATTATTTTTTGGGACTGGGATATTGATGGATTATGTCACGGTAATATGTGATTACATTATTGGTTTTTGGGTGAAAATAAGCCATTCAATAATATTGTGGCGGCATCTACACACACACACACACATCTACATGCAAACTACGCATCAAAGACCTGACGTCGCTCAAAATCCTGACGTCACACAAATCCTGCAACGCACAATTACAGTTTACCGCGCGAACAGCATAATTATATAGTATAACTTCCTCGATATCGTTGGGCAGTAGCCCGCCAAACACGACACTCGTCTGGTCGGAGGATCTTCCCTTTTCTGTAGAGGATGAGTGAACTTTACACCCTGTTCCGCATACCTCTAAAATATACTTTGAGATGAAAAAAGTCTATTGTAGGTACTGCTAAAGGAGTATATAAGAATCTTGGCAGGTGGTGTTCTGTAGTTTCTGCCTATCCCCATAGGGAAAAGCGTGAGTTTATGTATGTATGTACTATCGAAGAAACGCATATTTGTACACTGTGGTTCCTTGTTTACTACGGAACCCTAAAAAGAATGAAAATGTTCCAGTATGAAACTATTATTCATTGAATTCTCTAAATTAAAAACTCCCTGTATGACTTCGACATCGAAACTCTTATAAAAAGCTTATACATCAAAAATGCCTAGCTTTTTCCGAACTATGTTGGGGTCGGCTTCCAGTCTAACCGGATACACTTGAATACCAATATTTCACATGGAGCGACTGCCTATCTGACCTCCACAACTCAATAACTACGTAATACGATACCCTTTGTTAAAACTGGCTGTCAGACTTTCGGGCTTCTGACGACCCGTAACGACTGTCAAAGATCCACGAATGACAGCCGGGACCAGCGGCTTAACGTGCTTTCTGAGGCACGGAGGAGTCTCGGTATGTAGAAATGGTCACCTATCCACTGACCAACCCCAGCAAGCGTAGCTTAACCTGATGGATCGCCCCGTACGGCTGTTAGTACTTAGCCACGAGCTCCTCCGATAAAAAGCTTATACATAAAAACACAATAACACTTACACAAGTATAACCAATATTAATACACCTGTTCACTTAGAAAAGGACCAAAAACCTAAAGGTTATATCCCCAGCGGGACTCTTACCCAGCATGACGAGTAGATCGGTATCACTCTCAGAAACACGCGTTAAATTTTATTACCAGCGTGTTTTTGTCACGTTGGGAGATCGCACGGAAAATATGTGTTTTGTTGTAGCGAAATAAAATAGTTTCCTTATTTCTGTGGCGTTGAAACTACTGCCTATTGAAATAGGGTACATTATTAATTGTTATTTTAATTAGATGGGCTTGGTTTTGACTATTATCTTACCTGGTTATAAGCGATGCGGTGATTCGGGTTTGACCATTATCTCACTTGATTTTATCTGATTCAAATTAATTTGACTTCGAGAAGAAGAAGTAGGGATTATGTTGTTGACGATGGTGCACGATAGGTTGCATTCTTATGTTCTAATTCAAAATCAAAGTACATTACTTTATACTAGCTGCCTGCCCCGGCTTCACACGGATAGCACTAAGTACTTATTTCTTTACGAAAATCTTACCTACAACTATCATAACAGGTCTGCGATCCAATGCGATAGCCTTACATGCTAAATCCTAAATCTACATCCAATAAAATTACATACTATATCCTAAATCTTAACCTACATTTAAATAACATAATTATACATAATGTAACTTTTGCGAACTCACTCAAGTTACACCACAATACATCAACCCTCTCGTGAACCTCATTCACCACTCGCATGGCTCTAGTGAGAGGAGTTCTATCTATGGCGCATCTACCTACCTACCTACCCTACCTACCTACATACCTACCTAAAACTATGTCCTGAGAATAACGAACACAACAAAAAAAGAATTGGCGAAATCGGTCCGGCCGTTCACGCGTGATGCCATGACCAAGGCAGATAGTGATTCATTTTTATATAGATCGATAATTATAGATTATAAACCTACATGGGCTGCCTTGTAAAATGTATTTACAAGGCAGATGTGAAGGGAAAGGCCGGGCGGGGACGCCCTAGGAGGACATATACCTTATTGGTGATGTTCTTCAGAAAGGCCAGGTGCGTAGTACTCGCAACCGGCGTGCGAGTATGACCAGATGTATGAACGTAAACGAGGCAAAAGGAGTATCTAAGGATCATGGCAGTTGACATGCCTACCCCCATGGGAAGAAGGTGTGAGTTTATGTATGTTATGTAAGTTTGAGTTTATGTATGTATGTTTATTTGAACTTTTAGTTTTCTGCGACTTAGATTTTGAACTTTAATTAATAGCTATGTATCTAATAATAATTTGTTGTGCCCTGACAGGGTCTACAACGGCTCTTAGCTTTAAACCTTTTGTGGAACGCAAATAAATGAATATGAATAAACCTACATGAGTTTCTGACGGTTCATAACTATGAACTGTCAGAATCTAGGTGCACGGTACCAATTGGTCGTTTCCGATGAAGTAGACAAATTCAAAGTCTGGAAGCACACGTAATCTGTTCGATGTATTGATTTTCAATTTGTCTGTCTGTGATGTCACATCGGTGAAGGAAAACAAAGTGAGGAAACGTGGACTTATAGTTGATCAAAGTCATAAATCGGCAACCTGTCTTGAGCAAGTGTGATCAATATTCGTGCCTTTTCCGTATGAAAAGAGGCCTTTGCCCTGCAGTGGGACAAAATTATTAGTCTCTTTTATTTTATTTTATAGCCGACTTCAAAAAAAGGAGGAACTTATGTATTCGACGAGAATTTCTTACTTTATCACTATACACCACACTAAATTTCACACAAAACTCACTTCCCTTGTCTAACAAAAGACGCAATTACGCATTCATAAGTACAAGTGTTCCTAACTCACCCCTCAAGTTTCACCCCCAAACACGATCTATAATGAAGAAGCTCAACTAACAGATTACTAATTAACGTACAACGGTACAAGGTACGTAATTGACAGGTGAAGCCTGTTATGAACGCGCCTGGAAGTTGTCTGTCTTAACGTAATGTTTTAGTAATGGGGGGGTGAATTAGAGGGTTGTAAGGGGGTGTGTTGTAGTTTCGTTTTTGACGTAATTATAGACTTAGGTGAGGTTATCCCGTGTGTTACTTGGAATGATAGATTGCAGTAGCGTGGGGGGGGGGTAATGACGGTGAGATTATCGCAGTGGGTGAGTGTGTATAAGTGATTATCTTCTATGCCTTAAACTCAGTGCTGCCAAATGAGATTTTTACTCTCGCTCGAATAAATATATTTGTATGGAGCAACCCATATCAACACTATTTATTCGAGAGTTGTTCCGGGTTAGGAGCTCGTGGCTAAGTACTGATAGCTGCACGGGTCGATCCACCAGGTTAAGCTACGCTTGCCAGGGTTGGTCCGTGGATGGGTGGCCATTTCTACATACCTAGACTTCTCCGTGCCTCGGAAAGCACGTTAAGCCGTTGGTCCCGGCTGTCATTCTTGGATCTTTGGTAGTTGTTACGCGTCGTCAGCAGCCCGAAAGTGTGACAACCAGTCTTCCCAAGGGGTATCGTATTACCTAGTTACTGGGTTGTGGAGGTCAGATAGGCAGTCGCTCCATGTAAAAAACTGGTATTCAGCTGTATCCGGTTAGACTGGAAGCCGACCCTAACATAGTTGGGAAAAGGCTAGGCAGATTGTTCCGGGTTAGAATGTTTGAATATGACATATTCAAACATTCTAACCCGGAACAATCTGCCTAGCCTTTTTTTTTTTTTTTTTTGCGAATTTGATTTGAATTTGACAAATATCACATTGTGATATTTGTCAAATTCAAATCAAATTCGCAAAACACATATTCGAATTTGTTTTAGAAAACAGACTTTTTGTGGTTAAAGAGACACAATTAAAATGTCTGGCTGAAGGACCAATTTTTAACCTGATGCGGAACTTAACATTCAATCGTAAAACTATCAGAAACACAAAAAAAAAACTAGTGGCACTCCAGGAATGCCGACAGAAGTGAAAATTTTAACAATATTGCCTTGGTGGAAGAAAAATATTTGTATAGAACATTGATCTTATCTAAATAAAGAGAACAATCACGTTTACAAAAAAAAAATACTTCCAAAACCTTTAAAGTGAAAATACTTGCATAGAATATTGATCCGTAACTTAATATAAATAAAGAGCACGATCGCTTTTACAAAAATGAGGTGTCTGTAACGGTGTCGCGAGTTCAATTGTTTTTTCCCATCTCAAAAATGCCCAACGCGCCTAAAGAAGTTTTCACTTCCAAAAACAAGGAAAATCCTTAGCATAATCAGTCTTTAATATTCCCACTGCTGGTCTCCTCTCTCCGAAAGGGAGTGGTTAGAATCTATCAGAATTAATTTTTCCTAATCAAAACCTTGACTTAAGATTCCTCCTCTTAAGATCAACACTACAAACCGTCACTATTAATTAAAATTCATTAATTCAATGCTTTATTTATTCAGGCTGGGAGCACAATAGGACAGGCGTACCCCAGTACCCCACTAACTGAGTCTTGACAGCCATTGTGGTAGAATCAAATTTTAGACGTAAGAAACTATTTGTTTTAGACAATTAATTATCGAGGATACTATAATTGTTCTTAGATTAATACGGATTGAAGGAACAGAAGGTTTATTTTGAGAGTAATCTTAAAATAGATGAGTGAACTAAAAGTAGGCAGAGAGAAGATATTAAGGTTGAACTAGTCGCGGGCTCGGAACTCATTGGTGGGCTTGGTCAAAGAGCACGCTATCTCACCTGGCATCGTGTCCGACAGAGATAGTATCAGTGATGAGCAGTTAAACGCTGGTCTACATGCACAAACTCTAGTTCGCACGCACACAAACACCGTTCAGAACGATTTTAGTAAAACGAGCGCGTAAAAAATTACGAAAAGTCCTTTGGAAGGTGGAGTTTTATGAAAAAACTACTGCATAAATGAAATACAAAAATTTATTATAATATTCGACAATTGAGCTTTGTCGGAACGAGCTTTGTTTTGGAGATTTTACACTTCTTTTATTACTTATTTACTCCCAAAGTTGCGTTAAAATTAGCAGGAAAAACGAATCTTTGTTGGCTCATAACTTTTTAATTGCTTTTTTTACTATTCTGCTTCTGTACAGACAAAACTAATATTAAAACAAAACGATTTCATGTTTTACTTTGGATGGACAATGTGTAACAGTGGAGTTAAACCCCCCGAAATTTGTATGGAAAAGTATCGGCTAGTTGCGCCTTAAGTATATGTTAATTTATTACGTTTATAATTTTAATATTTTAGTTTAAGACTTCGCATTTACATATTTTCTGTTCTTGTTCTCACACACTATTGTCTACATTTCCTTCTCATTTCTCCTTTCGCAGGTCTAAATCAATCTGCCTAGCCTTTTCCCAACTATGTTGGGGTCGGCTTCCAGTCTAACTGGATGCAGCTGAATACCAGTATTTTACATGGAGCGACTGCCTATCTGACCTCTATAATCCAGTAACTGGGTAATACAATACCCCTTGGTAAGACTGGTTGTCAGACTTTTGGGCTTTCTAACTACCCGTAACGACTGTCAAAGATCTACAAATGACCGCCGGGATCAACGGCTTAACGTGCTTTCCGAGGCGCGGAGGAGTCTCGGTATGTAAAGATGGTCACACATCCATGGACTAACCCCAGCAAGCGTAGCTTAACCTAATGGATTGATCCGTACGGCTGTTATTACTTAGCCACAAGCTCCTTTCGCAGGTCTGCTGGAAGAAATTTCTTAAGAAATAAGCAGTACCTTTGTACTCTCAATTATAATTAAGTCGTTTCTCTATGTATATATATATATTTAGGAGACGGGTATGTGACTCTCATTATTATCAGCAATATTTTAACAACTGTGCACGTAGTGTTGGTTAATGCGCAATAGAAAAACAGTTTGCAGTTCAGATCACATTATAATTTACTATCAAATGAATCACACTAGCTAAATTATACACACACTGGGTGCGACGGCGTTTATTAAAATCACCAATTATCAAAATGATCACAAATTACAACTAACACAATAACTGAGTACCACGAATCGAGAACAGTTCCGCAACGTCTTGACTCCAATGCGACCAGAGGCTGAATCCTCTCCTCTCCCTGGCCTTAAAACATCACGACTGTAGAAGCGCGCTTTCTGGGTAGATCACGTCCTGTCGCCAGCGGCGTGCTTGCGATTCGTTTCGTATCCGTACTAATGACCGGATCCGACATATATTTTACTGTGTGTACATAAATAAATAATATTTCATCATCATTCTTCCATCGCCCTTCTCCCAATTTATCAGGTCAGCATGACTTCTCCCTATTTATCAGGTCAGCATGACTTCTCTTCGACCTCTTATTAGTATTACTTGTAATTGTTTTAGGAATATCGTATAGGTACCTACTTTTGTGTTGTATAGTAATCTTATTCCAGGTGCATCGTCTTCACATATAATTAATGTATACAAAATATTGTAAAACATTTTAAAAGAGTAACGGTGGAGTTTCTTGCCCATTCTTCTCCGTACAAAAACTACCTTTTGGAAGGGGCGACTAGAATCAATTCTATTTTTTGTAAATTTTGACGTTCAAAAGTGCCTTTTTGTGCCTAATTGAAATAAATTATTTGACTTTGACTTCTACCATACATTTCTCTTTGCACACATCTCATCTTACACATAATCTATAATCGCTTCTTTGGTCGTCCCCACTCTTATAACCATCCACATTCAACCTCAGAACTTTCCACAAGACATACCTACTCGTATCAACACTAGCGACCGTTCCAGCTTCACAAGGTTTTCACGACTTAACAAAATATCAAAATTTCTCTAATAAATGTAAGTTGAATAATATGGTATTATACAATTAAACCTTCCGGAATAAATTCTCCAAATGATCGTGAAAACCGCATCAAAGCCCGTTGCGTAGCTATAAAACAAATAGAGATATATATATACCAATTCTGATGACTACGAATTCGCAGCTAGCAGCTACGAGATAGTAGCAAGCAGCTACGCCCGCTACGAGTGCGTAGCAAATAGGAAATTGGTTACGTCGATCGACTGTGAATCAGTCTACATTTTAAATTTTGTTTGACGATAAACTTTTTTTGTAGTCTCGAAAATGTTCGATTAACTGCAGTTTCAGTATTGATATTTGTTTTACACAATTTGATTGTGGAAACTTCTGCAATTAAGTAAAATGAAAGTTTTTTTTATTTGGTTTTTTTTTTTTTGCACAAAAAATACAACATTAAAACTAAAAAAAATATAAAAACAATAGCAATTTCAGAAAAGAATAATTTAACAAAAAAATTGTGTAAACAAAACAGAAGACCTTATCTCAGCATGATGTTACGATATTCGAAAAAAAAAAAAAAACATATTCCGCAGCGCTGGTATTCTGATAGGGCCCACTGTGATACCACGGACACAAAATAAATCCCAATAAAAATATAAAAATAGATACATTCATGGAAAACCGTATTTCTTTTGATATTAATTATGTAGAAGATCACAAATGTTTACCAAAAATGCCCCCTTGTCACATTCAGCGTCAGGCACTAGTCGTCTGGCATTTATGAACTGGGCCTATTTGTCGCAGCCGTGAGGCACACAATACTGTTTTAAGCTTTCTCTGTTTTTGTTTTGTTTTTAGGGTTCCGTACCCAACGGGTAAAAACGGGACCCTATTACTAAGACTTCGCTGTTTGTCCGTCCGTCTGTCTGTCAACAGGCTGTATCTCAAGAACCGCGATAGCTAGACGCGATTTTCTTGCCCTTTTTTGCTCGATATCAATAATTGCAACAGGTAGGCACTTGAAATATACACAAAATATTTAGTTTTATATTAACTTTAAAATAAATAATTAAAATAAATATTTAAGGGGGACTCCCATACAACAAACTTGATTTAAAAAAAAACTGCTGTAGTTTATATAACGAAATTAAAAGGAAAACTATCACAGCTAAGTAGGCTCTACGAGTTAACGAGTAATAATCGACCAACTTAACTTTGCAGTTGCAAAAACATGTTTTCCCATACATTCCGTATGGGAGAACATATTTTTCAACTACAAAGTTAAGTTTGTTTTTGGGATAAATTCATCCCAACTACGGAACCCTTCATTGTGCGCGAGTCCGACTCGAACTTGGCCGGTTTTTTGTTTTTGAAAACTGTGTGCCTTAACCTGAGTCAAATAAATTTATTTTCTTTCTTATTTTTTATTTATTTTCTTTCAAACACCAAAATATTCCTGTAGAACTCTAGTCACATTACGGAGGAATTATACTTATATTCTCGACCACAAATTGAAGTTATTTCATAGCCTCAAGACGCTCAATCCCTTAAGTGTATTCTAAACACGTAATGTGCTTACAACTAATGTTTGTACGTCAATATTGTGTATGATGATATAAACCTATTAACATGCTTCTATCTATAATTAAGCCTTCCAAGAGTGGGCAATAATAATTGGTAATTAATGTTCATAGTGTTGTCTGTAAGTGGGTATTATTGTAAGTGATATTTCTATTAACAGGTTAATAATGATGCTTTACGATCCTATATTAAAAATTCAGTTGGGCTTGGCAGCGTTTGGGAAGCTTCATTGAGTCTTCACATCGCGTATTCCACAGAGCCTAAAGAAGTCTTCAATCAGTGCGTCCTGCCTGTTATGACTTACGCAGCCGAAACGTGGACACTCACGGTGGGGCTGGTTCAAAAATTCTAAGTCGCTCAGCGCTATGGAACAAGCTATGGTTGGAGTCTCTCTAAGGGATCAAATTAATTCGGAATGAGGTGATTCGCCAGAGAACCAAAGTTATCGACATAAAACTAGAACTATAAAACTGAAGTGGTAATGGACCGGCCATATTAGCCATAGAACCGATGACCGTTGGGTTAGACGTGCTCTTGAGTGGAGACCGCGAATTGGCAAACGTAACGTAGAACGCCCTCAGGCTAGATGGGAGCGACGATCTTCGCAAGGTGGATGTAAGCGGCTGGATCAGAGTTGCCGAAAATCCAGCTAAATGACGTGCAATTAAAGAGTCCTATGTCCGTCAGTGAACTGCTGTATTTGTTAGTATTTTGTAATTTGGTATTGGCTAATTAGTATTTTGAGAGATTATATTTAACAAACATGCTAACAACTTTACCTCTTTAAAAACAACACGTAATTTTAATTTAATTAACATTATCCAATAAAACACAAAGTACAAATTATTGTACACCAAAATCATGGCACAAGATCGACTTCAGTAAGGTTTACTAAAACCTTTCGAGGGTTGAATTAAACCTCTGTGGGTTTTAACGCTTTGTTACAAAAAGAAGCGATGAGCATGCAGTACGAAGGCTTTAGAGATAATAAATAATCAGTTGAGTTTCCCTACGTGATCGAATCAGGAATGAAGAGATTCGCAAGAGAACCAAGGTAACCGACATAGCCCGAAGAATTGCCAAACTTAAGTAGCAATGGGCAGGACACATTGCTCGCAGAACGGATGGCCAATGGGGTTGAAAAGTTCTGGAGTGGCGACCACGTACCGGAAAACGTAGCGTTGGAAGGCCTCCCACAAGATGAACCGATGACCTAGTGAAGGCCGCAGGAATCCGCTGGATGCTGAAAGCACAGAATCGGTCGAAGTAGCAGTGCTTGGGGGAGGCCTATGTCCAGCAGTGGACGTCTTTCGGCTGAAATGACGATGATGATCTTATTAAAAGATTGTAAGGTAAGTAATATCATAAAGTATTTGTTAGGATGGTCGTTTTAAACCGACTTCAAAAAGGTGGAGGTTTTCAATTAGAAAGCATTAATTTTTACCTTATAAAAGCACCGCCGACGAAATAGCTAGCTGTCGACGAATTTCTCACTCAAAAACGAACAAAAGATTGTTAGTCCCGTGTAAGTAAAAGATTAATAAAACTACTAATACTTGATCACTGACTGTTCACATCGCCGCCAGCGAGTTCTCGCTCAGCGACACTTGCTTTGCGGGCAAAACACTCGCTGAGGGGTACGCTTGGTAAATACGCATATAATCAGCCTGTAATGTTCCCACTGCTGGGATACAGGCCTCCTCTCTATGAGAGGGAGCGGGCCGTAATCCACCACGCGAGTCCAGCGCGAGTTGATAGATGTGACATGTCTGTGTTTTTGGTTCTAGGACATGCCGGTTTATTTATTTATTTAAACTTCTCGCACACAATAAGGTACGAAGGCGGACTTAATGCCTAAGGTAGCGATGTGACGAGTCGGAATTTTTTGGACTCGAGTTACTCGAGTTGATATCGCTACTGACTCGAGTCGCCACTCGAGTTGACTCGACTCGGTGCCTGTAGAGAGCGTATATACAGATGTGCGAGTCGACTCGTAATGAGTCGCTCGAGTCAGACGATTTGCAACTCGAGTTGACTCGACTCGGTGCCTGTAGAGAGCGTAAACAGATGTGCGAGTCGACTCGTAATGACGTAATGTATTGTATTGTAGTGTAGAGCTCGAGTCAGACGATTCGCAACTCGAGTTGACTTGTTGTTTTTCTTTTTTATAAAATTTTATCGAGTTTTTTTTTATCAAATCGAGTAGAGCGAGATGTGAATCATGCAATGCAATAGGCATCATCACGGCGCGGCGTGCGGCGGGTGAGCGTTCGGGTTGCGCGGGCTCGGATCGATCGACCGAGTTGACTCGAGTTAGTAAAAACTGAACTCGAGTTGACTCGTTTGCGATTTGGCTCGAGTTACTCGAGTTAAATAACTCGACTCGCCCATCACTAGCCTAAGGCATTCTCTACCAGTCACCCAAGGGTGGTGAAGTGATTAGATGGCAGGTGCTCTGATTGGGATGAGATAATAATAATAAAAAAATGTTCTCTCGAGGCTCTCGTTAGGCGGTTGGATCAAGGGCCTGATTCAGAAGGCAGTACTCCTCGATACGGCTCGCATTGTGAGAAGGTTCCTGTCTCTGCAGCCCTAACCACCGGTAGCTTGGACCCTGCTCCCGACACCGGTGGAACTCTATTTTTTTATATTTTTAAATGTTTTTTTATCCTTTTTATTTTAAGAAATATTTAAAAATGTGAATGAATGGGAATTAAAATGAATAAACGAAATAAAAAAATGCTAAAAAGATAAAAAAATGCATCATAAATAAAATAGGTACCTACTAAAGTAGATAAATACATATATACTATAATATTTAAATACATAATATTTATGTAGATATTTAGGATACAAATTAAAAGGAAAAGAGGTAATTGAGATGACTCTACGCCATTTGTTTTGAAAATAACTCTGCAATATCCGCTTAAATGCATATCGTATTGGCCGTCCTGATATCAAGAAGAAGCGCATTCCAGAGAAGAATGGACTGAATATGAAAGGAAGAACGAACAAAGTCAGAAGTATGAGAAGTACAGAGAAGAAGAAGATTGTTGGAAGAACGCAGATTCTTAGCCTCCTCGTTACCTCTCGTCTTTTTTTTCACCGTTTTGAGAGCAGTGGTGATGAAAATACGTATGATGGTGCAAATACGCATTCCACCGAGTAATCGCTCTTTGCACACTTCCCGTTAATCGCCGGTAGTGGGACAGGTGCCTTATATAGTGTAAGATAATACATAAAATGTTTTGAAGAGGTGATTCTGCCTTGAAATTCGTTTTAATAAAAACACGTTTCTATGGTTACTGGAAATTTCCCGCTCATTGGGGAGTTATGTGGAAAATTTCAGACTCATACATACATAAATGTAATGAAATTGACTAAGTATTTTTCTTTCCAGAAAGATGAAATGAAACAAATAGACAGCCTAATTAACTAGGCAAAAGTCAAAGGTTGTAAATTTCATATTAAAATGCTCAAACATTCTTGTTCATTAAAATAACTATCTTGTTTTATTTTTTATATCTTCATCTCTTACATTTCCATTTTTAGATTACGAAGAGGTACTTATTTATGTTTGTTTTTTTACCATCCAACTTTTTGCGTTAATTAATTAGGTTCTCTTGTGAAACTTACTGAACCCATTGTATCATATACGTGATTGCAAAGCGGCAGCATTTGACCATTAATGGTAGGCCAGCCAACATACCGTGGAAAAATAACTATTAACTCTATCGACATTTTGAAAGTCGAACCTGACTATCCGTCAGAGCGAAACGTCAGTTAGCAGCAAGGTACATACGTCACGCGTTCACGTGTTTGACGTATCAGGAAAATTGGACCATAAGACAAATAAGTTCAGAAGGCTGGCTTCGTACAATGAACGAAAACAGGCGCACGCACACATAGGGCGATGTCAAACAAATGCCAGTCGCGAGTGCGTTTGCACTTACTGTATGTAAAGCGTGTCTATGTGTGTGTGCGTTTTCGCTCGTTTAAAGGTCACAACACACATATCAACTTGGAAAGGGATCATCACCGTATTGCCTTTCGCCTTGCCATCAAATAAGCGTCAACCTAACTTAAGCACGTAACCAAAGCGGATCAGCAACTCCAATATGTCGACTCGGCAAGGCGCAGCCACGCTTACGGCTCGCCGTAAGCGCCCGCGGCAATAGTATGCTGCAGGCAGGCCATGGAAGAGATGAGAGGGGCAAGGGTGGACGACAAGCCGCAAGCGCGGAAACTACAAGTTGACCAGCACTGCACCGCAGTTCGTGAGCTTATCCCGAGGCGAGGCGATTATGTTACGGCTCCGATTAGTGTGAGTTGCAGTAGGGAGTTTCATACAAAGAATCTGAATGGCTCGATTTGATACGGTGACGATCCCTTTCAAAGTTGATATGGGTGCTTTATCCTTTATGGAGCCGACCTTCAGTACCTATCTATTTTGCGGTAGGATGCTGCTAGCTTCACCCCATTTTAGTGAAGTAGGTTGTCGAATATGGCACTAACGTACGTCAGTATGACGTTTGATATTCGAATGCGATTTTATAATGGACAGTGACATAAACTGATATTTTAAATGGCTCGAACGGTAGCACGCAACTTTTTTTTTTTGGTGGGAATACTGTATAAGAAATTAATATTTCTTCAGAATCGCTCAAGTATTTTTGAAGCAGAGGTATGTAATGTAGAGGTTTCAACCTTCAACCCTTCTGGACCCGGAAGCATGCTGGTCTAGCTCCATAGGACAATTTTGAGAAAATCAAACTGGTTGCTAATTTAATTGTTTAATTACATATTATAACATTTGTTTTTTTTTACATTCTGTGATTACTTGAACTCACACACTGACTAATTAGTATCACTTGTAATTTTTTTAGGAATATCGTATTGGTACCTACATTTACAATGCTTGTAAATATGTGAACACCATGTATCCATTACATAATTATTTTTTCTGTCATTGCTTTTTAGGGTTCCGTACCTCAAAAGGAAAAAACGGAACCCTTATAGGATCACTCGTGTGTCTGTCTGTCTGTCTGTCTGTCTGTCTGTCTGTCTGTCTGTCTGTCTGTCCGTCTGTCACAGCCAATTTACTCCGAATCTAAAGGACCGATTAAGTTGAAATTTGGTACACATATGTATTTCTGTGACCCAAACACGAATGTGTAACGTAAATAATTTAATTTTGAATATAGGTGTCACTTTTGGGGCGCAAACAAGAAAATTAAAAAAAAAAGTTTTGCTAAAAGTACCGTGTGACATATCAAATGAAAGGGCTTGTTGCGAGGATCTTAAATATATTTTTTATATAATTTTAAAATAAATACTTTTAAAGATATTTAATAAATTCAATGAAAATTGACCATTCCCCCCCCCTTATCTCCGAAACTACTGGACCAAAAATTTTGAAAAAAATACATAGTATGGTTCTTTACTCATAGATTACAGGAAAACCTATAAGAAGTCTATGGTCTTAAAATAACATGGTAAATCTCTCAATATTGTGCGTAAAAACTTACATTTCGTCGCTCGGCATCCAAAAGGCCCATCACTCTAGCTACTATAATATCAAAATATCAAAAGTGTTTGACCGTCTGCTTAATACACAAATAAATAAAACTGTAAATGTTCATGACAACCAATTCAGGTTTCGGCGTGGTTTGACAACAGAAAGTGCAGTGTTGTGCCTTAAGCATACTATCACATACTTACTATACACAGCGTGGGATGCCGATTTATGCTAGGTTCATCGATTTATTCAAGGTTTCTGATCTGGTTGCTTATGACGTATTGTGGAGAAAGATGGAGAAGGATAGGTTGCCAACGGAGCAAACATCTTTAAATAGTGGTATGGTAACCAGATCAATAGGTTGGAATGCGGGGTGAGGCAGGATTGGCGAGCTCAGCAGCACCAGAGTGGGTTGCTATATAGATGGTATTTGTGTAAATAATATTAGCTATGCAGATGATATGGTGCTTCTGAGCGCGTCAATCTGTGGTCTCAGAAAGTAATTGGTCGCCAAATGTGAGCAGTACGCCAAAACACATGGTTTGATGTATAACTCCAATAGGTCGGAGATCATGGTCTTTGAGGCTGGGGGTAGACCGGGTTATGTACCACCTGTATTACTCAATGGGACTCCACTACAAAGAGTATTTACGTTTAAATATCTTGGTCATATATTGACCCCTGACCTCAATGACGGACTCGATATTGAGTGGGAGCGAAGGGCGTTGTCGGTAAGGGCAAACATGCTGGCTCGCAGGTTTGCACGCTGCTCACTTAAAAAGCCAAAATTACTCTGTTTCGAGCTTATTGTACAACGTTTTACACGTGCAGCCTGTGGGCTAGATATACCCAAAGGTCATGCAACGCCCTTCGAGTCCAATACAACAACGCTTTCAGGGTATTGGTGGGGCTGCCCCGTTTTTGTAGCGCATCGGGAATATTCGCGGACGCACATATTAATTGCTTTTACGTAACGATGCGAATGAGATGTGCATCCCTGGTACGCAGAGTACGGGCCAGTTCCAACAATATCGCTAGCAGTCTGGATTGCATGTACATCAATCACTGCAGTGCCATCTCCCATGGGGTAAAATAAATTTAAACTAGATTACGTGGGGCACTCAGAAAGTTTTGTGATACTAGAAAAAAATATACTACAGGTTATATTTTTTTTTATTATATCTTTTGAAAGAACTCTCCATTGGCGTCTATACACAGTTTTATACGTCTAAACAAATTTTCATAACACATTTTCCAGTCCGCATCAGACACCTCTCCAATCTCCTTGTCAAATGCACCCAGTGCATCTTCAGGTGATGAAAACTGTTTTCCTTTGAGTTGATTTTTTATTTTGGGGAACAAGAAAAAGTCACACGGAGCCAAATCGGGACGGTAAGGAGGATGACCTATAAATTTGACCGGTGTGCTGTCCAGAAAGTCCCTTGTTTTGAGCGCCGAGTGAGCCAGCGTGTTGTCGTGGTGAAGCAGTAGCCCACGGAGGCCAGTGTTCGGTCGCTTGCTGCTTGCAGTAGTAAAAACTTCTGGCAAACATTTGGTAACATACCATTCAGCATTGATGCTTCTTTGATCTCGTCAGGGTACTGACACCAGATAACCTGGTAGAAAAAAAAAAAAACTTGCGGTCAACATTTTGCCTGCACTTCTGGCTCACTTCACTTTGGTAGGCGTTGGTTCATTTTGGTTCAACAGCCACACGGTCGACTGACGCTTCATTTCTGGATCATATTGAAAAATCCAAGATTCATCACCCGTAATGATATCTTAAACGCGCCGAGACGAGCCTGCTACCAATTTTGCTATCATGTCTCGGCACCATTCTACCCGAACCTCCTTCTGACCCTGCGTTAGATTTTACGGTACCAGCGTGAAACTATTTTTCATAACCGAAGATGCCTGTGTAGAATTTCATGCAGTGTGCACACTTCCCGATCCAATCGGCAGTATACATCTATTTATCTTGACATTTTAAACTTTGCTTTTTTTGTGTTTTTTCAAAGCTAATTATGTTTTTTTTTTATTGGATGCTGTAGAATGGTAGTAGACCATGGTCTGAACAACGTTTGTTCTAGCAAAACTGTGATTCAAATTTCACGGTGTATGCTGAACCTCTTCATATGTAATTCGCCTATTCTCTTGAATTACATTTTTCACAGCCAGCACTTTTTGTTATGTAACAACCGTCATAGGGCGGCCACTTCTTTCTTTGTCTGCCAAAATTACTAGACCACCCATAAATTCGTTGAACCAGCGAAAAACAGTCGCTTTAGAAGGGCTTTTTTCTATGAACACCATTCGAAGTCTTTCAAGCGATTCTTCTGGTTTTAGTCGACATTTGAAATCGTACAAAATCATCGCGCGAAAATGTTCTCGTTATAAATCCAGTTTTCAGTAAGACAGAGTATTTTGATTTTGCTCGTAAAAAAATGTGGAGGGAATTTCGAATTTGGAATGTTATGTTTTTTTGTAATGAGTAGTCATCGTTTTAATTGACATCAAAACCAGCCAATATTCTACAAGTAGACAAAAACTGTTAGTCGCAAAACTTTCTAAGTGACCTCGTAAAATAAGTTAACATAGTTCATAAGTTTACTAACACAATGAGTCCTTGTTACTTGAATAAAGAAAAATATCTGGATGATATTTTTTTTTGAACGACGTTTTCTAAAAATGAAAAAAAAATCAAAAACCAAATCAAATCAAACTTTATTTGTGAACATAGGGGTACAGAAAGGTCTTAAAAATATACATTTTAGCGTGATCTCACCTAGCTAGATCGATTTATCGCTCCTGAAACCCCCCTGCATACTAAATTTAATAAAAATTCTTGGAGCCGTTTCCGAGATTCAGATTATATATACATAGGTATATACAAGAATTGCTGGTTTAAAGGTATTATTATTATATTAATACCGCGAATGTGATTTTTTTTACGAAAATCTGATTTTTGTTTTATGTCATTCTACACGTTCAAATAAGTGACACTGCAATTAAATTTTTTTTTAATGTCACATTCGCGGTTTTGGATGCCGAGCGACGATTTGCAGTTGGAATGTATGGGAGAACATGTTTTTCAACTACAATGTTAAGTTTGTTATTGGGATAAATAAATTCATCTCAACTACGGAACCCTTCATTGTGCGTAGTCCGACACGCACTTGGCCGGTTTTTTTTAATTATTTTTACCTATTGTGGTATAGTAATCTTATTCCAGGTGCATCGTTTTCACATATAATTATATAATTAATGTATACAAAATATTGTAAAACATTTTAAAAGAGTAACGGTGGAGTTTCTTGCCCATTCTTCTCCATACGAAAACTACCTTTTGGAAGGGGCGACTAGAATCAATTCTATTTTTGTTTTTGACGTTCAAAAGTGCCTTTTTGTGCCTAATTGAAATAAATTATTTGACTTTGATTTTGACTTCTCATCCAACCTTCAATAAAAACATTATTTCTTATTCTAGATATAAACAAGTTTCTACTGCTAAGAATGACTTTTTTATATTATTTATTAGATAGAGATTTTTTTTATTTTTTTTGTTCCGCAGTGATTATTTATTTCACTATCCGATTTCATTATTGCCAAGCTCAGCAGTACCAGGGTTGGATGTTACGTAGACGGTATCTGCGTTGGTAATATTAGTTACACGGACGACATGCTGCTGCTGAGCGCGTCAATCTGTGGGTTGAGAAAACTGGTTGCCCAGTGTGAGGCGTATGCTAGGTTGCATGGCTTGGCATATAACGTCAAGAAGTCAGAGATTATGGTCTTTGAGGCTGGGGGTGAGATCCCTAATAAGATACCACCTGTTTTCCTTTATGGCACGCCTTTAAAAAGTCTCTATAACACATATTAACCCCCAATCTCAAAGACGATGACGACATTGAACGGGAATGGAGAGCGTTGTCGGTTAGAGCGAATATGCTGGCTCGCAGGTTTGCACGGTTCGAAGAAAACCTGCCGCTCCACCCAGAGCGGGAGAAGTTATTTGATAATTTCCCACCCAAAAAAAAAAAAAAAAAAAAAAAAGGTTTGCACGATGCTCACTTTCTGTTAAGACAACACTCTTTCGAGCCTACTGTACATCTTTTTACACGAGCAGCCTGTGGGCTATATATACGCAAAGATCGTACAACGCTCTCCGCGTTCAGTACAATAACGCGTTTAGGATGCTGGTGGGGCTGCCCCGCTTCTGTAGTGCATCGCGGATATTCGCGGATGCGCATGTAGATTGTTTCTACACAACCATGCGCAAAAGGTGCGGTTTCATGGTGCGCAAGGAGTGGAGCAGCTCCAACAGTATCTAAGCATGATTTCATGTCGCCTAGACTGTGTTTTCGTGGGTCGCTGTTGTGCCATCTTACATGGGTTGTCACAGCGGTGATACACTACTATTTGTGTTGTTATTGTGTTGTGTGTGTTGTTTGTGTCATTTGTGAGTCATATGATACTTGAATAAAGATAATTCTATTCTATTCTATTATCAATATATACGTGTTTTATTCCTACGACGGGGAGACTACTCCAATCTCGTAATCTCGTAAAGTAATTTCTGCTCAGTTATAAGATGCAGTAACAATCACACAACAATTTTCTGCAACAATAAAGTTGCCGGCTGCTAAATTGATTGGTTTACACTTGCTTCTGATGTTGAAGAAATACTATAAAATCTGTTTTAAAAAAGAGCATAATATTACAAACTAGCGACCCACCCCCGCTTGGTACAGACGCCAGCACATCAAGCTATCCGAAACTGTCAAATTTTCCCAATCAACTTTGAACCTTAACCTTCAGCGATAAAGTTGAAAATCTATTAAATAAATTTGACAGATTGTAGTAGGTTGAAGTGCTGGCGTCTGTACAGTTTTTACTACTTGACAAAGCATCGAGATTCCTTTATTATAACATATATTTAAAATTAATATATTAAACAGATAAACCTTTCCGAATATATTCTCTAATTGATGGCAAAAACCGCATCAAAATCAGTTGCTTTATTTAGAAGAACAACGCGATCACACAGACAGATACGACATGCGACTTAAATAAAATTAGAAAGTGCGTTTTCTTTGCTGTACCTTTTTTAGCAAAGAACATCTTAAGGTACAAAATAATGTGGAGACAATTTTAAATCTTCTCCCACTGATTCTTAAGTTGTGATTTATTTAACACACAAAGTGTCACTTAAGACATTCTTCTTCCCACTCCAAATCTCTCGGTAAAGTTTTACAACTTAAGAATAACAGTTTAAGTATTCATATTTAATTTAATAGGTTTCACCATTTGGTTATCTTAATGACGCAAGAGAACACTTAGGTATTAACTTCTAGTACCTAAATGTCCAATTTAAGTGCTTAATAAAGATTGTGAACGAATATAACATGTTTTAGTAACTCGAGAATTGCTTTGTCTTAATTACCTTCTTAGAAATTGAAATAACTAAGCTTTGTTACTAAAATTCGGTGTACAAAAGGAGTTTGGAGAGGTTGTCTTGGCTGAAAGTAATTGTGTTTTGGTTTGAGACTTGTTTATGCCAATCTTACTAGATCTAAGTATTTATGAGGATAGTTCTTTAGTCTGAGGGTACAATCCTTTCAGTTCACCGCACCCCACCTCTGTTTTTGCATTGCTGTCAAAATCAAATTAATAATAATTGTTTTATATTTTTTATTATTATTCTCGTTTATTTATTGTCAATACATCATCATCAACATCATTTCAGCCGAAAGACGTCCACTGCTGGACATAGGCCTCCCCCAAGCACCGTCACTTCGACCGATTGTGTGCTTTCCGCATCCAGCGGATTCCTGCGGCCTTCACAAGGTCATCGGTCCATCTTGTGGGAGGCCTTCCAACGCTACGTCTTCCGGTACGTAGTCGCCACTCCAGAACCTTTCGACCCCATCGCGATCGGTCATCCGTTCTGCGAGCAATGTGCCCTGCCCATTGCCACTTAAGTTTGGCAATTCTTCGGGCTATGTCGGTTACCTTGGTTCTCCTGCGGATCTCTTCATTTCTGATTCGATCACGTTGTCAATACATATTGTTTACAATTTAAATATTTTTTAGAAAAAAACATTTAAAAATACAAAAAAGTAGTAGCCCATCGGCATCAGGAATAGGGTCTAAGCTGCCTGTGGTCAATGCTCTAGAGAGAGAAACCTCCTCACTATGCGTGCCGTGTCCCAGGAGTACTGCTTTCTGAATCAAATCTTTGACCCAACCGCTCAATGATAGCCTCCTGATTACACTTAAATGTAATCATTTTCTAATGTAAAGTGTATTTTGTAATGTGAGTGAGTGTGTATGTGGGTGTGTAGGGGTGAGTCCGTATGTGTATGTGTGATTGAAAAGGTTGTATTAAATTAATCTTTATTCACGTCGTAATAGAGTTGCTGGTAGATTGCTGGTTGTAAGATAAAATTATTATGAAAGGATTGTGAATCTGATAGAAAGCGGTTAACCCATAGACACTTATTGTCACTCAAGAATAATATTGCTGTTGACTGCTAGTTGGTTTTGTGGTTGTAAGCGCGACTGCTGAGCGTAAAATCCTAGGTTCAACCTTCTTTATTTTTCGTGTGGTTAGTGATTAACCTGGTATCAGAGTTTTTTATGACACCCATGGGTCTCTGATTTATATTCCCATGCCTTCGAGAAATATCTGTCCGGCATGCCGGTTTCCTCACGATGTTTTCCTTCACCATTTTTGTAGCAAGTGATAATACTGCCTCGTTGCCTGCATCTTTCATGGGATACTGTTTAAAATGTTACAATAAAATTCCTCCCCACATACTTCAACTGAATGAGACGAAATTCAAATCTTGTATAAAACGCACACTAGGCAGGTAGGCATATTATACGTTGGGGGATTACATCGCTGATAAAAATGCTTGGCTCAATACTGGTCCTGCTCCACAACTAATTGATTAACATTTGCAAATACTGTAGGAGCTGCTCAAGATTGTAAGACCATATTTGCATTGTATAAACTCAATGTCCTTTGTATTATATAATTGCGTAGCACAGGTGTGAGCACTATGTACTAAAGAGTTACCATTTACCGGGTAATATGTCTTGCATTGACTTGAATGTGCCCTGGCGGCTGTGAGTATGTCATGCTCACTTAAATGGTTCGCTGATGGTGGCGCGTGTGTTGGATCATTTAGCTCCCTTCAAAATGGTTGAGCTGAATGGTGCTAATCCATGCGTCAAGTTCGTGAACGGGCGCCGTCAGTTGGGACTGGTCATCTCTTAGCTGCCAGGGCTTATTTCTAATGTATTTTAATTGTTCTTTGTTTTATCTTTTTTAATATTAAGGACGCTTCTAACGTGCACGTCTTTCTACATTGTTCTCACATGTATAATTTCAACATGAATGATGTAACCAATATTTTGTAACAATTTTTTATTTAAATGAGTGTCCGTGGAATTTCTTGCCCGTTCTTCTCCATAGGTACCTACTACGCTTTGGAATGGACAACTAGCTTCATACCTATTTCTGACTGACCGATTCCTTGACAATTCAAAAGTGCCTGTAAATGATTTAATTGAAATAAATGCTTTGAGTTTGAGTTTGAGTTGGTCTAGTGGTCGCAAGCGCTACTGCTGAGCATGAGGTCCTGGGTTCGATTCCCGGGTCGGGCAAAGTGTTATTGGGTTTTTCTATCTGGAATTTCTCAGTAGCATCCCGGAGTATGGATTTGTGCCCGGTTAATAGCAATAGGCTCGCCCCCTATTACATGGGACTTAAACATAACTGGCGAAATGTGGGTGTACCTGCTACAGAGACACCTCTGCCCAACCGTTCGGGGAAACAAGGCGTGATGTTATGTTATGTGATAATACAATACGCACATGAATCCGAAAAGTCAGAGATGCGTGCCTTGGGTTCAAACTCGAGACCTAAGACTTCGCAGTCCGACGGTCACACCACTAGGCTCTGTTTCTCTATCAGAAAATTCTTGGAATTGGAAATTAGATTTGCGCCCGGTTACTATGGCAACAAAGTTGCCCCTTGATTTTATACATTTAATAACTAGCAAAATGAAGGCAACTGTTGACTTCTGGGAATATACAGGCGTGATGCCATATACTTGTTAAATAAACAGAGAGCTTGCCCTTTTTTGATTGAATCCTCTCATCGAATGCTGGAGTCTTAAGGGATCCAGAGATTTCAAGAGAGAATATTTTCTTATTTCCAGGCTAAGTGATTTGGGCTACGTCTTGATAGATTTGCGAGAGAACTTCTTATACATAATTTATTGCTGAAACTGAGAAATGGGTTTAGCTGAAATTGATTACTTATTTATAAGTTATTGAGTAATTCACCTTTTTTATTTCTTTGAAAATCTTTATTCAAAAACTCTATTAGTAGGTAATGATTCTGTTCGCGACGATGCGTCACCAACAATATGGTTTATATAGAATCAGTAATTTAACTTAGCTTAAGTATATAGGTGCCATAATGATGTGTCATCAACAATTAGTTTGTTTTAAAATCAATAATTTTAACTTAGCTTAAGTATATAGGTGCCATAATGATGTGTCATCAACAATTAGTTTGTTTTAAAATCAATAATTTTAACTTAGCCTAAGTATGTAGGAGATATAATTTCCCCTCTGTAGATGTTTATTAACATAATAAATCATGTAATTCGATGATGTGCGCGCCAATGCGCCGTCAGAAATGAGTTTTATTTGGAGAATTTTCTATTTACGTATGCGCACACGTTTTTTGCACACAATTTTGCACAAAGTGTGACCCGCCTACGGATAGGAAATAATTTAATGTCGCAACAATGCGAAATAAAACAATACATAGTGCGTGCAGACACTATACTAACTCAAATATGTAAAAATTATAGCTATTGATAGTGTTATCTAGCAATTAAAACAAAATCAAAATAACAATTTTGATGAAAGTCGTGAACTCGACCATTGTACGCCTCGATTAGGTAGGTAAAATAGTAAAAAGGTAAAATCTTTTAATGTATCCAGGTCACCTAGACCGAGACCTAGCCCTGGACCTAACTTCCTGAAATATAGCCCTTCAGGATACCTACCTAATCGAGTCTGAAAACCGCAAAGCGGATTTCGTAAAATAAAGGCTACCCAACCTGTATTCAGAGGCTCATAGCGGGCTGAAAAATCTAGATACAAAAAATAAAATACTAGATTTTTCTAGGGAAATAGACTAGCTTGAGGTTTCTTTTGGAATGGTAAAGATCGGTTCAGTACTTTACCCGTAAAATCACTTGCAAATAATTTAATATTTAATTAATTAAATAATTCCCGTTATAACTGAAATATCTTTTCAGCGGGAATAGCTAGAATCATGCACAAAACCTCATTAGAAAGGCCATAATTTTACGAATCCCGTGATATATAACACACCATGTAAAGTTATTAAAATAAGGGTGTTTAGTCATAAAACAAATAGAAACTTAAGTGATTTTTATCAAATAAAGATTGTAAAACGGGAGGCGATTCGCGGCTCTCAATAAGGTAAAGGTTCGCTACTACTTAAGCTAGCGCGCCACCTGCCAACTTTGTAGTCATCGATATGGAAACTAATTCCACCTAAATAGCAATGTAGTAATACTAGAGAGTCCTGAAATCGCTTCCTGAATACTTATGAAGACTTATCAGTAAATATGGTATTTTATTCCCCCCGTCAAAAACCCGTGTTCCTTCAAGAGATTTCGCAGTGAGTATTGAAGATACCCTGAACTATTGGTGCAGGACGTCAGCGCCGCTTGGACTGGGAAGCCTTACAAACTTCCCGTTATTGAGTCTGGCGATCACGCCCGTCCGGTACATCTGTTGGTCCTGTCGAGCCGGATATCTTCGAAGAAGGAATATTTCTGGAATCAGAAGACCAGTTCCCGAAGGATTATTTTCGAAATCCTGAAGACTCAACATTGAAGAATCACTTGAAGGGTTACCGAAGAAGGAATATTTCTGGAATAAGAGGACCTGTTCCTGAGGGATTATTTTCGAATCCTGAAGACTTATAGCTGAAGGATTATTTTCGAATCCCGAAGAATTATCACTGAAGAATTATTGTCAAATCCCGGAATCCTGAAGAATTATTTTGAATCCTGAAGACTTATGACTGAAGAGTTATTTTTCCTGAAGGATTATTTTGAAGACTGAAGAGTTATTTTTTCCTGAAGGATTATTTTGAAGACTGAAGAGTTATTTTTCCTGAAGTATTACTTTGAAGACTGAAGAATTATTTTGAATCCTGAAGACTTATGACTGAAGAGTTATTTTTTCCTGAAGGATTATTTTGAAGACTGAAGAATTATTTTGGATCCTGAAAACTTTTTTACTGAAGAATTATTCTTGGATCCTGAAGAGTTAATTTTTCCTGAAGAATTATTTTTTGGACTTTGAAAAATTAACATTGAAGATAGAAGAAATACTTTGACGTTTGAATATTTGTTTTGAAGATTGAAGAAACATCTTGGAAGTTTGAAGATCTGTGTGAAGGATTGCAGCTAGTGCGTACATAGTGAAGTGCTGTCTCTGAATCTAAACCAACATGCCGATCACGAGGTCACAAGGCAAAGCACCTGAAGCATGGACGGTGGAGTTGGACAGAACGCGTACCTCTACAGCCATACGTCATGAGATACCTCCACGTTCGCCGTCCACTACGGAAGGGACCGAGCAGCCGCTGCCGCCGCCGCCCCCCCCTGCCCCGCACGGGGGTGAAGATGTACCTGCACCAACACAATCAAAGGAAACAGAACAAATAGAACAACCGACTACATTCAGGAAGGAAACCAGATTGGAAGGAACTTCAGATAAGACATTGAAACCTTCGGATAAATCAGTGAATCCGGATAAAGCAGTGAAGCACTCAACTGAGAGAAAGGATGGAAATTATAGAGGAATCATACCGATGACTACCCGGGGTGACGCCCGTAACGAACATAGAGGACCGCCGTCAACAAATAGGACGATACGGTCAAATAGAAAATTATCAAGAGCGCGTGAAGACTTATTGAAAATTAGGTTGGAACTTGCTCAAATAGCACTTCAAAGAGCCGAAGAAGAAGATTCTGACGGCTACATGGATGATCGAAATTCGAACAACGAGTACGTGCGATCGTGGCTGGAAGAGGCACCTGAGCCTGAGCCTGAGACAATGAAGGAGGACAATGCCGCCGAGGGGAACCGCAGTTTTTATAGAAGCCGTAAGGCCGTCGATACTCAACCGCCCCCGGAGGAAGATGCCGATGAAGGAAACCGGAGCAACCGAAGCCAAGGGGCCGTCGCTGCTCAACCCTTCGTGGAAGTCGGATCGATAGTGAACCTCCATCAACAACAGCAAGTACACATGTTACCTCATTCTATAGTTAACGAAGTGAAAAATATAGAACCATCGAAGGATCCGGGGGAAACACAACTCCGTCCATTCATAACGGAGTTGACGTCCGCTATAGCGTCGCTAGCCGACAAGAAAACAGAACAGTGGTCATCGAATAACCCCTCGGCGTCGAAGGTGATTATGACCCTACCAAATTACAGTGGGGCTCATACCGAATGGCTTTCGTTTCGCGCCATTTACGAAACAACTCGTCGATATTTCAACGATGTTGAGAACACAGCTAGGCTGAGAAGGAGCCTGCGCGGACGAGCATTGGAAACAGTGAGCTCAGAACTCATCGGACATGCAAGACCAGATGACATCATGAGAGAACTCGAGCTGCAGTTCGGCCGTCCAGACTCAATTGCTCAAGCTGAAACAGATAGACTCCGTGGGCTGCCGCGCTGCAGTGAATCACCAAAGGATATCTGCACGTTCGCAAGCCGAGTCAGAAGCGGCATAGTCACGCTACGTGCGTTGAAGAAAGAACACTACTTGATCAACGCTGAATTGATGCGACTACTGACTGAGAAGCTGCCAAATTCCCTCCGGGTACAATGGTATAGGACCTATACCGAGAAGTACCAATCGCTGCCAGACTTATCACTGTTCAGCGACTTTATCACCGAACAAGCCCGTTTCTGCAGTGCTTTCGCTCCGCCCGAGAATATTAGTCCGGTCGAAGCTACAGCAACCAGACGTGTCACCCAAAGGACACATACAGCAACAGACAAGACGGCGTTGAAATGCCGTGTCTGTCAGAAAGAAGGGCATGAAGCTTATGACTGCAAGAAGTTCAAAGAAGCAACCAGGAATAAGAGATGGGAACTTGCAAAGAAACTAAGGTTGTGTTTCCGTTGTCTGCGAGTCCATCGATCGGAACATAAATGTCCGAAAAAGAAGTGTGGCCACAAGGAGTGTCCAGCCACGCACCATCCGCTTCTTCATTATGACAAGAAGCCTGCTGCAGAGGATGCCGAGAAGCCTGATGCCCCAGACAAGAAGGAGCCTCAGGAAACAGTAGCAAGCTCGAGGTCAACATCAAACCAGACATACCTGAAGATCATACCGGTCCGGGTAATCGGACCGGCGGGAGAAGCATCAACATTTGCGCTGCTTGATGATGGATCAACCGTTTCACTGATAGATGAAGACATCGCAAAGGAAATCGGGGCAGAGGGCCGCATCGACCCTCTGAAGATAGGTGCGATCGGTGACACCACGATCGACACTCCTTGCTCGCGTCGAGTAACCGTCGACCTTGCAAGCCAGCTGAGAAGCAAAGTGCCATTCAGGGCGCGCACCATACCGAAGCTCAACCTCGCACCACAAACAGTCAGCGAAGAAGACATCGCACAATGCAAACATCTGGACGACCTGAAGCAACAGCTGACGTACAACATTGGCGCACCGAAGATACTCATCGGTCAAGATAACTGGCACCTATTATTGGCCAGTGAAATCCGCAGAGGTCCGAGACACCAGCCTATCGCATCACTCACCGTGATGGGCTGGACCTTACACGGCGCGCACACCAGAATCTTGGGTCAACAGGTGCATTACGTCAACCGACTGGCAACGAGCGATGAACAACTGAACGAGCAACTTCGTGAATTCTTCGCATTAGAGTCGCTGACTATCAATCCGAAGCGACCAAACTCCGATCCTGAAAAGAAAGCAGAAGACATCCTGAATAAGCACACTCAGCAGCTAGAAGATGGGCATATAGAAACCGCTATGCTTTGGAATAATGAAAGCATAGAAATGCCAGATAGTTATGGGACCGCACTCAATAGGCTGGTCTCAATCGAAAAGAAGCTCGACAGAAACCCTGTTCTTCGAGATAGATACACAGAACAAATGGACTCCCTCATGATGAAGGGATACGCAGAAAAGGCGCCCAAGACGAGCACACCGAGCAGAACGTGGTACCTACCACACTTCGACGTGTTCAACCCGATGAAGCCAGACAAGCTCCGCATAGTACATGACGCTGCGGCCAAATCAAGAGGAGTGTCACTCAACGACTTCCTTCTAACTGGACCAGACCTGCTACAGTCGCTGCCCGGCGTTATGATGAGGTTTCGTCGACACTGCATAGCCATTTCCGGCGATATAACGGAAATGTTTATGCAGGTCAAGGTGCGAGCTCAAGACCGAGACGCACTTCGATACCTGTGGAGAGGCGACAGAAGAGAGGGAGCGCCTGAAGAATACCGTATGACGTCCATTATATTCGGTGCGGCAAGTTCGCCGTGCACGGCCATATTCGCAAAGAATTGGAATGCGAAAAGGCACATAGAGGAGCATCCAGAAGCAGTGGAAGCTATCATCCATAATCATTATATGGATGATTACCTCGATAGTTACAAGACGGTCGAGGACGCAACGCGTATCGCAACGACGGTGAAAAACATACACCTGAAAGCGAAGTTCGAACTCAAGAAGTGGGTATCGAACAGTGCGCAAGTCATAGAAAACATAGAACCGTCACAGATCCGAACTGAAGTCGTCAGCATCGGAAATACAGAAGACACTGAAAAGATACTCGGCCTAATATGGAGACCGGGTGAAGACGCGCTGGGCTTCAATCTAACGCTCGCGCGCCTACCAAAAGGTGTATTGGAAAAGGAAGTACCTACAAAAAGAGAGGCACTGAAAATCGTAATGTCACTGTACGACCCGCTCGGACTCGCCTCACCAGTTACGATAAGAGCCAAGCAGATACTGCAAGAGGCATGGAGGCGAGGAGTCGACTGGGATCAGGCGCTAGATAAGGACCTGGCAACCCAGTGGAGAATTTGGATACAGCATTTGCAACAGCTCAAGAATATCAGCATACCAAGATGCTATCCGGGATACAGCGATGCTGTAGAAACACAAATCCATGTGTTCACCGACGCAAGCGAAATGGCATACGCGACAGCAGTATACTGGCGGACCACATCAATAGAAGGCAAGCAGCAAGTCAGCCTCGTCATGGCAAAGGCGAAGGTGGCACCACTGAAGCTGCAATCGATACCGCGCCTCGAACTGCAGGCCGCGGTGATGGGAACCCGCGTGGCTGCAGCCGTGATGCAAGAACACAACATCAAACCCGCATCGGTGACATATTGGTCAGACAGCAAGACCGTCCTGACATGGATAAGAAGAGGAGCGCGAGTGTACAAACCCTTTGTCGCTCACCGCATAGCTGCCATAGAAGAAAACAGCAAAGTCGAAGATTGGCGATGGGTACCAAC
The DNA here is from genome assembly GCA_949152395.1 of Agrochola litura. NCBI lineage: Eukaryota > Metazoa > Arthropoda > Insecta > Lepidoptera > Noctuidae > Agrochola > Agrochola litura. The sequence continues at coordinate 18,515,872 of OX424514.1, read as the reverse complement.
GAAGATGAATATCGCAGACATCGCTACCCGTGACGTACCACAAAACTTCGACTCACAACATGCATGGTACTGCGGCCCTAGCTTCTTGTACGAAGAACCGTCGTCATGGCCATCAGAAAAACCCCCCATCAAAGAGGAGACGGGGGAAGAAAGGACCCTCGTAGCCGTCGAAGCAGCTGACACGCGAAAGCTATCAGAAGTCATACCAGATCCGGTTAGATTCTCAAGATGGGAACGGTTACTCCGCGCGACGGCAAGCGTCCTACGGTTCATAGCTCTCTGCAGAGAACGAAAAGAGAAAACGTTCTACAAAAGAACAAAAAAGAATGCAGAGAAAGATCCAGACTGGCGTAAACAGAAGAAGGCGACGCCAACTCCTCCAAAAAAGACAGCAAAGACGTCTGATATTCAAATCATGAAGCAAACAGTAGAAGCAGAGTATCTCCACGAAGCGGAGAGAATACTCATTCAAGTCGTGCAGCAGCAATCTTTCGCTCATGAAATAGCGAAGCTGCGTGAACAGAAGACATTAGAGAAAAATAGTCGACTGCGGCCACTACAGATAGAAGTAGTGGACAATGTTCTACGCTTGAGAAGCCGAATAGCCGCAACGGACGAAGTAACAGATGACGTGAAGCGTCCGCCGATATTGCACGGCGACCATCACATCACCCAGTTATACATAGACTGGACACATCGCAGCCTACAACATAGTGGGGTAGAGCTCACTATCAACGAGGTGCGACAACACTATTGGGTTGTCAAGATGCGGCCAACTACGAAAATGGTGCTGGCCAGATGCCTGAAGTGTCGCATTCGCAAGGCACAACCACCCGTGCCTGCGACCGGCGACCACCCGAAGACGCGCCTCGCTCATCATCAGAGGCCGTTCACATACACAGGGTTGGACTATTTCGGCCCACTGTCCGTTACTGTCGGACGCCAACATCAAAAGAGGTATGTAGCACTATTCACCTGTCTAACCACCAGAGCCGTCCATCTCGAGATCGCCGCCAGCCTCAGCGCGGACTCCGCCATACTGGCGCTGCGCCGGTTCGCCGCTCGCAGAGGCTGCCCAACCGAGCTGCACTCCGACAACGGCACCAACATGCACGGTGCTGACAAGGAGCTTCGAGACGCCTTCCGAGAGGAGGCCAGTCGCCGAGGCATCGTGTGGCGCTTTATTACGCCATCGGCGCCATTCATGGGAGGCGCCTGGGAGCGTCTCGTGCGCTGCGTGAAGTCTGCATTGTACACTGTGCTACTTGAAAAACACCCACATGAAGAGGTGTTGTCCACACTATTGTGTGAGGCAGAGTACACAGTAAATAGTCGTCCATTGACACATGTTTCCGTGGACAGCGAAGACGACGAGTCGATGACACCGAACCACTTCCTACTTGGTGGCTCGGCCCGGCTCCCATCACCCGGGGTATTCACCGAACAGGACATAGACAGCAAGAAACTATGGCGGCGCTCACAAATACTCGCTGACATGTTCTGGCGCCGCTGGGTGCGAGAGTACCTGCCGGAGTTACAAAACCGGCGGGAGCCGCATAGCCGCGGCCCAGGATTACAGGTGGGCGACCCTATTCTTATTGCTGACGGCCAACTGCCTCGCAACACATGGCCGCGAGGCCGCATAATAGCCGTGTTCCCAGGGGCTGATGGTGAAATCCGGACTGCTGAGGTGCGCACTGCTGGCGGCACCCTGAAGCGTCCGGTGAAGAAACTCGTCCCACTACCGAAGTAAAGAAGAGGCGTCGAGGCGGCGGGCGTCGCGACGGCGAGCGTCGCGGCTACGGTCGTCGCTCACCGGTGCGATGCAGCGCCGTACCGACGTCGCTACGAGTCGCCACTGCGCTGCACGGCGGGAGAGATGTTCGCGACGATGCGTCACCAACAATATGGTTTATATAGAATCAGTAATTTAACTTAGCTTAAGTATATAGGTGCCATAATGATGTGTCATCAACAATTAGTTTGTTTTAAAATCAATAATTTTAACTTAGCTTAAGTATATAGGTGCCATAATGATGTGTCATCAACAATTAGTTTGTTTTAAAATCAATAATTTTAACTTAGCCTAAGTATGTAGGAGATATAATTTCCCCTCTGTAGATGTTTATTAACATAATAAATCATGTAATTCGATGATGTGCGCGCCAATGCGCCGTCAGAAATGAGTTTTATTTGGAGAATTTTCTATTTACGTATGCGCACACGTTTTTTGCACACAATTTTGCACAAAGTGTGACCCGCCTACGGATAGGAAATAATTTAATGTCGCAACAATGCGAAATAAAACAATACATAGTGCGTGCAGACACTATACTAACTCAAATATGTAAAAATTATAGCTATTGATAGTGTTATCTAGCAATTAAAACAAAATCAAAATAACAATTTTGATGAAAGTCGTGAACTCGACCATTGTACGCCTCGATTAGGTAGGTAAAATAGTAAAAAGGTAAAATCTTTTAATGTATCCAGGTCACCTAGACCGAGACCTAGCCCTGGACCTAACTTCCTGAAATATAGCCCTTCAGGATACCTACCTAATCGAGTCTGAAAACCGCAAAGCGGATTTCGTAAAATAAAGGCTACCCAACCTGTATTCAGAGGCTCATAGCGGGCTGAAAAATCTAGATACAAAAAATAAAATACTAGATTTTTCTAGGGAAATAGACTAGCTTGAGGTTTCTTTTGGAATGGTAAAGATCGGTTCAGTACTTTACCCGTAAAATCACTTGCAAATAATTTAATATTTAATTAATTAAATAATTCCCGTTATAACTGAAATATCTTTTCAGCGGGAATAGCTAGAATCATGCACAAAACCTCATTAGAAAGGCCATAATTTTACGAATCCCGTGATATATAACACACCATGTAAAGTTATTAAAATAAGGGTGTTTAGTCATAAAACAAATAGAAACTTAAGTGATTTTTATCAAATAAAGATTGTAAAACGGGAGGCGATTCGCGGCTCTCAATAAGGTAAAGGTTCGCTACTACTTAAGCTAGCGCGCCACCTGCCAACTTTGTAGTCATCGATATGGAAACTAATTCCACCTAAATAGCAATGTAGTAATACTAGAGAGTCCTGAAATCGCTTCCTGAATACTTATGAAGACTTATCAGTAAATATGGTATTTTATTCCCCCCGTCAAAAACCCGTGTTCCTTCAAGAGATTTCGCAGTGAGTATTGAAGATACCCTGAACTATTGGTGCAGGACGTCAGCGCCGCTTGGACTGGGAAGCCTTACAAACTTCCCGTTATTGAGTCTGGCGATCACGCCCGTCCGGTACAGATTCTTTATAATTTGCACATATCGAAATGGGGAATCTATGATTAATTTTATCGACGGAAAAAAAAATCTCAATTTGACGTCTTTTTGATAAATTTTACAATAATTGTAAAAAATTATGAAAAAAATACAGATTTTTGCTAAAAAAACATGTTCATTTTCAATTGAGGGTAGTTTTTTTTTTACAATTTTCATTTAATGAGAACGCCTAATTACTTCCAATCATTATGGAGTTTGTTTCATCACGATAGATGATTTAGTTTTAAAGTTACACTGTTTTGTTACATTTTTTTTATAAATTCTATAAAAAGTATTAAAAAAAAGTAAGCATAGATTCGCTCATTTCGATATATGAACATTATAAAGAATCACACTGTATTTCTTATATTGATAAAAATAACATAAAACACATTCTGTAAAATTATCTAATAAAAAACAAATCTTTATAAAACAGTTCTTCAGATAGTTCCCCTGCAGGGTAAACACCTCATATTGCAAAACGTACATAAAAACTTTAATCAAGAAATACACAAAAATATTTTTATCGACATTATTTCATTGTCATCGCCCACCACTATGCCAGCGGCTCTCAAACTTTCAAACAAATGAAATTCTCATTCCCCATGTAATTTGATTGTTAACGACGCCACGTTTCTATCAAAGGGAATCGTTGGAAAGCGTTTCTCAAACTTTTGTTGCGTCCTTTTCAATTGTTTTGCACAGGAAATGGCTCTAAAAGACGATCGAGTTAATATATTTTTGTCGTTTGACGTTATAAGTTGGTACGAGTTTCTTTAGCCTCGGAATGTCGGTTCTGTATTGGTTTTTCTTTAGTGCTTATGTCTGTCTTAATGGCCTCGAAGTACAAAACAAAGTTTTTTTAGCACGAGAATGCGAGTTCGGAACCTAGCAGATAAGAATATTTTCTAATTTAATCTTGGGACACTAATGACTTTGGTGAAGGAAATAATCATAAAGAAACCTGTGTATAAAGCTGTTTGAAATTTCCAACATGCAGTGAGCAAGCGCAGTGTGTATGAGAAGAGGTCTTTGGCAATCATCATCATCATCATCAGCCTATAAATGTTCCCACTGCTGGGACACAGGCCTCCTTTCTATGAGAGGGAGTGGGCCGTAATCCACCACATGGACCCAGTGCGGGTTGGTGGATGTCACATGTCTTTGAATTTTTAATTCGGGCATGCCGGTTTCTTCTCGATGTTTTCCTTCAGCGTTTTGAGAGCAGTGGTGATGAAATAATTTATATTATAGTGTAATAATAATCTAAGGCAGACTGCCTCGTTGATCTTGCGATGCTAGTTTCGATTCCCGGGTCGGGTGAAGTTTTATTAGGTTTTTCCATATGGAATTTCTCAGTAGCAGCTCGGAGTCTGGATTTGTGCCCAGTTGATGACAATAGACTCGCCCCTTATTACATGGGACTTAAACATAACTGGCGAAATGTGGGTGTACTATAGGTACACCTCTGACTTTTCGGATTCATGTGCGTATTGTATGATTATCACTTGCTTCAAAAAAGGTGAAGGAAAACATCGTGTGGAAACTGGCATTCCTGCTTTTTTTTGGGTGATGAATTATGAAATAACTTTTCCCGCTCTGGGCGGAGCGGGAGGGCATGTCAGCCTCTTACTGACTAAAACCCACTCGTGTTTCTTCAGTTGCCTGTATGTTGCCAGGGCCCCAGGGGCCACGGTATCCCTTTCGAACTTTCCCGCGACCCCTGTTGGCATCAGCCCTCGCGGATCCCATCAATTCTGCTGACATTTATTTGAGGCGCGCGTGGAACACAACGCGCCGTCGATCCGGGCCTGGTCCTTATCGGACAGCAAGCTATCCATTGCTCACCGTTCGCAAGCCCGCAAAACCGGCATGCCTGAGAGATAATTCTCGACGGGATGTGAAGCCAAGTCAGAGGCCCATGGGCGGCATAAAAACTCTGACATCAAGTGAGGCACAAACCAAAAAAAAAGATAAGTTTTGTTAAAAATTAAAGACCTGTTTAACCGACTCCATCTAAGTTTCAGTTTGTTTACTTTTCTGGCCATTGTCACTTCACACATAACCTGTTCAATTTTTTTTTCGGTAGGAGCTCGTGGCTAAGTAATAACAGCCGCACGGGTCGATCCATCAGGTTACGCTACGCTTGCCGGGATTGGTCCGTGGATTGGTGACCATCTTTACATATCGAGACTCTTGCGTACTTCAGAAAGCACGTTAAGCCGTTGATCCCGGCTGTTATTTGTGGAACTTTGACAGTCGTTACGGGTCGTCAGAAGCCCGAAAGTCTTACCAAGGGGTATAGTATAATCGTATTATTCTGTTACTGGGTTGTGGAGGTATAATACTGGTATTCAACTGCATCCGGTTAGACTGGAAGCTGACCCCAATATAGTTGGAAAAAGGCTAGGCAGATTCATAGAGCATTTCTATAAAAAAGCACAATCGCGTTTACAAAAAACCGGCCAAGTGCATTTCGGACCACGCACAATGTAGGGTTCCGTAGTTGGGATGAATTTATCCCAAGAACAAACTTAACTTTGTAGTTGAAAAAAAAATCTTTCATACAGAATGTATGGGAGAACATGTTTTGACAACCGCAAATCTAAGTTGGTCAATTATTACTCGTTAACTTGTAAAGCCTACTCAGCTGTGATAGTTTTTCTTTTAAATTCGTTATATATGCTACTGCTGTGAATTTTTTCACAAATCTAAAACCAACCATTTAGCTGGCAGGGGGGGGGGACACTTGACTCTAACAAAAATTTGCACTTTAAAGATTAATATTTCGCAAATGGATCTCTGAATTCAAAAATGGTGTTAACACACTCACAATGTTTTTAAAAGACCTTTCCAACGATACCCCACACCAAGGGGTAGAAAAAAAAAACATCACCATTTTATTTTACCACTTTATTAGCATGATTAATATGTATACCCATGCCCCAAATTACAACTTTTTAGTACAAACGGTCTTGGAGCTAGACAGCGGACAGACAGACAGACGGACATGACGAAACTATAAGGGTTCCTTGTTTACTACGGAACCCCAAAAAATATTTGTTTTCCCTTATTTTAACATTGGAATTAGGTTTGAAAGTCGAAGGCAGGCTTTATTTGGACGTAAAAGGTTTGTAAGTAGCGGAATGGATTCCTTGAAGGATCAGTACCCAGAGTCGGTGACAAAGGGCCTTAATTGTGTTCTTCTTGGAAAAGTAGGTTGTATTAGCTATATTACTTTTTAGTAGGTATTTCATTTAGTGTCTTTGTTGTTGCTGGGGTTCAAACATTCGGAAAATTGTATTATTATTGGACTAACTTCTTGTCAGGTTCGAATTAACATGATGTTCACTTTATCATTTATCTTCATGACATGATTTCTGTTAGGAGATCTTTCATGACATTTTAAAAGTAACTGTTTTATGATTATAAGGTAATAAAGCAAATGCAATTTTAAAAGTGAATACTTCTTTAGGCACGTTGAGCATTTTTGAGATAGGGAAAAACAGTTGAACTCGCGATACCTTTACCAACACCTCGTTTTTGTAAACGCGATTGTGCTGTTTATTTATATTACGTTACGGATCAATGTTTTATGCAAGTATTTTTACTTTAAAGGTTTTAGATTTATTTTTTTGTAAACGCGATTGTGCTCTTTATTTAGATAAAGTTACGGATCAATGTTCTATACAAGTATTTTTCTTACACCAAGGCGATTTTGTTCAAGTTTTCATTTCTGTCGGAACTCTTCGGATATTTTTAAATAATACTACGGTGATTATCATTTTTAAAAATATCACTAGAATTAGTCCACCTCGTAATTGTTTTGCCTTGTAAATGGTTGAATGACATTGTACGTCATAAAGCGACAAGGTCTATATGACAGTCAGACAGTTTTAACCTTAGTGATATAATACATTTTCTGAGAATTGTTGTAAAAAATGGCAAACCCGCGGGTAACACACATAAAATTACAATTGATCGCAATGGGTTTCATTAATAATAATATAATATAATAATCTTTATTACATACGAAGTGGTTACAAAATGTGTGAAGTCCCTGACACTTGTGCTAGGTGGTTAACCTGTGTTACAAGAGCCAGTGCCCTCTCTCGGGAGGAAATACAATTGAAAACTTATGCAATAAGATTAACAAAGGAGAAAAATAAATAAAATGACTAAAATAATACAAAGCAATAATATATTGACAGTTCACCCACGTTCATTGCCTTATTAAAGTTGTTGAGCAGACGAATTTTTCAAACCGGTTTTGATTCATTGTGATTAAATAGTTTGTTACGCAATTAGGGTGCAGGCGACTATAAATTTCTACTCATTTAAAAAAAGTCACAATCGAAATCAATGTGCCTAGCCTTTTCCCAACTATGTTGGGGTCGGCTTCCAGTCTAACCGGATGCAGCTGAATACCAGTATTTTACATGAAGCGACTGCCTATCTGACTTCCACAACCCAGTAACTGGGTTAATACGATACCCCTTGGTAAGACTGGTTGTCAGACTTTCGGGCTTCTGACGACCCGTAACGACTTTCAAAGATCCACGAATGACAGCCGGGACCAACGGCTTAACGTGCTTTCCGAGGCACGGAGGAGTCTCGATATGTAAAGATGGTCACCCATCTACGGACCAACCCCAGCAAGCGTAGCTTAACCTGATGGATCGCCCCGTGCGGCTGTTATTACTTAGCTACGAGCTCCTCTTTTACAAAAAAAAAAAGAAAAAAAAAGTTAGTATCTCAAATTTTAGACGACACCTAAAGGCGTCACCTAAAGTATAAAATGCAACAGCGAGCTTTGATTAAGGCATTCATTTAATTGTCACCTAGTGTTCGTGAAAACGTGCAAAATATTCTTTCGCAACACATGCCTAACTAACATTCCCACTCATACAAACAATTTTAATACTGGAACAATAAAGTTTTACGAGCGATGTCTGACGTCTAACTGACGACAGAATGACCGGGTCGATATACTGCCTTTGTCGAGATATGCCAATTACTTCATAGGGCGTAGTGACGTGCGTGGGTTAGACGCCTAGAATGGTGTGCGGTTTTTAAATTAAAATGCTGGCCTTTTGCAGTTGCAGATGAAAAAAGGATTATTCTCTTTAAGGCGCGGTCGATATCTTGCCTTTGTAAAGATATGCCAATTACGATAAAGTAAAGTAGTGATGTCCGTGGGTTTGACGTATAGAATGGTGTGCGGTTTTTAAATAAAAGGCTAGCCTTTTGCATAAGTGAATAATTTTGTGCCAGTATTTATATAAGTTTTGTACAAATTGTCCCTTAGGTTATTGACCATCATTGATTGAAATAAGAAGTATGCAATAGCAGAAATTTCTTTTTCGCACTTCGTCACTGTAGCTGTATCGCCAACTGCATTGTCGAACTTTTCCATTTTGCCGTCGGGGTCACCAAATATGGGTACTTATTGTGTGTGTTCAGTGAAATAACAGACTGCGAATATAAATTATATTTTACACTAAATTCTCTTATTTTAATTCTCTATCCTATGACGTTCATTAGTTTGACATTTTGTGGTATAGAGATTGTCATCATACTTTCTCTCCAGCCAGTGCCAGTCCGCCTGTTATGTAAGTCGGATAGCGCTCGATGACGTGATGTCCCACAGTATCCCGTGCAAGTTTTACACGTTAGATATTGTTGATACGTAACCATATCTCGAATGAATTAAAAGTTCTACGTATATGATATGGAATAATATTACTTAATTTAAGTTGAAATTGACATTAATTTGATCGCAGTATATATAAGTCATCGTATAATTAAGAAAATCATTAATTTATAATCTATCAGTATTATTTCCTTTAGTTTATAAGCTGTCAAAAAATTGTAAACTGCAACCATTTACAATTTAACGCATGAATTTTCCATCCATGGGAAACCGACTAATTGTTGTGAACTGGTATCAAACTTGTGATGTAACGCACCTTGTGCCATCACTAAATAGCATAGCACCGGCCAATGGTCGCTTTGCTCGCTTCGCTTGCTTGGCTCGCTTTGCTCGCTTGGCTCGCGCGCGGTTGGTCACAGTCCTAACGTAACTTAACTCATTTCACCCAGTTCACAATTTTTACCATAGCTACCTACACAATACCTACTTACCTTCATTGATCTCTAAACCAGAGCACAATCATCCATCCAAAGACTTTCTTTCTCCAATTGATCCTTTACTCGTCTAGACAAATGTCCTGTTCCGTGCTACAGATTTCCAATTTGCTAAAAGATTTCGACTGTGTACCTTTTTCCTGTGATTATTTTGGGACGTATTTGAAAGGATTTTACTCAATACTGGGTTTTTCTATTGAGTTAGAAATTTTTTTTCTCTGAGAGACCAATCGAAGAGTTTAGTTGTTTAAAATTAGAATAGCGCGGTTGAAACTAAATGCATTAATTTGTTTTATCTACACCCATGCTATAAAACCTCTATAAAAGTTTCAGAAACAGTTAGCTTATTGCCAACATTAAAACAGCCAGTGTCATAATAACCATAATATCATCCAAATGAGTGTTATAATGTTGTACTAAATTTCACTATGCAACTCGTTTCAACGTTTAAGCGGGGGACAACAGCACCCACTGTACGCATGTGCGGTGATGTGCTGCTGCAGGCGACACTCATACGTGCAGTTGTACTGAATTTCATGGGATTTTTAAATTCTTTATCTTGAATTACAAACACCCAATGGTTTCAGAAACTTTTTTAGAGGATTCATATCAAGGGTGTAGATAAAGTCTTGTATGCAACTATATATGATTAGGTATTAAAACACTCATGTGATACTATTATCACACTCGCCACCCACATTCGTGTTTTAATACCCCTTATTATGCAACAGTTGCATAAATAACTATTTCGGTTTTAGGCTTCCTGTCTACTGGCGCGGAGCGAGGCAACAGAGCGGAAAAATATGCCAATATTAACCAATAGGAGCGGAGCTCTGAAGTGGAGTTTAGATTCTATTGTTAATATTGGCACATTTCTCCGCTCCGCTCCAGTGGACAGGCAGCCTAATACATGGGAGACACCTGAGTATCATCATCTTATAGAGTTATTCTACGTCTATCACAGCAACACATAGAATTATAATTACCAACCTTATACCAATAATAATAAAAATCAAAATAAAGGTCACCGTAAGATTGTGAAAACCGTTAGTTTATAATCTATCGTTATTTTTTATTTATGTTAGATTAGGTACTTGAAAAGCCGTATCAGTGTTAAGAAAAAAGAACTTCTTTTATGAACTAAAGGAGCGGTTCCGTTCTGCAATATCTTAAACACTTACAAGTTTATAAAATGATCTCAAGCAAAACTAACAGAGTTCAATTTCCCTTTTATCTTAGTGGTGTAGGATTTCAGTTTTTACTTCAAAACTTTGACTGCCGTGAAATCTCTGTCTGCTCTGGAATTAGCACTTTAAGCTAGGGTTGTCTAGCAACTATTCAGTTTTAATTTATGCTTATAGGTATTACACTTTACGAATTCAAGTAAAAAAGCTAGCGTGGTTATAAATACTCTGACTCTGGAAACTCGTAATAGGTAGATTTTATTACTTATTTTACTTCAGAAATTTCGTCATATCTTGTATAGCTTAGCAAATACGACAATGTCTCTTATTTTTATTTATTTAATTTACTGTCGAACTGGAAATGTATATGTCGCAGCCATCTGGTTAAATTAGCCAGCTAATTGGATGCCTAGGCCGATAGTTAATTGAACTAGAATCATTCAACATTTAACAACTTGGCGTATTGAAAATCTGCCCTTTGAAGATGACTGACCAAGACTCAGCCAGTTGATTGAAATGGTAAAAAAAATCTGCGAGCTATTTAGAAATAGCGCTCACCAGCCGCTGCCGCGGGACCGCTCGCTTCGCTCGTTCGGCTCGCGTGCGGTTGGTCACAGTTCTTACCTAACCGAACCTATTTCACATAGTTTAACTACATGACTACACGACATTCAGCCATCTGGTTAAACGTTGTGCTCAAGACTTGGTTAGTTTTCCTTTAGCTATTTAATTGGATGCCGGCGTTTAATGAACGGCCTAAGAGACTAATTTAACCAGACAGCTGCTATATATACACCAAAATTACACAACAGTCGGATAGTTACTTAATCTACTGATTTTCATATACCTTGTCGCGGGTTCAGAATAAAAACGAATACTACATAAATCTCAGCAAAAAAAAGACAGAGTGGGTTTTAATCCATGTGCTACATTTACGAGTAAGATAGTCCATTTAAACAAACTATTACTTAACCCAGCTACTTCAGCAAGCTAATAACCCAATCCAACTATGTAGAAAATCATGCTCTTTCTACGAAATCCGTTTCAATCCATCTTCGAAAACCCGGGGACTTGACAACCTTGGCTCCCAGCCAAGATTGAGCAAATCGAGATAGTTAATTGTTAAATCCACTCTGAATTAATTACTGTACTTCAGCTTTAACATAAACATTGCCCTCGTTTTCTGATGTTGAATTTTAAGATTAGTGTAAAAAGTTTGTTCAAAAGTTGAACAGTTTATCTGGCCATGGCAGGACTTGGAGTTTTAAGTTCGTGTTGAATTATATTACAAAAGATCTGTACTAACGAACTCGGATAGTAGTATTTAAGATGGCGTGGGTTTGGTGGATATTTTGCAGGAACTGAGCAGGTATTTATAGCATTATCAGCTTATAATGTTCCTATTACAGGGACAGGTCTCCTCTCTTCGAGAGGGAGTGGGCTGTAATCTATCACGCGGGTTCGTAGATGTCTTCGATTTTTTGGTTCTAAGACATGCCGATTTCCTCACAACATTTTCCTTCACCGTTTTGAGAGCAAATAATAGATGAGAAGATGAAATAATTAACACAAAGTAAAACGCGTGTCAGGGTTCGAACCTATGACCTACAACTCAGAAGTCGCGGCCTTTACCACTGAGCCCTTAACTGACCGATAACTTTACTTTAAGTAGCTTTTATGAGTGGCGATATTGGGCAGTCAGACCCGCAGGAAACTTATTTATTTATTTAATTAACAGTTCATGTACATATATTTTAAAACAGACAAGTAGAAAGGAATAGAAATATACAGAGGTGATTATTTTTAAAGAAATCTATTCCAGCGTAGATGCGATGGGAGAGTAGATAAAAAGAGATGACGCAGTATGTAAGAGTAAAAGAGAAAATAAAATACTTAAAACCAAAACCCGATTCCCTTATTCAAATAAAATAAATAGGATGTAAAATAATATGGCCCTTCTTACATGCATCTTAATAAAATAAATATCACTTAAAAATGTAATTGTATACTATTACCAAATGAGTAATATTTGTATATATAATAATCATGTTCTCGAATACAGCTCTAACGATTTCGATGAAAGTTGTTGACATGTCTTAGACAACTGCAACTTTGTTGCAATGTAAGGGTTTTTGGGGGCAAAAATTCGATCTAGTTATGTCTCATATCTGGAAAAATTCGTTTTCTCCGTATATTCACCCGAGCAGAGCTCGGTCGCCCAAAGTTTAGAACAAGATGGCTACCTTAGAATAATGACATGGCAGCATGGAATTAGTAAATACCTACTATCATGGTAAAATGGAATTAGTACCTATGTACTTTTCTATACTATCATACTCTATTTTCACCAGAGCAGAGCTCGGTCGCCCAGGTACACACGGCTACACATCAAACTATACATTTCCAGTATAAGCTGACCTCGCATTGTACGGAAATCCTACACAATGTGAGATCAGCATAAACTGGAAATGTATAGCTTGATGTGTAGCTATGTGTACTCTAATAGTAGTTTATGAAACTGTTGCATAATGAGGGGTATTCAAACATAGTATCACACGAATGTTTTAATACCTAGTTATGTGCAGTTTCATACACTACTTTATTTACTCTCATACATTGGGATTGAACCTAATACCAAATAAAAGATCAAAGTTAAAGATCAAGAATAAATTTGAAAAATCCCACGAAATTCAGTACAACAAAACAAATGAATGTCGTCTGCACCAGCACATCACCGCACAAATGCGCTACAGCGGGTGCTGCTGTCCCCCGTTTAAACGTTCCAATGCAAAAGTTGATGGAAACTCCTTGGTGATATTAACTTCTTGGAATAGCCCTGTATCGTAATAAAAAAAAAATTTTTTATGGGATTATTTTGTTAGAGATTTTTTTTTTAAATATGGTTCTATTTTTAAATTTCGGTATTGTGTTCATAAAGTATGTCAATATAAACTCGTTTTGAATTTGATAATTCGAATATTACGCTATGAGAGAAATACAAACGCTAGGCGCTAGGCTACTATGGCGGAGTGGAAAGGCAGTGTTCTTTCACTCTTACTATGGGTAGATCGTGCCTATTTGACAGATGTAAAATATATGTGTTAAAAACAAGAAGTACGCTTCTACCTACCCACTTAAAAGAAAACAACCTTCATCGCTTCTGAAATTCACAGAAAATCCAGCAATCTACCATGAAGCGAAACATTGTTAAAAGCGTGAAAAGTAAATAAAAAGTCCATTAAAAACACAAAGTTATTTTCCCCGGAATTGAGTTCGCGTGAAAACATGAGAGCCAATGATTTAAAAAATAAATCGACAGCTACTGTCTGTTTGTCGACGTTTGTACCGACATAATGCAGATGGTACAGGCCATCATTTTACAGAAGGACAAGTTAAATTGGTTCTAGACTGCACGTGCTACTAAGTATGCCTCAGAGCCATGTTTAAGTTAAAAAAGATTGTGTGGTTTTATGAAACCACGGTAAAAGTGAAACTTCTATAGGCGCCGCTATATTGGCCTTGGCTGCTCTGACGAGCGCCTTTCACTTTATCCCTACTCCGCGGCCGACCGTCACGCGACATGCAACACACAGATGAAAAAGTTTGAGACGATGTAATAAAAGTTTCACTTTAAAAACTACCGACAGTAGTAAGCCTTATTTAATTTTTTTTATTTACTTTTGACATTTATAATTTGATTGACATTTATTAATTGATATTGACTTGACTACCAAAATTATAAACAATCATAATTATTAATATTTGCACGCCATAATATGTTGCAAACATGATGTGTGAACTTGTACTTTTTAATGTTATCCTGCATGCACATTTTTATTTCTGTATATATACTCAAACATCTTTGAGCAAATAAATATATTTTATATTATCTTATCTATTGAGGTTATCACAGTAACATACACCAGCCGATCTCATCATCATCATCTGCCTAGCTAGCCTTTTCCCAAGTATATTGGGGTTGGCTACCAATCCAATCGGATGCCCACAACCCATTAATTCGAAACCCCTTGGTAGGACTGGTTGTCAGACTTTCGGGCTTCTGATTACATCAGCCAGTGTATTCAGTAAAAAATCTCGCCGTGAAAACTTAAGTGAAGTGAACTAAAGCCTTTTTTTTATTTACCTGACGCTAGAGATTGACACCATTGACTCTCATCACCTTTTTATTTACCTGTGGGAATTTCCTCATGGATACCAAGTTTTGATGGTCAAGTTTTTATGGAATAGTTTAGTAGGTCTCTGAATTGACAGTAAAATTGTACAGTTGAAAACTTGTCAAACTCTACTTTAGCATTTAATTAAGGTTTCCTTTAATTCATCCTCAAAAATCCTCAAAACGTTGAATAAAAACATCGTGAGGAAATCAGCATGGCCAAGAACTAAAAATTTTAAGGCATGTGACATCCACCAACTCGCACTGGGCCCGCGTGGTGGATTGCGGCCCACTTCCTCTCACAGAAAGAGGAGGTCTGTGTCTCAGCAGTGGGAAAATTATCGGCTGATTATTATGCTTCAATTCAGCCTGCGAATTTAATTTAATTTACGGTTTAAGCAAAGAAATTTTGAATTTTGCCGGGCTAAATTGGAGAAATCGCTTTACCTAATAGTTTTACAAGTTCTCAACTTCAAATTCTCAATTCAGAACTCAGGTGGATTAACGGGCACGCCACAATTGCGGCGATAAGACCCCTCTTTGAGGAGTGGCTTGAGAGGCGCCACGGCGTCCTCACCTTCCGCCTGACGCAGGTCCTCACCGGACACGGGTGCTTCGGGAGGTACCTGTTCAGGATAAGGCGGGAGGAAACACCCGGGTGTCACCATTGTGTGGATCGGCCTGAGGACACGGTGGAGCATACGGTGGAGGTCTGCCCGGCTTGGGCGGAGCAACGCCGTGTCCTCGTGGAGGCGATCGGCGGCGGTGATCTCTCGCGTCCGGCCCTGGTTCAGGCCATGGTACGGAGCGAGAGGAAATGGCAGGCCGTCACCTCCTTCTGCGAAGCTGTAATGCTCGCGAAGGAGGAGGCGGAACGCGTGAGGGAGAGGCAAATTTCGCGCCCTCACGCCCCTAACCGCCGCAGGAGGAGACGCCCGGGGCGGGAATCGCGAGCCGATTTCCGGCCACCGTAGGCGCGGGCTTGCGGACGGTGAGCAATGGGTAGCTCGCCGTCCGATAAGGACCAAGCCCGGGTCGACGGCGCGTTGTGTTCCACGCGCGCCTCAAAGAGATGTCAGCAGAATTGACGGGGTCCGTTAGGGCCAATGCCTGCCGGGGGTTCGAAGAAAACCGATAGGGAAATCGTGGCCCCCGGCAACAGGGCAACCGAAGGAACACGGGTGGGTTTTAGTCAGTAAGAGTCTGACACGCCCTCCCGCTCCACCCAGTGCGGGAGAAGTTATATGATAATTTCCCACACAAAAAAAAAAAAAAAAGGTGGATTCACAAAAAATGTCGATAATTTAGAAAGCCACCAGTTCTATGTAACTTTACTAGAAATAAACAGCTTTTAGTACGTTATTTTTAACTGACACCACTAGATGAAATCTGCATGACCAATACACCTTACGGCACGGTTGGCGCAGTGGTTAAGCGATTGACTGCTGCGCTGCATGTCGCAGGTTCGATTCCCGCACGTAACAAATATTTGTATGACCAACAAGTAGTTGTTCCGGGTCTGGCTGTTTGTGTATGTGAGTTTAAATGTTTGTAAATGCACCCACAATACAGGAGAAATTCCTAGTAAGGGGCAACGTTTATAAAAAAATTAAAAAAAATTTAATAAACACCTTAATCAAAAGAATTTTATATGCCAGTAATTTTACAGGCAATATCACTTTCTGATGGACTGCATAGGAACGCGGATGAGCCCTTTATCGCGTGTTTACTCGTAAATTCTGATCTACAACGAAGATACAGGGGTTCGAAAATGTCCTGAATCACTTCGAGAAAAGATGGTACGGCTGCGCCTTTGTGTTTGTTTTGCTCGACCTGGCACTGCCGTGCCCCCCGATAAATCACAATTCGTACACAAGAAAACCAGTAAAAACAAAAATATTTTTCAGTTAGTAAGTAACATTCATCAGTTTCTGAATGGACGCCTCAGAGACAGTTATACCGAAAGATCTTTCATTGATAATGTCAAAAATGACAGACGACGACACAGAAAGATGTGATTCGATCTTTATGATTGCTCCTGATCCAACTGATATTGTTACACTGTAACACATTACAGCGGGTAAAATATTACTGTTGACTTACAAAAGCATTATTTTATGAATTGATAAAATTATTTTGGTAATTCGCGTTGGTGTGAAAATAAGCAAGCGATATAGTATTTAAAAATAAATGGACCGCTGTTCAACGGCTGGCCCGGATGCATAATTTAAAACGACACAGTCCTGCATTATGCAGTGAGAATATTAATAAAATGGAGAAGTTATTTTCAAACGGTATCGAGTCTCTGGACTAGGTTGTGTCCGGAACTGTGACCAATAAATGGTAATAGACTGTCCCTTATACATAAGACTTAATGTCTATCCATTTGGGGATTATAGGCGTGACCCATTTTTTTGTCCTACTGTCGAAATCAATATTAGTGCGACAAAAAAACATGCTGGTTTTTTTCTAAGGCAGTAAAACAAGAGTAAATAAATGAACATTATTCGGTCTTAATCGTAGGGAAATAGTACATTCAAAAGACCATTTTTGAGATACTAATTTACATGGAACTCACATGATCTGACCAGGATTACGTCTTTTTTATTGTGCGAAAATATCAAATAACTTCTCCCGGTCTGAGCGGAGCGAGGGTGTCAGACAAAGTCGGCTTGCTGACTGAAAACCACCCTTGTTCCTTCAGTTGCCTGTATGTTACCAAGGGCGACTTTGCCGCAACCCCGGCAGGCATCGGCCCTAGCGGACCCCGTCGGTTCTGCTGACATCTCTTTGAGGCGCGCGTGGAACACAACGCGCCGGCGACCCGGGTCTGGTCCTTATCGGACGGCGAGCTACCCATTGCTCACCGTCAGCAAGCGTGCGCCTACGGTGGCCGGGAATCGGCCTGCGATTCCCGACGCCTAGGGCGTCTCCAGCGGCGGTTAGGGGCGTGAGGGCGCGAAATTTCCCTCCCTCACGCGTTCCGCCTCCTTCTTCGAGAGCATTACTGCTTCGCAGAAGGAGGTGACGTCCTCCCATGCCCTCTCGCTCCATACCATGGTCTAGACCCAGGGCCGGACGCGAGAGATCACCGCTGCCGATCGCCACCACGAGGACACGGCGATGCTCCGTCCAAGCCGGGCAGACCTTTTCCGTATACTCCACCGTGTCCTCCGAGACTGTGACCCCTGAGTTTGTTTAGGTACTTTTTGTCAGAGCAAGCCGATAGGAAACGCCAACCCCATCAAATTTTTAAAATATTATTGACGTGTAAAAGTGTTTATATGAACCTACTTACAGTAATGAAATCAAACTCGCAGTAATATTTTTTTACACTGTGTTTCGTAAAGACCTCCAAAGTTTTCAAAAGTAAATTGCAACTTCATTCTTGAAAATTCTTTCATAAATAATCATATTTCAAGAATGCTAAAGTTTGGAAGTGCCCACTTTTGAATGGCTACTTCGTCGCGAAGTATAGAGGCACAATCCACTCAATTTTAACTTTTAAAGTACTACATTTTATTTTTAAAAGCACTTTATTTTAGTTCCAAAAGAATTTTCAGCAGTTTGGAACATATTTCTGTATGAAAGGGATTTATTATTTATTTTGTCGTGTTCAATTGTTTTCCTAAGCGAAAAATGGTGACGGATATTGTTATTAGCAGAGTCAGTTTTTTTTTTTTTGATTAATTTAAAGTATGTGGAATTTGTGAACGGATTTCTGGAATTAGGATGATATATCTTCCTAATTAGATTTCCAGGTATAGTCGATAAGGACCAGGCCCGGGTCGACGGCGCGTTGTGTCCTACGCGCGCCTCAAATAAATGTCAGCAGAACTGACGGGGTCCGCTAGGGCCGATGCCTGCCGGGGTCGCGGAAAAGTCTGAAAGGGATATCGTGGCCCCTGGCAACATGGCAACTGAAGGAACACAGGTGGGTTTTAGTCAATAAGAGTCTGACACGCAAAACGGGAGAAGTCATGTGATAATTTAACAACCAAAAAAAAAAGGCGGTGCGTAGTGATATTGGGTTGTTCTTTAAAGAATTAATTATTATTTGAATTTAGTATCAACTTAGAGTTTGGATTTGTGTCCATTTAATTTCAATAGGCTCGTCCCCATTACAAGGGAATTAAACATAATTGGCAAAAAGAGGCTTTACCTATTTCTTTGCAAAATATAGGCGTGATGTTACGTTGATAGACTCGCGTTTGAATATAGTTTGACCGAGACTGCTGTGCCGCATCTTAGATATGTGCGCGGCGAGACAAGGGCTGTGCAGGCCGCTGATTCGTCAACGCTCACGGCGTCCCACAGCTCATTCGTCAACGCTGCCCTCCGCTTTGCAGCGCATTCCTAAGGCGCGGTACAGCAGTCCCACTAAACTGTACTAGCTCATCTAATGGTAAGCGATGATGTGGTCGATGGCCTAGAAGTTACCTTTTCACTCGGGACTTGAAGACTCAATGACACTATCCATATATATACTAATTTTATGAAAGCAGAAGTAATTCTGTCTGTCTGTTTGTTACCTTTCACGTCATATCAGCTGTTCAGCGGATTTCAATAAAATTGGCACACAGCTAGACCATGACCTGTACCCTAATTGCGTAATGCACGATCAATCACAATTTGTTTCGATTTGAAACAGATTGCTAATCCATTGCTTCATAAGTTGGAAAAAAAATCAGCTCAACAACGTAAATAACGCAATTAATGTTGTTGAACTGTCAAAATGAAACAAATTTACGAAAATAAGTTATGCAATTAAGGTACTGGGTTAGGACATTTGATTCTTTACTTTATATCCCGGTAACACCTACATTCCCGTGGAATAATTTCCGAACTCCAAGCAGGCCAAGCCAGTGGCAAAAGCTATTCTATTTTAATCCTACAAGACTAATTGAATGCCGGAATGACCATAATGCCTTGGAAGGTAGGTAGGCCTTTGGTGCGGGATGCAACGTGTGTCGACACCTTTGCGCCATCCCATCTTCCTAGCACGGCGGGCTGTGCTGGGGCTGCTGCTGCAGGTGTGGAAAACCTCAAACGGCGCAAATACTCCAATCTTATTGGGACTTATATGTTTGAGCCGTTTTGGGTTGAAACACTGGGGCCAAGGGGTCCGAGTGCCCACCTAGTTTTTCAAGACATCGGCAAGTGGCTGGTCGACTCTTCACGTGACCAGAGGGCTAGCCTATTCTTTGGTCAAAGAATCAGCATTGCTATACAACGTGGCAATGCTGCCAGCCTTTTGGCCACTTTTCCTATTGACAGCGATGCAGACTAATTTTTTGATGCCCTATAATTATACCCCCCCCTTTTTTTAACCGACAAAAAAAAGGAGGAGGTTATATGTTCGTCGCGTATGTTAGTTTTTTTTTTTTTTTCTTTTTTTTATGTATGTCCACCGATTTCTCCGTCAATTGTGGACCAATTTTGAAAATTCTTTTTTTCTTTGAAAGTGTATACTCTCGAGGTGGTCCCATATAAATTTTATTAACTTTGTCTCGATAGTTTTTGAGTTAGCTTCAATAGTACGTACTTTTTTCCCACTTAGTATGTGGATGATATGATAAGTTCCTGATAGCAGGTAGTGGTTTTCGAATTTGTGTGGGGTAGGTACCACAACTAAAAACGGAAAAATAAAAACAACCGACTTCCAAAAAACACTACAAAGTGAAAAATAAGTTTAATTTCGGAAGTCGGTGACAAAAAACGTAAATTCAAATCCAAAGACACCGACTTTCGAAATTAAACTTATTTTTCACTTTGTAGTGTTTTTTGGAAGTCGGTTGTTTTTTTTATGTACTTGTACATATTATTATTTTAAGTCTGATAGTTTTTAAATAATGTAAATACGTGTGTGTAAATAAAATTACTAAAATGTTAAAAAACAAGACTAATTTGTAGGTACCTTTATTTTACACTTAGTACTTTTGAAGGTTAACTTCAAAAGTACTAAGTGTAAAATAAAGGTACCTAAAATAAAAATGACTGAATAACATCACGGCTATATTTCACCGAAAGGTATGGCAGAGGTGTACGTATAGTACCAACACCCACATTTTACCAGTTATGGTAAGTCCTATATTATATACAATGTGTTACAAAAACCCTGTCCGCTCTGAAAAGGGGCACATAGGTACTATAATAACATTACAGAAAAGTAATAAAAAACATATTGTTATTGAAAAAAAAAAAAAATTGCTACGTTTTTTGTGCCAAAATTAAAAATTGGAAAATATTCAACACATAAGTTATGACTTGTAGACACCCGCTAAATGACGGCCACCCACGCCCCATGTAATAACCCGGTAAAATTCCCCATTGAAAAAAAAGCTTTTTTCTGCTAAATTACCACAAAATAGACTCTCACTATGATTCAACACCCTCGCGGATCGGACAGGGTTTTGTTACACGCTATAAAATGACTGAATAATCGTGAGAAAGGTAAAGTAAAGGTTATCAAACCTTTGAGCTTCGAGCCCCCACAGTCAACTGTCTTATAGATTGACATGTTATTGTGACGAGGGTGACAATAATCACTTTCAGATATTTCTAATAAAGTTACAATATTTGTGTTCGTAAAAGATACATTGGCAGGACTTTAGGCTAGATTTCCATTGGTAATGTGAAGCGAAGCTAAGCTGTAAAACGATATATATTAATTTCACCATAGCTGAGTGTTATAAAGAAGTGATTATCTACGATGTGCGAAGACACAGTAATATTTTATAAATTTCACTTCAAACCTCATTCACACAAAATTCGAAAGCCAACTCATTTGTTTTAAAAGTAAATGATCTCGCATTCGCACCTCGACACCATTCGAATTTCAAAATTATATGTTGAGGATAACACTATATTATAGTGTTTGTACTTTTAAAACAAATGAGTTGGCTTTCGAATTTTGTGTGAATGAGGTTTGAAGTGAAATTTATAAAATATTACTGTGTCTTCGCACATCGTAGATAATCACTTCTTTATAACACTCAGTTATGGTAAAATTAATAATCACAACTTGCATCTCTTCGTAAAAAGGAGCGCTGAGCGAAGGTTTGAAAATGAAGCACACTCATTGGTCGATATAATAGCTTCCTCGCTCCTCATTGGTGGAAAACCAGCCTAACTGTCTTCTGAAGCGTTCATTACAATGTTTGACACTTGAACAAGCAATCTTCCCTGTTGGAAAAACACGAATGTGCCTACGGAAAATGATTCCTACTTACAATGTGTCTACAGAAATTATTTCTTATTCTGAACATTTTATGTCGTTCTGGAGATTTTCTTGCCTGTTATATTGTTTTTGGCTATTGGTTGATTGAGGTAGACTTAATTGATTCTTAAGGATGTATTATCTGACGGGGTCCGCTAGGGCCGATGCCTGCCAGGGTTGCGAATAAGGCCGAAAGGGAAATCGTGGCCCCCGGCAACATGGCAACTGAAGGAACACGGGTGGGTTTTAGTCAGTAAGAGTCTGACACGCCCTCCCGCTCCACTCAGAGCAGGAGAAGTTATTTGATAATTTCCCACCCAAAAAAAAAGAAAAAGAAAAGGGTGTATTATCCTTCTTTCTAATAAACACTGAATAAAGTTATGTCTATGTAACACTGAATAATTTAAACTTTTGAGACAGAAGCTGTCAATTATTTTAAACAGCGTTTAATCGGGTCTAAGAAAATATCAATATGTTTGTAATTAATTATTGGAAGGTAGGCGTTTGTGTTTTTTTGAAGTGAAAACTTTTTTAGGTGCTTTGGGCATTTTTGAGATGGGACTAAACCATTGATTTCGCGACATTGTAACGGAATTTACCGACACCGTGGAGTAAAAGACATCAACGCGTTGATTACCGCGGTGCCAATTTTTTTTCATGTTTTCACTTCTGTCGGCACTCCCGGAGTGCCAGTTTTTTTTTTGTGGCCCGTTATGCACAGCATGGTTTCTTTAAGGTACGGCGCGTTAGCTAATAATCGTGTGATCTTGAATATGACACGGTTTTATGGAATACGGTGACGGCGCCGTATCGTAGTGCCGCTGTATCATCAAAAAACTTCCATAGTGACCTATACAACACTAACAACCATGTCTACACATTGCTAATAAACCGTCGTTTTTAAAGGCAACAAAATTGTATGTAGTTATACAACCGACGCGGAAAGGTGTTAAACGTCAAATACTGGCCAAGAGTACCTATACCAAAACAATTGAATGTTTTGGTCCATTCTATTGGTATTGTTCCCACATAGAACCTTATTGGTATAGCCAATAGATAGTTGGGTGTTTGCGTTATATTATTTATTTAAGACGCGCTCACAATAGTCATACGAGAAACCCTTGTGTCAGTTACAAAAATGTCAAATAATGTTTTTTTTTCAAATGAAAACTTTCTTAGGCGCGTTGGGCACTTTTGAGATGGGAAAAAACAATTGAACTCGCAACACCGTTACCGATACCCCATTTTTGTAAACGCGATTGTGCTCTTTATTTATATTACGTTATGGATCAATGTTCTATGCAAATATTTTTACTTTAAAGGTTTTGGAAGTATTTTTTTTATAAACGCGATTGTGCTCTTTATTTAGAAAAAGTTACGGGTCAATATTCTATACAAGTATTTTTCTTCCACCAAGGTGATCTTGTTCAAGTTTTCACTTCTATCTGCCACTGTTTTTTTTACTGGGTTGTTGAAGCTGAAAAGAGAAGTGCAATAGTCCCTTTGTCTTCAGCTTCAGTTTTCTAAACATTGCAATAAAATTACTATTGTCTATGAATTTTTGATCACTTTTTAGAACCAGACAGGCAGATGTCTTATGAAAACTGTGCCTTTGTCGCTGATATTTAATCTCTTTTTCCTTTCAAACAATACCAACAACTATCCACCATTACAACTTTCCAATATATTAGTGAAACCTACCCTCTTATTGGATAACAAACATGTTGGGCCCACAAAAAGGCACAGCTATATAAATCTAAGTCGAAACGGGCCCTTCTTTATTATTACCGAGAAATGGATGGTGTTATGCGAGAGGTGACTTGTTTTTTTTAATGTCTGATCGTTTGGGAAGTGAAATATGTGTCTGGGAGCATCGATTTCTATTGTTGTTATAATTTTTATGATAGCGAGAAACTGTGATAGCATTTATTCAGCGGTAGACCATCCTTTAGAGATAGTGTGCCCATTGGTAATCTATTCTATAAATATTACAAAAAAAAGCCCCTTTTTGTGTTTGTTTGTGTGACCGTATTGTGTTCTAAAATACACAATGGATTTTGATGCGAATGTCACCATAATTTAGACTCTAAGCCCACGTTCGCACTGGCGTAAAAATATCGCGGCGGTATTTTTTCACACACTGGTTTTTCAACGCTCTGCTACAGCACCGAGAGTTGAAAATCCAGTGCGTGATAAAATCCCGCCGCGATATTTTTACGTTCGTGCGTACATGGGCTTAATGATGGTGACATTCGCATCAAAATCCGTTTAGAGAATTTATTCCGTCAAGTCGTAAAAATCGTGCGACATAGAAGCGGCTCACTAGTTCCTCAATAAATCAATCATTAAAAGTGAGGTTGCTCATTTTACGATTTCTAATCACAAAAGATTGCTTTAAAATCCAGTAAACTGAACATCTGTTATTAAAAGTGAGAAATATTAAATAAAATATATTCAATTTGATCTGTTGTTAAATATTGTATCTAGTGATTTGATTGGCTGTTATTTTTTCGGTCAACCAATCACACTTTACTATTATAAAATTTAAAAACAGAATTAATGATTTCAAACTTTATTAGTCTTTCAAAAAACTGTGTGTTAATTTTGAATCGATGCCGCCATCCTGCATGACTCAATCTAGGTAAAAGCCAGGAATCCTAATAAAACGAAATATCCTGACCAAGCAGAGATTGCCGACACACAGGCTATAAACCCGGCTATAGCCGATTGTCGTAACGGCTAACGACCTAATGCCTTGAGCTTTTATAAAAACCCCTAAGAAACTTACCTTTAAGATGGTCAAAGCTGCGTAAGTGTGTATAAGTTTGATATTAGATATTATTGTTATTTTGTCTGGATTGTATTTTTTTGAAAATACTTTTCACTCTAATGAAGTAACTATGTCTCTCTGTCTCTCTATTACCTTTTCACGGCTGAACGGATGGCGATGAAATTTGGAACACAGTACATTATGGGTTGACCGCGGTAGACCATGATTTCGGTTAGGACATGAAATAGTTTATACCGGTAATACGGTCACGTGGAATAATTTTCATCTACCATGAGAGCAAAGCCGCAGGCAAAAGCTAGTTTATTGTAAAGAATTGGAGGCAAATAGATCCATTGCTTTTTACATAGGACTTTAACATCTGGCAAAATGTGGGTGTTGTAGTAATTGTACATCTTTGCCTACATATTCGGGGAATACAAGTATAATTTTGTGTGGGTAGTGACCGTGTTTATTATATTCAACAAGCTGCGTTCTGCGGTTTCACCCGCATACGTCTCAATCTCACGGAAATATCGGTATCAAAATTATCAAATTCAAAGTCAAAATATTAATTTCACATAAACCTACATGGGCACTTATGAAACGTCAGAAGCTAAGTGCACGGTTCCAATTAGTCGTTTCCTACGGAGAAGAGTCAGTAAGAAATTCCACGGTTACGCTTTTAAAAATAATTGGCTTTTACAATATTTTCAAATAACAGTGATAGTAGGTGTGGGAGGACAGAGATGTGCCCTAACAGGCGCTGCACAGAGGAGGTTCCGGATTGGTATTTTGAGAGGTAACAGTGCCATGTGCAGATGGTGACCACTGGGGTGGTTTTAGTGAGGTAAAAATCCCACACTCCCCGGTCTTATCCCCAAAGCACGGGCGCCTTTTGAACCCCTCGAAAACAAAAAAAAAAAGGTATGGGAGGACAGTGTAGGTCTTTCAACAAGTATCAGGTACTTAACAAAATAGAAAATGGTCAACAAATCTACAGTCCACTAAGCCTACAGCGTTCTCACATTTACAAAAGATAAATAAATTGATAAAAATAAAAGTCTATTTGAATATCCTATGTCCTAATCCAGGTCATGATCTACCCATGTGCCAAATTTCATTAAAATCCGTTCGGGTGATTTAGCGTGAAAGTTAAAGTTAGGATTAGGAATACAAAGAATAGAAGTCACCTTGCTGGTTTTGTTCACTTAGCCTAGTCATCGCTCCGTTTTTGCATGGTCATGGTGGAGTCAAATGAAAGGGTTTCGAATTTAACAGGTTAGGTATGTGTGAGTGAAAGTAATGGTATACTTTTTCATACAGCTGATGTATTATAAAACATCTGTGAAATTTTACTATTGTGGTTGCTTGTAGGGTGTGTGCGAAATGACAAGCGTTTTTTAGAATGTAAGTTTATTAAAATTAGCCTATGTTACAATCGAAAACGTAAACATAACGATTGGCACATAATTTACTAAACTGTTACAATAATATTAATATAGCAATACAGTAAATTACTGGTAGACGTTTGTAGTCATAATGAAAAAAGAATTTCGGTTTCTGTAAATTTAACCGAATATCCTGATAATTAAAGAATAGACATGGATAATGAGAACAGATATTCTTTTTATAATTTAAGGCTATAAATTAACAATTAAAAAAAACAGAGACTCCTCAAGATTCGTTTGTATAAATCGTTTGCAACCGCTCGCCAATTGCTTAAATCGACACGAAAATTCAGCAATCAACTAAAGAGCCTTTCAAAAACCTACATAGCAAAATTTATTCCTGTGTCCCTTCCACATAACACCATCCTTGTAACTAATAAACCGAACTTTGGCGCATCTTCACGTTCTGCCGGCAGTAATCGATCGCGAGCACACCCTTGCAATATATCCTGTGGTAATGTACGGACTACTGAGATACTTTTAAAGGTTGCTGTACTGTTGTAAATGTACTATTGAAGTTGGATGGAAGTATGTACTAGGGATGTAACGGAGGCCATCCTGGCGGAGGTGGAAAAATAAACAAAAGAAGATTAATTAAAGAAAAAAACAGTGGCACTCCGGGAGTGCCTACAGAAGTGAAAACTTAAACAAGATCGCCTTGGTGGAAGAAAAATATTTGTATAGAATATTGGTCCGTTACCTTATGTAAATAAAGAGCACAATCGCGTTTACAAAAAAAAAAATACTTCCGAAACCTTTAAAGTAAAAATACTTGCATAGAACATTGATCCGTAACGTAATATAAATAAAGAGCACACTCGCGTTTACAAAAATGAGGTGTCGGTAACGGTGTATTTTCCCATCTCAAAAATACCCAACGCGCCTAAAGAAGTTTTTATTGTTTCTTAAGATAAACACAAGTGTAAGTTCATAAAATCACTGGATTTTGAAAAAAAAAAGCCAAGATAGAACCTCCTTTTAAAGTTATTTTTCGATAATTATCATGAATATTCAGAAAAATGCGGGCGGAAATGCCCATGGGCGACATTGTATATGTACTAGCTTCTGCCCGCGACTTTTTTCGCGTGAAATTTCAGCCCCTGACCCACCACATCGCATCACATTGCCCGCCCCCGCCTCGTTTTCGCTTAGTGTTCTGACTTTTTTTCGTTTTGCTCGATTCCTATAAGGGTCTCGGTCGTAACGTAAAGTTAAATAGCCTATAAACTTCCTCATGAATTGGGCTATCAAATGTTAAAATAACTTTTCAAATTCGACCAATAGTTCCGGAGAGTTTGTTTGTTTAAACAAACTCTTCAGCTTTAATATAGTAGTATAGAATTTTGTAATTGTTGACTCTTAAACCGGCTACATTTTACAAGACGTAATATTATATTTGCACTTCTAATTACGGAACGTTTTATATGCTTGAACCTCAACATTTTGATTAGTTTTTTTTCCAGTTAACGGTTAATTCAAAATCCAAGCTTGTAAAAAATTTAAGCTGGATTTATATCTCTGGTTACTCTTTTATTTTTTTCACACTAATTATTATTTAAACTTAACGATGGAATGTTTCACCAAGGACTTTAAAAGAGACTGCGACCTCTGAGTTTGTTTCGGCCTTTCTTCTCAGAGTAGTCAGATAGGAAACGCCGAACTCATCTAGCTTATTTTTAATACATTTTTTTATATGACGTGTAAACGTGATTTCGATATCCTATTTAGAGAATAAACAATTTCATTCCATTTCATTTCAAAGAATTCCTTACTTACACAACATACACTACAAAATGCTTGAAAACACATTCTAATTTTTGTTTTTATTTTCTTACTAGTTTCTGCTCGTGAATTCATCCGTTTGTTTGAACATAAAAATCCTATGGCACTTAGCAACAGCGTAGCTTTCTATCACTGAAATAATTTTTGATATAGGATGAGTAGTTTCGGAGATTACCTCCTACGTACAAACTCAAACTCAAAGCATTTATTTCAAATAAACCAATTACAGGTACTTTTGAATTGTCAAGGGGTCGGTCAGTCAGAAAGATGAATCTAGTTGCCCATTCCAAAGCGTAGTACGTACCTATGGAGAAGAACGGGCAAGAAACTCCACGGACACTCTTTTAAATCAAAATATCGTTACAATATATTGATGACATCGTTTATGTTGAAATTATGTGAGAACAAGGTAGAAAGACGTGCACGATTAAAGCGTCCGTAACAAAAAAAAAAACAAAACCAATTCCAAAATTAAAATAAGCAAACCGTGGCAGCTAAGAGATGACCAGTCCCTACTGACGGCGCTCGTTCACGAACATGACGCATGGATCCATTTAGATCAACCATTTTGAAGGGAACTTAATGATCCGAAACGAACAAACTTTACACCTTATAATAATACTACCGCAATTTAATTTAATCTTATGTACTTTCATTCCAAAAAAGTCTGACCGAGCAGTCCAAAAACTACAATCGCTTACGTAAAATTCGCCCCAAATGTGCCACCCTCCATAGTTTCCCTAACCACATACAAAAATACAGTCAATCTAATACATAATGCATAAACTCAAGCTTATCACATACGGCTCCGACAGCGCTGTTCCGATCCTCTTTCACACACAAATAGGTTTCATACATAATTGTGTGGGCTTACATGGCTTACTGGTGTTCGGAAAATTGTGAAATTGGTGTAAATAAAGGTGGTAATTTCTTCGAATACTGCCAGTATTTGCAGAAAATTAAATAAAATACTGAAAATCCTTCTATAACAGACTGTGGGCCTTTTTGGTTGGGAAATTATCAAATAACTTCTCCCGCTCTGGGTGGAGCGGGAGGGCGTGTCAGACTCTTACTGACTAAAACCCACCCGTGTTCCTTCGGTTGCCCTGTTGCCGGGGGCCACGATGTATTTCAGCCCATATTCGAGGAACCTCCCGAAGCAGCCGTGTCCGGTTAGGACCTGCGTCAGGCGGAAGGTGCCTCTCAAGCCACTCCTCAAAGAGGGGTCTTATCTCCGTAATTGTGGCGTGCCCAAAGTGCCTGTACCTTAGCCCTGTTACTCGTAGCCTTACATAATGTTTACTCAATTGACATACTGCAGGGTAAATGACTCTTCACATAAAAACTCAAAACATTTATTTCAACTTTTGCTTTGTCAAGGAATCGGTCAGTCAGAAATATAAAGCTAGTTGCCCATTCCATAGCGTAGTAGGTACCGATGGAGGGACAATAAACTCCATGGACACTATTTTAAATGGACATTATTTTTATTATATACGAGTACGATGTAAAAAAGAACCTACTCGTTAAAAGCGTCCAGAGTACTGCTAATGGCAACAAAAAATAACAATTCAAAAATAAAAGAACTAAAATAAGGAGTGGCAGCTGAGAGATGACCAGTCCCCAGTCATAT
Source organism: Agrochola litura (assembly GCA_949152395.1). Classification (NCBI taxonomy): domain Eukaryota; kingdom Metazoa; phylum Arthropoda; class Insecta; order Lepidoptera; family Noctuidae; genus Agrochola; species Agrochola litura. Next base: position 18,486,185 of record OX424514.1, on the reverse strand, counting down.
AAAAGCATCGATCATCACGCTTCTTCACCTTCCGAGTCCGACTCGCTCTTATTTAAGAGCGTTTATTCTGAAAGTGGGCAACGTCGCAAATAGATGTCAAATATTGGCAATATTACTGTATGGAAATAAGAAATATTGCTAACTTGAATATGAATGATGAATTGCAATTATAACACTGAATTTGATGTTGTAACTGTTTTAGGTGTAAAAAAGGCATTTGGAAAGATTCCAAATACTTTTTTTCACATAAAACTAAATATTCGTTGTTACTATAATAGTTATTGCATTTCATAATCAATATTGTGGTTCCCTAGTTAGCCACATTTCTTAATTCCATACAGTAATATTGCCAAATTAATCCAAACAAGTAAATATTTGACAGCTATTTACGACGTTGCCAACTTTTAGGATAAACCCTCTTAATTTATATTAACCTTCTAAATTCAATAATAGGCTGGTATTATGGTAATATTGGGCCATTAACTTTTGACCTTTACCTATAACCAGTTACGAAAAAGATATATTAACCTTAAACAATTCAATGGAATATCTACTCAAAGTTTAATTTAATTCTAAATTGCCCGCGGCTCTTCTAGGTACCTAAAGATAATGTTTTTTAACATTTGTGTATTATAAAGGTATAATATTTCTTTTTAATTTTGTCCTTTAAGGATTTTTATACTTTTTGCAAAATTTCAACTGTAGTTTGACGGGAATTACACATCATTGTTTTATTTTATATTTAACTAGCTACGCTTTGTGGTTTCACCCACATAAATCTCGATCCCGTAAAAATATCGGGATAAAAGGTACCCTATATCCTAACCCAGGTCACGGTCTTCTCATGTGTTAAATTTCATCCAAATCTGTTTAGCTGTTTTAGCGTGAAAAGGTAACAAAAAAAACAGTGGCACTCCGGGAGTGCCCACAGAAGTGAAAACTTGCTTAATTTTACTGTGCATAGAACATTGATCAGTAATTTAATATAAATAAAGAACACAATCGCGTTTACAAAAATGAGGTGTCGGTAATTGTGTCGCGAGTTCAATTGTTTTTTCCATCTCAAAAATGCCCAACGCGCCTAAAGAAGTTTTCATTTCAACAAACCTACAAAAAATCTAATCTTTTCTCTTTTTAATATAAGTGCAGATTTTAATTAAAACTGAAAAATAGCCACACAACAAATATTAATTTTCACGACACTGCCAATATTATGGTTATTAATTAGTTTACCGAGGAGGGCCATGAGTGACTCGTGTCGACGGGTGCCCGCGGCGGTTCGGATTTTGGCACTATCATTGATCATCGTAAATGCTTCTCCGCATGAGCGGATCACGCACAATGAAGAGTTCCGTAGTTGGGATGAATTTATCCCAAGAACAAAACTCAAACTCACAGCATTTATTTCAAATAAACCAATTACAAGCACTTTTGAATTGTCAAGGGGTCGGTCAGTCAGAAAGATGAAGCTAGTTGCCCATTCCAAAGCGTAGTAGGTACCTATGGAGAAGAACGGGCAAGAAACTCCACGGACACTCTTTTAAATCAAAATATTGGTTACATCATTCATGTTGAAGTTATACATGTGAGAACGATGCAGAACGTTAAAAGCGTACGTAATAGAAAATAAAACAAACAATACAATTCAAAAATTCAATTAAAATAAGTCATGGCAGCTAAGAGATGACCAGTCCCTACTGACAGCGCCCGTTCACGAACATCACGCAAACTTAACATTGTAGTTAAAAAACATGTTCTCCCATCCATTTCAACTGCAAATGTAAGTTGGTCGATTATTATTACTCGATAACTTGTAAAGTCTACTTAGCTGTGGTAGTTTTCCTTTTTACTTCGTAATAGATACTACTGCCGCGAATTTTTTCACATATCTAAAAACAACCATTTAGCTGGCGGTGCTTGACTCTAACTAAAATTAGCACTTTAAAGATTTCATGATTTTTTTTTACCACTTAGTCGGCGTCTCTGAGCTAAGCCGCGGACAGACAGATGAACATGGCGAAACTGTAAAAGGGTTCCTTGTTGACTACGAAACTCTAAAAAGCTACAAACGTGTTTTTTTTTAGCATTTTGCAAGGTTAGGTTGATTGGTAGAAAATGCCTCAGGCATTGAGTCCACGTCTGAACAATTTATTTTTTCTTGTTCTTTAAGTTTCATAAATAAATATTATTCCAGACACAACTCTATCCACGCGAATACTGCCGAGATACTGCACTACAGTTTGCCTCGTGGTTAGTGTTTTAATATTAAAAATTCAATCAATATTGTAAAATGATTATGATATTCAACTCTCTCTCCCTCTTCTTTCAGTTTTTACAATATCATAATATTAATCAGTATTCAAATTGATAAACGGAGTCAACGAATGCGTGCCTACATTCACATGCACAAAGCAATTTCGTACGCGTAGGCGCGGAGCTACGTGCGTAGGCGTAGCGCTACGTGCGTAGCACATTGCTAGGACGAAGTTGTTCGTAGTAGCTGCGTAGCAGTCTGATACAATTTCGTAGTCTGAATGTATGCTTGAAGTAGTACCGAAAGTTTTATAAAATCGTTTGAAAACCAATCACAAAATAAAATTGCTTTTTCGAGCCTTTGTATAGTTTACAGAAGATTTATTGCTAAGTAAAAAATTACACAATGTTAATACTACGTAAGGCTAAATTAATATACATTAATTTAAGATAATTAATTGATTCAGGCGTGACCTTTCGGAAATCCATTATAAAATACAATAGACGTGGATATATTTAGTAACTTGTTCCGCTTAGCTATTTCTAAAGAGCCATAAAAAACTCCTGAAAGAAATCGACACGTGTTTCACCTCTCAACGAGGCATCCTCAGGATGACGATGGACTTGTTGCAAACTCGAACACTGCGTGTTGCCACACCAAGCGCTGAGTGCAGACTGAGCCTTATCGCCCGTGAAACCTCGTTATGCCTCGTTGAGAGGTGAAACACGTGTCGATTTCTTTCAGGAGTTTTTTATGGCTCTTTAGAAATAGCTAAGCGGAACAAGTTACTAAATATATCCACGTCTATTGTATATTATACATTCATTTGCCAAGCATGTTTAGTATAATCAGCTCATAGTGTTCCTACTGCTGGGACACAGGCTTCCTTTCGGTGAGAAGGAGTGGGCAGTGCGGGTTGGTGGATGTAATATTATGTCTTCGAATTTTTCGGTTCTAAGACATGCCGATTTAATCACGATGTTTTCCTTCACCGTTTTGAGAGCATCATCATCTGGCTAGCCTTTTTCCAATTATGTTAAGGTCAGCTTCCAGTCTAACTGGATGCAGCTGAATACCAGTATTTTACATGGAGCGACTGCCTATCTGACCTCCACAACCCAGTTAGGTACTGGGTAACACGATACCCCTTTAAGACTGGTTGTCAGTCTTTCGGGCTTCTGACGACCCGTAACAACTGTCAAAGATCTACAAATGTCAGCCGGGACCAACGGCTTAACGTGCTTTCCGAGGCACGGAGGAGTCTCGGTATGTAAAGATGGTCACCCATCCACGGACCAACCCCGGCAAGCGTCGCTTAACCTGTTGGATCGATCCGTGCGGCTGTTCCGTTTTGAGAGCAATGGTGATGAAATAATTTACACAAGGTAAAGCGCCTGTCAGGGTTCAAACCTACGACCTACAACTCGTAAGTCGTGGCCGTTACGTCTGGATCACCACTGCTCCAAGTATGTTTATAATAACAGTTTATTCTTAACGACCTCCACTATGGCGGCTTAAAGCACTTTGACGATTGTCATTATTTTTGAAGTTAGTGTACAAAAAAGAACCTTGTAATCTGAAACTCATGCTCGAAAATCTAAATTCTGGTATACAAAATCATTCGCGCCCTCACGCCCCTAACCGCCGTAGGAAGAAACGCCCGGGGCGGGAATCGCGAGCCGATTTCCGGCCACCGTAAGCGCGGGCTTGCGGACGGTGAGCAATGGGTAGCTCGCCGTCCGATAAGGACCAAGCCCGGGTCGACGGCGCGTTGTGTTCCACGCGCGCCTCAAAGAGATGTCAGCAGAATTGACGGGGTCCGCTAGGGCCAATGCCTGCCGGGAGTTCGAAGAAAACCGATAGGGAAACCGTGGCCCCCGGCAACAGGGCAACCGAAGGAACACGGGTGGGTTTTAGTCAGTAAAAGTCTGACACGCCCTCCCGCTCCACCCAGAGCGGGAGAAGTTATTTGATAATTTCCCACCCAAAAAAAAATGGTATACAAAATCAAAGTGTCTCCCGAAGGTAACTCCTACAACTACAAATCACATTATCCCGACCGCGCCAATAAAAAGCGTAATGTTTTCATCCTTATTCGATTCGAACGAGTCGTAAAGATAATCAGATTAGAATTTGTTTCTCACCAACAGTAAAACTCTAGATAGAAGCTTTTAGATGGTTTTATTTTGTGTGTTAACGTCTTATTTCAAGAGACGTGTGAAAGAACTGTGTGTGGAATCGGCAATAATTAGATTTTATTTTTCAGGCTAAAGGAAACGCCGGAAAGGGAGGCCCTAGAAGGACACACGAACCTTATTGGTGACTAGTTTTTACCCACGGCTTCAACTGCGTGGATTTCAGAATATATCCCACGGAAACGTACTACTAGAATTAAAATTAACATAGTTGTGTTAATCCAGGTTATAAACTATTGTGTGCCAATTTTAATCCGAATCCGTTCAGCCGTTTTTGCGTGTCCGTATGAATTGAGGAGCCATGTCTCATATTTAAACGCGGGTACTACCAATATTTAGTAGTAAATTAGGCGATTTTGTAGGCCCGATCCTGGAATTTGTAGTAAAACACTTTAAAAGATACACGACTTTTAAGGTGGCTCCTCAATTCAGACGTCTGAATTGAGGTGCCACCTTACAACTCTAAAACTAGCCGACGGATATTTTTGAAAATTTGGTAGGATTTAGTAGTACTTATGTGTAATCTCTACAAAAAAAATGGGTTTTGTACGGCTGAATTTGAGATAGCTACAATGTTTTGATTTTTCATAAAAATCCATAAATTTCACCGCGCTGTTTCTCGAAAAGTAATCAACCAATTATAGCATATTTTTAGTATAATTTAGTAGTAAATACGTTCTAATTTGTAGTATAAAAATAAAATGGAAAAACTACATAATTTCGCTAATACAACACATTTTATGTGGCTCCTCAATCCTGACGGTCTGTAGAAAATATATGTGCGTAGCTACTAAAGTAGTTGATCAAATCGGATAACAATAGCACCAATATTTAGTAGAAATTTCTACTAAATATTGGCGTAATCCAACATTTTGTACATTCAGTATTTCAAAAGATATTAAAAAAATAAACATTCCTTAACAATTTATTGTGGTACAAGAGCCCACGACCAAAACCATGTCACATCGTTTTACGGCCAAAACCGTATAAAATCGTTAGTTAAGATGATTCTGAACCGATTCGATGGGAAGTACCGGTCAGCAACATTCCAGTTTTACGGGAGCCCATTTCTGCTTTAAAAAAATAAACAGGCAGTCGGTTTCATCACAATATGTCTGATATTTAAAATGTATAATAGGTTTCGTAATTTTATTACGAAAAAGTTTGTTTTCAGACATTTTTGCGTGTCAAATGTGGACTGAGCGCATTTTCAAAAAAAAAACAACCGACTTCAAAAAAAAAACACTACAAAGTGAAAAATAACTTTAATTTCGGAAGTCGGTGTCTTGGGTTTTGTGTTTTCGTTTTTTGCCACCGACTTCCGAAATTAAAGTTATTTTTCACTTTGTAGTGTTCAAAAAAAGAATTTTCAAAATCGGTCCACAAATAACGGAGAAATCGGTGGACAAACATAAAAATAAAAAAAAATAAAAACAAACATACGCGTCGAACATATAACCTCCTCCTTTTTGGAAGTCGGTTAAAAATGTCAAAAAATTTAACCTATCTGTCTCATAGCAACCTGGTTCAATTGAAAAGTTGTCTGATTAGTAACGTATTTTTTTCTTCTTTTACGTACCTAATCAAAAGATTACGGCAGGTCAGTGTCAGGTTGTATCTTGATCAAAAATAACTTTTCCATAAGAGATATGTTCTAATGGAACAAAACTATCTTATGGAGATGTATTAATGATTCAACCTACAAACTGCAAAAAATATAAGAAAATTTTAATGCCGGTGGCTACAACTGGAGAAGATTCTGAATCCAAAAATTTTTGACATTTCCCGCGTCACGTCTGACTTAAGTGCATTTGAAATACCTATGTAAAAAATAATACTGAACTGTTTCATAGCAATCTGTCTGATTTTCAGAATGTAGTTGATTTTAGATACCGAAAACACCATTTTCTGAAACCAGTATATGCATTAGCGTCACACCCAGAAGACCGTTTGAGAAAATCTAAAATGAGACAAAAAATAAAACCTATAGCAACCCGTCTGAAAATCTTGTATTCAGGTGAACATTGGCCAGTTGATGCGAATAAATCATTTTTCAAAATAAATCGTTTTTACGTACGATTAATAAAGAGCTTACCCGAAACCATCAAACTGAAATTAAAAGGATTTTTTAAATAAATTGGACAAAAGGAATCTGGGATAACGTCTGAAAATAACTATTTATTGAAATAAAATTCGTCATTCTTTTTTTAACTGTCGGCCTCTTCATCGGTGTCGTAAGCGTAACAAGCACCGCGCGTTATCCGGGTGACTCCGAAACGTTCTTTCTATTTTTGGAGTTATATAATACGATATTTAAAATTTCTGAAAACAGATTTTCAGTAACTATAGAAAAGATTTAAAAAAATTGAACCAGGTTGCTATGAGAAAGATAGGTTACATTTTTTGAAAATGCGCTCAGGCCACATGTGACACGCAAAATGTCTGAAAAAAAAACTTTACTACTTAGGCAACCAACAGCGATACATAATAGTATGTTACAGAATATGTGTTACTAATAAGTAACACATATTCCTGTACATTCCTTATAATAAGTAACCTAAAGAAACCTATTATTATAGGTTTGTAATTGTATGGCTAATAATAGGTTTCCCTGTATAACTAGGATAAGTATAAAACATGCGAACGGACTGCTTAGAAATATTTAAATTCAAAAAGTGCAATTTTAGTAAATAAATAAAGTATATCATAAATCAAACACATGTCCATAACTTTGCGCCTTTCATTCAGTGTTAGCAGACCATGTGTTCGACAACTATTTTCATAAGCCATCGGAGGTTTACGGAGGCAATAGTTAAGATGGTTAATAAATTTTCTTTGAACCCGTTCTAGTTGTAAATTACAAAAACTATGTACATTTTTAATATCAGGGGGCTTACAGGGGGCTCATAAACAGTATTATTTTAATATTACTTCAGTGGGAGAAAGAGATAGCTATATAGCTAAAGAGAAGCTATACGACCTGTAGACCTGTACGTACAGCATCTCTTTCCCACACAGAAGTAATATTAAAATAATACTGCTTTATGAGCAGGTGGTAGACCCCCAGGCATATTGTGATGAAACCGTCTGCTTGTTTTTTTTTTGACATAGCAGAAATAGGCTTCCGTAAAACTGGGACGTTTCTGACCGGTACTTCTAACCGAGTTGGGTTCAGGAATCATCTAAACTAATGATTTTATATGGTTTTGGCCGTGAAACGATGTGATATGGTTTTGGTCGTGGGCTCTCGTACCACACTAGATTTTTAAGGAATGTTTATTTTGTTAATAACTTTTGAAATACTGAATGTACAAAATGTTGGATTACGCCAATATTTAGTAGAAATTTCTACTAAATATTGGTGCTATTGTTATCCGATTTGATCAACTATTTTAGTAGCTCTGCGTACATATATTTTCTACAGACCGTCAGGATTGAGGAGCCACATAAAATGTGCTGTATTAGCGAAATTATGTAGTTTGTTCATTTTATTTTTATACTACAAATTAGAACGTATTTACTACTAAATTATACTAAAAATATGTTATAATTGGTTGATTACTTTTCGAGAAACAGCGCGGTGAAATTTATGGATTTTTATGAAAAATCAAAACATTGTAGCTATCTCAAATTCAGCCGTACAAAACCCATTTTTTTTGTAGAGATTACACATAAGTACTACTAAATCCTACCAAATTTTCAAAAATATCCGTCGGCTAGTTTTAGAGTTGTAAGGTGGCACCTCAATTCAGACGTCTGAATTGAGGTGCCACCTTAAAAGTCGTGTATCTTTTAAAGTGTTTTACTACAAATTCCAGGATCGGGCCTACAAAATCGCCTAATTTACTACTAAATATTGGTAGTACCCGCGTTTAAATATGAGACATGGCTCCTCAATTCATACGGACACGTTTTTGCACCAATCCAGAATATTCATTATGGGCTGATTATACAAACAGACAAACGCACAAAAGTTCTAAAAACTATATTTTCGGCAGCAGACTCGTTCCCACACCTCGTAACAAGGGTGGCAGGGGGACATCGACGCAAAAACTGTTGCCATGGATTCAATACATGATTATGAACGAAGGGTTACGATGACATTTTTCGTCGGTTATTTTAAATATGTTCCATTTCGACCGCGTAGGTATTGCACTTTTCTATGAAACAGCAGTTTTTTTTTTAAATAACCAACAATAAAAGTCTACGCCACGGTTCAGAACCATGTACTGAATCTATGGTAAAAGTTTTCGCATCGATGTCCCTGCCACCCTGTATAGTACAGTTTTGACTTCAGAGACCTTGACTGTCATAACATCTTTTGTTCATAGAGGTGTCCTCTACTCAAATATGAATGACGGTCACACCACCCATTGTCCTTTATAATTTATGTGGGTGCGTCTGGGTGACGGGTGTAATGCAATGACGGAAAGGCACGTTCCATATGTGAACGTGACTTACAGTTACAGTTGTCATAAAGTGATCAGTAATTTAACCTGATTTTTAGAGCTTGCTGTTCGATAGTCATAATAACTCATGTGAACATAATCTTTGTATCTGCCTATACTGTAAGAAAGAAAAATAGGTTTTGATAATAACTTGAGTAGAACAATAAAATAAAACACAATAGATTTAAATAAAATCACGAACACCAAACAGAAATAGTCGGCAGCTGCACGTCATGACTGTGACAAGAAGGCTTCCACTCAGCATGATGCTGTGCTATGGGGACCCACAGCACAGCGCTGATTTTCAGTGGTCACCCGAAAAAGACGTACGGAAACCAAGTAAGGTAGGTGGTTGGTGGATGGGCGGTTGGTTGGTGGTTGGTTGGTGGGTGGTCGGTGGTTGGTCGGTGGTTGGTTGGTGGTTGGTTGGTGGTTGGTTGGTGGTTGGTTGGTGGTTGGTTGGTGGTTGGTTGGTGGTTGGTTGGTGGTTGGTTTTATCTTGTAGTATCCTACTGCAGGGCAAAAGCCTCCTTTCTTTCCCAATCATTTCCATTCTCTACTAATGCAGGTCAGTCCTTTCGGAATCATAATCAGCCTATAATGTTCCCACTGCTGGGACGCAGGCCTTCTTTCTTCGAGAGAGAGTGGACTGTAATCTACCACGCGGGCCCAGTGCGGGTTGGTAGATGTCACATGTCTTCGAATTTTTCGTTCACCGTTTTGAGAGTAGTGGTGAGGAAATTGTTTACACAAAGTACAGGGCTTGAATAGGTTCGAGCCCATCACGGAATAATGTTGTTCTTTCAACAAATCTTATCAACGATACACCGCACTTAGGTACTGTGAATAATATGTGTGTGCTGTTGGGGCTTGAAAATATGGCTGTATATTTGGCATGTCCTACCATCTATTATTGTCCATTCTAATCGTTGCGAGTGAGAGACGGGTGTAATGCAATGACCGTAAGGCACGTTCTATGTGGACGTGACCTATAAGGTATTGCAGATTTGAATGGTAGAGGGTTATCTACCTGAACCTCTAATTTTAACTTGATTATTTCTCAATAAGAATTCAGAATTCTGTAGCTCATGGTTTTATGGTTTAGTTACTTATTTTCAGAAAACAAATGCTCCATATATACAAAATTAAAAAAAACCCTGTCCGATACATTAGGGTGTTGTTAGGTATCGTACTGAGTGTTTACAATGTGGAAATTTTCAGAAAAAAAGAAAAAAAACTCGCCACATTTTTTTTTCAATGGGTTATTTTACCGGTTTATTACATTGGGCACGACGGCCGTTATTTAGCGGGTGTCTAAAAGTCATAACTTATGACCACTGTTGAACATTTTCTAATTTTTAATGCATTTAGGGTATACTAGAAATGTGAATTTGAATAGCAGTAACTTTTTTTTATTTTCAATTATAATTATTATTTTTTGGTAATATTATTGCTGCAGTACCTATGTGCACCTTTTGGATGGGACTTTTTTACATTTTGTGTATGTATAAAGGCGAAATTATATATGCTATTAAAAAGCATGCTTGTTGGCTAATAGGTAAGTAGTGTGCCTATAATAGTAGTTTATGAAACTGTTGCATAATGAGGGGTATTAAAACGTGAGTGTGTGTTTAAAAACCGAGCTGTAGGCGAGGTTTTTAATAGTATCACACGAATGTTTTAATACCTAGTTATGTAGTTATGTGCAGTTTCATACACTACTTTATCTACTCTCATACATTGGGATTGAACCTAATACTAAATATCAAAGTTAAAGATCAAGAATAAATTTGAAAAATCCCACGAAATTCAGTACAACGAAACAATTAATGAATGTCGTCTGCACCAGCACATCACCGCACAAATGCGCTACAGCGGGTGCTGCTGACCCCCGTTTAAACGTTCCAATGCAAAAGTTGATGGAAACTCCTTGGTGATATTAACTTCTTGGAATAGCTCTGTATCGTAATAGAAATTTGTTTTATAGCATTATTTTGTTAGAGAATTTTTTTTTTATAAAAATAATATGGTTCTATTTTTAAATTTCGGTATTGTGTTCATAAAGTATGTCAATATAAACTCGTTTTGAATTTTATAATTCGAATATTACGCTATGAGAGTAGATAAATTTACTTAAAGCATAGCCCTCCTTGTGTGTAAAATAATAATACTCTTTTTATGTACACATGCTATTTCGACCGTATCAATTAACATTGTCGGATCTATATTTTTGCGTTTTTTTTTTATTGCGTTAAAGGTCTTAGAATCACAATAATATTATAAAGGCGAAAATTTGTGAGTGTGTATGTATGTTTGTTCTTCACGCTCAAACGGCTGGACCAATTTGGATGAAATTTGTCACACAGATAGTTTATAACCTGGATTAACACATAGGACTTACGCGGGTGAAACCGCGGGGCGGAGATAGTAAATTATAAAATGCCACCGCAACCCGCAAAGACCTTTAATGCAATAAAATAAAAATCACAAAAATGAAGATCCGACAATGTTAATTGCTACGGTCGATTTGTGTGCTAATACGTTGTCTAAGGAAGTTTTACATAATAATATGATTCGTTTTACGAAAACTTCAAAAAAAATTGCTACCTACTTGGCAATAGAAGTGTGTTTAAAAAATAAGAAAAACGGTTTATTGATTTTTTTTAATACTTTAGTTATACACGCACTTACTTTGTATAAGAATTTGTGAGTTTATGAGGAGGTGAGTCTTGAAAAACCCCCTTTTTAAGACACAAAGTCAACTTTTCTATCTCTTTCCTACAATCGCCCATTCCAGGCGAGATATTCTCCTCATGTAAATGAGCCTTTAAATCCTCTCTCACGACAATTCCGTTCGTATGCAAATCAGACATCCTAGTCTTACCACGTTCCGCTATAACCGACAAGTTATGACGTACGTGAGTCACACAGGTGCTGTGTGCCGATACGAATTGGGTTAGCAGATGTTAATGATAATGTTTAAATTCGAAGAGGTTTTGTTTTGGAGTGTAAATAATTGTTTAGTAACAATCATGATTATTGTATTCAAACTTACTTATATTTTTATGTTAGATTAATTAAAGAAATTGAGAGAAAGTATACATCGTGAAAGTATACAAAGTTTTCATACAGCCGCTCTATGTAAAATAATGGTATTCAGCTGAATACCATACCAAAAATTTCTTTTTATATCAATAATTTTTCAGTCGCGAACCTAAGGCCTCCTAAGTAACCCAAGTCTAGAAATAATAATTAGTAACATAGAAATAAGTACTTTTCTATTATTCATTGTAATTTGTTTTGACGTGACAACGTCTTATAAATTGGTTTGCCGGGTGACACTTCAAGAAACTGCGTTACGCTCCGCTCACGTTATGCGCTCACAATGAGAGCGAGTGAGAGGCACGCGTGCATGGTTAGCCCGCCTAAGAGCGAGAGAGACAGACATAAAAAGTGAAAGGCACGCGTCCCTTCCACTCGAGCACAGTTAGCCCGCCTAAGAGCGAGAGAGACAGAGCGAGAGAGAGAGAGTGAGAGAGATAGGCATACACACCGGTTCATGTGTATAAATAAATGTTTTAAATTGTTACTATTATTTCATCCTTCTTCCTACTATACGAATGAATATTCACATTAAAATTATTTTACCACTCAAAGTCGTTGTCACGTAAAACTTTCGCCCGTATACCGACTTTACAGGCAGCCAATTTTTTTAATGTAACATAACATCTCGCCTTGTTTCCCCGAAGGATTGGGCAGAGGTGTCCCTGTATAGCAATGTTCTTCCTATTAATTAAAATTAGAACACTGCGCCTTTGTTATTGCACTTTGGGCAGGTCTTGGCCGCATAGTCGTTTTGTTTCTTTCTAGAGAGTGGTCATTTTTGTGAGGCTAACTCAGTTTTGTCTCTATGTCTATGATTCTACTCAAATATGACGCATATTGTAGTAATAGTAATACATTTCTCTCAAAAAGGTACAAATTTGGTATATGGTATCTAGGTTACAGGCAGATTCAAACCTTTGTGAGAGCTTTTTTTTGGGTGGGAAATTATCAAATATGTTCTCTCGATCTGGGTGGAGCGGGAGGGCGTGTCAGACTCTTACTGACTAAAACCCACCCGTGTTCCTTCAGTTGTCATGTTGCCGGGGGCCACAATATCCCTTTCGGGCTTCTTCACAACTCCGGCAGGCATCGGCCCTAGCGGACCACGTCAAAGCGAACCTTTGTGAAATGAAATGAAATTGTTTATTCTTTAAATAGGATATTAGAATCACTTTTACACATCATATAAAAAAATAAATAAAAATAAGCTAGATGAGTTCGGCGTTTCCTATCTGACTACTCTAAGAAGAAATGCCGAAACAAACTCAGAGGTCGCAGTCTCTTTTAAAGTCCAGACATAATCTTGGTCAGGCCATATTATTATAAGGACCACGTAGAGTAGTGTCTGAAAAGGTCTTTTGAGGAAAGAACCACACTGATTAGAGTGGACCTGTCCAGTCAGTGCAAGCATTTGTCAGTAATCGTGGAGCTCAACTCAGAACATAAGGAGCTCAAAACGACGAACAATACCGAAGAAAGGACATTTGGGTAGGCCGCATAAACTACTCAAACTGCCAGACCATCACTAAAACTAGCAGAGAAATAAAAAATAATATCCACATAGTCCTCACATTCACAATAATTAAAATAATATAATACTTTACAAAGTAATCATGTCATTTAGAATATAATTTTCAACAATGTCAATGTGTATATAAAACTGGTATATGTTGATTTTACATAATAATTAAAATGAGAGAGTGAGTGAGAGCTGGAGTCTATACTGGGTTCGGGACCTGTATGACAGATTTCCAGGCTCACACCCTTAAAGTTACAACATTAAGCTGCACTTACGTTTAATAATCATTAAATAAGCTATAAAACTATTAGCTCTATAGACTGACTGGCTGAATGCCTATAATACGGATGCTGTATTTAATAAAAAATATATTTGACTTATACACATTATTTTACAATCGATCCTAGTCACTCTTAACCCTATATTTCCAAGCCCCAACGTAGAAAATATTCATTCCTTGTGCACCAGAATAATTATAGTGACAAAGGGAAACAAAAGACTACTAAGGCTCTATAAGCGTTTTCTCGGAATCTTTTCCGTCAGCAGTTGTCTGCAGCTTAGAGAATAACAGTAACATCGGACGACATTAAGAGTCTAGTGGAGGAAGCGGACACTGGGTAATTTATTAGAACATTATTGCAATGTTTTAGACGGCTGACCCGTTCACTTGTTTATGTATAAAAACCAGGAAAGATACATTTATTCCCTAGACTCGCCCATGAATAATAAAAAGATAAAAACGAAAAAAAAAAGTGGTGACACTCCGGTAGTGCCGACAAAGTGAAAACTTGAACAAAATCGCCTTGGTGGAAGAAAAATACTTGTATAGAACATTGATAAATAAAGAGCACAATCGCGTTTACAAAAAAAATACTTTCGAAACCTTTAAAGTAAAAATACTTGCACAGAACATTGATCCATAACGTAACATATATAAAGATCACAATCGCGTTTACAAAACCTTTAAAGTAAAAATACTTGCATAGAACATTGATCCGTAACATACACAATATAAATAAAGAGCACAATCGCGTTTACGAAATGAGGTGTCATCATGGTGTCGCGAAATCAATGGTTTAGTTCCATCTCAAAAATGCCCAACGAGCCTAAAGAAGTTTTTACTTCAATAAACACTTATTTATGAGATACTTATTTAATTTGATTTTTGTGTGTTTAATTGGCAAACAGGTTAAGATTACCCCGTATAAAGTGGTTATTAGTGTCTTCAGCTTGTACCCGCATCCCCCAGATAACGGTCGATGTTTCATCAACCTGACATACAATGTTCGAAACTCCAATGTATCTGAAATTACACCTATATCCGACATAGTATCATTTCATTTCGATCGAAATGCTGCTTAATAGCAGATAAAGAAACCTACGTAGAACTACTGACAAATTTTGTTAGCTTAGTTGTTAACTTTATTGTGCATGCTGTGGTCTCGTAAAAGTGAAGGAGTATTTCTACTTAATACCTGATGTTGCCCTTTATTTTCGTGTATTGTATGTATTGTATTGTCATGTATTGTATATGGCTTTTGTTGGAGATCCTAAAAAAATAAAAAAAACGTGTGGCACTCGGGGACTGCCGCGGTAATGCTTTTGCTTAGCATTTGTAACCTCCATACTTCCTATTTGTCAATGCTACACTTGGGATGATGACGGATGATGACATAAAACAAAAATTACCTACGTTCCCATGACAACATCACGTTATCATGGGAACCGTCATTACATGGTAGGCGGAGTGGGGGGTGTTAGGTTTTATTTTCGTTACGTTACGGAATTTCTTGATTCGGTCGCCGCGCTCAAAGCCCGCGATAAAAGCTATGCAATAGCTTAAAAAATTCTAACTAACATCGTGAGTGATAAGTGAGTTTGTTAATTTGTTTCTTACGCTTTCATACTAAAACGGCTCAACGGATTTGGATGAAATTTGGCACATGAGTAGACCATGACCCGGAGAAGGGCATAGGCTACTATTAATTCTGGATCGTAGACGAAATCACGGGCAACAGCTAGATAATAAAGAAACCCAAACTTATTTTTTTACAGAAAATAACTCGCTAGCTCCTCCGAAAATAACGTTGGCCGGGAAGTACATTCATCCAATTATTGAAGTGGTCGCTTTTCCCCCCCACTCTCTCTTACTCGATGTTTTCCTGCACTACCTACTAGATATAAGGAAATAAAAGTAATTCATTAACGAGAGCATTAGTTCTAATATAGTTACATTATTATAAGAAGTTTGTCCTAGTAGGAATCTTTGGAAGTCCTTGGAAATTGAGAGCTTTGTTATGTTGGAGGTTGTTTGAAGGTGATCCATACAATAACGTCTTTATTATTCATATATCCGAACTCAAACTCAAACTCAAACTCAAAGCATTTATTTCAATTAAACCATTTACAGGCACTTTTGAATTGTCAAAGAATCGGTCAGTCAGAAATAGGTATGAAGCTAGTTGCCCATTCCAAAGCGTAGTAGGTACCTATGGAGAAGAACGGGCAAGAAACTCCACGGACACTCTTTTAAATAAAAAATTGTTACAAAATATTGGTTACATCATTCATGTTGAAATTATACATGTGAGTACAATGTAGAAAGACGTGCACGTTAGAAGCGTCCGTAATAAAAAGATAAAACAAAGAACAATTCAAAAAAAATAAAATAAAATAAAATAAGCCCTGGCAGCTAAGAGATGACCAGTCCCAACTGACGGCGCCCGTTCACGAACATGACGCATGGATTAGCACCATTCAGCTCAACCATTTTGAAGGGAGCTAAATGATCCAACACACGCGCCACCATCAGCGAAACATTTGAGTGAGCATGACATACTCACAGCCGCCAGGGCACATTCAAGTCAATGCAAGACATATTACCCGGTAAATGGTAACTCTTTAGTACATAGTGCTCACACCTGTGCTATGCAATTATATAATACAATGGAGATTGAGTTTATACAATGAAAAGATAGTCTTACAATCTTCAGCAGCTCCAACAGTATTTGCAAATGTTAATCAATTAGTTGTGGAGCAGGACCAGCATTGAGCCAAGCATTTTTATCGGCGATGTAATCCCCCAACGTATAATATGCCTGCCTGCATAGTGTGCGTTTTATACAAGATTTGAATTTCGTCTCATTCAGTTGAAGTATGTGGGGAGGAATTTTATTGTAACATTTTAAACAGTATCCCATGAAAGATGAATCTACTTTAGCCAGTCTGAAACCTGGTTGAACTAATAGGTCCCTATTTCTTGTACTATAATTATGTCTATCACCTCTTTTGCTAAAAAGATGTAAATTCTTTCTTACGTACATGATGTTTTCATAGATATATTGACAAGGTACCGTCATGATGTTAATATCCTTAAACAGTTTCCTTAGAGAATCGCGCCTGCGGAGATAATAAATGGCTCTGATCGCTCTTTTCTGCAGAATAAAAATAGACTCGATGTCTGCAGCCCGTCCCCACAGTAAAATACCGTAAGACATGATACTATGAAAGTAGCTAAAATAGACTAGCCTCGCGGTATCTACATCAGTAAATTGGCGGATTTTTCTGACAGCATATGCTGCTGAACTTAGCCGTCCTGCAAGAGATGTTAAATGAGGACCCCATTGCAGCCTTGAGTCGAGCGTGATCCCTAGGAAAACAGTTTTATCGACGAATTCTAGTTTCTCTTGATTCAATACTATCTCACAATCACTACTTTTGACATTTGGTAAAGAAAATTTTATGCACTTAGTTTTTTTTCCATTTAATACTAAATTATTAGCAGTGAACCAATTTTGGACCTGCAGTAGGGCGTTATTTACGTCGTTAAAATTTGTAGCACGTCTATCTACCTTAAAAATTAAAGAAGTATCGTCAGCAAATAACACCATTTGTGGTTGATTTTTTAATAAATGGAGTAGATCATTTATATACACTAAGAAGAGGAATGGACCCAATATCGAGCCTTGTGGCACACCTATTTTTACTTTTAAACCTAGTGAATTGATACCGTTTATTTGAACTTGCTGTTGTCTATCATTTAAATAAGATTTTACTAAATTGAGTGCAAGTTTTCCAAGTCCGTAATGCTCAAGTTTCAAGAGTAAGGTTTCGTGATCGACGCAATCAAATGCTTTGGAGAGGTCACAAAAGATCCCTATGGCGTCTTGAGCCTCTTCCCACGCGTTAAAAATGTGTCTTAATAGGGTTACACCGGCGTCGGTCGTACAACGTCCTTTGGTGAAACCATACTGTTGATCGTGAAGGATTTTATTTGTGTTAAAATGATTGAGCATTTGATTAAGCATTACCTTTTCAAACACCTTGCTGAATACCGGCAACACGGATACGGGTCTATAATTATTGGTGTCTTTACTGTCCCCGGATTTGAAAAGTGGTATTACCTTACTGTATTTCATTAAATCCGGGAAGACTCCTTGATCCACACACAAATTAAATATTAAAGCTAAGTAAGGCGCTATGGTCTCAATTATGGAGGTACAGACTTTAATGGACATCCCCCAAAGATCTTCGGTCAATTTGATCTTGATTTGTTTAAAAGCTTTTATTACTGTTATGGGGTTAATATGCTTAAAGTTAAATTCAATCGGGCATGCTGAAACGTTGGCCCTTACTAAATCAAAAGAGAGCGAGGGCGAGGAATTTAAGGTTTCAGTAGTTTTAAGTGGGATACTGGTAAAGAAATTTACAAATTCTTGAGCAACTTCTTTGCTATCGAAAATGAGACCACCACATGACTTCTTCAGTGTATAATCAGAATTATGCTTTTTGTTTCTATTCGTTTCATTATTGATAATTTTCCAAACTGTCTGTATTTTATTGTCTGCTGATTTAACCTTGTTGCTAATGTATAAGGCTTTAGCTGCCTTACAAGTGTTCTTAAAAGTTCTAGAGTAAGTAGCAACATACTTATTAAAAGTTTCCGTGTTTATATAAGGCTTAAGGCCATACAGCTCGAAAAGTCTATCCCTACTTTTCCTGAGTCCTGTAGTTGCCCAGTCACTAAATAAAAACTTAGGGCTGATAGATTTAGTGTTCTTCTTAAAACAATTATTGAACTCGGATTGGACTAACGAAAAGAATTCTTTATACAAAATATTAACATTGTTCATTGTAAGGACCTGATTACTTAACTTACAAACTAAAGTGCTATTATATTTATTTAAATTAACAGCTGTTATTGGTCTGAATTGTATCTTCACTTTTTGTAATGGTATGTTAGACTCAAAAGTTACGGATTGACCACTGTGATCCGAAGGGAGATAATTAACTATGGCTTTATCTAAATAGTCACAGCAACAAAACACATTATCAATACATGTAGCAGTAGATGTAGTTATTCGGGTCGGTTCCACAAACACATGTGACAAATTGAATGATTTGAACAAATTTAAAAATCTACCGGTATTTGAATTATTTTCTAAAATATTAATGTTAAAGTCACCACAGATAATTACTGATTTATTACAAGTTGCAAGTTTCGCCAAAACATCTTCCATTACCGACTCAAATATAGAGTAGTTTTGATAATTTGGTGGTCTATAAACGCACACTATAACATGCTTATCTAGCTCAACACAAGACAGTTCAATGCTATGTTCAACCGATAGTTCAACTATGTCATTACGGGTTTTTGATTTAATACAACTTTTAATTAAGATTAATGAACCACCACGCAGCATTGATTTTCGGTTAAAACAACTGGCCACACTATAATTCTCATAATTAATTAACATTTCATAATCTTTTAACCAATGCTCAGTTAAACATATAATGTCAAACATTGTTTTTTCTAAAAACAATTCAATTTCCAATTGTTTGGAAGAAAAACCTTGAATATTTTGATGTAATAATTTCAAGGATTTCTGCTTAGCCCCTTTTGTACAGTTAACTATGTTAGTGCTAGAAAATACCTTTTTGTTATAAAGTTTAATTATACTGTTATTGGTACCTTCTGTTGTCTTACAATCTAGTTTAAACTATTTGTGCTAACCACCTTAACATTAGTACTATTACTAATTGTGGTACTAATTCTATATGACTTCGACATACTAATTATGTCTGGGTTAATATTAAAAGCTAATAGCCTAGCTATTTGACGTCTAAAACTAATGGGCAGATACACAGTATCCCTAGTCGACCTGAGCTTATCAACAAAAATGTTGGTGTCAAAAAATATAAACTTGTCACTATGGTGACTAACTAAAAAATGCATGTAATTATTTAACATGTGAATGTAGTTGTTTTGTCTGTTTGACAAGTGCTCAAAATATGGAAAAGCACACAAAATTATTTTCTTACAATTTGTCTTCAATAGTTCGGTGATACTATCAGTAATATCATCTTTTTTAACATTACAACTATTACCTATTAATACAGTGATAATGGCATTAGGATCATATTCCTTCCTAGTTATTGAAGACATTATTTGTTTGTAGGAATTCTGAGGCCTACAATAGTTTTGAGAAGAATGACTCAGGTTGTCGCTAAGTAATTTTCCTAACCCTTTTCCAAAACTATCAGAAAACATAATGGAGCAGTAACAAACTTTACTATTACAAGGGGGAGAACTAGCTACTGTCTGAACTACTTGCAATGGACCTTGTTCAATTTCTGGTAAATCTTTATTCGGAATAGAGATCTGAGCACTTCCTGACTGGTACGGGCTCTCCGTTGCCTCAGGTTGGAAAGTGCCAAGATTGGATATCCTATGCAATGAAGATTGAGGGCTGCTGGGAGTCAGCAGGTCCACTTTATCTACATTAGAGTTGCACATTTCCACTAACTCATTTGCAGCAAGGATGTGCTCCTGAATTTGTTTTTCAGACCTCAAATACTTAGTATAGAGTGACTGTAGTGACGCTTCTAGTACCTGAATTTCAGACTGTAACTGTTGAGTGTCAAACTCATAAATGTTCTTACTGTCTTCTAATTTAATTTGATAGTTATTTAATTTATTTATAAGAAAACCACGTTCTTTCCTTAGTTTAATATTATTGGAATTGTGTTTTTGTTGTTTTCTATATTTATTGCATTTATTAATGATTTTATTTAGCTTTGCATATTTCTTAATTTTATTTTGACTTACTTTATAACTACTATTATTATATTTAACTAACGAATCTTCAGTAAGGTCTATTGTTATTAAGGAATGCGGGTTGCAAGTAGTGTTTAATAATTCATTATACAAGTTATTGTTTTCCTTAGCCTGAGTACATTCTTTTTGTTTCTGTAAATGATTAATTCGTACATTTGCATGAATTAATTCTTCTTCTAGGTCCCTAACCTTACATAAAGCCTCCTCATATATGTTGCTGCAGTTGTTGAAACCATTTGTGACCACCCGCAGTTTGTCCCGTTCATCAACAACATCCAGGTATTGCTGATGAAGGTCCACTAGCTCCCGTTTTAAGCCTGTGTTTTTGAAAACGACCTTCTCGACTTCCTTCTCACTTTCATCTATCTCCTGTAACAGCTGTTGACATTTACTGTTTGAAGCCTCAAGATCCTGAATGGCCGTTCTCAATTTAAGCTCCAACTCCTGAGCAACAGCCTTACGGGTCATCACAGGCATGGTTTCAGGAATTAGTACTGAAAGTAGAATTAAAGGAACGGTGAGAACTACTTAGACAGATAAACAAAAAAGGAAAGCTAGAAATGAAAGGAAAATGAGAGAAATTAGTGTTGCGTTATAGAGAAATGAGGTTGGCTGCTAAATATAATTGAACTGCAACTTGATTTAATCAGATACTAAGTTATATTGATTCTATTTTCTTATGATTTTAGGACTTTTACTTATGTGGGTAGGATGCCTAGATTAAAATAAAATTTAGTTTTTCATAAAGATGGTGCAAAAACGGTAAACAACGTTCTTGTTTTTGTGTATTCTAATACTATTATGCTATAGATTAAAACTATTTGGAAAATTCACTACATAAGTTTCGTTATCATATAGGTGAACAAAGTAACTTAGACCCACTGCTGAGTTCCAAATCAACTAAGAAAAGTGATTCTATGGATCAATGAAGGCGTGTTACAGAGTCTATGAGACGACTGCGTGGTAATTAAAGAATAAAAGTAACAATACTCCCCGTTTAAATCCGCAGGTCGAACATCAGCTGTTCGTGATAGGTTACCGGTAACGGTAGGCAACCAAACACTGTGTTTTACTATGAATATTTCCAGGAAAACAATAATCCTGAGTATTTATGCAGTTACTTTACATTTAGTTATATTATTTCACTATAATTATACTTAAAAATAATTAAATCTAATTTTATAATACAGAACAAAATTTTGACATGTCACTCGAGCAGTGTTGCCAATGCCAATCCGAAGGCTCCGATATCCGGCTCCGTCTTTATTATTTTGTCAGTCCTTGTGACAGTTTTGTCAGCAATTTTTCATAATTCATTATTTTGTTTTGTGTTGGTAAATTTTGTAACTGTCACTTTAAAATTTGCATCGTAAAAATAATCACTGTAGTAAGTATAATGTCAACTGATCAAGTAGTGGTAGTGAGGCTTACCCCACCGCCTTGACGGCGACCACTGGTCAGAGCCCAGTGCTAACGGCCGCGACTTACGAGTTGTAGGTCGTGACTTCGAACTCAAGCAGGCACTTTACTTTGTGTAAATTATTTCATCACCACTGCTCTCAAAACGGCGAAGGAAAACATCGTGAGGAAACCGGCATGTCCTAGAACCAAACATTCGAATCCATCCAACAATCCGCACTGGGCCCGCGTGGTGGATTACGGCCCACTCCCTCTCACCGAGAGGAGGCCTGTGTCCCAGCAGTGGGAACGTTATAGGCTAATTATGCGTATGCTAGGTAGAAGTTATCGCTCAACATCGGGTGTGCCATACATATAGGCTGCCAATTTTAACATCGGCAATCGTCAAGGGAGTGATTCTATCCGTCATACTGAATTACTTTGAGACGGGTATGTGACTTTCGTTATTATCAGCGATATTTTAACTACTGTGGGCGTAGTGTGAGTAGTGTTGGTTAATGTGCAATAGAAAAACAGTTTGCAGTTCAGATCACATTATACTTTACTATCAAATTAATCACACTAGCTAAATTATATTTAATTAAACTGGGTGCGACGGCGTTTATTAAAATCACCAATTAACACAATGATCACAAATTACAACTAACACAATTAATGAGCACAACGAATCGAGAACTGTTCCGTGACGTCTTGACTCCAATGCGACCAGAGGCTGAATGCCCTCCTCGCCTTGGCCATAAAAGGCCATAAAATGGCCAAAATGTGCGTTTTGTTGTGCAGAATAAACAAGTTTTCTTTTTTTTCTCTCTTTTCTTTCTTTTTATAAAACATCATGACTGTAGAAGCGCACCTTTTTTGGTATCGATAGATCTCTCTTGATGTCGCTAGTGGCGCGCTTGCGATTCGTTTCGTGTCCGTACTAATGACCGGATCCGACATATATTATTATCTACTTCCTATAAAACAGAAAAGTTCTTGGGCATTCACGTATGAAAAGTTACGTCAGCAAATTAAACCAGTGACGTACTCATTTTGAAATAGTTTGTAAAAGTATTTCAAAATGGAATTTCAGGCATTTTATTTTATTCATAGCTTGTAATTGCTTTACCACTTTTGACAACAATACGGTATAGTTTGACCAATACCGCTGTACCGCGCCTTAGGAAGGTTCACGGCGAGACGGGGAGCAGTGCAGGCCGCTAATTCGATATTTCCTGTGCGTGTCCCAAATAAAATATTTTCTTTCTTTGTTTAATTCGTCAAAGCTCTCGGCGCACGGCGTCCCGCCCGCCGCTCATTGGTCAAAACTGCCCCCCGCGTCGCCGCGTATTCCTAAGGCGCGGTAAAGCGGTATTGGTCAAACTATAGTTGCCTAGGTAAAAAAAACGTAATTCTATTTAGTCCGTCTTTCAGATAATAAATAAATATAAGACACATATTTTCTGCTTTATCATCAAAAATAGCTTAGAAAACACGCATTAAAGTTGGGGAGTGGGGGCTCGCTACGTCACAACGTCGTATTAAATCTAGCAAGGCGTGACGTCATGCCACATTTTAACTCAATGTATCGCCGTGATCTTTTGATTACCTACGTCAAAAAAGAAAAAAAAACGTGTTCAATATTTTTTAATAATCTAAAAGACGGACATTAATATGTAACCGTCACATAGACAATTTGATATATTTATCGTGGCAAAATAATAACAGCCGACCCGTGGGGTCGATGTTCAAGGTTAAGCAACGCATGCCGAGGTCGGTCCGTGGATGGGTGACCATCCACATCATACTGAGACCTATCCGTGCCTCCGACTCGGCTGTCATTCGTAGATCTTTGACACACGTTAGTCAGAAGCCCGAAAGTCTGACAACCAGTCTTGCCAAGGGGTATCGTGTTGCCTAGTAAGGGTTGTGGAGGTCAGTCGCTCCATGTAAAATACTGGTATACAGCTGCATCTGGTTAGACTGGAAGCACCAACCTAGTTGGGAAAAGGCTAGTCAGATTGATTTGTCACTTAAACAATTAGACCTTGTCAATTAGGGTTCAGACAAACAAAATATTCTCATGAGCAAACATCAACTCAAAGAAACAGTTTTTACAGAAAATCTACTCTGTCTACAGCAAACAAAACTGTTTTACTCAAGTCTATTAAAGACATCTTTAAACTGTTACATTTAACCTACTTCCCCTTCGAACCCGAACAGTGACAAAATAAAGTAAGAACGGTATACTTTCTCGGAAGAACTTTCTCAAAGAGCTTGGCTACTACACTAATTAGTATTGACAAAAGAATTCTTTTCTGTGCAGAACGCAAGAGGTTTTTTATTTTGTAATTAGAGTAAAAGAACCTTGAAGTAGTTATTGATATAAAAGGGTTGAAACAATAAATGAATCTTGGACATCACTAGCTGATGGTTTTGGAAAACATCGTGACGAAAATTGCATTTTTATTCATCTGAAATTTCTAACACGTAAATATCAAGTTGTAGGTCGTAAGTTCGAACTTTGAGCCCTGACAGGCGCTTCACTTTGTGTAAATTTTGAAGGAAAACGTCATGTCCTAGAAAAAAAAAATCCAAGACATGTGACATCTACCAACCCGCACTGGGCCCGCGTGGTGGATTACTACTGCTCACTCGGGATCTCACAGAGAGGAGGACTGTGTCCCAGTAGTGAGAACGTTACAGGCTGACTATGCTGAATTGGACAAGCTGAAAATGAATGCTGTGTATAATTAAATAATACTGAGCTGAAACCCTTGCTGTCCGTCTTAATTTATTGGCAACCACTGCTTGTCCACTTGACGTTATACTTACTACAGTGTTTATTTTTACGAGCATCGGACACTCAAAATAAGTTGCGAAAGTTAAAGTGCCAATTACAAAATAAAACAAAATATTGAAATACGAAAAATTGCTGACGAAATTGTCACAAGAGTTGAACGATACGTGGAGCTAAAGTAACTTTAAGGATTAACATCATGTTTATCACAAATTTTAATATGTAAATATGAGGCACTCTATTTATCATGTACTAGTCTATTCTTAAGGTTTTAAAAACTATTTGCATTGTATAGATTCAATCCCTTAGCATTGTATAATTGCATAACACGTGTGAGTACTATGTACCTACTATAAAGCTACCATTTATTAGGTACGTCTTTCATTGACTTGAATGTGCCCTGGCGGCTGAGAGTATGTCATGCTCACTCTAATGTCTCGCTGACGGTGGCGTGTGTGTTGGATCATTTAGCTCCCTTCAAAATTGTTGAGCTGAATGGTGCTAATCCATGCGTCATGTTCGTGAACGGGCGCTGTCAGTAGGGACTGGTCATCTCTTAGCTGCCATGGCTTATTTTAATTAAATTTTTGAATTGTATTATTTGTTTTATTTTAGAGATATCTACGCTTTGGAATGGGCAACTAGCTTCATCTTTCTGACTGACCGACCCCTTGACAATTCAAAAGTGCCTGTAATTGGTTTATTTGAAATAAATGCTTTGAGTTTGAGTTGAGTTTGAGCTTAACCAAAAAATGAGAAGGTTCCATGTTTGTCTCTATGATTTTTTTAAATGTATTTTCCGTGATTTTTTTCTCCGTGATTACGGGGCCAATTTTTGTGATTCTATTTTTATTTGGTAGAGGAAGCTCACGCAGTGGTCCCATTTTTTTAAATTATCTTTGCTTTGATAGATTTTGAGTAGGTAAGTTCAATAATAACCCTCGAAGCATATTGAATGACGTCACTGATCAGTGCGCATATGTGCAAGTGTAATGTATTTAATTTATAATAATAATATAAGACGTTTTTTTCTCTACACAAGTTATGTACTTAATGCTATTTGACAATATTATAGTGCACGAACAAGGACAATTCCACTTTGTGTATGTTGATGATATTATAAGATTCCCTATCAATGTTGTACACAGTAAATAATGGCATACGAATTTGTGTGGAGTTGGTACACTAATTAAAAAGTGAAAAATAAACCAACTTCCAAAAAAAACACTACAAAGTGAAAAATCACTTAAATTGAAATTCAAAACCAAAGATACGCTAGTCTTTTTTCGTTTCATATCTTTTAATAAGAGCTTGCATTACTTCAAGTATACAAAAGATTATGAACTCTAAAAGAAAAAATATAAACTGTACGGAAGTCATGATTAAAGGGTGTATCGTAAAAAGATAGTTATTTTTCATGTAGAATCGTGTAATCGGATGTAAAGCAAGCACGATCTTTTTATTTATAACGTATAAATAGGTAACTGGACTGGTTTCCCTTTCACAAACGGATTACCTAATGTCGTGAGGAAAGTTTTTAGTATAAATGCTATATGAGTAGGGGAAGACTAAAGAAACCTTGAATGGTCTGTGTGAAAGATGATATGGCTAGAGGCACAACCCAGTAACTGGTTAATACGATACCCCTTGGTAAGACTGGTTGTAAGATTTTCGGGCTTCTGACGACCCGTAACGACTGTCAAATATCTACGAATGACCGCCGGGACCAACGGCTTAGCGTGCTTTCCGAAGCACGGAGGAGTCTCGGTATGTAAATATGGTCACCCATCCACGGACCAACCCTGGTAAGCGTAGCTTAACCTGATGGATCGACTTGTGCGGCTGTTATTATTTAGCCACGAGCTCCTCAGAAAAAGAACTAATAAGATTAAAAATATCTACTTTTTCTTGGAAGCAACAAGTTCGCTCTAACTAGGGCACCTATAGTTTGACCAATACCGCTGTACCGCGCCTTAGGAAGGCGCGAGGTGAGACGGGGGAGCGGTGCAGGCCGCTAATTCGTCAAAGCTCTCGGCGCACGGCGTCTCGCCCGCCGCTCATTGGTCAACACTGCTCCCCGCCTCGCCGCGTATTTCCAAGGCGCGGTACAGCGGTATTGGTCAAACTATAATTCAATTATTACTATCGAAACCCGGAGATATGATTAGTCCTTAGTAAGGCAGAAATATTTTTGCCCCGGCAGCTGTAGGTTAGTGTATTTTGTATACAACTTTATTTTCACATTTACGGCGACCAAATGCAGTTGTCTATAAGAATTTTATAATGTGGTATTTTATTTTCCAATTGCATTTTAGTACCGTTACATACCAGTGGGAACAGGTCGGAACAAAACTCGTCCATTGATAAGAAGTCATCATAATATATTTGGGAAAGGTGCATATTAGGAGGTTTCCCTGTCGTAAATTACTCATCATCTGTTTAGCCTATTCCCAACTATTTCTGGAGTAGGCTTCAGACTTCAGCTTCTTTGGCTTCAGTATGGAGCCACTGCCTATCTGACCTTCACACGATACCCCTGGGTAAGACTGGCTATCAGACTTTCGGGTGAGTGACGACCCGAAACGACTGTTAAAGATCCACGAACGACAGCCGGTAATTTTCGAGGCACGGAGGGGTCTTGGTATGTCCTCAAATATGGCGAGGGGGTAATGGCTGATCTTTGCGTTATGCTCGTGAACGGGTGCTGCTTGTGGTGACTGGTCGTCTTGCTGATCATGGTTTTGTTATTGTAACTAGTAATTAACTGTTTATTTATTTTTTACCTCGATGGTCCTAGTTTATCATTTATAACTTCCAATTACAGCTTTATATAGCTTTATGTAAGCGGGCACGCCCTTTATACCTGGAGGCTTTTATTTAGATATTTAGTTCTGTTTACGTATAGTTTTTATTTCTGCTTGAGTATAGTTCTCGATGTTTTTGGTTGGTATATTGGCGTGTGCTAGCTGACATATGGCCAATAATTTATCATTTAAATTATGTTTTGTGTTGCGTAATGTAAATTATTTTGCATACTATTATATGGAATCATTTTTTTCTAACTTGAACAGACAGCTGTGCTGCTGGGGAGTTTGTTGCGCCACTTCTTCTTCCCAGCGAAAGGCACTAGGAAGTGGTGAAGAGTGGGCGTTTTGGGGGACTGTCTTATGTAATTTTGACGTTCGAAAAGTGCTGATTCTCAGCCTAATTTGAATAAATGACTTTTGAATTTGAATTTGAATTTTAAAGATGTTCATCACCCAACTACGGACCAAACGCGGCAATCGAAGCTTAACCCGATCAATTGACCGTGTAATTGAGCCACGAGCCCCTGTCGTAAATTACTATGACACTTCAGGCCACGTTCCGATATACGCGTTTTATGCGCGTGTACTCCCAAAGGTTACTGCAATTTTGAGTCCTATGCTAATTATATAAAGCTTATTTTGAAATCCTCCTACAAACACCGCGTACCCGCGCAGCCACCGAGCAGCAACCGCGCAGTCACCGATCAGAATAAGCTTTATGCTTTATGTAATTAGCATAGTACTTAAAATTGCAATAACCTTTGGGAGTACACGCGCATAAAACGCATAGTATGTCGGAACGTGGCTGAAAGCTTTAGAGAGAGACTGTCACAGAGGTTGAACAGTGACAGAGACGCTCTACAAAGCCGAACTTTTTCTAAATCACGATCAGCATTTATGTCCGGCTGGTGTCTAAAATAATAACAGCCGCACGGATCGACCGAAATTTAAGCTACCGCGGTCGTTTTGGGTTGGGTGACCATCCTTGAAATATCGAAACCCCTCCGTGCCTCGGCAAGTACGTTAAACGGTTGGTCCTGGCTGTCATTTGTAGATCTTTGCCAGTCCTTAAGGGTCGTCACACGCCCGAAAATCAAACAACCAGTCTTATCAAAGGGTATCGTGATACCTAGTAACTAGGTTGTGTAGGTCAGATTGGCAGTCGCCCCATGTAAAATACTGGTAATCAGCTACATCTGGATAGATTGGAAGCCGACCTCATCATAGTTGGGAAAAGGCTAGATAGATTGATGAGCATTTATAGCCGGGTACTTTACTCAAATCGAGGCCATCAAATCACATCCTACCTACAACTCAAAATTACGCTTCATCCTTCCAAAAAGGCTAGCTTTCAACCTAGGCCCTACCCTCCTTTATTAAGATATTATAAGGGTAACATCGTAAAGGCTATAATAAAAGGGAGCGATGGCCGTCGATTAAAGAATGTAGTCCATTTTTACAGCCTCCCGAGGAAGAGAATTACTTTAGTGATAAAATGTAAGTGAACATCTTCATGCTGATGTTTTAATGGCGGGGTGCGTGTAGGGAGAAATGTTATTGTTTGTTGAATGAAATCAATTCACAAACATCTATACTAATAACATAAAGCTGTAGAGTTGGATTTTTTGTCTGAACGCTGGATTTTTTGTCTCTGGAACTAATAGTCGAATTTGAAAAATTCTTTTTGCGTTTGATAGCCCAAGTTTTGGGGAAAATTATAGGTTATTTAACGTCATGCTACGACCTATCTCATCACCAGTTAAGCAGCCTTATAAAGGCGGATAACAATTAAAATTCTATTGTGTCTCGTTAATGACAGTTGAAGGGCTATAGGAGCAGAAAAAGAGTTAGAATAAAACAAACTATTTAAAAAAACAAAAAACCCGACTGCAAAAACTGATAACTGAAAAGAGAAAAACAAGCATTACAATCTATAGGATTTTGGTATTGCAGGCGGGACAAACATAAGTTTCACCAAAATTTCAGGTATTGGTTTGTCCCCGCCTGCAATACCAAAATCCTATAGATTATAATGCTTGTTTTTCTCTTTTCAGTTATCAGTTTTTGCAGTCGGGTTTTTTGTTTTTTAAATCATTTGTTTTATTTCAAACTTTTTAGTTTTATTAATATATAAATATGTATAGATATTTGGAATTGACTCATTACTAACTTTTATTTGATACCAATAATGTTTTTTTTTTTTTAAACCTTCCCCTCCCTTTTTTTGGAACGAAGTTCCTTATCGCGCGTTGCGAAAGGGGGCTAGACGGAAAAAATTAAGACCAAAAGTTATAACGACACTTTTTTAAGACCAAAAGTTGTAACGACACATTTTTTTTTATTTTAAATATCTCGGAAACGGCTGGGAATATCAAAGTTTTGAAAAAATTTCCCCCCTTCCTAGGACCATACTCTCAGCTAGAACCTACATTCAGTTAGACCCCTTAGACCCCATTTTTGACCCCCTTTTCTTTTGACCCCCATTATCTGTAATTAACTATATCTTACAACTCTCTTATATATATAACCTCCCCCCGAACCCCCTTCGATGTCCTCCCGCGACCCCCTGATCCCGATACACCCCCTGCACACCTCCCCCCTTTTAAATTTTAAATATCTCGGAAACGGCTGGGAATATCAAAGTTTTGATAAAATTTCCCCCCCTAGTACCCGCCCTCTCAGCTAGAACCTACATTCAGTTAGACCCCGTAGACCCCATTTTTGACCCCTTTTCTTTTGACCCCCAATATCTGTAATTAAGTATATCTTACAACTCTCTTATATATATATAACCTCCCCCCAAACCCCCCCTCGATATCCTCCCGCGACCCCTGATCCCGATACACCCCCTGCACACCTCACCCCCCCGGGTCTTAACTTTGGAGCCAGAGGTCGTAGACCTATCAAGTTTGGGGTCCCCGAAATCAAGAGAAAAAGAACTCTCTTTTAAATCACGGGAAAACGCCGCATTATTCCCTATTTTGGTATTGTGAAGGGTTAGGCAGTACCTAATACCCGTTCACACACATTTCGCCAGTAATTTTTAATACATATATACAGGGATATTGGTTATACGTCGGCAATCTGTTAATGGGATGTAGGAGAGATCATTTACAACCAAATGACACCTTTTGGCTACTATGCAAATGTCAGTCATTTTCGAGTAAGTAACGCCACCTGCTACGATCATACTCCTTTTGCTTCTTTTACGTTGATACGTCTGGTCATACACGCACGCCGGTTGCGAGTACTACGCACCTGACCTTTCTGAAGAATCACTAATTAGGTTACTAAATGTCCGTCTAGGGCCGGCGGGAGCGGGAGAAGTTAATTGATAATTACCACCCAAAAAAAAAAAATGGCCATTCCCGGCATTTCTACTCACGTCTGCCTTGTAACCTTTTGTTAGTCGCCTTTCATTCGTCTCCTCAACATGACCAAGTTCCATAAAAATGATAACATAACAATTCAAGCAAGCAATATTCGACCCTAACATTTTCACACATACCTCCACACATTTCAGCCCTCTTCCGTAAACACAGCTTACCCTTTAACAGAAAAAAAGGACGCAAATGGAATTCGAGATAGCGTCGAAAATACTTTGTTTGCAAACCTTTTTAGTGGAAACATCGGGTAACACCTGTTCTCACATTTATCTATGAATTTATTTAGAACCCCAAACACGGAACAGAAGTTCGGCTCCATTCAATATAAACGAAAACGCACGCACACACGGATACTCTTCACGTACGGCATTTTTTTGAGATCGCAAAGAAAGAAAGAAAGAAAATACGTTTATTTGCGGTAAACATGACGCAAAGAAAGAACACAAACACAAATAGAATAAGTTGGAGGAAAATCATATCCACGCATAAATAAATAAGATATTAAAAATAAAATAAATTTAGAATAATAAATTCCAAATGTAATATAATGACAACACTCAAAGTCAAATGACTCACGTCTATGTGTGCGTGCGCCTGTTTTCGCTCGTTGTATGGAGCCGGTCTTCTGGACTATTTTTGCCCTTTGTTTTCGTACGCGTCGATAATTTTGTTTAGCTACTTTTGCTGCTTGTTCGAAAATGTAAACGTGTTTAGGTGTTTCGCCTCTCTTGAGAAACTTTGTTGTAGGTTTTCTAGACCGGTACTAAAAGTTCAGTGATCCTATTTATAGTGTGTTTTCAGTTTCACGAGTAGTAGAACGAGACAGCGATACTTTCTTTTGTGACGAAATTATTTTCAAAGATTGCTATTTCGGGGCTGTTTGGCTTGCAACTTTCAGCATGGCATTATATAGGGTGGCCCGTTTACAATAGTCCAAAACGATCTTAGAAGCCACTTGCAAGAGTTTTCCAAAATACCCCCATCTATATTTAGCGATTATTTATAGTTACTTAGATCAAAGGGCAACATTTTGTTAAAAAAAGTTCAATCCTGATTTTCATTCCCCGAATCTAAATTTAAAAAAAGTGTGGCAAAGATATCCCAGCAGTTCTAAAAACTCTTACGAAACCTGTAAATGAGCTATTCTGTTTATAAGCACTTCCATGAATCACCATGCTGTACACGGTGGCTGGAATTTGGACGCGCTACCAATTACCATGGATTCAATACATGATTCTAAGGAACCTGCGTTGAAATTTTTTGTTAACCAAAATGTTTGCATATCGATGTCGCTGCCACCCTGTTTACTGCCAGCGACAACGCTTCGAATTTGCGGCCTAAGATTTAGTTCGAACCACAATGTCGCAAACTAATTGGTAGCCGCAGTATTTTGTAATACTCAAGCGTAATAGAAAATGATTTTGCTCCTCATTTACTTTACAAATTTATATTGTTTTGGTTATGTAGATACCTACTATTTTTACTCAATGTCTGGGATTTTTTAGTAACAGCTCGGAGTTTGGAAGTTGGCTGTGTGATACTTCCTGGCCTCTATGCGCACGTGGCACCCCTGATTCTGCACCTGATCTCTCGCCGATCGTGTCGGATTGCCGTCCCATCGGACTATGAGAGTCAGGGAAGAGATATTATCGTGCACCTGTGTCTGCGCACACACTTGTGCACAATAATATCCCCGCCAAAGACTGGTGTCCGCTGAGATTGGTCGCCATGGCCGAAATTCGGTCTAGAGGACTATTACTCGTTTGACTCGATCTACAGATGGAGTCAAACGAGTAGGTAATAGTCCTCCACTAAATTAAGACCCATTTAGCCCACGTACGGACGTAAAAATATCGCGATGGGATTTTGCGCAGCGTTGAAAATCCAGGGTGCGAAAAAATTCCGCCGCGATATTTTTATGTCCGTGCGAACGTGGGCTTAGTTAGGAAAATGTCGTGAGGAAGCTTTTGAGTATGAATGTGGATGGCTATAAGAGTAGGGGAAGACCAAAGAAACGATGGATGGACTGCTTAAAATATGATAGTTAGAGAGGGGGTGACGACCAAGATGACGACCTCATTATATTGAGATCAAAGCAAGAGAAAATGATCTTGAACTCGTTAATATGACAGTTCGTTAAGCCCCAACACGAAGCAATTAAATTGCCCCGGAAATATAATTATCAACAATAACAAAAGCTGTCCTATCCAAACAAGACACCCTATAACTCAATAATTAATGCGTCAAATCAAGCGAGGCAATTAAATTAGTCCACTTTAACGGACCTATGTTCATCCGTTTACCCGTAAATTAATGCTAACAAAAGAGCAATCAATTAATGAACGCGTTCAGATATCCAGTGCGCAGCCTTCCAAATCGTAAACATCGAATTATTAAACTAAACAAACGTAATATAACATTAAACACATTATGCCTGCCAATACTCCTGAGGGGCATTGGCGTAGGTACATTGGGAGGTGTGTGAGCAAAACATCTTGCTGAGTACCTTCTTGTCTCAGTCACAACGTGCAACTGCCAAAGTATTTCTGTTGTGTGCTAGTGAATAAGGAACTGTTTTTTTGTTCTTCGAATTAACTTATCTTTTTATTAAAATATGTGCACGGGTTCCTGTGGCAAAATAACCCATTTTTCTTTACAATACTCCCAATTTGTTACAATTAATTATGTTGAAGTTTATAGCTGGCAAGTCTATTGCCGCTAATGGCGCTACAATTCCAGACTCTGGACATCTATTGAGAAATTCCTAATTAAAAATCCAATCACATTTTTCCCGACCTTTGGATACAAACCAGAACCATACACTTAGCAGTCGCATTTGCGACCACTAGACCAACACAGTATTATCTATACCAATGACCCGCCTCACACGCATTTTTCTATCACAACCCGAAGGATTCTGAAGGAAATTAATAATCCATTGCTTTATCTGTTTGAAAAATTCGTCGTCTCGACCACATAATTAACGCAATGAATATTGTTGAATTGGCAAAATTAACGGCATTTGAATTGTGAGTGTGTGACGTAATTACAACATTACAAGGTTCTTTTGACAAAATCTCAAAATCACTTTGTTCAAAATCGAAACTAAAGCCGCCATCTTGTTTTGTTAATACACTTTCTGTGATAATTTCACAAATTTCTACCAACAACGTCCCCCTTTCAATGTCAGTCAGGCGCCAACATGTCCTTGTAACAAGATTGCATTTTTTTTATTTAGGGCATCTCGAAGCTGACCTCTGAGGTCATGACTACTTAACTGGGCTATCCTGTGGCTGCCTTAAGCTACTAAGTTAAAGCCTCCAGGCAGGGACGCAAAATAACTTATACACCGTGATATTTTAGTCGTCTTATAAAAACAGCCCACTTCATGTATCCAATGACTATTAAATATTCATTCAATATTTTTTTAACTTATTGTAACAATTTTTTAATTGCTCCAAGAGGTTTTTTATGTCGGGTACATTGAGTGGCCTTTTGTATGACGAGTAAAATGTCACCGCGTATATCCATTTTTTTTAATGAATCTTTAGTAGTCATTGGATACATGAAGTGAGCTGCTTTTGTAAGACGACTAACTAAAATGTCACGGTGTATACTAGGCGAGCGCTCGCTTAGGGCACCTCCTGTGGGGTCCAAACCTCGGCTTAGGGCGTAGCTGGGAGGAGGACAGCAAGACAGGACACGCTTGATCATAAGTGGGGTAATTATTATTAACAGGGGAATTTAAAGCTATAGGCTCAGCTTCGACACGGGCTGACGCATCGTCGAGCAAGGGTCGGGGGAAAGTTTGCTACAAGGATATTGATTGTTGATATAAACTTCTTATATTCGAGGAGAGGGGAAATGTATGAGAGAGACATACGAAGTTTATTATATATCCAAACTGCTATCAAAAACCTCAACATAAATGTACTATCACTAAACTAAACCATTTTGTTTTACTTAGCCAGCCATATTACAGTTAAAGAAATCTATCAAACACGTTTGAAAAAGCACGATTCAAAACATAGCAATCGAGATAAACATACCGCCTGTATTTTTTACGTTGAAACCTTTTTATTCAACTATTGCTGAGTGTCGTAACACTATTTTTCTATACAGGATCAACTGTGAGGTAAAGCTCTCGATTCTGAGTAAATCGGGTACACTGAGATCGATATCTTTGCGATACGAGACATGTTTGAAAGAATAGGGACTCAGAAACTGGAATTATGTAGTTTTAGAAGATACTAAACTTATGTGAAATGTATCATTATCAGAACCTTGTATAATAACATGGCATAAACGTCGCATTTGTACGTTTTACGTCGAAAATGGGCCTCTCAATTATTCCTGTAATAAATGGCCAGAAACTATATTACTTTAATCAACACTCAGAGTAGAAAAATTAGTAATATTTGGGTTTATATTTTGAACATTACGTAAACACAACAATTATTTTTATATGTTACATTTCTTGGATGAGATTCAGTCTTCAATGCAGTAGTGCTTAAAATCTGCTGTTATCAGCCAGTTTTTGGGTGAAGCTAACTTATAAACTAGGTTTGCTCAAGTATTTTTAACCAACTTCAAAAAAAAAGAGGAGGTTCTCGATTCATCGGGATATTTTTTTTATTTGTTTTCCCCGATTACTCAAAGCTGGACCGATTAGAAAAATATTTTTTTTGTTTGAAAGAATATACTTTCAAATTGGTCCCGTTGTCATTTGGTCACGATCTGATAATGGAATCTTGGAGAAATCGAGGGAACTCTTCAAATATTATAGGCACATCCATAACGATTTGGGTATTTTTGATGAGCAGTTGACATAAGGCTATTGTAACTTAGATAAAATTACAAAACAACCCGCTAAAAAGTGAAAAAAAAAACTTTTTTACAAAAAATACAACCGACTTCCAAACTACAAAGTGACACCAACTTCCGAAATCAAAGTTATTTTTCACTTTGTAGTTTGGAAGTCGGTTGTATTTTTTGTAAAAAAGTTTTTTTTGTATCCATCAAAACGTCATATTAATCTTACCCTCGTACTTTCAGAGTATAAGTAAGTAGATTTTCTGCGTAAAACTTCTCGCATAGACCTCATTCACCTTTCATGACACTGAACACGTCTGTAGGTAGTGTCAGCTTCAAGCAGCAAAAAACATGAACATACAAATATTCCTGTTATCATAAAGAAAAGTAAGAAAACACTATTATTCTCTTTCGAAAAGTTTGAAGATCTTTCTCGTATTAAATAATACAATGAAGTGCTGAAAACGCTTGCAAGTCTGAGTTTTGTTTACGATGCAGTTTGTCACACTGTTCATTATGATGCAGTTTGTCACACTGTTCATTATGAGAATTGCTAAGGAAAAGAGATTTCGTTGTGTCAGCATTTTCAGAATGTTGGTAATATTTTGTGCTGCGATAAGTATTGATTTTCGTGGTCTGTAAGGAGGTTTATATTCCCATTTATGTCCAAGTATAAGGAGATGTTTGATTAAGATGGTGATGCTATAAAAATTTGGCTTAAAACCTCTTCTCATACAGAAAACTGAGCATTGATCATAATGCTGTCTTAATTTATTACCAAAACGCAGTAAAGCCCAATTGCACCACAAATAACTAAACCCATTTAGTGCTAAACATATTTAAAACATCACAATATTGACAGAAACAGAGCGATGTTTTAAATATGTTTAAGCAGTTAAGGTATTTAGTCATTTGAGGTAAAATGGTAAATATAAATTCATAATTACAATTAAGTATATACGTAAAACCTACATGAGTACATAACAGAGTCTTTACTTGTAAACTAAAAATATCGCCTGAAAATTGTGACGCTGTAATGCTGCTTGATGGCAGAAAAAGGGTTACATAGGGGTGCTTTCGCAAGAAGGTCCGGTACGAGCGAATCTAATATCATGGTAATAATATTATTATACTGTAGCGGTTACACCGCCACATTCAAACTACGAATCAAAGACATGACGTCACACAAATCCTGCATCTCGCAATTAGAGTTTACCGTGCGATTGACATAATATACAAGATTTCGACTTCAACCGTTAGGCAGTTGCCCACCAGACACAACACCCGTCAGTTCGGAGGATCCTCACTTTTCTATTGTGGATGAGTGAACTATACACCCTGTCCCTCATACCACTAAAATAACAACGGAAGATTCCATTTCAATTCAACATAAACAAACTTCAAAACTTACATCAAAATATTTTCGAATCGCGAAACACTGAAACATAAATTGATAGTAGATTCAATCAGGAACTTTAGTACCAAGTTCCAGTCTTTTAGTTAACATACAAACATTGTAGGAAGACTCATGTTTATGCAATAGTTTGCTCAGCAAACAGACTGTAAGTTTTGGTACTTTAGGTGCCCGGTAGTGGCTTGTTAATGCTGGTTTGATAGAGTAACTATTCTTGGGTTTGGAGTTGATTCGAAAAAAAGAAAATGCTATTTTAATTTTCCTGTGAATATTTGTTACAATTATTTAAAAAGGTCTTCTCTAGAAAATTTAAGCAGAACTTCCCAATTATTGGGAAATTCTTGCAAAAATATTTTTTTAAAGAAAATTATAGCCTTAATACCAATTTCTGCCATCAAGCAGCATTGCTATGTTCCAGTTTGAAGCAGTATAAAATTCGGTGAAATTTTATGCATACGAGGCTTTTTAACTATTTCTTTATTTAGCCAACTTTGGGCAAGTTCAAAAAGTCAATATTTTGCCAAATAAAAATATTTTTCCAAACTTTTTCCTGTGTACTAACTTAAATATGTCAAAAATGAGCGTGGCGATCGCGTGCTTTCGCGACCGTCTCGGTTTCGGTTAGGATGCGACCTTTGACTGTATTAATTGGCTTTTTTTTGTGGTTCATATTACGTAGGTAGTACTTAATTTATGTTTGACCTCAAAATGAAATGGAAATTACAATAAACCTGAAATCTCTCTCTCCTTATAAACTAGATTATTCTCGCAAGATAATACATCTCTCCTATAATTCTTTTTATCAACTCTCATAGCATAATATTCGAATTATAAACTTCAAAACGAGTTTATATTGACATACTTTATAAACACAATACCGAAATTTAAAAATAGAATCACATTGTAACACTTTTTCTCTAACAAAATAATGCTATAAAACCATTTTTTTTCTATTACGATACAGGGCTAATCCAAGAAGTTAATATCACCAAGGAGTTTTCATCAATTTTTGTAATGGAACGTTTAAGCGGAGGACAGCAGCACCCGCTGTAGCGCATGTGCGGTGATGTGCTGGTGCAGGCGACATTCATATGTTTTGTTGTACTGAATTTCGTGGGAATTTTTATACTTGATTTTTAACTTTAATCTTTTATTTAATAGGTTCAATCCCAATGTATGAGAGTAGATAAAGTAGTGTATGAAACTGCACATAACTAGGTATTAAAACATTCGTGCGATACTATTAAAAACCTCGCCCACTCATGTTTTAATACCCCTCATTATGCAACAGTTTCATAAACTACTATTATTTGATTTATCGAGCTGAATGTAAGAAAATATTCTTCATTACATCATCTCCTTCAACAGTCGCTTTCCCTCTTAAGGTAACTCGATTTCCCTTTATTAATCAACCTCAATCAATTAAAACAAGATAAAAAACGTCTTTCGATTTTTCTACGCTGGCAATTCTTTCCCTGTTATGCAAATAAGGTGCGCTCGGGGTTCTCATAATTTCAAATGATAATTGCGTTGGAAGTCTGATTAAACATATTTGAAAAAGGAAACTCTCGTCTTCTTTTTTTCTTGCATTTATTCTTTAATTTTTTTTAAAGCTTTTAGTGAAGAAAGTAATTATTTTTCGGGTGTGAGTTCTTTGAGTAAAATTATGAAGAATGTTTTTGGAATCATTTTCCGTGTAGCTGAAGAACCTTAAAATTTATTTTATACTTGAATGCGGTTATTTGAGATTCTTTTTCGTGTCACTGTGGTTATTGACTAATCTGGTGTCAGTGTTTTTAGACCTCTGACTTGGCTTCACATGCCGTCGAGAAATATCTCTCCGGCATGATTGTTTCCATTTTTGAAGCAAGTGATACTTATACGATACGCACATGAATCCGAAAAGTCAGCGATACGTGCCATGCAGGATATCACTGATTGTGTCTCATTGTTAACATGGTACTGTAAAAGCACAAAATTATTATATTGTGTCAAAATATTAAAGAAGATAATTATATTTTTTTTATAAAATGAAAAATGATAAATGTGTTTGTCAGAAAAAAAGACGCAGATTATCAAAAAAAATTGTCATTAATCAAAGTCGTGATCCTTTAAAATTTGTTTTTATAAACTATCAATCTAAAAGCATTACATAATTTTAAAACTTATACTAACGTCAGTAAAACTTCAAAATAAAAATAACATTTTGTAGGTACCTACTTCATTTATTTTTGTTAGTGACTGTTGAATTCCACCAGTTAAATTCAAAACCGCAGTATAATTTTAAATCCAGTTTCAAAGTGCCAGTCATTCATTCAAATAGCTGAAAAACTGAACTCTTCAACGTCAAAGTATGAAATATCAATTTTTCATTCATCGCGCTACACGCTTTTTAAACCGTCATTCTATTTTTAAATCCTATTTCAAAACAACTATTCCATTCCAAAATATTTAAAAAGAAAAACTGGCTGAATTTTTGGCAAAGAGAATGCCAGTTATCAAAACATCATACATTCATTTGCACAAAAAAAAAGAATATTTTCAAAAAAAAGAAGTGTAATTTAACGCAAAGGTATTTATGGGACACCAGTTTTTTTTTTGTTTGTAACACATAAGGGCATTTTTAAGGTTCCTATTTGTCAAACAAACTCTTCTGCGGTTCTCTCTTTTGTCATCTTTTCGACATCAAAGGGGCTTGTTCATCAAAAAACAAGTGTTTGTGTCGGGCTTAAATGTTGCAATTTGCCATACTTTGTGGTTCCCTTGGGCGTTGTTTCGCCCTCTAAACCAAGTACCTACCTATGTGTTTTGGAGGTACAGTTGGCAAGGAAAGTTGTTTAGTATTTTCGTTTTTGAAGTGAAAAGTTCTTTAAGCGCGTTGGGCAGTTTTGAGATGGAAAAAGCAATTGAACTCGCGACACTGTTACTAACACCAGCTTTTGA
The DNA here is from genome assembly GCA_949152395.1 of Agrochola litura. Lineage (NCBI taxonomy): Eukaryota > Metazoa > Arthropoda > Insecta > Lepidoptera > Noctuidae > Agrochola > Agrochola litura. The sequence goes on along the minus strand of OX424514.1, from coordinate 18,445,987 downwards.
CCATTAAAAATACATCAACATGCGATACATTTTCTTTGGGATTGATGACATTCCAAACATTGAGACATGACAACGACATGATTGACATTTCCCTTTTTTTACAGACTTCAAAAATTAAAAGTATTTCCTGCACAGCAAAATTGTTCAAGTTTTTACTTCTGTCGGCACTCCCAGAGTGACACTGTTTTTTTTTTAATAACATACCATAACATCATGCTTGTAATGCCTAAACGGTTAGGCAAAGGTGTACCTATAGTATACCCACATTTGACCACTTATGTTTAAGTCCCATGTAATAGGGGGCGAGCCTATTGCCATCAACCGGGCACAAATCCAGACTCTGAGCTTCTAATGAGAAATTCCTGATGCCTGCTTGATCTGGGAATTGAACCCAGAACCTCATGCTCAGCAATAGCGCTTACGACCACTACACAAACGACGCAGTTTTTTTAAATAAATTTTGAAGAAAATAATTCAAAAAAATTACGTCCAGTAAAACGAAAGAAAAAATATTTTATTTGGGCCACGCACAGGAAATAATAAACATTAAAAAAAAATACATTAAAAACGAACAAAATAATCGAGAAAAAGACCCAAAATAATCGAGAAGAAGGGTAAAGAAGCAAGAGCAGAGAGGATCTCAGTATAATGCTGTGATATTTAAAATAAAGCAACAACGCTAGTATCGTCACAATCATGTACCTATGTATAAAAAGTTTTTATTTTTCACTTATTAGTTGTGGTACCTAACCCACACAAATTCGAAAACCACTACCTGCTGTGTAAATAACAGTGGCAGGAACTAATCATATCATCCGCATACTAAGTGGGAAAAAGTACGTAAACATACGCGACGAACATATAACCTCCTCCTTTTTGGAAGTCGGTTAAAAATGTGTTACGCTATTATGGTGCTGGCTAAAAAATTATCGGCAGGGCACAGTAACAGTGTTAGATTTGAAGAATCTTTATTTCTCTTGGTGCGTTGTTTTTCACATATAATTATTTAACTAATGTACGTACCTGTACAAACTATTGTAAAACATTTTAAAAGAGTAACGGTGGAGTTTCTTGCCCATTCTTCTCCATACGAAAACTACCTTTGAAAGGGCGACTAGAATAAATTATATTAAAGTGAAACTTTTATTACATCGTCTCAAACTTTTTCGTCTGTGTGTTGCATGTCGCGTGACGGTCGGCCGCGGAGTAGGGATAAAGTGAAAGGCGCTCGTCAGATCAGCCAAGGCCAATATGGCGGCGCCTATAGTTCGCTTAAAAGTTTCACTTTTACCGTGGTTTCATAAAACCACACAATCCTTTTTATTTTGTAAATTTTGACGTTCAAAAGTGCCATACATGGGCTTATTTAAAATAATTGATTTAACTTTGAGTTCACTTTTACTCATGAGAACATGATACAGTTCACTTATATGAGATAAATAAATAAATCGTCGTCTAATGACGAAGCATGTAGATGTACTCGTAGAATAAGTAAAATTTAACCCACTTTTGTTGCCAACCGTACCTATTTAATTTTATCACGGAAGTAGAAAGGTGAAAACAGGCTCTGCGAAGAAAATGATTGATGACGGCATAATTGAAACGTAAATATTATATGTTTCGATATGGAAACATACTTAGAGCTTTTCACATTAAAGGGCTTTGAAGGTTTTGGCCCTAAACATCAGCAACCATTTTGATTTTTTTTGAAAATCGCGGTGCATAATAAATGTCATATAGGTATTTGGATAGGAGACACTTATACAAATATAAAACGTCACTTAACATAACATCATAAAGCGTTACGTTTCTGAAATATTCAAAGATAAAAATAACAATTGTTATAACTAATTTATTTATTTATTTTGTAGTTAATTCATGTCGATTAAGTTATTTACTGTTATCTGAACCAGACAGAGAAATAAAACAAATATTATAATACTAATCATCTATTTTGTTAATTATATCTTTTATAAAGCAATCGGAACATAAGAATATAATGTGTCGAATTACAATGATATTTTTGTAGGTAAACATGAAATAATTGAATACCTTAGTGGATAAAACATAAGATTTATTAATCATATTCGGTATAAATAATATCATCCAAGAAGGCAACGGGAGGCTGAATAGGATATTCTTGATGTCGCGCCCAAGTCATGTACCATATAATGATACACATAACATGGGAGCAACATCCAAGTGTTCGTTTTCCTACAATGCAATTACAATAGTAGCCAACTATTTTATTCCTGCCTTGAAAAGTATTATCGAGCAAGATGTAGACAAAATAAAATTCGATTGTTTTGGTGTCTTGAGTGGATTCGGGCTCTTAAAAGCCAAGGATCAGAAACGACAATTTTGTATTGACTCAAGCCATAATCGATGGCAACTTTTTCGCAGAATTCAATAAAAAAAATCGGGGTGTCCTCATTCGGCGGGGAGTATACTTTTGTCTCTTTCGCTCATAACTAAAATATTACCTACACATGATGCAATTATGTTTTCATAGTTCAATATGCTTACCTGAAGGGAAAAAACAAAAAAATCCTGTTTCTTCAATGTTCAGTTTTCGACTCATATTTCGGTGAATAACTCCAAAACCTGACGCTTTAGGATATTATGTTTCATGAATTTTTTTGTTTGTATAAGTGTCCTCTATCTAAATATATAACTTTCGATGGGTACAGCGATTTTGAAAAAAAATCAAAATGGCGGGCGACGTTAGGGCCACCCTCCATACAAAAATCTTCAAACCCCTTATTGATGCGAGCAACTGATATTTTTGGCCTAATATGTTCAAAAAACTAAAAACACGGTTAATAATAATAATTAAATAAATTCTTTATTGCCATAAAATGTTTACAGAAAAAATTTAGACCCTGGCTCCAGAGCTAGATATGTCTAGGCTGTATTTCAAGAGCCAGTGACTTCTTCCATTTGTGTTAGCAAGTCGGTTAGGCAGTCGCTCCATGTAAAATACTGGTGTTCAGCTACATTCGGTTAGACTGGAAGCCGACCTCAACGTATTTGGGAAAAGGGTAGGCAAATTGATTGATGGATTTGTATTAAAAGAGTTGAACCCAGTAGGTGACCACATTAATCGCAGCATCAATGGCATTTTTAACCGACTTCTAAAAAAGAGGAGGTTCTATGTTCGTCTGTATGTTTTTTTTTTCGTTTTCTCCGTCAATTGTGGACCCATTTTGAAAATTATTCTTGTTTGAAAGGGTATGCTCTCGAGGTGGTCCCATAAATTTTATTACTTTTGCTTGGGTTATTAACTGATCTCAATTAATGTAAAGAACGTAATTATTTGAAATTGTTTGATTGTTACTTAATTTGTTTTTTTTATTTGAATTTAATTTTAATTTAATTTTATTTGTATTTTATTTTATTTCATTTGTATTAGAATTAATTTTATACTTTTTGCTGTGCCCTACAGGGTCCGTAATTGTACTTTAGCTTTCAGCCATTGTAACACCTATACCTACATTATGGAATGCAAATAAAGATGAGTATGAATAATATGATTAGTATTTTTCTCACATAGTCTATGTGGATGATGTTATAAAAAGTTCCTGACTGTTATTTACATAGCAGGTAGTGGTATTTAAATTTGTGTGGGTACCACAACAAAAAAGTGAAAAATATAAACTATTTCCGAAAAAGACGACCGATAAAAAGTTTTTAGGTCCTCAAAAGTGCAGGTGTATGAACACTCCAACAGATGAGCTATGGTTTGGTCAGGATGTGAATGATACACCCCTCTCTATGAGTGTGTGGCGGCATCTACATCGCCTCATACGAACTACGCATAAAAGATCAGACGTCACACAAAATCCTGACGTCACACAAATCCTACATTGCGCAATTAGAGTTTACCAAGCGAACTCCATATAAATATCACTTCACAGACATCAACCGTTGGGCAGTTGTCAGCCAGACACGACACCCGTCTGGTCGGAGGATCCTCTTTTTTCTATAGAGGATGAGTGAACTTTACACCCTGTTCCTCATGCCTTTAAAGGTGTACCATATTAATTTCACTAGTGAAATTATAATTGCCCGAAACTTTGTCAACCGCCTCCATTTGTCACAATTTAACGGACTTTTTTTGTGTTATTGTAATTTCACGGGAACGCTGTAGTGATTTTATAATAACCCTAGGTATATTATGAGTCAAGTTTGTAGTTGGGACTTCGTGCGTTTTGATTGGTCAACTCTTTTTCATCTGCCAATTGCAAAAAAAACTGTTGTAAACATAAAAATCAATCATTAACCGTCTCACAATTTAAAGGGCTTGCACATATGTACAGTAATATTGTCAAAATATTACTGCCTTGTAATATAACTGCGTGGGTCCAGTGGAATTATAATGACACTGAAATGAGCCCGTTAAATTGTGAGAAATGGAGGCGGTTGACAAAGTTTCATGCAATTATAATTCCAATAGTGAAATTATAATATCACGGTTGGACAATATCTCGGCGACATATACATTAACAGCATACGCTGGATACGGAGCAAATGCAAATTACGTTTTGAAGCTACTGTTTTGATAGCATTGGCATTATGGAAACATTGTATAGTGAAGCAAAATGATCTTGCATGTATTTGTAAGACAAAGTTGTACAGGTGAATAATAGAAAAGCACATGTGTCATTTTAGTACATCTACCTAATAAAAATCTTAAATCCACTTCTTCTTTTCGAATGGTTAGTGACTAACCTGGTGTCAGAGTTTTAAAACCGTCCATAGACCTCTGACTTGACTTCACATACCATCGAGAAATATCTCCCAGGCATGCTGATTTCCTCACGATGTTTTCAATCACCGAATGAATGTTGGGTGTGGCAAAAACAACATGAAAGTAGAATAAATGCTGTGGAAATGCGTTCCTTGCGAAGCATGTGTGGTCTGACTATGAATGATAGGCTGAGGAATGATGTGATAAGACAGCGGTGTGATTTAAAAGTAGATGTAGTGACAAAAATTGAAAAGGGTATGCTGAGATGGTTTGGGCATGTTGAGAGGATGAATGAAAGGCGACTAACAAAATGTATTTACGAGGCTAATGTGAAGGGAAAGGCCGGGCGGGGACGCCCTAGGAGGACATACACTGACCTTATTGGTGAAGTTCTTCAGAAAGGCCAGGTGCGTAGTACTCGCAACCGGCGTGCGTGTATGACCAGATGTATGAACGTAAACGAGGCAAAAGAAGTATGTAAGGATCGTAGCAGGTGGCGTTCTGTAGTTTCTGCCTACCCCCATGGGAAGAAGGCGTGAGTTTATGTATGTATGTATGTATGTGATAATTATACAATACGCACATGAATCCGAAAAGTCAGAGGTGCGTGAATCTGACGGTCACACCACTAGGCTATCACTGCTTAAATTCACTGACAGAACGTCTAAACATTTATACGTCTAGGAGCAAGAAATTTTGCACATGAGTTCCTTATACGTGGCGATTTAGTCACCTGCATCCGTCAAGGGGGTGATAAAAGTGCATACCTACGTAAGTAGTTAGGGAAAATTTGATAAAAAAGAAAGACAACTTCATTTTTTTACGACTTGTTTTGGTATGAGTTTAATAGCGAATGTTGTTCAGTATGAAAGGTAGAATCACCCCCTTGACGGATACAGATGACTTAATCGTCACCCTGTATAACTTAACTAAAATGAGTACTAAGGAAGGGTTTTGAAAATTCATAATCTAAAGGGGATGAAAGTTTGTGACGTATAAAATGACGAACTTCCAAAGTATTTTTCCGTCATTTTTGCCGATGTGAAATAAACCATCGAGGACATGGCTTGTGTTTAAAAAATAGGCAATTAATTAGTTTCGTAAGGACTTTGCAGACGCATGACTGACTTAAGGTTTTAATTTAAGATGCTGATATATGCCAATGCCAATGAGTAGTCAGCTTGCATGCTCTGTGCTGAGCTCACGCAACGCGTCATAACTCCAGCCAGTAATAGGACTCGCCCATCAAGGAGCGCTGTCCCAAATTAGACGCATTATTAATTTATTATACGTAAAACAACAAATATTCTAATAAAACTAAAAGATAATAACTAAAACAACCGACTTCCAAAAAAAAACACTACAAAGTGAAAAATAACTTTAATTTCGGAAGTCGGTGTCTTGGGTTTTGTGTTTTCGTTTTTTGCCACCGACTTCCGAAATTAAAGTTATTTTTCACTTTGTAGTGTTTTTTTTTGGAAGTCGGTTGTTTTTTTTTTGTAAAAAGTTTTTATTTTTCACTTTTTAGTTGTGGTACCTACCCCACACACATTCAAATACCACTACCTGCTACCAGTGACAGGAACTTATCATACCATCTACATACTAAGTGGGAAAAAAATACGTATTTTGTAGCTAACTCAAAAACTACCCAAACAAAGTTAATAAAATTTATATGGGACCAATTTGGGAGCATACCCTTTCAAACAAAAAAAGAATTTTCAAAATCGGTCGACAAATGACGGAGAAATCGGTGGACATACATAAAAAAAAAAAAAAAAAAAACAAACATACCCGTCGAACATATAACCTCCTCCTTTTTGGAAGTCGGTTAAAAAGATACATAATCAAATTATCTTTAAAATAGTGAAGGTTTCAGAAAAATACGCTTGATAGTTATTGCGTGATTCTCAGTTTTTTTTATCCGCATTAGACATAATTTTACAAATTAATTACATTACGTAATTTAAACATGAATTAAAATATTTAATTCAGAGATTAAATTATTAAAAAAATACTCTAATTTAACATATATTTTTTCCAAATTATTAACACTACTCGTTTAGACGTGATCTTCAGTATAAAATCTCTTCGAAATGAAATGAAATGAAATTGTTTATTCTGTAAATAGGATATTAGAATCACTTTTACACGACACATAAAAAAAATAAAATAATAATAAGCTAGATGAGTTCGGCGTTTCCTATCTGACTACTCTTACGCTATACGCTACTGTCTATCCCTCCAAATATTCTAAAATGTGAATACTGGTAAAAGATTCACGACAGCATTGTAGAGTAGCCTGTTGTATGTATTTTGTATTTCATAATAATTTTATACAAATATCCAGGATGAAAAGTAGCCTATGTCTTTCTCCGGGTCTCAGGTTACCGATTTTTAACCGACTTCCAAAAAGGAGGAGGTTATATGTTCGACGCGTATGTTTTTTTTTTTTTTATGTATGTCCACCGATTTCTCCGTCATTTGTGGACCGATTTTGAAAATTCTTTTTTTGTTTGAAAGGGTATGCTCCCAAATTGGTCCCATATATTATTAACTTTGCTTGGGTAGTTTTTGAGTTAGCTACAAAATACGTACTTTTTTTCCCACTTAGTATGTAGATGATATGATAAGTTCCTGACACTGGTAGTAGGTAGTGGTATTCAAATGTGTGTGGGGTAGGTACCACAACTAAAAAGTGAAAAATAAAAACTTATTACAAAAAAAAAAAAAACTACCGACTTCCAAAAAAATTATAACTTTAATTTCGGAAGTCGGTGGCAAAAAACGAAAACACAAAACCCAAGACACCGACTTCCGAAATTAAAGTTATTTTTCACTTTGTAGTGTTTTTTTTGGAAGTCGGTAGTTTTTTTTTTTGTAAAAAATTTTTTTCAAATTTAGTAACGATCTGGTTTAGGTGTGAAACAGGCAGAGTTACTTTCGCATTTATAATATTAACTAGCTGCGATATTAAAGTCTCGATCCCGTGGGAATATCAAAATAAAAAGTATCCTATGTCCTAAGCCTGGTCATGGTCTACTCATGTGCCAAATTTTATCCAAATCTGTTCAGCCGTTTTAGCGTGAAAGGGTAACAAACAAACTGACTTTCGCATTTATAATATTATTGGTTGGGATAGTGTGGATAGTCAACGCAATCATACGAGTATCTCATTCAACAATTCACTCTGTTGCTATTTGTATAAAACTCCGACTAAAATCGAATGCATTCAATATCACTCCTAATGCAGAACACGTTTTTTCCATTAAAAATATTATCAATAATTTTATACGAAATCTCCATAGCACTCCCTTGAGTATGGTTATAGAATTCAATGTTAAGAGTAGCATGACTTAGATCAGATATAATGTAAACGTAGGTTATACAAATTGCGTTTGGAAGCTATCTACATATTAATGTCGGCATACATTATTTCGTCTAGAAGCTAATATGTAATTTGTTAAAGTGTGAGGACAGAAGCCTATAATATATCTATAACTCAGCAATTTGTAATACATATTAAACATTTATATTAATAATTATCATATTATAAATGAATAATATGTACGCTTCTCCTGCAGTAGGTAATTTCTGAAGAAATAAGTTCAGAAACTAAAACCCGACTACTGAAAAATCACGGGTTTGGGTCGTTTTTGAACTTACTTTTTATTTAAATCATTTTAGGGTTATAATTTCGTGATAAAGTATTTGTAGAGCAGCTTGAAATGTTTTTTGTTTGGGTTTTATTGTAAAATAGTTATAAATTTTACATTCGCGCCGTACGTAGCAGTCTCACTTTTGCTTGTTTTTAACAATTTTAACATATTTATTTACTTAGACAATATCATATTTGTTATATGCTCGTCAAGCCCTTTCATTTGATACCTAACATGGCAAAATTAAAAAAAAAAATGTTTTAGTTCATGATTTTATGTCCTCTAGAGGGCGCCATATTGCATTTAATGTAACGTCACATAGCCTATAACCAGCAAACAATCAAGACCCTTCCAATTATAACTCCTTTGTCAAATTATGATCGGTAGTTTAGAAGTTATGAGGTAAAAGATGAGCATATATACATACATACCGGTCAAAATCATAACCCTCCTTTTTGCTTCGCCGTAGTCGGGTAAAATAGGAGATAATATAAAGTTTCCATTACAATACCAACTTAGCATTATTGTCCCACTTTAAAATAAATCGCAAAAACCTTTACTCAACGGAAAGCTTAATAATAAAAGAATCATGTGGAAAACTCTACCCATAAAAGAATTTGACGCAGTTCAATGCCCAAGCAATGAGTGTTAAAGTATGTTTGTCATCGTAAGATTGTAAGAACCATTAATTTATAATATTTATATCGGTATTATTTTCGTTAGATTGTAAACTGTCGAAAAATTGTGAACTGCGTGAAATGGGTTAGCTGTGATCAACTGTGCGCAAGCCGAGCAAGCGAAGCGAGCTGTGCCGCGGTAGCGACTGCCGAGCGCTACTTCCAAGTTGCTCGCAGCAGGGTATTTAGTATTAGCGCAAGGTACGCTATGTCGCAAGCACATTTGATACCGGTTCACATTTCTTTGGTTTTCCCATGGATAGATTATAAACTATCGAAAAATAATGCGTTAAATTGTAAATGGTTTGCTGCATTTTACAGTTTGTGACATGTATAAACGAACTCTCGGGCAACAGATAGTCTATATATTTATAAATTAAATTAGCAATTTATGTCTCTGTGTGACCGCGTTGTTTTTGGTTTAAACTGCGCAACGAATTTTGATGCGGTATTTTATCATCATTTAGTTTAAAAAAATCCAAATGCATATAAACCTTTATATTAATCTATCTATACATACAATACAAAATTGTTTGTAATGTCAAAATAACAGCTTTTTACTAAATGCATATGGAAATATAATATCAGGATGATTTTTTTTTGAACGACGTTTTCTAAAAATAAAACCTAGCTAGAACCTATCCCCGAAACACCCTGCATACAAAATTTCATGAAAATCGTTGGAGCCGTTTCCGAAATTCAGATTATATATATATACAAGAATTGCTCGTTTAAAGGCATTAGATACGGTACATAAAACGAAAACACATTTTTTTTTTAATTTTTACTCTCTGTCTATTTGTTCCGGCTACTCTCCGAAACAGCTGGTCCGATTTTGACAGGAGTTTTACTGGAAGATAGCTGATATTATAAGGAGTAACTTAGGCTACTTTTATTTTAAAGGTCCACGCGGGCGAAACCGCAAGCAGCAGCTAGTCTTACGTATATAATAAAAATAAATTAAAAATAAATTATATAAGCACTTTCAGTTAGAGGACATTTGACTTATCATTCCAATCATTAAATAATGTATACCTTTAATTTATATCAAATTTAATTTAATTTATAATTCAATTTTTTACTTTTTAGTTACAATTTTTATATATTTTAATTTTATTTCATTCAGACATAATATTGATAATCAAGTTGATGTTGTTTTTACTGTATTGTATTCGTGTAAATTTAAACTTTTATAATAGCATGTATATTGTTTCTTTTTTTTATTCTTAAGTTAATTTAAATTGTGTATTCAGAGCATTATGTACTCGATAATGTGTAAGCTGTGGTTACCTGTAATTGAGTGTGCGTTACAGGAAATGTATTCTAACTAAGTTTTATTATTGTAAAAGATAATAATTGTAATGTAACTCGTTGGTAATCCTTAAATAAATAAAGAAATCTCAAGTGTCGCTAGTTTTAAAACAAAATTATCTAACAGTTTGAGACCATCAATTTATATTCCTATAACAATATGTTCAGTAGACTGTTAATAAAATTATAAGATGTTTGTTTAAAGGACAAAAGCCAAAACGTATTATACTTAAATCACCCTCAAACTGGACCCCTTAATAATGTCACTCAATTATTACTAAACTCACACCAAACTTCTTCAAATAAACCTCTTAACAGAACCGCTATTGAGAAAAGGTATTAGTATTCAATGGACGTGTATTTGCGTAAAACTACTTAAAGCTATGTCTGAGCCATTCTCAGACAAGTTCAAACATGTCCTCTGGCCACAGAATAGAAAAGTATAGAAGGTCGGCTCCATCGTTTAAAAACTTGTTTTTTATTTATTACAGCATGGAAGACAGACAGCTAAAAAAAAACAGCAAAAAAGGAAACAATAGTCGACAGAAAGCCAATTACAAATCTTCGCGTTTAGACTTTTAATAGAATTTGTGCATATCACTATTTAAAAGTATTAAAATAACCACTAATGTCTGCATCCATTGAAAAGTGAAAAAACAAAACAAAAAAAGCACGGCAGTTATTTAAAAAAATTGAGGCATAAGCACCTTCCAGCTGAGGTCACACTGGTTGCAAAGAGATCCGAGTCGTGTTGTTTACATATTTTATAAAAAAAATTGCTTTCACGCACAATATAACTATTCTGTTTATAATTAGTAGAACTATGAGGTACACGTAAGGATTATATAAAGCGAAATGTTTAAGCAATTTTGCAAATAAGTTTTAACACACATTGGTGTAGTGTCAATTTAAGGATCTTTTTCTCTTACTACTCTTCATAATCAAAAGACAAAGTTCAAATGTCTCATATTCATATAATTTAATTAGCACTCCAAATTCAAACCGAAATACAACAACGCTACTTAGCGGCAGGAATCGGCAAAGCAATAACAATTTTCTAAGGAAACATGTCTACTTCTGCAAAATAGTGTCCCATTAAATTGTACCCGTTTCAAGTTACCTCTTATCTTATTAATGTCAAATGCTTCACAGACGAGAAGCGAAGCGTGCTAATAAAATAGTTAGAAGAGCACAGGTTCACAAATTATACATGTAAAAAACCTTTTCCGATCCGTGAGGGCATTGTTAGGTATCGTACTGTGAGAGTATATTTATATGGAAAATTTCAGGAAAAAAGAAAAAAAAACAATACATTTTTTTTTTTAAATGTGGAATTTTATCGGTATGGTACATAGGGCGCGGGCAGCCATCGTTAAGCGGGTGTCTAAAAGTCGTAACTTATGTCCTTTGTTTAAAATTAAATGTAATTTTGGTACAAAAAAATATGAATTTAAAACAGTAATAACTTTTTTATTTTCAAAAATAATTATTAAAAAAAAATAACATTTTTGGTAATATTACTGCAGTATCTATTTTCTCGTTTCGGATTGGACAGGGCATCTTCATACAACGAACGAAAATGCATGCACACAGACACGTACGCACGGCGACGTCAAACGAATGCCAGTCGCGAGTGCGCTTGCACTCGCTGTACGTGAAGCGTATCTATGTGTGCGTGCGCTTTCGCTCGTTATATGGAACCGACCTTCTGTAAGTATCTACTTTGTGGTCTGACTATGCTTTCAAACTATTATCTTCACATTAATTGTGCTCTGTTTGTGCAGTCTGTAGTACAGGGATTTGTTCGATTAATTTTGTTGTATAGTGGTTCTATTACCTTATACTGAGAATAATTGATTATAGCCTTCAGTAGTACCTACCTAAAGTACTTGTGAAAGAGGACGTCGAAGAAAGTAGTATCATTATACCTTTTCATATCACCAATCAAAATTGGTGTGTCTCGGTTCGAAGAAAAAATATGAACATTTCATTAAATATTTCTCTTTAGGATCAGCAACACATCAACAATACCCTTAGACTATTGGCCGTAGTTATTATTTTCTAATCGGAGCTGATGGCGTAACCAAGTTCTTAAAAATAAGTAACAAAAAAACCAGCTTGCAAAAATACATAACTGAAAAGAGAAAACAAATATTAGATAATAAATGAAATAAAATATCTTTAATTCAGACCTAAATTGGTCCATAAGTTATTAGTGGTTAGTAACAGATTGTGCTTATATGCTATGTTAGTATTATCAGTAATTGTATAAATTATAGTTTGACCAATACCGCTGTACCGCGCCTTAGGAATACGCGGCGAGGCGGGGGGCAGTGTTGACCAATGAGCGGCGGGCGGGACGCCGTGCGCCGAGAACTTTGACGAATTAGCGGCCTGCACTGCTCCTCCGTCTCGCCGCGCGCCTTCCTAAGGCGCGGTACAGCGGTATTGGTCAAACTATTGTTTAATTTAGCACAAAGCTGTTGCTATTTTTACCCAGTGCCTTTGGATGGGGCAGTCCGGTCTGCCAGCAATTATTTTCAGGATACTGTTACGAGTGTTACGTAAGCATTGTAGTAAGGAAGCCGCTTTCTTACGCATGATGGCGTGAAAGCCATCCGTGCGTTATAATCTATAGAATTTTGGTATCGCAGGCGGGCAAACAAAAGTTACACCATATTTCAGGTTATTGGTTGGCATGATGGCAAAAAGCTAGTTTGAGTCAAGACCTAATATAGGTCTTAATACCTACGACTAAAATATCTTAATCTCACATCCAAAAACATTGTTCGCTAACTCACATCAAAACATATCGATCAATAAACACACAGAACAAAAATAAATTGTAACATCAAGCCGTCTCCCAAACTCTTAAACATTCGATATTATTTAGCCAAAGAACTTAGTATTCATCGGTTGTAAGACTACTTAGGCCCGTCTGAGCCTATCTCAGACATGTTCAACTAAGTTTAGCGCTATGTTCATCTAGATAAGGCGTTAGATCTTCGTTTACTTCTAATATTATGGAAAAGAAGCTTATTGATGTAAACTTAGGGCGGGGACATGATTTTTGTTATGCGATGAAAATGAGAAATCATTGAACCCCGGCCATATTTATTCCCTACGTACATTGTGGTTTAACTAGATGGCTATATAATTTGTTGGTGAGGCTTCCGAGAGATAAATGATAAATGATTTTACTTCTGTAAGTAGGTTTGTACAAACAGTTTTACACGTCAATCATATTTTAAAAACTAGAGGTCGGCTTTTCTTATCTGACTACTCTGAGAAGAACGGCCGAAACAATCTCAGAGGTCATAGTCTCTTTCAAAGTCCAGACATAATCTTGGTCAGATCATATGAAGGCCATGTGGATTGGTGTCTGAAGTGGTCTTTTGAGGAAAGCACCACACAGATTGAGAGAACCTGTCCAGTTAGTGCACGCATTTGTCAGTTATCGTGCAGCTCAATTCAGAATTTAAGGAGCTCAACGATTTGACGAACAATACCAAAAAATGTACATTTGGGTAGGCCACATAAATCCCATACCTACTGTTCCTATCACTGTTATTTGAAAATATTGTAAAGTATGAAAATATTGTGAGCCAATTATTTTTAAAAAAGTAACATGGAGTTTCTTGCCGGCTCTTCTCCATAGGAAACAACCAATTAGAACCGTGCACCTAGCTTCTGACGTTTCATAAGTGCCCATGTAGGTTTGTTTTTTAAATAAAATATTTTGATTTTTTAATTTGGACATCATCATCATCTGCCTAGCATTGTTCCAATAATTTTGATGACGGCTTCCTCGGCTCAGTCAGTCGGATACTAGTATTTTACACGGAGCAACTGCGTATCTGACCTCCACAACCCAGTTACTGGGTAACACGATACCCATTTGGTAAGACTGGTTATCAGGCTTTCGTGCTTCTGACTACCCGTAACGACTGTCAACAAAAGAGCACTGAGAGGTCTTGTATGTAATGGATGGTCACCCATCCACATGGACTGACGGTCTCGACAAGCTTAGCTTAAACTTTGATCAATGGGGTTTTAATAATAGTGTTATAATTTCCTTTATTTCATTTCAAAACATACCATTTATATTTTTAAATATTCTTATAAAAAATTAAAATTAACGTTTAAAAATATAAAAAAATAGTCGCCCACCGGTGTCGGGAACAGGGTCCAAGCCACCGGTGGTCAGGGCTCCTGAGAGAGGAACCTCCTAACAATACGCGCCGTGTCCAGGAGTACTGCTTTCTGGATCAAGCTCCTGATCCAGCTGCCTAACGAGAGCCTCCTCAGGTGTTGGTCGAGGCTCTTGGCTATTATGCCATTGGCCGTCACGACTATCGGCACAATGATTGCTGTATCCACATCCCACATGTCGACAACCTCGCGAGCCAGGTCAAGATACTTAATCTGTTTATCTTTTTATAATTATTATTATGACACAATATCACGCCTGTATGCCCAGAAAGTGCAGACAAAGGTGTGTAGTACGATACATTTGTCCAGATATATTGTAAATTCCACGTGAAAGTTTTTTTTTTGGGTGAGTCATTATCAAATAACTTCTCCTGCTCTGTGCGGAGCGGGAGGGCGTGTCAGACTCTTACTGACTAAAAACCACCCGTGTTCCTTCAGTTGCCACGTTGCCGGGGGCAAAGATTTCCCTATCGGACTTCTTCGTAACTCTGGCAGACTACACAAACCTAGGAGTTAATAACACATCGCAGACCAGGTGAAGAAGCTAAGTACCGATCGCTTAGTCAGTAATCAATATACCAAAGGTAAAACTGAGGATGTGCTTTATGTACATCTGCCCACCCACACCTTCCGGGAAATCGAACAATCGTCATTATTATATTAAAATAATATCACACTATTATTGGAACCCAATTAGACAAAAGCCTTAGTAACAACAAAGTTAAATTTACCATTCTCTACAGTTCTTAAAGGGATGAAACTCCCTCAATTTCGTATTATTGTTTTAGTTTCAAAAGATATTGAGTGTTTGGTTCATTTTCAATTGCTTGAACGAAAACTCTTTGTAATTAATCGTCTAAGAACAATTATTCAAGTAATTTACTGGTAGCCCTTGTAGAGTAAATAGTCCGAAAGGTTGTAGGAATAAAAAAAAGATGAAAACTGTTTGATTAATAAGTACCCACTTACTTTTCATTGAATTAAAAGGGTCTTTGTACTCAGAGGAAAATATAACTCATCTTTTTTTCTTTGTCATGTACATTATCTACTTGTATTGTTCATTTTCACGAAAGCATTGTTCTAATTTCACAAAATGTGACAGAATAAAATATTTCCTTTACAAGATGACATTATTTTCTATTGATATATATTATTTTCATTCAATACTTTGTTTTAAAATTCTCTGTGTTTAACCATTGGCGATATTCTTCAGGTGCGTGGTACTCGTCGTGTGTGTATGACCAGATGTATGAATGTAAACGAGGCAAAAGAAGTATGTAAGGATCGTAGCAGGTGGCGTTCTGAAGTTTCTGCCTATCCCCTTGGGAAGAAGGCGCGAGTTTATGATGCGTGTAAGTGTAAAACTATTGCATCATTCACTGACAAAGAATGTTTGACCTTAACAGCTGAAAATAAATATCATCGACGAAAATTAAGTTGTCAAATCTTCTTCTTTTCGTGTGGTTAGTAACTAAACTGGTGTCAAAGTTTTAAAGCCACCCATGAGCCTCTGACTTGGCTTCACATGCCGTCGAGAAATATCTCTCAGGCATTCCTCACGATGTTTTCCTTCACCGTATGATAATTATACAATACGCACATGAATCCAAAAAGTCAGAGGTGCGTGCCTTGGGTTCGAACTCGAGCCCTATGACTTGGCAGTCTGACGGTTACACGTTACACCACTAAGCTATCACTGCAATTATAGTTGTCAAATGAAAAATAATTTTAAGGAGATTTAAAATTAGAGTTTTAGGTTCAAATAATCAAATCAAAGCTCTCAATTTGTGGCGCTACAAATTGGCATCTACATGTACGTTTTCTGATTCATTGGTTTACATTATCGTTAGATACTTTTAGAATAGACCATAGGCATCCACATTCCTAGTCTCATCACTTTCCTTACAATACTTCCCTCAAAACTGATTGATTTAATGACTATCCCTCTATTAACCGACGTTTTCAATAAAGCTTTTAAAAATTATGACTGTATTGCAGCATTACATCAACGAAATTAAATATTTCATTCATATTTTAAAACAAGTTTCGTACTTATAAAATAGTATTTTTTCATTCGCAGAACCGGGTGAAATAATTAAAATGATTTAAAACAAAGGGATTGTTTAATTTGCATGTAAATCAAAATTGTTTACAATATTAATGGAATTAATTAATTAGTTAATGAAATTATGTTTCTTCGCAAATAAATAATTACTATTTTTAAGTAAGTTTATTATTGTATATGATTATAACCTACTTCAAAAAAAAAGAGGAGGATTTTTTGATTGATGTGATTTTTTTTTCATGTATGTATGTACTTTCTCCTAACATTTTTTTCGCGCGGTTGTCCCACTTAAATTTTATTAACTTTGCTCGAGTAGTTTATGAGTCAGCTTCAATAATATGTTTTGAATCCACGTTATCTATTTCTAGAGCATCTTACGTAGTCATATGTCGAGCTAAGCAAGATTACTGAGGTTACTGGTTAAGGTCAGCTTGCATTTTCCTATTGCTAAACAAAGCCGTCACTCCATGGCAGGCTTTCAGCTATGTCAGGAGGCCTGGACACGTGGCAATCGCTTTCAAAGCGTTTCGTATTTCTACAAGGATTTCCAACAGTATTGACAAATATGCTTTTTGGTAGCTTATGTCAGTTACCAAAAAGCATATTTGTCAGTTGAGAGAGGAAAAGCATGTGAATAAAATGAAAATGTTGATGGATGGAGCGGGAGAGGAAGGCCAAAGAAAAGATGGAAGGATTGTGTGAGGAATGATATGAAAGAGAAGGGAGTGAATGATAGTGTGACGGTTGACAGGGGAGAGTGGAAGAAGAAAACGTGGTGCGCCAACCCCACGTACCATGGGACAAGGACAGGAAGATGATGGTAGCTTTTGTCAGTTCCAGAACCGGTCAAAGCGGCGGTGCTTGGTGGAGGCCCACGTCTAGCAGTGGACGTCTTTCGGCTGAAATGATGATGATCATGATGTCAGTTCCATACATTTTTGACGTTTCCATCACTGCTAATGCTGATATAATGTAAAGGAGATCATTCATTTTGGGCTAAATTATGAAAGCTAACAAAAATGCTATATTCCGTTAGAATATGTTATTATCTTCACTTTGCACACTGTAGTTAAGTGGAGAATAACCCTAGAACCTTAGTTTCACAGTAAAACTGTAGTGTTTACTGGCATAAAAAGCTATTACTATAATTAGATTACTGTTGTTCTTTTATCTAAAATATACTGAAAAGAGTATTTTTCAAACTCGTATAACAGCGCAGAGAATAACCCTACAGATTTGATCCGGTACTAAAAAGTGAAGAAAATAACATGTTCTAACGGAATATATATATTTTTTTGTTTGGCCGGCACTTTCACATTTAGCCCAAAAATGTATGGACGGTGAATGTTCTCCTTTGTTTAGTCTCTCAGGGCTAATGTCATGTAGAACATTTTTTGTGTGTCTAGGTCGTCCCTATATCTTCTACGTGGCCTGGTTGAGCTAGGCCTCCACATAGTGGCTATTTTGTCTAGTTTGCTATTTTGTTGTGTGTGTTTTTATAGTGGTTATTTATCATATGGAAGACGTGGCCAGGCCAGTCCCACTTTAACTTTGCCATCCATACTTATATTATAAACTAGATTCTGCCGGTGAATTCGTCCGCGTAAAATTTCAGCCCCCGATCCACCCTAAAGCATGGCATCGTCCGCTCTCGCTATTACTTCGTTTTCGCTTGGCTTTTTTTTTTAACTTTTTTATCTTTAACCTTCCTCAAGAATTAGACTATTAAATGCAAAAATAATTTTATAAATCCAACTGGTAGTTCCCGAGATTAGAGCGTTTAAGCAAACAAAAAACAAACTATACAGCTTTTGCATTAGTTTATAATTATACATATAGATGTATTGTCTATGTGTTTGCCTGTTACATTTTCACGCCTAAATCACTGAACCTACCTTTGTAAAATTTAAGAAGGTAGCCTGGGACCAGGAGAGTTACATATCCTACTTTTCATTGTGGATTTCATTAAAAAAACTAGCTTTGGCCCGCGGCTTAGCCCGCATGCGTGCTGGTAAATTTCCCACGGGAGGAATAATTCCGTAACATATTGTTTTCATATAACTCCACTGGTTTACACGTCGCACGCCAGGAAAGCTCCCAGTCGGCATGATTTTTTCCGAAATCTTTAGCAATCATCGTCATTTTTCAGCCAATTTATACAAAACCTTTAAGAACCTAAACCTTATTCATGAATCACTCCGCCATTGGCGAAAACAATATGAAAATCTGTTCGGTAGTTTTTGAGTTTAATGCGTTCAGACAGACAAACAGACAATCGTTGAATCCGACTTGGCTGGGCAGCGTTCGGGAAGCTACACAATATTTTTTCGTCCCACATACCACAGTGTCTCAAGACGAAAGTCTTTGACCAGTGCGTGTTGCCAGTGATGACCTATGGTACTGAAACGTGGTCGCTCACAATGGGCCTTATCAGAAGGCTAACAGTCACCCAAAGGGCAATGGAGAGGGCTACGCTTGGAGTTTCCCTACGTGATCGAATCAGAAATGAAGAGATCCGCAGGAGAACCAAGGTAACCGATATAGCCCGAAGAATTGCCAAACTTAAGTGGTACATTGCTCGCAGAACGGATGGCCGATGGAGCCGAAAGGTTCTGGAGTGGCGACCGTGTGCCGGAAGACGTAACGTTGGAAAGCTTCCCACAAGATAGACCGATGACCTTATGAAGGCCGCAGGAATCCGCTGGATGCGGAAAGCACAGAATTGGTCGAAGTGGAGGTGCTTGGGAGCGCCCTATGTCCAGCAGTGGACGTCTTTCGGCTAAAATGATGATGATGAGACAGACAGAAACGGCGGAAGACTTTGTTTCATAATACGTAGTGATAATTAAATAAACGCAAACGACGTCGCGGACAACAGTTTAGTGATATCCTAATTATTCTATTCATATAAGTAGCTTTACCTAGCTACTGTATATGTGTACATGTGTACCTATAGGTATATAGCACAGCCTGTCGCTATAATTAGTGATATATTACCTGCCTCAGGCCGTTGATGAACTTGGCTTATACATACTCGTAATTGGTTAAGACAATAATATTATTTGCTTTGTGGTAATAATTGGTTTGAATCGAATTTAACATCTCAGTGATTGGACGGTGTCTATCAATAACATAACAACACGCTTGTAACACCCAAAGGGTTAGGCAGAGGTGCACCTATAGTACACCCTCATTTCGCCAGTTATGTTTAAGTTCCATGTTATAGGGGGCGAGCCTATTGCCGTCAACCGGGCACAAATCTAGACTCCTGGCTGCTAATGAGAAATTTCTGGTGGAAAAACCCAATTACACTTTGCCCGACCCACGAATCGAACCCAGGACCACATGCTCAGCAGTAGCGCTTGCTAGCACTAGACTAACGAGGCAGTATATATTGAAATTGTTTATAGAAATAATTAATTTACAAAATAGGGCCTTGAACTAAAGGTCAAGGTATACACCGTGAAATTTGAATCACAGTTTTGCTAGAACAAACGTTATTCAGACCGTGGTCTACTATCATTCTACAGCATCCAATAAAATAAAAAAACATTATTGGTTTTTGAAAAAACACAAAAAAGACAAAGTTTAAAATGTCAAGATTATCTACTGCTTACTAAATTTCGTTTATGGAGGTACATTTCCCTGTAGACAATGCTGTGTCCTATGCGTGGTGTCTGAGTTGGAGGGAGTAACGATAATCTTGACATTTTAAACTTTGTCTTTTTTGTGTTTTTTTCAAAAACCGAAAAAATTTCGTATGGGAGAACATGTTTATGAACTACAAAGTTAAGTTCGTTTTTGGGATAAATTCATCCCAACTACGGAACCCGACACGCACTTGGCCGGTTTTTTTATTATTTGAACTAGGAATGGTATCCCATCCTCAGTCTACATATTACTCCAATACTGTGTAGCACTTTAATGCTGTTGAATTAAAAACAAAAAATATTTGGAAGCGAAAGAATTCTTTAAATAAATCGAAAATCGAACATCAAATAAGTTATCGTGAGGTTCTTAATTGGTGGGCTGTTCTTTCAAAAGTTTCTAAAGGCAATTTTACCTGTAAAGGCTCCTTAAGAAGGAAAGGGTCTCGGAAGGAGCAATGGAAACTTTTCTATATAATGTTGAAAAATATTTTGAATGAGTATTTCTTTGCGATGATTATCAACAAGTCACAGGGGCAGACACTGAAGGCTGCGGGTGTCGACCTCAGGACAAGCTGCGGGTGTCGACCTCAGGACAAGCTGCTTGTCGACGGCGCGTTGTGTTCCACGCACGCCTCAAAGAGATGTCAGCAGAATTGACGGGGTCCGCTAGGGCCCATGCCTGCCGGGGCTGCCAATATGGGCCAAAAGGGACATCGTGGCCCCCGGCAACAGGGCAACCGAAGGAACACGGGTGGGTTTTAGTCAGTAAGAGTCTGACACGCCCTCCCGCTCCACCCAGAGCGGGAGAAGTTATTTGATAATTTCCCACCGATAAAAAAAAAAAGGACAAGCTGCTTCTCACACGGACAACTGTACGTCGCTTGCTCCCGCGTCACCAGTCCTGACTCTCTGTATATTTTGGGTGTTGAGAACAAAACTACAAACGTACGTAGGTAGTACTTATACAGGGAAGTTTTATAAATACGTGGCTGTTATTGTAGTATATTGTGGTGTCTTACGACTTGCGACTACCTATCTGACTATATATCACAGCAGTTGGATAACATGATACCCCTTGGAAAGACTGGTTATCAAACTATCAGTCTTCTGACTGCGCGTAACAAAATAAAAAAAAAATCAAAATCAAAATATTTTATTTCACATAAACCTATAAGGGCACTTATGAAACGTCAGAAGCTAGGTGCATGGTTTCAATTGGTCGTTTCCTATGGAGAAGAGCCGGCAAGAAACTCCACGGTTACTTTTTTCAAAATAAATTGTTTCTACAATGTTTTCAAATTACAGTGTTAATAGGTATGGAAGGACAGTGTAGGCCTATCAACAAGTACCACGTACTTAGTAAAATAAAAAATGATACACAAGTTTACAGCCTACAACGTTCTCACAAAATAATTGTCAAAGATCTATGAATGACAGCCGGGACCAACGTTTTCACGTGCTCTCCGAGGAACGAAAGGGGCATCATCTGCCTAGCCTATTCCCAACTATGTTGGGGTCGACTTCTAGTCTAACCAAATGCAGCTGAATGCCAGTATTTTACATGGAGCGACTGCCTATCTGACCCCCACAACCTAGTTACTAGGTAACACGATACGCCTTGGTAAGACTGGTTGTCAGACTTTTAGGCTTCTAACTACCCGTAATGACTGTCAAAGATCTACAAATGACAGCCGGGACCAAAGCCTTAACGTGCTTTCCGAAGCACGGAGGGGTCTTGGTATGTAAAGATGGTCACCCATTCACGGGCCAACTGCGCCAAGCGTAACTTACCCTTGATCGATCGATAACTTTGAGCTACGAGCTCCATAAGAAGATGTTTGTTACAATTTAATTACACAGAAACATCTGAAAAGTAAATTTTTTCTCGAGGAAATAAAGTCTCGAATTTCTGAATCACCTTTTCCTGGAAGTCGGACCAGCGGAGTATTTGCTAATGTTATTTAATTTGAAATCTTGGTTCACTTTGAAGATGAAAATGAAGAACGAAAACTAATGAAAATCTTTTAGAATGTTCCCGTGAAAAACGTTTTAAAATACGTAGAGAAATTACGGATTATTGTTTTTAAAGTTCTTAAAAATTATAGTAACTTCAACAAAAAAAAATATAAATAATAACATAACATCACGCCTGTATTCCCCGAAGGGTTAGGCAGAGGTATACTTATAGTACACCCACATATCGCCAGTTATGTTTAAGTCCCATGTAATAGGGGCGAGCCTATTGCCATCAACCGGGAACATATATAGACTACGGGCTGCTTCTGAGAAATTTCAGATAGAAAAATCCAATAACACTTTGCCCGACCCAGGAATCGAACTCAGGATCTCATGCTCAACAGTAGCCCGTGCGACCACTGACACCAACGAGACAGTCACCTCATGCTCAACAGTAAAAATGATAAATAATGATAAATTATATTTATTTCTATAAATTGGTTTAAAAAAAACAATTCAACATACATAAAATTAACTTTGTTTTAAAACTAGAAGTTGTTAGTGTTTTCTATCCGACTAATCTGCGAAGAAACACCAAAACAAACTCAGAGATCAAAGTCTTAAGTCACAGTCTCTTTTAAAATTCAGACATAATCTTGGTTAGGGAGATTAGTGTATGCGATGGTAGGCTGTAGACTTGTGGACCATTTTCTATGTTACTAAGTACCTGGTAGGCCTACATTGTCCTTCCATACCTATTAACACTGTAATTTGAAAACATTGTAGAAACCATTTATTTTGAAAAGAGTAACCATGGAGTTTCTTGCCGGCTCTTCTCCATAGGAAGCGACCAATTGGAACCGTGCACCTAGCTTCTAACATTTCATAAGTGCCCTTGTAGGTTTATGTGAAATAAAATATATTGATTTTGATTTTTTTGGTCTTTTGAACTACAAAGATTTGAGTGGATCTGTCCAGTTAGTGCACGCATTTTTCAGTTCTGTCCTTAATGAGACACAATAGAATTTAAATTGTTATCGATCTCCATGAGAGCTCCGGACTGTAAAGGGGTCAACTCATAACTTAAGAAGCTCAAACACATTGTCAGTCGTTACTTTGTCAATGTCAGAGTCAAAAGTGATTTTGATGACGAGTTCTTACACAAACAAATACATTGCAATTTAGAGCTCCCGTTTGAGATTGAAATTAGTCGACGAATCCGTCTATCAATCAAGTCCTAACCTGTCATAAGGATTTAACAACTGATTCAGAGGGGCAATTCCCATATTTTTAAGAACGTTTGCATTTTAATCTCCGTCTCAATCTGTTAATAATACCTCCAATCAGACTACATTATTGCCAAGTTTTTGGCATTAACGGTCGCTGAGACAAGATTTTGAATGTTTTTGTTATGGCGACAGACTTAGATAAGATTGGTATCTAACCAGGTGGACTTAGAACAAGCCCTACCACCAACTAAAGCAAGCAGAAAATTTTAAATCGAAATCGGAATCGAACCCGGGACCTCTGGGTCTGATATAGGTGGTGTTACCACTAGATCACAGAGGCGATCAAAAACTGATTGATTTTCGAATACCGAAACAAGTGAAGGTCACGTTGGGGATTTATTTATTTTAAATAGAACGACCGAAGCCAGTTACACTACATAAACATATAATTTATTTAACACAGTCATGCATTCTTTTCACAGAAATTCAAACATTCTGACAGTATCATCTTCCATTAATTCGCAAACATATCAAGAACTATGTTTGAGTTCAGGAGAGCGTTAATAGCGGCTAATGTCCAAGGAATAGGTGACTTCGAGTGTGCAAAAGTACGGCAAGTTGGAACATCCAGTAAGCGGTGTTTTCCGTTATGCCGTGATTTCTGTTGTGATGCTTGGGAGACGCCCAATATGTTCAGCAGTGGACATATTTCGGCTGAGATGATGATAACAAATAAAATAATAATAATCATTTATTTTCAGGCGTCGACGGCCCATAGCGTGTTAGTAATCAGTACAAACTTAAAAACTATGTTAGTAGTAACACTTAGTAGTCACACATGAGTACAAAAATAAAAACACAAATACACAATAAAAATACAGCCAAGATTAGAGAAGGAAGATTTATCAAGTCCCATGTCTGACATGCAGTTTGATAAATGTATCCATTGTAGGCCCTTCTAGCCTTTCTGCAAACACCTTCAGAATTCTATTGCTGATTCCCCTCAATCTGCGTATCACTGATGCCACTTTTTTGCGCATGATCGCGAAATAATAATACCCCTGGCATAATAATATATTTTTTTCATTTATTAATTTTTTTTACATATTAAATACATTTGTAAATATTTTTATAAAAATCATTAAAAAAACATTTAAAAATATAAAAAATAGTGGCCCATCGGCATCGGGAACAGGGTCCAAGCTGCCAGTGGTCAGGGCTCTAGAGAGAGGAACCTCCTCACTATGCGTGCCGTGTCTAGGAGTACTGCTTTCTGAATCAAGCCCTTGACCCAGCCGCGCAATGAGAGCCTCCTGAGGTGTTGGTCGAGGCTCTTCGCTATTAGGCCATTAACCGTAACATATTTTTTTTATTATTAAGCTCTTTACTCGTCTTGCATTTCCTAATGTAAGTACATCTGTAATGCAACTACCATTTGCTAAGTGGGTGTGATTTGAGTAGCACGTTTGAAATCCAATTATTCTAAACTTGTCAGTCTCGTTCCATATTATATTTGCTCTCTGTACATTATTGCATGATTTATACTGCATTTGAGTATCAGTAGTGTAGCATTGCACTAGTTTGAGTTGATTTATTATTACCCGGTTCCTATAATTAATCTGAGACAGTTCATTAGTTTTAACAATCGTTAAAGTATTGATGCTTTGTTATAAGGTAATTAATTTATCTACATCATCTGCCTAGTCAGTCTTTTCCCAGCTAAGTATGTTGGGGTGCATCCAGTCTAACCGGACCTAGTAGAGTACCAGTTTTTTACATAGAGCGACTACTTATATATAAAATGATTTGTAAATCTTCTCCTATCACTTAAGTAAGAAGTAAAGACTATACTCAGATATGAGTTACGTCACTAGGTTACTACACAGTATAAAATATTTATACTGTGTTATTAATACACCCACAACTAACGGTTAGTGAAGTAATTTATAGAATTTAGGGACATAACAGTAAACAATTTATTACTGGGTAAAATATGTCAGCTAGTTATTATCTGTAACCTTTTTATACACACCGACCTGTGTCAAATAAAAATCATATTAATGAAAACCTTCTTCACCGATGTGTCAATTTTCTTTAGCCAACATCTGAATCTATTTTTAAAGGAACCATAATGTTATATGAAGCATTTCTGAGCTTCGGTTTAATTTATATTACATAAATATCGTATAAAATAAAAGATATGATCCTATTGATATCAATAATGTAATAATATAAATCCCTGTAAATCATAAAACAATAATCAAACTGAATTGCTTTATAAATTACGTTGTAAAACACGAACGAATTTACTTAATCACTACAATTCAAACCGAAAACCGTAGATAATTACCAGGAACTTTTAACAATTAATTGATAAGTAATTATAATTGAAAATGTCGGAATAAAATTGGTGCGAAACGGAAGACACTAAGCCGACCTCGAAAACAAAAAGCTTGGAAAATTATTATCGGTAAATATTAAAAACAATGCCATTATCATTATTATAGTACCTAAAATTACTTAAAAATGCTGATATTTACATCTGTAAATTGTTTTTAACAAACACTTTTACATGCCACAAATTATTTTAAAACTATCGGTCGGTGTTTCAACTCCGCCCCTAAGATGGTCCACTGACTGGTGTTTCCTATCCGACTCTGAGAAGAAACACAAAAAAAAAACTCAAAGGCCTCTTTTAAAGTCTAGACATAATCTTGGTCAGATCATAAAAAATAATGATATTACTATGAATATTTCCGTTTCAGGAACGCTGGATTGATTCGAAAATGACAATATTTTTCTATTGAATATTATCAACCTAAGAGAAAATGACACTTTTATTCACAAAAGGAACGATCATTGATCAAAGTAATGCTTGGTCATTGCGTGTACGAAATATCATACCTTATTCAAAGAAACACGCTATAGGTACGGTACATCTCTGCAGAACCCTCGGGGATTACAGGCGTGATGTTATGTGTGTTATTCAAAGAAAATATGCCACTTGGATTCACGTTCGTCTGAATCTAAAATATTTTTTTCTCAGTAAAACAACTGAATATGTTTTTCAGCTTTGAATTATTTGAAAAGGATTTGCTTTGTTGAAAGGTCGTAAGTCAACACCAATTTTTTTTCAATAATCTTTGGTTTTCCTATAATATATATGGGTCAAAACCCACGAATTCTGGTAATCAAAATTATTTCTATATTTAAATATTATGTATTTTTTATTATATAAATAACTATAAAAGTCATCACATAAAAAAATGCAAGGATATCACTCATAATTACTTAAATTATCTTAATTTTCTTAGGTTTTAATACTGTATTAAGAATTAGTTATCATTCATTATTTTATTATTAAGCTTTTGTTTATTTCAAAATAATCAGTGTATATTTTTATCTTACATTATTTTGGTAACTAATCACTAAATCACAATGATTTGTATTAAGGCTGAAATTACGCAACGGCAACGTGGTTTTAGGAGATATAAGACAATTTTGTTAATTCATGCAAGTTAAATCATTATTTTTTACTTGTACATAATAGGTACTTATGAAGACATTTACGATCAAAACATTATTTTTCATCAACCTGTTAAAAGTTAATTAAAAATCTCGCTACACACTGCGAATAGTTTCAAAACTTTGCTCACTTGATGATTATGTAACTTTAAAACTTCGACTTTAGTGACAAAATTTTCAACAAAAATGACACAATGTTTTGTTATTTATATAAACGATAAATACTGGTATTTTTTATAGAAAAAAAAAACAGTAAAACTTACCTAAAAACACTTTAAGCACATCACTAAACTTCACAATATTTTTTTTCTAAATATTCTCCAACACTCACTTTACCGAAAACACATTCTTTTTTGAATACTTTTATTCAAATGTCACTTCACTGCATTTTTACACTGCGCGCGAAATGTATTAACGTTGAAAAGGCGTGCAGCCCCTTACGAAACACGGACCGGTCTACCCCCCACCCAGCAAGGCTATGCGTGGAGCAGAACGCATGCGTCGTGTAAATATATTTCAGTTCAGTTAGAAGCTCGGCTTATACATTTTTGTTGATAAAATACGGTGGTAAATTGCAGAGAAATATGGAGATAAAATCTTATTGGTAAAAAAAGATCTTAAGGCAATTATTTTTTGAGTAGATTAATATCGGTTTCAGCTCTTCCTGTTTTAGTGAAAATTCTCAGTACATTTTTCAAGTACCGATAGTATATTCTTTTTGATAGGTAAAACCTACACTGCCTCTGAAGAGTTCTGCAGTCTTGAAAGGCCTTTTGAACTACGTTTTTCGTTTACTAAACCTTAGTTAAAAATATGTTTTCTGGTATGAATTGACAAATGACCTTGAATCCCGTACCACGGTTAGCGCTAAGTGGTTCAATAGAGCATTTACGTTTGAAGCTCTGAAAGCGCTCAGCGGTTTATATGGACGAGAATTTAATAGGAATCTAGATTAGGCATAACTTTGTTAATATTTGAAACTGGAGATTTTAGAACTCGGTTAGTTTGGGCCTGTCGGGCAGTGTCCCTAAATAGTAATTTCATCATGGGCTTCTCTTTACAGCCTTTATTGGATTTATTGATAGAATTTAATATATTAAACTATGCCGACGACGTGATAAAAACTATAAGAACAAGGTATACTGAAACAGATAAGGTTAAAATAATTAAACGTTTAATTAAACTGGCTTCTGCCCGCGATTTTGTTCGCGTGGAAGTCGATAAAATATAGCTCATGTTACTCGTTGATATTGTAGCTTTTTATAGGTGATTTTTTTTTTAATTTTTTTTTTGAGTTTATCCATTATATATAAAAAAATAAACTCTTTATTATATTAATTTAGAAGAGTATCCGTGGAGTTTCTCGCCCGTTTTTCTCCAAGTACTTACTACGGTTTGGAACATCGCAGCTTCATCTCTCTGACTAATCAACTCCTTGGCAATTTAAAAGCGTCTATAATTGGTTTTAATTAAAATAAATGGTTTAAGTTTGAGTTTGAGAATCGAAAACCTGTATATACTTAACATCACTTTATAATTATTTGTTTATTACGAAAATAGATAATTTGTCTACTTTGCAATCGGTATTTTGTTTGAGTTTTTTTTTTTTTGTTTGTTTTTATGCTGTCAATGGCCAGTGTTGTAACACAGATAATCGTCGGTAATATTACATAACATAACATAACATCACGCCTTATTTCCCCGAAGGGTTGGGCAGTCGGTAATATTATGCAATATAAATTGTCTATGGCCCTGAAATTCAAGCAATAGACAAAATTGACATACTTCTATTGCTTGTTTACGAGGCTTTTGGCTAATTTTTGAAAGTGCATTTTATGTAATATTTTTTGGAATGTGCGTTTATTTGTGCAGAATAAACAATTTTTCTTTATTTGGCTTTGTGTGCAGCAAGCGAATAATAATAAACTAAAAGTGCATGTCATAATCATTTGAACAATAACATAACACACACATAACAAACATCACGCCTGATTCCCCGAAGTTTTAGGCAGAGGTGTACCTATTAGTACCAACGGGGTAATCTATATCTAAGCAATTTAAAACAAAATCCTCTGCACACGACTCTTTTTTTTCGTAGGTAAGCGATACTATAGCGGCCGAGCGTTGTAAGCAAGAATAGTCCTTACAGTGTACAGATGTGTGTTGCTTCGATAGTACACATTGCATTTCGCCAGTTAAGTTTAAGTCCCATGTAATAGGGGGCGAGTATATTGCCAACAACCAGGCACAAATTCAGACTCCGAGCTACTGAGAAATTCCAGATAAAAAAACCCAATAAAACCCGACCTGGGATTCGAACCCTGGCTCATGCTCAACAGTAGCACTTGCAACTATTCGACCATTGAGCCAGTTATTCATTTGAAATACCAAGTAAATAGCTCGAATTTTATTTTAATATAACCATCCATATTCAGATGTCGTTTAAAGAAAACACATGACCCTCTTTAGCTCGCCTGCTGTAGGGTAAAGAAGGAACTTCACATGATATATAGAGCAGTTTGTCACTCGGACCATGTTGGTAGGAAATGCTGCTAGCTTAAATCACGGACATAAGTCTGCTTTTACATATTATAAGCAGTTTTTTATGAGATATTTCTGACTTATTTGACTGAAATTTCGGGAAATTACCACAAATTATTCAAAAGTTAACGGACTTTTTAAACATGTTAATTTCACTGACGTAACGGATTTATAGGTTATGATTTCGACAGGTTAAAAAGTACATTGTTTTTGCTACTTCTTCTTCCGTATCAACAAAGAATAATTTAAGACGCAGATATATGCCAATGACCTTGAGTGGTTAGCTTGCGTGTCCTGTATTGAGCTCACGTAACGTCATAATATGATCGCTGTCCCAAATTAGACGCATTATTAATTTATTATACATTAAAACTTACGTAAACTATTAAAAAGTATATTAAAATATCAATAATTAAATTATTTTTAAAATGGTGAAGGTTTTAGAAAACATACATTTGCGTGATTCTCGGTTTTTTATTCGCATCAAACATAACTTTACAAATTAATTTTCACTATGTCATGTAAACATAATCTAAAACATTTATATATGAAGTTATTAAAAATATTCTCTAATATAATATTATTTTTTTCCAAATCATTAACACTACTAGTTTAGACGTGATCTTCAGTATAAAATCATTAAAAGTCAGTTATCGTCGCCTTAAGTGAGAAATTATCTAATCTAAATAATACTATAAAGAGCCTAAAAGGCCTCTTAAGTTCCTCCTTATTCCTCTTTATTCTTTTTTTTATTTATTTTAATTATTTTACTCATAGAAAGCTCCATTATTGCCAACTGTAATAGGCCTTGTTTTATGGTATAATTGACTTCCACGTGAACGGGAATCGCTGCGCTGGGAGAAGCGAGACTGCACCCGGTTAGACTGAAAGCCAACCACAACATAGTTAAAAAAATAAGAATTTAAACCTATAGCCAAGTTATTCGGCTTCAACAATGGAGCAGCCCTACCTAGACAAATTGATGTACAGACGCCAGCACATCAAGCTACCCGAAACTGTCAAATTTTCCCAATCAATTTTGAACCTTAAATTTCAGCGATGAAGTTCAAAATCAATTAGGTACATAAATTTGACAGATTGTAGTAGCTTGAAGTGCTGGCGTCTGTACATGTGGCCGATGAACTGAGAAGACATCGATTATAATAAATCGCGATAGAGAAATGACCTTGTATTATGTTATGTAATGTTATGTTCCGATGATGTAAATAAATTTGGATATATAAATAACATAGTTAAGACAAGACAGAAGAAGATGATGATGATGATTTTATAGTGATTATTACTTATGCAAAAAATATGTACACAAAAAAAAAAATCTCCATTGAAAATAATTAAACCCTAGTCCACATCATTGTATCCTATCACTGTCCGCACTAAGCCGGGTATTCATCAGTGTAGCCGAGACTTATATTTTATGATCGCGTGAAATGCCTTGTCATTTTCACGGTGACGGGACAGGCGAGCACAAAAGTGATTGTGTTCTGTTTTTTGCTGTAGTTTCTCTTTCGTTCGCTGTCGGTTTCATTTTAGTAAGTAATTTGAAATGTGATGCTAAGTTTTATTATTGTTCGCGTTGGAAAATCGTTGAGCTGATTGTAAGTATTTTTGCTTTATGTTCTTCTTAATAGTAATTGAGCATGAATGAATGGTCTATCAAAGAAGACGGTTTTATGATTAAGATAGTGTGACTTATTATTATTATTTAGTTACTGGTCGAAAACGACGTTATCTTTTGCATGTAAATAGTAAAGAAGTCAAAATTAAACATTGAATATTTGTGAAAAAAAATACGTAATTGCTACGAAGTGTGGGATCTGATGCCGAAAATATAGATTTTAGAATTTTTGTTCGTTTGTTTGTCTGGATATATGATCCGCATTGGCGCAAAAATGACTGAACTGATTTCGATGAAATTTGGCACAGTTTATAAACTGGATTAGGACATTGGGTACTTTAATCCCATTAGTATGTTTCCGTGGGATATTTTCCGGCATCCACGAGGGCGAAGCCACGAACAAGAACTAAGTTACTAAATATACTTGACAGTCAATTATAATTATTCTTAGCGCTTTTTTTTAAATTATTATAAGAAGTAACAGCCTCTTACTGTCCCACTGCAGGGCTAAAGTCTCTTTTCATACAAAGAAGTCATGAGAATTTTAATCAGCACGCTTGTTCAAGACGTATTGGCGATTTCAGACTTATTTTAATTTTATTACGAGTCTAGGTTACCTCACGATGGTGTTCTTCGTCGATGCCAGAACCTTTACACCTAATTAATTATAAATAAAATATTCTCTTGCAATTTTCGCCCTTTAAAAAATGCAACACATAAAGCTGCAAATACTAGATATCTACTAAAAAAGATTAAAACACTTTTGTCACCAACTATACTTCTCCTTGACGCGTCCGTGACGGACTCTAACGAGATTTACGCTTTAAAAGGATAATAACTAAAGAGCAAGCGTTATGTAATAGGTTTTCTACTGATAATTATTTTAAATTATAGTAAAATAAGTCTAGTAGTGAATTATGTTCTAGAAACGGAGCGAAAAAAGATAATTTAGTGTTTTAGGGTTCCGTACCTCAAAAGGAAGTCAGTTGTTTTTTATTGTAAAAAGTTTTTATTTTCGCTTTTTAACCGACTTCCAAAAAGGAGGAGGTTATATGTTCGACGCGTTTTTTTTTTTTTTTTATGTCCACCGATTTCTCCGTCATTTGTGGACCGATTTTGAAAATTCTTTTTTTGTTTGAAAGGGTATGCTCCCAAATTGGTCCCATATAAATTTTATTAACTTTGCTTGGGTAGTTTTTGAGTTAGCTAATAAATAAAAATAAAATATTTTTTATTGACACAAATACAGCTTTCACAAACTTTGTTTGAAGCCCTGGCTCCTGAGCTAGGTAGCAACCTGTGTTACAGGAGCCAGTGTCTTCGCCCATTTATGGTTAATTTCATAACAATGTGCAATAAGCAAAATTAAAAGAGAAAAGGAAAAAAAAAAATAACAATAAAAACAATACAATAAAAGACAAAATTACAACAATCATAAGATGGACACATGCTCTTTGTGTGTGAGGGTGTGTGTGCGTGTGTGTGAGGGTTTGTGTGTGCGTGTGTGGGGGTGTGTGCGTGTATGTATGGGTGAGTGTAGATCATTTTATGAGTACTGATTTTGTAATAGATTTTCCGTCTGGTGGTAATCAAGTGTTTGAAGCCATGTGGAGATTTTTAATTTAGTTTCTTTCGTTGTGAACGGATTTATGTTATGGGTATTGTTTAATTTATTGTAAATGTATTTAGCCATGTAAAAGTGTTGTCTTCTAGCGGAAGCGGTTTTACATCTTTCTGGTCTACATACATTAGTATGAGTTAGCTACAAAATACGTATTTTTTTCCACTTAGTATGTAGATGATATGATAAGTTCCTGTCACTGGTAGCAGGTAGTGGTATTCGAATGTGTGTGGGGTAGGTACCACAACTAAAAAGTGAAAAATAAAACTTTTTACAAAAAAGAAAACAACCGACTTCCAAAAAAAAACACTACAAAGTGAAAAATAACTTTAATTTCGGAAGTCGGTGGCAAAAAACGAAAACACGAAACCCAAGACACCGACTTCCGAAATTAAAGTTATTTTTCACTTTATAGTGTTTTTTTTTGGAAGTCGGTTGTTTTTTTTTTAGTTGTTTACTTGGAAGTCGGTTAAGAATAGAATCATCGAAATCGGTTGGCAATTGCAATTGAGTTATTCGTCCATTTGTCACGCACATACTTAATGCAAATTTGAGACTTATATGGTTTTCTCATGGATGCCATTGTCAGATCAAATTGAAATGGGACCACACGGGAAGCACCAGCTTTCAAATAAAAAAAAGAATCATCAATATCGGTTCACCCAGTCGAAAGTACTGAGGTAACAAACATATAAAAATAAAAAAAATACAGTCGAATTAAGAACCTCCTCCTTTTTTTGAAGTCGGTTAAAAATGGAACCCTTATAGGATCACTTCGTTGTCCGTCCGTCAGTCTGTCAAGACCCTTTTTCTCAGGAATGCGTCCTGTATCAAGTTGAAATTAATATCAAATACGTAAGTGTAGTGTAGCCATCCCATCTTCCTAGCACGGCGGGCTGTGCTGGGGCTGCTGCTGCAGGTGCGGAAAACCTCAAACGGCGCAAATACTCCAATCTTATTGGGACTTATATGTTTGAGCCGTTTGGGGTTGAAACACTAGGGCCATGGGGTCCGAGTGCCCACCTTGTTTTTCAAGACATCGCCAAGCGGCTGGTCGACTCTTCACGTGACCAGAGGGCTGGCCTATTCTTTGGTCAAAGAATCAGCATTGCCATACAACGTGGCAATGCTGCCAGCCCTTTGGGCACTTTTCCTATTGACAGCGATACGGACGAATTTTTTGATGCCCTATGATCATTTCCCCGCCCTTTTTATATACTTGTACATATTATTATTTTAAATCTGATAGTTTTTAAATAATGTAAATACCTTTGTAATTTCAATAAATTTGCGAGTAGGTAAAAAAAAAATACGTAAGTTAATGTTACCTTGGAGCTCTAAAAAATTAAGCTTCTAAGTCAGTTCAATAAAAAAATACGGCCCTTTATTAGACATATTTTGTTGTTACTCGCAAATAAATTAAAACCTACAGGGAACTTCCCGTTGACCTAGAGTCATGAAATTTGGCAGGGAGCAAGGTCTCACAGCATATACAAAGGAAAAAGTCTGAAAATTGATAATTTGTAGTTTTATCACACAAAAAAAAATGCAATTACGAACGATTTGCAGTTGGAGAATTGACCGTCAAGTATATCGTTAAAAGGGAGAATATGTTTTTCAATTACAATATTAAGTTTGTTTTTGGGATAAATTCATCCCAACTGCGGAACCCTTTATTGTGCGTGGTCCAACACGCACTTGGTGAGTTTTTTATATTTATTTATACATACATAAAACTTACGCATTTTTCCCATGGGGGAGGTAGATACTTCAGAACGCCACCTGCTACGATCCTTACATACCCCTTTTGCCTTGTTTACGTTCATACATCAGATCTTACACGCACGCCGGTTGCGAGTACTACGCACCTGACCTTTCTGAAGAACATCATCAATTATTAGGTCACTACATAGTACATTATTTTTGGTACTTCTACGAGTATATGTGAGAACTAGAACCCTACAAATGCAATTTCCAGACAACTTCTCAAGCACTACACTTATCATTTACATCTCAAATCTACATTAAGGAACCGCTTGCTATTAAAACTTGAGCCAGTTTAGATTTATTTATAAAACTCCTTGCTAATTGGAAACATATCTCAGATTAATTATCAAGTTAATGGTAGAACTTGGGTGTGTTTTAATCTTGTTGAGTTTTATGGTTTTGGAATTGTTTCTTGGGATGTTTTTTTTCTCGGAAGTTGAGTCTCTCTCTCCAAGGGACTACTATCACGGTGTCTTTTTTAGTCTTTTTAACCGACTTCAAAAAAAAGGAGGAGGTTCTCAATTCGTCGGGATATTTTTTATATTTTTTATGTATGTTCCCCGATTACTCGAAGACGGCTGGACCGATTTGAAAAAATATTTTTTTGTTTGAAAGGGTATACTTTCAAGTTGGTCCCATTGTTATTTGGTCACGATCTGATCATGGGATCTTGGAGAAATCGAGGGAACTCTTCAAATATTATAGGCACATCATTTTTTATGAGCAGTTGACATAAGTATATTGTAACTTAGATAAATTACAAATCAACCCACTAAAAAGTGAAAAAAAAACTTTTTTACAAAAAATACAGCCGACTTCCAAACTACAAAGTGAAATATTGTATTTTTTGTAAAAAGTTTTTTTTCAGTTTGCAGAGAATATGTGCTAGCTTTACTGGCCCATGAGCCAACATAATTTTATTCTCGTTTTATACCACGGTTCTTTGGTAAACCGCTACAATTCATTGTCTAAGTTAAGCTGAAGGACATAAACACAGTGATGAAATAAATCGCAAGGAAACCTGGACTATGGATAGTGGTATTCAAATGTCTTTCTCAATGTGCTTTGTAAGGGTACAATATACTGGAGATACTGTCATGTCCCCCTTATTATTATCAAAAGCACATTCTCACACATTTCCTCTATTTGGGCCATTCTCGCAAATTCCACTCATTATGTGGTCATAATAATATCATAGAAGAATCCACAGTTTTGCCAAAACGGAAAAATATTTCAGTAGGTCATCAGCAACTAATTAACCCACCTAATTACTGAACTTCAGAACCCACAAGCATTATTATTTATCAGGAAATCTAGAATCTAAAGTTTCAAGGAATTCTCCGAAGCTCCGGTCATTTGGTATTTAAAATTATTATCGCGTTCCTAAGTGCAGTTTTCGGTGACTTGAAAAATATGCTTGCGTAGTTTTGCGAGCATTGGGCAGGATTCCAAAGTAGGTTAATTAGGAATTTTATCATTTTCTCACTGGAAGATAGGTACTTAGAGATTTGAGATTTGATTTGATTTGATTTGATTACTCGAAAGTACAATGAAGTTACACACAGACTAAGGAAAAGAAAAGAAAAAAAAAGAAAAGAAAATTAGGTTTATTTGTCACAGAAACACGTGCATACATAAAATACAAGAGTAATCAGAGAACAACACAAATCACGAGCATAGAACAGAAATTACTTAGGCGGCAGCTGCACGACATGACTGTGACAAGAAGGCTTCCACTCAGCATGATGCTGTGCTATGGGGGACCCACAGCACAGCGCTGATTTTCAGTGATCCCCCGAAAAAAAAAAAGATGTACGGAAATCAATTCAGGAAAAAAGAAAGGAAGAAGGAAATTGTAGCATTTGAAAATCATGTTAAAATATCCTTGACTTTAAAAACATTAAATATCAAATAGTTAAAACACGATGTAACAGCCGCGACTTATGAGTTCTAGGTCGTAAGTTCGAACCCAAGCAGGCACTTTACTTTGTGTAAATTATTTCATAACTGCTTTTCTCAAAACGGTGATGGAAAACATCGTGAGGAAACCGGCATGTCCTAGAACCAAAAATTCGTAGACATTTGACATCCGCCAACCCGCACTGGGCCCGCGTCGTGGATTATGGCTCACTCCCTCTTACAAAGAGGAGGCCTGTGTCCCAACTGACAGTTGGAATATTATAGGGTCTAAGGGTCATCAGCGCACACTGTTTCAAACAAAAGTACAATTACTACACGGTCAAAATGTGGAACAGCAGATTTTTTTTAAATAACCGACAAAACATTTCTACATTGATGGGTCTAGAATGATGTAATGAATTCATGGCAACAGTTCTCGCGTCGATTTCCTTTACAGCCTGTATACCTCTAGATAACAATTGGTGATCAGGTGAACACTTAACAATGACTGCAATCACCACAAACGATTCTAGCCCTAGTAAAAGTCAAAGTCAAATAATTTATTTCAATCAGGCACAAAAAGGCACTTTTGAACGTCAAAAACAAAAAATAGAATTGAGTCTAGTGGTTTTCCAAAAGGTAGTTTTCGAATGGAGAAGAATGGGCAAGAAACTCCACCGTTACTCTTTTAAAATGTTTTACAATATTTTATATACATTAATTATATGTGAAAACGATGCACCTGGAATAAGATTACTAAACCACAATAGGTAAAAATAATTAAAAATGAAGCAATGACAGAAAAAATAATTATGTAATGGATACATGGTGTTCACATATTTACAAGCATTGTAAAAGTAGGTACCTATACGATATTCCTAAAAAAATTACAAGTGATACTAATTAGTCAGTGTATGAGTTCAAGTAATCACAGAATGTAAAAAATTAATAAAAAATAAAATGTTATAATGTTTAACTACACAATTAAATTAGCAACCAGTTTGATTTTGTCTAGACTCTAAATTGTCCTATGGAGCTAGACCAGCGTGCTTCCAAGCATTCTTATCTAGGATATAATCCTCTAATTTGTAATATGCTTGCTTACGAAGAGTACTTTTAATATGCGTTTTAAATTTTCTTTCAGTTAACTGTAATATATCACAAGGTATTTTGTTGTAACATTTAAAACAGTACCCCATAAAAGATGTTTGTACTTTGGATAATCTGAAAAATTGTTGATCTATTTTATCTTTATTTCTAGTATTAAAATTATGTCTATCACTTTTTTTCTTAAAAAGATGCAGATTTTTCCTTACATATGTGAATGCTGTTTATCTTATCATAGGATAGTTTGTATTGCTTTTTTTTTTTAAAGGGCATCTCGCAGTACTGACCACTAAGGTCTTGGCTGCTTAACCGGATTTTAGTTTTTATTGCTATTACTACAAACGGTTTTACATTTAGTGAATGCCAGTGTCGCCAGTAGAAAAAAAGTGGTACTCTGGGAGTGCCGACAGAAGTGAACACTTGAACAATTTTATTGTGCAGGAAATACTTTTCTTTTATGAAGTCGGTAAAAACAAAAGGGAAATGTCAATCATGTCATTGTCATGTCTCAATGTTTGAAATGTCATTAATCCCAAAAAAAACGTATCGCGCGTTGATGTCTTTTTAATGGTCAAAAGCTGGTGTCGGTAACAGTGTCGCGAGTTTTATTGTTTTTTTCCGACTCAAAAATGCCCAACGCGCCTAAAGAAGTCTTCACTTCAAAAACTTGGTTTTACACAGTCACAAATTCATTTAAAACATTAAGTAATTTCATCTCATCACAATCCAAAACGTTTTAATCCAGTAAAATATTTCAGATCATTCCATCTCGTTCTAACATATCCCCATCTCTTTCTAACCAGTTACCTAATGAGCCCCATTCATATCGTGAGCGAAATGTATCGTCAGCAATACCCAATGAAATTTGGTCAAGCGTGATGCAAATATTTGATTTAGATGTTACTTACGGGTTTCAAACAATGTATATTTTAAAGAGTGAATTTTTTTTAACCTAATTTATTTAACCATTTTGATTTCTTAAAAATGTCATTGTCCATTATAATTTTTATTATAAGTACCTGGTCGACCGAGCTCTGCTCGGGTGAAAATAGATAAATATATATTATCGTCCAGGTATACCAACGTTGTATCACATTGCCAAGGCTGTGAAAATAGAGAAAACGATTTTCCCTTAAATCAGACCTTTATAGCTACATCGATTTTCCACCCACATAAACTCTTATATCGCAACTTTCAGCGAAATCGTTACAGCCGTTTTAGAGAACGTGATTACAAATATATATACAGGGTGTCCAGTAAATAGCACGACATAAAGCAGGGGGTGATAGCTTGGGTCAATACCTACCAAAACAATACAATATATATGTTCAGCAAAATCTTACGGATTAACAGTTTTACAAAATTTTCCGAAATATCGAAAAATCTCTACCTTAAAACAGATTTTTAAGCATCTCGTAATGAAAAATTCTTTTTCTAGTTTTTTTTTACATCAAATTATTCGTGAATAGTTACTTTACTCATTGATGTCTTTTTTCTATCAAAAACAAGAATGTTTTCAAGAAATAGTATTTTTTGTTTAAATTTACACAGAACGATTTTCTTTTCGCATAATTTTGTAAAACTGCAAACCTGTAAGTTTTTGCTGAACAAATATTGTGTTTTTTTGGTAGGTATTCAATTCAATTCAATTCAAAATATTTTATTTCACATAAACCTACATGGGCACTTATGAAACGTCAGAAGCTAGGTGCCTTGACCCAAGCTATCACCCCTTGCAGTATGTCGTGCCATTTACTGGACACCCTGTATAAATATTGCTCATTTAATAGTATAGGATAAATGCGAATTATTTGAGGATCAATAAAAGAGGTTCCCTCTTTCAGTGATCCTCAAATAATTCACACTTTGGTCATCTAAAATACTAAATGGCCAAGTAGCTGCGACCAACTAGGATGTAGTCGTGATTGGTCACCGTTCGAACCTAATCCATTTGGTCAGGTGTATGTTACTAGGGGTGCGTACAGAAAACCTCCACGTGTGCCTGATACCTGCTGGTCCCTTATGGATACGTTCGGGGGGAAGAGCAGTTGTCAGGCCGGTGCACCCTGGGCATGAACAATATACTCTTCGGAAAAGGTTTGGGAGTTTTTCGGAGAGGGTATTGTTTGTGGCTAATTTCTGCGGGCGGGGGAGCAGCATGCTCCTCGACGTTCTTCCGCGTGTCCCTCTGTTTTGCAGAGGGCACAGTGGAGGAACGAGGGAGGCGGGTCGCTCCTGATCGATCGACGTTAGTCGATTGACACTGGACGTGACCCAGCCGCTGCGGTGCAGGCGCACCAAAGCGGCTGTCGTTTCTCCCTCAAGAGCGATCTTGAGGGAGAACTTTCGGCGGGTTCGCTGAGCCAGGTTATCTGGACAGCGAACGGAGGCATGTATAATGCCGCCGCCGGGGGCTTGGCTTAACCGCCCGGCCCAGAGGAAGGACACCTCTAAGATAAAAAACCACCTAATCCTAAGTTTTGAAGCGCGGCGAGAGGATGAGTGGCTGGTGGGGGACCAGTCGTTAGCGCTTCCCCTGTAGATACCTGCCGACCTCTACAGTATATAGGCTTACCTAGGTAAAAGGCTCTGCCTAGGTGGACGTTTATATCCTCTCTTACTCGTGGGAACAAAAATGGAACCAATTATTAAAAATAAAAACACAAATGACGATAAAGTGCCTTTAGTGGCGGAGAAGGAACCGCTTGCCGGCGACGGCAACAAGAGCCGAGGAGGCTCATGTCCCTCAGGGGACCAAAGTATGTCCGACCAGGACGTAGGACGTGGTGGGGGCTCCAAATTCTGGGGCAAAAGGTCGCGCGGGTCGGAGCGCACAGGATCGGCGGGGCAATCCTCGAGCGAGGAAAGCCTCCCGATCGCGAAGGTGCCGACGGTGAGGAGAGGCCGAGGACGAGCGGTAGCGGGAGCAGCTTCCGCTTCGAGGCCGGGGCGGGGCAATCGGGGTCGCCTCAAACGGCCTGATACCCCGATTATCAGTGCGGAGAGCGACCCCGGGGTCTCGTCATCCGAGGCCTCAACAGAGGAGTCGGAAGTGGTGGTTGCCGCCTCACTGGTGGGCACGAAGATGCGGCCTGACGCCGCGAAGAGTGCTCAGGGTGGGGTGGTCGCCGAAATGGCCCGTCCGCTCCGGGAGCGGGCCAAAACAAAGCCGGACATGAAATGAAATGAAATGAAATGAAATGAAATGAAATGAAATGAAATGAAATGAAATGAAATTGTTTATTCTGTAAATAGGATATCGAAATCACTTTTACACGTCATATAAAAAAATATTAAAAATAAGCTAGATGAGTTCGGCGTTTCCTATCTGACTACTCTGAGAAGAAAGGCCGAAACAAACTCAGAGGTCGCAGTCTCTTTTAAAGTCCAGACATAATCTTGGTCAGGCCATATGAGGACCATGTAGATAAGTGTCTGAAAAGGTCTTTTGAGGAAAGAACCACACAGATTTACCACCGTGGACCACCGTGGTGGTAAGCCGGACGCCGCTGGCGGCTCCAATTCGGAGCGAGCGGTCAAGTTCGCGGAGGAGGTAGCGGCCGCGATCAGCGAGGTGGCCTTTAAGAAGACGAAGTCTTCTAGAGGCAAGGCCATCTCCGTGGCTACTGCCTCGATCATGGCGGCTGCGGAGGCCCTCCAACCCGGGCCTCCGTCGGACGGTATGTCAGAAATGCGGGCGGAGATCGCCCGCTTGACAGCCGCCATGGAGCATCTCCAAAAGGAGAATGCGGAGCTCCGAGCGGACTTGGCTGGGCTCCGACGAGCCGGCCCCCGAGAGGTGCCGCAGGAGGGGGAGCAGCATGGGCAGGGACAGCCCGTGACTGCTGAGGACCGGATCCTCAACCTGGTGCGGCCATTTCCTAGAGCAGCCATTTCCTAATGGCTGCTCTACGGAGCAAGTTTGCCACCTTGGAGGCCATTGTCCTGCGCCCCCCATTGGCGGCAAGCCAGCCGGCCTCGGGCCAGCGAAAGGCGGCGTCATACGCCGCCACCGCAGCTGCCGCAGCCGGACCAGCCTCGTCGGGGCCGATCAAAGGTGGGGCGGCTGCACAGGCGGCGAGGGCCCCAGCCAAGGCGGCGGAGGCCCCGGTCAAGGCATCGGGGGCCCCGGCGAAAGCGGCGGCAAGGGGCCCGGCCAAGGCTGCGGGGGCCTCGGCTAAGGCGGCGAAAAGGCCGCCCCCACCACCTTCTGAATCTCCTCCGGCCGACGCCGGATGGCAAGTAGCCGGGGAGAAGAAGAAGGCTGGCAAGGCGGCAAGGGCGGCCAAGAGATAGGCGAGGCGGCAGCGACGCAAGGAGCGAAGCGTCGCGGATAGGCTACGCGCCCCGAAGTCCGCAGCTGTAGTGATTACACTACAGCCGGAAGCGGAGAAGAAGGGCGTGTCCTATCAGCACGTGCTCGCCAAGGTGGATGCGGCGGTTGATCTGAAGGAGACCGCCAATGGCGTTCGCCTGAAGATCACCGCGACTGGGGCCAGGATGCTGGAGATCCCCGGTGCGAACAGCGGCCCGGCAGCGGACGCTC
Organism: Agrochola litura; assembly: GCA_949152395.1. NCBI lineage: Eukaryota > Metazoa > Arthropoda > Insecta > Lepidoptera > Noctuidae > Agrochola > Agrochola litura. The sequence goes on along the minus strand of OX424514.1, from coordinate 18,403,836 downwards.
TGGCCAATAGGCTCAGGGCGACCCTGAATCCGGAGGAGGCCCGAGTGTCCAGGCCCACCAAACGCGCTGACTTGCGCATCCGGGGCCTGGACGACTGTGTGACGGCCGAAAAGGTGGTGGCCGCGGTCGCCAGGACTGGGGGGTGCTCTGCCGAGGAGGTGAGGGCAGGCACCATCCACCCTGACTCCACGGGGATGCGAGCCGTAACGGTGAGCTGCCCCGTGTCGGCGGCCAAACTGATAGCCGGGGAGGGCCGAAGGCTTCTGGTGGGTTGGGTCTCCGCGCAGGTGAAACTGCTGGAGCCCCGACCTATGAGGTGCTTCCGCTGCCGGGTGGGTGACCACGTGGGAGCGAAGTGCACCTCGGAGGTGGACCGCAGCGACCACTGCTTCCGCTGTGGTCAGCCCGGTCATAAGGCCGGCTCGTGCAATGCCGCGCCGCACTGCGTCGTATGTGCGGCGGCTGGCAAGCCGGCCGATCACCGGGCTGGGAGCAAGGCCTGCGCTCCACCCGCCAAGGCCAGAGGCAAGGGCAAGCCCTCCGCCACCGCCGTCACCGCCGCAGCCGCCGCCACTAGTGCCGCCGCCGCTGCCGCCTCCACTGTCGTCGTTGCCGCCGTTGCCGCCGCGGCGGTGCCCTCACAGGGGGCTAGGGAGGGGGTTGAAATGGAGTGCCAATAACGGCCCCATTACGCCTCCTCCAGGCGAACATCAACCACTGCGCCGCCGCTCAGGATCTGTTGCTCCAGAGCATGGCGCAGTGGTCGATTAACATCGCCGTGGTCGCTGAGCCGTACTTTGTCCCGCCCAGGGATGACTGGGTGGAGGACCTGAGCGGCTCAGTGACCCTCATTTCGTCGGCCGCCGCTGGTACCCCGTCCCTCGAGTCTGTCAAGAGAGGACGGGGTTGCGTGGCAGCACGGTTCGGGGAGATTGTCGTGGTAGGGGTATACTTCTCCCCGAACCGAACTCTCGCCGAGTTCCACAACTCCCTTGTGGAGTTGAGAGTCGTCGTCGTCGGGTTCGGTTCCCTCCCCGTGTTCGTCCTCGGGGACTTCAACGCCAAAAATCTGGCTTGGGGTTCCCGCTTTACGGACACACGGGGCAGGATGGTGGAGGACTGGGCTCTGGAGACAGGCCTGGTCGTCCTAAACCGGGGTTCTGTCCCCACGTGTGTGCGGATGCGGGGTGAATCAGTGGTGGACATCTCGTTCGCCAGCCCCGCTCTGTCGCCGCGTGTAATCGACTGGCGCGTCATAGAGGAGGTGGAGACCTATTCCGACCACCGGTACATCCGGTTTGACGTCTCCACCCAGACCTCGAGCGCGCTGGTCCGACAGGCCCCGAGTGGTCCGCGGTGGGCGCTGAAGCGGCTGGACCGGGAGCTCCTCCTGGAAGCCTCGATCGTGCAGGCCTGGGTGTCATCACCGGACAGGCCTGCCGACATTAACGACGAGGCGGAGTGGTTCCGGGAGGCCATGTCCAATATATGTGACGTGGCAATGCCCCGAGTCCACCCTGGACGCGCTTCGCGCCAGGTGTACTGGTGGTCGCAAGAGCTGGAAGCTCTACGCAGGGCGTGCGTTGCTGCGCGACGCCGGTACGCCAGGCACCGCAGGCTCCGTATCCGTCCTCCGGATACGGAAGCCATTCAGGCGGAGCTGTACGAGGGGTACAGAGCGGCAAAGACCGCCCTCCAAGCGGAGATCCTGCGGGCCAGGGCACTGGCCCGCGAGGAGTTGCTGGAGACTCTGAACAGAGACCCGTGGGGACGCCCATATAAGATGGTGCGGGAGAAACTCCGCCCATGGGCTCCCCCGCTGACGCAGAGTCTCCGGCCCCAGCTTGTGGAGGACGTGGTGAGCGCTCTGTTCCCTTCAAGAGGGGAACATACGCCCCCGCCCATGGCTCCGCCCATTGCGGTGCCCGATGCGGACCACACCGCCGACGACGACGACGATGCTCCGGAGGTGACCGAGGTAGAGATGAGAGTGGCGGTACGCAGGATGAGTGCGAGGAATACCGCCCCAGGACCCGATGGCATACCCGGAAGGGCCTGGGTCCTGGCCATGGGGACTCTCGGGCCTCGACTGAGGGGGCTCCTAAGCGCATGTATGGAGAGGGGCCAGTTCCCACTTTGCTGGAAGACTGGGAAACTGGTCCTCATCAGGAAGCCGGGGCGCCCAGCGGACTCTCCGTCCGCCTATCGGCCCATTGTGCTGCTCGACGAGGTGGGCAAGCTCTTTGAAAGAGTCATTGCGGACCGCCTCGTCGGGCAGCTGGTGCGAGTGGGGCCGGATCTGGCGGACGGCCAGTTCGGTTTCCGCAGGGGGCGCTCTACGGTGGACGCCATCATGCGCGTGCGGGCCCTCACGACAGGGGATGCTGTGGCCCGGGGTGGGGTCGTCTTGGCGGTGTCTCTAGACATCGCCAATGCCTTTAACACCCTGCCCTGGAGTTGCATCAGGGAGGCACTTCGGTATCACCGGATGCCGACCTACCTCTGTCGTGTGGTCGAGGCCTATTTGACAGACAGGGCTGTCATCTACCCCGGTCACCAAGGAGAGTGGAACCGGCGAGAGATGTCGTGCGGTGTCCCACAGGGATCGGTCCTGGGGCCGCATCTGTGGGACATCGGATACGACTGGGTGCTGCGCGCCGACCTCCCTACTGGCGTCAGCGTCGTTTGTTACGCTGACGACACGCTGGTCCTGGCGCAGGGGAGGTCGTACCAGGCGGCGGCCGACTTAGCGACACGCGGGGTTGCGACAATCGTCGACAGAATCCGGCAGCTGGGACTCGAGGTGGCCCTGCACAAGTCCGAGGCCATGGGTTTCTATGGTCCTCGTAGTGCGCCACCGTCGGGTTCCCAGGTATTGGCGGGAAGGGTTCACATCGGCGTCGAGTCGACGATGAAATATCTGGGACTCGTCCTCGATAGCCGGTGGAACTTCGTGGAGCATTTCCGACGTTTGGCTCCCAGACTGGACCGGGCCGGGGCTGCCTTGAAGCGGCTCCTGCCCAATCTGGGAGGTCCAAACGCCTCCTGCCGGAGGCTCTACGCGGGGATCGTGCGGTCCATGGCCCTTTACGGGGCGCCGGTGTGGGCGCCTTCATTGAGGCGGCAGCCAGGCCACCGGCTGAACGCGTCCCAAAGGGTCATGGCCATCCGGCTGGCCCGAGGATACCGCACGGTCTCCTGCGAGGCGGCGAGCCTCCTTGCCGGAGTACCGCCATGGGATCTGGAGGCAAAGGTCCTCGCACACATTTGGGAGTGGCGCGAGGAGGCGAAGCGCCGGGGCTTAACTCCGATGCCGCAAGAAGTCGCGGCACAGCGGACAGAGCTCCGGCGGGATCTCATGGCGGAATGGAGACTGCGATTGTCGCAACCCAGCGCTGGGCACGCCACAATTGAGGCGATAAGACCCCTCTTTGAGGAGTGGCTAGAGAGGCGCCACGGCGTCCTCACCTTCCGCCTGACGCAGGTACTCACCGGACACGGCTGTTTCGGGAGGTACCTGTTCAGGATAAAGCGGGAGGAAACGCCCGGGTGTCGTCACTGTGTGGATCGCCCGGAGGACACGGTGGAGCATACGGTGGAGGTCTGCCCGGCTTGGGCAGGGCATCGCCGTGTCCTCGTGGATGCGATCGGCGGCGGTGATCTCTCGCGTCCGGCCCTGATTCGGGCCATGCTACGGAGCGAGAGGAAATGGGAGGCCGTCACCTCTTTCTGCGAAGCAGTAATTCTCGCGAAGGAGGAGACGGAGCGCGTGAGGGAGAGGCAAATTTCGCGCCCTCGCGCCCCTAACCGCCGCAGCAGGAGACGCCCTGGGCGTCGGGAATCGCAGGAAGATTTCCGGCCACCGTAGGCGCGGGCTTGCGGACGGTAAGCAATGGGTAGCTCGCCGTCCGATAAGGACCAAGCCCGGGTCGACGGCGCGTTGTGTTCCACGCGCGCCTCAAAGAGATGTCAGCAGAATTGACGGGGTCCGCTAGGGCCAATGCCAATGCCGGGGGTTCGAAGAAAACCGATAGGGAAATCGTGGCCCCCGGCAACATGGCATAGGAAGGAACACGGGTGGGTTTTAGTCAGTAAGAGTCTGACACGCCCTCCCGCTCCACCCAGAGCGGGAGAAGTTATTTGATAATTTCCCACCCAAAAAAAAAAAAAAAAGGTGTATGTTACTACAAGTCTGCGACTAACTTTGACAAAAGGCTAGAAAGCGATTATCATAGAGGATAAATGGAATATTTCCCATTTTAACCGACTTCGAAAAAGGAGGAGGTTATATATTCGTAGCGTATGTGTTTTTTTTTTTTTTTTTAATGTATTTCCACCGATTTCTCCGTCATTAGTGGACCAATTTTGAAAATTATTTTTTTGTTTGAAAGAGTATGCTCTCAAATTGGTCCCATATAAATTTTATTAACTTTGCCTGGGTAGTTTTTGAATTAGCTACAAAATACGTATTACGTAGTATGTAGATGATATGATAAGTTCCTGTCACTGGTAGCAGGTAGTGGTATTCGAATGTGTGTGGGGTAGGTACCACAACTAAAAAATGAAAAATAAAACTTTTTACAAAAAAAAACAACCGAATTCCAAAAAAAACACTACAAAGTGAAAAATAACTTTAATTTCGGAAGTCGGTGGCAAAAAACGTTTTTTTTTTATACAGGTCGTCAGAAGCCCGAAAATCTGACAACCAGTCTTACCAAGGGATGTCATGTTACCCAGTAACTGGGTTGTTGAGGTCTGGTATTCAGATGCATCCGGTGATACTGGAAGCCGACCCCAACATAGTTGGGATAAGGTTAAGCAGATTGATTGATTATTTAATATAAATAAAAATGACGCAGCGTTTTTACTCAACCACGCAACACACCGCGCGGAAAGACTCTAAGTCTAAGCTGTAACACGTTTGCCGATGATGGATTTGTATAAGGATAACACATTTCCATTTACCGAATAAAATTCGAGATTATCTAAAGGTTTCTACTTAAACTTCGCAGTGCCTCCGGGAATAGAAAACGTTTCAGGTCATTGTACTATTGATCTGGCAAACCAATATTTGTAATACTGCGAAAATTGGATGTTTGATCCCATTATGAAACTGCTTTTATATCCGCCACAGAACAGTGTCCGCATTAAATGTGATCGGAGGAGCTCGTGGGTAAGTAATAACAGCTGCACGGGTTAGGTTAAGGTTAAGCTACTCTTGCCAGGGTTGCTCCGTGAATGGGTGACCATCTTTACGTATATTGACCCCTCCGTACCTCGAAAAGCACGTTAAGCTGTTGGTCCCGACTGTCATTCATGGATCTTTGACAGTCGTTACGGGTCGTCACAAGCCCGAAAGTCTGACAACCAGTCTTACCAAAGGGTATCGTAATACCCAGTTACTGGGTTGCGGAAGTTAGATAGGCAGTCGTTCTATGTAAAATATTGGTATTCAGCTGCATTTGGTTAGACTGGAAGCCAGAACCAACATTGTTGGGAAAAGACTAGACAGATTGATTAGATGTGATCGGAAATCATCTTCTTCATAATTTTCGTGTCCTCATCCTTATTTATTTGAAGTCAGCGTAACATATCTTCTTTTTCCATACTTCTTTATTTGTCGTCTTCTCGGTAGTCACCTCCTTCTTAGCCATATTATCTTTCAAACAGTCCATCCATCGTTTTTTTGGTCTTCCCCTACTCTTAAATTAACGATCCACATTTATACTCAAAACTTACATCACGACATTTTCCACTCATTTTTAGCGTTCCGTAGTAAACAAGGAATCCTTATAGTTTCATCATGTCCGTCTGTCTGTCTGTCCGCGGTCTAGCTCCAAGATCCTTAGTACTAGAAAGCTGTAATTTGGCATGGGTATACATATTAATTACGCCGACAAAGTGGTAAAACAAAATTATGAAAAACATTTTTTTTTAGGGTACCTCTCTCCTATACGTAAAGCGGTGATGTTTTTTTTTTTTTTAACTCATGTTGTGGGGTATCATTAGAAAGGTCCTTTAAAAACATTGTGAGTTTGTAAAACCATTTTTGGATTCAAGGATCCGTTTGCAAAATATTAAGCTTTAAAGTGCTAATTTTTGTGAGAGTCAAGTGGGAGACACTTGACTCTCACAAAAATTAGCAAGCTTAATGGTTGGTTTTGGGTATGTGAAAAAATTCACGGCAGTAGCATATATAACGAAATTAAAAGGAAAACTATCACAGCTAAGTAGGCTTTACAAGTTAACGAGTAATAAACGACCAACTTACATTTGTGGTTGCAAAAACATGTTCTCCCATACAGAATGTATGGGAGAACATGCATTGTGCGTGGTCCGACACGCACTTGGTCGGTTTTTTGGTCTTCCCCTACTCTTAACTTAACCATCCACATTCATACTCAAAACTTACGTTACGACCTTTTCCACTCATTTTTATTCCTGCGCATCACATAACCATGCATGCAATGAGGAATGGCTTGGACCATGACAACTGATTTTCACACGGAACGGAACGGAAACCAGCAATGCTGGATATAGGCCTTCCCCAAGCATCGCCACAGCGACCAGTCTTATGCTTGCCGCATCTAGCAGGTTCCCGTGTCCACCACGAGGTCGTCGGTTTACCTTGTGGCAGGCCCAACCTTTCTCCGCCAGGATACCTCCTAATGCCACTTCAAAACTATAAAATGTTTCAAGATTATGAGTATCAGAAATCAAACAAAATTCTTACATACTGGCTTCCGTCAGACGGTTTCAACCGCGTGTTATTTTGCTATGTTAGTCAGCGATAATATATCATTTTATTGGCGAAATAATTTTTAAAATTAGTCCAGTAGTTTTTGAGTTTATTCATTACCAACAAAAATTAAAATCTTTTCTATTTATAATTTTAGTACAGACAAGGAGACAAATCACAACACAATGTACCAAAACTTGTACTATATTCCGAACAAGGCATGACGTCACTAGAAGCAGTAATTGATTCCATAAAGATGTCCCCATTGCCGTTCATTAGGAGATAATTTCTTCTGTTACGTAGTCCGAAGCGTTAAGTGTCTGCTAATAGGTGTAGGGTGACTGTTAGAAGGACGGATATTAGGATTTTTCCTGATATCCCCAGACATGCATGGAAAGTCAGATTTTTTATTCTATATAGTAAATGAACACAGGTAAGTAAATTAAAATATTACTGGCTTCTCCCCACGGTTTTGCCCGCGTGACGAAAATTATTCCACGGGAGCGTACTACCTCCCAAAAAGGCAGTATAGATAGGCGTAATAGACTAGATTTGTAGACCATTTTCTATTTTGTTAAGTACCTGGTACCTGTTGACAGGTCTACATAACACTGTCCTTCCATACCTGTTAACACTGTAATTTGAAAACATTGTAAAAGCCATTTTTTGTTTCAAAGAGTAACCGTGGAGTTTCTTGCCGGCTCTTCTCCATAGGAAACGATTAATTGGAACCGTGCACCTAACTTCTGATGTTTCAAGTGCCCATGTAGGTTTGTGTGAAATGAAATATTTTGATTTTGCGAAAGTATCCTGTCATGATCTATCCGTGTGCCAAATTTCATCCAAATCTGTTCTGCTGTTAAAGCTTTTCGCTGTTTGAAACAACAAATCTAAGTATTCGCTAAATTATTCCAATATCTGCACAAGTGAAAAAATAAAATCATCAAAATACGATTTTAATAATAATAGATTGAGCTCTGAAACGGATTTCGATTAAATGAAAACTTTATTACATTTTTGAATATTATAAAGAGCTAGCGCTATCTTTGTCCTTATGGAATTCATTATAGATATTATTAATAAATCGGAAATCGGCGATGTAGCGTTATTAATTCGAGTTTTTTAATTTGTCAACAATATCACATTGGTAGTAAGGTACAGTACCGACCAAAAGTCCATGAGCAATCTCACAAAGCAATAGACTGACGCTTCGGTTTGACTTACGACCTTCTTCTATAAGTTGTTACAATACTGTAGACACGCACATTACACACACACACTCACTTTCTCTGCAACCAATGACTAGTTCAATAATCATCATTCGTTTTTAGTTTCATTCGTCTTGTTCACATAAATATTAAAGTTTAGCAGGTAGACCACAAAAAACTAAGTAAATTATTTCGATTTCTGTGGGGTAGATGCAGTTTGTTACGAGTATTTAATTAATAGAACTTTTTTGGTTCGTGGATAATATTGGTGACGAGTATTTAGCGCAGTGTTGTGGTTATTATTATCAAAAAGCAGGCATAAAATATATTGAAGAGATCAGATCAGATCAGAGAATATTATTGCGCTGCGTAAAAGTGAAGTGAATATCTAATGAAACCGGACTAAGTGTGAGTGTTATCATTTATATATTTCATATTTTACTAAACATAAATCTTAATCAAGGGTATTGTTGATAGAACAGAGGTATTGTTGAGACAGAAGATGCCTTTAAAGTTTTAAATTCATTGTGAGGTTTAATTCGATTAGTGAATAATAAATAATAAGGTATTATGTGTAATAAAAACAATGTTTTTCTTTGTTCTAGAGAAATACTGTGAGGGTTAAGAGATATGAGGAAGGGGCTTATTATCGAGTAGCAGCGACGTCAAATGGTGAATGAAACAAATGGTTTCATACCAACGAGATATTTTGCTGAATTATTAAAAACACGTCATTATGAACCGTTCGCCGTGCACTCTGAAGGCTTGCATCACTGAAGACCAGCTAGAAAACCGTTTTTGACCTTAAAATATTGACCGTACCAACTTAATAAACAACAGATTCGTTATTGCATGAATTTATGGTAACGAATTTTTTAAGCACGTTTCAATAGGGTGTTTGTCGTATTTCTTGCAGATATACCGAAATTGTTTAATATTATTTTAGTAATAGTATTATTTTAGGATTAAAATTTGAGGTTTAGTTTCAATCTTCTTTTCGTAAAGAAAATGAATACTTAAGCTTTAACCTCAATAACAACCAATATTTACTAAAGTCAAATAAAATGTAAAATAATTAATACAAATAAAATATAAACAAACTGCCCATATTTAACCTTAAAATTACCTATTCTGTAAGTAGTTTTTTACATTTTAAGTAGTCTAATATTCTTATTTATTACTTAATTACTTCGACCATGATCAAAGCTTAATGTTTATGGTGAAAAAATCCATTAAAAATTTAAAATATTTCATAATTTAAATATGTCAAAATAATACAAACTGCTTCTAGTTTCTTGACATCTATTTCACATCTTATTCAGCTGAAGTAATGATAAATAATTGTAGCAGTGTGTTAACTTATGTAAAATAAATATAACGAATAAACATATTTTTTTAATTTTGTTATCATATATCACGCATTTTTTATTCTAAAACCTTTATTGCAATAACAACATAAAAAAGCAGCAATATTTAAAAAATATTATTATCGAAAACAAAAATAATAATATTTGCAAAAAATCGCACTGTGTTTTACGAGATTAGAACCTGAGGCAGTTTGAATTCCATACCAACGCTTAACGCTTTCTGCTATCTGCACTTGTTAAGTTACTATCGAATTTTAGCAATGCCATTAACTGGTCAAGTTCACGCGCATAGTGCGTGTGTGCTAGCATGTTTAAAGCGACGGAAATATATTGTTGTTTCGTGTAGAACAAAACTGCGTTATCTGTGGTGTGTGTATCGTGTTGCTTACACATACAAATGTACGAGCTATACCGCGTGTTCACAGCAATATGACTCTTAGCGTGCTCATGCACTTTTGAGCGCTTACTGTACATTGTTATAAACGGTTGATAAAGTAATGATGAATGTGGAAAAATGAGCTGTAACATGTAAAATTGCTATGAAAAATGATGCTAGCAATATCAAAAATGTAATTAGGCTGTAATTGTTTGGAAATGTCTACCTTACGGCGCTTGTACATACCTGTTCATGATGCCTGTAGGCCGCAATTTTTTATTAAATTTTTGTATCCCTGTTTCATGTATTTCAATTCAAAGAATAAGACATTGGAATGTATTATGTTGTCTGATTCTTGTAATAAGGTTCTAAGCCAATCCCAAACTTCGTAACAAAATTAATTCACAATAACTAGGATCTTGTCCCAAATATCCGCAGAATTAGAGACACAATGTCACAGTAGTTACTGTTCATTAGCCACAAGACTGTCCTAAAAAGTGTCGTGTTACAATACACGTTCAAAGAATACGAGACAGAACACAGTAAGGTACAGTGCACGTTTACGATTTAGTTTTTGATTATTATTGGCATAATTATATGAATTGTTGGAAGATTTTTATGTCAGGAAAATTTATTGTTAAGAAAATTTAACAGCCTACGCCATTTAGTCATACAATTGTCAAAGAATGACAGTTGTGTAAAAGACCAAAAAAAAAATACAAAATGGGTATCAAACAAATATTTCCGTAAGTTTGAATGAACAAACAGATATAGTAAGTCTGGGCTGGGGCTCTGTCTCGCATGGGGTCGCAGCATTATGCTGAGCGATGGCCGTTTTGCGTGGATGTGACGCATATTTTCCCCTGATTTGTTATTTACGTGTTTTTTTTTTAATCTTTCTTTGCGCCATGTTTACCGCAAATAAACGAATTTTCTTTCTTAAACAGGATAGCTTATAGGCATCAGAAAAATATCTTCAAGTTTGCCAAACGCACGCGATTTCTCGTACAAATAATGAGATTTGTGATACGCGTCAGATAACAGAACTCGATACCGGTATTTATTAGGTGAAGTACCGGTACCCGTCTGGAACCAGTATCCATAAACCGAAATGGACTAGAACCGCTTAGTACCGATACAGAACCTGTACATTTGGTACCGGTTCCAAGCCCTGTTTGCAACACAGCACTCGACATGACTATGATTTACAGATTCGTCTTTTGTCGTAACTGCAAACCTAATCTTATGAGATTCAGGGACATGTTAAACCAAGGATAATTGCGTAATTTAACAGAGACGAGCATTAGTTTTAATTAGGACATTAACTTGTTAATACACACTAATAGTAATTATAATCTGTAAAATATCATGTGAAATATTTAATTGCAGGTATTGTGTTAAAATATATGATATGATATTTTGTAGTTAACTAGAATATTTTATTTACACACACGTATTTACATTATTAAAAACTATCAGACTTAAAATAATAATTTGTACAAGTATTTAAAAAAGGGGGAGGGGAATAATTATAGGGCATTAAAAAATTCTTCCGCATCGCTGTCAATAGGAAAAGTGCCCAAAAGGCTGGCAGCATTGCCACGTTGTATAGCAAATTATTTGACCAAAGAATAGGCCAGCCCACTGGTCACGTGAAGAGTCAACCAGCCGCTTGGCGATGTCTTGAAGTTTGTAGTAATAATAAAGCTTAAGAGTTAGTATGTTTCTTGTTTCTTTTGAAATCTCTAGAACTACAAGTTGTTTTTTTTTTGCATTTGATAGCCTTTTCTTGAGGAAGGGCATAAGCTTTTTTTTTATTAACATTACGCGAACGAATTTGCGGGCAGAAGCTAGTAATAATAATTACACAGTAAATTCCAAATTAAAAATATACAATAAAACAACAACGAACAACATCCATAAATGAGATGGATTGCATTTTTGTAAATTGGTTTAAAAATACTCTTAATGTATTTAAAACATTCGTCAAAAAAAGGATAAGAATGGTGTATTATAACTTAACTCTCAAGTGTAAAAGAATTTAAATTCAAGCTTTACATTAAGTTCCAAATTCAAGCCCAATTTTAAACCGTTTTTCGCAGAATTGATTCCTTTGATTAAACCACCCGTTTTCTAAGAACTGAGACACAAACGGCCGGTTTGTAAATAATGATCTTGATTGAAATTAAATTAAATCATTTTATTTCTGTGAATAGGTTTGTGCAAACAATTTTACACGTCAATAATAAGAAGAGAATTAAAAACTAGATGCGGCCAATCTCAACGGAGACTAGCCTTCGGCGCGGGAGATATTGTGGTGCACAAGTGTGTGCGCAGACACAGGTGCACTCTCTCTTCCCTCACTTTCAAAGTCCGATGGGACAGCACGCAATTTGACACGACCGGAGAGAGATCAGGCGCAGGACCAACGGCTTATCGTGCTTTTAAAGGCACGGGGGTATCACACTGCCAACTTCCAAACTCCGAGCTTTTACTAGAAATGGAAAACCCAATAACACTTTGCCTGACGTGGGAATTGAACCCAGGATCCCACGCTCAGCAGTTACGCTTGCGACCACGGTACCAACAGGGCAGTTCCGAATCCGTTCAGAATCTGCTTATAATCGGCATTCAATAGGTAAACATCAATTCACAGTAATATCTAGTCATTAAGGCACCTGTCCCACCGCCAGTGGTTAACGAGCAGTGAGTTTGTAGAGCTATTAACTAGAAACGACACTGCTTCCAAAACGATGAAGGAAAACATCGTAAGGAAACTAGCATGTCCTAGAACCAAAAATTTGAAGACATGTGACATCCACCAACCCGCACTAGGCCCGCGTGGTGGATTACTGCTCACTCCCTCTCATAGAGAGGAGGTCTGTGTCCCAGTAGTGGGAACATTATAGCCTGATTATGTTAAGTCACCTATCCCACCGCCGGCGAGCAACGAGCAGTGAGTGTGTGACGGCGACGAGCGATTACTCACTGGTATGCGAATGTACTAAACGTGAGTCTCTCAGCGAGTGTTCTGCCTGCCAAGCCAGTGTGGCTGAGCTAGTATTCGTTTGATAGGTTTGTTTCTGCGACAAACGAGTAGGTACCTCGCTGGCGTGCGAACAATCAGCGGTCAACTAATGTTTATCGTTAACTTAAGGATGATTTCCACGCATCGGATCTGAACGGATTTTACATCGTGTACACAGTATTTAATATCTATATTACCAAGACGCGCACAGCAGTTCAGCTTGACCGCGGGCATCTTCCGCGACACGCGATTGTAGCCGAAAGTATGCTGCAACGCGCGATCGGCTCCGTTCGCCTGTCGTCGTATCCGATCGGATCCTTTCGGCTGTTAACTTACGTCAACTTCAACATTTTTTTAAAATTAGAACACGTCGACTCGGTAGGAATAAAACTATTTGACTAGGCGCAGAAAATGATACGTTCGCAAGTGACGGTACGGAGCCGATTGTATGTGTCGACATACTGCCGAACGCGATCGACTGTCGTCGCATCCATTCGTATCCTTTCCGATCCGATGTGATGTGAGCCGTTTGGTGGAAATCATCCTTTACACGAGACCTAAGATCTTTTGAACGTTTATTGAGCGAAAAAGTCGTTAATAGCTAGTCCGCTTCGTCGTCGGCGGTGGGAAAGGTCCCTTACCTCGTTCGTTTATTACAACTGCGCAAACAAAAAAATAGCGCCTATTAACAGCCTCATTCAATGATCCAGCTCGTTTGATTACCATCATTTGTGGGGAAAAGCAGGTGACAGGGTTTTTAACACTCTTTTGTTTATCGATTTTCAGTTGTTTTTTGTTTCCTCATTGGTTTTAAATGCATGTTTTGCTAGTGGCAATGTTATGCTTTGATTAGCTAAGATGTCATAATCAACCTATAATATTCCCACTGCTGGGATACAGGCCTCCTCTCTTCGAGAGGGAGTGGGCAGAAATCTAACACGGGGGCCCAGTGCGGGTTAGTAGATGTCACATGTCTTTGAATGTTTGGTTCTAGGACATGCCGGTTTCCTTAAGATGTTTTCCTTCACCGTTAAGATATAACTTCGGTAAAACCCGAAGCTATGATTTAAAAAAGAATATACATGAAAATTATAAATCTAAGAATCTGATTTAGTCTGGAAGTGTTTAACATGTATTTTTACTTTTGTAAAGATTATTTATTAGGTAATAAATACTGGTGTAATTACAACATTATAGGATAAAAATAACAAAATTATTTACTAACTTAACTAAAACTATTCACAAACTAAAATATAGCATCGAAAAATTCATCCGCATCGCTGTTGACTGGTAATGTACCCAAGAGACTGGCCGCATTGCCACGTTCGTTGTATGGAAGTATGTTTTTGACAAGTCTTTTTCAAGTCAAAGAAGCAAACACCTCGATGTGATGAATGTCAACAAACATCTTTAAAAGCAGATTCGTACCAAAATTCTGTACCTTCAGTGAAAAGTGATGTAACTTGACCTATATCAGTTTTAATATTCTTACACTAAGTTTAACAGTAAAAAAAATGCAATTTTTTGGTCTAATTGGTACCCCTCTAAGATTAAAATTCACCAAGCTTATTTTGGTGTAAAGTGCTCCAACTAAGCATTTTTTACATTTATTAATGTATAATAAAATATATATTAAATAATATCAATGTGAACTGAACAAATATTTCAAGTACCTTAATGTATATTAATACAAATGGTGACTCTTATTACGCGATCTAAATATTTAGATGTGAATTGGTACAAACTGATATATTTACACACTTAGGTAGGTTAACACATAATCATCTAACACCAACCAATAAATAATGTGTAAAATGGTTCAAGTCATTTTAAATTAATTTACACATAAAACAAATTTAATATTTGTTGTGTTAGGTGATACAACTGTGGGCACGCCACAATTGCGGCGATAAGACCCCTCTTTGAGGAGTGGCTAGAAAGGCGCCACGGCGTCCTCACCTTCCGCCTGACGCAGGTCCTCACCGGACACGGCTGTTTCGGGAGGTACCTGTTCAGGATAAAGCGGGAGGAAACGCCCGGGTGTCGTCACTGTGTGGATCGCCCGGAGGACACGGCGGAGCATACGGTGTAGGTCTGCCCGGCTTGGGCAGGGCATCGCCGTGTCCTCGTGGATGCGATCGGTGGCGGTAATCTCTCGTGTCCGGCCCTGATTAGGGCTATGCTACGGAGCGAGAGGAAATGGGAGGCCGTCACCTCTTTCTGCGAAGCAATAATGCTCGCGAAGGAGGAGACGGAGCGCGTGAGGGAGAGGCAAATTTCGCGCCCTCGCGCCCCTAACCGCCGCAGAAGGAGACGCCCTGGGCGTCGGGAATCACAGGAAGATTTCCGGCCACCGTAGGCGCGGGCTTGCGGACGGTGAGCAATGGGTAGCTCGCTGTCCGATAAGGACCAGGCCCGGGTCGACGGCGCGTTGTGTTCCACGCGCGCCTCAAAGAGTTGTCAGCAGAATTGACGGGGTCCGCTAGGGCCAATGCCTGCCGGGGCTGCGAATATGGGCCGATAGGGATATCGTGGCCCCCCGGCAACATGGCAACGGAAGGAACACGAGTGGGTTTTAGTCAGTAAGTGTCTAACACGCCCACCCGCTCCACCCAGAGTGGGAGAAGTTATTTGATAATTTCCCACCCAAAAAAAAAAAAAAAAGTTGATACAACTGGATTTCTTTTTAAATTATAAAAAAAACTATACAAATTAATCTGATTCTTCTTACACTAAATCGTGCTCTAAGATATCAGTAATCATTTTAGTGAAGTAGAACAAAGAGACAGATTTTTTTTAAACTTTAACATTAATTTTCTCAGAACCATGATTTTCTTCGTCTGACGATGAAGTTTGACGATGTCGGTTGAAGTAGACTTCAACCGACATTGTCCGATGACGCCTGATAACTAGGTGTACGTCTTACTTTCTTTTAAATATCGGCCGATGACGGATTAAGTGTCGTACTTATGATCACTATTTCAATAACTAATTGATGTAAAAGTCGAAACAAAAGAAAAGCTTTGAAAGGGTAATCCAAAGTTTTACTTTTGAATGAAACCTGTAAGACCCTGCCAAGAAGTGCTGAACAGAATTGTCGTATAAATTTCATAGTTGCGGAAGAATTTTCAGCTAATTTTCAGATAAAAGAGCAATTGGATGGTTATCAGCTGCTTTTAATTCCAATCTCGTCCAGAATTGGAGAAAAATATGGGAACTTGCTAGGTAAGACTTAAACGATGCAGTCTTATCAAGGAGCAATCGGTTTACCCAACAATTGGAAAACCAAAAGTCATCATTATCAAAGCCATCTGTCGGGAAACGTCAAACTCAAGGCATTTATTTTAAATCAATTTCAGGTACTTTTGAATTGTCAAGGAGTCGGCCAGTCAGAAAAATGAAGCTAGTTGACCATACCGAAGCGTTGTAGGTTCCGTTGGAGAAGAATGGGCAAGAAACTCCACGAACTCTCTTTTAAATCAAAACATTGTTACAAAATATTGGTTACATCATTCATGTTGAAATTATACATGTGACAACAATATAGAAAGACTTGCATGTTAAAAGCTTCGAACCGAAAAACCAAAAAAAACAATTCAAAAATTAAAATAAGCTGTGGCAGCTAAGAGATGACCAGTTTAAATTGACGGCGTCCGTTCTCGAGCATGACGCATGAATCAGTACAATTCAGCTTAACCATTTTGAAGGGAACTTAATGATCGAGCACAGCCACCACCAGCGAAACATTTGAGTGAGTATGACATACTCTCAGCCAACAGGGTACTTTCAAGTCAGTAAATGGTAGCTTTATAGTAGGTACATAGTGCTCACCCATATGTTATGCAATTATAGCAGCCAGATGATGAATTCAGAAGATAATGTTTCATTTTTCCTTGGAAATGAGCAAGTTTTCGTTTTAACTATGTAGTAACTGTTAAAGAACGTTCTCACCAACTAACAGCACAGAATATTTCCAACAGAATACATCATATTTTGCCCCAATTTTATCTTGCAAAGGATAACAAACTGCTCCCTATAAATTCCTATAATTCCCACTTTATCATGAAAAGCAATTATACATAGGATGTTGAAAATACCATGGAAACTTGGCCAACGATTTATTTTAATAAAATTTTATGGGTTAATTAATAATATTCTACTGTTAATTCTTATCTTTAGAGTTTCAGTCATTTTTATTGAGGACCGGAAGTCCAAAGAAAATATTTTTGTTTTAAAATATCTTATAATTTTACAATATTTACCTCAAATAACTATTTACACTCTGCACTAAATTAAATGACTAACCAACTAACTATACAAATAAATACAAAAATAAAAGGACACGTCTTAGGCGTCGAAGTATTCGTCCGCATCGCTGTCATTCGGAAATGTGCCCAAAAGACTGGCAGCTTGCCCTGTTGAATGGCAATGCTAATTCATTGACCGAAGAACGAGCCTGCCCTCTGGTCACGTGAAGTGTCGATCAGTCGGCGAGAGTAGGAAACAAAATGTAGTAACTTTTTCTTAAATTCGGTGGCTGAAATAGTTTTGGAGACTTGTACCCTATTTGCGTAATACACGATCAATCACAACCGGTTTCGATTAAAACAGATTGCTAATCCATAGCTTCATAAGTTGGAAAAAAATCTGCTCAACAACGTAAATAACGCAATGAATGTTGTTGAACTGTCAAAATAAACAAATTAGCCATAATCGTTTACGAAAATAAGTTACGCAATTAGGGTACTGGTCCCTGTATAAGGATTTTGTTTTTATTGCGAACTGGAAGATCAAATATTATTTTGTTTCATGAAAAATATCACAATACATAATAATTTGATTTATGTAGTAGATGATTTAACTTACTATTTTCACTAAACGAATGCCAAAATAAAAAGCGCGCTGTTAAATTTTCAACGCTCGGCTTAGCACCGAAAGTCGAAATCGAACTGCGCGCCTTGTCTCTAAAGTATCAGACTTGGTTGCAGTATTTCTTGAAAAGAGTCCCAAACTTCTGAACTACTTCTTACAACCTGTTTCATGTTGAAACTACGAACACGATTTATCATCAACCATTTATTTTGAGTACTCAAATAATACTTTCTTGAAACAGACAGTTTTATCTTCTTGTATTTTTAAATGTACCAGTACTAACATTTTTATTTTATTGTTTAAAACCAGCCATTATGCATAATCTTCATACTATAACAACATTTCACCGTCATCTGAAATCTGGTAAACAACATAAAAATAATGTTCATGTTATGTATGTGAGTAGATTTACAAATATGCTTTCAGGATTCAATTTTAAATACGTACACAAGAGGACAAGAATTCCTGTAATTGTTTGGATAACCTATACAATGCGAGGTCAGCGTAACAGCGTTTATACTATTGACAAATATTTTGGTTTTCAACCAACGTTTCGTATATTATTTATTTTACTTGCAAACATCTTATTCCGCAAATGTTTTATTTTATAAACACTCGTTTTACAAACATTTATTTAGCAAATGCTTCTTTCTCTTTACAAATGTTTCGCATGATATTTAATCATTTATACATTTTTCACTTCATATTTAGATTCTTTTGGAAAAATCACGTTTACACTAAATATAATTTGTATTAATCAAAAGTCACAAAGTGATCATGGTTGCAATTTCCATTTGGGTCAAATAATTTACAGGCAAGTACTGAAGTTCTTTAAACCTACAAAAGTATTTTTTTCTATATATTCTAGTCGCCGGTCGCTACCGCGGTACCGCTCGCTCCGCTCGCTCGGCTCGTGCCAAAAGGTCACAAAGGGTCACAGTCCTAACCTAATCTAACCTTACCTTTTTTCGAGTAAATATATTTAACCTTATTTAACTAGTTCGGCACAAGTCGTTTCTGGCATTTAAATTTTTGTAATGTTTTATTTCGTTGTTTTATAAATTAAAATTACCCGTTTGCCTATTTAATGAGTTATTTTTTTTAGGAATTGCGTTTTTATTCCAAGAGTTGTTTTATTATCTCATAAAACAACTTTTGGAATACAAACATGAATAAAAAATTAATTGTTTGTCAAATAATACGTTATAAAAAAAAAGTTTTTCCCATAATTATTTTCATTAATTATTTGGCAAATTTGTTGTTGTATATTGATGAAATGACAAATCATGTTTTTGCCAATCGTTACTTGTCAAGTAAAAATTTGTGAAATAATTATTGGCGAAAATACAGGACATCCTATAGATTGATGATGCACCTTGAACACATTATTATATTGCACTTGCAAGGCGTTGTACTATCTCCACGTGTATGATACCCCACAGACAGTTAGTCTACGAAATCCTATTTGCAGAAAAAGAAAATATTCAAAAATGTGTACAGTTTTATCAAGAAAATTGCAAAATTATAAGATACAAAATCTGTTTCGTGAAAACATGGAATAAACTTGAATTCTAGAAAGTAGAACTGTGTTACATTAAATAAACAAGTACATAGTTTGAAATCATGAGGTGGAAATCCCGAGGCGAAACAGTTTGTGGTAACCAAAACAATAATAATATTATTATTATATAAAGTCGCCTAGAACTAAATTTGTGATCCGTGTAAGGCTCTGGTCAAACTGAGTAGAATCCAGCCCGACCGATGCGGGACGAAATTTGCCCGCGGCGATTGTGTCAACTAACTTTATTAAATTTATTTTTTATTTTAGACCACAATGCGTATGACAGTCCCATCATACCCTAATCAAATAATAACAAAATAACCTGCTATGGATTACATTTGGGCCATATACCTGAACTTAGACTTTCACTAACTTGATGGAGTTGTTGAAACTGGAGCGAATATAGTTGCGTGACTTCATACATTAAAACATCACGCCTATTTTCCCCTAAGGGTTAAGCAGAGGTGTACCTATAGTACACTCACATTTCGCCAGTTAAGTTTAAGTCCAATATAATAGGGGGCGAGACTATTGCCATCAACTGGGCACAAATCCAGGTTTTCGGACTTCCTTATCATAAAAATAATCAGAATTTAGTAGGCACAGAAATCAGAGAAAACATAGTCTTTCTGTGGAACAGGTCCGATGATTATTTAAGTACAGGCCTATACACGAGCGGCACGATGCCAACGGCAGAGTCGTCGACACTAGTTGGAGTCAGGCCCCGTTCCCACTATGTCGTGAAGACAGTTTATCGTGACGTTTAAAGCATCGTGGCTTGTGTATTTAAATAGAGGTGTTCACATATAGGACGACACGATTAACTGTCGTCCACGACTTTTTTTGCAGTGACGACAGATTGTCAAGTTAATGGGAACGGCTAGCACGACAGACGTAAAACGATAAAAGAACGTCACGACTTATCGTGACGGCAAATCATGTGTCGTTATTACGACTATTTGTCGTTAACACGTTTTTCTTCTCCCCTCACTTCCCCTGCGCCCATACTCGGCTCGCTTTCTGCGTGTCACTACTAGTTGAACTCTTGTTGCGAAATGTCGTCACGATCCAATGGGAACAGCTAGATACGACAGTCGTTCAACGATAAAATATTTCGACGATACAGTGGCAATAAACAGTCGACGTAATGGAAAAAGCTAGAGACAACAGTCGTCCAACGATAAAATAATCGTCACGACATAGTGGGAACGCACCCTCAGTCGTAAACACGGCGGCTGCAGTTGTCTCTGCCGTTGGCAACGTGCCGCTCGTGTATATGAGTACCTAGACGAGTCGATAGGCACCTCTTATATTAAAATCCATCCAGCTGTTAGTATGCTTCGAAGGTATAAAGAATCCCACACAAAGATGCAAGGGTAAGTACATAGATACGCATGAGAAACAACCATGTCTTTGCTGTATTTTCAGTATAGTTTAGAACATTGTGGCTGTCGCGGAGTCAGGTGATAAATATGTAATTTTGATACTTGAAACCTATCATTATGAAAAATACTTTAACATTCACGAATTTGGGTCAGTCCATCTAGTTATACTAGTAGTTATACAATAAAACAGAATGGACAAAAAAAATCCTATTTATTATACTGCTCAATATAACTTATTGGATTCGAAAAAAATAATAGAGGTTTGTCCATGTAGTTATACCTAAATATAAACAGCTATTTTGTATGTAAGGGGTAATCTTCGGAATTACTGATCTAGAAATTTAAACTCCACAATGTTTACATACTTGTTTCAAATCCAGTATCTCAAGTACTTTCGATTTCTGCTAGTGACACATGTCAAAATCTCCGTGGTTCCGTTTAAAGTAATGCATCGGTGTGTATTCTTACGAGATATTTGGTAGGAGAAGCACGTGTCCATATCTAGGTTATGCCAAATGCACTCCCGGATGGAAAATGTGCTACTATTGGTGAGCGCGTTAAAAATGTATTTTAAATTTTTGAAAGGTTTTGATATTGAATGAGAGAATAAAATTTTGTGAAAGGCTGTTAAAATTGAAAGGTCTATGCTAAATTGAATGGAATATTCATTACAGCAGGATGTAGGCTTAATTTTATGCAGTGAAAATGTTATCAAATTATGTTTATTTGTTCAAGAAAGCTAGCAGGTTTCCTCCTACCGTACGAAGTTAAACGATTGAAAAATAAATGGACACCTTAAACTTGCAAATAAGGAACGCTCGGCACTTTTTAGGTCATAAGATCCGTTTTTGACCACCCCAATTCGTCACCAACACCGCAAAGGGGCGAACCTCAAATAAGAATTTTTTACAGGAGAGCCAAAAAACGTTTTTTTTCTCCCGATGACGCGCTTATTTTGATGATATTTAAGAAAATATGTATGTATAATTTAGAAAAAAAAAAAAAATCCCTACAACTGATTTTAAGATACGTCGTCAATCTTTTTTCGTTTCTATTAGTCTTAGAGCTTCGCCCCTTTTGTGACGACATAGAGCTCGACAAATGGAGCATTTTTGTGTACTAAACTAATTTTTGACCGTTTGTATGAGGTTCGCCCCTTTGCAGTGTTGGCGACGAATTGTTGTTGATAGCTCTAAAAAACAGTTGGTAACTATACAAACCTCCCGTCTCGAGTTTGAAGGTGCAAAATCTACAATCTTCGTAACTGAACATCTGAACCCGTCTAACAAGGCACTACATACGGCTACGCGTCCTAAGGCAAAAGGAAAAGGATATCGTTGTTTGGGTCAGAGGAGGACGTATTTATTACTTACAAGATATTTGGTATAAGAGAAGCACTTGTCGATATCTAGGGTATGCCAAATGCACTAAACAAATCTGCCTAGCCTTTTCCCAACTATATTGGGGTCGGCTTCCAGTCTAACCAAATGCAGCTGAATACCGTGAAGGGTGGGCGTTTTTGGGGGACTGTTTTATGTAATTTTGTTGTTCGAATAGTGCTGATTCTCAGCCTAGTTTGAATAAATGACTTTTGAATTTTGGCCAGTATTTTACATGGAGCGACTGCCTATCTGACCTCCACAACCCAGTAACTGGTTAATACGATACCCCTTAGTAAGACTGGTTGTCAGACTTTCGGGCTTCTGACGACCCGTAACGACTGTCAAAGATTCACGAATGACAGACGGGACCAACGGTTCCGAGGCACGGAGGAGATGGTCACTCATCCACGGACCAACCTCAAAAACGTAACTTAACCTGATGGATTGATCCGTGCGGCTGTTATTACTTAGCCATAAGCTCCTCTTATGCCAAATGCACTCCCGGATGGAAAATTTGTTACTATTGGTGAGCACTTAAAACATTATTTATTTAGTTTTGTAAGGTTCGTATTAGATTAGAGAATGAAATTTAGTGAAAGACTGTTAAAAATGGAAGGTCTCTGCTTAACTACATAAATGGAATATTCATACAAGAGGATGTAGGAGCTCAGGTATTTATAAAGGGTCAGTGTTGAAAAATTTGATCCGTATTATTTCAAAACAAGATCTAATCTGCCCGAGCCTAAATCCTCGTGGCAGTAAACTTCAGCAGCAACTGGCAACTTCAGCATTACCGGTCAAATTTGACAGTTTTGTAAAAAGAACTATTATTATTTCGATTTTGGTTAGGCTTGATTTAGATTGCCATCGTCACGCTAAGGCTCTTTGCGCACTGGTGGGTAAGTCAGCGCTGCGGCAGCAGCATGTTTGGTATACTCTGTACCGAAAGCTTACCGAGCGCCTATATTTCAATGAGCGTTTCATGATAAGCTCGGTATACGCGGGAGCGGGGCTGGTTTTTTTATTTTTTTTTATTTGGTCATTGTCAAATAACTTCTCCCGCTCTGGGTGGAGCAGGAGGGCGTGTCAGACTCTTACTGACTAAAACCCACCCGTGTTCTTTCAGTTGCCTGTATGTTGCAAAGGGGCCACGGTAACCCTTACAGACAAACCCGCAACCCCGGCAGGCATCGGCCTTAGCGGACATCTTCAGTTTTGCTGACATCAATTTGAGGCGCGCGTGGAATACAACGCGCCGTTGACCCGGGCTTGGTCCTTACCAGATGGCGAGCTACCCATTGCTCATCGTCCGCTAGCCCGCGCCTACGGTAGCCGGGTCGGATCGTTTCGATTTACCACGTCTCGATAGAAACATCCAATGCAGTACCCGCTTACGTCACGCGTTTGACAGCATGCTCGGTATTTAATACTCGGTACCGAAAGCTTACCGAGCACCTATATTTCAAAGAATCAACCGGTACTCCACAAATTATACCGAAAACATAACGTTGGGTCCGTAAATGAAAGCAGTACGTTATTGTGGACGAAACTGCTGCTTACCGACCATCAACATCTGCCTAGTTTTTCCCAACTATATTGGGCTCAGCTTCCAGTCTAACCGGATGCAGCTGATTACCAGTAGGCCCGTTTTGGACGAGTAAATTCATGCGAATCCACCCTTTGCGGCCTCGTTGAAATTTGTTGTTAATAGCCAACGCTACCAAAGCATAAACTACAAAACAGCCAGTCTATTATATAAATATTTCACCATGAAATCGAACGTGAAGTGAGCTTGAAGTGATCTATCATTCCACCAGTAGTGCTATTCTGTAAAAATCTCACCGTGATAACTTAGGTAAAGTGAGCTGCCAATAGTGTCAATCCGTAGCAACTGACAGCTCACTCCACGCTCTCTTCACCTAAGATATAGTCCGTGCAATCCACGACGACGCGCTCCACTCCGCGATTACTGTACTGTAAGCTGAACTCTAGTATGGCGTGGAGCAGAGTGGGGCGCGTCTTCGTGGATTGCGCGGACTATACACGGTGAGATGGTTACAGAATAGCACTACTGATGGTTTGACACTGTTGACAGCTCACTTCACCTAAATTTTGGTGGTATAAAGCAAGTGTGATATAGCTTTAACGAGTGGTGATATTGTACAACAGCATGGCCTAGGCAGTTAGCCTCACAAATACCTTGCTGACCATCTAATATTTTAACCACGTCATGGTCTATTCTCACACAGTTCACACCTATACGAGAGTCCACAAAAACTGTCACAACACACAATCAAATCGAGTGATAAACGAGACTGTGGTAACTGGCTCAATCGAGTTTGAACCGGTTCGCGGTATATTTATCATCGTATATGGAGTTACGCGGCGAAACGAGGAAATATGGACTTCGGGCAGCTATTCAAATGTTTGGAAGAGTCTCTGTTAAAGATTTTGTTATTCTCGATAAACTTTGTTTAGAAAATTGATGTAATTTGTACTGAAAAATGTAAGATCTCTTGTGTCAATTTTCATTACAATTTATACTAAAATAAGAAAGATTTACTGAAAAGAAGAAATATACTTAAGTGGAAATTACTATGTTTCAGACACAAAAAAATAACAAATTGGGGAACGATCTGATGAAAGAAAGGTCTTGGGAAGCTGATAGCTATTTAATAAACAACTTAAAAATCGTGAATGTTAACGCTGGAAGAGGACGCCTTAGAATCTAGAAGCACATATACTGACCTTATTAGTGGTGTTCTCCGGAAAGGTCAGGTATGTAGTAGGTACTCGCAACCAGCGTGCGTGTA
The DNA here is from genome assembly GCA_949152395.1 of Agrochola litura. Lineage (NCBI taxonomy): Eukaryota > Metazoa > Arthropoda > Insecta > Lepidoptera > Noctuidae > Agrochola > Agrochola litura. The sequence goes on along the minus strand of OX424514.1, from coordinate 18,379,105 downwards.
TGACCTGATGTATGAACGTAAACGAAGCCAGCTTTAAGTATCGAAGTAAAAAAAGCGCGAGTTTATGTAAATATCTGTTAAAAGTCGAAAGAACGAATTTGGTTTCTTGATGCTAATGAAAAAACAAAAGTTAAAAAATGAAAACTATATTTATAATGTCTTGATTGAAGCCGATTCGAAAGACAGAGATCAATAGATTTTGTTACTACAGCTGAAAAAGCTGCTCAGTTTGGCAGCAAGATACCATGTAACTTTACCTTTTTTTAGAACTACAAAACCAACTATTACCCGGTTATCATCAACAAGATATGGCACTAATGCGAATCAAATGCACTACTTCTGATGCTGCGGTATAAATATTAACGACTATGGATATAAACCAATATGCTTCTGAGAGCAAATATGCTTCTGAACACGATCATTACATCTAAACCACGTTCAAGAGCTGTTACAACAATATTGACACTGACAGCAGCCCATGTGCTGATCGCGTTCAGTTTCATCGGGTAATTTGCCTTAAATCGATTTACAGTTAATCGCTTTTTGTGACACCTTCGAGAAGAGATTGGATAGGATATATTATGTAGATCTTGTTGAGATCAAAGTTAGAAAACAATTCCGAGGAAAGATTCGTAGGTACAAATAAAAAGGATTTGGTGCTATCGTGAACTCATTTCTAATAAATTATAAGCATGATAATATTTTCTTGGATGGGGTTGTCAAGGGAAATTCTACCAATTTATGATGTTATAATATGCTCAAGTTAAAACAAGTACCTGGGCGACTGAGCTCTGCTCTGGTGAAAATAAAGAATGCTCATTTAATAGTATAGGAAAGTTCATACTAATCCATGTATAGTACCTACTTATTCCATGCTGCCATTATAGTAGGTACTTACTAATTCAATGCTGCCATGTCATTATTTTCAAGTCATTATTAATTATCCTGTTCTAAACTTTGGGTGACCGAGCTCTGCTCGGGTGAAAATACGGAAAAAACGAATTTTCCCAGATATGAGACCTAGCTAGATCGATTTTTCGCCCCCGTAAACCCCTATATTGCAACTTTCATCGAAATCGTTAGAGCCGATTTCGATCGAGAACGTGAGTACAAATACATATATATTTACAAATATTGCTCGTTTAGGACAGGATAAATTTGTAGTTACAATTATATCCGATGGAAAGGGCTGTCGTGACACAAATTTTACCATGGATTCAGCACATGTTACTAGACCCCACCCGCGTTGAAAGTTTTTCTTCGGTTCTAAAGTCAATTAAACAAAAAATACACTACACATACAAACTAGGTACACACTTCTATTTTACTGAATACTATAAAAGCAGGAAAATTACCCTTCTAAAAACTTTGAACAGCGAAAACTCTTCCTATTGCATAACCCAATACCCCATTATCAAATTTCCAAAAAACCTTGACCAGAAATACATGGAGAGATATAAAAAGCCATGTAATTATGTGGGCATACCACCTGGCGTCACAAACCAGACGTGACTTCGATAGCAAAAATGTTAATTTCTGTAAAAATGGTTTTATGTAAGAATGGAACAGAAGTATTACTCCTGCCAGGGTACTGGTTCTCTCGTGTATGCACGAGTCGAGAAGTCTTTAAAACTACCAGAAAATTGCGTGGTAGTAGGACTGTATTAAAAAGAAAACTAATACGTTTATTTGCGTAAATATGACGCTAAGGAAAAAAGAACAAGTTGGGGAAGATATGCGTCACATTCACGCAAACGTATTAGGCTCTTTGCAAACGGGCTACAGACCACAGCCACCGGTGACTGGCGTCAAGCTGTTTACATAATTTTTAACACGTTTTGTATGGAATCGCCGCACACGTAGTGTAGCGAGTGGTGGCCACTCGCGACTCAGTGTCCGCGACATGTCACCGGTGGCGGCCACTAGCGACTTAACTCGCGAGCGCGCTTCGATGCTAGTACCGACCTCGTTGCGCGGTACCAAAGGACGTGGCGCGCTGCAGCCACCGGTGGCTGTGGTCCGTAGCCCGTTTGTATTGTGTTGATTTGGTCGTTTAGTACCAAGTGGACCTTTTGTTCTTACCGTTCTGTTATCAAAAAGGTGCGTAAAATTTTAATGAGCCCCGTCCTTCGGATATGGAATGGAGGAAGGAAGTAAAAATTTACGTCAACCATTAGCAATATCTAGCGCGATTGGGCCCAATCGGTGTTGTTTTATGTTTTCGAATGGATAATTACATTCCAATGTTTTAATTGTTCAGAGAAAGAATTTATTGTGAGATTTAGATTTACCTACATGTTATCTACGAGTATCATCCCCGCTACGATCTTGATGACTATGATACACGTATACTTAAAAAATCAATCAATCTGCATAGTCTTTTTCCAACTATGTTGATGTCGGCTTCCAGTCTAACGGGATGCAGCTGAATACCAGTATTTTACTTGGAGCGACTGCCTATCTGACCTTCACAACCCAGTAACTGGGTATACGATACCCCTTGGTAAGACTGGTTGTCAGACTTTCGGGCTTCTGACGACCCGTAACGACTGTCAAAGATCCACGAATGACAGCCGGGACCAACAGCGTAACGTACTTTCCGAGGCACGGAGGAGTCTCGGTATGTAAAGATGGTCACCCACCCACGGATCAAGCCCGGCAAGCATAGCTTAATCTGATGGATCAACCCGTGCGGCTGTTATTACTCATAAGTAGTCGTCGGATTTTATACATTTGCTTATGCAAATGCATATAACTCTCTAATTACGGTGTTAATGCATATTTTTGCCTTTTTTCCCAATCGTGCATATTTCGTTTATTGGCGGTCTGCGGGAGGTACGTACCTATAGGGCGCCTATATCAACGGCACAGGTCCTTCCTAAACATGTACCTACCTTCAGAAACGGTGCCAAATAAATGTTGTCCAATTTGCTAGTTACGACAATTAGCGGGGAGGACGACGAAGTGGGTGTTTATCGACGGCTCAGATCTACGGTACGTACCTATGCGGCGTCTCTCGACAGACAATGGCACCTTGCACCGCAATGCCTATGTCAGCAAATGGTAGGTATTAGCATTGCTGAATTTTGGTAAAACAAATTAAAAAAAAATATAGGTACTAGCTTTCGCTCGCGGCTTCGCCCGCGTGGATGTCGGAAAATATCCCACGGGAACGTACTACCTAGATAAAAAGTATTATATATGTTAATTCAGGTAATATACTATTAGTGTGCCAAATCTCATCCATATCCATTCAGTCGTTATTGCGTGATTGAGTAATTATCATGCAAACACGCAAACTTTCACATTTATAATATTTGTTGGTTAGCAGGATAGGACTTTATGTGTTATTTTAGTAAGAGTTAAGAGCGTTTATAATAAAAGTTCGCAACGTCGCAAATAGTTGTCAAATATTTACGTTTTCATTAATTTGGCAATATTACTGTAAGGAAATAAGAAATGTGGCTAACTAGCGAACTAGAATATGATTATGAAATGCAATAATTACTATCGTTACACCGAATATTAATGTCTTAGATGTAAAAATGTATTTGGAAACTTTCCAAGTGCATTTTTTATACCTAAAACGGTTACAACATCAAATTCAGTGTTATAATTCCAATTCATTTATTCTAGTTCGCTAGTTAGCCACATTTTATATTTCCATACATTAATATTGCCAAATTAATCAAAACAGTAAAATAATTGACATCTATTTGCGACGATGCCCACTTTCAGAATAAACGCTCTTAAGCCAGTTAGCTAGATTGGTAGGACTAGATCTAGACAAAATATTATTCTATCCGATAAATGTAATGGAAAAGTCAAAAATGTATGGGACTCGCATAAGCTACCGAAAAGATGTTTTTTGTTTGTATATTGGCGTATGCTAGCTGACATAAATAGCAAATAATTTAATTTACTGTTTTGTGTTGCGTAATGTAAATTATTCTGCATAAGTACCTACTATTGTATAGAATCAAGTTTTTCTAACCGAACAGACAGCTGTGCTGCTGGGGAGTTTGTTGCGCCACTTCTTCTTCCCAGCTAAAGGCACTAGGAAGTGGTGAAGGGTGGGTGTTTTTGGGGGACTGTCTTATGTAATTTTGACGTACGAAAAGTGCTGATTCTCAGCCTAGTTTGAATAAATGATATTTGAATTTGAATTCGAGCATTACATCAGTGAGTGAGGAGAACCAAGATAACGGTTAAATAGTCATGCTCAAAATCAAATCTTGGATTGTTACATTACAGTAAAATGCTCCCGGTGAGGCGCCTTTACGAGTATTTTGCGAATAAATATTTTCCATTTACTAGACAGACAAAGTCACGAATACAGCTAGTATCGCACCGAAAAAAGAAAGCAATCTATTAATCATTTGCGAAAAACAAGTCGATTGTAAAGAAATACTTATCCAAGAGATAAGGTAGGTTATTTTTCACGTCGTCACGCAGTTGGGTCGTCGGATAGCCGTCGGGGTGGAAAATGACATGATATCGGGACATAGCGGGACAAAGCGGGACATTGTGGGACATTGAGGGACATCGAAGTGACGTTTGGTACATCGTAAGCTGTAGACGAGAAAATGATCGTGAGATTTAGATAAAGAACTCATTTGACGTGAGTCTGTTGTTTTTTTTCTTTTTTTCGTTTTCGTGATGAAAAATATTGGTGTTGATTGATCTTGAATTGGTGTTTGGGTAGTGATTTGGGTTACTTTTGTGGAGTGGATATTTCGGTTGTTGTCCTTACTGTATTGTCCTTCCATAGAAGGATGTTAAAGCAATTATTACTTTGTAATTCATTGTGAAATAATCTTTAGCAACTAGCGAAATTTTCTTGCTTTCTAAGTTGATTCATAGATAATTCTAACGTTCGTGGTGTGTTTTATAATGAAGTTCTTTGTAAACTATGACACTTAATTGAGACTTTTTTAGGTCCTCGATAAACCCCCAAGTGAGGCCTTTTTTAGGCTTTTGATAAACAAGTACCTATTTTTAAGCTTATAGTTCTCAGATGACTCCGAAATTTATTTATTTTTTGGGAGGGAAATTATCAAATAACTTATTCCGCTCAGGGCGGAGCAGGAGGGCGTGTCAGGCTCTTACTGACTAAAACCACCCGTGTTCCTTCAGTTGCCTGTATGTTGCCAGGGGCCACGGTATCCCTTTCGGACTTTCCCGCGACTCGGCAGGGATCGGCCCTAGCGGACCCCGTCAGTTGTGCTGAGATCTCTTTGAGGCACGCGTGGAACACAACGCGCTGTCGAGCCGGGCCTGGTCCTTATCGGACGGTGAGCTGCCCATTGCTCACCGTCCGCAAGCCCGCAACTACGGTAGATGACTCCGCCCTGGAGTGTAAATGTGGTGCTGTCCCACAAACAACGGGGCACATAATATCATGTCCAGCGTGTCTTGTTGTCTGCATGATGCAGGAACTGATAAATACTGCTGAAGGTGCCAAATTCGTAGGCAAATTCTAGGCTGACTCTTTAAGGCTAAGAAGAAGCTTATAGTTCAATGACCTCCATCAGACTGAAATATTCCTGAAACAATATTCTTGAAGAAGTTCAATCAAAAGATCCCATTAATTTAATGTTGAGTGCCTAAGTTGGGGTTCAAGATCTATCGCGGAAAATTTTGTTTTACTAAATTCTGAAATCAAGGTAAGTAAATACAAGAATATCTTGTTACTTTCATAAAACATGTTGTTAGGAACTTATAAATATTTGTTTCAGTTATAATGGATTTCCATAGAGTAAGATTCAAGATAGGCAACATATTTTTGAATGAAATTTAGTAGTTGGAGAACGGTTGTTTTTGTTATGCTTTTTGTTGCGCTTGAGTATACTAATGCAAAGTTATTTATGGGTCTTACCTTGTCTTCATCAGTCTGTGTTGTCTGTCTTGACATTGGGTTTTTCTATCAGGAATTCCTCAATAACAGCCTGGAGTCTGAATTTCTCATAACATGGATTGTGGAGGTCAGATAGGTAGTCGCTCCATGTAAAAAACTGGTATTCAGCTGCATCCGGTTAGACTGGAATCCGGCCCCAACATAGATGAAAAAAGGCTAGGCAAATTGAATGATCAATATCTCACTATTTAATCTACCTTTGGTACCTTTTCAAGATATGTATAGGCAGAAAACGATTCCACTAAGACAATCCCATCTGCATAATTTCACTACGTTTGACCAATACGTATTACGGTCGGACATATTGCTCAGAACTCCTAAGGCGATTTCAGGGGTGTGTCCAGTCCCTCACAGAAAGGTATACTGCCTACGCAATGGATTCCTAAAAGGGTTTTGTACGTTTGCTTCACTAAATACTGCTTTAATGTGTTATTAGATAGTCTATTATTGTTTTATGTTATTAAGTTCGTCCGTTTATTATGTTATTAAGATGTATTTTGACTTGAAAGAGCATGACAGTTGAGAGTATTTATTTATTTAATTCAAGCACACAAATGTACAGAGGCGAACTTAATACCAAAGGCATTTTCTACCAGTCAACCTTTGGGTGATGCAGAGACGAACAGTATGTCATGCTCACTTAAATATCTCGCCGATGGTGGTGAGTGTGTTGGATCATTTGGTTCCCTACAAAATGGTTCAGCTGGATGGTGCTGATCCACGCGTCATGTTCGTGAACGGGCGCCGTTAGTTGAGACTGGTCATCTCTTATCTGCCAAGGCTTATTTTTAATCTTATATTTTCAATTGCTTTTTGCTTTTTTTTTTTACATTGTTCTCTCATATAGAAGCAACAAGAATGATGTACCCAGGATTTTATAATAACTATATTTAAAAGAGTGTCCATGGAGTTTCTTGCCCGTTCTTCTCCATAGAGATCTACGTTTTGGAAAGGGCAACTAGCTTCAACTTTCTGACTAACTGACCGATTCTTTGACGATTCAAAAGTGTCTGTTTAATTGAAATAAATGCTTTGAGTTTGAGTTTAATGTTTTCTGTTTCCGTGTATAAGAAAGAAAGAAAAAACGTTTATTTGCGGTAAACATGACGCAGAAAAGTATTGTTTAGAATATAAAAATGAAATAAGGTTGGGGGAAGCATGCGTCACATCCACGCAAATCGGCTATCGCTCAGCATTATGCTACGACCCTATGCAAGACAGAGCCCCAGCGCTGGTTTTCAGCGACAGCCGGCGCCGACGTAATGACGTCAACCGGTGCAGCAAACAAATATGACGCTGTATAAGTGCAGCGTACTTAAAGAAAAATATATATATATTTTTAATATAGTGTGATGCAATATACTAAATAAATGTAAAAAAAAAAAAAAAAATACACTATACAAATACACTACACACAACACACTAAACTACTATAAATGTATTTTTTTTAATATCAAAAACATCCTGTATCCTCATCTCAATTATTTAAAGTCAATGCAACATGTCCCAATTTTCCATAAACATAGGTACATCTCTACTAACTGTCATCTCAGTCATTTCCTTTCGAGCTATATCATCTTATACACAATCCTTTCATCGTTTCTTTGGATTAGTTATGTTTTGTCTTCGGTGGGCATTTTTTTTCGTTCGAGTATACCAATTCAAATATCTTGGGTATGTGGTTACGGAAAATCTTGGAGATGATGTAGACATGGAGAGGGAGCGCAGGGCATTGTCAGTCCGGGCGAACATGTTGGCCGCAGGTTCGCTCGATGTACAGACGTGGTGAAAGTAACTTTATTCAGAGCGTGTTGCACATCTCTGTACTCAGCGAGCCTGTGGTTCAGATATACCCAAAGAGCTTACAATTCTCTGCGCATCCAGTTTAACAATGTTCGGTAAGTCGCGCATAGACGGCTTTGATGCTACCTGGTGCAAAAGGACAGCTTCACTGTTAACCAGATTACGTGGGAGCAGTAACACCATCCTAACTGTAATAGGCAATAAGTTAAACAGGTGTGGAGCCTCGCCTACAGGACCAAGTCTCTCTTAGTTATTAGGTACAACATAGTTCATTTGTCTGAATAAATATGTTAAGTTGCAAGACATGGTGACTGTGATCGATGAAGCATATAAGATGAAAAGAATGAATATAAATGTGAATAAGACGAAGGTCATGGTGTTTGAAAGAGGAGAGGATGTATCGGTGTGTGATGTGAAAATAAATGATAAAAGTGTGGAGCAAGTAAGTGAGTTTATATATTTGGGGAGTCTGTTCACAAGGGATGGAAAGATTGATAGAGATGTGGAAAGGAGAGTAAACGCGGGAAACAAAGTGAATGGTGCTATACATGCGATTGTGACCAGCCAGTCGATGTCTAAAAAGGCTCGACTGGCTGTTCACAATGGTGTGCTGGTGTCCACGCTTATGTATGGAAGTGAATGTTGGGTGTGGCAAAAACAACATGAAAGTAGAATAAATGCTGTGGAAATGCGTTCCTTGCGAAGCATGTGTGGTCTGACTATGAATGATAGGCTGAAGAATGATGTGATAAGACAGCGGTGTGATTTAACAGAAGATGTAGTGACAAAAATTGAAAAGGGTATGCTGAGATGGTTTGGGCATGTTGAGAGGATGAATGAAAGGCGACTAACAAAATGTATTTACAAGGCTGATGTGAAGGGAAAGGCCGGGCGGGGACGCCCTAGGAGGACATATATACTGACCTTATTGGTGATGTTCTTCAGAAAGGCCAGGTGCGTAGTACTCGCAGATGTATGAACGTAAATGAGGCAAGAGGATCGTAGCAGGTGGCGTTCTGTAGTTTCTGCCTACCCCCATGGGAAGAAGGCGTGAGTTTATGTATGTGTATGTGTAATATATTATATTATTATTTAGACGATTAAAAAAAAAACAAACGAATATCATATACCTGCTCTTTTCTTTTAAAAATAGAAGAATTTCTCTTCTTCTTCCTTCAAATAATGAAACGGTTCGAATGCTTCAAAATCGCGCTAATATCATAACAGCTTTGGGGCGTACGATAAGCCCAGATTAAAAGATTGATTGATTGAGGAGCATCTTCACGACTTGGAGTGATTTGACTTGCGACGAGTTTTTCATCGCGCGCGTGCGTCACTTGTTTCGGGCCGTCGTCGCGTCGCTCTGACTCATGACAAGCTATAAACAACTTCTCTCATTTGTTAACAGACTTCAAAAAAATATATTTTTAAATATTTTTTTTTATTTCAATTTTTTTAGTTTTATTTAAATAATATATATTGACTCATTACTAGCTTTTATTTTGATACCAATAATTTAGTTTTTTTTTAAATCTACCCCTCCCTTTTAATTTGTATTTGCAGATGCAATTATGTATGCATTACCCTCCTTCTGGGGCAGTCGGGTAAAAAAGGAGGTTTCTCAATTCGACCGTATATAATATTTTTTTTTTTTTTATGTGTTCGCGGATAACTTCGTCGTTTATGAACCGGTTTTGATGATTTTTTTTTTGTTGGAAAGGAAATATTTTAAGGGTGGTACCATGATAAGGAAACCAGGATCTGATGATGGCACCCTAGAGAAATCGAGGGAACTATTCAAATATTATAGGCAAACCTATAGCGATTTGGGTATTTTTTATAGTAACTCGTGCAGTTGCTCTTGGAAAGTACCATTTGGTTAAGTGGAACTGATGATGAAGACCACAAATAGCCACCGGAACTACTCAATAATAAGTAGATATTTCACGGGTTGCGATTCGATTACTTTAATATGGTTTCAATGCAATTTATGCTCGTCATAATGCATATGGAGAAGTGGAGCTGATGGTGAAGTACCAGGAGAACTACTCAACGATGAACGTCCCTGCATCGGAAAAAGCAATATTTTGTAAAAGGTGATGAACAGTTGGCATTAGTCTAATGTAACTTAGATAAATTACAAATTGACCCACTAAAAAGCGAGAAGTAAAACTTTTTTACAAAAAAAAAACAAACGACTTCCAAAAAACTACTACAAACTGGAAAGTACTACTACAAATTGGAAGTTGGTTGTTTTTTTTTTTGTAATTCAGTTTTTATTTTATCCGCAGTCGCTTGAGCGTGTAGCTCATCGCTACGCTACCAAGTAAACATAAAATTAAAAGTACACCCACATCATGATTCCTCGTGTTTCCACATTATAAAGGTCAAAACCAAAATTCCCAGACCCAAGGTCTGCTTTAAAAAGGGATTTAAGGTATCTATGTCAAAGTAACCTCGTGGAAACAATTAAGTTGATATCAAAATTAAAAGGTTTTTAATTGAGTCCGCTGTTTTATGTTCAAACAATTTATACATTTTCGAGAGTTCTTGTTTTATTTGATTTCGTGGACTATTTTGGCTTGCTTTAGTCATTAGTACCTAGCCATTTCTATTTGTCTAAATGATTTGTACTTTTGTTTGTAATGAATAAACTCAAAAACTACCGGACCGATTTAAAAATTATTTCACCATTAGAATGCTATATTATCACTGAGTAGCATAGGCTATAATTTATAAAGATATCACGCGGGCGAAGTCGCTGGCGGAAGCTATAGTGCTAGATAAAAATCGATACATCAAGAAGAATTTGCCTGTTGTGAATAAATATTTCAGGCTTGTGTTTGATCACTTTCTCAGTTGAACGCAATTCCCGAATTAAGAACATAACATTACATCAGGCTTGTATTCCATCATGGGTTGGGCAGAGGTGTACCACCAACCACAGTTCATCAGTTATGTTTAAGTCCCATGTAATAGGGGGCGATCCTATTGCCATAAACCGAGCACAAATCCAGACTCCGAGCAGCTAGGTACTGAGAAATTCCAAATGGAAAAACTCAATAAAACATTTCCCTACCCGGGAATCGAACCCAAGACTTCACGCTCAGCAGTAGCGCTTGCGACCACTAGACCACCGAGGCAGGTTGGAATTGAAAACGTTAAAATCCAATTTCAAATTCATCTCAGCAAAAATCAATGTCAAAAACTTGTCAAATTCTAAGGAAATTAAGAACAGATTAAGACTGAAATTAAAATGCAAACGTTCTTAAAAATATGGGATCTGCCCCTCTGATGTTTGACTTCTAGGATCACTATCTCACCCGATGGCAATACCTAACTCATAGTGCACACTTACCTATAAGTAACCAATTCACTCGCCATTAAAGGTACAGTTCTGTAGCCGATTGCCGGTAGTAGCAGAAGGCGTCGCCGCGACACTACTGGTTTTTGGAAACGTTATTAAAAATAACGTTTTTAACAATTCTTTGTAAAACATTTTGTTCGGAACGAAAACGAAATGAGAACGTTTATTTCGCAGCGCACGGGGCATGCACCGAAAAGCATGAACTTCTTTATTTAAATTGTACCTTATCTTCATTTCATTACATAATTGATTCCAATGCGCTTGTCGTAAGGGTTGTGTTGTGAGTTTCCTATCAATCAACCTAAAAATAAGTGGTTAAAAACGTTTTATTAACCTAGAACGATTAAAATTTTGTTCTTCTTCAAAAACGTTTTATATCGTTCCGTTCGAACGTAACCGAAACAAATCGTTTCTTGTGTTTTAAGACGAAACTGTTTCGAAAAATATACCGTTATCCGAGCCTTGGTTGCTAGCTACGGAAGGTGTTTCTTATAATACATCGAAATCAGTAGACTTAGTGTCGCGGCGACACGTCGCCTGCTGCTGCTGCCTGCAGTCAGCTACGGAATTGTACCTATATTCGATTACAGAAACAAAATACTATCGAATTGAGAACTCTTTTTGAAGTCGGTTTTAAGAGGTTTATCCCCTGTCAGTTACTGACTTATAGTTTGATATCTGAAGATCAATACTTTTGACCAGTAAGGCTTACTGGTTTTCAACGGAATTCTATAAGCAACTCAAAATTCTTTGATATAAATCAGTTAGATTTTCCGGTTATACCTTGGACAGAATGTCAGCTTAAAATCATCCATTGAATTCAACAGAAAATTTCAGTCACCTGAATCGAACTGGTTAATCAGACAAATTCTACGTAGGTATAAGTTAAATCGGCTTTCTAGAGACGATTCTAAACGGGCCACATTTATGTGGCAATGCGTGGCTGCAATACGTAGCCAGCAATATTCTCAGTATTAAAATACTGAAAATATTGTTGTCTACATGACTGTGTCTGTATGCAAAGTTCAGCCATAAATTATCGGTGTGGCCCGGCCGCAATAGCCAAATGTACTCTGGCCGTCGTCGAGAGAATGCGATCTTGACACTGTCAGTTTCATCTCTTTATATTCTGGAATCAGTAATGTTTATTAGATATAATAGTAATTTATTTTCGCGCAAATTCCCAGAAACAGGCGTGATCAAAGTCAGCTCTGTCTGCATAGTAGTAGGACTGCACTTATGCGCAAGAGTGTTTTTTGCATGGCCCCCATAATTTATAATAAGTTACCAAAAAGTTGGAGGGAGCTTAATAATATGCAGTTGAAGAAACAACCAAAGTCATTTCTAACCGCCAAAGCATATTATAATACTATGGAATTTCTGACAGAACCATTTATTTTGACATAGATTTTTTTATTTTTTTTATTTACTGTTGACATTTATAATTTATTATTGTTTGCACGCCATAATATGTGGCAAACATGTCTGAGCCTGTACTTTTTTTAATGTTGTCCTGCATGCACGTTTTTATTTCTGTATGTGTACATATGTTTGAGCAAATAAATATGTCTTATCTTATCTTCGTACTAACGAATATATGTTTTTCGAATTTGATTTTTATTACTACTAGAAATTGTCTAACTGACAGGTGTCAGAAACGCATTATCTCGACGGCTGGACTGTAGTTTTGATGCAACATTTCGGCCTCGTCTATACTCTTGCTTGTTTACTTTATGTAAAGCAGCATTAATATTGCCATTCAACACGACAATTCTGCTACTCTTCTGGGCATGTTTCCGGATGACAGCGATGTGGAGAACTTAGACGCTTTTTTTTTTGGGTAGAAAATTATCAAATAACTTCTCCCGCTCTGGGTGGAGCGGGAGGGCATGTCAGACTCTTACTGACTAAAACCCACCCGTGTTCCTTCAGTTGCCATGTTGCCGGGAGCCACGATATCCCTTTCGGACTTCTTCGCAATCCCGGCAGGAGAACTTAGACGCCTACTGGTCCTATTTGTTTTTGTTTTATTGTATGTAGTTAGTTATTGACATTATATACTTACGATTTAATTTCAACTCTTTATTTGTGACTTTTGTGGACATGGTAATTATTCAGATTGATATTGCGTTTTATTAAAATAGGTTTTTACTTTTATTAATTTATTTATCATTTGTATAGATTGTTTTCTATTTTGTGAATGTGAGAACGCTGTAGGTTTAGTGAATTGTAGACCTGTAGACCATTTTCTATTTTGTTAAGTACTTAGAACTTATTGAAATACCTATACTGTCCTCCCGTACCTAGTAACACTGTTATTTGAAAGTATTGTAAAAGCCAATTATTTTTAAAAGAGTAACCGTGGAGTTTCTTGCCGGCTCTTCTCCATAGGAAACGACCAATTGGAACCGTGCACCTAGTTTCTGACGTTTCATAAGTGCCCATGTAGGTTTATGTGAAATAAAATATTTTGAATTTTGAATTCAATGTAGTACTTAGTGCAAATAGTTTGTTGTATACTAGTTAACTTTTCTTACGATCAATACATATTTCATCTAATTTTACTTTGAAGCCAATTTATTCATCATCATCATCATCAGCCTATAGCAGTCCACTGTTGGACATAGGCCTCTCCAATTCCACGCTATTCAGCTCAATTCTAGGCAACTCTCATCCAGCTGCTACCAGCCACCCTGTGAAGATCTTCACTCCACCTAGCCTGAAGGCGTCCTACCTTACGTTTACCAATTCGCGGTCTCCACTCAAGAACACGTCTACCCCAACGGTCATCAGTTATCACAAACTATGGGTGGACCACGGTGAGTGCAGGCAGGCCAAGGAGGCACTCCCTACAATCGACGGCCGCCTCACGAAACATCAGCTGCGTATAGTAGAACAGCAGCTGTAACTGGCCATGGGTCATTTAATAAACACCTCTTTGTCATAGAAGTCAGAGACAGTCCGCTGTGCAGAGCCTGCATGGAGGACGACGAGACAGGTAGCTCATGTGTTGATAAACTGCCCGGTGGTCGCCACATACAGGGCAAAGTACTTCGGTAACCCAGGTATCCTACGTGAGATTGTCAGGCTGGGGTGGATCGAATAACCGATTTTTCCACCCGTACGCAAAATACGTGCTTTGACGTGGAGTTGCGGATACCAGCCCGTATTACCTGTTACCTATTAACGGTGATCAGTTCTACGGCTAAGATGGCCGGCCCACAGCCACATCAGCTTGCTTATTCTGTGAGCTAATCAATTTATTATCTACATTTACTTCTGCCGATTTTGCCACTGGTTATGGCCCGTGAAGATAACAAGATAATTGGCTATACTGTTACGCAATATTACCCATACTTTTTCTGGGAAAACTCAGCAAAAATGTTGCCATGATGGTCGGCCATGAAATATTGCAGCCACTTATTTTAACACAAAAGGAAACTCCTGGATAAATAATAACAGCCACATGGGTCAATCTTACATTAAGCAACGCTTGCTGAGGTCGGCCCGTGGATGGGTGACCATCCATTATATACCGAGATTTTTCAGTGCCTCGGAAAGCACGTTAAGCTGTTGGTTCCACCTGTCATTCGTAGATCTTTAACAGTCAGAAGCTCGAAATTCTGACAACCAGTCTTACCAAGGGGTACCGTGTTATCTAGTAACTGGGTTGTGGAGGTCAGATAGGCAGTTGCTCCGGTTAGACTGGAAGTTAATCCCAACATGGGAGAAGGCTAAACAGATGATGACTTAATTTTAGTACAAAAATGGCCCGTCTAGAAACACCTAACTACTCTTTACCCGAGTTTCTACATCTGCACGGATCGGTTGCAGTAATTGGCGTTTCGCTTAGTTTTTAAGCAGAAGTTTACACAGTTAGTGAGTGCAAAATTTTGCTAAAATTAGGAATGATGCACCTGGAAAGTTCGTTCTTGTTTTCTAGTGTAATCGGTTTTGAATTGGATGGATAGTTTTGAGGTGGTCATGAGTATATTTATTGACTTTGGTGGTTTGGACACATTGAATTTGTAAATTAATATTATAGGTCTTTTTGAAGAATGGTCTTGTCAAACTTGATCACTTGTTAAGTGGAGATATTAAAAGAAAAAATAATAAAATACGTTTACTATAAAAACAAGAAGTTCAAGTTGTTGTTTGTCTAAATAAGAAATCCTGAACTGGTGCTTGTACGGTCAGCGATAAAACTCCAATAACCACATATTACTGCTCTACTTTTACACATCATCTAAATTGACACAAAACTATTCGATACATTGTATTTCAGCATTTCATCTTAATTACTTATAGTTAATTTAAAAAAAACAACTAAGTACTTTAATTAAATATTTAGCTCAATAAATAAGGTTCAATGAGCTTAAGCTTAGGGGCTTGTGGCTAAGTAACAACAGCTGCACGAGTCAATCGATCAGGTCAAGCTACGCTTGCCGCGGTTGGTCCGTGGATGGTTGACCATCTTTACATACCAAGACCCCTCCGTACCTCGGAAAGCACGTTAAGCCGTTGATCCCGGCTGTCATTTGCAGATCTTTGACAGTCGTTACGGGTAGTTAGAAGCCCAAAAATTCTGACAACCAGTCTTACCAAGGGTATCGTGTTACCTAGTAACTAGGTTGTGGAGGTCAGATAGGCAGTCGCTCCATGTAAAATACTGGTATTCAGCTGCATCCGGTAAGACTGGAAGCCGACCCCAACATAGTTGGGAAAAGCCTAGGTGATGATGAATGAGCTTAGGCTGCCGTCTGTTTGAAATGCCTTTTGTCGCTAACTGATCCTACAGTAAATAATATTGTAATGTAAAGTATTCTAAATAATTAATGTGACACATTCGGAAACAATACAATGAAATGCACACTGCAACACTAATAATGTTTTGCAGTGTGCATTTCAGCATCGATTGCATCATTGCCTCATTTTTACAGGCCGTCATAAATACATTTGCCAATATTAATTCAACAGTTTTCGATTCAAAACAATTCCAAACTTTATCACCAAACACACATTCTAATATGAAACACCACGTACCCAAAAGTTCCTCTCACCTCTGTGGTAGCAGACTATCAGCTTAATTAGCCGATCAAAGTTCCAATAATGATGGATGCTAGTTTGCAAGCCTGATGGATGCGATCCGTAGTAATACCACAGAATAGTAACTGCACAGAAGGTTGTTTGCTCGGTTGGTGGGTGATGATAATCTTTACTTAAGTACCGAGACCCCTCCGTGCCTCGGAAAGCACGTTAAGCTGTTGGTCCTGGCTGTTATTCGTAGATCTTTGACAGTCGTTACGGGTCGTCAGAAGCCTGATAGTCTGACAACCAGTCTTAACAAGGCGAGGGGGTCTTATCATGTTACCCAGTAACTGAGTTGAGGTCAGAAAGGCAGTCGCTCCATCTAAAATACTGGTATTAAGCTGGACCGGGTTAGACTGGCAGCAGATCAACATAATTGGGAAAAAAGCTAGAGGTTGGCTCTAAACAACGAGAGAAAACAGGCGCGCGTACACATCAACGCTTATGTACGTGATCACAAACAAATGCCAGTCGCGAGTGCGCTTGCACTTGGTGTATGTGAAGCGTGTCTATGAGTGTGTGGGGTAGCGCTCGTTGGTAGAGGTGACCTTCTGTATTATTCTGTGGTTTTACCTACCTATGCATTTAATGTGCATTTAGGCTCACTGAGGTAATGAAAAACAAACATTCTGTGGAACTGAACCGTATGATTTTCGGGAATGGAAGAGTGGAGAAAAGGGTTATTATTTATATACAAGGTATACATTCTCTACGAACACTATCGATGCGAAAGTATGTTTGAGCACCTGCCATCTAATCTCTTCACCACCCTTGGTTGACTGGTAGAGAATGCCTAAGGCATTAAGTCCGCCTTTGTACTTTTTTTAATGTGAAAAGTTTAAATAAATAAATAAAGTTTGTGAAGACGTTTGTTTCTCTATGACTCATTAACAGCTAAACCCATTCGGTTGAAAATTGGCACAGAGATAGAAAATGCCCTGTTTTAAACCATAAGATACTTTTCATCCGGTTACATGAAGTTATTCCACAAGGACGCAAATAAAACCGCGGCGATCTTTTTGTTAAAATAAATACTAGTAAACACATTTTGTCAAAGTTTTTCCTTGAGGGCTGATGAGTTTAGATCAAAACAAGTCCAGAATTATTCACGATTTTTAAGCTATTGCATAGCTTTTATCGCGGGCTTTGAGCGCGGCGACCGTATCAAGAAATTCCGTAACGAAAAAAACCTAACACGGGGGTGTTAGGTTTTTTTCCCGCCTACCATGTAATGACGGATGATGACATAAAACATTTTTTTTTTTGTTTTATGTCATCATCCGTCATCATCCCAAGTGTAGCGTTGACAAATAGGAAGTATGGAGGTTACAAATGCTATGCAATAGCTTTACCGCGGCAGTCCCCGAGTGCCAACTTTTTTTTTTTTTGTTAACACTTCGTCCGATATTTTCTTTTTTTTGTATGTGCGTTCAAGATATACTTAGAAAACCAGAAAATAATATCCAATAACAATAAATAAATAGGCGTTTGGTATTGAGAAGGGTTTAAACTTATAAAACCGCTCATACAATTGAATGAAAACGCCCAAAAACTAGAAAAATCTACAGACCGTTCAAATTCACAGGCCGTTCAAATCTACTGGCCGTTCAAAAAATACACACCAAAAGAAGGCATCAATCAGAACGTCGTTTAAAGAATGTAAAAAAGTCTTGGTCGAGTAGGTTTATTACTAAAACCAAGACCGAAATAAAACGTGCGCCAAGTAGGCTCAAATCATGCACAACCACGCATTTCATTAAACATTGAAAAGATACTCGTATTCTAGAAGAGGCCCTAAAAATAACATAAAAAAAAACCTTTTCATCCCCTACATTTTTATTAAAACACACGGCAATATAAAATACGACTTCTTTACTTTACCATCACATATTAAATATGTTATGAAGACGCGTACGGAACCACAATAACCTTTGGAGTATTTGCGTGGAAATAAAAATTCTCTGAACAAACAATATTTTAGGATTTCATACCTCAAAAGAAAGCAATGGTTTGACCTTCACCTTTGGAAATATGAGACGTCGATTCAAATTGTAATGTATATTTTGTTTACTCAAAAGAAGAATGCGAGGACTCCATGTAATATGGGTGTCGCATTTAGACTTCGCGTACATTCGTAAAAATACTCTCAAAAAATAGATCTCGGTCAAATTAAGATAAAAGATAATTCTGGCGATTTTTTTAAAATATTTTGTTTTATAACTTTTTTTATACTAGCGTTTAAAGAGCAATTGCGGCTTTTTAATAATGACCCCATGACAGTTAAACAAAGAGCTCAGTATGCTGTAAACAGTAAATAAATAGTAAGTAAGTTCCTGGCCTGATGATCAGGCCGAAGGTGGAAGCGAGCGTCACCCGGAATCCTTAGCCACAGAGGAACAGGCTACATTACTTCTAACTGCCGAAACACAACAATGCTGTTAACATTTTTGCTATGGCGACAGCCTTAGATCAGATGGTGGTAACTAGCCAGGCGGACTTGAACAAGCCCTCCTACCAACCAAACCGAGCAGAAAGTTTTGCCTGCAATGGGAATCGAACCCGGAACCTCTGGGTCTGAGACAGGGGGTCTAACCATTAGACCACAGATACGATATTACTCGTATTACTATCCAATCATTCTAGTCATCACCTTTTCATTCAAACCGCGAAAACCTTTGAAAATTCAGAACAATGCTTGAACCCCAAAACTTTTATATTAAGTTACTCAATATTTGAGTTTATCTGTAAATTTCACGAATTAATCTGTTTTCAGAGAATGTTCTATGTTTGCTCCGTTTTAATAAATTCAAGGCTATTGTCTTGTTTCCTTCGTAAACGCTTTTATGACGGCCGATTGGGTTTTAAGCCGTGTTTTGGGTGGTTTGGTGTTTGGCCAAAACTTTTGTATGATTTTCCTGTTACATCGGCTATATTACTTTAAAGTGGTTTTATACCGGCGAGGCAAGGCGTGGATGGAATGGGCGAAAATTGAAATCACGCTTACCCTTACACGAAAGATGTCCAGCGCTGCCTTGCGCCGGCTCGCAATGTCTCGCGCCGGCTCGCAATGTCTCGCGCCGGCTCGCGCTATCACGCGCTGCCCGGGCAGCCGAGAATATACTCGTAGTATACAGAGATGTCTCGCGATGGTCGGAGCAAGCCGGCGCGTGCCAGCGCGAGACATCGTGAGTCAGCGCTTGACGGAGAGAGACCATGCAGGTCCTCGATGGCGGGTGCGAGATTTGTATATTCGTTTTACAGAGTTAATAAATGCTATATTTATACAGCAATAAAGTTCAATATTGTACTAACAAATATTTCAATTCTCACCTCGCACATCCTCGCGTATCTTGACCTTTTGCACCAAAGATGGGCAGGGCGTGGATAGAAATTTTGTCATACAAATTTCAATTCTCGCCCATCCCATCCACGCCTCGCCTTGCCGGTGTAAAACCACCTTTATACGTAAGGAAAAGAGTACTGTGATTTTCTGAGCGAGAAAGGGGTGTTGAGATGATGACTAATAGAGAAGTATGGCAGCAGAAGACCCCATATAAATTAGCTTATTGGGCAAGAGAATGATGATGAATCCGGTTAAATCTCTAAATGTAAAGCTATGGAATCAGACTGAGCTGACTTGGTCTATGACCTTTTAGAGGTATGAAGAACATGGAGTAAAGTATCATCCTCTATAGCAGTGTTTTTCAACCTTTTTCATGACGCGACCCCCTTAGTATGAAAAAAAACAGTGGCACTCCGGGAGTGCCGACAGAAGTGAAAACTTGAACAAGATCGCCTTGGTGGAAGAAAAATACTTGTAAAGAACATTGGTCCGTAACCTTATCTAAATAAAGAGCACAATCGCGTTTAGAAAAAAAAAAAAACTTCCAAAACCTTTAAACTAAAAATACTTGCATGGAACATTGATCCGTAACTTAATATAAATAAAGAGCACAATCGCGTTTACAAAAATGAGGTGTCGGTAACAGTGTCGCGAGTTCAATTGTTTTTCCCATCTCAAAAATGCCACATTAACATTACACGAACATTTTTATTATTTTTATAATGACGTTAACAGACATATTATATCGCCAAACAACTCCACGGAAAAGCGATACGATGGATTTGTGGGGACAGCGTATCCCACTCACCTCCTAATTATTATTTTTTTTTTATTTTTTTTTAATACGTTGCCCCACACTAGGAATTTCTCCTGTATCGTGGGTGCGTTTACAAACATTTAAACTCACATACACAAACAGCCAGACCCGGAACAACTACTTGTAGGTCATACAAATATTTGTTCCGTGCGGGTCGGGAAGTATATTTTTGATGGACTTACGAGGGTCATGGCTAAGAGGGATTTAGATGAGGCAAGTTTGGTAACTTTGCCCAGCAGTGGGACAAAAAGGGAAAAAAAAAATTTGTTAACCAACCTAAAAGAAAATCTAGAATTATCTAAAGCAACAAAAAAAAGTTTAAAAAGTAATTTGAAAAGTTTTTTTCTTTTACTGAGGCCTTCGCGACCCCCTGGGGGTCGCGACCCACACGTTGAAAAATACTGCTCTATAGAAAAGGAAGAATCCTCCGACCAAACGGGTGTCATGTCTGGCGGGCAACTGCCCAACGATTGATGTCGTTGATGCGTACCTAGTTCGCATGTGGCGATGTAGATGCCGCCACAAGCTAATAGAGATATCGATATTTTGCATTTCTTTATTACAAGCAGCCTCGTTAGTCTAGTCACTAGACTCTAGAGCTACTGCTCAGCATGAGGTCCCTGGTTCGATTCCCGGGTCGGGCAAAGTGGTATTGGGTTTTCCATCTGGAATTTCTCAGTAGCAGCCCTGAGAGTGGATTTGCGCTCAATTGATGGCAATAGGCTCGCCCCCTATTACATGGGACTTAAATATAACTGAAGAAATGTGGGTGTACTTAATAGGTACACCTCTGCCTATCCCTTCGGGGAGTTACAGGCGTGATGTTATTTTTTATTACAAGCCAGGTGATGGGATTTCCCATGTTCCAAAATGGCGAACTTCTATACAAACTTTGATCCAGTATTTAACAAAAAAAACATCTTGTGCAAAATTTCACGATTCTAGGTCCAGCGATTTAGATTCTGCGTTATCTCTCAGTGACTGAAAAGATTTGTATTCAACTGGTAGTTATTTATTATTATAATCTTCAAAATCTGATTAGTAAGTTTGGTTATTGTAGTTCACTTGTGAACTATAATATCTCCCGCGCCGAAGACTGGTCTCCGCTGAGATTGGTCGCCATGGCCGAAATTTGGTCTGGAGTACAATTTTTTCATTATTAAAACTAAGTTTACAAAAATTGCATTTGAAGCCACTTTTTAGGGTTCCGTACCTCAAAAGGAAAAAACGGAACCCCTATAGGATCACTTTGTTGTCCGTCTGTCTATTTGTCAAGACCGTTTTTCTCAGGAACGCGTGAAGGTATCAAGCTGAAATTCATATCAAATACTCAAATCTACTGTCCCTTGGAGCTATGAAAAAATCAAACTTCTCAGCCACCGCAATCAAAAGATACAGCTATTTATGCTGCAAATTTTCGACATTCGCAAGGAAATCAAAACCTATAGGACTTCCCGTGAACTCAGAATCTTGAAATTTGGTACGAAGCAACGTCTTATAGCACAGATAAAGGAAAAATTGCGAAAATAATACATTTTTAGTTACATCATTTAATCAAAATATTTTTAATATTTTTATACGGAACCTTCGGTGCGCGAGTCCGACTCGCTCTTGACCGATTTTTTAGATTATAGATTTTTTTTAATTCGAAGCGCGTTGCGAGCGCGAAGTGCGCTCTCAAAGAAAAATTATTCAAGGCTACACCCCATTATAGGTCAAACAGATAATTGAAGCTTGTACGATCTGAATATCGAAAACAACAGCTACTTTTATAATTATAGTGTTAATATCTGACTGTAAATCCTTTGTTGCGAAATGATGTCCATAATGAAACCAAACAACGGAAACCACAAGTTTGGAAAATAGTCGCCGTACACTGGCGAGCAAACAAAGGTATTAGCCGAGCTACACTGAAACTCAAATGTTCGTTGTAATTAGTTCGTCCGGCAGTGTATTAGCAGGTATTTAAGCCAATGAGGGCGCTCATGTTGAAAATTTTAGGTTAGTTCGATGTTAATGCATTGAAAATGTGATGTTAGTTAGTTTGAAGGTACTAAATGTAATTAAATAATAACTTCTTCTAATTTACAGAAGAGAAGACTTGCTGCAAGTTTTCAATATGAGGATAATAAGTTGGGGATGCGGGTGGCAATTGGATTTAAATTGTTTAAAATAGTATATTATGCAATTAGTGAGTAAAGGACGGATTTAAAGCGAGGGCCATTGATGAATCACAAGCAAGTGAAGGATTCTAACGACTGAATCACGACCGAAGGGAAAGGGCGAAGGGTGATTCATGATGATCGAATCACGAGCGTAGTAGAATCCTGAGCGGCGCGAGTGATTCATGGCCCTCGATATAAATCCGTTTTATTCAAGAGTTGCATACTATACTTTATACCATGACTACGAGAAAAATAAAGATTTAAGCGAAAACTCAGGTGTTAACACATCTTCTTCATCACTTGAATGCATTTTCAATCGATTTATTATTAAGTAACTCTAAACTTTGTGTTTGTACAACTTACAGTATTCAAAATAGCGCCAATTTACCAATGACAGTAAATAACACAAAACAGTTTTTATTCTAATGCTAAACCCCTTGTCGAAAATGTCGACCACTGTATGTCGAGTATTCTTCGCACAAGGAGTTCACTGTATCTCTTCCTGAAAGGCTAGGCTGAACAAATTATAGCCATTATTAGCATGTGTTATTTTTATGTCAATAAAGTGATCAGCCGTCAAAAACGACCACATCCTTTAATAATAATAATACCAGTCTATCATTCTCTTCTCATACAGAGAAGGCATGAGCATTGATCACTCCGCTTGCATAAGACGTTGGTGATTTTAGACTTATATTAACTAAAGTCCAGGTTTCCTTACCAGGTCATCGTACAGAGCGAAAGGGCATGGGAGGCGGAACGCGTGAGGGAGAGGCAGACGCCCTGGGCATTGGGAATCCCAGGCAGATTCCCGGCCACCGTAAGCGCGGGCTTGCGGACGGTGAGCAATGGGTAACTCGCCGTCCGATAAGGACCAGGCCCGGGTTGACGGCGCGTTGTGTTCCACGCGCGCCTCAAAGAGATGTCAGCACAATTGACGGGGTCCACTAGGGCCGATGCCTGCCAGGGTCGTATATCATCGCCTATAATGATAACGAGGGTGGGCGCTGATACCTATATTTACAAGATATTAAGTTATCTTAGCTTAGGTATTGGCTGCATTTCGAACATACAACCTTACTTACCTTAAAGCCTATTTTCACTGTAAACAATTTTTTATTTATTACTTGAAGTTGCAAACAAACAATTTTATTTTATCACACAGGCAACTGAAGGAACACGGGTGGGTTTTAGTCAGTAAGAGAGAGAAAGAAAGAAAGAAAAATATGCTAACACACCCTCCCGCTCCGCCAAGAGCGGGAGAAGTTATTTGATAATATCCCAACCAAAAAAAAAGGTTTCCTCAAGATGTTTTCCTTCATCGATATGAGTTATGTCCAAGATGAAATGCTTTAGAAGGTGTTTAAAAAAGTAAGCATTAAAGCTTGGCAACATAAAAACCGCACTGTTTTACAGCAAGACCACTAATCATTGCTGCATCAATGGCTCCAATTTTTGCCCACCAACAAAAAGCTACAAAGAAACTATTTGGGTTATAAAACAACTGTCGGTACACTGTCGGCCAAACAAAAGGCTACAGCGAGCATCACAGCTCATTGTTCGACGTAGAAGTTGTCTGTATTGTGTTACATGAAAAGTTTAACCGACTAATTAATTTGTCATAAAGTGTAATGAAATGGTTGACATTTAGAAATATTATGTGGGTGTCTGAGTTCATAACTTTTATGTTAGCAACTTGTTTAATACTGGGTATAATATCAACATATTGTTCAATTTTACTTTTTTGACTGAACAGGTCCAGTCAAATCTGTATGGTTCTTTCCTCAAAAGCCGATCTCGGACATTAATCTGCATAGTTCTCAAATGGCTTGACCAAGATTATATCTGTATATTAAATAATAATTTATTGAATCAAATAATAGTGTTAACATTCAATAGTATCATCTGTATGTACACTTGACTTGTGCTAGTTAACAAAACAGGTAGGTGTTGCAACCAGCACCCTTACTAAGTTATAAAATAACTTGTATTAAGGGCAGTGGTACAAGCCCATACATAATTTTCAGTTTCATAAAAGAAATTGCAGGCAGAACAAGTGTTTTTTTTTTTTTTAACTAGTTAACATAATAACATAATTAATAAAAATATCTTGATCATTCTCCAAGAAAACAAATAGCATTGCTGGTTCATCATTGGCAATAACATAATATTCCTGTAATTACAGACAGTAACGGTGAATCTGTAACTGTCTGTAATTACAGGGACTACATTATGCTATTTAAAAAGGAGCTATCATAACAATTAATTTAAAAAAATACTTATCAATGTTCGTACTTGAAATTCTGTTTATCCCTTAAACTATAAAATGCGGTTGTGAAAATAATTAATTAATGTTAATAACTATCTTGATAATTAAGTGCATTTTTAAATTTATGTTGATAAACGCTCACAATAGTAAAACGAAAAAGAAACAAAAGAAATAAAACAAACAATTAATTTACATCAAACTCTAAATTAAAACAGCCATAAAATACAACAACAATAAAATATTACAAGACAATTATTTTAATAATAAATCATTATTTGAATCAACCAACCACTTGAACCACAACATTAAGAAGATTAGTAGACGAGGCGTAAAATAATAATGACGAAGAAATTAATTATTATATAATTTATCAAAGGCTCAAATGGTCAAGGAAAATCTTGGAGAAATCTTCACCTCATTTATAATGGCAGGAGTCGTGATAATTAATGACCGCAATAATCTGGGACTTATGGAAAACAAAGAGTTGATTAAATGGTATTAGCCTGTTTTTGTTGCACTGCTGTATAAACGCCATTTTGAATTTGATTTGATGACGCTTGCTTTTTGGGATATTTAAGTTCAGATGTGGTCACGAATATGTTTTTACTTTTACACAGAATTGAATAACAATAATAATTGTTTGAGAAAGAGAAAAGAAAAATCCTGATATTAGCCTACTTTTTTTGCACTTCAGTGTAAACGCCATTTGATTTTATGACGATTGTTATTTTAGACAGATTTTAATCACGAATATTTTTTTAGTTGGTCTTGGTTGGTGGGTTGGTTAGATGCTTTGTTCATTTTGAGAAGATGAATGAAAGGCGATTAGCAAAAGATATTTAAAAGGCAGATGTGAGTGGAAACGCCGGGACGAGGCGCCCTTGAAGGACATAATAAGGTGACCTTATTGGTGATGTTCTTCAGAAAGGTCAGGTGCGTAGTACTCGCAACCGGCGCGCATGTATGACCAGATGTATGAACGTAAACGAACATACTCCTTGTATGTAAGGATCGTAGCAGGTGGCGTTCTGTAGTTTCTACTTGACCCAATGGCAAGTAAGCGTGAGTTTTTTGTATGTGTGTGTCTGTATTTTTTTAGTTCTATAAAATATTATCATTACATGAATAAAACATTTAGGTTAATTAAAATGTAACTACGGTTATTTAACTATGGACCTACCTCTTTTTAACGTGCTCTTTATGATACCCACCCACGCCACGTTTAATAGTTTCTTTATGATAATAAAGTTCTAGTACGTGGAAAGATGAATGAAGGCTAAAATCATTCAGTAAAAAGCACAAAAATAAATTATGCGTGCAAAAATGTTGAGATTCTTGCAACATTTAAAAAAATATTGTTCAAATTTAAACTTAAACATAAATGCGTGGCGCTTACCCCGGATGACGTAATCAAGAATATGAGGGTAGTCCTACGGGACGTCAATATTTTTCACCCAACGAGCCTTCAACTTTGTAAGTATTAATAAGACAAGAGTAGCTGACAGACCAAATAAAAAACCAAGATATACCGCTGTCATCAGTGACGTGGGGCCGGTTTCTTAATCATGTGTGCACTTTGTGAGGTGTAGTTTGATTGTAAATGGTTGTAAATGTGTGCGTGTCAGCGTGTATGCACAGAGCGGGGGTGTAGTTTTGGCATGCTTCACTGTATTGTTCGCAGCGCTAGGTTTTTAATTTGATCTGAAGAGTAGCTACATACTTCTTGCGATGCCTGTTTCCAACACAAAATTCAAAAACACTGATTCACAACAACAAGTCTGTTTAGAGTTGCTGTTGTCAATTCATCCATTATCACAAATGTAATTGATTATAATTTATATCGCTTATTAAAAATCCATTGCGTAATTTGCATATGTCACCGTAAGGTTGTGAGCACCGTTAGTTTATAATCTATGGGTATTATTTCCGTTAGATCATAATCTGTCGAAAAATTGTGAACTGGGTGAAATGGGTTAGGTTAGGTTAGAACTGTGACCAAACGCGCGCGAGCCAAGCGAGCGAAGCGAGCGGTGCCGCGGCAGCAACCGGCGAGCGCTACTTCCAAGTTGCTCGCAGCCACGCAGGCTATTTAATATTAGCGCAAGGTGCATTACGTCGCAAACAAGTTGGTTACCAATTCACAATTTGACAGTTTTTCATGGATACATTATAAACTATCGAAAAATTATGCGTTAAATTGTAAATGATTTGTCACAGTTCACAATTTTTCGACACGATAGGTAGTCAAGTTATTATTGACTCAATGAGGGTAGTCATCGATATTCAAATCTGCCAAGCCTTTTCCCAACTATGTTGGGGTCGGCTTCCAGTCTAAACGGATGCAGCTAAATACCGTATATTACATAGAACAACTGCGTATCTGACCTCCACAACCCAGTAACTGGGTAATACGATACCCCTTGGTAAGACGGGATTGTCAGACTTTCGGGCTTCTGACGACCCGTAACGATTGTCAAAGATCCACGAATGACAGCCGAGACCAACTGCTTAACGTGCTTTCCGGAGCACGGAGGAGTTTCGGTACGTTAAGATGGTCACACATCCACAGCCCAACCCCGGCAAGCGTAGCTTAACCTGATGGATCGAACCGTGCGGCTGTTATTACTTAGCCACGAGCTCCTCAGGTAGTTATCTATATTCAGTTGGCCTAAATGTCAAACAAAACGTTTATGACTGTTTTGACAACGTGTGGTCCTGCTGCATAATTTAAGTGCCAAAATCTTTATGAAAATCTAAACATACAATAAAATAGTAACGAAGTCAGTAAAAAAAAAACCGGCCAAGTGCGTGTTGGACTACGCACAATGAAGGGTTCCGTAGTTGGGATGAATTTATCCCAAAAACAAACTTAACATTGTAGTTGAAATTATACATGTTCTCCCATACATTCCAACTGCAAATATAAGTTTGTACGCACAATTTTGAGAGATTTACCATGTTATTTTAAGACCATAGACTTTTTATAGTGTTTCTTGTAATCTATGAGTAAAGAGACATACTATGTAGTTTTTTCAAAATGGTCAATTTTCATCGAATTTCTTAAATATCTTTAAAAATATTTATTTTAAAATTATATAAAAATATTTTTAAGATCCTCGCTACAAGTCCTTTCATTTGATATGTCAAACGGTACTGTTAGCAAAACTTTTTTTTTTCATTTTCTTGTTTGCCCCCAAAAGTGACCCCTATATTCAAAGTTAATTTATTTACGTTACACATTCGTATTTGGGTCACAAAAATACATATGTGTACCAAATTTTAACTTAATCGGTTCATTAGATTCGGAGCAAATTGGCTGTGACAGACGGACAGACAGACAGACAGACACACGAGTGATCCTATAAGGGTTCCGTTTTTCCTTTTGAGGTACGGAACCCTAAAAAAAGTAATTGCTACGAGGTACAGAACGAGTCTGATGTTGAAAATATAGTTTATAGAATTTTAGTCGACATCACGTTGAACACCGACAACTAGATTACCTTGTCTCATTCATACTCATGGTTCCTTCAAAGTTTTTTTGCTGAATACTTTTTCTTATATAATATTTCCGGAACCCGACAGCGGCTAAATTTTTCATTTGTACACGTCAATCGTATGATAGACAGACGGACAGATAGACGAGTATAACGAGTAATCCTATCAGTATTTTTTGTAGTATTTCTCTTGTTATTCAGATGTTAGATTTATAAAGGGTTTGCGTAGTTCTTTACAGACTTCTTTAAAGAAGCTTTAGGTACGAGTTTTCATGCGTCATGTTCGTGAATGGGCGCCGTCAGTTGGGACTGGTCATCTCTTAGTTGCCACGGCTTATTTTTAATTTTTGAATTGTTCTTAGTTTTATACTTTTATTACGGACGCTTCTAACGTGCATGTCTTTCTACATTGTTCTCACATGTATAATTTTAACATGAATGATGTAACCAATATTTTGTAAAAAAATGTATTTATAAGACTGTCCGTGGAGTTTCTTACCCGTTCTTCTCCATAGGTACCTACTACGCTTTGGAATGGGCAACTAGCTTCATATTTCTGACTGATCGGCCCCTTGACAATTCAAAAGTGCCTGTAAATGGTTTCATTGAAATAAATGCTTTGAGTTTGAGTTTTTAGAATGATTGTAGACATTGGTATTTTGCTATTAACATAAGAATTAATTATAGGTATGTCTGACTGCCTCGTAGTTCTAGTGGCCGCAAGCGCTACTCCTGAGCATGAGGTCCTGGATTCGGTTCCCAGGTCGGGCGAAATGTTATTGGGTTTTTCCATCTGTAATTTCTCAGTAGTAGCCCGGAGTCAGGATTTGTGCCCGTTTGATGGCAATAGGCTCTCCCCCTTTTACATGGGACTTATACAAAACTGGCGTAATGTGGGTGTACTGTTGGCACACCTCTGTCTAACCCTTCGGGGAAACAAGGCGTGATGTTATGTAACTTCATGCTTGTGAATTTTTCCTATTTTGTACCGATACCCAAGTATCGGTAGAACGTAAGTATCCTTATCCTTACATATTATAAAACATCCTTACATATTTATTATAAAACAAAGTCCCCCGCCGCGTCTGTCTGTCTGTCTGTCTAAACGCGATAAACTTAAAAACTACGGAACGGATTTTCAAACGGTTTTCACCAATGGATGGAATGATTCATGCGGAAGGTTATAATTCATTACAGTTTTGTGCGAATTGGCTGAAATATGACGATTATTGTTTAAGAAGTCCGAAAAAATCATGCCGACTGGGAGCTTTACTGGCGTACGCTGCGTTAACCGAAAAAGATACATCAAATTTATGTTCTACGATATTGTTTATCTTAAAAAGTTCAACAAAAAAGTCCACAATGGCATATGTCTATCTTTTTGAGCTCGATTGTCAAGCTCTGCAATCAGACATTGATTCAGCATATAAGTGGAGTTTAGAAAATAAAATGGAATGTAATAAATCAAAATGCTACGTGATGTCTTTCGGTCGGATGCGGCACCCAGTCAACTTTCAATACAAACTGAATGGAGATACAATTACAAGAACTGATTCCATGAAAGACCTGGGAGTCATATTCGACCGTAAGCTCACTTTTTACGACCACATCACATCCACTGCGCAGGAGTCCTTCAGGCGCCTTGGCTTTGTTTTAAGGAACTGTCGTGACTTCCATAATCCCCACGTTATCAAGCTTATTTTTGGGGCATCGGTCCGTAGCAAACTTGAGTCTGGTGCGTGCGTATGGAATCCTTTTGAGAAGCAGAAGCTAACGCATAGTTAGCTTTAGAAAAGGTTCAGAAAGCATTTCTTAGATATCTTTACAAGCACTTGAACGGATTTTATCCTCTCTTGTATCCCACTAAATTCCTGTTGAGTTGCCTAAGTTATAATTCCCTAGAAGTAAGATGGTCGCGCGATCAGATGACTGTAATATTTAAAATTCTTAAGGGGATTATAGAGGTTCCTGATCTGCATAATGAAATCTGCAAACTATTTGTCCCAGACAATTACTGTCGTGGCAGGAAACACCGCTTTCTGGCTGTTCCAACTTGCCGTACTGTTGCATACTCCAAGTCACCAATTCCTTGGACATTAGCCGCTATTAACGCTCTCCTGAACTCAAACACAGATCTTGATATGTTTGCGAATGAATGGAAGATGATACTGTCAGAATGTTTGAATTTTTGTGAGAAGAATGCATGATTGTGTTAAATAAATTACATATTATGTTTAAGTAGTGTAACTGGCTTCGGCCGTTCTATTTAAAAAATAAAATAAATAAGGATGACCCACAATAACCATTTTTATCTTTCAGAATTTGATAAAAATTTAATTGTTATTTCCGAAGCTTTTTTGACCGGTATAGTATTAATCCTTATCCAAAAGAATGTTATTTAAATTGGGCATTTAATTTAGTGATGAATAGTTTAAAAGATATCAGTTTCAAAATTACGCGGAGCAACGCGGGCGCAGCGGTAGGAGTCAATGACGTTTTCCTCTGTTATTAGGTATGAAATCTCGGTAGTAAGTTCCCGTGGGATATTTTCCGACATCCACGCGGGCGAAGCCGTGGGCAAAAGCTAGTTCAGATATAAACTGCTATCAATCCATCTGCCAAGTACATAATTTATGGTGATTCTCGTGTGCCAGTAGTAACGGCCGCGACTTACAAGTTGTAGGTCGCGGGTTCGTACTCTGACAGGCGTTTTACTTTAGGCAAATTATTTTATCACCACTACTCTCAAAACGGTGAAGGAAGAAAAGAAGAAAGAAAGAAAGAAAAAATATTTATTGAGACTCGCACAGGAAATCACAAATTAAACTAAAATACACTCATTAAAACATTAATAAAAATAAAAACATTAAAAAATAAAAACAATTAAAATAAAAGCAGAAAGTCCTGTACGAGGCCACAAGGCTCCCATCTCAGCATATGCTGCGACATTTAAGAAAAAATAAATAAATGACGCAGCGCTGGTATTCTGATAGGGCCCGCAGTGATGTCACGGATAGATAAAATACAGAAATAAATATAACAAAATAAAAAATAGATCTGAAAATACTTTGAAAAATTAACTTTATGTAGTCCGCGTGTCTGCACCCGACGTAACATCAGTTACTTGTCTATGTCTTTAGTATCTGTGGTACTCTAAGCATCGTTGAGACAAGTAATGAGACGCACACGGCAAAAAAATTGTTATAAAACATTACGGCTGTATATTATGTTACTGTATATTATGTCAAAACCAAGGAGTTTCTTCTGGACCAAGCAGAGATCCTATCTAAATCCTCATTAATTCTTCTAACAGTTTCCGCAGGAAAACATCGTGAGGAAACCAGCACATCTTAGAACCAAAAATTCAAAGACATGTGACATGTGCTAACTCGCACTGGGCCAGCGTAGTACATTACAGACCACACCCTCTCGAAAAGAGGAGGTTTCTGTCCCAGCAGTGGGAACATTATGCTATGCTTATGCTAAAGAAAACTAAAACATGTTTTTGGTTACGAAAATTGGTCAGTACAGTAAATTCAGTAACAAATAATATTGAATAGTAAAATAAATCATACAGACTACACCGACATAAAACTATAAAAGTACGTCGTAAAAAGTATATAAATAGTTGTTCAAATCCTTTTATATGGGGAAGCGATAAAATATACTTTTACATTCATCCGCCGATTCTCAAATAAAATGTATCAGTCATCATTTTATTGTTATTGAAAAGCCCTCCAGGAAAAAGGACACCCAAGTTTTAACAATAGCGCTGCCGTGAAAAGGTTTTGGATTTAAATGTTGAAAATTATGTGCGAATTTAAAGGAAATCTGATATTGAATTATTTCCTATTATTTCATTTACACTGGTTACCATGATTAAAACGAAGTTCTTTAACGCGGCTTGCGGTAGGAGTTGACTGGTAGAAATCGTCACGTAATGAAAAAGCGTTATATCAAGTTAAGTAGAAAAAGTTAAATTATTATCGATTTAATTATTCGACTAATATTGTGTTCTCTCTGGTAGATAATCATTTTATAAATGGCCGTCAACTGACAGTAGACTCACTTTTTGTTCGAGCGTCGCCGTCGGGACAAAAACTTAACGAACGGTTGACTTGTTTATGTGCAAATATTAATAGAATTCAACTACAATTAGTCAACAACAGCAACAACAGTTATAATATTTCAATTAATTATTAATATTATGAATTGCAATATTATAACACTTAATTTGATGTTGTAACGGTTTTAGGTGTAAAAAAGGCATTTGGAAAGTTTTTAAATATTTTTTTACATCTAAAACAAAATATTCGGTATTATGATATTAATTACTGCATTTCATCTAGTTAGCCACATTTCTTAATTCCATGCAGTAATATTGCCAAATTAATCAAAACAAAACAGGTAAATATTTGACAGCTATTTACGACGTTGCCAACTTTTAGGATAAACTCTCTTAATGGAGGATGAAAGTTTGTATGGAAGTTCTAAGGGGAAATCCTGTAGGGCAAACTTTTGCTATGACACACATATTACACGACACGTAAAAAAATAATTAATAATTAATAAATAATTAACATATGAATCGAAATAATCTGTCTATTATTGTAGAATAGGATTTTTTACCGACTTCCAAAAAGGAGGAGGTTATATGTTCGTCGCGTATGTTTGTTTTTTTTTTTTATGTTTTTCCACCGATTTCTCCGTCAATTGCGGACCGATTTTAAAAATATTTTTTTGTTTGAAAGGGTATGCTCTC
The DNA here is from genome assembly GCA_949152395.1 of Agrochola litura. Lineage (NCBI taxonomy): Eukaryota > Metazoa > Arthropoda > Insecta > Lepidoptera > Noctuidae > Agrochola > Agrochola litura. The sequence continues at coordinate 18,346,080 of OX424514.1, read as the reverse complement.
GAAATGGTCCCATATACATTTTATTAACTTCTTCGATAGTTTTTGAGTTAGGTTCAATAATACGTACTTTTTCCCACTTAGTATGTGGATGATGTGATAAGTTCCTGTCACTGTTATTTACATAGCAGGTAGTGGTTTTCGAATTTGTGTGGGGTAAATACCACAGCAAAAAAGTGAAAAATAAAAACTTTTTACAAAAAAATCAACCGACTTCCAAAAACACTACAAAGTGAAAAATAACTTTAACTTCGGAAGTAGGTGACAAAAAACGAAAATTCAAAACCAAAGAAAGACACTGACTTCCGAAATTAAAGTAATTTTTCACTGTGTAGTGTTTTTTGGAAGTCGGTTGTTTTTTTTTTGTTTTTTTCTCGAATTGGTTATGGGTTTCACGGTGAAAGTTTTTTAGTATAACGGATAGAATCACCCCCTTAACGGATGCAGGTGCCTAAATCGCCACCCAGTATAAATCTAAACCGAACAGCTCCCTTTTTCGAATGCTTTCAGAAATGTTGTCAACAAAACAAAACACAATTACTTCAGTTTCCAGAAACAGCAGTTACAACAGTACACCCTAACATTGATATGTGGCAGCGTTTTATCACTTGAAGTCTACTTGTTATGTTTATTTACCTTGGCGAATGATTTAAGGGATTCAATTTTTACTGGTTCACTGGGATTAGTGGTTGAATGATGTGACTCTCGGTGCAATAATGTTGAACTGACAGAAATATATTTTTATGAGAAATTTTAAATAAGTTTTAAAGTCTCCTATTACCTCTAAGAAAATTGTTTATTTTGGTATATTAGCCTACGTTCATACTGCGTTGGACGATACAATTTTACAGTGTAAAAGTTTAAAGCAGTTATGTTTAAAAGTCTATGAAACCTCAGCTCAAATTCACTCTTTATCTCGCTCGCGCACTACTACTCACGGACTGAGTGAGAACGAGACTAAGCGGTGGGGAGAAGGCTCCAAGGTGCCGATAGTTTAGGTAATTTCTTTTAACTGTGAAAATTATGGTTATTTAAAAAATAAAATAAAAACATAGTATCTGCTTTATGTTTAGTTCAGTTATTATGCAAAGTTTCATGATCTAATTTGAAGTATTTTTTTGATACTAGCGGTTTATTGTTCGGTTTGGAGGTAACTTCGTATTTTTTTTCTATACAGAAAATTGTATGGAATTGTGTTTTCATCAAACATAGTAGTTAACATTAATCCTCAACTTTAACATAGATTTATTTCAAAATTAATACTGCAGTATTTTCGATATAGCGGAGAATCATGCTAAGCAATTAGAGGGAATAAAGACTCTTAATTAAAAGCCTACGTATCAATCAATCAATCATTTATTTTGTTAAACATAGGTATGGTTACAGATAGTACCTATAGTCTAAAATATGCGCACTATGTTTTGCCAATATTTATGGCGTACAAAATTAACACAAATAAGTAATTACAATTAAGATGGCATGTCAATAAATTAAATTAAAAGAAATAATAATATCAATTTAAAACAATATGTCAGTTATGTAAACAGGTCATACAATTTTAGACAAATAAACACATTCATGCTTAGTCAATAAATAAAATCATAAGTGTCTAATAAGCAAGTCGGAATCTTCATACCTCTGTTTATCAGTAGTAAACTCAGTGATGGAGTAGTAACATCTATCCAAAAGGAATTTAAACAAATACTTTTTAAAGGATCCCAGACACTCTGCTTTTCTAATAGCTTCTGGTATACTATTATATATTTTTGGGGCCATACCTAACACACTTTTGCCGAAAAATGCGGTTTTATGAGAGGTAACATGAATGGTATTCTGATAACGGCGAGAGCGCAGCTTTTCAAATAAATGCAGGTTACAACGAACAAACACTCCCATTTCATAAATGTACAATTGTACATAGATGGTAAAGTGAGCAAACTAAGTTCCTTAAACAATGGCTTACAACTATCAATCGATTGTAATTTCGTAAACGATCGCAAGCATTTCTTCTGAGCTTTAAAAGCATTATCTCTGTCAGTGGAGTTGCCCCAGAAAATGATTCCGTACCTGACTTGGAAGCATCATATCGACGCTTTGTCAAAGAAGCTTAGTCGATTTGCGTATGCTCTGTACAAACTATCAAAAACGGTTGTATTTCCCAAAGGTTGTTGGCCCACTCTGCCTATATTAAATACTAGATTCTTCCCGCGACTTCGTTCGTGTGAAATTTGTTGTTTTAACATAAATAATGTCCTATGACACTTGACAATACAGTGGCTTCATATTAGTAAATTTCGGAATCGTATCAGTGGTTCTGAAGATTCCTCCTACATACATACAAACTCACTCTCAAATTTTAACTCTTTATAATAATATTAAAGATAACAAAAAAAAACCGGCCAAGTGCGTGTCGGACCACGCCCAAGGTAGGGTTCCGTAGTTGGGATGAAATTTATCCCATGAAGAAACTCAACTTTGTAGTTGAAAAACATGTTCTTCCATACGGAATATATGGGAGAACATGTTATTGCAACCGCAAATGTAAGTTGGTCAATTATTACTCGTTAACTTGTAAAGCCTACTTATCTGTGATAGTTTTCCTTTCAATTTCGTTATATATACTACTGCTGTGATTTTTTTCACATATCCAAAACCAACCATTTAGCTGGCAGGGGGGGGGGACACTTGACTCTAATAAAATTTTATCACTTTAAAGCTTAAAATTTCGAAAACGGATTCCTGAATCCAATAATGGTTTTACAAAATCACAATATTTTTGAACGACCTTTCAACGACATCCCACACTATGGGATAAATGAGAAAATAAAATCATCCTCACTTTACGTGTAGGGGAGGTACCTTAATTTTTTTTTTTTCATGATTTTATTTTACCACTCTGTCGGTGTGATTAATATGTATATTCATGCCAAATTACAGCTTTCTAGCACTAAGAGTCTCTGAGCTAAACCGCGAACAGACACACAGACAAACAGACGGAACCCTAAAAAACAATGTTCTAAAAACGGGTAACATTGCAAACTCAATCGGAATTTATAAAAATTCATATTCTCTCCTTAACATAACTCCGAACGCCGGATATATAATTTAATAGATACTTACACATATCCTACAGTCGAATTCTCATAAAATTTTATTTCTATAGGTTACCCCTTTTATGGGGAAAATAAGGGTAAAACTGCTTTACAATAATATTCGTAAATAAATATAAGATTTTAGTAGATATATAGATTTTATGGTATTGCTGGAATGGGCGAGAAACAGGATAAAGACGGTTTGTTTTTGTTTCTAAATTGTCTTTTTGTTCTTTTTCGGTGTTGTTTAAAAACGAAAGTATTCATTATGGAGATCTTTCCAGTGATCCGTACAAAAAGAGGCAAACATTTTTTTTTTTTTATATCAATTTGCTTTTTGTTCGTAGATCTGCCTGTCAGAAGCGATTTTTGCTGAAACTGTTTAAAATGTTCGAACCAGCACCTTGGTATAGATTTGAAAATTGAAGATAAAGTGTTGAGTGAGAAAACCATTAAAGATTTCATATGATGCAATTCGATAGTGCGCACCTATTGACGTTAGCTATCACCTTTACTTTTTCCTAAGCGATAATCTACACTGAATATTTTTTTTTTTAATTCGTTTCGTTACCATCAATAATACGTACTTTTTCGCACTTAGTATGTGGATGATATGATAAGTTCCTGACACTGTTATTTATATAGCAGGTAGTGGTTTTCGGATTTGTGTGGGGTAGGTACAGACGCCAGCACATCAAGCTACTACAATCTGTCAAATTTATTTAATAGATTTTCAACTTTATCACTGAAGTGTAAGGTTCAAAGTTGATTGGGAATATCAACTTTGAACCTTGTCCGCATGAGTTGGGGTCGGCTTCCAGTCTAACTGGATGCAGCTGAATACCAGTATTTTGCATGGAGCGACTGCCTATCTGACCTCCACAACCTAGTGGATAATGATACTCCTTGGTAAGACTGGTTGTCTGACTTTTGGACTTCTAACTACCCGTAACGACTGTCAAAGATCTACAAATGACAGCCGGGACCAACGGCTTAACGTGATTTCCGAGGCACGGAGGGGACTTGGTATGTAAAGATGGTCACCCATCCACGGACCAACCGCGGCAAGCGTAGCTTAACCTGATCGATCTAACCGTGCAGCTGTTATTACTTAGCCACAAAAAAATCCTCCAATGAAAGAAATAACTTTTCTTTTACACCCCACATAAAAGTAAGTAAAAGATATAAAATAGCCACATATGTATCCATCTGTTCCCCTGTCTTTACAACTCATTCCCTGATGAAACTGTTCAAAGAGGTGCAGATTTAAAAGATAGCTCTTTCTTTTAGTGTTTTTAAAATTGCTGCAGTAAATACTAGATGGATATCTATATGCCAGATCTGAGGTTGAAGTTTTATGTTTATGTTTAACATGAATGCATTTTTTTCTAACTCGTTATCTTTAAAAAAGGTGGTTCTGCTATAGCTACATGTATTATAAATTGAAGTAGCTTTCCGTGTTGATTGAAGGTCAAGCTGCGCTAGCCGAGGTTGGTCCGTGGATGGGTGACAACACATAACATAACATCACGCCTTGTTTCCCCGAAGGGTTGGGCAGAGGTGTCCCTGTAGCAGGCACACCCGCATTTCGCCAGTTATGTTTAAGTCCCATGTAATAGGGCGCAAGCCTTTTGCCATCAACCGAGCACAAACCCAGACTCTGAGCTGCTACTGAGAAATTTCAGATAGAAAAACCCAATAACACTTTCACATGGGTGACAATCATTTATTTATTTTAAAAAAGCACCGCCACATCACATACATACATTACACTTATGCTAGACGATCCTTCCGTGCCTCGGAAAGCACGTTAAGCCACCACAAATCATGCAAACAGACACAATGCCACAAAAGACAGTCGGGACCAACGGGTCCCGACTATCATTTGTAGATCTTTGACAGTCGTTACGGCGTAGTCAGAAACTCAAAAGTCACACAGTGGTATCGTGTTACCCATTAACTGGATTGTGGAGGTCAGATAGGCAGTCGCTTCATGTAAAATACTAGTATTCAGCTGCATCCGATCAGACTGGAAGCTGACCCCAAGGCTATTGGGAAAAGGCTAGGCAGTTTGACTCATGTAGACTATTTCAATGCACACGACTATTCTAGTCAAAACTCTCAAACAAATGGTGCTTCTAACATGTAAATCACGCGCGGCCCTCGTACGGGACATTTTTGTTCTGTCAAACAATTTGGCATGAGCGCGTTGCAACTTGTATGGAGTGCTTGTTTAGATACAAACATACACATAAACAAACATAACATCACGCCTTGTTTCCCCGAAGGGTTGGGCAGAGGTGTACCTGTAGTAGGTACACCCACATTTCGCCAGTTATGTTTAAGTCCCATGTAATAGGGGGCGAGCCTATTGCCATCAACCGGGCACAAATCCAGACTCCGGGCTGCTACTGAGAAATTCCAGATAGAAAAACCCAATAACACTTTGCCCGACCCGAGAATCGAACCCAGGACCTCATGCTACCATTACTACTAATTAGTGTTCCGAAGTAAATGGTGCCATGTATCTGTTGGAACAGCACAATAGTATAACAAAAGAATATTTATTAAAACATGTTATCTCTATTTACATTTTTTTAACTGACTTCCAAAAGGAGGAGGTTCTCAATTCGTCTGTATGTTTTGTTTTTTTTTTTTAATGTTTTTTACGCGATTACTCCGCCAATTATGAATAGATTTTGATGATTCTTTTTTTGTTTGGTAGATCATACTTCAGAGGTGGTCCCATATAAATTTTACTAACTTTGCTTGGGTAGTTTTTGAGTTAGCTTCAATTATACGTATTTTGTCCCACTTGTATGTAGATGATATGATAAACTTCTTGTCACTGTTATTTACATAGCAGGTAGTGGTATTCGAATTTGTGTGGGGTAGGTAACACAACTAAAAAGTGAAAAATAAAAACTTTTTACAAAAAAAAAACAACCGACTTCAAAAAAAACACTACATAGTGAAAAATAACTTTAATTTCGGAAGTCGGTGACAAAGAACGAAAATTCAAAACCAAAGACACCTTCCGAAATTAAAGTTATTTTTTTGAAGTCGGTTGTTTTTTTTCTTAGCCATTGTTGTCCCACTGCTGGGCAAAGGCCTCCTTACTCTCTTTCCTCTTCTCTCTGTCCAGAGCTTCCAAGGACAAATCTTTCTTAAGGGAGTCCAACACACCCTATTTACAATTACTACCCAACTTACTATTTACACTAGATAGTTAATTTAATAACTTGCTATAAAAATAAAAAAAGGATTGTGTGGTTTTATGAAACCACGGTAAAAGTGAAACTTTTAAGCGAACTATAGGCGCCGCCATATTGGCCTTGGCTGCTCTGACGAGCGCCTTTCACTTTATCCCTACTCCGCGGCCGACCGTCACGCGACATGCAACACACAGACGAAAAAGTTTGAGACGATGTAATAAAAGTTTCACTTTAAAAACAAAAGGAAACTTAGGGCGGATTTCAAGAATGAAACTGAACGCGATCAGCACATCTAAGTTGCGTTCAAGCAGCTGTCAGTGTCATAAATTGTTGTGAAATATTGACAGTCTATTGAGCACTTGAACCCAGTTTAGATGTGTGTGATATTGGCACTTACGCGTCGAAGTATTCATCCGCATCGCTGTCATCCGGAAACGTGCCCAGAAGACTGGCAGCATGGCCATTGTTGAATGGCAATGCTAATTCTTTGATCAAAGTACGAGCCAGCCCTCTAGTTGCGTGAAGCGTCGAATAATCGGCGAGCAAACGCGCAGTTGGGCTCCATGACCCGAGCGTTTCGACTCCAAACGGCTCAAAACTGTAAGAGTTGTATGGGATCTTTTTTTTCAACTACAAAGTTAAGTTTGTTAATAATTTCATCCCAACTACGGAACTCTTCGTTGTGCGTGGTCCGACACGCAATGGCTGGTTTTTTTTCTAATCTATATTTTTTTTAGTGTAATGTAAACATGAACTATTTGTTCGAGTGAAGCGTCTCATATCGGCTTTAGCAATTTTCTAACCGTCCACAACTTTCTTGTAACCCCTAGTGAAAACCACCAAACATTTTAATGAATTCAATCCAGAACACACTGCATTCAAAAAACAAAACACTCGCGTTCCAAATTAGAATCCAACCAAGTACCCTCTCAGTTTCATACAAAGCGAGGGTAATCTTTAAAAAGAAAAATTTCGCGTCCGAAAATGCAAAAAGACCCGCAATTTTGCCACATTCTTGCTGTGTTGTCCAAAATTGTATTTGGCAGCAAAAATGCAACGCCCGCTTGGACGAATAGTAATGCGATGCAGTACCGGGATTCCGGGATATAAATCCTGGGATCCGTCGACGGGTTTGACGTGACTTGAATGAGAGTGGAACTTGGGAGTCGTGATTAAGTTAAAGTGATCCTTATGGTGTAATGACTTCGTTTTTGCGGGGAAAATGAAATCTTTTTAGTTAAAAGATGTTAAGTGGTGATTGCAGGGACGTGTTACTTTAGGTTAAGGAGCTCTGAGAATTTAAGTTAGCTTCAGAGACTGCAAACATTTTCTATAGACTAGATTGAAATGTAAATTGATACTGTAAGGAACTGGGTGTGATTGAATGCTGGAGTTTTATTTTCACTTAGTAAATTGTTTTTGAGCTTTATGTACAAGGGTGACTGATTGGATGAAATTGATTGGTTTATAAAATTTCAGGAACGTAATGAACACAGGCAAACACATGTCAGGATCATGGAGGAATGGCTTAGCAATAAATTAATACGCAGTTTTTACATGATATTTAATTATAATAATAATAATTTATTTATGTATTTTAAAAGTGTGGTACCTATTAGGGATCATTCGTAAAAAGAGTAACTAATTACAGAATTGAATCGAGCGTCCTAGCTAGGTAACATGGTAACCATTTATTTTGACTACTCTCCTTTTTTTGATTCTATTTGTTTCTGGGTCTGCCTGATAATAAATAAAGCAATACATTATTTAGTAAGTTCCACAAATAACAGAAACAGCGCCATTTTTGTTTTAGCCACACTTAATTATTCCATCTGTTCCAATATTTCTTGCAAATTCACAGAAAAACTTCTGCCATAAACTCAAAACTGCATAAAAATGGAGACAATACCACAAAACTCATGTTTTGTTATACTTTTAATAAGACGTCAAGATATTTAACAAAAGGCCCCAGACAGAAGTTAACCCGTAAATCTCTGCAGAACTGAAAGATAACGCTAACTTTCAAACTATGGACATTTGCATCGGTAGGGTTAGGTATGTCTGTAAGCGGATAAAAAATTGAGAATATAGGATTTTTTTACGTAATCAAACATTTTGAGAGCTTTCCGAAATTACGAAGCTATAAGCCTTCACACACGAAGGTTGCGAGTACTACGCACCTGACCTTTCTGAAGAACATCACCAATAAGGTCACTATGGCCCCCGGCGCGACGTTTCCACTCACATCTACCTTGTAATTGCCTATTGTTAGTCGCCTTTCATTCATCCTCTCAAAATAAGAGAAAAATGAATCTCAAAAAAAACGTGTGCGGTCGGGGGACTCCCGTCAGGAACGAAGTTCTTTCTCACAAATGATACAAAACAAAAAAAAAAAAATTTGCAGCCGCCATCTTGGATTTACATTTTGACCTCATCAGTTTTAGCATCCTCGAAAACTATGAAAACGACAGCCATGACGAAAAATTTGAAAATTTTCACAGCTGCCATCTTGGATTTACATTTTGACCTCACTATCGGCTTTGGCAATCTCGAAAACTATGAAAACGATACCCATGATTAAAAATTTGAAAATTTTCAGAGCCGCCGTCTTGAATTTACATTTTGACCAAATTCACACTTTCTCTCTCCTCTCTCTCCAGCATGCAGTGTACTCGGGCCGATGTGTACAATTTTATCCCTCAACACTGTAATTACTTAACTCTTTTGTTTTGTTTTTTCTGCCAGCGTTCTCTCTCTCTCTCTTTCTTTCTCTCTCTTTGAATTAGAAGAAGACAATCGTAAGTATTAACAACTTTTTGCGTGACGATTTTTGAAAGTTTACAAGCCGCGCTTAAGAACTTCGTTCCAATAAATAAAAATACGTAGTCACTACAACCGTACCTCACTATTTGATACCATCACGTGTCCGGGATAAAGTGTCCGCTTTACATCACAACACTAGCGTATAACTTGTGTGGTGGACGCTTTATATTTACTGGCGTTTTAACATGGATTGTGAGTTGAATTGTAAGATTGCGGATATTGGTACCTGGTTGTTCATGATTTGTCATGTTTTAGTACCTACTTTAGCAGTTGTGTTTAATTAAAGTGAGAATTATCATCAACATTGTGCTGATTAGAAAATCTTGTTCCTACGGAGAGATATTAGGGAAAGGGCAATGACCGCTGTTGCCACGCTAAAGCGATTCGGGGTATATAGCTGAGATTGCGACAAACGTATTTCATTTATCCTTTTTAGGGTTCCGTAACTCAAAAGTAAAAAGGGAACTCTTATAGGATCACTGGTGTGTCTGTCTGTTTGTCTGTCGGTCTGTCTGCCTATCCGTCTGTCACAGCCAATTTGCTCCGAATCTAATAGACCGATTAAGTTGAAATTTGGTACACATAATTATGTATTTCTGTGACCCAAACACGGATGTGTAACGTTAATAAATGAATGTTGAATATGGGGGTCACTTTTGGGGGGCAAATAAAAAAATAAAAAAACTTTTTTTGTGAAAAATGAAAGGGTTTGTTGTGTTTTTTTATTTAAAGAAATTTAAGAAAATAGATGAAAATTTACCATCCCCCCCCCTTATCTCCAAAATTACTGCGCCAAAAAAATACAGAGAATGGTTCTTCACTCATAGATTACAGGAAAACCTAACATGGTAAATCTCTCAAAATTGTGCGTACCAATTTACATTTACAGTTAGAATGTATGGGAGTACATGTATTTCAACTACAATGATAAGTTTGTATTTGGGATAAGTTCATCCCAACTACGGAACCCTTCATAGTGCGTAGTCCGACACGCACTTGACCAGTTTTTTTTCTCTCTCTCTCTCGTTCAACAACACATTTGCGCAACATAGTTACCCAAAATCTGACCACAGGAACATTGTAGCCTAACATCGTTCGATCGACCTACACGATATCCAGTTAGCTTCAAGCCCCAATATATTTTAATCGTGTGTAAGCTTTGCGATAGTGTTAGCTTTGCGGGACAACACTAGTGCACTACTGTTAATGGTTGTAGTGTAGCGATAGGATCATATTTTATGAATACAAGCGTAGTGATGGGAACTGGAATTTCAAAATGTTCAGCATATATATATTTTTTCTTTTTTAAGCAACATTTTTATTTATTTTCTATTTTATTTGGATATTTTGAGGTGAGTGTCCAGTAACACAAAATCTTTTAAATTGAAATGCGCGTGAGTGCGTAATTAGTTGAGGAGAGTTTTATAAAAAAAAAAAAAAACTAAATATTTTCTAAATCACATACATCTCACATACCTTATACGAGTATATAGTCCAACAGTGGGATTTAAGATAATTAATTGATTCAGGCGTGACCTTGCGGAAATGCATAATAAAATACAATAGACGTGGATATATTTAGTAACTTGTTCCGCTTAGCTATTTCTAAAGAGCCATAAAAAACTCCTGAAAGAAATCGGCGTGTTGCCACAACGGCGTGTTGCCACACCAAGCGCTGAGTGCAGTGCACTCAGCGCTTGGTGTGGCAACACGCCGTGTTCGAGTTCGCAACAAGTCCATCGTCATCCTGAGGATGCCTCGTTGAGAGGTGAAACACGTGTCGATTTCTTTCAGAAGTTTTTTATGGCTCTTTAGAAATAGCTAAGTGGAACAAGTTACTAAATAATATATCCACGTCTATTGTATTTTAGTGGGATCTAAATTAAATTTAAGTTTTTTATAGTTACAAAATAATTTTACTAGTTCATATATTTTTACCTATACAAACTAGATATTTTCGAATCCTTTTCAAAGAAAATTTACAATGTACCAAACCTACATACTTATGCCCACTTATAATCCTAAAATCTAACACGTTTCCCACCTTTAAAACTACGCACGCGGAATAACAACAAACTGCTCTATTTTCTATCCTAAAGAAATTGAGTCGTACACGCACAGATTACCAAAAATATTGTTCAAACAATATAAGAAAAGTATTATCTATATCGAATAGATGACATCGTGCTAGGAAACGCTCGAGAGATATCTTAAACGATCATAAACTGTCTGAAAAAATCCCTTTCGGATAGGGAAAATGCTGTTACCTCCTTATTTACCACCACTAAACTAAAAGCCACGCGAATGTGGAGCTTATTGTATTGAGTATAAGAGTGGGGTAAGATTTCGTGGAGTGCAAGTTTTATGTTGGGTTTGCAGGATATAATCTTAAATCGATACTAGTTTGTTGTGTATCTTAATATAAAAGATATTTTTTGCCAAGCGACGACAATGGATGTTCTCATTTAGTTAAGTTAGGAATGACGTTTCCCTAACAGTTTTTTGAAGAGGAAAATCAGTAAGGGTCGTTGACTTTTGTAAAAAAAACTCGTTGTGTTTTTCGTAAAGTTTATCGACTTTTCGTTGTTGTAAAACTATTAAACAAGAATTAAAAAACGTGTGGCACTCGGGGACTGCCGCAGTAAAGCTATTGCATAGCATTTGTAACCTCCATACTTCCTATTTATCAACCCTACACTTGGGATGATGACGGATGATCACATAAAACAAAAATTACGTCATTACATGGTAGGCGAAGTGGGGGGTGTTAGGTTTTATTTTCGTTACGTTACGGAATTTCTTGATTCGGTCACCGCGCTCAAAGCCCGCAATAAAAGCTATGCAATAGCTTAAAATCAACACGCAGACGTATATAATAACCTTCTACTTTTTTGAAGTCGGTAAAAATACACGTTGACGAAGACGCGGGTAACAGTGAATGTACTTGAATAAATAATGTCTTCATGTAAACTCCTAATAGTAAGCAGTGATTTAGTTCAATCATTCAATTGAGTTCCAATAATGTCTACTTTCAAAGAAAATCCATTATCTGTAACTATTTCAAAAGAAATCTTTGAGCCATTACTTATTTATTTGGCCAACCTGCATGTTTACTAACATATTTATGGATGTCTATTCCGAAATAAAATGATTTTTATTAGGTATTATATTACTATTACTATGGCTTACAGATTGATTACTTATGGAATAAGCAAACATTTTTTAAATTTATTTATTTGTTTTGTTCTATTTACCTTATTATTTTATTTATTTATATAATACTAGCTGCTGCCCGCGGCATTGCCTGTGTGGACCCTAATTCTTTTTCTAAAATAAAAGCCGTTTTGGAGATTAGCCGGAACAAACAGACAGACAAACAAAAACAATTTTTGTTTTTTTGCGATAAGTAGGTACCGTATAATATACTTTCATTATGCATTAAGGAAAAGCTGTTATTTTGACATTAAAATAGACACTTTAATTTTATTTATTTAGAAGATATAAGTATTGATGAAATTCGTGGAAAATAGTAAGTTTTGGAAACCATAATTATGATTTAAGACGCAGATATATGACAGTGACCTTGAATGGTTAGCTTGCGTATTCTGTACTGAGCTCACGCAACGCGTCGTACGTCCAGCCAGTAATAGGACTCGCCCATCAAGGAGCATTGTCCCAAATTAGACGCATTATTCATTTATTACACGTAAAACAAAAGGTATTTTAATAAAACGCGTATACTAAAAGATTGATAATTTAATTATCTTTAAAATGGTGAAGTTTTCAGAAAAATACGCTTGATAGATTTTGCGTCATTCTCAGTTTTTTATCCGCGTTAGACATAACTTTACAAATTAATTTCACTATGTAATATAAACATAATCAAAAATATGCCTATATTAAAATTAAAAAAAAATGCTCTTATTTAACAGTTATTTTTTTCAAATCACTAACACTACTCGTTTAGACGTCATCTTCAGTATAAAATCATTAAAAGTCAGTTATCGTCCCTTTAATAGCTTATGCCTGCAGCTTCGCCCGCGTGGTTGTCGAAAATTATTCCATGGGAACGTACGGTCCACCTGTATGACAAATTTTATCGTTCAGCCATAAGGCGTAAAAAGGTAATAAACAGACTGACAGAATTACTTTCGCATTTATAATATTAGTATGGATGTCTTGACGAGAAAACTCAGAATACATGAAGATATAATAATTGATTTAGTTCAGTTATTAAATTCAGTTCCAATTATATCTGCTTTCAGAAAATCTATTATCTTTTTAACCGACTTCCAAAAAGGAGGACGTTATTATGTTCGTCGCGAAAGTTTTTTTTTTTTTTTTTTTTTTTATATATGTCCACCAATTTCTCCGTCAATTGTAGACCGATTTAAAAAATTCTTTTTTGTTTGAAAGGGTATGCTTTCGAGGTGGTCCCATATAAATTTTATTAATTTTGCTTCTATAATTTTTGAGTTAGCTTCAATAATACGATGATATGATAAGTTCCTGTCACTGTTATTTATATAGCAGGTAGTAGTTTTCGAATTTGTGTGGTAGGTACCACAACAAAAAGTGAAAAATAAAAACGTGAAAAGTAAGAAGACCTCGGAGACTTAGTAATGACACAGTATAAATAAGTAACAGTATTCTATCTTCATAGTAAACAGCCGAAATGACGCGCTGCGAAATCTTAGTGTATCCGTGTCCGTGCGGACGCGGAGTGTTTATCTACCGAGCAGCCGGTCGTAGGTAATTATTTCAAGGTCACTGCCGAGACACATAATACTGCTACTTATTTATTGTGTGGTAATGATTTACAACTCTCTTCTTTCAATTCAATTCTCTTCTCTCTTACGCTTCTCAGACCTGGATATTTAACAATAAGACAAAAAAGCAAATACAATCATGCCAAAGATCAATGAAGAGAAGTATTTTAAACCTCAGAAGAAAGGACAAAATAAGAAGTACAGAAGTAAGAAAAACTACTAAAGTCATTGATGCTCTGGAGCATTGTAAAAAGCTGAAGTGGAAATGGGCTGGCCACATAGGTCGGATGGACGGCAACAAATGGGCTAAGAATGTAACGGACTGGACAGGACCTTCGAATAAAAGAACCAGAGGTAGACCTAGAGAGAGATGGGTCGACAAAATTAATAAAACAGCAGGAAATGACTGGATATTCAAGGCATCAGATAGAAAGTTTTGGAGGAAAAGGGAGGAGGCCTTTACTCGTGAAGAGGTCGTTAATTGACAAAGTTTTATTTTCAAAACACTTATTTAATTTAGATCAAATTGCTCAAACAGTAAACATTAAAATAAAAAAAAATATTTATGAAAAAAATTAGTTATTAAATAGATATTAATCGGATTATATTATATAAATGATGATAAACTCCAATATTATTTTATGTTATTATTAATGAGTTAATTAATCAAATATATTACTGATGAAGTAGAATAGGTATCTCATAATTATTAACATTTTGAATTATTTTTTATTGTTTTTGCTGCATGTTAATTGGAATATTTAATGTATGATTGTTATGTTTATTTTAATTAACGAATAAATAAAGGCTTTAATATATTATATAATGATTTACAAATTAATTGAAAATCAAATATCTCGTTCTCTTTATCTAAGTATTGAAATTCTTGGAAAATATGAAGATTTAGAGACAGATTCTAGATATGGGTAGATTCAAGAGAAACCCGATAATTTTCAAAATTATGATTTCAAGATCGATTTCAAAAAGGACTGAAGGTTTGAGTGGGTAAACCCTGGAGCAAAAGGGTCCGCCTTCATGCTCGTTCGTTTAACGAATCGAGAGGCATTAGAGCTGTATTCACTGAAAAGTACCTGGGCGACCGAGCTCTGCTCTGGCGAAAATAGAGAATGCTCACTATCAGGTACTTATTTGATAATTAAAGACATTGTTTAGGGCTCGTTATATTGACATTTAATTTACTCAAACCTAGCTTAGCTACAATCAACTAATTTAAGATAATAACTATCCCATCATCATGTTATTGGTGATATTCTTCAGAAAGGAGAGTAGGATAGTACTCGCAACCGGCGTGCGAGTATGACCAATAACTTTTTCTTTATGGTATCTTGCAGAGTAACCTAGGAGGTTGTCGGCTGCTTAATCGGACTTTCCTGTGGCTGCCTCAAAAAATTAAGGCCTCCAGCCAGTGCATAAAACTTAGAAACCAAGTGACTACACGCTAAGGGCACCCCCTGTGGGGTACGGACATCGGCTTAGGGTGTCGCTGGTGGAGGACAGCAAGGGACAGGCTGGATCGGATTAATATTACTATTAGGGCAATTTAAAGCCACAGGCTCAGCGGCGCGGGTGAATTTAAACGAAGCAAAATGAGTATTTATGGGGATCAGGTGTAAAGAGGTGGCGTTCTGTGGTGTCTGCTATCTCCATCGTGAGTATATGTATGTGTGTATATTTTTTGCTATATGCATACATTGTTAAGGGCTTGAGTAAATAATTACGTTATCATTATAACGATAATGACAACGTTATTATTTACTCAAACCTCTTAGCTACTATCAACTCAATTAAGACACTAATGCCCGTTTTCACCGACAACTAAGTGATAGTTTAAGGAATCCCTAAATAAAAATACGTTGGTGGATTTTCAAATCTCAGTGCTGAGCCTAGTGTTAAAAATCCAACAGTGCACTTTTATTTAGGGATCGATTTATGTGTTCCTTAGTGAAGATGTGAACGGGCATAACTATGTCATCGAATTATCAAAACTACAGACAACAACCTTCCAAACCCACTTTGCAACCAAGCTAACCATTCAATTATGAAATCAAGTCCTCATTCGATTCTTCGAAGGCGATCGATAGAGTATAAGTACTCATAATAATGGGAAATAGTGCAGGGTGTATCAGGTCAACGGTTTCTCGGAACTATAGGGGTATAAATGTGTCAGTGGGTTATGAGATATGTGGGGGTTTGAAGAAGGTTAATCATACATAAACTCACGCGTTCTTCCCATGGAGGTAGGCATAGACTACAGAACGCCACCTGTCAGTCAATGATGATCAATGTCAAAATTTAAACGCAATGTGGCGATATTGCGACTAGATTTTGAACGTTTTAAATTACGGGAATTGGTTTAGATCATTTATTATCTTAGTTCCTTTTGGGCACTTTTCCTGTTGACAGCTATGCGCGCGAATTTTTTTAAGCATTTTTATAGTAGACATATTATTATTATCTTGCATGAAAATTAAATGTGCTATTTAATTTTCAACTTAAAAAAAAGACTGTTTCTGTACTTAGAATTTGAAGTTGAGAACTTATCAAACCGACTTTAGCATTACTTAAGGTGATTCCTTCAATGTTGCCCGTAAATTCAAAATGTCTTACGTTTTTAGCAATTAAATTTTGAATTTCGCGGGTTCTCACCTGCAGTTTGACAAGTTCTAAATTCAGAAATCGGGTGATTGTTGGTTTGACTCGAGGAAAAGGACGTAGCTGCCCTGTTTATACCTTTGG
Source organism: Agrochola litura (assembly GCA_949152395.1). Classification (NCBI taxonomy): domain Eukaryota; kingdom Metazoa; phylum Arthropoda; class Insecta; order Lepidoptera; family Noctuidae; genus Agrochola; species Agrochola litura. The sequence continues at coordinate 18,329,427 of OX424514.1, read as the reverse complement.
GTGGGGACTAAGAGGTCTATTACATTATAATCATGATTTTTGCGCAAAAAATATGTATGGAATATTTAAAAAAACCGATTCAAAATCATTAAAATAAAAAAAAAAAAGCTAATTTAAAAACATAAATTTCTACTTACTACTTTAATATTATTATAACGTAAAATGAATGCCAGAATATACGTTAGTTCATAAGAAATTAAAAAAGCATACCTACTAAAAAATGTGTTAAGCATCTTTAGTCGCAATTTTGTGATAGGCATCTTAAGTCGCTAGTATAGGGATAAGTAATACTCTCTCTCTTGCCAATAATAAACCTACCAACCAATACCTACTCGACGCAAATGTATGTGACAGCTGATATTTTTTTTTGCAATTACGATGTTGGTCCCATAGAGAAAGTTGTTGTTTGAAGGTCTTTTTTTTATGCTTTGTAAATTATCAAATAACTTCTCCCGCTCCGGGTGGAGCGGGAGGGCGTGTCAGACTCTTACTGACTAAAACCCACCCGTGTTCCTTCAGTTGCCACGTTGCCGGGGGGCCACGATTTCCCTTTCAGCCCGTATTCACAGCTCCGGCAGGCATTGGCCCTAGCGGACTCCATCAATTCTGCTGACATCTCTTTGAGGCGCGCGTGGAACACAACGCGCCGTTGACCCGGGCCTGGTCCTTATAGGACGGCGAGCTACCCATTGCTCACCGTCCGCAAGCCCGCGCCTACCCAGGATTTTGTAATATCTATATTTAAAAGAGTGTCCTTGGAGTTTCTTGTCCGTTCTTCTCCATAGAGATCACGTTTTGGAATGGGCAACTAGCTTCAATTTCCGACTAATTGACCTACTCTTTGACAGTTCAAAGTTGTTGTTTGACAGTTCAATGTTTAAGTTTTTAATCGACTACGGCAAAGCCAAAAGGAAGTGTTATGATTTTAGCAGTCTTTGTATGTAAGTATTTAATGTATTTACTTATTTATTACTAGGCTCTTCAACAATGAGTACACTATTACTTAACGATTTGAACATTTCAAACTTAAGTCTAAGCGCCTCATTACTTAAAGAAAAGCACGCTACATTATGCGCATAAAAGCACAATTTATTAATTAAAACAAGTAGTACATAGTTTAGAAAACAGTAAAAATAAATTATTAAAAGCTACATTGATTACAATAAATTACAGTGATTAAATTAGATTCGATTTATTTTAATACATGATTAAGTTAAAATTTGATTTTAGACTAGAGAAACCTTAATGGGTTTCTCTAGTCTAAAATCAGAGAAACCCATTAAATGGCAAGCGAATAAGAATGTATTTATTTTGATAAATGAGGTATCATTTGAGTTTGAATCAATTCATAGCATTAATTAGATTTAAACCTATTGATAAATACGACTACCTAAACAAATAATATAATACAGTACCACAATTTGTAGCTGTACTGCAGTTTTAATTTAGTTAGTAAATCCAACGCACTGTTTGTTTAACTGGTTGAGAGCTACTGAATAAATTTTGACGAAGCTTTTATTGATTTATTGTATGTACGGATTTTCGTAAATATTAACATAACGGTCGGAGCTTTGTTACTACTATAATATTGGGTTGTTTATTCGTAACTTTAATTAGATTTCAATAATAAACCTTATAAAAACATGTCGAAAAACTAGATCATATTTAAATGCACCAGTATGAGTTTATAATCCTTTGTTTTATGCATTTTCAAAGTCTCTTCGCAAGATAAGTCGTTACAGTTTATGAAGAGTCCATAATAGCTTAGCTCAAATTTATATACATAGTTCCTTATCTCCCTCGCACGATACTACTCGCGGACTGAGAGAGAGCGAGACTGAGTGTTGGAGAGAAGGCTCCAAGGCGCCAATAGTTTAGATAATTTCTTTTTACGGCGAAAATAATGGTACCTAATTTAAAAAAACGAAAACATTGAATCTGCTTTATAGTTAGTTTAGTTATTTTGCAAAATTTCATGGAGGTTTAGGCAGAGGTGTACTTAAAGGTAGTAGACCCACGTTTTACTAGTGATGTTCAAGTACCATGTAATAGGGGCAAGCCCATTGCCATCAACCGAGCTCAAATCCAGATTCCAGGCTGCTAATGGGAAATTCCTGATGGAAAAAATCTAATAACACTTTGTCCAACCTGGATATCGAACCTAGGATCTCATACACAGCAGTAGCACTCGCAATCACTAGACTAACGAAGCATTCAAATTACAGATTAAATATGAATAATATTTGGAAAATCCAAAAGTGCACGCCTCATAACGCTCATTCAAAAACAAAAAAATGCATAAACAACTTTTCTTTTTTTTTTAGGTAGGGCATCCCGTAGTTGACCTCTGAGATCATGACTACTTAACCGGACTTTCGTGTGGGTGCCTTAAGCTACTACACTTAAAAACTCCAGCCAGGGGTTATTCAACTATGCTAATTAAAACTAGGTGAACGCTCGCTAAGGGCACCCCCTGTGGGGTACGAACCTCGGCTTAGGGCGCCAACCGGAGGGAGGACATCAAGGATGGGACGGGCTGGAAACAACTTTTCATTAAGTTTATTTTGACTGCTTTTCTACCCATCAAAATGGGTAAAATTTCTCACCTCGCAATTTTTGCATACTGTCAAAGACTATTTAGGTTTGCTTGTCGGTTGCTAGGCAACGGAAGAAGGATGAACATAACATAACATCACGCCTTGTTTCCCAGAAGGGTTGGGCAGAGATGTCCCTGTAGCAGGTACACCCACATTTCGCCAGTTATGTTTAAGTCCCATGAAATAGGGGGCGAGCCTATTGCCATCAACCGGGCACAAATCCAGTCTCCGGGCTGCTACTGAGAAATTTCAGATAGAAAAACCCAATAACTCTTTGCCCGACCCGGGAATCGAACCCAGGACCTCATGCTCAGCAGTAGCGCTTGCGACCACTAGACCAAGAAGGATGAAGTTGGATATATATTTATGTAGATAGGTATAGATGTATAAATTTGTTAGTTTTTTATAAATTATAATTAAACTGCTTTGAATAAAAAAGCCATTTTCAATAGCGTTCCTCCTATGGCTGAAACAAATCAATCAAAAAAAGACCCAATTCATTGACTTTGAAAATTACAGAATAAATTTCTATTCAATTATCTATACAATGGTATATAAATTAAGTAGGTTCTGTGTACTAGCAGGAATGTAACAATAAAAACAGTTGTAGAAAGGAAGCAAAACAAATTTTTCGATCGCAAAGCATTCTTGAGCCGTGCAAAATTTATAATTTTCTTCTATATTCACAAAACGTAAGTCTTCTACGCAATCGCCTCCTCCATCATGCATCGCTTAAAGTTCCCAAACTCCAAGTCTGCCAGAAACAGTGACAGTACTCCAAGCCTGTTTAACTTAAACTAAGTCTGTAAAGATTGCGCGCAAACTTAAGAGACAATGAGGAATATGACGAACTAGTTATTAAATTACTTGATGTTTGTGCCTAGACTTTGCTTGTGTTTAAACTTCTTTGTTTACTTTTGTTGGAGTTGAAATCTTAGTTTTGGAAGGTCTTAATTATGTTTAAAGGCTCAAATAATAAGCTTTGGTTTTAAATATTATTTCTGAGTGATTTAGGAGATACAAATTGACTGCTGGGAACATAAGGCCCCTTTTTTTTCTGTAGGACATCTCATAGCTGACCTCTGAAGTCATGACTATTTAATCGGTAATTCCTGTGGCTCCCTTAAGCTACTACAATCAAAGCCTCCAGCCAGGGGCATTACAAACTAAACTTATATTCTAGGCGAGCGCTCGCTAAAGGCACCCCCTGTGGGGTACGAACCTCGGCTTAGGGCGTCGCTGGGGGAGGACATCAAAGATGGAACGGGCTGGATCAAAGTTTTGATCATGATTATTAATCGGGGAATTTAAAGCTATGTGCACAGCTGCAACAACTGCTGGCACCTCGTTTTCTAGTAAGGGTCTGGGGGGAGTATCATTTACACGGGGTCGCGGTCGCGATCGCAAAGGACCTCGGCGGCGAGGTTGGAATTTTGGGAAGCGTCTGTGTTTGTGCACTGTACTGGTTTCCCTACTAGTTTCCTGATGTATGGTAGTGGGCTCGTCTGAGTCGATGAGAATATGCCTCGGACGGCGGATCTGACTGATCATAACGTCCCGTAGGCCGCGTCTTATTTAAAAGCGATTGCCGCGCGAATACGCGATCATGCATACATAAATTTCATCTCTTAGTCCGACGAGATAGATTCTCATTCAATAGGTATTTGTTGTTAGTGTTAGGTTTCAATTTATTAATACGTAATTGTTGGATATTATACTGGCAACACTCAAAGATTCGATATGTCAAAATGTGGAAATAACGACCCCTTCTGGGTAGGGCGCTCGTGACGGTAAGACATGCTTAGTGACTGTGTCGGTAAAAAGATAGATTGGCATAGTATTGGTTGGAGATCTACTGTAAATTAAGGTAACCTATTAGTTTTATGGTAAATATTAGAATACGGATTGAATTGTAATATTATGTGGGGAATAGGAGATGTGATGGTATGGTGTAGAATATTGAATTTGATGTTGGCAAAGAAATATAAATGACTGACAAAATATCTTGGTGTTTCATATTATTTTCCTTATCCCTGAAATATTGTAAATATGTAGTTTTATTAAACAGTTTTAGATTATGATATTGGGGTAACGACTTTAAGATTCATTCGGGGATTAGTATCTATTTTGAGATTAAATAATTACATTTAGAATTAAATTTGTTATTCTAGAGTAAGGATAATTCTTATTTCATTAGGTAATGAAAAAGTTTGTCTTTCAAATAACACAGTCTAAGTCCCTGAAGACAGAATCATGTTAGGAAAATATGTTTTTAAGAGGTTGTAAAGTTGCAGCATGAAAGTATTTTTCGAAACTCCACCTCTAAACAAACTCTTTAACGACGGGTTGAAGTTTGTTTGCGAACAGCTTGTTAATAAATAAACCTAGTTTGGATGTCGGTTTTCAAACTGTCGGTATCGTTACTTTGAGGGGTCGTTGCTAAGTAATATCAACCGAACGGGTCGATCGATCAGGTTAAGCTACGCTTTCCGCGGTAAGTCCGTGGATGGGTGACCATCTTATCATACCGAGATGCCTCGTAAAGTACGTTAAGCTATTGGTCCCGGCTGTCATTCTAAGATCTTTGAATGTCGATATGGGTCGTCAGAGGCCCGAAAGTCTGACAACCAGTATTACTAATGGGTATTGTTTTACCCATTAACTGTGTTGTGTGGAGGTCAGATAGGCATTTGCTCCATGCATAAAAACAAAAATACAAAATCACTATCGGTGTCAATCAAATACAAAACAATCGGTGGCAAATAACAAAAATACTAAACCAAAGACACCACTTCCGAAATTTAAGTTATTTTTCACAATGTAGTGGTTTTTTGGAAGTCGGTTGTTTTTTTTGTGAAAAAGTTTTTATTTCTCTCTTTTCTGTAGGTCAATTTGTAATTTATCTAAGTTAGATCAGCCTAATGCCAACTGCTCATCACCTTTTACAAAATATTGCTTTTCGCGATGCAGGGACGTTCACCGTTGAGGAGTTCTCCTGGTGCTTTACCATCAGCTTCACTTCTCCATATGCATTGTGACGAGCATAAATTGCATTGCAACCACATTAAAGTAATCGAATCGCAACCCGTGAAATACTTATTATTGAGTAGTTCCGGTGCCTATTTATGGTCTTCATCATCAGTTCCACTTAACTAAATGGTGCTTTCCAAGAGCAAGATACTATAAAAAATACCCAAATCGCTATAGGTTTGCCTATAATATTTGAAAAGTGCCCTCGATTTCTCTGGGATACCATCATCAGATCCTGGTTTCCTTATCATGGACTACCCTTGGGATATCTCCTTTCCAACAAAAAAATAATCATCAAAATCGGTTCATAAACGACGAAGTTATCCACGAACAAATATTAAAAAATATATATTAATATATAAACAGTCGAATTGAGTAACCTCCTTTTTTGAAGTTGGTTAAAAAATACTTATCCACTGCATCCAGTTAGACTGGAAGGGAAAAGGCTAGGCAGATTGATTGATATACATTATGGTAAGCAATAAAAAATTGAGAATTGGTATCGTTACTGTGGCGGTCACAGGTAATCGCACTATAACCGGTATGCTCATAAGTAAATAATTGAACCACTGCACAAAAAAGAACTATATTATGTTTTCAGGATTCAGTTGAGTGACACATAAATGTCAGGTTTCCAAACAAAACTGTCTTCCGACTGCAAACACAAGAAGATCTCCAACAGAAGTTATTTTTGACCTTTTCGTTTCAATATTTACATTTAAATAACATTTAGTGTTTTGGGCAGTCGAGAAATGTATCATCTTACCGATTGACCATTTTATTGGTTGTGTAGTGTTACAACCGCGACTGCAGAGTCTTCGAATCGCGCAAAGTGTCATTTATTTTTTCCAGTATAAATAATTCTCAGTAGCAGCCCGGAGTACTCGTAATTGGCTCGACCTAAACATTAAACATGCATCATATTCTTCTGCACTTCTGTCTACTCATTTTGGGACAGACTACTGTTTTAGTTTTAACCCCCGACGCAAAAAGAGAGGTGTTATAAGTTTGACCGCTATGTATGTGTCTGTCTGTGGCACCGTAGTTTTTACACGGGTGAACTGATTTGAATGCGGTTTTTTATTTGAAAGTAGGTTTTATAGCGATGGTTCTTAGACATGTTTGTTCAGCCCTTTGAAGATTATCAGCTCTTTTCTAGTTGATGAATGAATGTGAGTATCTTTCACAGGTCTGATCGATTTGAAATTAGGTATTCTGTTACTTCAATGATATTAGAAGAACATAGTAACCTTGAACTAATACCCAACTCCCTTACCAACTTACAGTACAGGTATCGTGTGCAGGTATCGGGCACATTGGAATGGTCTCAATGAATATAGATAGATGATGAACAGGGTCTGGTGATGGAGTAGGAAAGAGAAATGAGGAAATGTTTGTGTCGGGGATTTTTAAATTTTTACTGTTAATATTGTACTTGTACGTATATGGTTATAATATTCATCTTCACAACATTGGAACGCAACCCTCATCTTCTTCAACAACCAAAAGATCAAATCAAGCTTCAAAACTTTATAACCAAACCCATGGGTACGTCACTCTACATCACTAGGAGTTCATAAAATACCAACTGACGTTTATAAGGTCCAAAATATGGGTCAGGTAAGTCCTTTATAAGTCGCGGGCACCCTTAGTGGTACTTATTAACTGTTACTGAAGTTATAGGTAAAAGTTATGTTAGAGAGAACTATGTAGTTAGTGGGTTTTCTTTGTATATATATATCTGAATGATTTTTTATAAGTTGAGAATAAAAATACCGGCCAAGTGTGTGTTTTATTACGCACAATGAAGGGTTCCGTAGTTGGGAAGAATTTATTCCAAATACAAACTTAACATTGTAATTGAAATACATGTTCTCCCATACATTGTAACTGCAAATGTAAGTTTGTATGTACAATATTGAGAGATTTACCATGTTATTTTAAGACCATAGACTTCTTATAGGTTTTCCTGTAATCTATGAGTAAAGAGACATACTAAGTATTTTTTTCAAAATTTTAGGTCCAGTTGTTTCGGAGATAAGGGGGGAATGGTCAATTTTCATCGAATTTCTTAAATAACTAAAGTACCAACTTATTTTAAAATTATATAAAAATATGTTTAAGACCCACGCAACAAGCCCTTTCATTTGATATGTCATACGATACTGTTAGCAAAACTTTTTTTTAAGTTTTCTTGTTTGCCCCCCAAAAGTGACCCCTATATTCAAAATTCATTTATTTACGGTACACGTTCGTGTTTGGGTCACAGAAATACATATGTCTACCAAATGTCAACTTAATTGGTCCATTAGATTCGGAGCAAATTGGCTGTGACAGACGGACAGACAGACAGACACACGAGTGATCCTATAAGGGTGTCACCATTGTGTGGATCGGCCTGAGGACACGGTGGAGCATACGATGGAGGTCTGCCCGGCTTGGGCGGAGCAACGCCGTGTCCTCGTAGAGGCGATCGGCGGCGGTGATCTCTCGCGTCCGGCCCTGGTTCAGGCCATGGTACGGAGCGAGAGGAAATGGCTGGCCGTCACCTCCTTCTGCGAAGCGGTAATGCTCGCGAAGGAGGAGGCAGAACGCGTGAGGGAGAGGCAAATTTCGTGCCCTCACGCCACTAACCGCCGCAGGAGGAGACGCCCGGGGCGGGAATCGCGAGCCGATTTCCGGCTACCGTAAGCGCGGGTTTGCGGACGGTGAGCAATGGGTAGCTCGCCGTCCGATAAGGACCAAGCCCGGGTCGACGGCGCGTTGTGTTCCACGCGCGCCTCAAAGAGATGTCAGCAGAATTGACGGGGTCCACTAGGGCCGATGCTTGCCGGGGGTTCGAAGAAAACTGATAGGGAAATCGTGGCTCCCGGCAACAGGGCAACCGAAGGAACACGGGTGGGTTTTAGTCAGTAAGAGTCTGACACGCCCTCCCACTCCACCCAGAGCGGGAGAAGTTATTTGATAATTTCCCACCCAAAAAAAAAAAAAAAAAGGGTTCCGTTTTTTCCTAATGAGGTATGGAACCCTAATAATAATGATGGCTTTTTGTGTTTTAATGTAATTATTATTTATTTGAATATTACGTATGTATTCATTGAAGAGGTAGAGCGATGTGTAATTACTGAACGTTTCGCTTGTTACGAGTATATTGCAAGTCTCATGGAATGTATGTAAGTTATGTAAGAAATCAAAATGGGGGTGAACGTATTAACTGGACTCAAAAATAGACACCAAACTGATACTAAGAAATTTATTTGTGGTCGGTGCAACATGCCTTTTTACCCGACTACGGCGAAGCAAAAAGGAGGGTTATGATTTTGACCGGTATGTTTGTATGTATGTTCATCTGTTACCTCATAACTTCTAAACTTTCGATCATAATTTGACAAATGAGGTATCATTGAAAGCGTTTTGATTGTCCGCTGGTTATAAGCTATGTGACGTCACATTAAATACAATATGGCGCCCTCTAGACCACATAAAGTAACGAAATAAAAAATAAAAATAATTTAATTGTGCCATGTTGGGTATCAAATGAAAGGACTTGACAAGCACATTACAAATATGTATCAACAATCCTTTTTTTACTCGGACAATGTGTCCGAGTAAAAAAAGGATTGTGTGGTTTTATGAAACCACGGTAAAAGTGAAACTTTTAAGCGAACTATAGGCGCCGCCATATTGGCCTTGGCTGCTCTGACGAGCGCCTTTCACTTTATCCCTACTCCGTGGCCGACCGTCACGCGACATGCAACACACAGACGAATGTTGAGACGATGAGACGATGTAATAAAAGTTTCACTTTTATAAATATGTTAAATTGTTAAAAACAAGCAAAAGTGAGTCAAGACATAGGTACAAAAATAAATAAAAGCCGTGGTCGCATGCTTGTACACGTACAAAATTATAATGGCATGCGACAACGGCTTTACCTGATCATTTTTGTACCTATGTCTTGACTTCTGTCTGAAATATTTTCTTGTTCTTCCATATTTCTAGTCGTCATCTCCATAGTCACCACTTTATAGCCATATCATCATTTACACGGTCCATCTATCGTTTCTTTGGTCTTCACCTACTCTTATAGCCATTCATACCCAAAACTTTTTACGACATTTTCCTCATTCCTACGCAACAAGCATTCATACCATGACAACTGATTTCCGCACAACTTTTCAGTCACCGGTGGAAAATCTATACATATAAAATGCTTTGTCCTGAATGACTGACTGACGGATCAACGCACAGTCTAAACCGCTGATCGTAGAGATCTGAAATTTGGAGGGTGTGTTCTTTGTATGACATAGGCATCCAATAAGAAAGGATTTTCAGAAATTCTACCCCTAAGGGGGTGAAAAAGGGGGGCAAAGTTTGTATGGGACAACGTGATTCCTTGGTCCGATCTACTTCAAATTTTGCATAAAAGTACTAGGCTTGCATGAATTTCATTCATTATGTTATGGTAGTGCGTTTCCAAGGGATAATTTCCAACTTCCACGCGAGCTTAGCCGCGGGAAAAAGCTAGTAAGAATATAAATACTCATTTCTTGTTCTATCCATTCGTGTAACATTAGCATTGTCATCTCAGCTGCTTGCAATTGCCTTTCATTCATTCCTTTTGTGGCCCAACACTCTGATCTATGGACAAGACAGCCGGATAAAAGTCTATTCTAAATGCAAAAACCTAACATCACTTACCCCGACCCTAGCATTAAATCTAGCTCCCAACAATCAGTTGGCGCGCTTGCAAACAAGACCAACAATGCAGTCCTAGAGAGGTCGGTGCTTCTTGCACAATTGTTCTTTATTTTGAAAGCAGAACATTATCTTGCTTCATCATCAGCATAAGGTACTCCACTGCTGGACATAGTGAGGTGTAGTATGTATATACTTAGTATGTAAGATCTATGTTATAAAATATAATGGCACTTGTATAAGATGAGTAGTAATAAATGGTAATCGATCGGGTACAGTAGCCGTAACACTAAACCAAGACTGAAATCGCGTCACGCGCAGGCATTGCAGGCGCGCGTGGCAGGGTCACCATGTAGGGAACTAGTATTATTCAATAATAATAGCATAATCAGCCTATAATGTTCCCACTACTGAGACACAGGCCTCCTCTCTATAAGAGGGAGTGGGCTGTAATCCACCACGCAGGCCCTGTATGGGTTATTAGATGTCACATATCTTCGAATTTTTGGTTCTAGGACGTGCCGGTTTCCTCACGATGTTTTCCTTCACCGTTTTGAGAGCATAGTGATTAAATTATTTGCAAAAATTAAAACCTGGGTTCGAACCTATGACCTACAACTCATAAGTCAGACCCACTGCTCTTGCTGAACATTAGCCTCTCCAATTGTCCAATTTACTTAACCTTACCAAATTACGTTCAAATTCTGTTTGATTTGATTGGAAGCAATTAAGTTCTACTAACAGATTAGGTACCCAGATTAGAGACTGCTCTGATTATAGTCAAGATGTACTGTTAGGCTTTCCTGATTTGTCAATATTAGGTTACTAATTGGAATGGTAAAGGATAAATAGATCACAGGAAATGCCTTTTCTCTGTTAAACCACAAAGCATGGCTTAAAAATAATCTTAAAATATAATAATATGAACCTTATGACAATGTAGGTACGGAAAGATCACATGAAGAGAACTGTGCTCTTTCTTTTTCGTGTGGTTAGTGACTAACCTGGTATCAGAGTTTTTATGCCACTCATGTGCCTCTAACTTGGCTCCATATGCCGTCGAGAAATATCCCTCAGGCATTCTGGTTTCCTCACGATGTTTTCCTTCACCGTTTTATAAGCATGTGATAATTATACAATACGCACAAGAATCCGAAAAGTCAGAGGTGCGTGCCTTGGGTTCGAACTTGAGAGAGAGAGCGTGCTTCTGCCTTGCAACGACTGTAATAATAAATAAGTCTATTGTTTAAATAAGTCTCTTCCAGGAGAAGAATAGGGCCCACAGACGCCTCCCGTCATTCTGACCTCGCCACCGAGGTCCTTTGCGACCGTGACCGTGTCCCCGAGTAAATGATACTCCCCCCGAACCTTGCTCGAAAACGAGGTGCCAGCAGTTGTTGCAGCTGCCCATGTAGCTTTAAATACCCCGCATAATAGTCATGATAAAATCTAACTTTGATCCAGCCTGTCCCTACTTTCTGTCCTCGCCCCAGCGACGCCCTAAGCCGAGGTTCGTACTCCACAGGGGGTGCCCTTAGCGAGCGTTTGCTTAATCTTAATTTATAATAGTTTTTGCCACTGGCTGGAAGTTTTAAGTGTAGCAGCTTAAGGCACCCACAGGAAAGTTCGGTTGAGCAGCCAAGATCTTATTGGTAAAAACTGCGAGAAACACTAGTTGAAAAAAAAAAAAAGTTTAAATAAGTGTAGCGTAGGCACTTACTATTTTTTTAATTGTTGTAAACTGTCTATAGTTTTGTTATATTTTGTTTCTAGTTTCCACTCATCCATTCTTCTCCACTTTGGTTAGCATATGACTAACCTATACGATGCCATGCATTGTTCGAGGAAACCTTTCTGCCCTTGCATTGTTCATGCATGGTGCAGTATCTTCTTCTTTACACACCATTATTTTTGCATTAATTGCATTAACAGAATTTTGTTATACTCCAACACGAGCTCGCTAATATTGATCCGACTTTTTTAACTTTTTTTTTAGGTAAACTTTTATTTTTTACTTATTTCCATAGAATTTTAGTCAGTATTACTCAATACAAAATAAGGGAGTTTCAGTCCCATCTGGTTAAACCGAAGGCCAACTACTCCATAGCCGGGAAAAGGCAAGGTAGGTAAAGAGGATTACTACCTCCAATTTCCTTTCACAAAAACACTCATACAATAAAACTATCACATAAAAGTGAATAGCTCCCTTTAACATGAGGCCTTCCCCGATGCATAGAATAATAAAACGGATAGAAGCGAAATTCGTGTAAAAATGTTTGCTTTGCAAACTGACCATCAATAATTTAGATTGTCCGTAAATTCCCAACACAATTGTCATTTTTTTTACAATATCGTATGAAACATCTTTAGTACGCCAAATTGACGTTGAAGGCCAATCTGTCAAACAATAAATTTTTGTTTATACTTTTCTTTGCACATACTTGCTTTGAAATAAAGATTTACCGTTCTAGCCCTTACAGGGTAGTGGACGGACCATCACAGGGAAGACGCCTGTGTTGCAGTAGTGGGAACATTAGACTGAGTATGCATAAGTGAGTGAGTAAGTGAGTAAGTAATTAGCATAAGCTAATTAAATTGAAAAATGTCATGCATCATAATAGTGACACTTCTTAGGCAGAGTACAGACGAGCAGCACTTCAGTGGTCGACAGAAGCAACTGCAGCTGCCCCATTAGTCGGCATTCGCTGTCTATACGTGGACAGCAAACGTTGACCAATGGCAATAGCCACAGTATGTGCGCAGCGCGCGCGCTGCCTTGTCATTCGACTTCAAATAGACCAAGCGTTCACGCGGTAAAATGACGTCTTGCGCTACAACAATGCTGTCGACTGGTGGGCAGCAGTCGACGTGTATAAAACTACAGCAGTTGCTTTTGACGACAGTAGTAGTTGCCTCTGTCGACAGATGAAGTTGGCTCTGTCCACAGCTGAAGCTGGCTCTGTCTACAGCAAAGTGCTGCTCGTCTTTTTGACGCCTTAGTGCTCATATACACGAGCGGCACATTCCCAATGGCAGGGGCAATTGCAGCCGTCGACACTAGTCGGCGTCAGCTGTAGATGCGTCGACAGTTGCTGTCGACAACTTGCCGCTCGTGTATTTGAGTACGTGCTCAAATACCCGAGCAGCATGTTGCCAATGGCAGACGCAACTGCTGCCGTCGACACTCGTCAACGGCAGCCGTAGACGCGTGCACTTACATCGTTGAACGTTCCCACCCCAAAACTGTAGGTACGAGCGGCTGAGAGCGAATGTCGTTTCTACGTATTTTATTCTTTGCCCAATGCCTTCCGAAGAAATTAACTTACTAGTCAGTATTAAGATATCTCGTTTACCGAGAGAAAATTAGTTTCCATATATCTTATAATAGTTAGTAGAGCATTAGTTATGTAATTAGTTATTATGAAGGCAGTTATTATGTATGAGGGGAGATTGCTTTCAGTTTTTGCTTATGTTATGGGTGAAATAGGAGAATGGTTTTGTGGATTTATATGGAGAAGGAATTACTAGTTGCACCAGGGAATTTTGTATCTGTAAGTCGGAAATACATTACTGAGTTGCCGAATCAGGACACCAGCAACGCTTAGCTGCGCTCGACAGATTTTACAACATAATGCTCGGACCGGCCGGAGCTAAGCAGGGTTTATGAAGACGTTTAGAAACTGTCGCACGTTCCGTATACATAGTTTTATAGCAATTATAGGCCCGTTTCGTTGGCTACTACCATGGCGAAAGTGCTGGACAGTCTGCTTGATCGCATTTTGAACAGCCACATAAAGCTGAACGACGCTCAGTTCGGTTTTAGGCGCGGGTTGTCGACAGAAACGGCAGTTTTCTGCCTCAAGCACACTGTCCGGTACTACACCGATAGAAAGACTCCGGTCTACGCCTGTTTTTTAGACCTTTCGAAAGCTTTCGATTTGGTGTCCTATGATGTGATATGGCACAAAATGAGGACAGAAACCAGCCTCCCAGCAGAAGTTGTCGACATTTTTGATTATTGGTACAACAACCAAGTTAATGTTGTTAAGTGGGCGAGCGAGATCTCCGATGCGTACAGACTGAAGTGTGGTGTAAGGCAAGGAGGTTTAACCTCGCCTCGTCTCTTCAATATGTACGTAAACGGACTCATCGAGAGACTCAGAAACACCAATGTTGGCTGCTCTTTATATGGAAAATTCATCAACAACATCAGTTACGCAGACGATATGGTGGCTCTATAAGCGCTGTTTGTAAACTCCTCGCTATTTGTGTGGAATACGCCATGGGCTCAGGTATAATGTAAAGAAAAGCGAGCTTTTGGTGTTTCAATCACCAGGTCATAAGGTCACTCAAGTACCACCCGTCCTCATAGACCGTGTTTCTTTACCCAGAGTTTCGCAATTTAAATACCTGGGCCACTGGGTCTCGGATGACCTATCAGACTGCGAGGATATTGAGAGAGAGCGCCGGGCGTTGGCTGTCCGATGCAATATGTTTGCTCGTAGATTTGCACGCTGCAGTAAAGCAGTAAAAGTTACTTTGTTTCGAGCGTTTTGCCAATCTTTTTATACGTGCAGTCTATGGGTCAAATATACGCAAAAGGCAATCAACGCGCTGCGCGTTCAGTACAACAATGCCTTTAGGATGCTGATGCGGCTGCCGAGGCACTGCAGCGCGTCGGGCATGTTTGTCGACGCTCGTATTGATGGTTTCCATGCCATCCTCAGAAAGAGAGCTGCATCGTTGCTAAGCCGTGCCCGTGGCAGTGGCAACAGCATTCTTAGCGTTGTGGCTGGCAGAATTGACTGTCCAATATTGTAGCATTGTGTACAGTTACATGTTTAAAAAAACAGCAATTGACTAAATTATTTTGATTTTTATGTAGGTATTTATTTTGTTGTTTTATGATTTAATTAATTTAAAGATTTCAATGAATTTTTATTTTTATTTGTAATATTATTGATAATTTTAAACATTTTAGTAATTTAGATTCTGATTTTTTTTATCTTAGTAATAATAGTATGGTATTTGAATACTAACATAACTCTTAAGTATATCTACTAACAAAAAATCGGCCAAGTGCGTGTCGGACTACGCACAATGAAGGGTTCCGTAGTTGAGATGAATTTATTTATCCCAAGAACAAACTTAACATTGTAGTTGAAAAACATGTTCTCCCATACATTCCAACTGCAAATCGTCGCTCGGCATCCAAAACCGCGAATGTGACATTAAAAAAAAAAAAATAATTTGCAGGGTCACTTATTTGAACGTGTAGAATGAAATAAAACAAAAATCAGATTTTCGTAAAAAATTTCACATTCGCGGTATTAATTTAATAATAATAACTTTAAACCAGCAATTCTTGTATATACCTATGTATCTCGGAAACTCGGAAACGGCTCCAAGAATTTTTATTAAATTTAGTATGCAAGGGAGTTTCAGGAGCGATAAATCGATCTAGCTAGGTTTCATTTTTAGAAAATGTCGTTCAAAAAAAATTATCATCCTGATATTTTTCTTTATTCAAGTCAAGTAACAAGGACTCATTGCGTTAGTAAACTTATGAACTATGTTAACTTATTTTACGAGGTCACTTAGAAAGTTTTGCGACTAACAGTTTTTGTCTATAGAATACTGGCTGGTTTTGATGTCAATTAAAACGATGACTACTTACTACAAAAAAACATAACATTCCAAATTCGAAATTCCCTCCACATTTTTTTACGAGCAAAATCAAAATACTCTGTCTTACTGAAAACTGGATTTATAACGAGAACATTTTCACGCGATGATTTTGTACGATTTCAAATGTCGACTAAAACCAGAAGAATCGTTTGAAAGACTTCGAATGGTGTTCATAGAAAAAAGCCCTTCTAAAGCGACTGTTTTTCGCTGGTTCAATGAATTTATGGGTGGTCTAGTAATTTTGGCAGACAAAGAAAGAAGTGGCCGCCCTATGACGGTTGTTACATAACAAAAAGGGCTGGCTGTGAAAATTTTAATTCAAGAGAATAGGCGAATTACATATGAAGAGGTTTAGCATACACCGTGAAATTTGAATCACAGTTTTGCTAGAACAAACGTTGTTCAGACCTTGGTCTACTACCATTCTACAGCATCCAATAAAAAAAAAACATAATTCGTTTTTGAAAAAACACAAAAAAAGCAAAGTTTAAAATGTCAAGATATATAGATGTATACTGCCGATTGGATCGGAAGTGTGCATGAAATTCTACACAGGCATCTACGGTTATGAAAGATAGTTTCACGCTGGTACCATAAAATCTAACGCAGGGTCAGGAGGAGGTTCGGGTAGAATGGTGTCGAGACATGATAGCAAAATTGGTAGCAGGCTCGTCTCAGCGCATTTAAGATATCATTACGGGTGATGAATCATGGATTTTTCAATATGATCCAGAAATGAAGCGTCAGTCGACCGTGTGGCTGTTTCAAAATGAACCAACGCCTACCAAAGTGAAGCGAGCCAGAAGTGCAGGCAAAATGTTGACCGCAAGTTTATATTTTTTTTCTACCAGGTTATCTGGTGTCAGTACCCTGACGAGATCAAAAGAAGCATCAATGCTGAATGGTATGTTACCAAATGTTTGCCAGAAGTTTTTACTACTGCAAGCAGCAAGCGACCGAACACTGGCCTCCGTGGGCTACTGCTTCACCACGACAACGCGCTGGCTCACTCGGCGCTCAAAACAAGGGACTTTCTGGACAGCATACCGGTCAAATTTATAGATCATCCTCCTTACAGTCCCGATTTGGCTCCGTGCGACTTTTTCTTGTTCCCCAAAATAAAAAATCAACTCAAAGGAAAACAGTTTTCATCACCTGAAGATGCACTGGGTGCATTTGAGAAGGTGATTGGAGAGGTGTCTGATACGGACTGGAAATTGTGTTATGAAAATTGGTTTAGACGTATAAAACTGTGTATAGCCAATGGAGTGTTCTTTCAAAAGATATAATAAAAAAAATTATAACCTGTAGTATATTTTTTTCTAGTATTACAAAACTTTCTGAGTGCCCCACGTAATCTAGTTTAAATTTATTTCACCCCATGGGAGATAGCACTGCAGTGATTGATGTACATGCAATCCAGACTGCTAGCGATATTGTTGGAGCTGGCCCGTACTCTGCGTACCAGGGATGAACACCTCATTCGCATCGTTACGTAAAAGCAATTAATATGTGCGTCCGCGAATATTCCCGATGCGCTACAAAAACGGGGCAGCCCCACCAATACCCTGAAAGCGTTGTTGTATTGGACACGAAGGGCAATGCATGACCTTTGGGTATATCTAGCCCACAGGCTGCACGTGTAAAACGTTATACAATAAGCTCGAAACAGAGTAATTTTGGCTTTTTAAGTGAGTAGCGTGCAAACCTGCGAGCCAGCATGTTTGCCCTTACCGACAACGCCCTTCGCTCCCGCTCAATATCGAGTCCGTCATTGAGGTCAGGGGTCAATATATGACCAAGATATTTAAACGTAAATACTCTTTGTAGTGGAGTCCCATTGAGTAATACAGGTGGTACATAACCCTGTCTGCCCCAGCCTCAAAGACCATGATCTCCGACCTATTGGAGTTATACATCAAACCATGTGTTTTGGCATACTGCTCACATTTGGCGACCAATTACTTTCTGAGACCACAGATTGACGCGCTCAGAAACACCATATCATCTGCATAGCTAATATTATTTACACAAATACCATCTATATAGCAACCCACTCTGGTGCTGCTGAGCTCGCCAATCCTGCCTCACCCCGCATTCCAACCTGTATGGCTTGGAAAAAGTTCCAGCCCATCGTACACTATTGATCTGGTTACCATACCACTATTTAAAGATGTTTGCTCCGTTGGCAACCTATCCTTCTCCATCTTTCTCCACAATACGTCATAAGCAACCAGATCAGAAACCTTGAATAAATCGATGAACCTAGCATAAATCGGCGTCCCACGCTGTGTATAGTAAGTATGTGATAGTATGCTTAAGGCACAACACTGCACTTTCTGTTGACAAACCACGCCGAAACCCGAATTGTTTGTCATGAACATTTACAGTTTTATTTATTTGTGTATTAAGCAGACGGTCAAACACTTTTGATATTTTGATATTATAGTAGCTAGAGAGATGGGCCTTTTGGATGCCGAGCGACGAAATGTAAGTTTTTACGCACAATATTGAGAGATTTACCATGTTATTTTAAGACCATACACTTCTTATAGGTTTTCCTGTAATCTATGAGTAAAGAACCATACTATGTATTTTTTTCAAAATTTTTGGTCCAGTAGTTTCGGAGATAAGGGGGGGGGAATGGTCAATTTTCATTGAATTTATTAAATATCTTTAAGAGTATTTATTTTAAATTTATATTAAAAATATATTTAAAATCCTCGCAACAAGCCCTTTCATTTGATATGTCACACGGTACTGTTAGCAAAACTTTATTTTTAAATTTTCTTGTTTGCGCCCCAAAAGTGACACTTATATTCAAAATTTAATTATTTACGTTACACATTCGTGTTTGGGTCACAAAAATACATATGAGTACCAAATTTTAACTTCATCGGTC
Organism: Agrochola litura; assembly: GCA_949152395.1. NCBI lineage: Eukaryota > Metazoa > Arthropoda > Insecta > Lepidoptera > Noctuidae > Agrochola > Agrochola litura. The sequence goes on along the minus strand of OX424514.1, from coordinate 18,310,512 downwards.
CATTAGATTCGGAGTAAATTGGCTGTGACAGACGGACAGACAGACAGACAGACAGACAGACAGACAGACAGACAGACAGACAGACAGACAGACACACGAGTGATCCTATAAGGGTTCCGTTTTTTCCTTTTGAGGTACGGAACCCTAAAAATGTGGATCATTGTGTCTGAATTAAATAAATAAATTAAATTTATCGTGTACAGTAAGCGCTCAAAAGTGCATGAGCACGCTAAGAGTCGTATTGCTGTGAACACGCGGTATAGCTCGTACATTTGTATGTGTAAGCAACACGATACACACACCACAGATAACGCAGTTTTGCCCTACACGAAACAACAATATATTTCCGTCGCTTTAAACATGCTAGCACACACGCGCTATGCGCGTGAACTTGACCAGTTAATGGCATTGCTAAAATTCGATAGTAACTTAACAAGTGCAGATAGCAGAAAGCGTTAAGCGTTGGTATGGAATTCAAACTGCCTCAGGTTCTAATCTCGTAAAACACAGTGCGGTTTTTTGCAAATATTATTATTTTTGTTTTCGATAATAATATTTTTTAAATATTGTTGCTTTTTTATGTTGTTATTGCAATAAAGGTTTTAGAATAAAAAATGCGTGATATATGATAACAAAATTAAAAAAATATGTTTATTCGTTATATTTATTTTACATAAGTTAAACTGCTACAATTATTTATCATTACTTCAGCTGAATAAGATGTGAAATAGATGTCAAGAAACTTAGAAGCAGTTTGTATTATTTTGACATATTTAAATTATGAAATATTTTAAATTTTTAATTGATTTTTTCACCATAAATATTAAGCTTTGATCATGGTCGAAGTAATTAAGTAATAAATAAGAATATTAGACTACTTAAAATGTAAAAAACTACTTACAGAATAGGTAATTTTAAGGTTAAATATGGGCAGTTTGTTTATATTTTATTTGTATTAATTATTTTACATTTTATTTGACTTTAGTAAATATTGGTTGTTATTGAGGTTAAAGCTTAAGTATTCATTTTCTTTACGAAAAGAAGATTGAAACTAAACCTCAAATTTTAATCCTAAAATAATACTATTACTAAAATAATATTAAACAATTTCGGTATATCTGCAAGAAATACGACAAACACCCTATTGAAACGTGCTTAAAAAATTCGTTACCATAAATTCATGCAATAACGAATCTGTTGTTTATTAAGTTGGTACGGTCAATATTTTAAGGTCAAAAACGGTTTTCTAGCTGGTCTTCAGTGATGCAAGCCTTCAGAGTGCACGGCGAACGGTTCATAATGACGTGTTTTTAATAATTCAGCAAAATATCTCGTTGGTATGAAACCATTTGTTTCATTCACCATTTGACGTCGCTGCTACTCGATAATAAGCCCCTTCCTCATATCTCTTAACCCTCACAGTATTTCTCTAGAACAAAGAAAAACATTGTTTTTATTACACATAATACCTTATTATTTATTATTCACTAATCGAATTAAACCTCACAATGAATTTAAAACTTTAAAGGCATCTTCTGTCTCAACAATACCTCTGTTCTATCAACAATACCCTTGATTAAGATTTATGTTTAGTAAAATATGAAATATATTAATGATAACACTCACACTTAGTCCGGTTTCATTAGATATTCACTTCACTTTTACGCAGCGCAATAATATTCTCTGATCTGATCTGATCTCTTCAATATATTTTATGCCTGCTTTTTGATAATAATAACCACAACACTGCGCTAAATATACTCGTCACCAATATTATCCACGAACCAAAAAAGTTCTATTAATTAAATACTCGTAACGAACTGCATCTACCCCACAGAAATCGAAATAATTTACTTAGTTTTTTGTGGTCTACCTGCTAAACTTTAATATTTATGTGAACAAGACGAATGAAACTAAAAACGAATGATGATTATTGAACTAGTCATTGGTTGCAGACAAAGTGAGTGTGTGTGTGTAATGTGCGTGTCTACAGTATTGTAACAACTTATAGAAGAAGGTCGTAAGTCAAACCGAAGCGTCAGTCTATTGCTTTGTGAGATTGCTCATGGACTTTTGGTCGGCACTGTACCTACAGTGTGTGAATTGAGAGTGAGATTAATTTGATAGTAAATTATAATGTGATCTGAACTGCAAACGGTTTTTCTATTGCGCAATAACCAACACTATCCACAGTACGCCCACAGTAGTTAAAATATGGCTGATAATAACGAAAGAGACACCTACCCTTCTCCGTCATATACATTATTACTAGGCCAATTGATTGTGACATTAAGCTGCATTCGTTGCGGTTAGTTCTCAGATGGGTGTCTATAGTTTGTTTATAGAGATTCATAGCTCAGGAACAGGAACAAGGTATAAAGTTTACTCATCCTCTTAAGAAAACGGAGGATCCACTGACCAGATGGGTGTTGTGTCTGGTATTACCAATAACTCTGTATATGCTAGTCACGCGGTAAACTTTGCTTGCGCGATGTAGGATTTGGCGTGACGTCAGTGTGATGCGTAGTTCGCATCAAGCGTTGTATTGTAGATGCCGCTACATGTATAACACACTACTTCCCTACATAAAAATTATTTTCTTTGGCAGTCGGTCTCGCTACCTGGCCTCTTGATTGGCTTACCTTTTCAACACAGCAAAAAATGTATCATTTAGTTCGAACCGAACAGATTCGACAGAATTCGAAAGAAAGAAAATGCAGCAAAAAAAACAAAACACTTAAAAACTATAAAAAAAACAGAAAACAATGCTTATAATGCCAAAAAGGGTTCATAGTAATTACTGACGACATAAGTACTTGGTCAGAAATTTTTATTATATTATTTATTTATATTTAATTAACAAGTAGGTAACATTCTTTGGGCTATGTCGGTTACCTTGGTTCTCCTGCGGATCTCCTCATTTCTGATTCGATCATAGCCCGAAGAATTGCGAAACTTAAGTGGCAATGGGCAGGGCACATTGCTCGTAGAACGGATGGCCGATGGGGCCGAAAGGTTCTGGAGTGGCGACCGCGTACCGGAAGACGTAGCGTTGGAAGGCCTCCCACAAGATGGACCGATGACCTTGTGAAGGCCGCAGGAATCCGCTGGATGCGGAAAGCACAGAATCGGTCGAAGTGGAGGTGCTTGGGGGAGGCCTATGTTCAGCAGTGGACGTCTTTCGGCTGAAATGATGATGATGAGGTAACATTGGACTCAATAATTATCTTAGCAAGAATATTGATTATCAACTATTTTAGTAAAATTAACCTACATACATAACCTAACACTGCCCTATAGTTATGAGAATCCCTGCTACAAGCTCAACACCGATGTGGAAAGCTTACAGCAGCGATTCACGCACAAGCAGTCCAGTCTGCTTGCGATACATTGCAGTATGTTGTGGGTTAGCTTCAGGCTCGCATTTACTCTCTATAATTCTAACCTAATGGTGAACGATGGAACGTGCTTGTTAGAAGCCTATTCTCTCATGACTTGAAGACTCAGAGCCTATTGGAAAATACAGGTACCTACTAAATATATCAGATTTAAGAGGGTAGGTATCATTGTAGCAAGGCGGTTAAGACGAATTCTTCAATGTCTTCAAAATCAATCTGCCTAGCCTTTTCCCAACTATGTCGGGGTCGACTTCCAATTTAACCGGATGCAGTTGAATACCAGTATTTTACATGGAGCGACTGCCTATCTGGCCTCCACAACTCAGTTACTGGGTAACACTTTTTTAGGGCTTCTGACTACCCGGACAACACTAGGTACTAAAAACATAGCAAAAACAAAAAAAAAAAACAATTGACAATAATAAACAAAATAAACCAAATACTGGTAAAACACTAGAACGTGAACAAAATTTATGACCAGGTAACAAACAGAATAAACCAAAAAAACAATGTATAGTGTTCGTTACTATTTAAAAACGACATGGTCCAAATAAAACACTAGCTTTTTATTTACTCGCAATGAACCGGACGGTTGTACACAGTTTACAGTGCATTGAATGGATAGTGTGTGGGATATTCATAGAAAATAGACCCGTATCGGAAAGCCGTGCACGTAATTCGTTATCGGTCGAACTGTGCTGGTACAGTGCCGACCAAAAGTCCATGAGCAATCTCACAAAGCAATAGACTGATGCTTCGGTTTGACTTACGACCTTCTTCTATAAGTTGTTACAATACTGTAGACACGCACATTACACACACACACTCACTTTGTCTGCAACCAATGACTAGTTCAATAATTATCATTCGTTTTTAGTTTCATTCGTCTTGTTCACATAAATATTAAAGTTTAGCAGGTAGACCACAAAAAACTAAGTAAATTATTTCGATTTCTGTGGGGTAAATGCAGTTTGTTACGAGTATTCAATTAATAGAACTTTTTTGGTTCGTGGATAATATTGGTGACGAGTATTTAGCGCAGTGTTGTGGTTATTATTATCAAAAAGCAGGCATAAAATATATTGAAGAGATCAGATCAGATCAGAGAATATTATTGCGCTGCGTAAAAGTGAAGTGAATATCTAATGAAACCGGACTAAGTGTGAGTGTTATCATTAATATATTTCATATTTTACTAAACATAAATCTTAATCAAGGGTATTGTTGATAGAACAGAGGTATTGTTGAGACAGAAGATGCCTTTAAAGTTTTAAATTCATTGTGAGGTTTAATTCGATTAGTGAATAATAAATAATAAGGTATTATGTGTAATAAAAACAATGTTTTTCTTTGTTCTAGAGAAATACTGTGAGGGTTAAGAGATATGAGGAAGGGGCTTATTATCGAGTAGCAGCGACATCAAATGGTGAATGAAACAAATGGTTTCATACCAACGAGACATTTTGCTGAATTATTAAAAACACGTCATTATGAACCGTTCGCCGTGCACTCTGAAGGCTTGCATCACTGAAGACCAGCTAGAAAACCGTTTTTGACCTTAAAATATTGACCGTACCAACTTAATAAACAACAGATTCGTTATTGCATGAATTTATGGTAACGAATTTTTTAAGCACGTTTCAATAGGGTGTTTGTCGTATTTCTTGCAGATATACCGAAATTGTTTAATATTATTTTAGTAATAAGTAGTATTATTTTAGGATTAAAATTTGAGGTTTAGTTTCAATCTTCTTTTCGTAAAGAAAATGAATACTTAAGCTTTAACCTCAATAACAACCAATATTTACTAAAGTCAAATAAAATGTAAAATAATTAATACAAATAAAATATAAACTAACTGCCCATATTTAACCTTAAAATTACCTATTCTGTAAGTAGTTTTTTACATTTTAAGTAGTCTAATATTCTTATTTATTACTTAATTACTTCGACCATGATCAAAGCTTAATATTTATGGTGAAAAAATCCATTAAAAATTTAAAATATTTCATAATTTAAATATGTCTAAATAATACAAACTGCTTCTAAGTTTCTTGACATCTATTTCACATCTTATTCAGCTGAAGTAATGATAAATAATTGTAGCAGTTTATTAACTTATGTAAAATAAATATAACGAATAAACATTATATATTTTTTAATTTTGTTATCATATATCACGCATTTTTTATTCTAAAACCTTTATTGCAATAACAACATAAAAAAGCAGCAATATTTAAAAAATATTATTATCGAAAACAAAAATAATAATATTTGCAAAAAACCGCACTGTGTTTCACAAGATTAGAACCTGAGGCAGATTGAATTCCATACCAACGCTTAACGCTTTCTGCTATCTGCGCTTGTTAAGTAACTATCGAATTTTAGCAATGCCATTAACTGGTCAAGTTCACGCGCATAGTGCGTGTGTGCTAGCATGTTTAAAGCGACGGAAATATATTGTTGTTTCGTGTAACTGCGTTATCTGTGGTGTGTGTATCGTGTTGCTTACACATACAAATGTACGAGCTATACCGCGTGTTCACAGCAATACGACTCTTAGCGTGCTCATGCACTTTTGAGCGCTTACTGTACATCGTCGGTCGAGCTTGGCCTTAAAGAATTCTTGGCTGATCGAACCAAACATTATGTAAAAGTAGTGTGTCTATGTTGCGTGTATACAATCACTTTCTTTTACATTTATATATTTGGTTCGACCAACCGATGATGTACGAACATACTTCGGGCGATGACGGATTAGGTGTACGGATTATCGTGGCCCCCGGCAATATGGTAACTGAAAAAGCACGGGTGGGTTTTATTCAGTAAGAGTCTGATTCGCCCTCCCACTCCGCCCAGACCGGGAGAAGTTATTTGATCATTTCCCACCCAAAAAAAGAAAAAAAATGGTGTACGGATTACGCGAAACGTTAAATCTTGCACATCATTACATCTCATTGATGTGGAGAACTATTTTTATGTCACATGTTTGAATTACATTGTTTGAAAATAGTTCTGGGTTCATGTAACTTATGCCCGTTTTTACTAAGGCTAGTCAAAATCTAAATATAATGCCTAAGTATGCCGCAGTCATTTAGCAAAAAAAAAATCGACAGACACGAGACGATCACTAAATTTGCAACACTGAGTCGTCGATGCATAACGCTAAGACAACTCTTGCGGTTTGCTTAGCAACAGGTTTAAAAAAAAAAACATAGAAAAGAGTCAAAAATTTAGCCAACAAGTGACCTACTGAGAATCTAATGGTAAAACAGGAAGTAACTGCTAATAAATTTGCTTACGTAAGATTATTATTACCCAACTACCTAGATGTTGCTAAACTTGACCTTAGTGAAACCTGGCATTAGTTTCAAGTATAAGTTTTCCCTGTAATTCTGTAAGACAATGATCTCCCACAGAGCCCGGTCAAGGGTGGGTCACTTGGGAGTGATCCGTATAGTTTTCACCTAATAATAGACCCTCTGTGGTAAAAGTTGGAAAGTTGGGTGAGAAAATAATGTTAGAAGTACGATCGTTCATCTTAGCGGCCAGTGATGGAGGGATCTACTTTTTTAGGACAAATAAAATAAAACATTGTGGTTATATATACATCTTGTAGACCAATTTTATTGATCTGCGAGGTTAAGCGGTATGTGTAGGTACAAAGTATAATTTTCAATTCTTAGACCATGGATAAATACATTTAGAATTAAAATAACTGAAGTGCCCGTGTGCCTTTTAGTCAGTGCTAAATAAATGTATTGGAACGAAGTTCGAATGTTTCCGTCTTTATCACGCACTTTTAATATGACAGTTGTGCGACAGTGACAAGAATAATACTTAGCCAAAGCCCATGCTAAGTAAGTAACATTTTTAAATTTCGGTCAGTTATTTCGTTAGTTCTACTTTTGGCTACTGGTTCAGATAAGTTTTGTGGCGGCTGACCACGGCCACTCCCCGCGTGCGGGGGAAATAAACCACGCCCATCAAACTATTATTTATTTTCAAAGTAGGGCTTAACGCGGCTTGCGGTAGGAGTAAACTGGCAGAAATCGTCACGTAAAGAATAAGCATTATGCCCGAAAAGATCAGTTTCAAGTGTCTAATATAATATATAGTGTGTGTAATATGGATCTGTATTAATATACAATGAAAAAACCTTCTTTCTAACCGGGTGTCTCGCGATACCTGCCGATACGTCCCATCGTTTCTAACTGACTATGCTTCAAAGGCCATACATATACTATAATCCTAGTGTTCCTTGACTTCCTATGTCAATTAAATCTAGCATGATCTAACCTTAAATAATTGTCCAGGAACTTAGTTGTGTTTTAGCACATTTTCAAGCCAAGTGCAAATAAAGCAAATTGGTTTTTTTTTGGATTATCGGCTTATCGCCAGAGACTTATTGCTTGTTGGTATTCCATTTATAAAAAGTAAAAAATACGTACTATTGAAGCTAACTCAAAAACTCCCAAGCAAAGTTAGTAAAATTTATATGTGTACCTCTGAAGTATGATGACCTACCAAACAAAAAAGAATCATCAAAATAAATTCATAATTGGCGGGGTTATCGCGTAAAAAATATTAAAAAAACAGATAGTCGAATTGAGCACCTCCTCCTTTTTGAACTCGGTTAAATATCATAAATTATCCCGTAACATACCATTAATCCGAACTCAAAAGATAAACCTCAATACACCCTGAATCGTGAAAGTCAATTACGGCCAATGGCTTATTATGATAGTAGTCCGACTGGTCTCAATGCAATGAATGGCCGCTGCGCCCAGGAGATAAAAACTGGGCCATTGATGGGAATAACTATGTTTTGAGCCGTGGATTCGCCAGCGTATACTGATTAATTTTTATTTAGTACAATTGAAAACTGATTTTTTGTTTTGTGATGGTATTTTGTAGAGCAATTGGTTTGGATTGCTGGATTGTTTTTGTTTTTTTTAAATCAATTGAAAATAACGGATAGGATTACTGATTCAAAAAGTTTGCGTGGTATAATAAAATGTGCAATAAAGTCCCTACTCCATAATAATCTTGCTTTTTCAAGCAAATTGGACTGTCAATAGACGAGAAATGAAATAAGGACAAACTGGAAATGCACGAAACAGGAACTGTAAATTGACCACAGTCCCGGTTAATTAAAGTCTTCTGCTTGTTCAAGTTCTGACGCTTTAACAGACTGTTGTACAGGAAATTGGGTTATTTCGTAATTACAAATAATGTCCGTGAGATTGACTTTATACATACAAAAACTCACGCCTTCTTCCCATGTGAGTAGGCAGAAACTACAGAACGCCACCTGCTACGATCCTTACATACTCCTTTTGCCTCGATTACGTTCATACATCTGGACATATACGCACGCCGGTTGCGAGTACCTGGCCTTTCTGAAGAACATCACCAATAAGGTGTAGTATAAGTCCTCCTGGGGCGTCCCCGCCCGGCTTTTCCCTTCACATCAGCCTTGTAAATACATTTTGTTAGTCACCTTTCATTCATCCTCTCAACATGCCCAAACCATCTCAGCATACCCTTTTAAATTTATGTCACTACATCTTTATGAATCCTATAGTATGTTACCTTTACTTTATAAAACTTCCCTGTGTTTATTATTCTAGCGTATGGCCTCGTGGGTTGTAGCTGAAAATCAGCGTCAGGTTCGCTCAGGCTCACTTTGTGTTGTCATTTGCCATTATGCTGAGCTGAGGCACCTTTTGACATTATGATTATTGTTTTCTATTTTTGTAGTTTTAAGGTGTAGGTATTTTTCTGCTATAATGCCAATAAACGCATTTTTATTTCTTTCTTTTTTATTTAGGGGGCCCCCGAAACTATGATCTCATTATTTCTATGTTTTTCTTCATATTATATTATAAGTTGTGTTGTCCCATTGCAGGGCAAAGGCCTCCCTTCCCTCTTTCCACTTTTCCCGGTCTACTGCGATTGCGCGCCAATACTTTAAGAAGGAGTCCAGCTCATCCCGCCATCTCTTTCTGGGCCTGCCGCGTAGTCGTTTCCTGCTATTTGGGATCCACTGAGTGGTGATTTTTGCGTATTGCTGCTTCGATATGAGACAGATGTGGCCAGCCCAGTTCCATTTTAGTCTAGCAAATGTGCGGCCAGCGTCCGCTATTTATGTTTTGGAACGAAGTATAGAGTTCTTAATGTGGTCTGTGAGTTTGACACCTAGTATGCTTCGTTCCATAGCCCGTTGGCAGACTCCAAGTGCGGAATTTTGACGCTTTATAAAAGACCATGTTTGCGCTCCGTAGGTGAGGGTGGGAAGAATGCACATGTCCATGAGCTCCCGTTTTAGTGAAAGTGGGAGTGGTCCTTTCATGAGATGTTTCATCGACCAATACTTCTTCCAGGCGTTTTCTATGAGTCGAACGACTTATTTATCCTATCTCGTCTGAAAGGAAACTATTTGGCCGAGGTAAATATATTCATGGACATACTCAAATACTCTTTTCTTCATGTTGGTCTGAAATTATGCAAAAGACAGTTATCAAGCGTGGTGACTGATGCTTGTTCCTTCTCTGCTTGAGTAATTATAGCAGAATAATGTAGTATATGGTATCGGCTAACGTTGGTTCAACTTAGGAACTCTCTCCAGCCCATCAGAGGACAGACGACCTTGAAAGACAGCTGGGGCTAACTGGACGCGGTATATCTGTTGTATATCTGTTGTTGTATATTTGTGTGCTATTGTATGGTGCTATTTGAGACATACCTATGTAGGTATACAGGCTGTTTGGTAGAAGAATTGACACAATTTTCTTAGGGATAGGGGGAGACATATTATTATGTTATAATTATGCTTTTACCCTATTTGTTTTAAGTGGCATGGTAATTAAGATATTTTTTCCTTCATGTTGTCATAAATCTTTTTTGATTGTGATTGTAATAAAAAACTTTTTACAAAAAATACAACCGACTTCCAAACTACAAAGTGAAAAATAACTTTAATTTCGGAAGTCGGTGTCTTTGGATCAGTATTTTAGTTTTTTGACACCGACTTCCGAAATTATTATTAAAATACCTAGACAACACGGGGTTATTTAATCATTGCAAGGTATTACCTGTTCTGGCGCGCGCTGAGTACTTATCTGTTCCTCATAGAACATTTTGATAACAGTGATATTCAAATTCCAGTTAAATATGACGTGAAAACACGACAAGCCAAACATAAATCATTTCAAGTGCCACGCAAAAATAACTTTTATGGCAGGCGTACCGCTTCTTTCACAATACCCAATTTACTAAACAAAATACCTGTAGACATTAAAGACTCAATGAATAGTAAAAACATAAAGCGTAAGTTGAAGGATCATTACATCAACTCGATTATAATTAACTATTAATAGCGTTTTGATCAAATCTTAGGCCATGGCATGCTAAGATAGACCTCAGAGGTCTAATTGTGTGCTTTTTTAAGTGTAAGGAACATGTAATTTGTAAAATAAATAAATAAATAACATAGATCTGTCTCAATTTGCTAAAAGCTGAGTTTGTTGATTGATTGGGATAGCTACAGGCTGATATTATATTATTATTATGCAAAACAACAAAAGTGGTGGTCCTTAGGTTTCCCCGAAACGATCTTTTGCCATCAAATTGTATAGTATTATTGTCAATCGCTTCAATTGCCTTTGGTATACCGTCAATTTGCGCATCAATGTATATCACGTAAAAATTGCAATTGATCGTTTCGGGGATCCCATACATCCATAAGGCGTTGGTACTCTAAACAACTTACAGTGCAACTGTAACTTGTTATTGCGCATTTAACCGAACGAAACCTTAACTAGGACCGTCCGACCGACAAATCAGTTTAACGACCAAGTCGAGAGTTTGAACGAAACTTATAATTGGATGTAAGAGGATTTTAGAATAAATTGCTATCGCGGTTGTTACATTTTGTTGTTCAGCTGTTATTGTTGTATCGAGATCTGGGTGTTTTTGGAACTATAAGTGATAAATTTTGGAAGTGGAAACCAGAGAAGACCTTTGTTAGTTCCTGTAATAGAAGTAGAATATCTCAACACTTTGGGGATATCAGTTGAGAAGAAAGTCACCACATCTGATTCTATTAATTTTAGACATAACTAATTTACTGCCTCGTTGGTCTAGTGGTCGCAAGCGCTACTGCTGAGCATGAGGTCCTGGGTTCGATTCCCGGGTCGGGCAAAGTGTTATTGGGTTTTCTATCTGAAATTTCTCAGTAGCAGCTCGGAGTCTGGATTTGTGCCCGGTTGATGGCAATAGGCTCGCCCCCTATTTCATGGGACTTAAACATAACTGGCGAAATGTGGGTGTACCTGCTACAGGGACACCTCTGCCCAACCCTTCGGGGAAACAAGGCATGATGTTATGTTATGTTATGTAATTTACAGATTGACAAGTGGTAACGGCCCCGACTTATGAGTTGTAGGTCGTGGGTTCATACCCAGGCAGCTGAATTACTTTGTGTAATTTATTTCATCACCGCTGCTCTCAAAACGGTGAAAAAAAACATCGTGAGGAATACGAAGACATGTGACATCTACCAAGCCGCACTGGGCTCACCCGGTGGATTACGGCTCACTCCGGCAGGAGGCTTGTCCCAGCAGTGGGAACATTATAGGCTGATTCTGCTTTCGCAATGCCATATTGACAAGTTTAGATTGGCTTGATTTAACAAACTGAAATCGCAATACAAACAAACAAATAGTTATATCATCTTGCAAAATGTCTTTTCCTTGTAAGAAGTAGCTTTTGCTCTGCAGTAGGCAAGACACTAATGTGTTTTAGTATGTCTAGTTTAATTAAAAGTTGATTCAAAAGAAGAAACAATAATATATTCAAAACAGTTGATTTATAATCATCAAGTCTCTAACGATCACTTAAACAAAGCTACACAATGAAAATAATATCACAAATCTGAGCAAAAACCTTCACTTCTGACACGATAAAATCTCGAACAACTAAATCCGCTTGGCCATTTAAGTCGTCGCCGTAGCTCGAAGAATTAGTAACTTGAGGCGAGGCATTAGCAAATTAAGACGTGGAAACGTTTGTAGTAAGCTTTGGAAGGAGTAATGTTCGCTTGTGCAAATGTTGGTTGAATTTAGTGAGTTTTTGGAGGGGAATTTTCAGCACATTGCTACATGTAAGTTTGGATTTAGTTTGGTGTGTTTTTTAGACTGGCTTATGGAGATTTGGAAACTCGTTGGTTTTAATGAGTTTTATTTACTCATCAGCTTAACAGAAAAGTTTAAAAAGTCCAACTGTGTTCCAAGTTGTTGGTTAATTTGTTAACCGACTTCCAAAAGGAGGAGGTTCTCAATTCGACAGTATGTTTTTTTTTTTTTGTATGTTTATTACGCGATTACTCCGCGAATTATGAATTGATTTTGATTATTCTTTTTTTGTTTGATAGATCATACTTTAGAGGTGGTCCCATATAAATTTTATTAACTTTGCTTTGGTAGATTTTGAGTTAGCTTCAATAATACGTATTTTTTTCCACTTAGTATGTGGATGATATGATAACTTCCTGTCACTGTTATTTACATAGCAGGTAGTGGTATTCGAATTTGTGTGAGGTAGGTACCACAATACTAAAAAGTGAAAAATAACTTTAATTTCGGAAGTCGGTGTCTTTGGTTTTGAATTTTCGTTCTTTGTCACCGACTTCCGAAATTAAAGTTATTTTTCACTTTGTAGTGTTTTTTTTTGAAGTCGGTTGTTTTTTTATTTTTGTAAAAAGTTTTTTTTATTAAAACATCAAAATGCTATTACATGTAAAGGAAGTGAATAAACCGAAAACCCAAAAGGGTGAAATAACAAATAGACCTATTCACCGAAATAAATATTACAGGCGTGAATTTACTCAACTGTTCCAGAAGTAGGGTAATGGTTTTGCTCATCCCAAAAATAAAAAAAATAACAAATTTATCACCATATTTTCCGTTACTCACAAAATCGCCACGCATTTTCCCAAAACCCTAAATACATTTTTCAGTAGGTACCACACAACGGCTCTCCACTTCATTCGCAACAAATTACGAACGCTCCTCCAATTAAAGTTTTCGTTCATGGCTCATCGCAAGCCTAGTGTGGAATTAATTAAAGCCCTGGAACGAATCCAATTCCAGAGATTTTGTCTGCACCTACAGTTTAGATGCATGTGTTTGGCAGAGTGTGAAAAGCTAGAGAGGGTAGGACTGTTTTTTAGGGTTCCGTACTCTGAGAATCCTCCTATTATTACTAAGCATATGGCCCCGTTCACGGCATCGAGCCATGTGACTTGCGTAAAGCGATACGTGCGTGCGTCACTGTTATCCGTCCGTCGCTCCGTAAGTTGCATTGAGATCTCTTGTGGCACGCTCTAAACAACTTCTGTCATGTGTTTTCTCCACAGTCGGTGTCGAAAGACGTGAGTCGCTTAAGCGTGTAGCTCGTGACCATGAGATTAAGCATCTTTTGTTTTTATAAAACTAACTGCACCCCGCGTTTTTACCCTCATATGTCTCGGTCTTGTAGGACTATCGGGATAAAAAGTATTTTATGTCCTAACCTAGGTCATGGTCTACCCATGTGCCAAATTTTATCCAAATCCGTTCATCCGTTTTAGCGTGAAAGCGTAACAAACAAACAAACTCAGGATGTTAGGCGAAGTTAGGATGTAACATCAATGTATGTATTTTACCTACGAATAATAAGAGTCATTTTAACCGTTATTGGAATAATTATATATATAAAATAAAAATAAAATAAAAAAGCCTTTTATTTCATGCAATAACAAGTAAGTAGGTACATTTATCTTATCCTAATATTTATATATATTTTTAATTTGCAAGAACCCCTCCGCAGGTGAAGGCCTCCTCCAAAGAAATCCAACTTTCTCTGTCTTGCGCTGTCTGCATCCAGTTTGGGCCAGCCGTTTTACGGATGTCGTCCGCCCATCTCGTGAGCGGTCTTCCTCTGTGGCGTTTCCCACTTGGGCCTCTCCACCGTGTTACCCTTATGGTCCACCGCTCATCTGGCAGTCTTGCCACATGACCCGCCCATTTCCATTTTAGTTTTTGAGCAAAGTTTAATGCATCGGTGGCTCTAGATATGCTTCTAATTTCTGTATGTCTTATTTTTTGCATTTTCCTAATTTTGAGCATTAAGCCTAGATAATGATTGTATCTCTGTCAGCCCGTGTATCTGTTGTTTAACATAGGGCTGTATGTTTCTAAATGTAATAGAAAGCCAGTTGAAATTTTTGCAAAATATTATCGTGTTACCATAGCCTCTATCATGCCATTTAAGAAGAAGGTAAACTATAAAATGTTGGTGGTACGGAACCCTTAGTACACAAGTCCGACTTGCCCTTAACCGGTTTTTTCCAGAATCTAATAATGGACATCCAATCAAAATAGAATTCTCAATTATTAAGAAATTGAGAGAATACTCAATCGAATAAAAGAGGCACAACTGCTTGTTAATTAATAAATTTTCAATATCACAATATGGCGGCACAAAAAAAGAAACGTAAACCAATTAGACGGATTGCGTTTCATAGCGCTCAACTTTACAGATTTTTACAGGAATAAAGAGCTGTAAATGTGTGGAAAAGTGTATACATCATAAATATTATAATTAAACCACTTTTCCAATCATATTATTACCAAATAATGTGATTATCGTGTACTAAGGGTATTAATAAGTTCATATGAGTCTGTTTCATTTAATATTTTGTGAATTTTTTTATTTAGTTTTGTACCTAATGATTTTTATGGACATATATATCCACCAGGTTAAGCTACGCTTGCCGGGGTTGGTCCGTGGATGGGTGACGATCATTACATATCGAGACTCTTTCGTGCCTCGGAAGGCACGTTAAGCCGTTGGTCCCAGCTGTCATTTGTGGATCTTTGACAGTCGTTACGGGTCGTCAGAAGCCCGAAAGTCTGACAACCAGTCTTACCAAGGGGTATCGTATTACCCAGTTACTAGGTTGTGGAGGTCAGATGGGCAGCCGCTCCATGTAAAATACTGGTATTCAGCTGCATCCGGTTAGACTGGAAGCCGACCCCAACATAGTTGGGAAAAGGTTAGGCAGATTGATTGATATGAATATATAGCAGTGGTGGCTCAGTGACCAGTGAATGGACCAGTTGTACTCGTAGGTCGTGAAGACGAATCCAGACTGGCGCTTTACTTTGTGAATTTCATTTCATCACCACTCAAAACTCTGCCACTTTCAAAACGGTGAAGGAAAACATCGTGAGGAAGCCGACATGTCTTAGAACCAAAAATTCGTACACATGTGACAACCACCAGCCCGCATAAGGTCCGCGTGGAGGATTATGGCCCAGTTCCTCTCACAGAGAGGAGGCCTGTGTACCAGCTGTGGAAACATTACAGGCTGATTATGCTTATGCTAAATGAATATTCATTTAAATTGGCTATAAGTAGACACACAGACAGACAGAGGTAAAATAGGCTAAGTGAAAGAGTAATGTGGGGATATTATCGCAGACGTCATAGTCACTAAGATATTTTTATAAACTTTCGTACAAGTCTAATATATAATTAAATTCCGGACATCAAACAACTATGTGTCTCTCTGTGACTGTAATGTTTTCAAATTTGAACCCATCACTTTATGCACGTAAAGCCTCGTGTCCACAAGACATAATTGACGCGCGACATGTTGCACAACTATTGCTCAAAATGATGAAAGTAAGCACGGAACTTTTGTTTATCAACGTTGTCTGTCTACGCATGATCAGTCGTCGACAACATGTCGCCAGAGGAACTAGTGTTGATATCAGCGGCGGTGGTTATAATTTTATCGAAAAATGCATCAAACAGAAAAAAACCACGTTGGTGGGTTAGAAATTACTTACAAAACAAAGAAAATGTATTCAGTGATCTTCGTGTGGTTCATGGATTTGATGCTCAACTGCCGCGCGTCATATTGCACGCCAGCTGGCAACGTCGCGCGCTGTTGTGCAACGTTGCCGAACATATTGAGCGTCACGTGTTGCGCGTCAATTGTTGCCTGGTGGATACGAGGCTTTAACCAATCATCTACCAACTGCAATAACCTTACCTCACGTTTACACCGTAAATCTAACTTAGCACACACACACAGTGAAAATCTACTTAAAATTCACTTTGTATCTAGTTTTTGCGCCGTGTCTGAAACAGCTGCGACTACAGACATAAATTATAATTTTTTATCGAATTGAGAAATGGTACAATACTTGATTATAAACTTTTCGTATATATCTTGAATGTGGAGGGAGTTTGAAATCGTGTAAAGTGAAATGTAGTTTGGTGGGTTCCAAATTATCTGGGCCCTCATATTTTTAACCGACTTCAAAAAAAAGGAGGAGGTTCTCAATTCGTCGGGATATTTTTTTTTTTTTAATGTATTTTCCCCGATTACTCGAAGACGGCTGCACCGACTTGAAAAAAATTTTTTTTTTTTGAAAGGCTATACTTTCAAGTTTGTCCCATTGTCATTTGGTCACGATATGATGATGGGATCTTGGAGAAATCGAGAATCTATAGCGATTTGGGTATTTTTGATGAGCAGTTGACATAAGGCGATTGTAACTTACATAAATTACAAAAAACAAAAACTGAAAAAAAAACTTTTTTACAAAAAATACAACCAACTTCCAAACTACAAAGTGAAAAATAACTTTAATTTCGGAAGTCGGTGTCAAAAAACTAAAATACTGATCCAAAGACACCGACTTCCGAAATTAAAGTTATTTTTCACTTTGTAGTTTGGAAGTTGGTTGTATTTTTTGTAAAAAACTTGATGAGGGCCCAGACAAGTGACAATCGCTTTCAAAGCGTTTTGTTTTTTAACCCCCGACTCAAAAAGAGGGGTGTTATAAATTTGACTGCTATGTGTGTGTCTGTCTGTGGCACCGTAGCTCTTAAACGGGTGAACCGATTTGAATGTGGTTTTTTATATTTGAAAGCTGGTTTTCTAGCGTTAATTATCAGTTCTTTTCTAGTTGATGAATGGAAGTGAGCGTCTTTCACAGGTCTGATCGATTTGAAAGGTATTCTGTTACTTCAATGATATCAAAAGAACATAACCTTGAAGTGATGCTGATATTTTTCATGCTCATCTATCTCGTATTTACAATTGAAAAATATTTAGTTTTATTTATTTATTTATTTAACAATTTATGTACACACATATAAACAGATAAGAAGAAAGGAACAGAAAAATACGTACAAAGGTGATGCTTATTACTATAGAAATCTCTTCCAGCATACCTGCGATAGGAAAGTAGTTAAAGAGATGTAGACAACGTGTGTAAGAGTAGAAGAGAAAACAGAATACATAAAATAAAAAACTTAACTATACACTAATTTAAATATAAACATACAACATGAGAATATACATACTTCTTAAATACATATCACTAAAATAGATAAAACTACTACTACCTTCTACTATCTTTTTTTTTGCGATACTCTTCTGGAGGAAATCTTTTAAAAGTAGGACTTTATTTACAACTAGCTTTTCTCAGCGGTTTCCCCCACGTGGATGTCGAAATTATCCCACAGAAACGTACTACCGGGATAAAAAGTATTACATAACATAACATCACGCCTTGTTTGGGCAGAGGTGTCCCTGTAGCAGGTACACCCACATTCCGCCAGTTATGTTTAAGTCCCATGTAATAGGGGGCGAGCCTATTGCCATCAACCGGGCACAAATCCAGACTCCGAGCTGCTACTGAGAAATTTCATATAGAAAAACCCAATAACACTTTGCCCGACCCGGGAATCGATCCCAGGACCTCATGCTCAGCAGTAGCGCATGCGACCACTAGACCAACGAGGCAAAAGTAAAAAAAAAAAAAAATACCGTTTGTGTGCAATTTTTTTTTTATGGTGTTGGTACATAATAATGAATATTCTATCTATCTATTTGTTATATGAAATTACTACCTTTTTTTGCCCGCGGCTTCGTTTGCGTCAACGTAGATTTTGTCAATCAAATTCCTCGAGAACAGTAGTTTTTTTTCTGGATGAACAATAATAGGGCACCTACCCTATGTCTGTTTCTGTACCCTTTTTTATTTTTTTGGCTGGGAAATGATCAAATAACTTCTTCCGCTATGGGCGGAGCGGGAGGGCGTATCAGACTCTTACTGACTAAAACCCACCCGTGTTCCTTCGGTTGCCATGTTGCCGGGGGCCACGATCTCCCTTTCGGACTTCTCTGCAACCCCAGCTGGCATCGGCTCTAGTGGACCTCATCAATTTTGCTGACATCTCTTTGAGGCGCGCGTGGAACACAACGCGCCGTTGACCCGGGCCTGGTCCTTATCGGACGGCGAGCTACCCATTGCTCACCGTCCGCAAGGCCGCGCCTGTGGTGGCCGGTAATTAGCCTGCGACTCCCGACGCCCAGATCGTCTCCTGCGGCGGTTAGGGGCGTGAGGGTGCGAACTTTTCCTCCTCCTCAAGCGTTCCGCCTCCTCCTTCGCGAGCATTACTGCTTCGCAGAAGGAGGGTTTCTGTACCCCTGACAACGTGTTAAACAAACAAACTCACATTCGCATTTATAATATTAGTTAGAATTAGAAGGATCGAACCATCTATTTACACCGGTAAGAAAAAAAGTAATCGTCTGGAAGTCTAGAAATTATTCCCTTGTTGACAACAAGTGGCCTTGTAACAATTACCATGTACACACAGCCAAAAAGTTTGGTATGCAGGTTAGAATAACACGATTGTTCCAAACAGGTACCACTAAGCGCATTCTTAATAACTTTTCAAACAAAAAGATTATGGCTATGAAGAACGATGTCAAAGACTTGACAAATCAGCTTTCGGCATAATGGCCGTTTACTGATTCAAATCTGTTGCATTCTTAGTTTACACGTTCTGATCGTTTCTGAATCTGATATAAATATACCTAAATAAATCTGATTAGAAAATTTGCGACGTCTGCAATGCGATGGTGGGACGGCTACTGAGGCCCCTGGTGGCGCGAAGTGAAGGAGCGGGCACGGCTGGCACAGCGGCATGGCGCATGGCGATGGTAAGTCCTGCCGTGCGCCATCTAGCGGCGGCGAAGCCGTAACAATGGAATATGGAATGAAATTATACATTATTGATATTCTACTAATTAATGTAATGATAAACAAATTCTCGAGACGTTCACTGGCATTGGATGTAAAACAATCCTTCTATTGGATCCGTAGCAATCCAATAGAAGATTTTTTTTAAGAAAATAATATATTACTGCTCATGCTTAGTAATTTTTTGGACCTAAACGGCTATAACTAGCTGTGCTATGTATGTAATATTATATTAGTACTTTTCTACCTGCACACAAATCTACTTCGTCGACAGTGCTGTAATAGCTCCTCACATAAAAAAAACTTCATCATACACATACGTTTTCCTCCCTGAGAGGAAAACAACAATTATTTTGAAAGCCTTCTTTGCGCACCGTTTGGGAAACAAACAAAGAAATGAAAAGTAAACTGTTGCTTTATTATGAGTAAAGGTATTTTTTTTAAGGAAAACTGTTTTTTTTTCCTCCCTCAATTCCCCGAGTGTTTATCTGTTTATCTTTGTACCGTATTGGATTTGGATGAGATAGGATTTTCAGCGTTTTTGGAGAATGTGAAAAATTTAAAATTTATTTTTTGGGATGATACAATAACGTCTCGCGCGCGCTTTTCCTCTCTTCTACTTATTTAAAATTTTGCTGTGTCCGACAGGATCCATAATTGTTTCTATTTATTAATAAATAGCAGCACCACGCAGTTTCACCCGCATAAATCTAGACTAGGGCCAGGCAAGCTGTCTTCGGAAAGGCGCGTGAGCATTTCAGTATGCGGTCGTGTTGGTCTCAAGACGGTGTCATATTCATTAAGGCCCCTGATGGAAGTCGGCACAAGGTTACTTCCATCGACGAGCTGAAGCCCTTGACAACCAAGTACCCGAAGGCGCCGGGCGCGACTCCATCAGCGAGATGAAGAAGTGTCGATGCTGCCGGGAGCCTGAAAAACACAATTTGTTATTAGGTATTTAAGTGAATGTTTACTTTGATGTCTTGTTGTTGCTTGTAAGTTGTATTTGTTTCTTAACATTCGTAATCTTTACTTACCATAGTGTACTTGTCCCGTCCCAAAATTATCTTGCTTTTGTTTTGTGCCCGAATTGTTTTTCTCTGTAATCTTTGTTTTAAATTGTTAAATTGAGGGGCGTATTGGTTTTTTGATACCCTCGACAGTGTATATTTTATTTTTATTTTAGCTTGCTTGTAGTGAATGACAGATCTGATTGTCAAATTGACATTTATAATATTGTTTGACGTTGACGTTCAAAGTATACGTTCTCAAATTTCGCGTAGTTTATTTTCGTGCGTTCACAGATAGTATTTGCTAACGTTTCGTTCCATGTTGCTACTCATTTATGTTTGCACTCACTCAGTTTGCAGTTGGGTGTTCAATATTTTTTTTTTTCTTTTTTCTGTACTTTTATTTTCATAGTTTTGTGTATTTGTCTTTTATATTTTTTGAGAACTACGGTTTTTCGCTTTGTTTTAATAGAGTAAACAAAAAAATGTTAACTCGGGTTTTGTTATTGTGTATGATTGTTGATTGATTTGTTTTGTTTTTGCTTATTGTTAGCTGGCGGGTGGTGCAGTGTTTTGCACCAGTTTGTTGCTGTATTTTTGGAATAGCATAACTTATTATATATATTATATATTTATATCAACTTAAAACTACAATTTATGTCAGACAATGAGTCTTATTTTTCTGCCATCGAATCTACTGCCTCTTCAAGCGATGTAAGCTTTTGTTCTTTCAACTCCACCCTTGGTGACTTTGTGCAACAAAATTTCAATGATAAGTCTATTCGTTTGGTGAATGTGTGTCACATTAACGCCCAAAGTGTTCCAAGCCACTACAGTGAGCTGTACGACGCGTTTAATAATAGCAACGTTCACGCCATCCTGATCTCTGAAACTTGGCTCAAACCGCATCTTCTATCCACCACTTACCCTCTTACTGGTTTCGTTCTTATACGGAATGATCGGATTGGTAAAGGAGGGGGTGGTGTGGCCATATACCTTCGCAGTGATTTTCCTTACAAAATACTTGCTACTTCCTCTTCGCATTATTCTGCTTCTGCCGAGTTTATTTTCCTTGAAGTGTGTGTCAAAGGAGCCAAAACCATTATTGGTGTTGTCTATTGTCCTCCTTCTGTTGATTACTTCACTGAATTCGAATCAGTACTTGAATCGTTGGGTTCGGAGTATGCACATCACATCATTATGGGTGATTTCAATACAAATCTCCTTGTCCACAACTCTCCCCGATCCCGTAAGCTCCTACATCTTATCGAGTCAGCTAGTCTGCACGTATTGCCGCTGCAATCTACTCATCACAACACTGTCGGCGATGACACCTGGCTCGATCTGATTCTCACCTCGAATCCTTCCCTCGTTTCCTCCCATGGTCAACATGACGCTCCTGGCTTTTCTCATCACGACATGATTTTCCTTTCCTATATCCTGATACCTCCTAAACCTAAACCCAAGGTTCTGTACAGGCGTTGTTTTGCGCGGATGAATGTCGAGAAACTCAAAGAAGATGCATCTGTGGTTGATTGGGAGCCTATGATGGAAGCCACTTCAGTTGACGACAAGGTTGCCACTTTCAATGATGCTGTAGTCAATCTTTATAACATCCATGCTCCTGTCAAAAAGGTAAAGTTGAAGCGCCCACCTGCACCATGGATGACAAGAGGAAT
Source organism: Agrochola litura (assembly GCA_949152395.1). NCBI lineage: Eukaryota > Metazoa > Arthropoda > Insecta > Lepidoptera > Noctuidae > Agrochola > Agrochola litura. The sequence continues at coordinate 18,288,310 of OX424514.1, read as the reverse complement.
AAAAATGGTAATGCGACGTAGGGACCGTGCGTTCCGTAAATTCAAAAGGGATCGTACTGACGAGAATTGGACAACATTCAAGGCTGCAAGGAACAGATGCAATCAGATGATACGCAATGCTAAACGCCGCCACATTCTGGATACTATCGATTCTTCATCTTCTGCCGATATTTGGAAATTTCTTAGAACTCTTGGTATCGGCAAACCGCGACATTTAGACCTTCCTAATTCAATTGATTTAGACGATCTCAACCGTCATTTCTCCTCTGTTTCTACTATGGATCGTCTAACTAAGCAACAAACTCTGTCTTTAATAACTGGTCTAACGCGTCCTAGTATTAATCCTTTCAGTTTCATTCCAGTTGAGCCGGGAGAGATCAGAAAGATCATTCTCTCGATTAAATCCAAAGCTGTGGGATGTGACAATATCACCCGTGGTATGATCATAACTATTTTGGATCATCTCCTACCTGCTATTACCCACATTGTAAATTTTTCCCTGTACACTGGAGTATTCCCTTCCCTGTGGCGCAAAGCCTATGTTCGCCCACTACCTAAGGTATCTAATCCCTCTCTTCCTACAGACTTCCGTCCAATTTCTATACTTCCCTTCCTATCCAAAGTGCTCGAGGCCTGTGTCCACAAACAATTCTCCAATTTTGTTCATCGAAACTCACTAATTAGCCCTCTTCAATCTGGGTTCAGGCCAGGGCACAGCACTGTTTCCGCCCTCCTTAAAGTGACTGGCGATATAAGGGCAGGACTGGAAGACACCAAAGTTACTGTTCTAGTGTTGGTTGATTTCTCGAATGCATTTAATACCGTCAGTCACGACATTCTGTTAGCTATTCTGTCCTATATTATGGTCTCTCCCGAAGCACTGGAATGGTTCTCCTCTTACCTTCAGGAACGTCAGCAGTCCATTCATGTTGGGGATTCTTCATCATGCTGGTGTGATTTGGAAGCTGGCGTTCCTCAAGGCGGCATTCTTTCTCCTCTTCTGTTCTCTATTTTTATTAATCTTATAACTTCCGAGCTTCAGTGTGCGTATCATCTGTATGCGGATGACTTGCAGTTGTACTGTCAAGGGAGGGTTGATGAAATACCTGACGCTATAGAAAAGTTAAATAGGGACTTGGCAGCCATAAAAACCTGGTCTGATAAGTTTGGTGTTGCAGTAAACCCTAAAAAGTGTCAAGCGATCATAATTGGGAGTCCTCGCAGTATTGGTAAGGTGGATGGTTCAACCTTGCCACCAGTTCTCTTTAATGGTACGATCGTTCCACTTAGCACTAACGTGAAGGATCTAGGCTTGCACATTGATGGTACCTTGAACTGGCGTACTCAAGTCGCTAGGGTCAGCCAGAAGGTTACTGGAACGCTGCGGGCTCTGTACCGACTGAAAAATTTATTACCGTCAAGTACCAAGACAATGCTTGTGCAGTCCTTAATTTTCCCTATCATCGATTATGGTGATGTGTGTTACTATGACCTGAATGCAGATCTCCTCGACAAACTTGACCGTCTTCTCAATAACTGCATTCGATTCGTTTTCAATCTGCGTAAATATGATCATGTCTCTGCGCATCGGTCGCTTCTAAAGTGGTTGCCCATACGCCAGCGCAGGGAGCAAAGGGCACTGACCACCTTGTTTTCATTTCTTGACTCTCCCTCTTCCCCTAGTTATCTAGCCCCCCACTTTCAGTACATTTGCGCAAACCACAATAAAACTCTACGTTCATCACACAATCGTCTTCTTCTATGTCCCACTCACCGCACTGATTTCATTCACTCTTCCTTCTTCGTTCAGTCTATCTCTCTGTGGAATGCGCTCCCCCAAGAAATCAGGATGGCAACCAACAGATTATCCTTTAAAGTTAAAGTTCGCGAGCATATTCGTAAGAAGCTGGCAGTATCATCACAGCGGTAATGTTTTCCCATTGTTTGTCTTATTTGTTTTATAAATATATTCGTCTATTTATGTGTATTTATTTGTTCTTATATTTATATATATAGTTATATTATATATTTTGTTTTGATAGGTATATATATATCCTTATATTTAAATGAATATTTATTCCAAAATTTTCAATATTGCACCTACCACTGTTTGTCTCTGCATCACCCAAAGGTTGACTGGTAGAAAATGCCTATGGCATTAAGTCCGCCTCTGTACATGTACGTGCTTAAAGTATTAAATAAATAAATAAATAAATAAATCTCTATCCCCTAGAAATCAGAATGGTAACTAACAGATTATCTTTTATTTAAAGTTAAAGTTCGCGAGCATATTCGTAAGAAGCTGGCAGTATCATCACAGCGGTAATGTTTTCCCATTGTTTGTCTTTTTGTTTTATAAATATATTCGTGTATTTATGTGTATTTATATTTATATATATAGTTATATTATATATTTTGTTTTGATAGGTATATTTATTCCACAATTTTCGATATTGCACCTACCACTGTTTTTCTCTGCATTACCCAAAGGTTGACTGGTAAAAAATGCCTATGGCATTAAGTCCGCCTCTGTACATGTATGTGCTTAAAGTATTAAATAAATAAATAAATAAATATCGGTGTAAAAATTATTTTACGTATTAATCCAGGTTACGAACTATCTGTGTGTCAAACATGCAAATCCGTTCAGTCATTTTTGCGTGCAAGAATGACAAACATCCATCCCTCCTCACAAACTTTCGCATTTATAATATTATAATAGGATTAATACTTATCAACTTTATGTGTGTGTCAGATCCCGTCATTAGTACGGACACGAAACGAATCGCAAGCGCGCCACTGGCGACATCAAGAGTGATCTACCTACACCAGAAAAGGCGCGCTTCTACAGAGTCGTGATGTTTTAAGGCCACGGCGAGGAGGGCATTCAGCCTCTGGTCGCATCGGAGTCAAGACGTCACGGAACTGTTCTCGATTCGTGGTGCTTAGTTATTTTGTTAGTTGTAATTTGTGATCATTTTGTTAATTGGTGATTTTAATAAACGCCGTCACACCCAGTGTGTGTATAATTTAGCTAGTGTGATTCATTTTATAGTAAATTATAATTTGATCTGAACTACAAACTGTTTTTCTATTGCGCATTAACCAACACTACCCACACTACGCCCACAGTAGTTAAAATATCGCTGATAATAACGAAAGTCACATACCCGTCTCCGACATGTACATTAATTGCATTGAATTGAATTGAACGTAGGAACTGTTGTACACTGTAACATGCATTGAGGTTCTTATCTTTTTATAATGGTTAGTTGTAAAGATTATTAAAATTTGGGAAAAATATTTACCAGGAGTATAACTAAAAACTTTTTTGTTCTTCGTTGTATCGATTTGTGCCAAAAAACCTGAGACCAACTCACTAGTTTTTGGCTGTACTAAGCGGTACACCCAAACGTTTTCAACAACTGTTATCATAAATTATGAGAATCATAAAAACTTCACATTTAAATAAATGAATCTATCGAGTACTTTCATAAAAACTTTTTACAAAAAAAAAAAACAACCGACTTCCAAAAAACACTACAAAGTGAAAAATAACACTAATTTCGGAAGTCGGTGTCTTTCTTTTGTTTTGAATTTTCATTTTTTGTCACGGACTTCCGAAATTAAAGTTATTTTTCACTTTGTAGTGTTTTTTGGAAGTCGGTTGTTTTTTTTTTTTTGTAAAAAGTTTTTATTTTTCACTTTTTAGTTGTGGCTTTTTAGTTGGGCTACCCCACACAAATTCGAAAACCACTACCTGCTATGTAAATAACAGTGACAGGAACTTATCGTATCATCCACATACTAAGTGGGAATAAAAACTTTTTACAAAAAAAAATCAACCGACTTCCAAAAAAAAAAACACTACAAAGTGAAAAATAACTTTAATTTCGGAAGTCGGTGTCTTGGGTTTTGTGTTTTCGTTTTTTGCCACCGACTTCCGAAATTAAAGTTATTTTTCACTTTGTAGTGTTTTTTTTTTTGGAAGTCGGTTGATTTTTTTTTGTAAAAAGTTTTTATTTTTCACTTTTTAGTTGTTGTACCTACCCCACACACATTCGAATACCACTACCTGCTACCAGTGACAGGAACTTATCATATCATCTACATACTAAGTGGGAAAAAAATACGTATTTTGTAGCTAACTCAAAAACTACCCAAGCAAAGTTAATATAATTTATATGGGACCAATTTGGGAGCATACCCTTTCAAACAAAAAAAGAATTTTCAAAATCGGTCCACAAATGACGGAGAAATCGGTGGACATACATAAAAAAAAAAAAAAAAAAAAAAAAAAAAAAAAACAAACATACGCGACGAACATATAACCTCCTCCTTTTTGGAAGTCGGTTAATAAAAATGAAACTAACACCAAATGCAGAGGTTGAATGGGGGACAAAACAGCAATTGGCTCATCTCAGTGGTGACCGCTGCCGTCCATTGATATCTGCAGTACCAGAAGGGGCAATTCTCCTATTTTTAATAACGATGGCTTTCGCGATGGCCGTTATGCGTGGATGTGACGCATATTTTCCTCCAATTTGTTCTTTTCGTGTATGTGTTCTTTCTTTGCGTCATGTTCACCGCAAATAATCGTATTTTCTTTCTTTCTAATCTACTGAGTTATTATTAATCTCTAATTTATCTACATCTATGTAATGTTCTATGTTATGGGGTTTGGTTTCCGCACTTAGTCCGTCAGGTGGACCATTATGCGTGGGCCATGGCAGCCGTTTGGTGGTTATTCCAATCAGCCCACCTCCCTCCAGAATTAAATGTCATGCAGTGCTATTCTGTTAAAATCTCACCGTGAATGCTAAGGTGAAGTGATCTTGAAGTGAGCTGTCATTCCACCATATACCAGGGATTGACACTGTTGACAGCTCACTTTCAAGCTCACTTCACCTAAGCGTTTACGGTGAGATTTTACAGAATAGCACTGCTGGTCTGTTCAGAACGTCTGTGAAAGATCTGGGTGACCCGAGTGTTTTTATACTAATCTGGGTGACGCCTGTGAATTCAAAGAGCACGTACGTGACGAAGGTTTTCCCAGCCTCCATGCACGCCCAGGTTAAGTACTAGCTGAAATGTCTCTAGTACCCGAAATTACACCAGCAGTCCGACGGTTACATCAAACTCAAACTCAAAGCATTTATTTCAATTAAACCATATACAGAAATTTTTGAATTGTCAAGGAATCGGTCAGTAAGAAATAGGTATGAAGCTAGTTGCCCATTCCAAAGCGTAGTAGGTACCTATGGAGAAGAACGGGCAAGAAACTCCACGGACACTCTTTTAAATAAAAAATTGTTACAAAATATTGGTTATATCATTCATGTTGAAATTATACATGTGAGAACAATGTAGAAAGACGTGCACGTTAGAAGCGTCCGTAATAAAAAGATAAAACAAAGAACAATTCAAAAAATTAAAATTAAATAAAAATAAGCCCTGGCAGCTAAGAGATGACCAGTCGCAACTGACGGCGCCCGCTCACGAACATGACGCATGGATTAGCACCATTTAGCTCAACCATGTTGAAGGGAGCTAAATGATTCAACACACGCGCCACCATCAGCGAAACATTTGAGTGAGCATGACATACTCACAGCCGCCAGGGCAGATTCAAGTCAATGCAAGATATATTACCCGGTAAATGGTAACTCTTTAGTACATAGTACTCACACCTGTGCTATGCAATTATATAATACAATGGAGATTGAGTTTATACAATGCAAAGATAGTCTTACAATCTTCAGCAGCTCCAACAGTATTTGCAAATGTTAATCAATTAGTTGTGGAGCAGGACCAGCATTGAGCCAAGCATTTTTATCAGCGATGTAATCCCCCAACGTATAATATGCCTGCCTGCATAGTGTGCGTTTTATACAAGATTTGAATTTCGTCTCATTCAGTTGAAGTATGTGGGGAGAAAGTTTATTGTAACATTTTAAACAGTATCCCATGAAAGATGAATCTACTTTAGCCAGTCTGAAACCTGGTTGAACTAATAGGTCCCTATTTCTTGTACTATAATTATGTCTATCACCTCTTTTGCTAAAAATATGTAAATTCTTTCTTACGTAGGTACATGATGTTTTCATAGATATATTGACAAGGTACCGTCAAGATGTTAATATCCTTTAACAGTTTCCTTAGAGAATCGCGCCTGCGGAGATAATATATGGCTCTGATCGCTCTTTTCTGCAGAATAAAAATAGACTCGATGTCTGCAGCCCGTCCCCACAATAAAATACCGTAAGATATGATACTATGAAAGTAGCTAAAATAGACTAGCCTCGCGGTATCTACATCAGTAAATTGACGGATTTTTCTGACAGCACATGCTGCATATGATGCTATCACTGCTATAGAAACCGTCGGACTGCCATGTCATAGGTCTCGAGTACGAACCGAAGGCACCCACCTCTAACTTTTCGGATTCATGTGCGTATTGTATTATTATCACTTGCTTAAAAAACGATGAAGACAAACATCGTGAGGAAACCGGTATGCCTGAGCGATATTTCTCGCAGCATGTGAAGCCAAGTCAGAGGCCCAAGGGCGGCTTTAAAACTCTTACACCAGGTTAGTCACTAACGGATCGCCCGGAGGACACGGTGGAGCATACGGTGGAAGTCTGCCCGGCTTGGGCAGGGCATCGCCGTGTCCTCGTGGAGGTGATCGGCGGCGGTGATCTCTCGCGTCCGGTCCTGATTCGGGCCATGCTACGGAGCGAGAGGAAATGGGAGGCCGTCACCTCCTTCTGCGAAGCAGTAATGCTCGCGAAGGAGGAGGCGGAACGCGTGAGGGAGAGGCAAATTTCGCGCCCTCACGCCCCTAACCGCCGCAGGAGGAGACGCCCTGGGCGTCGGGAATCACAGGCAGATTTCAGGCCACGGTAGGCGCGGGCTTGCGGACGGTGAGCAATTGGTAGCTTGCCGTCCGATAAGGACCAAGCCCGGGTCGACGGCGCGTTGTGTTCCACGCGCGCCTCAAAGAGATGTCAGCAGAATTGACGGGGTCCGCTAGGTCCGATGCCTGCCGAGGCTGCGAATAAGGACCGAAAGGGAAATCGTGCCCCCCCCCCGGCAACATAGCAACTGAAGGAACACGGGTGGGTTTTAGTCAGTAAGAGTCTGACATGCCCTCCCGCTCCACGCAGGGCGGGAGAAGTTATTTGATAATTTGCCACAAAAAAAAAAAAAAAACCACACGAAATGAAGAAAAATTACAATTTTACGCTTCAAAACGGAACACAGCATCGCCGCTTGGCGATACAAAATAGTTATGGTACCTATAAATATGTACTTCCTCAGACGAGTTCCTTCAGAAAAAGCTCAACTACTCAAATACTGTTGAAAAGTGGACCTTCTATATTTATTTCTGTAAACATAATTCAAAAGTAGTCAAATCAAATCAAATCAAAATATTTTATTTCACATAAACCTACAAGGGCACTTATGAAACGTCAGAAGCTAGGTGCACGGTTCCAATTGGTCGCTTCCTATGGAGAAGAGCCGGCAAGAAACTCCACGGTTACTCTTTTCAAAATAAATTGTTTCTACAATGTTTTCAAATTACAGTATTAATAGGTATGGAAGGACAGTGTAGGCCTATCAACAAATACCAGGTAGGTACTTAGTAAAATAAAAAATGGTACACAAGATTACAGCCTACAACGTTCTCACATTCACAAAATCTAAAAGAAAAGAAAATAATCTATATAAAAGATAAACAAATTAATAAAAATAAGAACCTTTTAAACCAAATGACATAATTGCCACTACAGCTCTACAATATACAATAATTTTAATCAAAGCAAATAGAGTAATTCTAATAATTTATTAGTCTAGCCATTCAAGTGGCAATTTGTTCGCCTTCATTAGCAAAAAGACTAATTAGAATAGGTACAAAATTTTAAATTAAGTTATTATAAATTTTATGTCATTTCTTATGCTACTCTGAATTAAGTGTTTATAAGTCTCCTGAGTTTCGTTTGCAGATTGTGTTGTTTTTAATATCGGACTAACTTCTGCCCGCGACTTCGTCCGCTTGTTTTAACGTTAAAAATATTCTATTATCATAATCAGCCTATAATGTTCCCACTGCTGGGACACAGGCCTCCTCTCTGTGAGAGGGAGTGGTCCGTAATCTACCATGCGGGCCCAGTGCGGGTTGGTAGATGTCACATCTCTTCGAATTTTCGGATCTAGGACATGCCGGTTTCCTCACGATGTTTTCCTTCACCGTTTTGAGAGAAGTGGTGATGAAATAATTTACACAAAGTAAAGCGCCTGTCTGGGTTCAAACCTACGACTTACAACTCGTAAGTCGCAGCCGTTACCACTGGGCCACCACTGCTCTTAAAAAATATTTTATGGCATACGGCAATAGCGTAGCTTTATTTTAGTGACAGAATTTTATAGAATTGTATCAGTAGCTCCGCCGATTACTCCCTACAAACAAACTTGTAGCGGTTACACCGCCACATACAAAACTACGCATCATAGACATGACGTCACACAAATCCTGCATCGCGCAATAAGAGTTTACCGAGCGATCGTCATAGATACAAAAAAAAATCGACTTCAAACCGTTGGGCAATCGCCCGCCAGACACAACACCCATCTGGTCGGAGGATCCTCCCTTTTCTATGGTGGATGAGTGAACTTTACACCCTGTTCCTCATGCCACTAAAAACTCATGAATTTTACCTCTATAAAATAGTAGTATAGATGAATCGACAGAAAGTTGTTACCATAACTTACCGAATAGACAGCTGTCTCCAAGGAAATTATTAATAATAATCTTACAATTGTTTCACTTGCCTATTATTTTACCTTATTTCGTGGGAAAATCTTCACAAGCCCTTGTCAGGACAACAGAGGACAATGTCATGTGTGTATCTATTTTACTAAACCGGGACCTGCAATCTTTTGTACGATTCTTGAGCGAAAATATAGTTTACTTGCTGCGCCCCACGGTTTCACCCGCAGAAGTCTCGATCCCATGGGAATATCGGGATAAAAAGTATCGTATGTGTTAATCCAGGTTATAAACTATCTGTGTGCCAAACATCCAAATCCGTTCAGTAGTTTTTGCGTGAAGAAGAGACAAACATACACACACACTCACAAACTTTCGCCTTTATAATATTAGTGTGATATCAAATGGCTTCCTGGGAGCTTTACATGGGTTAACTGCTAGAATAGTTGAAAAAAAAACTAAAACCAATCTGCCAATAAATTATTAACTAACATCATCATTCTGCCTAGCCTTTTCCCAACTATGTTGGCGTCGGCTTACAGTCTAACCGGATGCAGCTGAATACCTTTATATTTTACATGTAGCGACCGCCTATCTGACCTCCACAACCTAGTTACTAGGTAACACGATACCCCTTAGTAAGACTGATTGTCAGACTTTTGGGCTTCTAACTACCCGTAACGACTGTCAAAGATCTATAAATGACAGCCGGGACCAACGGCCAAATTATCAGATGGGCAATTCCTGTATATTTAAGAACGTTCGCATTCTAATTTTATTCGCAATCTGTCAAAAATACAATCAATTTACCAACATTTTTAAAAAGATTGCGACTTGAATGTAAACATTTTTTAAGTAGATACGAGAATTGGCCTTTAGATTTGATAACAAACAGATATTGTAGGGAAGTTACTGCTGGTGCCATCTATGCACCGCGATGGACAACGGGCACCATCTTCAAATCTCGCGCGCTCCGCATAGTCGCGGTGCGCGTCACCTGGTCGTCTGCAGAATCCGCTTCCGCCCACCTCACTCTTCTCTTGACGGTCCCTGGACGGTTGCATGTTAGCGTCGTTCCTTGTATGTTTTAATATTATAACGAATAAAACTAATTAATTGTAAAGTTATCAAATCAAATCATTGAAAAGCACCCGCTGCGTCCCGCACACATCAGGACACATTAACTCAACAAACAGATATAAAGAGCTGTTTTACTTAAGTAAAATTAGTATAAGTGTCACCTGAACTAAGGTGAAGCAATAATTTCGCTGTTAAAACTTTTTTTTAACTTGCTGACGTCAGTTGGAAGCCGGACTTTGGCACCCGGCCGAGTTACCGTCAGAAAGAAAGAAAAAAAGTTGTTGGCGAGCCCTGTTAGTCATGTTGACTTTTCTCTCACCTAGTTTTATAAAGTTGGTTTTATTCCGTACTAGCTTTTACCCGCGTTTTTGCTCACGTGGAGGCTGGAAATTAACGGAAACGTACTGCCGGGATAAAAAGTATTCTGATAGTCAGTCCTAACCTAATTTTATTGAAATCTGTTTAAGCGTGAAAGGTAACAGACAGACAGACCAAAATAAATATTGGAATGACTTCTACAGATAAACATCTGTCGAGCCTTTTCCCAACTATGTTGGGGTCAACCTCCTGCCAAAAAAAATGCAGCTTAATACCAGCATTTACATGGAGTGACTGTCATTCTGACCTCCAAAACCCATTTATTGGATTACACGACACCCCTTGGCAAGACTAGTTGTCAGACTTTCAGGTTTCTAACTGCCTGTAACGTTTATCAAAGATCCACGAATCCGAACCGGAATCGACATTTTACCGTGCTGTTCGAGGCCCAGAGAGGTCTCAGTATGTTATAGATAGTCACCCATTTTTCTACATAAAAAAAGTTACACTCAAATTCAAAATTCAAAAATTCAAATTATTTTATTTCACATAAACCTACATGGGCACTTATGGTCGCTTCTTATGGAGAAGAGCCGGCAAAAAACCCCACGGATACTCTTTAAAAATAAATGATTTCTACAATGTTTTCAAATTACAGTGTTACTAGGTATTAGAGTACTCGCAAACGTTATACTTACTTCTAAACAACAATCCCACAATAAGCACGTACCAGGTGTCTTCGTTTTTGATTGGTATCAATTTGAAATCAACCTCACATCCAATCACAAAAGGGATAAGATATTATAACAGTATATAAATACAGTATTGGCTTTAACGATAATCAACATAAATTCATAATCAAAGACGGTCTTATAATAATATTTTATTCAAGGTCGAACGAATATCGTAGAATTTTAGACTCGTGTAGGTATTAGTTCTGTACCTACAGTTTCTGCGAAATGTATCGAAATTATTATCTCTTGAGTTTTATTCGCCAAACCATTGCAAACGGTCCTTTGAATACATTGCTTATTTAACATAATCAGCCTATACTGTTCCCACTGCTAGGACACAGGCCTAATCTCTTCGAGACGGAGTGGGCTGTAATCCACCACGCGGGCCTAGTGCGGGTTGGTAGATGTCACATGTCTTCGAATTTTCGGTTTTAGAATATGCCTCCACGATTTTTCTTCACCGTTTTGAGAGCAGTGGTGATGAAATTATTAACACCAAGTAAAGCGCCTGTCTGGGTTTGAACCTATTTCTTATTTATTTAGTCTTATTTAGGTAGTGCTCAGTAGAATCAGCATCATACAGTAAACATACCATAATAAAATCCACATAATTTCAAACTCTCAACAAAATGTTTATTCATCAAAACCCTAAGCAGTTACAATGTTATTAACATAAGGCTGTTCTACGTAATTTATGTTAAATTTTGTCATAAACTCATCATCTTTTGTTAAGAGATTCAACGATGTGGGTGTTTAACTGAAGAAGTATGTATCGAAGTCAAGTTATTATTTATTTATTTACTTAATACTTCAAGCACAGAAATGTATAGAGGCGGACTTAATGCCAGAGGCATTTTCTACCAGTCAACCTTTGGGTTATGCAGAGACAAACAGTAGTTGGTGCAATTACGAAAAATTTAGGAATTAAAAATTATTAAAATATAAAGATACACATATAGGTACTTATTACATCATTCCTTTTTGTTTTGTTTTTAATTTTTCTCAGTTAGTTCTAATCATGGTCTGACAGTTTGAGTAATTTAAGTGGCCTACCCAATTGTCCTTTTTTTGGTATTGTTCATCGAATCGTTGAGCTCCTTAAATTCTGAGTTGATCTGCACGATAACAGACAAATGCGTGCACTGACTGGACACGCCCTCTCAATCTGTGTGGTGCTTTCCTCAAAAGACCACTTCAGACACCAATCCACATGGCCTTCACATGATCTGACCAAAATTATGTCTGGACTTTAAAAGAGACTGAGACCTCTGAGTTTGTTTCGGCCTTTCTTCTCAGAGTAGTCAGATAGGAAACGCCGACCTCATCTAGTTTTAAAATATGATTGACGTGCAAAAGTGTTTGTGCAAACCTACTTACAGAAATAAAATCATTTATCATATAAAATGATCATTACAATTATCATTTACAAATACTATAAATATAATATGATGACCTAATTAAACATATAAAAATAAGCATAATAAATTATATATAAATACATGAATATACTAAATCAAATAAGACAAACAATGGGAAAACATTAACGTTTTGATGATACTGCCGGCTTCTTACGAATATGCTTCCGAATTTTAATTTAAAATAAGTATCTTATGTACTTTAAGTTAAAATGCTTGACGGGAAGTGAGATTATATTTATTTTAATATTTAAGTTAAATATTAATTAAAACAGCATCCAGGAGTGGCGCTGCCCTGACCAAATTAATATCTTTGAGCGTTCGTTTCTTCTTTACCGCATCACACCACACGCATGAGTTACAGTAGTGAATACGCAGAGATTTTATAGTAATTTCTTTATAAAATCAAATCTTGGTCAAAAAAAAAAATCGTGATTTTTTTAAAATTATTATATTGTCTTCCCATTAGTCATGTCAGTCGCAAAATTAAATTAGTCCTTACTTCACGAGGAGATGCATGTTATCAATCATTGTTTTTCAATCCTATGGTTTTGTTGTAAGAACACTCCTTTAAAAAAAATTGGAATCAACCACTACGGAATCAAGATTAAATAGAAATTTTAAGTTTTTTTTTATTATTTTATATTCTTTTAAATATCCATACATTCCAACTGCAGATGTAAGTTTGTACGCACAACATTGATAGATAATTTACCATGTTATTTAAGACCATAGACTTCTTATAGGTTTTCCCGTAATCTATAAGTATAGAACCATTTACTGTATTTTTTTCAAAATTTTAAGAATCTTCGTTTCGGAGACAATGGTGTACCTATAGGCTGGTTAATTTTCGTTTGTTTTCTTAAATAACATTCAAATTATTTAAAAGATCCTGTTTAAGATCCTCACAATAAGGCTTTTCTTTTTTGATATGTCACACGGTTTTTTTTTTTTTTCTTATTTTCTTTCAAAATTTATTTATTATCGTTACACCTCCGTCTTTGGGTCATAGATATTTATGTGTGAACCAAATTTCAACTTAATCGGTCCATGAGCAAATTGGCTATGACCGTAGAAATATAAAAAACAGGAGAAGTGGCATGGGGGCGTGTCTGTGTCCGCGCGTAATGATCAAAGTGCTCATTGCATACGAAAATGGCCGTCTCCGCGAACTAGTGTGCTTTTGGCCGTGATCGGGACAATTTATAAGAATGCCGTGTTGTTCAGTGGTTTCTTGTAAAAACCGAAGTCAAAACAAAAACTTTGTGAATCATGGAATCACTTACCATATGTAAGTACAAGTATTTTACTATATTTGTCTTTAAAATAATGAAAAACAACAAATCGTAAAATATTTCTTGCTTTTACTACGTTATTTTTGTTTCCAAATATCACAGCGACTGTACTATTTTTGCACTACATACATTGCTCGTTAACCACTACCTAAATATGTCACTCAGTGACTCAACAAGCAATGTAAAAATCACAAAACGATACTGTGGACTGCGGATGCATCGCGCAGTACGGCCGCTGTGTCTGGCGATGAGCTAGTGATGTAGTTGTGCAGATCCACTAACGTAGGCTATCGACAACAATGTCGTTTGGCGAATGAATTTATTGCTATTATACTTTATTCTTCAATTTGTCAACTGTTTTACCCGGGTGGAAGATCGATGTGAAATAATGTGTTTTACTTATTTTGATTATTTTACAGCGTGGTAGAGAAATGCGTAACCAACGGTCGTAAAGTATGTTAATAAAATTTTAAGTGGAGTGTTTTGGGTTTGAATTATAGGATTAGATCTCTTTGATAATGGTTCCGATTCCCTTGTTCACAAACTAAACTAAATTTAAGTTCAATGCATCTTTTTCTTTCTATTTCACTAAGAAAAGGACAGAAGATAAATTTTAGTTTAGTCCTGTCAAATTAATCAGCGCCTGTCACTCTCCATACAAGTTTAGACGTGATTAAAAACTTGCCTACTAAAATTACGTCAATTTACGTCAAGCTCTGATTAATTTGTCAGGACTAAACTAAAATTTATCTTCTGTCCTTTTCTTAATGAAATAGAAAGAAAAAGATGCACTGAACTTAAATTTAGTTTAGTTTGTGAACAAGGGAATCGGCACCATTATTAAGTTTCACCAATTTGAGCAGTCTCCGATGAATAATCACATAATATTTCAAATTAAAGCAGTCATGGAAAAATATATTAATTTAAGATTACACTATTTGACAAAAAATGCCACTCCAGTAATATTAAAGCGTCAAGTGCTGCACAAATACCTCCACTTTACAGGACAGTCAGTAAACATCATAGCAGGGTTCAACAATACCTACTGTTTCAATAAACTATGACAGGTTAAACCAACGTAACTGGATTTTTTAATTGTTTGAATTTTTTGCTTATTATTTATTTTTATTATAATATTTTCTGGACTTATCGTTTTTATTTATTTTATTTTCAGGACACCAAATTTTTTAAAGTATAACGACGGTGAAGTATCAATATCTAATAACTACAAAAACATGGTTTTACAGGAGGAGAAAAAATCGTTTAATTTCCATAGTTTTTGATCATTTGAAGTAAACATTAAACTCAAACTCAAAGCATTTATTTCAATTAAACCATTTACAGGCACTTTTGAATTGTCAAGGAATCGGTCAGTCAGAAATAGGTATGAAGCTAGTTGCCCATTTCAAAGCGTAGTAGGTACCTATGGAGAAGAACGGGCAAGAAACTCCACGGACACTCTTTTAAATATATTTTTTACAAAATATTGGTTACATCATTCATGTTGAAATTATACATGTGAGAACAATGTAGAAAGACGTGCACGTTAGAAGCGTCCGTAATAAAAAGATAAAACAAAGAACAATTCAAAAAATTAAAATAAGCCCTAATAATTAGTAAGTGAAAACCGCCAAAATGTTAGTTATTAGATATTGATACTTCACCGTCGATAATATTAAATGGAAGAATCGATACCTTTCCGATTTGGTCAATCACTAGCGTATATGTAAAATAAATTGTTTCTGTACAGCACAACGATAGAAATGATGTTTTCGTGTAAGTGAGTTGTACGGTGCATGGTAAATGCACGCTGTGTTTGATGGGATAAGGTTTATAATTGATTGTGTAGTACGTTCTTATTTATGAATTGCAAGAGTGAGCGCAGCCTCATATCTATTTCTGCATGTGTAGTTGTGGCGACTAGTGGCGAGGTAGTGAGGACAAAGTGGAGACATTGGGTTTCGATACATTTTCAACTACCGGGCATATCTCCTTCTTTCTTATATCTATGGCTATGACAGACAGACACACGAGTGATCCTAAAACCCTAAAAACCTTTCATGACAACAAACCAGAGGGGATAAAAAGGCTAAAAAGTCTTCTCAATTTCAATAAATGTATTATTTCTTTATTACAATACCTACCGACGGAAAAAGGCACAAAAATGATTTAACCTTTTACAAAAATAAGCCTCATAAACTTACATTCCAATAAAGTTACTATGGAAACGAAAATCTTTGAACCGAAGAAAAAACAAAATTGCGGTGTTGTCTTATTTGCTGATTGAAAATAAACAATAGAATTTCGGTGGATCGAAATAGATATTTAACTTTGGGGAATATTGCTGTGAGGGTTTTAGAAGTGAAACATCTTAGGCAGCGATTCGATAATATAATTGGATGAGAAATTGAGAGTGAAATTTCAAGGACGTTTCACACTTAGGCACATTTCGTTGCACGAGATTGAAGAAAGATATAACTCTCTCTATCTGTCACACTAAATCTCTCCTATTCTTTGTGATCGCACAATTTTTTTTAAATTACTTATCTATAGCAAAAGTATAGGAGCATGAATTGAAAATTTGTACAAAATACAAAAATATTTATTTCAACTAAAACATTGTTTCTTACATAAATTGAGGCAGCCCCAGTAAGTTACAATAGTATTGTGCCGGAGCTGTCTCACTCTTCCCTTAAGTGGTAGCTTTACAATGATGAGGTCAAATAAGGTTTATAGAAAAAAAAAGAAAAAAAAACATGAATTTAGCAGCTCTCGGTGTATATGTGTACACTGTTGTACACTGCTCAAAATATATGTAGTACCTATTTGGAAGACGAGGAGCTTACGTTTTTTGCTTATAAAGGCGCTGGCCCACCGCGGCGCACGCTGTGCACGGGCACGCGGCGCATTTTAGCTGCGTGGATTCGTTTGTTTGACAACGTGGGTCTATATTTCCACTGCAGCACACACTATATAGATACAAATATTAAACCCACGACTATGTCACCACCTCCCACCTTCCGCAGTGAAGCTACGCAGACGCGCTTCCGTGTACCGCGTGTCATAGCATTGACAGCGTTGAACTGCGTAGATGCCTCACTATTTGGATACGAAACCCTAAAAAAGTATATTATTACAGCACTCATATTCAATTTTCCTTTTCACAGAATAAAAATATCTAAACCCAGGAAAACACCGTTCAAATTAAAACATCCGAATCACAAGTCATAACATTCTGGGCGTATGAAAAAATAAAGCATAAAATTTTATGGGATCGTAAATATTCTTATGGGAACGTGTGGGTGTGTCTATGGTCGAAAGTTTAAAGAAGTGGAAACATTGATTTAGTGTCAGTATTCATTTGTTTTTACAGGGGTTCGCGGCTCAGTAATAACGATCACACGGGTCGGTCGTTCTTGCTGAAGTTCTCCCGTGGATGGGTGACCGTATTTCCATACCGAGACCCTCCATGCCTCGGAAAGCAATTTATGCCAACCCAGCTATCATCTGTGGATCTTTGACAGACGTTACGAGTCATCAGAAGCCCGAAAGTCCGACTACCAGTCTTACCAAAAGGTATCGTGTTACCCAGTTATTGATTTGTGGAGGTCAGATAGATAGTCGCTCCTTGTAAAATACTGGTATTCAGCTGCATCTAGTAAGACTGAAAATCGACCCCAACATAGTTGGGAAAAGGCAAGGCATACTGATTGCTACATTGATTTAGTACCTAAATTATTTTTAGGTTACTTTTTAAGAATCATTATCGTATGCTTATCAGCCCATTCCCAACTATGTTGGCGTCAGCTTCCAGTCTAACTGAATGCAGTTGAATACCGAAAATTTAGTATTTTACATGAAAATAAAAAAAAAGAAACCGCTGAAATATCTAGATTGAAGTGTGAAATAACTAACATATTTTTTAAAAAAAAATATCCGTGTTATTTACGAATTAAACAAGTGTTACGCACTTAAGAGATTATTCATATTTATAGGAGAATATCTAATTGTATTGATCACAATATTGATTCTTTACAACAATAAATCGATGTATAAATGTCAGCTGTCAGAATAATAGATGACATTGGAACGTATGAAAACATTCCGTTAAAACGGCAAAGGAAACATGGCATGTAATTAAATAAATAAATAAAATAAAACGTGTGGCACTGTGGGACTGCCGCGGTAAAGCTATTGCATAGCATTTGTAACCTCCATACTTCCTATTTGTCAACGCAACACTTGAGATGATGACGGATGATGACATAAAACAAAAATTACGTTCCCATGACAACATCACGTTGTCATTACATGGTAGGCGGAGTGGGGGGTGTTAGGTTTTTTTCGTTTCGGAATTTCTTGATTCGGTCGCCGTGCTCAAAGCCCGCGATAAAAGCTATGCAATAGCTTAAAAATGTTATTTACGCTGTAAAAATGTGCCAAGTTAAATTAATTTAAACTTTATTTTAGAAAAAGTTTTTGAAAAAAAAGATGTAGAAGCCTAGATAAACACTGTCTAAATCCGAATAACAACATAATATGGTGGAAATATGCCCAAATTGCAAATGATTCAGATATTACGTTTGTATGTGATTTAAAAAGTAATTTTATAATGTAATTCTTGATAAATATAGTCGCGGTTTGTGCACCATCTCTTCTTACCAATTTGTACGCCACGATACGTGGCTGAACATGATAGAACTTTTCTGTATTTAATATCTTGCATGCAATGTATGTACACCATGTTTATACAAATAAATAAACTTACTTACTTACTTACTTACTATGGACAATTCATGCGTCGCCGCGTTCTTAAGGAGTAATCTCCAATTATGTACTCGTTTGATAGAAGTATGGTTCTAGAAACTGGCCTGGAGAAGTTTTACAACATATATAATTATTTATCTGCCATCAAGCAGAGTTGCTGCATTTCAGTTTGAAAGAAATGAGTGCCGGTGTAATAATGGTTTTCATGATAATTTACGCAGCCAGTTGGCGTCACTTTGATAAGAGGTCTTACATTTCGACAATGAATATAAAATATACAGGGTGGCAGGGACATCGACGCGAAAACTGTTAAACGTAGAAATTTTGCGTCGGTTATTTTTTTTTTAATCTGCTGTGTCATAGAAAAGTGCGGTCAAAATGTATAGAACAGCAGATTTTTTTAAATAACCGACGAAAAATTTCAACACACGGGTTTCAGAATTATGTGCTGAATCCATGATAACAGTTTTCGCGTCGATGTTCCTGCCATCCTGTGATGACGTATATCATTCGTTTCATTAATTCGGTCTCGACTAAAGAAATAAGCCGCCATGACACTTTTGACAGGTGCTCGGACCTGACATTCCAGTGCTGCCACCGAGTGAACGTTTCAGAAAACGCTCATTACAGGCACATGAATAAATTCAGTTTTGTCTCTGAGATGGCAATGTAACTGCCTTTGGATTTGCAAATGTCTATAGGCAGTGACCTTTATGTCGGGCCATCCAACCAATAACAAAGAAATCCTAAATTCAAGAAAAAAAATCGTATAGTTTTCTGACAACTGCGCGCATAAATTACTTTAAGCCCACGAGTCGTTGCTGATTGAACGGAATGTTGCCGTTTTAAAAATTATAATTTACATAAACATTTAGAATTATTAAGTATTAATTTATTTTTTAAATCTTATATTTTCTTATTTAAATCTCATTGTATGTTGTACTGGTTGACGTCATAACGTCAACTTCGGCTGTCGCTGAAAACTAGCGCTGCGGCTCTATCTCGCTGCTGGGGAGTTTGTTGCGCCACTTCTTCTTCCCAGCTAAAGGCACTAGGAAGTGGTGAAGGGTGGACGTTTTTGGGTCGCAGCATTATGCTGAGCGATGGCCGATTTGCGTAGATGTGGCGCATATTTTCCCCCAAATTATAAATTATTTGTTTTTTTTGTGTTCTTTATTTGCGCCATTTACCGCAAATAAACGTATTTTATGTCTTTTTCTTTCTGTAAACGGTTAATAAAAATTGTACTTCTCTATAAAATTATTTTGTAAATTAATACAATTTTTATTCATTTCTTCATCAAAACAACCCAAATTACACTTTGTTGATCAGTGTAATAAAAACTGAATTTAGATTAAAAAAAAAGAATACCATATTCATAGAATCGTACATTGTCCCTGATGTGAATACTCAAAACGAATTAATCCCTCTCTCCCTCCGCCAATATGAATTTTTATGACCAACAAACAGTAATTATAATAAAAATGAAGGATTTCAGAGTCATTAATATGTTTTTATATTCGTTGGTCGTACGTGACAACGTAAATATGCGATTATGGTCCTTAATGGGGAACATAAAGTAGTAATTGAAATTAATTTTGGCGTGGAGGGTGTTGATAAACATGCAAATACATTACACTATATTATTGGTCTAGTGATATAATAAAAAAATATTCTGAAGTTATTTTATTAGAAAAAGCAGAGAAAATAAAAATATGTGCTGTTTATATTGGGCTACGAGATTGCTACGGCGTAGCTGAGGCGTAGACGTCACCGCTACGCCAGCTACAGCGTCGTAGCGAGTAACCGCTACGTGTTAGGTAAACTTCTGTAGGCATTGATCGTGGCAACAGTAATTATTACTGTGTGTTATTTTTTTGTTCTAATCAGTTGTTTTTCTTCTTGATCGTCATCCGCAGCATGTCTTCTTCCATCTGCCCAGATTCTGGATGTGTGCCCAATTCAAAATCAAAATCAAAATATTTTATTTCACATAAACCTACCACCACCTAGCTTCTAACGTTTCATAAGTGCCCTTCACTTATGAAACGTTAGAAGCTAGGTGCACGGTTCCGATTGGTCGCTTCCTATGGAGAAGAGCCGGCAAGAAACTCCAAGGTTACTCTTTCCAAAATAAATGGTTTCTACAATGTTTCCAAATTACAGTGTTAATAAGTATGGGAGGACAGTGTAGGCATATCAACAAGTACCAGCTACTTAGTAAAATAAAAAATGGTACACAAATTTACATAGCAAAGTTCTCACATTCACAAAATCTAAAAGAAAAGAATTTATATAAAAGATAAACAAAATAATAAAAATAAGAACCTATTTAAACCAAATGACATGATTGCCACTACAGCTGGAACAAATCTAATTTGATTTAAAAAAAAAATAGAAAATTGTAGGTTTGTAATGTCAAATACTGAAAAGATTATGTCAATGAAGTATGTAAAAAACTTAATTAATTAATCAAATTAATTGCACAAGACAAACCCCCTTACATGGGCCTTACTAGCAAAATGTTGGTTGCCCTAACACGTCTGCCAACCTCATCTAGAAAACAGGGTGCCTTGAGTTTATTTTGCAATTCATTAATACGTTCAGTGCCGGGAGCCCTCGCGGAGGGCTCATTTTAAATGTAGGTTCTTAGCGAGTACAGTATAAACCGTTAAAATAAAATCCGATGTATATTTTAACAAGATTTATTAGTATATGTGTTGGTTTTAAAATCCAAGCAATTTCTTTTTAAATATTTTTGTTACTGTTATAAATATTCATAAAAAATGCATAAGGTTGGAAACTATGTACGTATAGCGACAAAACCCCCTGAAAACACAATTTTACTTCGATTTACAGTATTTTAAAACACGGTTTTAAACCTGTTGACTGTCCGCGATGGTTAACTTTAGCGCAAACGTAATTTCGGTGACCCTCCAGGAGGGTTCACTTCCAACATGTATGGTGGTATGGCGTATCATCATCATCATCAGCCTATAATGTTCCCACTGCTGGGATATAGGCCTCCTCTCTGTGAGAGGGAGTGGACCGTAATCCACCACGCGGGCCCAATGCGGGTTGGCGGATGTCACATGTCTACGAATTTTTGGTTCTAGGACATTTCAGTTTCCACACGATATTTTCCTTCACCGTTTTTAGAGCAGTGGTGATGAAATAATTTACACAAAGTAAAGCGCCTGTCTAGGTTTTAATGGCGTATGAGTTCTATGAAAACTGGGTGGAGTCGACAGTGTCAAGCAATCCCTACAATTTGTTCAACCAAAAATACAAACACAACCTTTTAGTTCCGTATTCACAATCTTGAAAATACTTTCGCACCTGAAAAATAACAATACAAAAACAATATCGAAGAACTTTATGACTGAACCTTGTATTTACATAATTTGATGCTCAGAATCGAACCCGCTACCCGCCAGAGGTTAATATGTACCTATTCGTGTTGTTGTAAAATGTTTCAGATTGGTAAAACGAGAATTGATTTGTTTTTTTATCTGATGTCGTGATGGCGTTATGGGTTCAAATCTGTGGAAGTACCCATGTGTATTTTCAATTCAAATGTCGTTTCTGAGTTTATCTTGGACATTACTGATATTGGTGAAGGAAAAACATCATTAGAAAACACGGACTTATAGTTTGGTTTCGCCGACCCCTCTTGAGCAAGCGTGGTGATCAATGCTCGTGCCTTCTTTGTATGAGAAGAGGCCTTTGTGATCAGAAGACGCACCTGTTTGGAGCACACGTAGCTCGCACCTTCGTCGACCGTACGATGTGTGTTTCTTACCGCCTTTTTGTTTTTTTGGGTGGTAAATTATCAAATAACTTCTCCCGCTCTGTGCGGAGCGGGAGGGCGTGTCAGACTCTTACTGACTAAAACCCACCCTCCTTCCTTCAGTTACCATGTTGCCGGGGGCCACGATTTTCCTTTTGGTTTTATTCGCAACCCCGGCAGGCATCAGCCCTAGCGGACCCCGTCAATTCTGCTGACATCTCTTTGAGGCGCGCGTGGAACACAACGCGCCGTCGACCGCGCTCGCGCACCGGTGGCACCCGCACGCCCACAATCACTCGGTCATCCGCGCTAATCGTTAGTCTGCTCCGACGGCGAATGCACGCGCTAATTGTTCTAAATCCGCAATTACGTTTCGCAACCTAGTTTACCTAAATTCTCAGTTTTCCTTCTAATTCTAAAGACAAGACAGCGGTGTGATTTAAAAGAAGATGTAGTGACAAAAATTGAAAAGGGTATGCTGAGATGGTTTGGTCATGTTGAGAGGATAAATGAACAAAATGTATTTACGAGGCTGATGTGAAGGGAAAGGTCGGGCGGGGACGCCCTAGGAGGACATATACTGACCTTATTGGTGATGTTCTTCAGAAAGGCCAGGTGCGTAGTACTCGCAACCGGCGTGCGTGTATGACCAGATGTATGAACGTAAACGAGGCAAAAGGAGTATGTAAGGATCGTAGCAGGTGGCGTTCTGTAGTTTCTGCCTACCCCCGTGGGAAGAAGGCGTGAGTTTATGTATGTGTATGTATGTGTCTGTATCTTCCTAGTGCTTGTTTCTTCTTGTGTACCTCAAACTATAAGTGTTATCTGTCCTATTAAACTTCTATCTTCAACTTGAAAAACGCCTGTCATTTCTATACTTACCCTACAAACAACCACAGGACCATAACAGGCTGGTACTATGATCAATCAATTGAATTATAACATTCCACTGCTGGTCTTAGAGAGGTCTGCTCAAGACAATATTGTCCATATTGGACAAAAAAAAAACAACTGACTTCCAAAAAACACTTCAAAATGAAAAATAACTTTAATTTCGGAAGTCGGTGTCTTTCTTTGGTTTAGAATTTTCGTTTTTTGTCACCGACTTCCGAAATTAAAGTTATTTTTCACTTTGTAGTGTTTTTTGGAAGTCGGTTGTATTTTTTTTGTAAAACGTTTTTATTTTTCACTTTTTGCTGTGGTACCTACCCCACACAAATTCGAAAACCACTACCTGCTATGTAAATAACAGTGACAGGAACTTATCATATCATCCACATACTAAGTGGGAAAAAATACGTATTATTGAAGCTAACTCAAATACTATCGAAGCAAAGTTAATAAAATTTATATGGGACCATTTCGAGAGTATCCCTCTCAAACAAAAAAAGAATTTTCAAAATCGGTCCACAATTGACGGAGAAATCGGTGGACATACATAAAAAAAGAAAAAAAAAAAAAAACTCCTCCTTTCTGGAAGTCGGTTAAAAAGATAATAAAGGTACCATTCCTTAACTGAGCGCAGGAGGCAGCAGGTGGCTGGCTTCTATGAATTTCTATGAAACCGATATGTCGCTAGCTACATTGAATATAAAAAAAAGTAATTGCTACGAGGTCTGGGATCGATTCTAATGCCGAAAATATAGTTTTTATAATTTTTGACTTTTTGTCTGTATGTATGTTCCAGCATCACGCAAATTCTACTGGACGGATTCTGTTAAAAATTTGCATAAATGTTCCCTATAAGTCTAGTCAAACTGTAGGGTAGAAACAATCACGCTATTTGGTATGGGGGATGAGCAATATTACATTATGTTCGTATTCTTCTCCGCAAATTATAAAAAGATGCGCCAAAATGTTAGCTCATAGAAATTCATAGAAACCAGTCGTGTCGCCTGTTGCTGCTGCATGCGGTCGGCTACGGAGTGGTACACACGGCTTCGGTATTCCATTTCATACTGATATCGCATTGTATAGGATTTCCGTACAATGAGAGGTCAGCTTATACTGGAAATTTATAGCTTGATGTGTAGCCGTGTGTACCTTTAATCATAATAGATAGACAAAAGTTGGAAGGAACATAAATAATTACAGAAAAATACTAACACATTTTTTTCTACTTTTATTTTACCGCTATTATAAGTTCAGTTAATGTTAACTTTAATGGCAAAAGAAAAAAAAGAAAAGCTAGACCTAAAACATTTACTACAGCTACGTACAGGCTGTTTCAGAAATCGTGCAGTACCTATATTGCGTTCAAGGCATAAAAAAGTGTATTAGATCAATATGTGGAATACACCAAACCATTTCATGTAAACCTCATTTCATAAACCTCAAAATATTAACCCTCCTTGCTCTATTATGCAGAATCAATTGAACCACTTTTTAATATAGATCACATTTTTCAAAAAATCTTCATTAAAAACGTTGTCGTGTCTATTTATTACATGCGCAAATACTCCAAAAAAAAAAAAAAATTCTCATACGCGGGATAATAATAGATTTTATTTCAATGCAAATTCGAATCTTACGAACTAAAACCGCACATAAAATCTTTACAATTATTTTAAAGATTTTTTTCTCTCTGAAATAGGTCAATTTAATTAAAAATCAGTTGGGGTGTCTGAGGTTTTGCGCATTTAACGTTACACGTTGTATATTGTTTACTCGGCCTCAATTTTAGTTAAATCAAACAACAGTAGCTATGATACATTAACAAGCAGTAGACATAAAAATACATTACTCAATAAAACATCCCACACTGCAGTATTCAGCAATAGTATTTTTTGTATGGACATAAAAATATATAATAAGTTACCCTTAAACATTAACAAAATTATTGTGATACTTAATATAATGTGATATAAATTATAAAATAATATGGCAAAATATAAATAGATAATTAATAATAATATAACCGTATAGCTGGAATATTTAGTATGTATATATATATTTTTTTTAATATTTATAACCATTTAAATTACAATGCCTTCACAGGCAACTAAGTTCAAAGAATCTACCTATTGTTAACATCTTCAAAATTTTGTACACTTAGTTCGCAATAAAGAATTTTAATATTAATCTTCTGCGCTTTCAGAACTTTAAAATTAATAAAGATAGTAAAAGTAGTTTTAAGAACAATAGTGACTATGATTTTTAAACTGCTACTCAATAAATTTTTTTTGCTTTAATTCATAATTACGGCAAAATATGTGTATTTTGTAAAAATTCAACAAACGTACAAATGTATGCTGAAGATGTATTTTTATATCTATTATTTAGGATATGTATAAATCTGTTTATCTATTCTAGTATATTATATACTTATTAGGCACTATTTTATGTCCAGGCAAATCTCTGTCCATTCCAAGGTTGTCTGGAAGAGATCGCGGAAAGCGATATGGTCGCCCGTTATATTATTTTAGTTAGTGTTTGATTTATTTTTTGTTATGCATTTTTGTGGTATACAAAAAAGTAATGTATAAATAAATAAATAAGATAAAAATAAAACATTGAACGACTTAGAAATCTAAAGAAAAATAGAACCAATCTAGTCCGTAAATGAAAACGTATCTTAAAAGAAATGACACGAATATCGAAACACCCTATGAGGTCCTTTAATAATGCTATTAAAAATAAATTGCCATAATTAGGTATGATATTTCTTATTTCATCTGAGATTGGCTGAGGAGTGTATAATAACTGTAGGCACCTTTCAGAATCTGGAAAAAAAAATATTATGAGAAAGAAAATAAAAATGAGAACATAATATCCAAGGATTTATTACATGTGTAACAAATATTATTTGGTAGATGTTATTTGTAGAAATTCTGGCAATTTCTTATAATTATCGTTGCTAGGGTTTATTTCGATAATATCAGTACCTACTAGCTTTTGTCCATGGCTTCGCCCGCGTGGAGGTCGGAAATTATCCCTCGGGAACGTACTACCGGGATAAAATATATTCTGTATGTCCTACCTCAGGTCATGGTCAACCAATGTGTCAAATTTCATCCAAATCCGTTCAGCTGTTTTAGAGTGAAAGCGTAACAAACAAACTCACTTTCGCTTTTTTAATATTAGTTAGGACGATGAATAATTCTGTATTCGTAGAGTATCTGTTACCTTTACTTTTTTGCCGTCATGACACTATTTTCTGGATTATTCTTCGTGATGAAGATTAGAAATCTATAATTTTTTGTCTCTTATTTCCGCGGATGCGCATGTAGATTGTTTCTACACAACCATGCGCAAAAGGTGCGGTTCCATGGTGCGCAGGGTGTGGAGCAGCTCCAACAGTATCCTAAGCATGATTTCAAGTCGCCTAGACTGTGTTTTCGTGGGTCGCTGTTGTGCCATCTCGCATGGGTTGTCACAGCGGTGATACACTACTACTTGTTTTTGTAATATAGTTGTAAGTGTTGTTGTTTTGTGTGTTTTGTTTATGTCATTTGTGAGTCATATGATACTTGAATAAAGATTATTCTATTCTATTTTTGCCTTTGCAGTATAGATACTTCAAACAGAGGTAAAACTGGCAATATTACCTTTACACTTTAAAGCAGTTTATGATACGTTCAACCCGAAAGGATTGACGGCCTAAATCTGTAGGTAGGTGCATAGTACTCACAACCAGCTTGCGTGTATGACCAGATGTATGAACGTAAACTAAGCAAAGGAGTATGTAAGGATGTATGTAGTTTCTGCCTACCCCTGTGGGGGTTTATTTATGTATGTATGTTTGTATCTGTGTGTGTGCGCGATCTTTTTCTTTTCGTGTGGTGAGTAACTAACGTGGTGTTAGAGTTTTAAAGCCGCTAATTTGGCTTCACATGCCGTCGAGAAATATCACTAAGGCATGCCGGTTTCCTCACGATGTTTTCCTTCACCGTTTTTGAAGCAAGTGATAATTATACAACACGCACATATATTGGAAAAGTCCGAAGTGCGTGCCTTGGGTTCAAACTCGAGACCTATGACTTGACAGTTGGTCACACCACAAGGCTATCACTGCTGATGTGGAGGCTGATGACACTGTGTGATGATGAACGGGTGCTAAGCGGTAGTCTTGCTTCAATACTACGTATAATTTATCGTCTTATGATAATACCCATTACAATGTTACACTGAACGTAAAAAATAAGTGTGACCTCTGCTACAGGCCTGTATGTTTTAAGACCAAAAATTTTTTACGTCTTCGATGACCAGGGGCCCAAGTCTGCTATTTTTATAAATTCGCCATTCTAACACGATCCCATTGTCATTTTGCTAAAAGTTCGTAATCTGCTAAATTCATAATGGTCGATCATTGGTCAGTCAATGGTCTCGTAATAGAATTGTGTTATAATGGCTGTTACCGCCATATACATCGCTGATATCAAATCTACCTACTTCAAATATTTTCAACATTAGTATATTACAATGTGGCGGTAGTAGGTACGATTCCCATCAATCACCTTCCTTCCTATTCATTCCTGCAGCGTCTACCATAGGTCAGAGCGAGACAGCAATACAAGGCTGGAAGAAGATAGACCGCAACGGACGCCATTTTTTAAAAGGAGTTCAAGTTCGTTCTAATCCGCTGCCGCGAAAGCATCTCTCCAGAGGTTTTACCGCTAATATATCTGGATTTCGTGATAAATCCAGGTTTTCGGGTCTCTTTATGATACTAGACCTACCTACTTATCTAGTTACACTGATTTTGAAGTGCTGTGTAAGAAATAGGAATCGTTTATCCGTGAAACCACGCTGGCTTGCCGCGTGGTTAACCTACACATCCAGGACATACGAAGTCCTAGCATCAGGAAGGCGACTCCAGACTTCTAGAAAGGTAAGGCGCTGCATCCTGTATCCTTCGCTTATTCCTGTTTCTCCATACCAAAAATAGCCTCATTCCAAGTCAATGTATACTGCCACATAAAGTTTATTACAGTCCACAAAACCGCCGATTCTCATAGCAAGGCTTTGAATCACCGCTCCAGTCTTTTAGAAGCCTGGAAAGAGCTGTTTAGACAGTTCTATCCATTTCATGGTAAATTTCCCGCTCCCCCTCATGTTAGCGTTTAAAGGTTTTACAGTTAGCTCAAGGCGCTAACATTTTGGTCCTCCGTAAGCCGGATTTATTTTCTATTTACAATCCACTATATATATTGGACGATCTTCATTTCATTCTCTAGGGAACCCCGCACTCGAATCTGAATTCGTTCAGATTCAGCTAAGTAATTAATTACATTCGTGTCATTAAATTCATCTAATCAAAATATTAGATTAGTTTATAAAAATACGTTTAACAAACGTTTCAATTGTATCTAATATTCAGTCATTCCTCAACTTCATTCAAAGTTGCATTGCATCGTAGTACAAAGTACCTACACATTCCACTTTAAAGAATACCCGCGGTTTAATATTATCAGTTTTCTACATTAGCTGCTTGTTACCGCGCGCATTATAGTTATTGAATATAGGTTGTTTACGCACTAACTAAGACAGCTTTGAGAATTCACTCAGTGCATTCCGATCTAATTACTTGAACAGATTCGATACATACCTACATATTTCATTGTAATAAATCAAGATGCCTCGACCTGCAGCTGATGCTAAGGATAAGAAAACTGATGAATACACCTCATCGCATTTTAGTTCAGAAATAATTCTCGTAGAAGCAAAACGAAATGCCCTTTTCGAGTCAATTCAAATTGTGTTCGAAAAGGCGAAAAGGGCACACACTGACAGCGAGATGGTGGAGAGTTTTCTGGATTCAGTTGCGACTATTGATGAAACTCGATCTGAATTCAGAGATCTCGTCAACGAACACAATAGGCTACTTTTAGAAATTAATCCATCCGCGAAGCCTAACTATCAATCATTGATTTCGTTTGATGATCTTTACTGTCGTATTAAACGTGTGTTGAAGCAAGTTGAGCCTGTGCCTTCGAGGGTGAACGCTGACGATGATCAGAAAGTCATAAGGTCTAAACGGCCTACTTTAGCGCCAATCGAAATTGTGTCATTTGACGGAGACGTTCGTAATTGGCCCTTATTCTATGAAAGCTATAAGTCCACAATTCACGAGAATCCATCGTTGACAGACGCTGAGAGACTGTACTATTTGATAGGAAAACTTTCCACTAAAGCACAAGCGGTATTTTCAGGCATCGCGCCGTGTCCTGAAAACTATCAAATAATCGTAAAGTGTCTCGTGGATAGGTATCAAGATAAACGCATACTCGCTTCTACGTATCTAGATCAGATGATCAATCTTAAAATAAATGGCCCCGCTTCTGCATCTAATATGCAAACATTTATGGACCAGTATGTCACTGCCGCAAACGCAATAAAAATTCTTGGAATAAATGACTTGACAGATTTTGTATTTTTGCATATAGCACTCAAAAAGTTGGACGGAGAAACGATACGTGCTTTCGAGTCACAATATCGTGAAGTTTCGTTGCCCACTTTTAGTCAGCTGACCGAATTTATTAGGAGTCAACATAGGATTTATCAAAACACACAGCCTAGTACAGCTGGCGTTTCCACGCGTAGTTCTGTTAAATCTCGCAATAATGTACCAAACCCGCAGAGTTATGTAGCCATCGCGACTGCTAACAAAAAATGTCTATGTGACAATATTGTGCATGATCACTTCTTCAAGTGCCAAAAGTTCATTGAGATGGCGCCGTCCGCACGCTTCAAATGCGTGAAAGATAAAGGTGCATGTATTAATTGTTTAAGCATTAAACATAAGTCACGCGATTGTAATTCAACGCTAAAATGCCGCAGCTGTCATCAAAAACACCATTCTTTATTGCATTTCAATACAGCTCAAAACAGTGGATCGGTGCCGGTGTCCAGATCCGAACCTACGATCCTTAGCGAGCGCACCGCGCCGCCCGCGCCGCAGCCGTCGCCGTCTACACCGTTAATCAGTGCACCTGTACCGGCGGCGCCAGCGCACGCTGCGGGCGAGCCGAGAGTATCGTCCTTGCACACATCCATCGCTGCGTCATTGCAGTTTAGTGCTAATGACAGCGACCGCGCCGCGCGATATATTCGTCACACAACGATATTGCTATCGACCGCTGAAGTTGTTATCTGCGATCGAAACGGACAAAAGCATATTGTAAAATGCCTTTTAGATTCTGGATCGCAGAGCAATTTTATAAGTACAGAATGCTGTAACCGGTTAGGTTTGAATTATAATAAAAATACGCAAATGATTGTTCGAGGGTTTGGTGGTTCAGAAAAACCTATCAAAGGTTCCATTGACTTTAAAATATTTTCTCGCTTTGACAAAAACGTTTATTTCGATGTATCGGGATTTGTAGTTGATCGCATCACGGATGACCTGCCCACAGTTCCCGTGGACGAGGCTGCCTTTACTCACATCGTATCATAGCCGCTCGCGGATAGTACGTTCGCCACTCCCACCGCCGTTGATGTTTTACTTGGGGCATCTATTTTTCCGCACCTGTTGATGCCTGATACGGTACATAGCAGCATACATGGAATACCGCCCGCCATACAAACAGTGTTAGGGTATATTATAATGGGTTCCGCGCCCGCACTGCTCCCCTATAAGTCTACTGCCGCATGTTGTGCTATCGTAAAAGATGATTTAGGCCACCTCCTCAAGCGTTTTTGGGAACTCGAGGAAATTTCCGCTCCAACCCCGACCAGTCAAGATGACATTGAATGTGAAATTCATTTCCGCACTACTACTACGCGTGATTCTAGTGGTAGGTACACCGTTGCGTTTCCATTTCGAGACGATGTTTATAAATTGGGAGATTCTTTCTCCACAGCGCGTCGACGTTTTTTGTGCTTAGAAAAGAAGTTGGAGTCATCAAGCTTTCTGCGCGCTGCCTATGACGATATCATTCGTGAATACATTGAGAAGGGTTATGTAACCGAATTAGGGCCTATTGACAGTAATAGTATAATAACCACCGCCGCTTCCTACTTCGTACCACATCATTGTGTTCAGCGTCTAGATAAGACATCCACAAAGGTCCGCATGGTTTTAGATGCTAGTTGTAAAACTAGCACAGGTTTGTCTTTGAATGATGTTCTTCATTCAGGCCCTAATTTACAGGGTGATTTGAATAACATTCTTTTGAATTTTCGGCTATTCAAAATCGCAGTTTCAGCAGATTGTAGACAAATGTTTCTTCAATTGGGAATGTTAGAACGAGACCGCAAATATCAAAGGTTCATTTATCGCTTCCATCCGGAAGATAAATTGACGGTTTTTGAACTGGCTCGTGTTGCGTTCGGCATGAAGTCGTCCGTATTTCACGCAATCCGCGTTGTTCATCAGCTGATTGCTGATGAAGGTGAGAAATTCCCAACTGCAGCTGCCATAGCATCCACTTCCACGTATATGGATGACGTCTGCTACAGCATTATGTCAAATGATACAGCGCAGGAAAACGAGAACGTCGCTATCAATTCATGTATCGAACTTATACAATTATTTAAATGCGGTCAGTTCGACCTCGTGAAGTGGACGACTAACTCGGCCGCTGTCCTTCGCGCTATTCCCGCCTCGCATCGAGCTTCGTCAGATCTCGAGATTGATAAAAATGTACCTGACAAAGTTTTAGGTACACATTGGGACAAATCCGATGACGTCTTTAAATTCAAGGTCGCAAAACCTGACTCAAGCTGTACTAAGCGCAGTATCTTGTCCGTCGTAGCGCGCTTATGGGACAATCTAGGGCTGGTGGCTCCCGTCATACTTTATGCCAAGCTCCTGATTCAGGAGCTTTGGTTATTGAAGTGCGACTGGGACGATGCCCCCCCGCAACGCATCGTAATCCTCTGGAGGCAGTTCTGTAGCGAACTTCCCGCACTCAACGAGATACGCGTTCCGCGGCATCTCGGGGTAGTGCAGGGTTGTGTAGCAAACCTCTTAGGATTCGCTGACGCAAGTGAGCGTGCTTACGGCGGCGTTGTTTACCTGCAAGTCAAAGATAACGCTAATACGACCGTTAGGCTTGTATGTTCAAAATCGAAAGTTTCGCCGCTTAAAACTATATCGATTGCTCGCTTAGAATTGTGTGCTACTGTTTTATTATCCACGCTTATGCGTAATGTGCTGAACAATTTTGAGCCAAGGTACAAAATTTCGAATGTCTTCGCGTTTACCGACTCGAAAATTGTTCTTTGTTGGATCAATTCGTCTCCGCACCGCTGGCAAACTTTTGTGGCAAATCGCGCCGCAAAGGTTGTCGATAACATTCCCGCAAGTTGTTTTCATCACGTGGCAGGTATTGAAAACCCTGCTGATTGTTTATCGCGAGGTTTATCACCCGCGCTGCTTGTCAATCACCCTCTGTGGTTTACCGGACCCCCATGGGCATCTAGGCCTACATCAGAATGGCCTATTTCTGAATTCGATCGCGAAGACGTTAGTGAAGTACCAGAACTGAAGCCCTCTGCGCACGCTATAACAGTGGGTGGATCAAAATCGCTTATTTATGAGCTTGCTCAACGTGTTTCTTCATGGTCGAAATTACTTCGCATAATTGTCTATATGTATCGCTTTTCAAAATTATTACCGCGCAGATGTTATATGAAAAAATCTGATTTAGATTTTGCCGAAATTAAAATAATATCCGCATTACAACAAGTTTACTTTATTGACGACATAAATAAATTAAAAAACAGTGAGAACTGTTCCTCCGCTATGCAAAAACTTAAACCGTTTTTAGACGCGAACGGTGTTATCCGCGTTGGCGGTAGGTTGACTTACGCAGAAATAAATTACGAACAGAAACACCCTTATGTATTACCTAGGCACGATCACGTGATTGATATCTTAATCGATTATTATCATCGAAAGCATTTACACGCCGGTCCTGAATTGCTTATGTCCTTACTTAGGAATCAGTATTGGATACTGGCAGCGCGACGCGTTATCCGTCATCGTATCCACAAGTGCAATACGTGCTTCAGAGCAAAACCGCGTCCATCTTTTCCAATTATGTCAGACCTGCCCGAGTTCCGCGTCACCCAAGTTGACAAGCCATTCACGCATACTGGTTGTGATTATGCTGGCCCTCTTCAGTATACACCGGTTCGTGGAAGAGGCATTAGAAGCCGCAAGGCTTGGCTCTGTATTTTCACGTGTCTGACAACCAGGTGTTTACATATAGAAATCGCTACAGAGTTAAGTACTGCCAATTTCCTTGCTGCTCTGAAACGATTTCTAGCACGTCGCGGTCCTGTGCAGTGTATTTACACTGACAATGGTACTAATTTTGTCGGATGTAGTTCTTACCTTCGCGATCTTTATAGGTTCCTCGATGAGCATCGCCCGCAACTTGAATATGAGCTTTCAGAAAGTCGCATAGAGATGAAACGCATAACACCCCAGTCGCCTCATATGGGAGGTTGCTGGGAGAGCATGGTAAAAGTCGTAAAATCTCATTTATTCAAGATTATCGGTCAACAAATATTATCTTATGAAGAGCTGTTGACGGTGCTAACGCAAATCGAAGCACTTGTAAATTCGCGTCCGCTGACCGCTATGAGTAGCGACCCTTCAGAGCCATCGGCTCTCACGCCGGCTCATTTTCTTAACACTGCGCCCCTTCGCTCTTTGCCTGCTCCCCAGGTGGAAAACGTAAGTTTGCTGGACAGACATTCGATTTTGCACAAGATGGTACAGTCTTTCTGGCAGCGCTGGCGAGTAGAATATTTGCATCAATTGCAATCTAGATCCAAGTGGAATATTCCATCCACTCCGATCCCACTGCAATCAGTAGTTATACTGATTGTCGATAATGCTCCACCATTCACGTGGCCACTAGGTGTGGTGGAAGCTGTTCATACCTCAAAGGATGGCACAACGCGGTCTCTTACCGTTAGAACTGCTAAGGGTAGCCTGGTCCGTCCAGTTGTCCGTGTGTGCCTTTTACCGAGCCAGTGAGAGTGTAGCTCACTTACCTTAGGTTAGTTTAGAGATAGGTATATTGCAAATAAGTAAATTTATATTATATTCTCTGACTCTTTTTAGAGCAAACGATCCCGCAAATAAATTGTTGAGGACTGACTCTGTCAGGATCAAATCCTATCTCTTAATTGTATAGCGGTAAGCTTTGTAAATTTAGGATGCAAATCTTTAAAGGCAACCCTTTAAGGCCGGGAGAATGTTACCGCCATATACATCGCTGATATCAAATCTACCTACTTCAAATATTTTCAACATTAGTATATTACAATGTGGCGGTAGTAGGTACGATTCCCATCAATCACCTTCCTTCCTATTCATTCCTGCAGCGTCTACCATAGGTCAGAGCGAGACAGCAATACAAGGCTGGAAGAAGATAGACCGCAACGGACGCCATTTTTTAAAAGGAGTTCAAGTTCGTTCTAATCCGCTGCCGCGAAAGCATCTCTCCAGAGGTTTTACCGCTAATATATCTGGATTTCGTGATAAATCCAGGTTTTCGGGTCTCTTTATGATACTAGACCTACCTACTTATCTAGTTACACTGATTTTGAAGTGCTGTGTAAGAAATAGGAATCGTTTATCCGTGAAACCACGCTGGCTTGCCGCGTGGTTAACCTACACATCCAGGACATACGAAGTCCTAGCATCAGGAAGGCGACTCCAGACTTCTAGAAAGGTAAGGCGCTGCATCCTGTATCCTTCGCTTATTCCTGTTTCTCCATACCAAAAATAGCCTCATTCCAAGTCAATGTATACTGCCACATAAAGTTTATTACAGTCCACAAAACCGCCGATTCTCATAGCAAGGCTTTGAATCACCGCTCCAGTCTTTTAGAAGCCTGGAAAGAGCTGTTTAGACAGTTCTATCCATTTCATGGTAAATTTCCCGCTCCCCCTCATGTTAGCGTTTAAAGGTTTTACAGTTAGCTCAAGGCGCTAACAATGGCATTGTCGTACAATACGACCAATGATACCGCCTAAGTCAGTCATTCATTTGTCATTAAGTACGAGATTACCAATAAGTGCCATTTCTGTCAATGGAGTGTCAGTGGCTGACCATTGGAAAGTCATAATGACGCCATTATATTAGTAGATTACCAAACTTGTCAAAATCAACAATTATGAAATCAATGATAGACCATTCTGACACTATTGTAATAGCAGACTTGAGGCCCAGGACAGGTCATAAGAATGAACGAGAACAGAGCACCTAAACGGTAGTAAACCTAAACCGGATGATCGGAAATGCCGAGTTCAGTCCAAGCTCAGTTGGTTGGATAACGTAAACCAAGATTTAGGAACTGTTTGATTAAGAAATTGGAGAGAAAAGCTGGAAATAAGTCATAATGAAAAATATACTAGATCAGGCTGAGGCCCACTCACGGTTGGACAGCCTTAGACGATGGTGACAGGGCGATATAATCCAAGACAAGAACCTGGTATTGAAAGATTAAAACTTACACTTAAAAATGTAGCCACAGTGAGCTTAGTAAAAGGCCCAGCTGAGAACACGACAATCTTGTTGAACTGTGCTGATAATAAATACAGGTCTTTGCGATATTTGACACTCTTCGTCCACCAAATGCTTTCATATGGTCCTCGCATTAAATCTGCACTCTGGAAAAATATAACTATTATTATCCCCTAGAGGTATGATTCGTTGGTCGAGTGGTCGTAAACGCTACTGCTGCATGAGGCCCCCAGGTTCAATTCACAGGTCGGGCAAAAGTGGAGGTTCTCAATTCAACTATATGTTTTTTTTTGTATGTTTGTTACGTGATAACTCAGCCAATTATGAATTGATTTTAATGATTATTTTTTTGTTCGGTAGGTAATACTTCAGAGGTGGTATCTTATGCATTTTAATAACTTTGCTTGGGTAGTTTTTTAGTTAGCTTCAATAATACGTATTTTTACCAACTTAGTATGTGGATGATATGTTAAGTTCCTCTCACTGTTATTTACATAGCAAGTAGTGGTATTCGAATTTGTGTGGGGTAAATACCACAGCTAAAAAGTGAAAAATAAAAACTTTTTACAAAAAACCGACTTCCAAAAAAAAACACTACAAAGTGAAAATTAACTTTAATTTCGGAAGTCGGTGGCAAAAAACGAATATTCAAAACCAAAGACACCGACTTCCGAAATTAAAGTTATTTTTCACTTTGTAGTGTTTTTTTTAGAAGTCGGTTTTTTGAAAAATATTTTTTTTTTTGATTTTTTTTTTTCTTTCTGGAATTTCTCAGACGCGGCTATTATAAATTATTTGATATTGTTTTCTAGAAGGCTTCTTAAAGTGCCTTTATAAAATAAATGTTTGCACTTATTTTATGTTTCTTTTTCACAAATAAACTCTGGGATCCGCATGCGACTAACAGTGTGATTATTTTGGCACGACTAGCTAAAGTTTAGTCGTTGCAAAAAAAGTTTGTGCTCGCGAGGTCTACTGTTCACAGAACTACTAGTTTAAATACTAAAGAACATTCTTTAAAAAAACCATTGGAACTTCTAACTACTTTTTCTAATTGTATGTATATTCTATTTTCCAAATACCTACGCACACAAGTCGATAACTACATTGTTATTTTTGTTTATTTATACTTTTGTTATGTGGTTTTCTTCTTTTGGTGTGGTTAGTGACTAACCTGTACCCTAATTACGTAATACACGATAAATCGCAATCTGTTTCGACTTGAAAGAGATGGCTAATTAAATTAAAACACTGTGAACTGTTTTACGTTATGCACGTTAAAAAAAACCCTTTGAAAAAAAATCCCGGTTGGATGTAAAAGAGAATCGATGCTCGACATATTCAGAGATATTTTCACTTGTTATATGAAATATGGTGCAGAGACACAAAGTGAATTCTTCTTTATAGTATTAACAACTTGTAATTCTGTGAAGGCCGAGTAACCCTACACGAAAACAACTCATGTCGTGAATAATCCGTGGCTGGCGTGAATACATTGACATCTCGACTTGTATGTTTTTTTTTATTGGCTTGATACGTTCTACGCATTAGGAATTTATATGAAAAAAAATAGACAGCTCAAAATATAAATAACTTTTGGAGCTATCGACTATGGTATTATGTTGACATCTCGCATTTTAACATGTTTTACTTGATAACAACATGTCAAATTAACGATTCACATGGTTTTGTGAACGAACATTGATATTTCGTTATATCAACTTAACCCCTAAAACAACTAAAACATATACTGTAAACTAATTTACCGATTTACCAGAAGGGGTCAAACCTTTAAAATGGCCGTCCTGACAAATTGCCATTTTAGACATGTCAACATATTCACGCCAGCCACGGATTAATAATACCCAGTCAACATTTATAAGGCCGATATTTCAATGGCTAGATAACTTTCATCATCATCTGACTAGCCTTTTCCCAACTATGTTAGGGTTGGCTTCCAGTCTAACTAGATGCAGCTGAATACCAGTATTTTACATGGAACGACTGCCTATCTGACTTCCACAACTTAGTTACTAGGTAACACGATACCCCTTGGTAAGACTGGTTGTCAGACTTCTGATGACCCGTAACGACTGTCAAAGATCTACAAATGACAGCCGAGACCAACGGCTTAGCGTGCTTTCCGAGGCACGGAGGGGTCTTGGTATGTTAAGATGGTCACCCATCCCCGGACCAACCGCGTCAAGCGTAGCTTAACCTGATCGATTGACCCGTGCGGCTGTTATGATGATCTGTACCATAACCTTAAATATGACCACACATTTCGGATACACACTGTATAAAAGTTGTCAACTGTGATATTTATTCCTGAGATAAAATTTACCTTTTATTTGAAAATCAGCCTTTAATAGTAGCGAGGATTTATACCTTTTGACAGTACCTAGATACAATTACTTTACGAAAACTTTGAACACTTTATGCCTTGTCACATTAAACTTGTTCGTTGATGCGTCACATTTTTCACGTCGCCATTTGCATTTTTTAATACGACAAGGTTGTAAGTACCTTCCTATAAATTTTGAATTTGTCCGTTTTACCATGGGCAAGTAGTCAAGCTACCAAAGTCCACAAAATTCGAAAATCTGATAACCAGTCTTACCAAGGCGTATCGTGTTACACAATCTGGGTTGTGGAGGTCAGACAGACAGTCACTCCATGTAAAATACTGGTATTCAGCTACATCCTGTTAGACTGTAAGCTGACCCCAACATAGTGAAAAGGCTTCGCAGATGGTGATGAGCTAGAAGCGATTATTCTGAAAGTGGGCAACGTCGCAAATAGATATCAAATATTTCTCTTTTTTTTAATTTGGCATTATTACTGTATAGAAATATGAAATATCACTGACTAGTGAACTCAAATATTATATTTAGTTTTAGATGTAAAAAAAGTATTTAGAAACTTTCCAAATGCCTTTTTTACACCTAAAACGGTTAGAACATCAATTGCAATTATAACACTGAATATAATTAACACACACACACACATTTTTTAACACCTCTGCCCAACCCTTCGGGGAAACAAGGCGTGATGTTATGTATGTGTATGTATATAATTGCAATTCATTATTAATATTCTAGTTCACTAGTTAGCGATATTTCTTATTTCCATACAGTAATATTGCCAAATTAATCAAAACAGGTAAATACGAGTATTTGATAGCTATTTGCGACGTTGCCAACTTTAGAATGAACGCTCTTAATGTACTCTTACGAAAGAAGATATTTTATACTTACTGCAAATAAAACGTCATTGCTATGCCAGCAATATATAAACAGCTGTGCAACTCCAAATACCAAATATTCCGTAGTCAAGAATCTTTGCACTGGATTGGTTTCAATCTGAAACATAATGAAATATTGTGAGATGGGTGACAATATTCATAATCACTGTTCAACGTACGTCTGCATTGTTCGAATACGCGCCAAACACTGACCAAGTCTTTTGCAACTGGCGCCACTTTCAAACTTCCATTTAGTTATTGTTGTATTTTGTTTTTGTTTATGTTGGGAGTATACTCGTATAAGTGGACGTTTAAAAGTAGCGCCAATGACGGAAAAGTTGAACGGAAATCTTTTGGCATGCAATGTGGAGGAAGGAAACGCATGTGACTTAAAGAGTGATGAATATAAATGTTGATGGATGGAGAGGGAGAGGAATGCCACAGAAAAGATGAATGGAATGTGTGAGGAATGATATGAAAGAGAAGGGAGTGAATGTTAGAGTGACGGTTGACAGGGGAGAGTGGAAGAAGGAAACGTGTTGCGTCGATTCCACGTTACTTGGGAAAAGGACAGGAAGATGATGATGATGATTATTAAGACGTCGTACTTAATCTGGATATATATTTATTTATCATAAGCACACCAATAGCACAGTCACTTACAATAGGCCTGTGTCCAATTTTTTTTTTGCCCGTATTGTTGATTATTAAAAAAATATTGAACACGTATTTTTTCTTTTTTGACGTAATCAAAAGATTATGGCGATACATTGAGTTAAAATGTGGCATGACGTCACGCCTTGCTAGATTTAATTACAGCGTTATGACGTAGCGAGCCCCTACTCCCCAACTTTAATGAGTGTTTTCTAAGTTATTTTTGATTAATGTGATAAAGCAAAAAGTAATTGTCCAATTTTTTTTTTATTATCTGAAAGGCCGACTAAATATAATTTCTTTTTTTTTAACTAGGCAACTACCGTATTCAACCATGCAAATCTGTAGTGACCTAAAGGTCCAACTTATATCCTGTCTTGTTCTGATTGAGGTGATAGTGTGAGTGAGAGAGGGATGAAAGACAGCAGTCATTAGTAGGTCTTTAGGGAATGAATAGATTTCTAGAAACTTCACGGTGGCCCGCAGATTAAGGACATGGTTTCTAATGTTAAAGGTTAGGTTTTTGATGCTAAAGGTTAGGATTCTAATGTTAAAAGTGTTTTCTGAATGACAAGTAAGCATGTGCATAACCATGTGTTAGGTATGCATGACATTGACGTATGAAAATTACAGACAAAGGAGAACAATATAAAAGTGTGTCTAGTAGACTTAAATCTACAACACAATAAAACAAAGCAATTTGAGCTAGATAGACGGGCACTTATCGCACTATATAATACCATTCTGGAATTTTCTCATTGCAGAGTAAAATGCCTCCTCTCACACAGACAACGAAATATATTAAATCAGTACACTTACTCGTTTCGTGTTAAGCAATTTCATAAGTCCAGAATTCCTTACAAATTTTTGCTGAACAGTTTCTTATATTTCTTGAAAGTACACAAATATCTCATTATGTGACATGGCAAAATTAAGTACGAGTAAGTAGGAAACGAATTATTTTACTTAACTTCCAAATGCCTGCGTAAATCCCACATTCATCGCAAGTT
The DNA here is from genome assembly GCA_949152395.1 of Agrochola litura. Taxonomy (NCBI): domain Eukaryota; kingdom Metazoa; phylum Arthropoda; class Insecta; order Lepidoptera; family Noctuidae; genus Agrochola; species Agrochola litura. The sequence goes on along the minus strand of OX424514.1, from coordinate 18,247,804 downwards.
TCTAAGATTAACTTAAGCTGACCGCTGTTAAAATACTCACAGTGATTTGATAAGCAGTGACACATAACATTACTGAGCAGACGAACATGTATAACAACATTATTGGTGATAGACATGAGTCGAAGAGACGGGCGAACCTGGAAAGAATAAAGTAAATTTAGGCAGAATTTTGAGGGTTTTGTGGTTAAAAATAAACGCATGAATTAATTTAGATTTTAAGAACCCGTTACATGGTAAATTGATAGTAATCATTGATTTAGACCAGCGGTCGGCAACCTTTTGGCAGGCAAGGGCCACAAGGTGGCAAAATAAACTATAGGCGGGCCGCACTTGTGATATTAACCCTAGAAGCCCAATATATCTACGTATAATTGGTCATATCCCATAGAAAAAATAAAAATGCTATTAAAAATTTTGAAACCATACGAAATTTAATTCGTACACGTTATACTTACATTATGTTTAAATGTTTGGGCTTTCTATCTAGAAAAATAACCACCGTAAATCATTCAGAAATGAAAACTACAAAGTACCTAAATAGGTTACCGATTTTATACAAATTTTAGTGTGATGTCTGAGGTTGCATTTGGAAGGCTATTTCTTGTATGTTAGCTGTCAAATTTGTAGTTGCAATTCGTAGAATGGCTCTCAAATGCTCATCTGTGAGACGAGAAGCATATTTATTTGTTTTAAAATTTACAATTGAAAAAGTTTGTGCGTTATTTATAACTTATTTACAAAACATTCAAGGGCCGCAAGTAAAACGTCCGCGGGCCGCGTGTTGCCGACCGCTGATTTAGACCATGAATGACAGTCGAGATTGACCGTGTAATGATCAAAGATGACTAACTGAAATTAATTATCTTTGCAAAAAATGTACCGTTGTACGATTTGTTCGATACAGTTTTAACACAGTCGAAATTGGTTGTCTAAAATACCAATAAAATGATTAAAAACCCTGAATATCTGTCAATCAGTCTATCCTATTGTAGTTAACTGGGTTTCGGTCAGATTGCATGTTTCACAATTGTATTTGTAAAATTCTGATTAGAAATAAAACCCACGGGTTAGGAAAACTTTTAATTGATACTTTTTAATCAACATTTTGTATGTTTCTGATTTACTGCATTTTAGGGTTTTTTTTCAGTTTTGTTATACACTTGTACATACTATATATACATATTTTAGTGTTAGTTTGTCTATTGTAATTACTACAATGCTGTGGAGTATAACTGAAATGAAAACTCAGTAGTCAAGCATGACAGATCAATGGTAAAACAGAAAACCGACGTCTAACTGTAGCTGTTAAAAATTACAACTTCTACCTACAAAACACAAATGTAATGTAGGTACATTTTATCAATCCGAAATCACATTCAAAATTATTAATCTCCTTCAGACTTCGAGTACCCACATATTCGAAGTAATCTTAACTCCCCATGTTAATGCGTAAACCGGTAAACAAAGTTACAAGAATTTATCGTTCACATTTAACTGTACAAGTTAGATTGACTTCGCTAAGGTTAATTTGGATTTTGAACTCGCTTTTAACAATGCGGAGGGGCAATTTTATCTTAGGGGAGTTTAGGTTTCATGTTTACTGGTTTTAGTCTTAACACCTTTTTATTGTTATCCACAATATTTTATAAAATGATTTATTTATTTAGGAGCTCCAACAAAAGATGATCCTTCACACATAGGGGACCAAAAAGTGAGGGAGTATACCTACTTAATACCCAATGTTGTCCTTTTATTTATGTGTCATGTATTGTGTACATCTTTTGTTGTAGTATTTGTGTTAGAGTCAACAAGAAGGTAGGTGTTATAGTACTTTTAAAACCTCCTTTTATTACAGTTTTATTTTTCTTACTTTTAAATATTTTATATCTTCGTTTGTTTCTCTTTCTTGTGTGTCATCTCATGTATGCACTAAAATAACTAAAAAAAATTTTCACAAGAAACAATTTTTGTTTGCTTATGTCTAACAATTTGTATTAGTTGTTGTAGTTAGTTGGCAGTTAGTTGTAGTTAATTGTATTAGTATTTATATTAGTAGTTATTAATTAGGTATATTTTTATTAGTATTGTTGTTTTAAATGATAGTACTTGGGCGACCGAGCTCTGCTCTGGTGAAAATAGAGAATGCTCATTTAATAGTACAGGATAGTTCATACTAATCCATGTATAGTACCTACTTATTCCATGCTGCCATGAAAGTAGGAACTTACTAATTCCATGCTGCCATCCCATTATTCAATATCTTGTTCGAAACTTTGGGCGACCGAGCTCTGCTCGGGTGAAAATACGGAGAAAACGAATTTTCCCATATATGAAACCTAGCTCGATCGATTTTTCACTCCCGTAAACCCCCATATTGCAACTTTCATCGAAATCGTTAGAGCCGATTTCGAGAACGTGAGTACAAAAAAATACACTTACATACATAAACAGGGTGTCCGGTAAATAATGGATAATATTGAAATAGCATTTATTAGATCTGATGGCCATTCTAAAAAAAAATACAAAAAATAAATATATCCCAAGTAGTAGCTAAGATTTTTAACTAACTTTTTTACCTTATTGTACATTCTTCTTCTCCACAACCACAAATGAATGATTTCCATCGATTTTGTTTTTGTAATATTGCATGTTGAATATACAGACAGAGAAGCAGTAAATAATGTGCCTAGAAACTACACAGTATTTTTTTTCAAAAACATCGTAACTTGGGTACTACTTGAGATGTATATATTTTTTTGTATTTTTATTACAACGGCCATAAGATCTAATAAATGCAATTTCAAGGTTATCTATTATTTACCGGACACCCTGTATATACTATAGTTTCGTCATGTCCGTCTGTCTGTCTTTTCGTCTGTATGTCTGTCTGTCTGTCCACGGTCTAGCTCCGAGACCCTTAGTACTAGAAAGCTGTAATTTGGCATAGATATACATCTAGACACGCGATAGCGTGTCGAGCCAAGTTCCAGGCAAGACACGGCTGCAGTGTGTTATATTACACGAACCATTTGGAGCCACTTTTGACCCCTTAATAACTCAAAATCTATGTAACATTAGCACATGAAATTTGGTTTATTTATTTATTACCCCTTAGATTAACTAGAACTCCAAATTTCATAAATAAAGCTCAAACGGTTATTGAGATATTAACGTCTAAAAATCGGCATTTTTATCAACCACATAGCCATGGTCATCAAAAACCTTTAATCCACTTCCGGATGACCTATAAAGTTGAAAGGAGATTTCTCGAAAGCAGGCCCACGGTATGGTACTGTGTCAAAGCTTATTTAACAAAAATTATGTCGTATTTTTTTCAAGTTAAGTCGTTTTTTTTTTTTTAATTTCTTTCTGCTAGCATTAGAGAACCTAATTAATATTTATTTGGTTGACTAATTGTAATTTTGTACATCCGCCATTCAATCCTAACCTGAATGTTGCCAAATGACAGACTATTCCAATCAAATAATTTGTAATCGATTGAAAAATCGATTCTAACCCACATGGAGTACGTGGAGTATCCACTACACGAGTATGTTTCAAATGCTCTATTGTTCTATGTTTCTAATTATACTCAAATACTGTAAAATTATGATTTTACAATAATTAAAATATTATCTGGTCTGAATATACTCAAAAACTTAAAAGTGTTTCGAGACAGTAATGTTATTTTATAAACTAATCACCAGTGATCGGAGTAGGTAGATTGATTTGGTGTCAATGAACTGGCACGTATATATTAGTATGGATATGCCTCCGGGATTCCGGGATTTTGAAATTATTAAGATTTTTTTAAGGAATTTCAAATGTTGTGATGTGTAAAATAAAGAATACATCAATATGAATAAGAAATGTTTAACCCTTTTGCTGTCTTTTTAATAGTATATAGGTGATCGGACTCCAAGAAAAGGATAGGTATACTGTAAACAATATAATAATTTAAAATATTTTAAATGTTTATCTATCGCATTCTATAAATTTCTAATGTAGTAGTTTAAAAATCCTTACTTTAACAATATTTGATTAAATCCCGTAAGTACCAAAATGAAATCCCGGAAAAAAGGCTTATCCATGTTATGATTTCTATGACTATTCATGATGCGAGTACCTACGTAAAATCAATCTACCTACTCCGATCACTGCTAATCAGCCAATCGATTTCGTCAATCGATTACCAAAATAATTAAACCTGGTAACATTGACACCATGCATAATGTCAAACTGTCAAAAAAATATCTGTCAGATCAATGGCATTGTTGGCTGTTTGTTTAAGTTGATTTGAATTTATTTTTCCGTATTTACTTTATAGTTAAAATTACGTTACGATTTAATACTGTTAATTTAAATTGAAGCCAGACGAACTATTGCTTATCTTTCCATGGCCCTGGGTAAGTTTAATAAGTTCTTTAAATATTTGTTGTAAACACCCGTTCACCTTTCACTATTTTAGCGTATTGTATAACCTCATTGATTTTAGCAGCCTATTAGTAGAAGGCCTATGTTCAGTCAGGGGTACGTCGCGCGTCGTCAGCTGTAAATTTCTATAGTATGATGTAATTATATTACATAAGTAAATACACTGAATTTTTTTACCTTTTTCAGGTATGACGATGACATGTGTTATTGCAAGACTTGAAATTATTGATTATATTATCTACAACTCTATCCCAAGTATTACTTGCTCATGGAAATCTAAGCATATTATGTTTTGCAAGTATCATGTCAATTGCAAGTCACAGAAGTCATCAGGTTAGTGTTTTTAAAATGGCAGAATTATTATGAGTGATATAATTACTAAACAAAAGTAAATAAACAACAATAAGAAGTACTTTCTTACTTTCTAGGTCATACATTTGGATAAAGTTTGTCATGCTTATTGAGAGAGGCTGCTACCAGAAATGTTTATAGACAAGCAAGTGATGATAAAAACAGAGCCACCCTAGAGTTTAAGAGATTTACCCTTAGGTCAAAACAATAATCTGGTTAGGGCCAGAATCAAATCGTGACGTGTGAGCAGCAGGACTTGGTGTACATAATTATTGATAAGTGAGCAAAATAGGACAAATCGTTTAAGAGATCATCATTGCTTATTACTGTTTCGTGGGAAAGCGTACACCTACCACCTACTGTACCTACGCTGCTTTCATACCATGACTAAGTTATGAGAATGAAGCTGAAGCCGTTTTAAATTCTATGAGAAATAAAATGTTTTTAGTATTTATTGTTGTGTTATTTGTTAGAGTAAACCTTCCTATAGAAGCGCTGAAAATGCTGCTACCAATAAGATTATTCATCTTTAATTAAGAGAGTTGGCTAAAATAATGTTTATGCCATTAAATGTTTCATATTTAGCGCGCAAGATTATTAATTTACCTTTATAAAATTGCAAGTCTGTAAATGCAACAATCGCCATTTTGATGACAGTCGAGGTCGAGGCTAAAAAACATAAAAATTGGGGATTTCGAACATCCAAACTCCACCACAAGGACAGTGACTATTACAACATTTAATTATTTGACAAATTCATCCATTGTTCAAGTTAAATAAGTAGTGGTAATGAAGTTTTTTATTATCAAAAGTCGAAGTTTCGCGCCAATCGTGCGTGTTTACATTTTAACTTTTCACAATTAACACTCATACACATGTAGATATGATTTAAAATGTGACAAATATGATTAAAAATATTATAAGCAACTAGAAAATGCCCAAATCTTAACTTATTATACGAACACACGTTCAATAACACGTAATATTCATTACTACTACTCAATTTGTGTTAAAAATCGCCGATCATTGTTTTTTTTTATTGTAATGATGTGCGAAAACGATTATGCCAAACGTTTTTTTTTTTTTCAATTTTGATTGTCTCGATTAATTTAGGTATATGTCGAATGTCTGAAATCTATACTTGAAAATTTAAATAAAATTGTTTTAAGCATTAAATACGATAAGCATTGTTTAAAATAATTATTTATACTTTTCTAGTGTAATTTTAATCGTTTTTAGGACATTCAATATAAAACGAGTCAACAGACAGGACGTGGATAGATACTTACCTCATTTATTGAATTTCGCGCCGAATTGTTTCTACATTTGAATTTAAATTCGGAACGTTGTTCAAAATTATTTTTAATTTATTGGACAATTATTTAATGTGGATTTTATTTTTGATAGTTTGCTACAGAATGCCTAGTATACATTTTTTAGGTAGGCAAGAAAATTTTGTTCGGGAATTATGTTAAATTAATTCTATAAATTAGGTAGGTATTCCGCAAACACTTTTAAATGACGTCTATATTTTTTGTTAGTTGTATGACTTTGGTAGGATTTTATTTTTGATAGTTTGCTACAGAATGCCTAATATACATTTTTTAGGTAGGCAAGAAAATTTTGTTCGGGAATGATGTTAAATTAATTCTATAAATTAGGTAGGTATTCCGCAAACACTTTTAAATGACGTCTATATTTTTTGTTAGTTGTATGACTTTGGTAGGATTTTATTTTTGATAGTTTGCTACAGAATGCCTAGTATACATTTTTTAGGTAGGCAAGAAAATTTTGTTCGGGAATGATGTTAAATTAATTCTATAAATTAGGTAGGTATTCCGCAAACACTTTTAAATGACGTCTATATTTTTTGTTAGTTTTATGAGTTTGGTAGTATTTGTTTTTAATAGGATAATCTTACTCGAGTAATAGAAATTGCTTTTTTTTTGAGGTAGTTTCAAAATTAAATTTAAAAAACTGCCCAAGTGTATGTTGGACTACGCACAGTGAAGGGTTCCGTAATTGGGATGAATATTTACGCATAAACATTGCATAGTATCAATTTTATCGACTGCAAAAATAAGTTTGTGTTTCTCGAAAAAACTATAAAAAACAAAGTTAATTCTGCGGTTGTAACCGAAAATAAACTGTATCTCAAAAACTATTGACGTCAAAAGCAAAGTCACTTAGAAACATCTTTAACATTTTAATTATGAGATCCAACAATACACGCTTTATATGCATAGATTTTTTTCATTTCTCGGTTATATGTAGGTATGGAGAATGCCACCCCCACTATTATGTTTATCGTAATTTCACTACACCATTGTTTAACGGTGCTAAAAATACACCTTTTTTTAAATTTTCTTTATTTAAAATGGCTGTATGACATCCGGACACACGGACAGACGAACTTGACGAAATTAAGAGGTCCGTTTTTTTTACGGATTTTGATTATCAAGTTTACAATCGGCATGCAATTGATGTCTATGAGAATTGATCTACAATATTATTATTATTTGGAATAGCCGCCATCTTAAAATCCAGAATTTCCATCTAATTCGATATCAGCACTATCTCCCGAAAATGACAGTCATGACGAAAAATTTTCAAATAGTGTTAAAAACTGCCACTTGCTCACTTCAGATGGCGCTGATCTCCAGCGTCTTATAATTTGACAGCTAACTATAAATTTTTGATTCGAATGCTAAAAGTTGATGTAAATTCCAGAATTTCATGACTGAATTCAAAACACCCCGTCGAGTCAACTGATGTGTCACGTGTCAAAATCTTGGTCCTTAATGTTAGGCGGTAGTGAATTCATTTCATTCATTCTCTGATCTCGAAAAACGTTGTTACAAACCTCAGGTTGGTATGATCAAGGTAGTTTGTAGGTTGGTACTGTGCTTGAGACGTTTTTGAATTGATAGATCGTATGACTATTGTTTTAGGGACTATTGTCGTTTAATATAGTAAATAGTTAAGGAACTTTGTTCCTGACGGGGCTCCCCGACTGCACAAGTTTTTTTAAATAATAATACTTACCGCGCCGGCTCAGCGACCTGACATCATTGCGGACAATTGTAACAATTGTTACGAAAGAAATACCTACATTCTTACACAATATTGCTACGCATATTTGCAAAAAGAATTTTATAGATCACGTTTGATTGACAAATGATAATAATTTATTTACAAAAAGTAATGATATCCCATCAAAAACATAAATGTGAAAATGGGAGCCAAGTTCAATAAATATGGTTGTTGACTTCGCCGACAAAAGAATTGAGATCTAAATGGGTGCCAAGTTCTGTAGATAATCCTGAAATTTATTTATAAGAACATGCAACTTTCTAAAATAAAATTAAAACACAAATTCTTGTTTTTTCTGCTATAACAATGTTTGCTATTTAAAAATATAACTTCTTAAATTTGAACAGTCGAATTATTTACACAAAGCACTTAGGATAAATTGAAGCTCAAGATTTGACTTGGCTAGTTTTTACCAGCAAGCTGAAATTTTAGAGGAGGAAGATATTTTGACCTTACAGTTACAATAAGACACAGTATCTTGCGCATAATATAAATATGCCTAGGCAGACAGTCAAAGCTGTAAACAGTTATAATAAGAAACAGTAACTTGCGCATAACATAAAGAACAAAGATATCATCATTTTATTTTATTTATTGGACTCACCAACAATTGAGTATACCGATACAAAGATATGAGATACATCCAATAAACTTATAGACTAGAGTACCAATTTCTTACAGGTCACATCATGAATGACTTATTTGATGTTGAGTGCCTACTTAAAATTAAATAATAATAATTAAATATGACTAGGTAGACAGTCAAAGCTGTAAAGTCGATGAAAAAAATAGCATCCAACTGTTAGCCGCTTAATGCACGCACACTAGAAAAGTAAAATTACAGCACAATGACGTGGCGCGAGTGTAAGACGTAGAGGTAACGCACACCGGCATAAAAAAGTTACTCTGTTTATTTTAGTTCTTTTGCACCACGACACTGTAGACAAATATAAAATCAAATATAAAGTTGTAAAATAACTTGTATGTAAAAACTAGCCAAGTCAAATCTTGAGCTTCAATTTATCCTAAGTGCTTTGTGTAAATAATTCGACTGTTCAAATTTAAGAAGTTATATTTTTAAATAGCAAACATTGTTTTAGCAGAAAAAACAAGAATTTGTGTTTTAATTTTATTTTAGAAAGTTGCATGTTCTTATAAATAAATTTCAGGATTATCTACAGAACTTGGCACCCATTTAGATCTCAATTCTTTTGTCGGCGAAGTCAACAACCATATTTATTGAACTTGGCTCCCATTTTCACATTTATGTTTTTGATGGGATATTAATTACGTCGACAAAGTGGTAAAACAAAATTATGAAAAAAAAAAATTTATGGTACCTCTCATACACGTAAAGCAGTGACGTTTTTTTGTTTCTTTTTAACCCGTTGTGTGCGGTATCATTGGAAAGGTCCTTTAAAAACATTGTGAGTTTATAAAATCCATTTTTGGATTCAAGGATTCTTTTGCGAAATATTAAGTTTTAAAGTGCAAATTTTGGTTAGAGTCAAGCGTCCCCACCCATTTTTTTTTTTTATGGGTGGGAAATTTTCAAATAACTTCTCCCGCTCTGGGTGGAGCGGGAGGGCGTGTCAGACTCTTACTGACTAAAACCCACCCGTGTTCCTTCGGTTGCCCTGTTGCCGGGGGCCACGATGTCCCTTTCGGCCCATATTCGCAGCCCCGGCAAGCATTGGCCCTAGCGGACCCCGTCAGTTCTGCTGACATCTCTTTGAGGCGTGCGTGGAACACAACACGCCGTCGACCCGGGCTTGGTCCTTATCGGACGGCGAGCTACCCATTGCTCACCGTCCGCAAGCCCGCGCCTACGGTGGCCGGAAATCGGCTTGCGATTCCCGACGCCCTGGGCGTCTCCTCCTGCGGCGTTTAGGAGCGTGAGGGCGCAAAATTTGCATCTCCCTCACGCATTACGCCTCCTTCTTCGCGAGCATTACTGCTTCGCAGAAGGAGGTGACGGCCTCCCATTTCCTCTCGCTCCGTACCATGGCCTACACATACAAAATAATCTTTGAAAAACCATAAAGTAACTAATTACTTACTTGACCAACTCAACATGCCTTCTGTGACAATTCTTCAATCTCTTTATAGCTTCATCATGCTCTACTTGGACTGATTCCGATCCAAAAATATTCATAGAATCAATTCTCAACAACTCCAGCTCAGCTCTAAAGAAAACCATGATCACCATGGAATTTGTATCAAAAGAAGTTATCCAACCTCCACCGTATATAGCCGCATAACTTTGATATACATAAGCTGCTAAATATCCAACTATAGTGTTCTTATCCCAAGGTACCCAAGAACTGACAACTTGCAAGTAAGTATCCGTTCCATTTTTTACGTTCCCTCTGTAAGTCTCCGAGGATATATATTTGAAGATCGGCTGAACCATGACTATAATAACCGTAGTATACATTAACGACCAATACAGATAAGTTATCTTTCTACAATATTTCGTGAATGTGGACAGTAGCTCCAGCTTTTTCTTGTCCGTAGTTATTCGCTGGTTTAAGTCCGCCTTTGTGACGTATTCAATGATACTGATCCAATACTTTTGCCAGCTTAAAAAAGTTGTCACTTTTATCACACTCATCGTGGCCAGCATTGTAATCTTCAAATTGTTTAGGAGCAAATTCAAGTCTGATTTCACGAACCAGACATCGATATACTCGGTGGCAGTGAAAATGGTCACCAGAATATGCATGATTAGGTAGAAATATTTCATGAAAATGTTTTTGGGGAGCAATAATCCCCAAAATTGTAAAGCCTTTACATTTGGCCCCAGTAATGGCCTTTTTGGGTTTTCCAATTTCTGGAAAATATTTTTTAACATCTTATCAGATCGGCTTGATGAAGCAGATTGGAATAATGATGCCATCCCTTATTACACGATTCCAAAGACGAAGATAATTACGTGATTTCAAGAAATAGGGGTGGGACATAAGGTGCGGCTATGAATATCGAGTTTTTTTGCTGAACTAGTTTTTTAGAACTCATTTCAAAACTTTAATCCGATTATGGTAAAAGCTTTTATAATATTCTCGAACGTGAATTATAAAGTAGACGACAAGCCTTTAAACGAGTCTATTTAAAAATAAAAGTTCGTTCAATATAACCAGCCAGTGAGAACATATTTACATAATTCTGGCTAAAAACCGTAAAAAAATTAATGCCAAAAATGAATGAAAATAATATGTTATTAATTTGAGCGTTTAATAAATTAACTCAGTATATCGCAGTTGCATTTTTATACAAAAATACACATTTTAAAAAAGAAATGCGATGGATTCCCGACATTCCCTCAATCTATCAAATTTGTAAATAAGTTATATTTCCTTGTGAAATAAAAAAATCTTTTGTTCGCACATAGCATCAGCTGGAAAATTGTGTCAAAAGTTTTTGACATGACAGTTTTATAATACTATTTCACCGAAATCTTGATAAAACAGTATTCCTGAGATGAATATTTTACCGAGATCTTAGGAAAGTTTGGAACTTAGGAGAAACTTTCAAGTTTTTATAATCCATTCGTGTTGGCGTAAAATAGAAGATGTTTTTGTAGGTATGCTTGAAATATTCACGCGAAAATATTATCTAAATTAGGACATTTCTGTAAAAAACCAAAAATTGCTGGTATATTTTAGGTTAAAAAAAGTTTTATGAGCGCAAGACATGCCTATCACAACAGGATTATTTGACAAAATGTTATCATGAACAAATAGGTTTTCCTAAACTAACTTCTTTTTACCCTAAAATTGGGTTTAGTAACCTAATAATATTTTGGCTTTCCTAAATAACAAACGTTACGATAAGCATCTTTTGACTAGGCAATGGTGTCGATTCCCTTGTTCACAAACTAAACTAAATTTAAGTTCAGTGCATCTTTTTCTATTTCATTAAGAAAAGGACAAAAGATAAATTTTAGTTTAGTCCTGTCAAATTAATCAGCGCCTGTCACTACTCCATACAAGTTTAGACGCGATTAAAAATTTGCCTACTAAAATTACGTCGATTTACGTCAAGCGTTGATTAATTTGACAGGACTAAACTAAAATTTATCTTCTGTCCTTTTCTTAATGAAATAGAAAAAGATGCACTGAACTTAAATTTAGTTTAGTTTGTGAACAAGGGAATCGGCACCATTATTTCTGTTATGGTCGCACACCTGTCAACAATTGCAAAATAGAGAGGGGAATTAATCTCAGCCAAATAACGTGTTAAGTAACGTTTATCAATCTCGGCTTTAAGCTTTCTGCTTACAGCAATAATCCAGACGAACTCAGATGATGGATACAGTCTTCAACAAGGTTATTTTTCATATTACACCTAAAAATACTTAAATCTGAAAGTTTCCTTTATCGCCAGTTATATCTGAGTATAATTTATTACTTGAGCAATAAATCCTTACTTTTTCGTCCCTAATTAAAATATTTCAGGGTTTTTTTGAGATAAAATATTTTATTTTATGCAAGCTTTTAATCATGTTAATCTTATCAAAGAGAACAAGGGCTTTTGTCTCGAGAAAAGTATTTTACTGTTACTGGCTGTTTGAGTCATTACTTTAAAATCTACGAACAATTTGTGAAAACAAGTTAATATTTTTTTTTACACTACGCTTTGCACAAACACCATTAAAATATTTTTGATAATTACACACATGCAGGTTTGTTTGAAATATTTTTTTTAAGTTTGCGTTTTACAAAACTGTCAGTTTCTTTTTTTTTCTATTTTTATCGATAACGCAATCAATAGTGTCCCATCTCTATTCATTACAATTAAATAATACCATTGTATTATCAGTTTCTACCTTAGTGATAATTGTGACACCTTCTATAGATTTTTCAGTCCCTAATTATATATTAGCCGTTGTCATTATCCGGAAAATGTTATGGAATTATTTGTCTTGTACATAGGTAATAACTTAATTTTATGGCGTGCGATATAATTAAATTCGTTTTCATTTTGATTTATTTTTGCCATATGGCTTTTTTCGCAGCTTTGTCTATAGATATAAGTATTTTATTTTTAAAAGAATTGTTTATTAATTAAATCATGTTTTTTTTTTGTGATCCTTTGAAAACCAAATCATCACAAACCTATTGTAGTCTACTGCTGGATATTCACCGTGTTCTACGCGCGTCAAGTCAAGAAGAGGTAGGTGACGGGGTCCGTGTGGAATAATAATACCTGGCCCGGTAGCGTGACGAACTGTGTTAGTCTTAAAGCAACCCGGCCAAAGATAGTTCAAGAAAACCGTGTGGTTTTAGTCAGTAAGAGTCTGATAGACCTCTCCACTCGCAAGAAAAAGGCCAGTTCAAAAGTACACCTTTGGAGATCCTCTCTGTAGAGTTGTTCCTTGTTGGTTCCTTTTAATTAAGTTGAATACATCACTACATTGGCTCGTCACCATACCAAGCCTCTCGTGCAGGCACGCTTCACATTCAAAAGTTTTCCGCCATTAGTAGTGAATTGGCAGTTGACATTCTTGACAGTGACCTCACTGCTGACCATGATAGTTCAAAAAATTCAAAATTCAAAAGTCATTTATTCAAACTAGGCTGAGAATCAGCACTTTTCGAACGTCAAAATTACATAAGACAGTCCCCCAAAACGCCCAACCTTCACCATTTCCTAGTGTCTTTTGCTGGGAAGAAGAAATGGCGCAACAAACTCCTCAGCAGCACAGCTGTCTGATCAAGTTAGAAAAAATGATTCTATACAATAGTGTGCAAATTGATTTACATTACGCAACACAAAACATAATTTAAATGATAAATTATTGGCCATATTTCAGCTAGCACACGCCAATATACCAACCAAAAACATCGTGTTTACCATATCTATTAAATAGATAGACTACACTCTCTAACACAATTCTCAGTAACTCTCATCCAGAACACCGAACGAATGATAAAAGAAAATAATTGATATCATTTCTCTAGTGGACAAAAGAGACTCCTTTTGGATGTTTTAGAAGTTTTAGAGTGTGTATCACTATATTAGCCGATCTAAACTGTAAAAAATCTCGCCATGAAAACATAGGTGAAGTGAGCTTCACTCCACCTTCTTCTTATTTTCGTGTGGTTAGCGACTAACCTGGTGTCAGAATTTTTATGGCGTCCATGGGCCTCTGACTTGGCTTCACATACCGTCGAAAAATATCTCTCAGGCATGCCAGGGTGATCTACACAATGGTGACACCCGGGCGTTTCCGCTCGCCTTATCTGCAACAGGAACCTCCCGAAACAACCATGTCCGGTGAGGACCTGCGTCAGGCGGAAGGTGAGGACGCCGTGACGCCTCTCTAGCCACTTCTCAAAGAGGGGACTTATCGCCGCAATTGTGGTATGCCCAAGAGCTGCAAGCCTTGGGTTCAAACTCGAGACCTATGAATTGGCAGTCCGACGGTCACACCACTAGGCTTTCACAGTTCGCAATCATTGCTGTCAGGATTGACACTATTGACACACTTCAAGCTCACTTCACATAAGCTTTCATGGTGAGAATTTTTATAGATATTTTATCGTATCGCATCGCATTTTCTGCCAGATAAGTTGACAGAACTTTTGAGGTAAAACAAACTATTCATGATTTTTTGAAGAAAACTGTATTGTGAAGTAAGTAAATAATGTGTGTATAGTAAACATACCTACAAGAGATTTTCTGTTTTCAACAGTTTGTATATAAAACTTCAGCTTTCTTAAGCGGCTTCGTGTTCAGAGATGTCGTCGTCGTTTAAATCTGTTAAGAAGTTTTACTTCAACTGGGTTTGAGTTGTCGGTTTTATCTGCAGGTAAAAGATTACCTTTTTAGGGGCATGAGGAACAGGGTGTAAAGTTCAATCATCCACCATAAAAAAGGGAGGATTCTCCGACCAGATGGGTGTTGTGTCTGGTGGGCAACTGCCCAACGGTTTGAAGTTGAAATCTTGCATCTATGTAGATTGCTCGGAAAACTGTAATTGCTCCATGCAGGATTTGTGTGACGTCATGTCTATGATGCGTAGTTTGTATGTGGCGGTATAACCGCTACATCTTACATTTTCGTTAAATAAAGAAGAAAATGAATGCATGTTATGCAGAATTGACTTCACTTTTTTTATTGTACCATGTGATTTGAGAATCCTAGAGCCATAGTTGATCTTTGGCAGTCGTTACGGGTAGTTAGAAGCCCGGAAACTGGAAAACCAGTCTTACCAAGGCTTACTGCCGACAAATTGCTTTGCAGTTTGGCAGATTTTATAAAAGTAAAACTCTGTTATACAGGGTAAGTTTTTAACGAGTTATGCGAACATAAATGTGGGGAACAGCAGATTTTTTTTCGCGATTTCAGGTTTGGTGCCATAGTAAAAGTTGTTCATAATGATGAGTAAAGTCACGTGTTTAAGTTTGCGCACTGGTATTTTTTTTTTCTGTATTTAGAATTAAATTAAAAAAAATAAAACCGCCAAGTGCGAGTCGGACTCACGAAAGGTTCCCCCTACCACCGTTCTTAGCAAAAAACGCCGAAAAAACACGTTTCTTGTATGAGGACCAATTAAATTTTTTACTTTATTTTATTTTATTATTTTGTTGTTATAGCTGCAATGAAAATACACAATTGCCTACCTATTTCGGTTCACGAGATACAGCCCGCTGACAGAAAGACAAACAGACGGACCTAAGGACAGCGGAGGATTACTAATAGAGTTCCGTTTGGGACCGTTCGGGTACGGAATCCTAAAAAATGGTATCTTGTTACACAGTAACTGGGTTGTGTTGCTCAGAAGGAAATAGCTCCAAGTATAATACTGGTACCTCTTCAGCTGCATCTGCTTATGATGATCTGACAGATGTTAACCAAAAAAACCGGCCAAATGCTTGTCGGACTACGAAGGGTTTCATAGTTGGGATGAATTTATCGTCAGAACAAACTTAACTTTGTAGTTAAAAAACATGTTTTTGGGAGAACATGTTCTTGCAACCGCAAATGTAAGTTGGTCGATTATTACGGGGACACTTTGTGTACACGCACATGGCGAGCCGGGGGCCGCGGAAAACAACGAACCTCCGCGCCCGCCGCCATTAAATGTTTTGTCTATGCCGCCGTCATTCAAAAAAGGGACAATGACAGCAAGGACGGCATAGAGGAAAGTAATATATATGAAGGACGGGGTGCGCGTGTCTTTATTAAAATAAAATTGTATCACTATAAATAAATTTAAAAAAAAATATATTTTCATCCGTTTTAATAATCTCCCAACACTTTGGATCCCTGATTCAAAAATGGTTTTGACAAACTGACAATATTTTTAAAAGACCTTTCCAACGACACCCCACACCGTGCAATAGACGAGAAAAAAAAACATCCCCACTTTACGGGCAGGGGAAGTACCCTACAAAAAAAAACATAGTTTTATTTTACCACTTTGTCGGCGTGATTAATATGTATACCCATGCCAAACTACAGCTTTCTAGTACTAATAGTCTCTGAGCTAAGCCACGGACAGACAGACAGATGGACATGGCGAATCTATAAGGGTTTCTTGTTGACTACGGAACCCTAAAAAGGGAAAAAACACCTGTAACCTCTTTATCAAATATCAAAAAATCTCCGCTGTCCTAAACAGGAGTGGTGTCCAAAGGGCGCGGCGTTCCCTCGGGGTACAATTACTATATATTAGCGGCAGGTACGGACTACGGACAAATGATTGCGTCCTTAAGACCGTTTAATGAGAAAGTCATTACGGTAGCGCGTGACCCGTTTTCTATTGCGACTGGGGGGTATTAAGCAGGGAGGGCAGAAGTCTTACTCCAGGATTTTGCGTGCCGAATCAGTCTTATTTATTTTATTTTTAGGAAAACTTACAGCTAAACAGCCAAAGCAAGTAATAGTTTAAAGAAAATATGGCCAATTACA
This sequence comes from Agrochola litura, assembly GCA_949152395.1. NCBI lineage: Eukaryota > Metazoa > Arthropoda > Insecta > Lepidoptera > Noctuidae > Agrochola > Agrochola litura. The sequence continues at coordinate 18,231,007 of OX424514.1, read as the reverse complement.
AGTTTCCATATGTAGTATATCCTTACATATTATAAAACAAAGTCCCCTGCCGCGTCTGTCTGTCTGTCTGAACGCGATTTTCAAACGGTTTTCACCAATGGACGGAGTTATTCATGCGGAAGGTTTTAGTGTATAATTTATTAAGGTTTTTTGTAAATTGGCTGAAATATGACGATTATTGTTGAAGAAGTCGGAAAAAATCATGCCGACTGGGAGCTTTACTGGCGTGCGCTGCGTTAACCGGAAAAAATGCATCAAATTTATGTTCTACGGTATTGTTTATCTTAAAAAGTTAAACAAAAAAATTCGCGATGGCATATGTTTATCTTCTAAGGATGACCCACAATAACCATTTTTATCTTTCAGAATTTGATAAAAATTTAATTGTTATTTCCGAAGCTTTTTTGACCGGTATAGTATTAATCCTTATCCAAAAAATATGTTATTTAAATTGAGCATTTAATTTAGATTAAAATATGCCTCAAAATTATGCAATTTAAATGAATAGTTTAAAAGATATCACAGTTTCAAAATTACGCGGAGCAACGCGGGCGCAGTAGTAAGAGTCAATGACGTTTTCCTCTGTTATTAGGTATAAAATCTCGATAGTACGTTCCCGTGTGAAATTTTCCGATATCCACGTGGGCGAAGCCGCGGGCAAAAGCTAGTACTCAAACCCAATAACTGGGTAATTTTTATACCCCTTCGTACTGGTTGTCTGACTTTCGGGCTTCTGACGACCCATAACGACTATCAAAAATCCACGAATGACAGCCGAGACCAACGGCTTAACGTGCTTTCCGAGGCACGGAGGAGTTTCGGTATGTAAAGATGGTCACCCATGCACGGACCAACCTCTGCAAGCGTAGCTTAACTTGATGGATCGACCCGTGTGGCTGTTATTATTTAGCTACGAGCTCCTCGAGCTCCAATAAACACTAATCCACTGTTATGTTTGCATGCTAGTTGTAACACGCTTCCAGATACAGGATAAGCCAAAAGGCACTTGGACCCAAATAACAGCAGGCATTGCCTCAATTTCGGCTTTACACTTAAGCGTGGTGCACACGAAGAATTCACGCCACAAACCGCACGTTATCGGGATTCTGAATTGTGGTTTTCGGACCAGTGCGAAATGGTAGACCTCTATTAGTGACCGCTGTATTTTAGGAGAATTTTTAATTTGGTGAGGTCTTACTACACCAATACTTTCGGAAAATATTAATGGTGATACAAAGGAAAATAAATATTTTTTAAAGTGAAAACTTCTTTAGGCGCGTTGGGTATTTTTGAGTTGGGTAAAAACAATTGAACTCGCGACACCATTACCGATACCTCATTTTTGTAAACGCGATTGTGCTCTTTATTTATATTACGTTACGGATCAATTTTCTATGCAAATATTTTTACTTTAAAGGTTTCGGAACAATTTTTTTTTGTAAACGCGATTGTGCTCTTTATTTAGACGAGGTTACGGACCAATGTTCTATACAAGTATTTTTCTTCCATCAAGGCGATCTTATTCAAGTTTTCACTTCTGTCTGCACTCCCGGAGTGCCACTGTTTTTTTTTGGTAATTAACTAAACGTAAGATAGTTAATTAATTAAGGCGTGACCTTGCGGAAATCCATAAAAAAACCCTTTTAATGGCTCACCTCGCCTCGTTTTAATTAGCATGGTTTTTTGAGGCAGTCACAAGAATGACCGGTTAAATAGTCATGACCTCAGAGGTCAGCTATGAGATGACCTGCAGAAAAAAAAAAGGTATTTATTATTTTTCTGCTACTTTTCTGTCTCGTGTAATTCGGTAAGAGATACAAGAAACGACATTTATAGCTGTTTCATGGCTATTTTATTTATGTTATTAGGGTGCCTGACTTTTTTAACTTGACTTGTGTCACAACAGACGTCTAAATGGCATACTTGAGTCACTTTTTCGTCTGATTGTAATTGACTTTTCTTGTAAGGACTAATGTTGATGGATGTATTGGTGAAGGCGAAATTAGTAGCAAAGAAAGTAATTAGGTCATGATGTTAGTACTTACTTTAATTAAGGATTAGTCGATTTTTGTTTTAGTCAAGTCCTTCTATGTATTTTAATTCTTGATGATTCGATCGAAAGTAGCGAGAAGTGAGTAAAGCTAGTAAAAAAGTACAATAGACATGGATATATTTAGTAACCTGTTCCGCTTAGCTATTCATAAAGAACCATAAAAAACCCTGAAAGAAATCGACACGTGTTTCACCTCTCAACGAGGCATCCTCAGGATGACGATTGACTCGCAGTCTCTGCGTTCAGCGCTTGGTATGAAAATACGCCATGTTCGGATTCGCGACAAGGCAATCGTCATCCTGAGGATGCCTCGTTGAGAAGTGAAACACGTGTCGATTTCTTTCAGGGTTTTTTATGGCTCTTTAGGAATAGCTAAACGGAACAGGTTAAAATATCCACGTCTGTTGTATATTATAATGGATTTCCGCAAGGTCACGCCTGAATCAATTAATCCTAAAGCTAGTAACTAAATACGAGTTGTTTGACAGAGTTGTCGCCGGTGGTGTGAACAGTCAGCGATCAACTCTATCTCTTTTACTAACACAGGACCTACAATCTTTTGTACGTAACTTGAGCAACAAAATAGTCGACAGCTATTACCTAAAGCCATACTTTTCCTAAAACTTAATTTGCTCTTAAACTCACCATCTTCTGCCTAGCCACTACCAAACTAGGTATGTTGGAGTCAGCTTCCAGGCAGCTTAGTACAAATATCTTACGTGGAGTGACTGCCTATGTAATCTCCACAACCCAGTTACGATACACCTTGGTAAGACTGGTTGTCAGACTTCCGGATTTCTGACTACCCGTAACGACTGTCAGATATAATTTCCAAACCACTTCGGGGTCTTGATATGTATTGGATAGTCACCCATCCACAGACAGACCTCGGCAAGCATAACTTATAACAGCCTCCAGTTAAGTGAAGTATATTCTACTTAAGTAATCATCAGTATTCCCATGGCAACACGTAAGATGAGTGCTGTAATCAAGTCGTTTATGTAATGGAGTGGGATCCTCCTGTAAAATGGATGCCATTACTCTGTATGAGTCTATTATTACAGACCGGTGAGGAGGATAGTGCGTTGATGTCTCTCTTTTTTTAAAGAAATAATTATGGTTATGAGGCAACCAATCTTTGTTACCAATATCTATCTATACTAATAATAAAGCTGAAGACTGCCTCGTTGGTCTAATGGTCGCAAGCGCTATTGCTGATTATGAGGTTCTGGGTTCGATTCCCGGGTCGGGCAAAGTGTTATTGGACTTTTCCATCTGGAATTTCTTAGTAGTCACCCAGAATCCCAGAATCAGGATTTGTGCCCGGTTGGTGGCAATAGGAACACCTCTGCCGAACCCTTCGGTGATAGGCGTGATGTTATGTTATGTTGTATGTGAAGTTCAAAATTTTTTTTTTTGTTTGGTTAATCTCTGGATCTGCTAGTCAGATTTGAAAAATTCTTTTTGCATTATTTTGATAGTCCAATTTTTAAGGAATGTTATAGGTTATTTAACATACACGCTATGACCCTTAGGAGCAGAGCAAAAAGAAAAAAAGTATGAAAGATTTGGGTAAAAACACATAGAATATTTTCAATTATGATAGAATTTTCATCCATCGATTTTGCAGTATAAGATGTATATGGTATACATAGTAAAAAGTTTTCAATTAAGTTGAGTTATAGAACAGTGCTGGCCTAGCGATAACAGCGCGACTTACGGGTTGTAGGTCGTAGATTCGAACCCTGACAGGCGCTTTACTTCGTGGAAAATTATTTCATCACCACTGCTCTCAAAAATTTGTACGCTTATGACTGTTAAGCAAAAACATGAATGCTCTTGTTATTTTTATACCATGTTTTTAAGCAAATAAATATTATTCTCTTCTATTCTATTCTATTCTAAAACGGTGAAGGAAAACATCGTGAGGAAACAGAAAACAGAAACGGACATGTGTGATATTTACCAACCCGCAGTGGGGTTATTTTGCAATGGCTTAACATAAAGGAACCCAACACAGGTAATCATTTTATTTATCGTGGATATGGCTACATGTTACAATGTAAACAAATATTTCAAAATCGAAAATGCCAGAGCTAAACTCAATCCCACTTACCCAAATCTAATGCAAGATGACCTTATAGAACCCATCCGTAACTCATGGAGGATAACATATTTGGGTAGACTCATAGAATAGGAATGTACAGATGCGACACACTCGCTTTAAATGCATTTTTTAAGTGCCTACAGTTTCGTTGCATATGATATCTTTTCCAAAAAAAAAACAAAAATTCAAAAGTCATTTATTCAAACTAGGCTGAGAATCAGCACTTTTCGAACGTCAAAATTACATAAGACAGTCCCCCAAAAGCGCCCACCCTTCACCACTTCCTAGTGCCTTTAGCTGGGAAGAAGAAGTGGCGCAACAAACTCCCCAGCAGCACAGCTGTCTGTTCAAGTTAGAGAATGATTCTATACAATAGTATACAAAATAACCTACATTATGCAACACAAAATATAATTCAAATGATAAATGATGATAATGATGGCCTATAGGCCATATGTCAGCTAGCACACGCCAATATACCAATCAAAAACATCGAGGACTATACTCAAGCATTATTTAAAAGAAAATAAAACTAAACGTAAACAGAACTAAATATCTAAATAAAAGCCTCCAGACATAAAGGGCGTGCCCGCTTACATAAAGCTGTAATTGGCAGTTATAAATGATAAACTAGGACCATCGAGATAAAAAAAATGAACAGTTAATTACTAGTAACAATAACAAAACCATGATCAGCAAGACGACCAGTCACCACAAGCAGCACCCGTTCACGAGCATAACGCAAAGTAAAAGTATGAATAAACCCTAAGGTTAAATTCTTACGCAATCTGTGTTGTTTAATAGGTTTGAACTTTATATCTTATCACAATTTCCAACTATTGTTGGTTCTAAAAACATTATTTAACTGTCATTGAAAAATCGATGAAGAAAATTGAGGTTATGAAATTAATCAATAATTATCAAATGAAAAACATCTACGAGGTCAAAATAAATTAGCTAGAAAAACTACGCATGCGTGATGGGTAGAGAATGCAATTTCGATTCGAGATTGGCCATTCAAACAGATCTCGCCAAACAAACTGGCGAGATCTCAATTAATCTCAACAATATCGATACTACGCCTATTTTTTTTAAATAATATAGTATTTTTATTAAAAAAATATATAATATTGCTGTTATATTTTGCAAATAAAACGCAACATTTATTTTTTTATGTCTTTATTAAGGAGCTTTGTCCTAATACTGACAATGTCACACCATCATAGCCAAATTTTGAATTTTAAATTATTTGATATGATTGTAATATATTTTGTACATAGTTCTAGCCTCATCCGACATAGGCTAAAACTCAACTTTAATTGAATTATTTATTAATTAAAAGTAATAATCTGTTTTGCCTGCACTACGCAACAAATCAGCAGAGCCGTGCCGCGGCAGCGGCCGGCGAGCGCTACGTCATAATTGGTCGCCGTAACAAAATTAGGGCACTCTCGACAGTTATGAACCGCTTTCAAGCCGTGATATAGCTGTGTCACTATATCACGGCTTCAACCATCTTTTACAAATAAATAAAATTGAAGTCTCTCTTTGTAAATTCAAAATTAACAGCTTTTACTAAATGCATAGGAAAATATACACGGTACTTTTAACGATAAATCTTTTAATTTTATTTGTCTGTCTGTTTGTTCCGGCTAATCTCCAAAATGGCTGGCCGATTTTGACGGGACTTTCACTGGCAGATAGCTTTTATTTTAGAAAAAAAGAAAAAGCCGCGGGTAGCAGCTGGTCTTCACTAAGTGAAAAGCCAACAAAAGGGACATATTGTTGTGATATAATTTGTTCGTCATTGACGCAAGAACAAAAAAGCATTTTGCTGTCCCCGGCGAATAAAATGGTAATGTGCTATTACGATAGTTTTAACTTTATTGCATATTCGATATTTAGAGGTCCGATTACACTCTATTAATTTTTTAAATTAATTTCCTACGTCTTTTCAGAAGTAACGAGATTTTAAGGTATATTGTAAAAACTCACATAAGATATTCACAAAAAATTTGTTTGTTAATTTTCCTGAAAAATTTAGTTTTTACAATTACAATTTTATTCGCCGGGGCAGCGATTTATGTATCTTTCGCTTCTATGTGTATCTACAGATTTCTTGTTCTTTGGCAACCCGCTATCCGTTCTGTAACTTGTATGGTACGATGATACAGCAGAAATGTGATGGGCGACTAGTAAATGGGGTCTCAGCTGCCGTATATATTATACTCGTTTGGGAAAACGGGTTTGCTTGCTGAAATATCAAGATTTTCAGTATAATATTTTGCTGAAAGACACACTGCTTAACATCATTAAGTCTCCAAGATTATAATGTCATAAGTCGCAAAAAACCCAAGTAATAAAAAAAATCGAAAAACACCTACAATTTAACCAGCTTTTTCTTCACGTTGAATATCGGATTTGTTCGGTATAGTAAAGTTACTTAAATTAGGTTGCGACTTAACTATTTTAAACCGACTTTTTAAAAAGAGGAGGTTCTCAATTTGTATGTATATTATTTTTTATGTATGTTCATCGATGTTTTGTCAATATTATAGATCGATTAAAAAAAAACTTTTTTCATGTGGTATATATAAATATTATTAACTTTGCTGAGGAAGTTTTTGAGTTAGCTCCAATAAAAATAATTTTATCCACTAAGTGTATGTTGCTGATGTTATAGTAACTTCCTGTCACTGTTATTGACATAGCAAATAGTGGTATATGAATTTGTTCAGGGTGGCTAGATACCACAACTAAAACTTGAAAAGTAAAAACTTTTAAGCTATTGCATAGCTTTTATCGCGGGCTTTGAGCGCGGCGACCGAATCAAGAAATTTCGTAACGAAAATAAAACCTAACTCCGCCTACGATGTAATGACGGATGATGACATTTAATAAAACAAAATTATTTTATGTCATCATCCGTCATCATCCCTTGATATGTCTATGCATCATCCCAAGTGTAGCGTTGACAAATAGGAAGTATGGAGGTTACAAATGCTATGCAATAACTTTACCGCGGCAGTCCCCGAGTGCCACACGTTTTTTTTTGTTAATAATTTATGATTCCAGAACTATGATTGTTATATGATGGTAATTTACCAGACTTCAGAATTTAATTTTACACCTTTGAGTGATTTACAGACAAACACACTCCAAACCATTTTATTTCGAGCTACCAGATATTATCAGCTTCGATCAATATACGGGACAAACTGTCCTCCTAATTCCTCCAGCTAACTAGATAAGAATGGATAACAGTTACTATTATTTTTCCTGTTCCTAGTTATTCTGGAGGCCTGCCAGAGTTGGAGGGTCAAGGGCGGGATGATTCACGTGTCGGACCATTGATTTTCTGTTATGTAATGTTGTAATTGGCAGATAGTAAGGTCTATGGTCAGCAGTAGATAGGAACAGGCTGTATTGATTGTATCAACCCAAGGCTTTTTACCCGACTGCAAAAATGGGTTATGTTTCTTAAGAAAAGGTTTAAACAACTTTGGGAACTTCTACTGCATCGTAGTAAGTTATAAAAATATTTGTTTTGGTCAGAAATGGTACCTTGGACAGTCTTACCATAGGGTATCGTGTTACCCTGTAACAGGGTTGTAGTGGTCAGATAGGCAGTCGCTCCATGATGTGAAATATTGGTATTAGCTGCATCCGGTTAGACTGAAAGCTGACCCCAATATATTCGGGAAAAGGCTAGACAGATAATGATGAGTAAATTCTATTACCACAATGAATGTGCGCTTCTAGTTTAAGACATAAATCCGTGGTTTTTTCTTTCATAGAAAATTTTCTCGAATAAGCCGACAGAAGGATTCAATTGGGTTCTCGTCGCCTGTCCCACAACGTTTAAAAACTAAGATCTTCAAACAGTGCGTCTTGCCCGTTTTCAAACTCAAACTCAAAGCATTTATTTCAATTAAACCATTTACAGGCACTTTTGAATTGTCAAGGAATCGGTCAGTCAGAAATAGGTAGGTATGAAGCTAGTTGCCCATTCCAAAGCGTAGTAGGTACCTATGGAGAAGAACGGGCAAGAAACACCACGGACACTCTTTTAAATAAAAAATTGTTACAAAAATATTGGTTATATCATTCATGTTGAAATTATACATGTGAGAACAATGTAGAAAGACGTGCACGTTAGAAGCGTCCGTAATAAAAAGAACAATTCAAAAAATTTAAATAAAATAAAAATAATTTATGGCATACGGTGCCGAAACGTGGACACTGACAGCCGGGCTGGTCCACAAATTCAAGGTCGCTCAGCGCGCTATAGAGCGGGCTATGCTCGGAGTTTCTATGAAGGATAAAATCAGAATTGAAATTATCTGGAAAAGAACTGGAGTTACCGACATAGCTTGCAGAGTTGGCAAACTGAAGTGGCAGTGGGCTGGCTATGTTTGTCGAAGGGCCGATGGCCGGTGGAGTAGACGAGCCTTGGAGTGGATACCGCGTATCGGCAAGCATAGCGTGGGACGCCCCCCAGTTAGATGGACCGACGGCCTTAAGAAAATGGCAGGGACAGACTGGATGCGGAAAGCGGAGGAGAGGGTGTTGTGGCGCAGCCTGGGAGGGGCCTATGTCCAGCAGTGGACTGCAATAGGCTGAGTTGATTGATTGATACATAAGGGTGACATTGTATCAACAAAACTGGTGGCAAACAAGCGGCAGTAAGTAATCACTTTTCATCACCAGCCGTGTACGCACGTACAAACACGAACATAGCGAACACAAACATCAAATCTGAACATTTGGTTCGTACGTATGGTTCGTACGTTCGTGTTTGTATTCGAACACGAATGCGAACATAGTTCGAGTCGAGTTCGCGCACAACTGTCGTGAACTCTATCTTAATAGCCATGACGGCAGAACATAATAAAAGGATCGCCGCAAACATGTTTGACGAACAGAGTATTCGATGTTCGTTAGTGGTACGCACGTGCAAACCAAGTTGTTGCGTATCACGCAACAAATTTGTTCGTACGTGCGGCCTAAGATGAGAGAGTGTTTGTCCAATGTAACTTCAAAAATATAAGCTCTATAAAAAAAAAACCGGCCAAGTAAGAGTCGGACTCGCGCACCGAGGGTTCCGTACAAACTGCGTTCATGAGGAAAGGGGTAGTAAGTTAAAAATTATTAAAAATATTTTTATTATATGATGTAACTAAAGAATTATGCCTTTCGCAAAAAAAAAAATTACCTGTGCTGTAAGGCGTTGCTTTGTACCAAATTTCAAGATTCTAAATTCACGGAAAGTACCCTGTAGGTTTTGATTCCCTTGCGAGTGTCGAAAATTTGCAGCATAAACGGCTGTATCTTTTTTTTTCTCCGGGTGTCCTCTGATTTCAAAAATATAAACTTTTAAAATATTGTACTGTTCCTTTGTTCGTAGTCGTTTGGAGTATGCCTCTCAGGTCTGAAACCCCAATTATAATGTCCATATAAATCGTATTGAGAGCATACAGAAAAGGTTTTTAAGGCACATTCAGTATCGGTCTAAGACGTTTTCAACGAATTATACCTATCGTTGCAAAAAATTTCATATCCTTCCACTTTAAGAATGGCGAAAAATATCAGATCTTGTGTTTCTTTTCAAGATTGCCAATGGAACAACTGGTGTTACAGAGTTGTTACACAGAATCGAGCTGCGAGTGCCGTCTGTGTTCTTGCGTAGACCTCATTTATTGCACACCCCAGTGGTAGCCACTGCGTACAGACGGAACTCGTACATGATGAGAACCAGTCGCATGTACAGTACCGACCAAAAGTCCATGAGCAATCTCACAAAGCAATAGACTGACGCTTCGGTTTGACTTACGACCTTCTTCTATAAGTTGTTACAATACTGTAGACACGCACATTACACACACACACTCACTTTGTCTGCAACCAATGACTAGTTCAATAATCATCATTCGTTTTTAGTTTCATTCGTCTTGTTCACATAAATATTAAAGTTTAGCAGGTAGACCACAAAAAACTAAGTAAATTATTTCGATTTCTGTGGGGTAGATGCAGTTTGTTACGAGTATTTAATTAATAGAACTTTTTTGGTTCGTGGATAATATTGGTGACGAGTATTTAGCGCAGTGTTGTGGTTATTATTATCAAAAAGCAGGCATAAAATATATTGAAGAGATCAGATCAGAGAATATTATTGCGCTGCGTAAAAGTGAAGTGAATATCTAATGAAACCGGACTAAGTGTGAGTGTTATCATTTATATATTTCATATTTTACTAAACATAAATCTTAATCAAGGGTATTGTTGATAGAACAGAGGTATTGTTGAGACAGAAGATGCCTTTAAAGTTTTAAATTCATTGTGAGGTTTAATTCGATTAGTGAATAATAAGGTATTATGTGTAATAAAAACAATGTTTTTCTTTGTTCTAGAGAAATACTGTGAGGGTTAAGAGATATGAGGAAGGGGCTTATTATCGAGTAGCAGCGACGTCAAATGGTGAATGAAACAAATGGTTTCATACCAACGAGATATTTTGCTGAATTATTAAAAACACGTCATTATGAACCGTTCGCCGTGCACTCTGAAGGCTTGCATCACTGAAGACCAGCTAGAAAACCGTTTTTGACCTTAAAATATTGACCGTACCAACTTAATAAACAACAGATTCGTTATTGCATGAATTTATGGTAACGAATTTTTTAAGCACGTTTCAATAGGGTGTTTGTCGTATTTCTTGCAGATATACCGAAATTGTTTAATATTATTTTAGTAATAGTATTATTTTAGGATTAAAATTTGAGGTTTAGTTTCAATCTTCTTTTCGTAAAGAAAATGAATACTTAAGCTTTAACCTCAATAACAACCAATATTTACTAAAGTCAAATAAAATGTAAAATAATTAATACAAATAAAATATAAACAAACTGCCCATATTTAACCTTAAAATTACCTATTCTGTAAGTAGTTTTTTACATTTTAAGTAGTCTAATATTCTTATTTATTACTTAATTACTTCGACCATGATCAAAGCTTAATGTTTATGGTGAAAAAATCCATTAAAAATTTAAAATATTTCATAATTTAAATATGTCAAAATAATACAAACTGCTTCTAGTTTCTTGACATCTATTTCACATCTTATTCAGCTGAAGTAATGATAAATAATTGTAGCAGTGTGTTAACTTATGTAAAATAAATATAACGAATAAACATATTTTTTTAATTTTGTTATCATATATCACGCATTTTTTATTCTAAAACCTTTATTGCAATAACAACATAAAAAAGCAGCAATATTTAAAAAATATTATTATCGAAAACAAAAATAATAATATTTGCAAAAAACCGCACTGTGTTTTACGAGATTAGAACCTGAGGCAGTTTGAATTCCATACCAACGCCTAACGCTTTCTGCTATCTGCACTTGTTAAGTTACTATCGAATTTTAGCAATGCCATTAACTGGTCAAGTTCACGCGCATAGTGCGTGTGTGCTAGCATGTTTAAAGCGACGGAAATATATTGTTGTTTCGCAAAACTGCGTTATCTGTGGTGTGTGTATCGTGTTGCTTACACATACAAATGTACGAGCTATACCGCGTGTTCACAGCAATACGACTCTTAGCGTGATCATGCACTTTTGAGCGCTTACTGTACAACGCAACCTGCCAGGAAGTTGATATCGACATTTTCAACACTAGTGTTGCTAAAATGAAGAAAATTTTATCTAATGGCTTTTTCGACCGTAAATAGTCTTTTTTCTGTTTTTGTTGTGTATAGTCTTATTGTCAATTTTTTTTTGTCGTGTTCATGTGATTTAAGTTTAAACTACATGTGGAAACTTGTAATTAGCCATATTTTGTTTAAACTATTACTTATTGTGTCTGTTTAGCTCTAAGTTTTCCAAAAAATAAAATAAATAAATAAATAAAAATCTTTTTATTGCGTTGGCTTAGAAGTTTGATTTTTTCACAGCTCCAAGGGACAGTAGACTTGAGTATTGATATGAATTTCAACTTGATACCTCCACACATTCCTGAGAAAAAAGGTCTTGACAGACAGACAGCCGGCCAACAAAGTGATCCTATAAGGGTTCCGTTTTTTTCCTTATAAGGTACGGAACCCTAAAAAAAATTGCTAAGCATCAAAATCAAAGAACCCATAATATTTAAATCAGTAACAATTTGCCAACAATTTGTATGCCAAACCATTAAAATGAAACTCCGCATTTCTGCTGAAATATTAAAATTTTAATCGGAGTTATTTTGTAAGCCCCGTCAGCTTTCATCTTTAATTCTAATAATTAAATTAAACAAAAAATCACCAATCACTTTGATGGATTGAGCCGATTAAATTAAAATTTAAGGGATGGTGAAACATCGTCGGAATTTTAAACTTGAACAAATCGCCAGCACCCTATGGGCAAGCTTTGTGATCAATTCTCATTAATTTACAGATGAAATGAGTCCTTTACGCTGCAGATGGTCTCGAAGGCATGGAACAGCCGAGTTTAATTTAATGAACTAGCTTCAGTCCGCGATTTCGTTTACGTGGTTTAAAAAAAAAGGATTCTATGTGTTACTCCAGGTTATAAACTACCTGTGTCCCGAATTTCATCTAAATTCGTTGAGCCGTTTTTGCGTGATTCAGTAACAAATATCCAAACATCCTAACCAACAAACTTTCACATTTATAATATTAATATTTTTTTAAATAATTATTGCGAAATGGAATGCTCTTGAAATCGATCTCGCCTTAATACCGAAAGATAATTGCGGAAGTGACGGATGAGGTCTATGATGGAACAATATAGCCCAGAAGATGCCTGTTAATATTAATAGAAGTAGGATTATTAAATTATATGGTAACAGCAGTACATACAAAAAATTTAAACAGAAGAATAACATAGTAAAAGTACTGGTATGTATGCTTATTACAGGTATACACTGCATTCACCACAAAACAACATCGTAATAAACTAGAAAAACTTATGAAAACATAAAATAAACAAAATTCAAAATCAATGTAAACAAAAATCTAAAACAATTTCATCAATTGATGGAAATCAATAGCATCACATATGGCGTCATTAGCATTATACTAAAAAAATGTTATAAAATGTTACCACAAAAGGTGGAAGATGAAAGGGTATGAGTGTGCTGTGAATGAAATTTGAGGTTAAATGTGAACATGAATTTACAAAAAATATTTATTTTGTTTGATCTTCTAAACTTGTTAAGTGATATACCGTGTAATCCGTTTTCCGACGATTTACAAAATCTGTTGTAATTTCTGCACATTCAGAGCAAGGGAGCATTGAAACCAAGATTGGATTTGCGGAAAGGGATATGAAACAACCTGGTGATGGGATGTCTGGGAGGTTTTGAAGGGACTGAATATTGGATACGCTCCACAAGATCGCTACATTTTACAAATCCGTTTGCAACTTTGTAGAGGAAAATTAGATTACGCGAACGGTGACGGTCTCGCAGTGTCTTTATATTGAAGAAGTGTAAACGCTGTTCATACGGACAGCGATGGATAGTTTTCCTGGAAATAAAGGCTAGATGTTTAGTGAATGCTCTTTGTATTCTCTCAACTAGTTGTGAGTGAATTGCATAGAATGGATTCCAGGCAACACTAGCGTCTGGGCGTTGGGAGTCGCAAGCCGATTCCCGGCCACTGTGGGCGCGGGCTTGCGGACATTGAGCAATGGGCAGCTCGCCGTCCGATAAGCACCAGGCCCGGGTCGACGGCGCGTTGTGTTTGTAGCAGAACTGACGGGGTCCGCTAGGAACGATGCCTGCCGGGGTTGCGATGAAGTCCAAAAGGGATATCGTGGCCCCCGGTAACAGGGCAACTGAAGGAACATGGACGGATTTGACTTCTGATGTCGTTTACCAATAGGAAAACAAAACTGGGCCGAGATGAGAGCCTTGTGGGACTCCAGAGCGTACATGAAATTCGTAAGAGGCATAACCATTGACAGCACTGAACTGAGACAGATTTATAAGATAAAATGCGAACCACCTCAGCAGCGATCCGTGGACACCACTAAGCTCGAATTTTGCTACCATGAGTGGATGGCTCACCTTGTCGAATGCGCTGCTGAAGTCTGTGTATATTGCGTCGATTTCATGTCTGCCATCAAGTGCTTCAGATATGTCAGATAAATATCGAACTAGATTATTCTCGGCAGATCGCCCAACTCGGAATTCGTGTTGGCAGTCGGAAAGCTTAGTCTCCATGTTTGGTAATAATGGGACAAACGAGACATTCAAAAAGCTTGAAAAAACAGGATAGGATGGAAATCAGCCTTTAGTTTTTGGTATCGCTGGAGTCGCCTTTTTTATGCACAGTCACGATACGGGCCTTTTTTTATTCGTTGGGAAATACTCCCAATTCTAAAGATCGATTAAATAAGAGAGACAGTGGCCTTGCAAGCGCTCTCCCAGAAAAGTTCACAAAAAATTGTGAAATAGAATTAGGACCCTTGGTGGTATCTAGTTTTTTTATTTTAGCTAGAACTTCTTGTGATGTAAAGGAGATGTTTCATTTTCGGCCATAAAGTATACGTTAATGAAAAAAAAAGGAAAAAATTAAACGAATTGAGGAAAAATATTCTTTCCTGTTTATTCCCCTGATTACTTCGGCACAAAAAATAATAGTTTAACAAATTATTGCCATATTCTATTCATCATGGCGTCGTCTTACTTGCATACTGCTTTCGTCCAGAAATCATGTTACTTTTTAACATTATAATATCACGTAGACGTTGTTTAAATAAATATGAAAGGCATGTATTTCTATAAGATAGCTTTCTCATACAACTTTTTTCATTAATTAGAAAGTGTGATTCATCAATAAAAAAACTGCTTTTGTGGATTGTAGATTTGTAGGTACTTCTGGACGAAAATGGCTAGCTGTCAATGATCGTATTTCTTCTTACAAACGTCAAACATTTTCGGTTTTTATTTTGTTCCCAAAAAGTAGTAGATATTATGGAAAAAAACAGTCTTTATTGTATATAGGGGTTCGTTTACCAGGTTTTCTAAAGTGTACATGTTATGGCCGGAGTCCTATACAAAAATGAAACGTCTCTTTTATACTACTTAGCACTCCAAATAGTGACGGCTTCCCATGCCCTCTTGTTCCGTATCATGGCCTGGACCAGGGCCGGACGCGATAGGTCACCGCCGCCGATTGCCTCCACGAAGACAGACCTCCACCGTATTCTCCACCATGTCTTGCGGGCGATCCACACAATGGTGACACCCGGGCGTTTCCTCCCGCCTTATCCTGAACAGAAACCTCCCGAAACAAACGTGTCAGGTGAAGACCTGCGTCAGGCGGACATGCCCAACATTTTTCAATTAAAAATTATTAACTGAAAACTCTTTCGCATTGAATGTCAGTGTGAAACATTTAATTCAAGTAATTTTATTTCAGTAAAGCTTACCTGGCTTACCTGGCTTTAGTAAGGCTTGCTTGGTATGGAAACCAAGTCAATAGTGTGAGGTGGGCGGGTGCCCTGTCTAGGCCGTATGGGTTGGAGTGCGGGGTGAGGCAGAGGGGGTTATGCTCGCCTACGCTATTCAACCTATACGTGAATGATCTGATTGAAGCGCTTAGCAGCATGCGTGTCGGGTGTCATATTGATGGCGTGTGTGTTAATAACGTGAGCTACGCCGACGACATGGTGCTGCTAAGCGCGTCAGTCTGCGGGCTTAGAACACTCGTGGCCACTTGCGAGCAGTATGCCAGACTGCATGGTCTGGCATATAATGTTAAGAAGAGTGTGGTCATGGTCTTTGGGGCCAAGGGTAAGTATCCGGAAGCTGTACCTTCAGTTAAGTTAAGCGGTTTGCCCCTTGTGAGGGTAGACCAATTTAAATATCTGGGTCACTTTTTGACCACTGGCCTCAAAGATGAGGAGGATATTGAAAGGGAGCGGAGGGCGCTGTGTGTGAGAGCTAACATGATTGCCCGCAGATTCAGGCGTGCCTCTAAGGAGGTTAGGCGCACTATATTTAGTGCTTACTGCACGTCTTTTTACTCTTGCAGTCTGTGGACTCATTATACTCAGAAATCATACGGCGCCCTTCGCGTCCAATACAATAACGCATTCAGGGTGCTGATGGGGTTGCCTCGATACTGCAGCGCATCAGGGATGTTTGCTGAAGCTCGCATTGACTGTTTCTACACTGTGATGCGGAAGCGGTGCGCATCCCTGGTTAGTAGGGTGCGGGGCAGCACCAACAGCATCCTGTCTATTATAGCAAGCAGGCTAGATTGTGTGTTTGTGAACCACTGCTGCAAGGTATCGGCTGGGCCTGTCACCTTGCAGCAGTGATGTCACAAATTGTTTCTGTGTTTTAATTGTTTCTGTCTTAATGTTTTGTCACAAATTGTTTCTGTGTTAATGTTTTACTAACGTATTTTATAAGTTACTAACACTATGAGTCTTGTTACTTGATTTATTAAAATCTTTATTTAATTAATTACATATAAATTATATTTTTAAATATTAGAACAAAATAATATAAAAACATTTAAAAATATAAAAAATAGTATCCCCACCGGTATCGGGAACAGGGTCCAAGCTACCGGCGGTCAGGGCTGCAGAGAAAGGAACCTCCTAACAATGCGAGCCGTGTCCAGGAGTACCGCTTTCTGAATCAAGCCCTTAATCCAGCTGCCCAACGAGAGCCTCCTTAGGTGTTGGTCGAGGCTCTTGGCAATTAAGCCATTGGCTGATACGACTATCGGCACAATGATTGCTGAGTCCACATCCCACATGTCGACAACCTCGCGAGCCAAGTCAAGATACTTGATTTGTTTATCTTTCTCGGCTTTCACGAGGTTCTCGTCATGTGGGACCGTTATGTCAATAATCATTGCGCGCCGCTCTCCTCGATCCACCACCACTATATCAGGCTTATTGGCAACAATAGTCCTGTCAGTGATGATGGATCGATCCCAGTACAATGTGATATTTCCATTTTCGAGAACTGGGTCGGGCACATACCTGTAGTACGGCACTTCCGATTCCACAAGGCTGTATTTCAGAGCAAGTTGCTGATGGATAATCCTGGCTACAAGGTTGTGTCTATGCAAGTACTCTTCGTTAGCTAGACGAGAACACCCGGAGATAATATGTCGGATTGATTCTCCCGGACGGTGGCATGCCCGACAGATGTCAACCGTGCCGTCCTTTACAATGAATCTCCGGTAATTGTTCGTCATCATAACTTCGTCCATAATTGCACAGACAAAACCTTCGGTTTCCCCAAAGAGGTCACCAAAACGCAGCCAGGCTACGGACGCTAGTAAATCTACATCGGGCCCATGTAGGGCCCGGAAGAAGCGCCCATGAAGCTCCTTACTCTGCCATATCTCCCTGCGTTCGTTAGTGTCAAGCACTACAGGTTTGCGCCAGTTCTCTTTAGCCAAGGAGAGCGGGGTAAGGCCCTTGTCCACCGCAACCACATCTCGATGCATCCCCACGTCGGTTTTTAGGAAATATTCCCTAAGACTGCATATCTCGCGATTGTGGAGTGTCTTAGCGTTTAAAAAGCCTCGACCTCCACATTTTCGCGGGATATACAGTCTCATTACCGATGATCGTGGGTGATGCATTCGATATGCAGTCAGTAGTGTACGGACCCTCCTATCCAGGGCGTCTAGTTCGGTCTGAGTCCATTTGAGTATGCCGAAAGAGTACATCAGAACCGGCATGACCCAACCGTTGAAAGCGCGCACCTTGTTTCCGCCTGATAGAAGACTATTAAATACTTTCTTCAGGCGGCCAAAGAAGCGCTCCTTCAACGATTGCTTCATGTCAGTAACATTGATGCCCAACGCTTCCGACATACCCAAATACTTATAGGTTTCGGATGCGGAGAGGGCTCTAAGGTTTATGGAATCCGAGAGTTGGGTTCCCACGGATTCCACAATCTCCCCTCGCTTTACATGCATGACCGCACATTTGTCCACACCAAATTCCATCCTGATGGCGCTACTGAAAGTTTCAGTTACTTTCAGTAGCTCCATCAGTTGCAAATTGTTGGGGGCAAAGAGTTTTAGGTCATCCATGTAGAGGAGGTGAGATATAACCTGACCACCTCTCCTCAACCGATAGCCAAGACCTGAATCCTCCAGCAGTGTGCTTAGAGGATTCAGGGCTAAGCAGAACCAGAGCGGACTCAAACTGTCGCCCTGAAATATACCTCGCTCAATCCTTATCGGCTCGCTATTCCTTCGGATATTTCGACATCCTGGATAGTGAAGGACCGTCCTCCATTGCCCCATACACGACATCAGGAAGGTGCGCAGAGTTGTATCTACTTTATACAACTCCAGCACCCTCATGAGCCATGTATGTGGTACCGAGTCGTAGGCCTTCTTATAATCTATCCAGCATGTCGACAGATCCTTTCGGGAACGGCGAACCTGTTGGCTAATGGCCATATCAATGAGGAGTAGCTCCTTAGTACCGCGGGACCCGTTCCTGCATCCATTTTGAGAGGCAGACATGATGGAGTTGGTGACTATATGTCTGTTAATTTTAGCTCTCAAAATGGATGTAAGAACTTTATAGACCGTCGGTAAACACGTGATCGGCCTATAATTTTTGGGTTCCGCGGTGCTACCAGATTTGTGGAGCAGGTGGGTAACTCCTGTCGTTAGGAACTGGGGTAGCGACCCAGACTCCAAAGCTGTCTGGTACTGAGCCGCCAAGCGAGCGTGCGATCTTAAAAACCATTTGATCCAGAAGTTGTGCAGCCCGTCCGGCCCTGGAGACTTCCAGTTAGGCAACGGACGGACTGCACGAGCTACATCTTGGGGGCAGATGGTAATAGCCCCCATTTCTGGTATTAGATCGCAGGCTCGCTCGACTTCCCGAGTCCAATCACCTTCGGTGTGACTGACAGGCACCGACCAGATGCTGCGCCAGAAAGAGCACATGGCATCATCATCCGGTAGATGCGTGTCAGCCACACCTTGGTTCGGTCGCTCCCAAGCCCTATAAACCCACCTTTCATCGCTCTGGAAGGTGCGATTCTGAGTGTATCGTTCTACTCGCCGCTTATACCTACGAATACGGTTCGCCCATGCATACACTTTCTGCTTCAGGAAGTCGATGCGCTCTGTGACACGGGCCATATATTCTTGAGGGCGGATATCAGTCCCTAAGAAAGCCCGCCTCACAAAGCGCATCACTCTAGGGCGAGTATTGCCCTCCCTGAAGCAGATTAGTTTGCCGATGAGCGCTCTGGCCCCACCAATACGACGCTCAATTCTGCACTGCCAAGCTGGTACGGCT
Source organism: Agrochola litura (assembly GCA_949152395.1). Lineage (NCBI taxonomy): Eukaryota > Metazoa > Arthropoda > Insecta > Lepidoptera > Noctuidae > Agrochola > Agrochola litura. Next base: position 18,211,541 of record OX424514.1, on the reverse strand, counting down.
GGTTTCGGTCGTGTAGCTCTAGAGTCATTAGCAAATTTGACGTGAGCTACACGACATGCCGCTACAGCTGCGCAGTACAGAATTGAATGAGTATCAGTGAGGTCTTCGCAGTCATCAAAATAGTTTGACAACTGCGAATCCAGAACCGCCATCAGCGCCCTATTTTTGTTATGCATGGGCAAACGAGGTAAACGTGGTCTAAGTTCGGGCGACATGAACCGATATTCCTGAATCGCATCCTCCAAAGCACTCCTCAATTCCTCATTGCAATGGGTACTTACGTTTGTAGCCCTGTCATCAATCCTTTCGTCAGCTTGACTTGTAGTGTCCTGTGATGGTGCTATAACACTCTGCGACGGGGGGGCGATGACATGGCTACTTCGCATTTCACTTCGCAGGCGATCAAGTACAGTGTCATCCAACATATGATTACGCTGGATGACCCGCACCTGATCCGACAGTCGTTATTAAAATTATTATTATACTCAAAATTTGAATTAATTTGAATTTAAACACAACCAGACCAAAGGTAGTTAGAGTAAGGTGAATAATTTTATGCTCAAATAATTATTTAATTGCTTCATTGTATTTCTAAATGAATTACACCTTCCAAAGTTTTGCTTAAATTGAATTATAGAGAGTGCTAAGAGGCTGCTACACGAAGTTGAACAACAACATAGTTATATACAGAAGGCTGGCTCCATACAACGAGCGAAAAAGCATGCTCGAGGCCGCAATTGTTTAAGACTGCATACGTAATGTGTTTTCTAAAAGTACCTACCTATCTGATGAAAGTGTAAAAGTGCAGGTTATATTCTGACATTTTTACGCAATTACTTAATAAAGAGAATTGGTAACATATTAATCTGTATTTAGAAGATTTCAACTATAAATGTTGTTTGAAAAACATTTAAGAACAAAAAAAACACAACTGCCCTGCCAAAAAACGAACTAAAAATTAATAAACAAGTTGTATTGGTTAATCAGTATAAATACAAAGCGAAAGGTCACTCATTTACTCGCTGACTAAACAGATAAATAAATAAATAAAATTGTCATTGAAGTCGACCTCTTAGATTAAAAAGTGTTCCACACATCGATACAACGGTCCCCCGACTGCAATGACAATTTTATTTATCTGTTTAGTCAGCGAGTAAATGAGTGGCTGACTAAACAGTTTTTTTTTTGTTTATATGGCCTATGTCACTCAGGATGATATAAAGATTCTAACGATACCCCATACATCCAAATCTGTCCAGGCATTTAAAAGTTATGGTGCCACAAAGAAACGTACATACATACACGAACCCTGAAAACATTACACTCACTCTCACATTACTCTTTTTAGACTGAGTGTGTGATCTAGTCGTGTAATAATAAATTGTTAATGAAAATCATCGACGAAAATAGAGGTTATAAAATTGAAGAAGAGAAGAAGATTGAGAATTGAAGATGTAGTGACAAAAATTGAAAAGGGTATGCTATGATCGTTTGAGCATGTTGAGAGGATGAATGAAAGGCGACTAAAAAAATGTATTTACAAGGCTGATGTAAAGGGAAAGGCCGGTCGGGGACGCCCTAGAAGGACGTTCACTGACCTTATTGGTGATGTTCTTCAGAAAAGCCAGGTGCGTAGTACTCGCAACCGGCGTGCGTGTATGACTAGATGTATGAACGTAAACGAGGCAAAAGGAGTATGTAAGGATCGTAGCAGGTGGCGTTCTGTAGTTTCTGCCTACCCCCATGGGAAGAAGGCGTGAGTTTATGTATATATGTATGTAAAATTAATCTCAATTCACGAATGAATAACATCTTTAAGGTGATTTAAAATTAGGACTTCAGGTTTATATATTCAAATAATCTTATTAAAGCATTAATTTTGTAAGTGGCACACACAAATTGCCGTCACACAGAAGTACGTTTTTGTTTGTTTATTAAGCTATTGCATAGCTTTTATCGCGGGCTTTGAGCGCGGCGACCGAATCAAGAAATTCCGTAACGAAGATTAAACCTAACACCCCCACTCCGCCTACCATATAATGACGGATGATGACATAAAACAATTTTTGTTTTATTTCATCATCCCAAGTGTAGCGTTGACAAATAGGAAGTATGGAGGTTACAAATGCTATGCAATAGCTTTACCGCGGCAGTCCCCGAGTGCCACACGTTTTTTTTGTTAATATTTTCATCAGATACTTTTTGAACAGATCATACGGGTCTGTGTGTGCATGCCCCAGTTTTCGCTCGTTGTATGGAGCGGCCTTCTGTACCTATCTATTTCGTGGCTGAACTGACGTTGCGTGCACGATTTATGCTTGACTTAAATGAAATTTGTTGAGAATTAAACTTTGGTTTGTTTACATTAGAAATAACTATGGTTAAGTGAGCTATTGCAAAATAGTCTTCTAAAATGAAGTTAAGTATGTTTAAAGTTGAGAGGAATTTAATGTTAAAGTAAACGTTAGTTTATTCTTGACTGACGTTTATGTAGTGGTCGCAAGCGCTTATGCTGAGCATAAGCCTGGGTTCGATTTTCAGGTCGGGCAAAGCGTTATTCGGTTTTCCTGTTAGGAATAGTACCTAGTAGCAGCCTGGAGTCTGAATTTGTGCCCAGTTGATGGCAAAATAACTGCGTGTACTACAATAGGTGCACCTCAGTCTTACCCTTAGGGGAAACTGGCGTGGTGTTATGTTCATTCTTGAAAAGGGAACAAAAAAAACAGTGGCGCTCTGGGACTGCCAACAGAAGTGAAAACTTGAACAAGATAGCCTTGGTGGAAGAAAAATACTTGCGTAGAACATTGGTCCGTAACGTAATATAAATAAAGAGCACAATCGCGTTTACAAAAATGAGGTGTCGGTAACGGTGTCGCGAGTTCAATTGTTTTTTCCCATATCAAAAATGCCCAACGTGCCTAAAGAAGTTTTCACTTCAAAAATGCTATTTGGCACAAGCATTAAGTATAGCTATATTTGTGGTGGTAATATAGTCATTACTATCACAATACTTAAAGCTTTACTTATTTCTAGTGCCAAATTGCACATTTTTGCTAAGCTTTGCTTTTTTTCCATGGCACAGTATAATAAAGTAACAGTATTATGTGTCGGCAGTGACCTTGAAATAATTACCTACGGCTGTTTGGTAAATAAACTTTCGATGTCCGTGCGTAACTGCCGCGTAATCGATGCTGTTGCGTACTGATATACACTGAGATTTCGCGTCGTTTTCTATGAAGAAATATTAATACTGTTACTTATTTATACTGTGACCATGACGAAGCTATTCACAAGGAGTTTCTCTTAAAAGATGGTAGACACGTGGGTATAAAACTTTGACATTGAGCTGCCCTAACGTAGTACGGAGTTTAAATGGAATCCGAACCCAGCTTTTGTTTATTTTGTTATATCACTGACGTACAACCTATACTGTACAGACGCCAGCACATCAAGCTACCCGAAACTGTCAAATTTTCCCAATCAACTTTGAACCTTATAATTCAGTGATAAAGTTGAAAATCAATTAAATAAATTTGACAGATTGTAGTAGCTTGATGTGCTGGCGTCTGTACATTGAACGTTTTCAAGATAACCTCATGAAAAGTTACTACTACAGGAAAAATAAACGTTTTTTCCGTGACGTACGAGTAACTCCCGTTCCAACTCTGATTAGGCTTAGCTCCGTTAATACGGCTCGAACAACAAACTTGTAAAGAGACTCAGGATTATTGTTATTAGTTCGAAATTATTGTTGTTACACACAATACAATGTTTTTGTACTGTGTATACCATGTCTCATAAGCAGTATTCACATTTTGTATTTCGAATCATGTATTGAGATGTTAGCTAGCGCCTTTTTTTTGGTTGGGAAATTATCAAATAGCTTCTCCCGCTCTGGGTGGAGCGGGAGAGCATGTCAGACTCTTACTGGCTAAAACCAAACCGTGTTCCTTTAGTTGCCATGTTGCCAGGGGTCACGGTATCCCTTTCGGACTTTCCCGCGACCCCGGCAGGCATTGACCCTAGCGGACCCCGTCAGTTCTGGTGACATCTCTTTAAGGCACGCGTGGAACACAACGCGCCGTCGACCCGGGCCTGGTCCTTATCGAACGGCGAGCTACCCATTGCTCACCGACCGCAAGCCCGCGCCTACGGTGGCCAGGAATAGGCCTCGAATTGCCTACGCCTAGGGCGTCTCCTGCGGCGGTTAGGGGCGTCAGGGCGCAAAATTTGCTGCTCCCTCACGCGTTTCGCCTCCTCCTTTGCGAACATTACTGCTTTTCAGAAGGAGGTGACGGCCTCCCGTTTCCTCTCACTTCGTACCATGTCCTGGACCAGGGGCGATCGCGAGATATCACCGCCGCTTGTTAGCTACCGTCTACTTTGTCACTGGCATGGAAATTCCCATGGAAACTGTGCATTTTTATCGAGATAAAAGTAGCCTTTAACACTATTCTGATCCATAAATCTCTTTACAAAACACCACGTTTATCCATTGCTTCGGTGTTGTTTGAATGACATACAAACATGCATTCGAATTTGTGCAACATGACCTTGATAAGTGGCAATCGCTATTACTAAACCAACTTTTAACGAGTTTGACAAACATTTTTGGTATTTTATGCCAGTCCCGTATATTTTTGACTTTACATTATTGTTGTCACTGATAGAATGTCATTTTATCTAGGCTCTAAGGACAATTAATGCTCGACTTGGAGGGGGAACTACCGTGCCCCCAGATAAGTAGGAAAGGATTGAAAACTAGAATGTCAGATTATTAACTTTAACTCAATTATGGTAGGATTAAAATTATTATCTCAGATTAACATAACATAAAACATAAATAACATCACGCCTTGTTTCCCCGAAGGGTTGGGCAGAGGTGTCCCTGTAGCAGGTACACCCACATTTCGCCAGTTATGTTTAAGTCCCATGTAATAGGGGGCGAGCCTATTGCCATAAACCGGGCACAAATCCAGACTCCGAGCTGCTACTGAGAAATTTCAGATAGAAAAACCCAATAACACTTTGCCCGACCCGGGAATCGAACCCAGGACCTCATGCTCAGCAGTAGCGCTTGCGACCACTAGACCAACGAGGCAGTCACCACTAGACCAACGATATCAACGATAGTATCAACGATATATGGTATCAACGATAGTATCGATACGACTATCTTAGATTAATAATACCCAAACAGAAATTTTATAAAAGAGTTTCATCAATTCAAACCACAATTCAACGATTCCGATTCTTACGCAAAAAAGAACCTTTTGTAATAAAAATCTTCAGCTACGTTCAATCGTTCATTGAATTTTCCAATACCGAAGGATTATCTCCGATATACTAAGTTTTGAATGCAGTATCGTGGCTTACGAAGTCTTAAGTCAATGTATTTGTTGAGGAGGAAGACTTGGAAACAGTAATGAGGTACTTAAAAAATACTTGGAGTTTGCAGTTTGTTGTTGTGTGTGTAGAGAGGATTTTTTTGGTTTCTGTTATGTTTAAAAAACCGTATTCTATTGTGATTTTTTGTATTTCTCGGCTACAAGATAGTACAATGGTGCAAAAGATAAGCCATTTTTATCAATTTTGGTCTGAACGGAATGGGCTGCCCAGCATAACTACAGCACAAAATAACTAACATCCCATCGTTGTGCTTCAAAACAATATTATATTGGGTGTGCGGGTGGTTGCGCACGTTCGGTGATTCTCCGTCCTTTGCTGCCTCAAATGTCTGCGACTCAATGGCGCTGCTGTGCCATCAACGGTGCCTGCCAATGCGTTGTTTACTTACTTACCCATTATGCCTGGCCCACTTGCGACTGTGACGCAACAGCCGGCATCGCGATCGCATCATACACCCTTCTTTCTTAGGGTTCTGTAGTAAACAAGGAACCCTTATAGTTTCGTTATGTCCGTCTGTCTGTCTGTCCGCGGCTTAGCTCAGAGACGCTTAGTACTAGAAAGCTGTAATTTGGCGTGGGTATACATATTAATCACGCCGACAAAGTGGTAAAATAAAATAATGTAAAATATTTTTTTTTCTGGTACCTCCCCTAGACGTAAAGTGAGGATGATTTTTTTCTCTCAATAATCCCATAGTGTGGGGTGTCGTTGAAAAGGTCGTTCAAAAATATTGTGAGTTTGCAAATATCATTTTTGGATTTAGGGATCCATTTTAGAAATATTAAGCTTTAAAGTGATAATTTTTGTTAGAGTCAAGTGTCCCCCCTCCCCCCCCTGCCAGCTAAATGGTTGGTTTTGGATGTGTGAAAAAATCACAGCAGTAGTTTATATAACGAACTTAAAAGGAAAACTATCACAGCTATGTAGGCTTTACAAACGAGTGATAATCGACCAACTTAACTTTACAGTTGCAAAAACATGTTTTCCCATACATTTCGTATGGGATAATTTGTTTATCAACTACAAAGTTAAGTTTGTTTTTGGGATAAATTCATCCCAAGTACGGAAACCTTCATTGTGCGTGGTCCGACACGCGCTTGGCCGGTTTTTTCTTTTTTTTTTTATCATCCTCACTTTACGTCTAGGGGAGGTACCACCTCCCCTAGACGTAAAGTGAGGATGATTTTTTTCTCTCAATAATCCCATAGTGTGGGGTGTCGTTGAAAAGGTCGTTCAAAAATATTGTGAGTTTGCAAATGTCATTTTTGGATTTAGGGATCCATTTTAGAAATATTAAGCTTAAAAGTGATAATTTTTGTTAGAGTCAAGTGTCCCCCCTCCCCCCCCTGCCAGCTAAATGGTTGGTTTTGGATGTGTGAAAAAATCACAGCAGTAGTTTATATAACGAACTTAAAAGGAAAACTATCACAGCTATGTAGGCTTTACAAACGAGTGATAATCGACCAACTTAACTTTACAGTTGCAAAAACATGTTTTCCCATACATTTCGTATGGGATAATTTGTTTATCAACTACAAAGTTAAGTTTGTTTTTGGGATAAATTCATCCCAAGTACGGAAACCTTCATTGTGCGTGGTCCGACACGCGCTTGGCCGGTTTTTTCTTTTTTTTTCTCAATGTAAATCTTACCGAAGACGACACTTTTGCTTATATGTACACAGGATATGGCATCTTTCGAAAATGCACAATTAGAAAAACGGAAAGGAGCATAAATAAGTTGTTTTACACTAACACGAGACTAATAATACTATCAGCAAAATAAAATAATCGTAATAAAAAATGTCGCTTACTTTCTTCTAGAAGAAGTAGGTACAGAGTTAGTACCTACTACATCTATTGTTATAGATACTTTACTTTCTCCGTATTAACAATTTATGACTCACTTTTAGGGTTCCGAAGTAAACAATAAACCCTTATAGTTTCGCCATCTCCGTCTGTCTGTCTGTCCGCCTAAGTTAGTTTAGCTTAGCTCGCATAGCTCACGTAGTTTTCCATACTTGTGTGCAGACCGCAAACTATGACTCAAGTATGAAGAACTGCGTCAGCTATGCGAGCTAAGCTAAACTAACATAGCTTAGTTCTTGGTTTGCAACCCGCATTAGCACTAAAAATCTGTAATTTGGCATAGGTTTACATATTAATCACGCCGACAAAGTGGTAAAATAAAACCATAAAAAGGTACCCCAATACACGTAAAGTGGGGATGATTTTCTTTTTTCTCATCTGTCTCATAGTGTGGGGACAGATGAGATAAAGATCAGAGGACAAATATAATTATAAAGTTAAGTTTGTTCTTGGGATAAATTCATCCCAAATACAGAACCCTTCATTGCGAGTGAGCCGACACGCGCTTGGCCGGTTTTTGTCTTAGTTTTTATTATAATTAATAACTATTCATACATTTTATTCAAACACCTCCAGTAATTTTTTCAGTCATAAAACTTAATGACAGTCGGTGTGTATATCTGTCCACCGCGGTCGGGGGCCTGTTGCGTTTTGTGAAATAAATCTAGCTAAAAAAAACTTTTTTACAAAAAATACAACCGACTTCCAAACTACCAAGTGAAAAATAACTTTAATTTCGGAAGTCGGTGTCTTTGGATCAGTATTTTAGTTTTTTGACACCGACTTCCGAAATTAACGTTATTTTCACTTTGTAGTTTGGAAGTCGGTTGTATTTTTTGTAAAAAAGTTTTTTTTTTTCACTTTTTAGTAGGTTGATTTGTAATTTATCTAAGTTACAATAGCCTTATGTCAACTGCTCATCAAAAATACCCAAATTGCTATAGATGTGCCTATAATATTTGAAGAGTTCCCTCGATTTCTCCAATATCCCATCATCAGATCGTGACCAAATGACAATGGGACCAACTTGAAAGTATACCCTTTCAAACAAAAAAAATATTTTTGAGTTGAGTTTGAATTGAGAACCTCCTCCTTTTTTTTGAAGTCGGTTAAAAACAGGTTTTGCTTGGACAGTTCTTGTTGTTTTTGTAATTAGTTTATGTGATTACTAGTTTATTCATTTATTTAGAAATATAATAATTATGTATTAGATATGTTGAAACTGTTTGTACCTTGTCCTTCACTCGTCACTTGTCCTTTATAGTTCATTAGAAAACCAGCGTCAGACAGCATTTGTCTGGCTTTAATGCTGAAATGAACCTTTTTGGCGCAGTCGTGAGGCACACACATTATTGTAAAACGATTTTTTTTTCTTTTGTCTTTATTTTGTGTTTCACGGGTCCAAGTAAACGTTTTTTTTTCTTTCATCGTTTAAGTTCCATATAGGTAATCCCTACGCGATATTTGTGGGCGATAACAAGGAGTATCGATACCCAGTAACTGGGTTGAGGAGCACCGATAGAAATGCTCATCAACTGGCAGTCGCTCCATGTAAAATACTAGTATTCAGCTGCATCTGGTTGGATTAGAAGCCGACCCCGACATAGTTGGGATAAGACTTCGCAGATTGATTTAAGAATTATGTACATAAATTAAAGACACTGTAGCGGTTACACCGCCACATACGAACTACGCATCAAAGACATGACGTCACACAAATCCTGCATCGCGCAGTTAGAGTTTACCGAGCGATCAACATATATATACAAGATTCCGACTTCAAACCAATGGGCAGTTGCCCGCCAGACACAACACCTGTCTGGTCGGAGGATCCTCCCTTCTCTATGGTAGATGAGTGAACTTTACACCCTGTTCCCCATACTCCTAAAACACAATCTAATGCTTCACATTATGGCTCATGCAATAGATTACAAACAAATGTAACCAAAAATCTCAAAAACAATTTCAGAATGTTATTATTCTTCTCCACCATTATCCCGTGTAGCAACAGAGTAATCGATTCGAAACATTAATTTTAGGCTTGAAATATTTAAATTTAAATCCACTTTAAGTTTAATCATTTCTTATCAGGAAAGCAATTTAAACTTCGGAGCAGTCTTGGGTAACGATCGGCGCTTTCTGATAAAACCGTGTATGCTTTACGCTTATAAATTGGTTGAGGTAAACAGAGAGGTATGTTGTGCTTTGAATTTTATGATGTATATTATTTTAAAGCTGGTTCATACGAGTATTTTCTTTGTGTCTGTTACTCGATGTATTGCTAATCAACAAAAACCGGCCCAGTGCGTGTCGGACCACGCACAATGAAGGGTTTCGTAGTTGGAATGAATTTGTCCCAAAAACAAACTTAACTCTGTAGTTGAAAAATATGTTCTCCCATACAGAATGTATAGGAAAACATGTTTTTGCAACTGCAAAGTTAAGTTGGTCAATTATTACTCGTTAACTTGTAGAGCCTACTTAGCTGTGATAGTTTTCCTTTTAATTTCGTTATATAAACTACTCCTGTAATTTTTTTCACACACTCAAAACTAACCATTTAGCCGGCAGGGGGGGAGGGGGGGGGACACTTGACTCCAACAAAAATTAGCACTTTAAAGCTTAATATTTCGCAAACGAATCATTGAATCTAAAAATGGTTGTGACAAACTCACAATGTTTTTAAAGGACCTTTCCAATGATATCCCACACCACGGGTTAAAAAAAAAAGAACATCACTTTAAGTGTAGGAGTGGTACCCTAAAAAAAAAGTTTTTTATAATTTTGTCGGCGTAATTAATATGTATACCTATGCCAAATTACAGCTTTCTAGTGCTAAGGGTCTTGGAGCTAGACCGCGGACAGACAGACAGACGAACATGACGAAACTATAAGGGTTCCTTGTTTACTACGGAACCCTAAAAAGTATCTCAAGTGTGGTGATTATGACATTGTATCTCATCTTCTTTTTCTTTTGGTTGGTGACTAACCTGGTGTCAAGATTTTTATGCTGCCCATGGGCTTCTGACTTGCTTCACATGCCGTCGAGAAAAATCTCTCTGGCATGCCGGTTTCCAAACGATGTTTTCCTTCACCGCTTTTTAAAGCAAGTGATAATAATTACACACTAACCCTTGATATCATGATGTTGTGCTTTGCGATTGAAAAATTTGTTTGCCAAAAAACTGTTTTAATGTTACACTCCTGTAAGTACAAAGGACCTACTTAATTTATTTATCATTGTATAGATAATTTAATGGAAATTAATTCTGTTCTTTTCAAAAATTTATTTAATGCAGCAGAAACGAAAAAAACAACAAAATAGTTTTAAATTTTTTCCCGTCAATAAAGTGTGAAAATTGAAAACGTAGCTTGCGAAAAAATCAATGAATTGAGTAATTTTTTTATAGATTCGTTCAGCCATAGGAGAAACCTGGCTCTTTTATTCAAAGGAGTTTAATTATAATTAATATAAAACTAACTAATATCAATATCTATAACATTTAGTTCCAACTTCGACCCTCTGCCGTTGCCTAGCAACCAACAAAGCAAACCTAAATAGTCCTTGACAGTACGTAATTGCGAGGTGAGAAATTTTACCCATATTGATGGGTAAAAAGCAGTCAAAATATACTTCATGATTCATGAAAAGTCGTTTAAATATTTTTCTGTTTTTGAATGAGCGTTATGAGGCGTGCACTTTTGGATTTGCCAAATATATTTATAATTTATTTGCCTTTTAATACTATTGCATTTCTGACATGATCTATTTCCAGGCAGATTTCCGGCCACCGTAGCCGTGGACTTGTGGACGGTAAGCAATGGGTAGCTCGCCGTCCGATAAGGACCAAGCCCGGGTCGACGGCGCGTTGTGTTCCACGCGCGCCTCAAAGAGATGTCAGCAGAATTAACGGGGTCCGCTAGGGCCAATGCCTGCCGGGGGTTCGAAGAAAACCGATAGGGACATCGTGGCCCCCGGCAACAGGGCAACCGAAGGAACACGGGTGGGTTTTAGGCAGTAAGAGTCTGACACGCCCTCCCGCTCCGCCCAGAGCGGGAGAAGTTATTTGATAATTTCCCACCCAAAAAAAAAAAAAGGCGTGCACTTTTGGATTTGCCAAATATATTTATAATTTATTTGCCTTTTAATACTTTTGCATTTCTGACATGGGTAGACTATTGAGCCAAAATTTTTTAACGTTCAAAATAAGAAGTAATGTACACAGTAAAATTATGGAATAAATATATCTTTATCTTTAGAGATATTGGAAATTAAGAAATAAAATATTATTCCTAATGTTTTTTTTTTTTTGTTATAGCACAACATCTGATTTCCGCGGTTGTTATAGTACCTATGTGTGATGCGCAAGAATAAGGAAAATGTCGTGAAAGTTTTGAATATGAATGTGGATGGCTATAAGAGTAGGGGAGGACCAAAGAAACGATGGAATATGGCTAGAAAGGACTACCGAAATGTCGACTAATAGTGAAGTTATGGAAGTTATCCAGAAGCCGTTAAAAATCACAAGAAGTAAACACATATATATTAATAGGGTAAAAAACAACAGAAGTGAAAACTTGAACAATTAAAAAAAAATACTTCAAAAACAAAGTAAAAATACTTGCATAGAACATTGATCCGTAACTTAATATAAATAAAGAGCACAATCGCGTTTACAAAAATAAGTATCGGTAACAATGTCGCGAGTTCAATTGTTTTTTCCCATCTCAAAACTGCCCAACGCGCCTAAATAAGTTTTCACTTTAAAAAAATCTACGCAAATAGGGTAGGTATTGTTGGATCCCATTCATCACCGTCATCATCATTTCAGCCAAAAGACGTCCACTGCTGGACATAGGCCTCCCCCAAGCACCGCCACTTCGACCGATTTTGTGCTTTCCGCATCCAGCGGATTCCTGCGGCTTTCACAAGGTCATCGGTCCATCTTGTGGGAGGCCTTCCAACGCAACGTCTTCCGATACGTGGTCGCCACTCCAGAACCTTTCGACCCCATCGGTCATCCTTTCTGCGAGCAATGTACCCTGCCCATTGCCACTTAAGTTTGCCAATTCTTCGGGCTATGTCGGTTACCTTGGTTTTCCTGTGGATCTCTTCATTTCTGATTCGATCACGTAGGGAAACTCCAAGCATAGCCCTCTCCATTGCCCTTTGGGTGACTTTCAGCCTTCTGATAAGGCCCATTGTGAGCGACCACGTTTCAGTACCATAGGTCATCATTGGCAACATGCACTGGTCAAAGACTTTCGTCCTGAGACACTGTGGTATGTGGGACGAAAAGATATCACATTGGATCCCATTACTAAAAAGTTATTTCTAAGTGACAACCGCAGATATAACTTTGTAAGAAATACTATCAACTACAAACGTGTTATGCATACCTATATGACGTATAAAGCACGCATAAAGCACTGACACAACATAACTTTTGCATAATAATAAACACATTACATCATTGGCCATTTTGTAATTTCTTACATCACAATTTGGGTGAACGTCAAATAAGACGCGTCGAAATGTTGCCACTATATAAAACGTAATACGTTTTTTGAGGATGATATTCTCGTAACATAGAATAAAGTATGTTCATTTCTTTTTTTTTACATTTATTTAGTATATCGCATCACTCTATATTTAAAAAAAAAAAAACTTTATTTACGCTGTACTTGTACAGCGTCATATTTGTTTGCTGCACCGGTTGACGTCATTACGTCGGGGCCGGCTGTCACTGAAAACCAGCGCTGGGGCTCTGTCTTGCATAGGGTCGTAGCATAATGCTGAGTGATAGCTGATTTGCGTGGATGTGACGCATGCTTCCCCCAAACTTATCTCATTTTTATATTTTAAACAATTTTTTTCTGCGTCATGTTTACCGCAAATAAACGTATTTTCTTTTTCTTTCTTCTTTCTGTATACAGAATGAGTTTATGACCACTTAGTGATTTGTCTTTTTACACCTTGTATTATAATGTAATCGGAAGTACTTATTTGATCAATATAATCGCTGACTACAGCTGATTTAGTTAAATAGATCCTCAGAGACCAAGGATAAATAAAACAAATTATCGCCTGTAGAATATTCCCGTTTGATACAAAATTCATGAGAACTGAAGCCCCTCATCGGGTGGCGACTGTTATAATCCTTATTGTCAACACTGATTCTGTAAACGCAATTAAAAGTTTCATTGGGAAGGGTTAAAGGAGAGGAAGGAGCGTTTCAATTGTCGGTATGAAACTTGAATTGGTTTTGTTGTTAAGAAAAAATATAATAAAGCAAATCCATTTATTTGCGGTAAACATAACGCATAGATAAAAAAAACTTTTTACAAAAAAAACAACCGACTTCCAAAAAAAAACACTACAAGGCGAAAAATAACTTTAATTTCGGAAGTCAGTGGCAAAAAAACTAAAATTCCAAACCAAAGAAACCGACTTTTCGGAAGTCGGTTTCTTTGGTTTGGAATTTTTGTTTTAAAAAACACTACAAGGCGAAAAATAACTTTAATTTCGGAAGTCGGTGGCAAAAAAACAAAAATTCCAAACCAAAGAAACCGGCTTCCGAAATAAAGTTATTTTTCGCTTTGTAGTGTTTTTTTTGGAAGACGGTTGTTTTTTTTTTTGTAAAAGTTTATTATTTTTCAGTTTTTAGTTGTGGTACAGTCAGCGTCAAATAGTTAGTGACAATCAGGGTATTCAAATAAATAGACGCAACCAAAAAGTCAATAATATCGGTACAAACAAAGTTTCCTTATTGTTGTCAACAATGTATTTGCTCAAAAGGTCGAGACGTTTAAAATGTCATATAGATCGATTCAGTCAAACCGCCATAAATATGGTTACAGTCATCCCACCAATGGTATCCAAGCATTATAAGTGTTCAAAAATATGGAACAAATTAGAAAAATAAACTAGCATGTAAGGGTGGCCGCACATGTCAGGTACCTGATCCGATTCTCCAATTCGGAAACCCGATCGGACGAGTGCCGCATACAGGCGATTGATTGTTTTCGGTTTCTACGCTCTCCAGTCGTGTGCCAGAGCTTGTGGCGATTGTATCGAAAAACGCTTATGAAATTAAAAATATTTTTAAAAAAGAATGGAGATGACGAATTTCTATTAGCAATTCTTTTGTCAAAAGAATGAAAGAAAAGAAAGCGATACTATTGGGTATATGCAGAGATTGTACAAAGTCAATTCTATCGTTTAAGTCGTCATGACGTATGTTCCATAAACATACGGGATACTTTTCGACAATTAATCAGCACCACGTTCTTCTGCACCGCACGATGGCTAACTGGACTTCTGGAGACAAAACCATACGAGCGAACTGAATGTGTGCACCGCTACATAGAAATTGCGTCATAGACGTCATACTTAAAATGAAAAGGACAGCAGAAGTTTCTATCCATTTGATTTTGTGAAATGTTGACGTGAGAAATAATATTTAATATATAAAGCCGTAAAGTTTATTTTTCTAATGTGTTCCATATTTTTGAATACTTATAATGCTTGGATACCATTGGCGGGATGACTGTAACCATATTTATGGCGGTTTGACTGAACCGATCTATTTGACGTTTTAAACGTCTCGACCTTTTGAGCGACTATATTGTTGACAACAATAAGACAACTTAGTTTGTACCGATATTATTGACTTTTTGGTTGCGTCTATTTATTTGAATACCCTGAGTGTCACTAACTATTTGACGCTGACTGTACCTACCCCACACAAATTCGAACACCACTACCTGCTATGTAAATAACAGTGACACGAACTTAAGATATCATCCATATACTGTGTATACATAAAAAATACGTATTATTGAAACTAACTCAAAAAGTATCCAAGCAAAGTTAATAAAATTTATATGGGACCACACCGGAAGCACCGCAAGCTTTCAAATAAAAAAAAAGAATCTTCAAAATCGGTTCACCCAGTCTAAAGTTATGCGGTAACAAACATAAAAAAAAAATACAGTCGTATTGAGAACCTTCTCCTTTTTTTGAAGTCGGTTAAAAAAACACATACACGAAAAGAACAAGTTTGGGGAAAATATGCGTCACATCCACGCAAAACGGCCATCGCTCAGCATAATGCTGCGACCCTATGCGAGACAGAGCCCCAGCGCTGGTTTACAGCGGCAGCCGGCGTTGTTGATTAAATATTGCAATACTGCAAACTTTCATTGAAGCCTTTTTTTTTTGGATGGGAAATATTCAAATAACTTCTTCCGCTCTGGGTGGAGCGGGAGGGCGTGTCAGACTTTTACTGACTAAAACCCACCCGTGTGCCTTCGGTTACCCTGTTGCCGAGGGCCACGATGTCCCTTACGGCCCTTATTCGTACCCCCGGCAGGCATCAGCCCTAGGGGACCCCGTCAATTCTGCTGACATCTCTTTAAGGCGCGCGTGGAACACAACGCGCCGTCGACCCGGGCCTGGTCCTAATCGGACGGCGAGCTACCCATTGCTCACCGTCCGCAAGCCCGCGCCTACGGTGGCCGGAAATCGGCTCGCAATTCCCGCCCAGGGTGTCTCTTCCTGCGGCGGTTAGGGGCGTGAGGGAGCGAAATTTGCCTCTCCCTCACACGTTCCGCCTCCTCCTTCGCGAGCATTACCGCTTCGCAAAAGGAGGTGACGGCCTGCCATTTCCTCTCGCACCGTACTATGGCCTGAACCAGGGCCGGACGCGAGTGATCACCGCCACCGATCGCCTCCACGAGGACACGGCGTTTCATTGAAGCCTAAAAGGGTATTCTTACGAGTGGCAATCTTCAGTGCCTTGCCTTAAGGAACGTGGATACTGACTGTTATGCTGTTGCCCATTAAAACCGCATAGTGTTCCTTCCTTGAAACTAGAAAGGGGGTGAATACTGAGTTGACGACTAACATGTAAGGATGGAATCAGAATACATGCTCCGCCCACCCGAAATTAATTCGGACAAGGGTAAGAGAATGGTGAATGGTCCATCAACTTCCTTCTGCCTATTTCTCCCTCCTTCTGGCTTAAGTGAACGCGATTACTCGCACATTTTTAGCATTCATGGTAGGTCCCTACAGATAGTCCGGTAGGCTCCGTCACCGTTTCCGCTCGTAAGCCTACAGAAGCAGTCTTCAGTCAATCTACCTAGCCTTTTCCCAACTATGTTGGGGTCGGCTTCCAGTCTAACCAGATGCAGCTGAATACCGTATTTTACATGGAGCAATTGCCTATCTGACCTCCACAACCCAGTTACTGGGTAATACGATACCCCTTGGTAAGACTGGTTGTCAGACTTTCGGGCTTCTGACGACCCGTAACGACTGTCAAAGATCCACGAATGACAGCCGGGACCAACGGCTTAGCGTGCTTTCCGAGGCACGGAGGAGTCTCGGTATGTTAAGATGGTCACCCATCCATAGACCAACCTCGGCAAGCGTAGCTTAACCTGATGGATTGAACCGTGTGGCTGTTATTACTTAGCCACGAGCTCCTCAGCATTAAAGCAGTCTTCAGTATGAGATAAATTATTAAGAAACAAAACAATTGAAGTCACAAAAGTATAGGATACAATGTAACATAGCATCTCGCCTTGTTTTCCCAAAGTGTAAGGTAGAGTTGAACTTATAGTACACCCACAACCCACAACAAACCATCCACCCACAATATTTGTCATCAAATAGGGAAAATGATAAAAAAATATTAATTGTCAGTCTTGTAGATTATTAAAAAATATTGGACACATGTTTTTCTTTATTTACGTTATCAAAAGATTACGACGACGTCACGAGTATGTAGATTTTATACTTACTTGTGACTTAGCGACCCCCACTCCCCAACTTTCATGCGCTTTATCCAAGTCATTTTTTATTAATAAGACGAAGCAAAAAATACGTGTCTAATATTTTTTATTATCTGACTGACGGTCTAAATAGAACTTATTTATTTAACCCAGGCATCATCCCTATTACATTACAGCATTTCAAAACCCAAAACGTTTTTTTTGAGTCATCAATCCCTCTTCTATTTTACCCACATTCAAAATCGCTTAATTTTTATCACTTGAACTGAAACCACAACCGCCTATTTGTCTATCGAGCCTGTTTACTGAACTATTTAAGTTCTTTCAATTAATTAACGTCTTATTGTTTTATTAATAACCATAATTAACGAGTGTTGAGGGAATTAACATAAACTTACAGCTTTTGTCGGTAACCACAAGTAAACAAATATTTTGTTAGCAAGAATCACGTATGTTTTCACCCGCATAAGTCTCGATTCCGTGGAAATATCGGGATAAAAAGTATTCTATGTCCTAACTCAGGCTATGGTCTAACCTTGTGCCAAATTTCATCCAAATCCGTTCAGCCGTTTTAGCGTGAAAGCGTTACAAACAAACATACAAAAAATCAAATCTTTTCTCTTCAAAATATTAGTTTAAATTGTTCATGCCAAGGTGAAAGATTTATCCATTCATGGGTTGTCAAAAACTACTTCTTCTGCTACTGCTGAGCTTGAGGTCCTGGGTTCGATTCCCGGGTCGGGCAAAGTGTTATTGTGTTTTCCATCAGGAATTTCTCAGTAGCAGCCCGGAATCTGGTTTTGTGCCCGGTTGATGGCAATAGGCTCGCCCCTATTACATGGGACTTAAACATAACTGGTGAAATGTGAGTGTACTATACATAGGTATATCTCTGCCTAACCCTTTGGGGAATATAGGCGTGATGTTATGTTTATTATTTAAAAAAAACACGTATCTGTTTACCCTGAAAGGGTTGGCAATGGTAGACCCACATGTCGCCAGTTATGTTTGTGTCCCATGTAAAAGAAGACGAGGTAATTGCCATCAGCTTGTCACAAATCCTTAACTCCGGGCTGCTACTAAGATATTCCTAATTGCATTAATAATTATAATACTTGACGTGTGTTGGGCATGCCACCGTCCGGGTGAGTCCATCAGACATATCATCTCTGGTTGTTCTCGTCTGGCTAACGGCGAATACTTGCACAGGCATAATCAAGTGGCCAGGATTATTCACCAGCAACTTGCCTTGAAATATAAACTTGTGGATTCTGAGGTACCGTATTACAAGTATGTGCCCGACCCAGTTCTCGAAAATGACCATGTCATGTTGTACTGGGATCGGTCTATCATTACTGACAGGACTATTATTGCCAATAAGCCTGATATGGTGGTGATAGACTGATTAGCGCGCCGCGCAATGATAGTCGATGTTACCATTCCACATGACTGGAACCTTGTGAAAGCTGAGAAAGAGAAACAAATAAAATATCTCGACTTAGCACACGAGGTTGTCGACATGTGGAATGGTAAAATTTACTATCATTGTGCTGATTGTCGTAGCGGCCAATGGCCTGAAGGCTGAAAGCATCGACCAACATCTCTCGAGGCTCTCGTTAGGCGGATGGATCAAGGGCCTGATTAAGAAGGCAGTACTCCTCGATACGGCTCGCATTGCGAGGAGGTTCCTGTCTCTGTAGCCCTAACCACCGGTAGCTTGGAACCTGCTCCCGACACCGGCGGACCTCTATTTTTTTAAATGTTTTTTTTTAATTCTTTCAGATTGATGATTGACATTCCCTCGCATATCGAGACTGGAAGCCGACCCCAAAATAGTTGGGAAAATTAACTTGTCGGACACACAATAGACGGATACTTGTATGGATTGTATCACATTATATATAATGTTATACCACAGACTAAACCCTTTTCTCATCTACACATTTCTGTCCTAAAGTTGTCTGGCTGTGCTATACACATGTTCGGATCGACACATTTGATTCGGCAGTAATTGTTAAACAACAAAGTCGACCCGAAGTAATTATTACGCCTCATACGGCTCATGCCGATCGTTAAACTCGTTAAAATGTATAAACTTCGTTTGACATCTACCCAGGCTTAATCACGTTCGGAATAATTCGAGCTAATGCGAGCAGCTTTTTTTTGAACATAAATATCTACATAATTATATTATTTTCGATTTTACCGCCCGGTTGTCCCAAGTCATACCGATCCGAATATTTGTGTTGTTAACATTACCCTTGAGAACGGGATTTTCATGAGAAAGGCAATTGTTTTCATCTCCTCTTTAGAAATGTTGGTTTTGCAATCATTATTCCTGTTACGCTAGGCTCACCCCCTATAACATGGGACTTAAACATAACTGGTGAAATGTGGGTGTACCTGTTACAGGGACATCTGCCCAACCCTTAGGGGAAATAAGGCGTGATGTTATGTTATTCCTGTTACCTCATCTAAAATCAAATCATTAAGCTTGTTTTGGGAGTGGGTCTAAAACAACAGCCGCCACCCCCCGACTTCGTTCACCCCCAGGAGCATCTGCCACCCGGCCTATATGGAAAGCATACATTCGACTGCGGCCCCAAGTAGGCCGCTGCAAGCACAATCTAGCAAAATGGGGGATTGTAGATCTCACCGATACCCAGTACGAATACGCTGTTATTCCTGACGAAGCCATGTACCATATGTTGGAGAGTCCAAAGTGTCCATACACCTGCAGTTCTGACCTAAAACACGCCACTGATGCCGCGATTGGCGTGGTCACGTTCTGGGCCCAACTTATTTAACAAAATATGTGTATTTACCATCGACTCGAACAGAAGAAGAAGGGAGTAAGTTCATGTCAATGCAGTGGGTGGGAATAAAATTCTTGCCCTCTCGCTCCTGCTCACGCCTTTGACATTAGGCTATCATCTGCCCTGCCTTTCCCCAACTATAATATACAACATGTAAAAAGAGGGTGTTGTTAGGTATCATATCATCATATATTTATGAGGTAATTTTCAGGAAAAAAGAAAATAAAAAAATCGCTACATAGTTAATTGTTTCAGGCGTGACCTTGCGGAAATTCATTATAAAATAAAATAGACGGATATATTTAGTAAACTGTTCCGCTTAGCTATTTCTAAAGAGCCATAAAAAACTCCTGAAAGAAATCGACACGGCGTGTTCGGGTTCGCAACAAGTCCATCGTCATCTTGAAGATGCCTCGTTGAGAGGTCGATTTCTATCAGGAATTTTTTATGGCTCTTTAGAAATAGCTAAGCGGAACAGGTTACTAAATATATCCACGTCTATTGTATTTTTTTAAATCGCCTCATTTTTTTTTTCACAATTTTACCGGGTTATTAAATGAGGTGCGAGCGGCCGTCGTTTAGCGGGTGTCTACAAGTCATAACTTATTACCTTGGCAAGCGTAGCTTAACCTTCGATCGACTGTTGCGATTTAGCCACAAGCCACGACCCACTGAGGCTGTATCCGTCCAGTAACATCATTGATGCGAGGGGACAAATCTTTATTTTGTAATTGTCGCTCTAGTTTACATTGAACCTCAATGAGTAACATTAAGGGTCTACATTATAATACCCCAAATTGCTTAGCTTCCTCCGTTATCTCAAAAATACTGTAGCATTAATTTTTAAATAAATATTAATGTTAAAGTTGAGGATTAATGTTAAGTACTATGTTTGATAGAAAACACAATTCCATAAAAAATTCTCGACGGAAAAAAATCCAAACTTACCGCCAAACTAAACAATAAATCGCTGGTATTCAAAAAATACTTCAAATTAGATCATGAAATTTTGCATAATAACTGAACTAACTACATATAAAGCAGCGACTTTGTTTTTTTTTAAATTACCATTATTATCGCCGTAAAAAGCAATTATTTTAGCCCAGCAATTATTCCTTCGTTCCTTAGTGATAACTACTGTAAATCATCACGGATTAACGAAATGATTCACCATTATCACTGTTGTGACGGGACTCCCACAAGCCCCCTACCGTCACCAAACTATTGGAGCCGCCAGCACCCCACTCCGTCTGGCTCTCACTCAGTCCGCAAGCAGTATGGTGCGAGTGAGATAAAAAGTGAATTTGAGCTGAGGTAATCATCATCTACCTAGCCTTTTCCAACTATGTTGGGGTCGGCTTCCAGTCTAATCGGATGCAGCTGAATACCAGTATTTTACATGGAGCGACTGCCTATCTGACCTCCACAACCTAGTTACTAGGTAACACGATACCCCTTGATAAGACTGGCTGTCAGACTTTTTGGGCTTCTAACTACCCGTAACGACTGTCAAAGATCTACAAATGACAGCCGGGACCAACAGCTTAACGTGCTTTCCGAGGCATGGAGGGGTCTTGGTATGTAAAGATAGTCACCCATCCACGGACCAACCGCGGCAAGCGTAGCTTAACCTGATCGATCGACTCGTGCGGTTGTTATTACTTAGCCACAAGCGCCACTTAGCGTACCTAATATGGGCTCTTAAAGGTTTACACGTGTAAACTATTAGTAATAAGTCACGACTCAAGGCCACGTACTTTGAGCGTTAGAAGTTAAGACCTTCTCCGGAAATTTGCTGTCCGCAAATGTCAAAGTCAAAGTCAAAGTTCAAAGTCAAATCATTTATTTCAAATAGGCCCATGTATGGCACTTTTGAACGTCGAAATTTACAAAATATTAAAAATGATTCTAGTCGCCCCTTCCAAAAGGTAGTTTTCGTATGGAGAAGAATGGGCAAGAAACTCCACCGTTACTCTTTTAAAATGTTTTACAATAGTTTGTATAGGTACGTACATTAGTTAAATAATTATATGTGAAGACGATGCACCTAGAATAAAATTACTATACCACAATAGGTAAAAAGAATTAAAAATGAAGCAACGACAGATAATTTAATATGTGATAGATACATGGTGCTCACATATTTACAAACATTGTAAAAGTAGACGATTTTCCTAAAATTTTGTAATTAATAAGTCAGTGTGTGAGAAAGTAATCACAGAATGTTAAATCAATGTCATAAAACACAAAATAATCAATTTTACAATTAAATTAGCAACCAGTTTGATTTTGTCTTGATTCTAAATTGTCCTATGGAGCAGGACCAGCATGTTTCCAAGCACTCTTATCCTGGATATAATCCTCTAATTTGTAATATGCTTGTTTACAAAGTGCACTTTTGATATGAGTTTTAAATTTTCTTTCATTTAATTGCAATATGTCACAAGGTATTTTGTTGTAACATTTAACACAGTACCCCATAAAAGATGTATGTACTTTAGATAATCTGTAAAATGGTTGATCTAGTTTATCTTTATTTCTAGTATTAAAATTATGTCTATCACTTATTTTATTAAAGAGATGTGGATTTTTCCTTACAAACATAATATTTTCATAGATGAATTGGCAAGGTACCGTCATAATATTAATCCTTTTAAAAAGTTCCCTGAGAGATTCGCGGCGACGTAGATTATAAATGGCTCTGACAGCTCTCTTTTGCAAAATAAAGATGGATTCAATGTCAGCAGCCCGACCCCACAGTAAAATGCCATACGACATAATGCTGTGAAAGTAGCTAAAATAGACCAAACGCGCGGTTTCCACATCTGTTAACTGTCTTATCTTTCTAACAGCATAAGCGGCCGAGCTTAACCGCCCCGCAAGAGATGTTATAAATGTCAATCACATTAAAGACATGTACGGTAGGCTGCACATCAGTGGTAACAGAACCAGCATAATTTGACCTCTTATTCTATTGAAAATCTGTACTACGCTATGTCAGCTCAAGGTCAAAGTGTTCCAACAGACGCGCGGTGGGCTTTACGATCACGGAGTGTCCGTTCAATGGACTACAGGGTGATTGCGTAACACACTAACAGTAGCAATGGTTATCATTTTGACAGTTCAACGACATTCATTGGGTTATTAACGTTGCTGAGCAGACAATTTTTTCGAACATATGATGCAATTGATTAGAAATATCCTCCAAAATCATTCAGATTGTGATTGATAACGTGCTAATTTAAGGTCTGTAGACATATCAGGGAGCTTAGCACCAACTCAAATAGCAATATTATTTTAATATTACTTCAGTGTGGAAAAGAGATGAAGCTCTACAGGTCGTATAGCTCCATCTCTTTCTCCCACTGAAGTAATTTTAGAATAATACTGCTTATGAGCTGGTGGTAAGCCTCCAGGGCCGTGCCCATGACATGGATGGATCGAGCTCCGTCAAGAGCTCAAAAAAAAATCGTTGTGTACCTTTTATAATGAACTTCGGCGACGGAGCTTCAGTGCCTGCCCTGTATGTGCCACAGGCTTGTCACGTCCCGAGCACGGGCCTGATTTACGTGGATAGATCTTTAGCCTTTATTCTCTACTAGCTTTTGCCCACGGCTTCGCCCGCGTGGATGTCGGAAAATATCCCACGGGAACGTACTTCCGAGATTTCATACCTAATAACCGAGGAAATTGTCATTGACTCCATCGATTTATTGACTCCTACCGCTGCGCCCGCGTTGCTACGCGTAATTTTGTTTACCTTGTAAACTATTCATTTAAATGATATGATGTCATTGTAATGATAAATGTATTTTAATCTAAATTAAATACCCAATTTGAATAACATATTTTATTAGATAAGGATTAATACTGTACTGGTCAAAAAAGCTTCGGAAATAACAATTACATTTTTATCAAATTCTAAAAGATAATAATGGTTATTGTGGGTCATCCTTAGAAGATAGACATATGCCATCGCGGACTTTTTTGTTGAACTTTTTAAGATAAACAATACCGTAAAACATATATTTGATGTATCTTTTTCGGTTTAGGCAGCGCACGCCAGTAAAGCTCCCATTTTTTCCGACTTCTTCAACAATAATCGTCAAATTTCAGCCAATTTACACAAAACCTTTAATGAATTATACACTAAAACCTTCCGCGTTAATTATTCCGTTTATTGGTGAAAACCGTTTGACAATCTGTTCGGTAGTTTTTGAGTTTATCGCGTTCAGACAGACAGACATACAGACGCGGCGGGGGACTTTGTAATATGTAAGGATACATCACTTTGAAATTCGAACGAGTTTTGAGTTGCGAATCCGCCAGAATTAACTTTTAAAACAAATGAATTCGCTTTCGTTTCTTGAGTACGGTTTGACGTAAACTTTCCAGAACATCTACATGTTCTTTATCTTTACCTACTAGCTCTTCCCGCGACTTCATCTGATTGTTCCCTCGACCCACCGCGTCGCCTCGCATCACCCGCTCGCGCTATTACTTCGTTTTTGCTCAGCGTTCTTTCTGGCTTTTTTCCTTTTTATTCGGCTCCTTAGGGTCATAGTGTGATATTAAATAGCTCATACCTTCCTCAAAAATTGGGCTACAAAAATCGCAAAAAATTATAATTCAAATCCAGCAGGTGGTTTCAGAGATTAGCGCGTTCAAACAAACAAACTCTTCAGCTTTATTATTATATTTTATTTGTCACACATATATATAAATAGTAATAATCTTATAAAGGCGAAAGTTTGTGAGTGCGTGTTCAGTAGTTTTTTTTAAAAACTACTGAACGGATTTGGATGTTTGGCACACAGTTTATAACCTGGATTAACACATAGGATACTTTTTATCCCGATATTCCCACAGGATCGAGACTTCTGCGGGAAAAACCGCGGGGTGCAGCTAGTATACAATAATTATGTAAAAATTTTTTTTTTACTAGGTTTTTTAAGGTAGGTACTGCAATAATATTACCGAAAAGTAATAAAAAATTGAATTATAATTGAAAATAAAAACGTATTGTTATTTAAAAATCACAGTTTTTGTACCAAAATTACCTCAAATTCATTAAAAATTTGCAAATTTTCAACAGGGTTCATAAGTTATGACTTGTTGACTCGCTAAACGACGGCTGTCCGTGTCCCATGTTTAATACAAGGGGCGCGGGCGGCCGTCATGTACCCCGTAAAATTCACAATTGAAAAAAATTAGACGATTTTTATTTTTTATTTACCAGAAAATGTCACATAAATAGGCTCTTTGTACGATACCTAACAACACCCTTACGGATCGGACAAGGTGTTTTCATGAGTTGTGTCTGTCTGTGTGATCGCAATGTTCATATAAACTGCACAACGTATTTTGATGTAGTTTTCATCACCATTTAGTTAATTTATTCCGAAAGGTTTAATTAATTAATTCAATAAATCAAGCAACAAGACTTATAGTGTTAGTAACTTACAAAATACGTTAGTAAAACATTAACACAGAAACAATTTGTGATAAAACATTAATACAGAAACAATTAACACAGAAACAATTTGTGACATCACTGCTGCAAGGTGACAGGCTCAGCCGATACCTTGCAGTAGTGGTTCACGCACAATCTAGCCTGCTTGCTATCGTAGATAGGATGCTGTTGCTGCTGCCCCGCACCCTACTAACCAGGGATGCGCACCGCTTCCGCATCACAGTGTAGAAGCAGTCAACGCGTGCTTCAGCAAACATCCCTGATGCGCTGCAATATCGAGGCAACCCTATCAGCACCCTGAACCCGTTATTGTATTGGACGCGAAGGGCGCCGTATGATTTCTGAGTAAAATGAGCCCACAGACTGCAAGAGTAAAAAGACGTGCAGCCACGCGCGACGCGAAACCGGTAATTGTTCTACCGTGAAGTTTTCTTAGAAATTGTTTTGTTAGAATCGTGTCACGCTATCGAGTCGCGCCAGTTTGCACGAGACTTTATTTGTATAATAAATTGATATCAAACTTACATAATAATAAAGAAATCTCGCTGTTTTGTCAACACGAAAAATTTGTGCGAAGCAGGGGTGGGTATTATAGTACAGTACCTGGTCAACCGAGCTCTGCTCGGGTGAAAATACAGAAAACAAATTTTCCCAGATTTTAATGAGATCTAGCTAGATCGATTTTTCGCCCCGTAAACCCCTATATTGTAACTTTCATCAAAATTGTTAGAGCCGTTTTCGAGAACATGATTACAAATATGGTTTTGTTATTATAACTAGTAATTAACTGTTTATTTATTTTTACCTCGATGGTCCTAGTTTATCATTTATAACCTCCAATTACAGCTTAAAATAGCTTTATGTAAGCGGGCACGCCCTTTATGCCTGGAGGCTTTTATTTAGATATTTAGGTCTGTTTACGTTTAGTTTTTATTTTTTATTTCTGTTTGAGTATAGTTTTCGATGTTTTTGGTTGGTATATTGGCGTGTGCTAGCTGACATATGGCCAATAATTTATCATTTAAATTATGTTTTATGTTGCATAATGTAAACTATTTTGCATATTATTGTATAGAATCATTTTTTTTCTAACTTGAACAGACAGCTGTGCTGCTGGGGAGTTTGTTGCGCCACTTCTTCTTCCCAGCGAAAGGCACTAGGAAGTGGTGAAGGGTGGGCGTTTTGGAGGACTGTCTTATGTAATTTTGACGTTCGAAAAGTGCTGATTCTCAGCCTAGTTTGAATAAATGACTTTTGAATTTTGAATATAATTATATACCTCTATACAAATATTGCTCATAATTATAATAGTATAGAATATATTCTAAAGTTAGCAGGAGGAGCTATCGAGCTGGGAGGTATATCTCCTCTCGATGGCAACAAGATGGCAATGACTATACTATTGCACTCGATTTCGAGTTACGGATCAATACAGTTGTTCGGAGATAATGTAACAGTCACTACAGTTGACACCTCGATTAATGATCGCACGCTGATTGGCAGTTTCACGTCATTGGAACTCGGTTAGGCGTTGTTGTCCGTATTATGATTCAATCCCAATGTCGTGGCTTGACAAGACGCTAAGGGGATAAAGTACTAACATGATTCTGAGTAATAAGAGTCATGTTTCGATTTAATGCAGTGAGTTTATTTAAGCGCACTTAGTATACAGATGACATTAAATATCAAATAAACATAATCAACCTATAATGTTTCTACAAGCCTCCTCTCAGTAAAAAAAAATAATTTTTAATTTAAATAATTTTTATTGTTCCAAAACAGTGTAACAGATTGTTTTTCAACCAGTTATTGATAAGTAGAAAATATCCAATACAATAAAAACAATCTGTGAAAGCGAGTGGGCCATAATCCACCACGCGGGCCCAGTGCGCGTTGGTAAATGTCACACATGTCTTCGAATATTTGGTTCTAAGACGTGCCGGTTTCCTCACGTTTTGAGAGCAGTGACTAAATATAACGTCTTCAGTCCATAATGTCTCCACTGCTGGGACACAGGCCTCCACAGACCTGTGGGAGGTAGTGGGCTGTAATCCATCTTGCGTGCTCAGGGTGGGTAGGTGCATGTCACATGTCTTTAAGTTTTTGGTTCGAAGACATGCCGATTTCCTCGAGTTTTCCTTCACCGTTTGAAAGAAATCGTGATAAAATAAATTGCACAAAGGTAAGTGGTCGAACCCGAGATCCACAACTGCTCTAAATTCAATAAGGAAGCATTTATTGTTCTATTCAAGCACAAAAACTTTAGAGCGTTTGTATATTTGGCGATATCTCTAGAGACACGTGTCTCGGGACATCTGTTTCCCAGAGAATAATTTGTTTCTCGGATTATAAGAGATTTGAGTTTAATTTGCTTATTCAATTTAAATACAGGACTGACGACCGAAATTTATATTTATTTATAAATCCCTGACGTATTACACATTGTTTATACAGCAATATTAAATTACTTTATTAAGTTACTCAATTAAAGCGGTGTAAAATTAATCAACCATTAAATTAATTTGGTAAACCGTAACCGTAGTAAATTAATACACTATTAATGAGTTTGAAGAAATATATTTTAAACCATATTTCAAGTAAATTTTGGTCACACTGGTACAACAAATTACAAACAAAGTATTATTAGTATGGGCCCAATAATATACAATAAAATACCTAACATAATTAAAAATAACACAATTCAAAACTTTAAAAACAAACTGACATCATTATTAATTGTAAAATGCTATTATTCTGTGAATGACTTTCTTAATGCTACTGGCTTATGTACTAAATAATTTAATGTAATTTTTTGACATACCTACGTAATTATGACATTGTTTCAATTTATTTAAGTTTATTCCTATTGTGTTTATTGATTATTATGTAAATTAATAAATTAATGTAGGTACTTGGTGCAGACTATTGTTTATCTGTAAGCTTACCTTATAACAATTTATCTATATCATAATTGCTATTCATTTTATATTTATTCACTCGTGTTATAATAATGTTGCAAGCCTAATTTAAGGTAGATTGTACAAGGATCACCCATATTTTAACTGTTACATCTTATTTCAAATAAATCTATGCAAATAAATTTTTACTTACTTACTTTAATGAATTTTATTTATTTAATTGCTCTGGTGCGTTTACACGTTTTTCAATAAATTTACCGTCGGTTTTTGTACATGAACTCTATCAGGTTACTAGTAAACACATTGCTGTTGATTTAGTGAACGTTTACATAAATTTAATTAAAACTCTCTTCAAAAGCCTCCAAAAATGACTACAACATTTCTCTAAAACGTACTCAATAGAATTCATTTGCCTATCAATGTACCCTCACCCTTCGATATATTATTGATAAATAAAAAAAAAACAAAATTAGATTATTTCCTTCCAAGAAGGATTGTAATCCACAATAATATCACGACATACCTCTAAGCCAAAAAAATAACAATTGCGCATCGTACGACAAATCTACTCGGTCGGATATCAAACACTAAAACGACCTTTATTCAATACCAATAACCCGGTAACCGGGTAACCGGGTAACCGGAAAAGTTTTCACTAACCCCGTTACGAATATTACGCAAACATACCAGTTGGAACTAGTTTGCGTCAGATAAAAGCGGTTATATCGGGTTCAGTAAAATTTTGTCGCAACAACTTTTATTTGTTTTGAATTTGTTTGGATGGTTGTGTTTTGTTTCTTATTTTGAATGTGAGTAGGTATTTATGAAATTGAATAGGGAGTTTTTAAACTAATATGTTTCAAGTCCAATGTTAAATAATTCGTACAGGCTCTACTGCATACGTGAAGCTTTTCACTTTCAGATTTTCCGTATAGTGCGTCCCACAATACGATTACCGATATTTGGTCTCCACTCGAGAATTCGTTTGCTCCACGAGCCATCGGTCCTTCGAGATACATGGCCAGCCCACTGCCACTTCAGCTTCCTTACTATTCAAGCTATGTCGGTAACTCCGGTTTTTTTCCGGATAATTTCATTTCTGATTTTATCTTTCAAAGAAACTTCTAGCATAGCCTGCTACATAGCGCGCTGAGAGACCTTAAATTTGTAGACCAGCCCAACTGTCAGTGTCCACGTTTCAGCACCGTATGTCATAACGGACAGGACGCACTGGTTGCAGACCTTAGTCTTCACATATTGCGGGACAGGCGTTCTCAGTTAGTTCTAACCATGGTCTGACAGTTTGAGTAATTTAAGTGGCCTACCCAAATGTCCTTTTTTTGGTATGGTTCGTCGAATCGTTGAACTCCTTAAATTCTGAGTTGAGCTGCACGATAACTGACAAATGCGTGCACTGACTGGACAGGCCCTCTCAATCTGTGTGGTTCTTTCCTCAAAAGACCACTTCAGACACCAATCCACATGGCCTTCACATGATCTGACCAAGATTATGTCTGGACTTTAAAAGAGACTGAGACCTCTGAGTTTGTTTCGGCCTTTCTTCTCAGAGTAGTCAGATAGGAAACGCCGACCTCATCTAGTTTTAAAATATGATTGACGTGTTTGTACAAACCTACTTACAGAAATAAAATCATTTATCATTTATCATAAAGAAGACTTGACGAAGTTTTCCAAATGCTGCTTAACCCAACTGGATCCTTCTGTCTGCTTATTCAATAACATTATCTTTAAAAAAAATACCCAAATAATCGTGTCCCATAATAGAAGCGCACATTAATTATGGTAATAGAATTTATTCATCATTATCTGCCTAGTCTTTTTCCAACTATGTTGGGGTTGGTTTCCAGTCTAACTGGATGCAGTTAAATACCAGTATTTTACATGGAGCGACAGTTTATCTGACCTCTACAACCCAGTTAAAGGTAACACGATACCCCTTGGTATGACTGTTTATCGGACTTTCGGGCTTCTGGCGACTCGTAAAAACTGCTGAGAGACTGAGATCCACAAACGACAACTAGAACTTACGGCTTAACGTGCTTTCCGAGGCACGAAGGGGTATCTAAAGTTGATCACCCATCCACGGACCAACCCCGGCAAGCATAGCTTAACCTAATCGATCAACCCGTGCGGCTGTTATTACTTAGCCAGAAGCCTAGGTAATAGAATTTACAATAATCACATAAATTAATATGGGAATTTACTACACCTAACACTATTTCGAGTCAACTACGAGTACAAGACAGAATCAGAAAGCATAAGTACTTTACCAGCTACTACAGTATTCTAGTCTCGTCCACTAAGCTGTCAATAGTACATTAGTAATGACACATGTTCTCAGTCCTTACCCGAAACACTACAATGGTAATGTAGGCAAATGTCGTGGTCTCTAAATAGAATAAATCCTCCACCTTTTTAGGTTTAACAGAACTTTTGAAGAGATATATTATTGAACAGCTGTGAGCTTAACACAAACGCACGGGGTAAATTTAACGTAAATTCGAACGGATTTTAGAATTAAAAATTCTCGTTAGTGCATAATATAATGATCAACTTAGTTTTCAGACTTTATTCATATACAGGGTGGCAGGGACATCGACGCGAAAACTGTTACCATGGATTCAGTATATGATTCTGAACCCCACTCACTGCATTGAAAGATTTCCGTCGGTTTTTTTTTTTTAAATCTGCTGTTTCATAGAAAAGTGCAATACCTACGCAGTCAAAATGTATGGAACAGCTGATTTTTTTTTAAATAACCGACGGAAAAGTTTCAATGCAGTGAAAGTGTGTGAGGGTTCGGAATCTATGGTAACAGTTTTCGCGTCGATGTCCCTGCCACCCTGTATAGTGGCGGGATTTACAATTCCACACGCGGACTACGCGTCACACTGCTGTCACGCCAAATACGCTCAAAAAACCAAAATGCTATAAGATAGTTGTATTTTCGATTCGAAATTTCTTTCAACTTGACTGATTGTTAAGTCACCGTGTAATCCTTATCATACAACATTGCAAAACGTATATATATCTACTAATAACTTATTCAAAAAACAACATTATGATCTATGAATTAACTAAGGTCACGAAAATGCAACTGCACTTTTTAGATTGTGAGCGCCCGCGCAGGCGACGCGAAGGTGGGGCGAGCGAGACAAAACACTTGTATATCCACGTGTATATCCAATAATAATATGTCATAGTTAGATATATTATTTTTGAACGCACGGTGATGCCTGTGGATCAATTTTTATGTTATTTTCAATCATTTTCATTCATATAATTCATTGTATAGTAAATGTAATGTAATTGTATTCGTTGTTTGTAAAGGTATCTGAATCTGTATATATTCTAGGTACTGATCATTTTATTTTAATTTGTTACCTACCTATTTATTATGTACAAATCACTGAACCTGATTTGATTTCCGTATGTCTTTTTCAGGTGAACACTGAAAACCAGTGCTGTGCTGTGGGTCCCCTATAGCGTCGAAGTCCCTGCCACCCTGTATATTTATTTTTTTACAAAATAAATTAATCGACTTCGAAAAAAAAATACTATAAAGTTAAGTTCCAACTAACCTTGTCGAAAGTCGCTGGCAAAAAAAACAGTGGCACTTCGGGAGTGCCGACAGAAGTGAAAACTTGAACAAGATTGCCTTGGTGGAAGAAAAATACTTGTATAGAACATTGGTCCGTAACCTTATCTAAATAAAGAGCACAATCGGGTTTACAAAAAAAATAATGCTTCCGAAACCTTCAAAGTAAAAATACTTGCATAGAACATTGATCCGTAACGTAATATAAATAAAAAGCACAATCGCGTTTACAAAAATGAGGTGTTGTCACAGTGTCGTGAAATCAATGGTTAAGTCCTATCTAAAAAATGCCCAAGAAAATAAGTTTTCACTTCAAAAAGGAAAATACAAAACCAAAGACCGACTTCCTAAAATTTTATTTTTTACTTTGTAGTTCTTTTAAAAAGTCGGTTGATTTTTTCGTTTAAATGGATATCTAAAAAGTATCCATTTCTGCAGTCCAGCAGCATTGCTGTATTCAACTTTGAAAGGTATGGATGGATTCTGGTTAATATTTATGGAATGTGATTATTTTATGTTTGTGTTTGGTTATCGGGCGTCATATTAATTTACAATCTACTTGATTCGCTGCCATGAAAAAAGTTTTCACTTTCAAAATCTGGAAATATAACCCAAAGCCGGCAGTCTTCATTAGACGGTACTTAACTCCTTATTAATAGTGCTCTTTACCCGCCAAATTCTTTCCCCAAAATGAGCCTTAACACGGTCCAAAAATCCGGATATATAGTCCGGTTATCGAGACCTGAAACTCCATTAACCGTCCAGTGCTACGTCTGGAATATTGAGTGAATGTGTCCAATTAACCCTCAGCCATTTCCACCCTTGACGGCGTAGAAAATCTAACCCTTGTTAGTGTCAACCCTTAAATTCGGATAATCCGGATATCGACAAGCGTTGAACCGGTTAAGATACCTTTTGGACCGGGCAAAACGTCCGGGTTGTATTTTGTGTAGGCTGGTTTTTTCGCGGTTATTTTTTATCCGGCTGCTGTCCGGGTTTTATTGGAGTTACGGTTTTATTGGTTCCGTTTATTTCGGTTCGACGTTAAGGAAAAAGTTTGGAAGTGAATATAGGATTACGGGTGGGCGTGTTTTGAAATAAATGTTTGTACTGCTGAAAATTGGTTTTCTAATGAGAATACGACTAAAATGACTTTACAAGAATACCAGATATTGTCTAAATTCTAAATCATCACCTCAAGCGGTCGTAAATAATAATATTCCTATTATCTAAATTCTATTATGATATCAATGATTATTTAAATGACAAATTTTAATTTACAAGTTTTATAAAATAATTATAATAAATAGGTACTAAATAAGTAATAAAATGAAAAGCCCTCTTCCTCTCTCCTACTTTTGCTGTGCCCGACAGGGTCCACAATGATCATATTATTTTGTTAAACCTACCACCTAAGTTCACATGTGGAAGCAATAAATATATTGAGTATTAAATTATAATTATACAAGGTCCTAGGTTACAGCAGTCAATAGCCTAGTGGTGTGACCGTCGGACTGCCAAGTCATAGGTCTCGAGTTCGAACCCAAGGCACGCGCCTCTGACTTTTCGGATTCATGTGCGTATTGTATAATTATCACTTGCTTCATTAACGGTGAAGGAAAACATCGTGAGGAAGCCGGCATGCTTGAGAGATATTTCTCGACTGGATTTGGAGCTAAGTCAGAGGCCCATGGGCGGCATAAAAACTCTGACATCAGGTTAGTCACACTAACTACACGAAAAAAAAGCTTATACAAGATGTATTGAAATAACTGAAGACTGAATAGGGGTCATTGGACAGTCACGAGCATAAAGTTAACAATTACCTACGCAAAATTCAAAAGCGTTTTGCTCGTGAAATAAAAATAGCAACTCTGAGAAACGACCTATTTTATAATAGTATGGTTTGATGATATTATTATCGTAACACCATAAAATACCAATACTTCAGGAGGATATCGCTTTTGAATCGTGCGTAAGTGTAAGATATTTATGGTACCAATCCAGAAAAAAAAAAAAAAAAAAACATATCATATCAAAACGAACATAATCCCCACCACCTAACACACACACACACCCCCCCCACACATACACACACACCCTCACACACACCAACTATCCTAACTAATATTATAAATGTGAAAGTGAATTTGTTTGTTACGCTTTCACACAAAAATGGCTGAACAGATTTAGATGAAATTTGGCACATGGGTAGACCATGACCTTGATTAGGACATAATTGATACTTTATCCCGATATTCCCATAAGATCGAGACTTATGCGGGTGAAACCGCGGGGCGCAACTACTAATAATATATAATATTATATACCCCGACATCAACGTATCTCTACGTTGATGTCGTGGTGGGGCTTGCGCGCTCCGAACTCTAGGTCTGTGCCGGTAGAGTTTACTTTGCCGGAACAGGTCTGGAATGAGGAGCCAGACCAAGAGAGATACAAAAACCCGCAGGGCAGCATGTGGCAAATTGTTGGGCAGTAGTGACCCCACGGACCCTATCTACCAGGAGAAGTCTTGTTCCTCACCTCTGGCTTGCCTTTATTGGCCGGCTGGAGTTAACACTGACGAGGAACGGTGCTCCCATCTCATTCTTGCCTTTATTGGCCGGCTTGAGTGGAGATTCGCAAGAGCAAACGTGCTCGGAGGAAGTGAGTATTCCAGTAAGATGCTGGTAGGGATCTTGACCGTACTTCCGGGATTGTCCTGATAGCCGTGGAATACCTCTCCACTCCTCATAAGCACCTCAGGACATTTTGCCCCCTCGTCGCTACGACACTTTGTGCTAGCGACCATTTTCGGGGGCCCATTATTGAGTGTGCAAGTCACCCCCTGCCATTTTATCCATGTACATATAAACATTGATCAGGCAGGAGCCATAGTCCTTCCATAGTTCCAGGTAACCAGTCCACTTTAACCACCCAAACCTATAGTCAAAATATCTTTGTTTCCATATCCTACAATAGTCTTACACCAACCGGGGGTTGTCCTTGGGTGCCCTTGCGTAGTGCGAACAGGGATAATCATCGGTTGGTGCTTCAATACTTAAAACTGTCTAAGGGGCCTCTTCGAGTTGGCTTCGGCCCCTCGCACGCCTTCCAAAGATCCGGGACCCTAGGGTCCCGAGATATGTTAAAGACATTTAAAAATAATTTTAATGTTATAAAAGCGAAAGTGATTTTTTTTATTTGTTTGTTACGCTTTGACGCTAAAACGGCTGAACGGATTTGAATGAAATCTGGTACATGGATAGACCATGACATGGAGAAGGACATAGGCTATCATTCTGGATCGCAAACGAAGTTGCGGGCAACAACTTGTGTTTAATAATAAATTATGACAATCAAAAGTACTTTTTGAAAATACAAAATTGTGCGTAAGAAGTGTAAATCTTCAATCATTCAAAAGGTAACTTTGTCTAATCTGAAAAGACTGAAACACACTTCTACAAATGACTAAACTTCAAAACTTCTTTGGAATTGTTTAAGACCCTTTCAAAATTTGTCGAGACTTAGTGTTTTATTATTCAGGAACCTTTTAAATGAAGATGAACTGTCTCATGAATAATTTGTTAATCCTAAAACTGCCTCATTACGTAGTTTATTTTGAGCTAAGCCTCTAAAAATCCTAAGGTACTATTTTATATCATAACTAGTGAGCCACGACTAGGTACAATGGTGACATGTTAAAACATAGAGATATCTGTGGGATATGTATGTTAAATATGAATATACACAGGTCACTCAAAAAGTTTTGCGACTAACAGTTTTTTGTATATGGGACACTGGCTGGTTTTAATTTCAATTGAAACTATGACTATTTATTACAAAAAAACACAACATTTCAAATTCGAAATTCCTACCACATTTTTTTTACGAGCAGAATCAAAATACTCTGTCTCACTGAAAAATGGATTTACAACTTCGCGCGATGATTTTATACGGTTTCAAATGTCGACTAAACCAAAAGAATTGTTTGCAAGACTTCGAATGGTGTTAATAGACAAAAGTCCTTCTAAAGCGACTGTATTCCGCTGGTTCAACGAATTTATGCGTGGTCGAGTAACTTTAGCGGACGAAGAAAAAAGTGGCGCCATATGACAGCTGTTAAATAAGAAAACGTGCTGGCTATGAAAAATGTAATTTAAGAGAATAGGCGAATTACATATGAAGAGATTCAGCATATACTGCAGATTGGATCGGGAAATGTGCATGAAATTCTACACGGGCATCTTCGGGTAAGGAAGATAGTTTCACGGTGGGACCGCAAAATCTAATGCAGGCTCAGAAGGAGGTTCAGGTAAAATGGTCCTGAGACATGATAGCAAAATTTGAAGCAGGCTCGTCTCGACGCGTTTAAGATATCATTACGGATGGATATATTTTTGTTCCCCAAAATAAAAAATTAACTCAAGGGAAAAGTTTTCATTACTGGAAAGTGCACTGGTTGCATTTGAGAAGGGGATTAAAAAGGGGTCTGATCATCATCATCGGCCTATAAATGTTCCCACTGCTGGGACACAGGCCTCCTCTCTGTGAGAGGGAGTGGGCCGTAATCCACTACGCGGGCCCAGTGCGGGTTGGTAGATGTCACATGTCTTTGAATTTTCGGTTCTAGGACATGCCGGTTTCCTCACGATGTTTTCCTTCACCGTTTTGAGAGCAATGGTGATGAAATAATTTACACAAAGTAAAGCGCCTATCTGGGTTCGAACCTACGACCTACAACTCGTAAGTCGCGGCCGTTACCACTGGGCCACCACTGCTCTTGGGGTCTGATGCGGACTGGAAAATATGTTATGAAAATAGGTTTAGACGTATGAAACGCCAATGGAGAGTTTTTTGAAAAGTAATAATAAAAAAATTATAACCTGTAGTATATTTTTTTTAGTACCTATTGCAAAACTTTCTTAGTGCCCCATGTATAATACACATAAACACTCCGGGAAAAAGCGTTAAATGATGGGGAAACCCGCATCCATTGCGTAGTTCAGAAGAACAACGCAGTCACAAAGACAGACACGAAAAGTGATGTGTCTATAGATTTTCATGTGTAATTTTCTGAATTGAAATGGTTTATTACATATGGGATATCGAAATCACTTCAAGCATTTGTCAGTTATCGTGAAACTCAACTCAGAACTTAAGGAGCTCAACGACTCGACGAACAATACCAAAGAAAGGACATTTGGGTAAGCCGCATAAACTACTCAAACTGCCAGACCATTATTAAAACTAACTGAGAATAAAATAAAAATGTTTGGCTCTACTCTCGTATTTATTTCGGTATTTCTCGACTAAATTATACACAATGGATTCGTCAGCTATGTGTTACGACTTTGATCTAGCTTTTCTAAAGTTTTTTAGTATTAAAAGGTTCGATTCTCGAAGTTTACGATCAAGCTTTGGAAGCAACAAGTTGCTTACTAGCTGAATAGCACACGTGTGTTTCATTTAGAAAATCTTTATGTATGTGTGGCGGCATCTTCAACGCCACATACGAATTACGCGACACACTGACGTCAAGCAAAGTCCTGTATCGCGCAAGCAAAGTTCACCACGCGGCTGGCATATACATATACAACGTCCTGACATCAATCGTCGGGCAGTGGCCCCTGGTCGGAGGATCATCCATTATCTGTAGAGGATGAGTGAACTTCACCCCCTGTTCCTTAAACCTCTATTTTTATGTATATCTTCGTGAGAAAACCTTCAAGTGAACCTTTTGGTCAATTATCAATCACATAAATGTGTCCTAAGTTTGTAATTTAATGTCCAAAAAATTTAAACAATATTTTAAGTGATTTTTGGAAAAATAAAATTGCTGCATACAAAGTTCAGTTTGCGCTACAACCCCAAACATACCCTAAACATTCTGAAATCAACTAAATCAAAACTAACATAAAGTTGATATTTGTTTGAGTGAAAAAAGAAATAAATTGGAAACGGATTTCTTTCTGAATTAAATTTAACTGGAGAAAAATATGTGTGTACAGTAAGCCGCATGTCAGTTGTAATAAAACCGGTATAAGCATAGCTTAACCTTCGATCGACCGTTGCAATAGTAATTATTTAGCGACGCGGGACGACCCACTGAGGCTGTTTCTGTCCAGTAGCATTACAGGTTTACGCGTGTAAACTATAAGTAATAAGTCACGGCTCAAGGTCACGTACTTTGAGCGTCAGAAGTTAAGACCTCCTCCGGAAATTTGCTGTCCGTAAATGTCAGTCACGTAGTGATGCACAGCACGTCACGTCAGTAGCAACCGAACCAGTATAAGCTGGCCTCTTATACTATTAAACGAGCAATATTTGTGTATAAATACATTTGTACGCAAGTTCTGGAAAACGACTCTATTGATTTCAATGGAAGTGGCAATATAGGGGTTTACGGGGGCGAAAAATCGATCTAGCTAGGTCTCATGTCTGACAAAATTCGTTTTCTTAGTATTTTCAGCCGAGCAGAGCTCGGTCGCCCAAAGTTTAGAACAAGATAATGAATAATGACATTAGAATAATGACATGGCAGCATGGAATTAGTAAGAACCTATTATCATGGTAGAATGGAATTAGTATATATTATATATACTATATATGGGATGAGTATGAACTATCCTATACGATTAAATGAGCATTCTCTATTTTCACCAGAGCAGAGCTCAGTCGCCCAGGTATTTCTATTAAAACTGCGTAATAGGCTAGCCCAAGGTCAAAGTATTACCACTGACGTACGGTCGACTGTACCCTTTTAGAGATACTGACGTGATGTTAAGTTTATGTATATTTGATTGTGACGGAAGAGATATCCCTGTCACGCACGTAACTTTCAAAACTGTGTCACCCATAAATTGAAAATTAATATACATCCTGATCTGAACCCCTCAAATATGTTGGGGTCGCCTTAAATATTTGACATCAAAGATACCTTACTCCCGAAGTTTGGAATCAATTAGTCTCATATATAAGTTTGTGACGTCAGCCGATAGATTGCGGGTTACCAGATGTCATACCTTGCTATCCGGGCAGATATGCCCTTTGGTTACCTACTTGTAGGGAAAGGCATTCCGGGAGATATTATGCCCTTCTTGTTAATAGTGGTAATTATTTCTACGAATGAAAATTCTTACAGAGTTAGTAATTTGTGTAGCTCAAAATGATGTATATGCCCGCTAGCTATTTTAGAAAACAGTTAGCGGGCATACCCATCACATCAGCGGAGTTTAGCAAGCTAATTTAATTTGACCCTTTATACACTATGATTATGATTGGAGGGGCTTGTGGCTAAGTAGTAACAGCCGCACGGGTCGATCGATCAGATTAAGCTACGCTTGCAGCGGTTGGTCCGTGGATGGGTGACCCTCTTTACATACCAAGACCCCTCCGTACCTCGAAAAGTCATTTGTAGATCTTTGACAGTTGTTACGGGTAGTTAGAAGCCCAAAAGTCTGACAACCAGTCTTACCAAGGGGTATCGTGTTACCCACTAACTGGGTTGTGGAGATCAGATAGGCAGTCGCTCCATGTAAAATACTGGTATTCAACTGCATCTGGTTAGACTGGAAGCTGAGTCCAACATAGTTGGGAAAAGGCTAGACAGAAGAAGACACTATGATTATGATTATGATACACTATGATTACGATTATGATACACTATGATTACGATTATGATACAATATGATTATGATTATGGTACACTACTGACGTTATTGGTGATATTCTCCAGAAAGGTCAAGTGCGAAGTATGTCAGGATCGTAGCAGGTAGCGTTTTGTAGTTTTTGTCTACCCCACGGGAAGAAGGCGTGTCTTTGTAAGTGTATTTGTATTATTATTCTACACCCCTGGTTCCCAAAGTGGGCGATAACGCCCCCTTGTGGGCGCTGCAGGCCCAAAGGAGGGCGTTAAGAGACCCAGAAACGGCGGCGTTGCGTAGGGGCGTTGTGTAGGCTTGGGGGGCGATTTGTATAAGTAGGTGAAAAAATGGGGGCGCTAAAAAATAATTTATTCTCAAAGTGGGCAATATACAAAATAAGTTTGGGAACCCCTGATCGACACATACAAATAACAAAATCTATATATAAACTAAGCTGTTAATATTTCTCGCTCTCTATCTACTTTAGTTAGACGCAATAGTTTGAAGATATTTATAAATAAATCAACCATTTATTTCAATTGAAGGGTACAGGGGCAAAACAAAGAATGTCACTAAAAAAAGATTTTGTGTAATTCACATTTTAATGTTTTAAAGTTAATAACTTCTTTTTATACCTTTTTTTTAAATTACTTATTGGAACTTAAGTTTACCTTACAGAGATCAGCAATATGTACAAAGAAATTTTATGCTAATATTTACAAATATATGATTGAAAAATGTATTAAACTACACCGGCTCCAAAGCAATTACAACAACAAAACGTATCCTCTCTAAAACTGACATTGACAGTTGGACATTCCTTGTAACGTTTTGTTACACTAGGGACATTCCCAGTTTTGCACCTGTAGGTACAGGGTTTTAAAATATTGAAGATATGAGGGACTATAATTTTTTTTACGCTTTTAACTTAAATGCTACATCAAAATACGCGCTAAAACCTAAGTGTTGCCACACTTAAGTTATATTTGAATTTCTTGTGACATTCCTTATTTTGCCTGTGTACCCTTCAACTGCAATAAACGCTAAACAGAACTTGCTTACTACAAAAACAACCTTACAATAGCTAACAGCGGAAATCATTTCAAAATCTGAATTTATTTTCCCTAAACAGCTGGGCTTCACTGAAGGGACTCAGATGAAAGTCACACTTAATCCATGGCAATCCCAAGAAAAAGGTAGGATTTGTCACGACAGGAGAAAGTGTAAGAAAAAGATTTTATCACGTAAATCTTTCAAATTATTTCTTCAAAAATTTGCAAGTGGAATTAGACCTGTCTGATTTATCAATTTAACCTTATTTTTATCGCCCTCTGAGGGGTTTAAGGGATAAGCTGTTTCGTGCTGTCATCTGTTTGTGTCGAACGTTTATCTTTTTAAGTCTTTCGTAAATAAAATTATGTTTTTGATGCATGCAATGTTTCTTTGGATTATAAATATTATAATTCGTTGCAGATTAAAACAAAAGCCTTAGAGCATACGTAGCATTGCATAGTTCCTTTGTATATATATAGCGTAGTCGTGAACATATTTCATCGTGTTTGTAGCGTAAATTCTAACAGTTAATAGCATTGCATAGAAAATCTTCGCAGATAGACTACGTAATGTAAAGCTGCTACGGCGTAGCAGATTTGCTACTACGTGCAACGGCGTAGCTGTGAGCACATCACGTTTTCAGTAGTGGTGATAGTAGGTACTTCCCCTTTTTTTTGGGTACCGGGTACCTAGGAAACCAATTTACAAGAAACTATATTGGAACAATAACATTTATTTTTAACCGCTCAAATCTTAAACTGAAAACTACATATTTACAGTATTTCAGGGATAAGGTAGTAATATGAAACACCAAGATATTTGTCAGTCAAAATTCAATATTCTACAGTCTACACCATACCATCACATCTCCTATTCCCCACATAATATCACAATTCAGTTCACCATCAAATCAGTATTCTTATATTTACCATAAAACTAATAGGTTACCTTAATTTACAGTAGATCTCCAACCAATTCTACGCCAATCTGTATTTTTACCGACACCGCCACTAAGCACGTCCTACCGTCACGAGCGCCCAACCCAGAAGCCCCCATCGAATCTTTCGGTGCTGCCAGTATAATAAATTGAAACCTAACACTATGAAAACTCATACTAATTTGTCGTGCTATATAAAAATGGAACGAATTTTTTACTTCGACCCATGGCAACCAAGGAGGTAATTTATCAAAGTTTGTATTTAAATTACGAACTGGCTTAGCAAATAGAGCTGTTTAAAGTAAAGAAGAAACAAATGAACATATTGGCGCGTGAAAATTTGTCTTTGTTCGTCATTGATTCTGGAATTTATAATTAATTTACTTAGTTTGATTTTCCGCGTACTGTTTGAGAAATGTACTATACAAGCCTTGGCCGCAACTGGGCATTGATGGACACACGTATGTGTGCCTCGGCCCACATTTTCATGATCGTCCATCAATACCCTAATTGCTGGCCGCGACGGTAATATACTATTATTGTACACCTCAATAATATATGACAAAAAAAAAATCTAACTCTACAAAATATACAATGGGCGGCCTTATCTGTTTCTGTGATCTCTTCCAGGCAACCTTGGAACAAACAGTGATTTGCCTGGGCTATCGGTGGTGCAAATAATAAGTATTCAATATTACTAAAGTAGATACACAGATGTACACTCGTACATATCCTAAATAATATATACAAAAAACATTAAAAAAAAAACAACCAACTTCCAAAAAAAACACTCCAAAGTGAAAAATAACTTTAATTTTGGAAGTCGGTGTCTTTGGTTTTGACTTTACGTTTTTTGCCACCGACTTCCGAAATTAAAGTTATTTTTCACTTTGTAGTGTTTTTTTTGGAAGTCGGTTGTTTTTTTTGTTTTGTAAAAAGTTTTATTTTTCACTTTTTAGTTGTGGTATTTACCCCACACAAACTCGAATACCAGTACCTGCTATGTAAATAACAGTGACAGGAACTTTTCATATCATCTACATACTAAGTGGAAAAAAATAAGTATTTTGTAGCTAACTCAAAAACTACCCAAGCAAAGTTAATAAAATTGATATGGGACCAATTTGAAAGCATACCCTTTCAAATAACCTCCTCCTTTTTGGAAGTCGGTAAAGAAAAAAATATACATTTGAACTGAGAACCTCCTCCTTTTGGAAGTCGGTTAAAAATACATACAATAATATAAGTAACGAAAATAAATGAAGACTACAGAAAATTACAGTTACGAGAAAAATATCACAATGTTCCTTTACGAGTCTTATAAACACAAGTAACGACTGCGTGCGTTTTATTAGAACTGGCATGCATGCATCCCACAAAGGAGCGACCTGTACCCTAATTGCGTAACTTATTTTTGAAATCAATTTTCCCTAATTTGTTTCATTTTGACAGTTCAACAACATTCATTGCGTTATTTACGTTGTTGAGCAGATTTGTTTTTTTCTAACTTATGAAGCAATGGATTAGAAATCTGTTTTAAATCGAAACAGATTACGTTGTACTACGCAATTACTGGACAGTAAAGGATTTGTTGTGGAATGCATAAGTATTTTAAGCTTTAAATGATCTGATTATCTTAAATTTTTTGTGTGAAGCAGTAAGTTCGATTTTTGCAGTGCAGAGT
Source organism: Agrochola litura (assembly GCA_949152395.1). Classification (NCBI taxonomy): domain Eukaryota; kingdom Metazoa; phylum Arthropoda; class Insecta; order Lepidoptera; family Noctuidae; genus Agrochola; species Agrochola litura. The sequence goes on along the minus strand of OX424514.1, from coordinate 18,168,319 downwards.
AAGTTGTATTTTAGTGGTAACACTACCACTAAAATACAACAAAATCTTCATTTATCATCCATTGCTTATCTAATCCAGTCACTAATTTCCTGTCAAGATCTCATAAATACAATAAAACTCTTTAGAATTTCAGGCATAAATTGCTGAATTTCTGTTCAAGAAAATTACTATTTCAGCTCCTTGAAAACTGTCATCAGTTATTATTTTATTGATAAAGATAGAAATTGTTTCTCTGGAAATTGTAAATTAAAATTTTATCCCAACTTTTGATGGTTCCCTGTTTATATAATTATTACGATCCTTTCAGAAATTAGAAGTTCATATTTTTTATAACTATCAATACCTACTATTCTACAAAAACTTTTGCTTTTGCGTCATTACGGCGGTATGCTGCTTTAAATAGCGTTTTACAACATTGCATTGCATTTTATAGCGTTGCATTGGGTTTTACAATGTTGAATTGCATTTTATAGCGTTGCATTGCGTTTAACAACTTTGCATTACTTTTTACAACGTTGCATTGCTTTTTACGGCGTTGTATTGCGTTTTACAACTTTCCATTGCGTTTTACAGCGTTGCATTGCGTTTAACAACTTTGCATTGCTTTTTACGGCCTTTTATTGCATTTTAAGACGTTGCATTGCATTTTACGGCATTGCACTAAGTTTTACGGCGTTGCATTGCATTTTATTACGTTGCATTGTTTTTTACGGCGTTGCATTGCTTTTGTAGTGCGGTCGAAGCGAAGCATGTGTGGTCTGACTATGAATGATAGGCTGAGGAATGATGTGATAAGATAGCAGTGTGATTTAAAAGAAGATGTAGTGACACAAATTGAAAAAGGTATACTGAGATCGTTTGGGCATGTTGAGAGGATGAATGAAAGGCGACTAACAAAATGTATTTATAAGGCTGATGTGAAGGGAAAGGCCGGGCGGGGACGCCCTAGGAGGACTTACACTGACCTTATTAGTGATGTTCTTCAGAAAGGCCAGGTGCATAGTACTCCCAACCGGCGTGCGTGTATGACCAGATGTATAAACGTAAGCGAGGCAAAAGGAGTATGTAAGGATCGTAGCAGGTGGCGTTCTGTAGTTTCTGCCTACCCCCATGGGAAGAAGGCGTGAGTTTATGTATGTTTGTATGCATTGCTTTTCATGGCGTTGCATAGCGTTTTGCTGTATTGTATTGCGTTTAATGGAGTAAAACTGCTTTGTACTGCTGGCAGTGTTTAATTTACAGTATTTCAATACATTGCAGTGTGGCGTTAATTGTATATGTCGGAGACGGGTATGTGACTCTCGTTATTATCAGCGATATTTTAACTACTGTGGGCGTAGCGTAGGTAGTGTTGGTTAATGCGCAATAGAAAAACAGTTTGCAGTTCAGATCACATTATAATTTACTATCAAATGAATCACACTAGCTAAATTATACACACACTGGGTGCGACGGTATTTATTAAAATCACCAATTAACACAATGATCACAAAATTACAACTAACACAATAACAGCACCACAAATCGAGAACAGTTCCGTGACGTCTTGACTCCGATGCGACCAGAGGCTGAATGTCCTCCTTGCCTTGACCTTAAAACATCACGACTCCGTAGAAGCGCGCCTTTTTTGGTGTCGATAGATCTCTCTTGATGTCGCCAGTGGCGCGCTTGCGATTCGTTTCGTGTCCGTACTAATGACCGGATCCGACATATATTTGGAAAGATGGCTGAAGCAAAAAAAAATCTTTTCACGCAGAACTGATCAACGGAATCCTAAAGATTCAATATGTAACAAAAAAGGGAGTGAAACCCGTTTAACTTGACACAAATAAGACACTTGACGAGGCTCCGATGTTTCCCTTTCACCTATTTCGTGTCGATGTGGAAACATTTATTACTGAACGAAGAATTTTATTTGCTCTGGAAATGTGTTTAAGGAACTCGTAAATAGGTTCGTGTTTTGCTGCGGAGTTTCTGTGATTCTTCTTCTTCTTGTGTTGGTTAGCGATGATACGGTAATCATCACGTGGATGTTAAGTATCTAGTATTTGTTGACATGCCTACACTGTCCTCCCATATCCATGAACGATGTGATTTGAAAACATTGTAAAAGCCAATTATTTTTAACCCAGTGACCGCCCCAGTCAACAAGTAGGGGTGACAAATGTTGTCATGCGGGGATTAATAGGACAAGTGATTTCGTGCCCGTGAACCAATGTTAATTTTTTGTTTTTATTTCAATGCACGACCCTATTCGTCGTTGGTTCAGTATTTCCATTTTCTTAATGTCCCTCGGGAATCATCGTATTTCCGAATACAAATGAATGCTAATTTCCAAGTCCATCAATTATTATTTTCAAATATTATAATCGTGTATAAAGACTCGAATTCAGAACTAAGTACTTTATTGTTATTTTGTTTTGATTTCCACGTGAACTATAAAAATATAAAGCTGTAAAAATATTTTCCTATTTGTCGTGCCTGCAATTTTAGCAGCATTCCTCCCATTTTTAAATAAATTACATTAAGTTAAAAGAATATTAACAATTCTATAAACTTCCAAGTCGATTAAGTGCAAAGGGTAACTAATAGAAATCCGACGACTGACGAAACACAAGTTTGCCGAGGGACATTAAGAAAATAGAATTACTGTATTTATTTGTCGATTTATGAGCTGGACGCGGCAGTTGATATAAAACCAAGCAGTCAATAGGTTAAAAGAGTAACCGTGGAGTTTTTTGTCGACTCTTTTCCATGCACCTAATCGTAGCTTTTAACGTTTTATAAGTGCATGTAGGTTTATGTAAAATATTTTTTTTAAAGGAGAACGGGAAAAAATGTATGGAAGCCAGCCTAGGAACCAATAACAACATGCGATATATCATTGGAAAGGTTTTTGTATGTACTTCAACTATTGTTATGGAGGAAAGTCTTAAATCGCTGTGTGGATGAAGTTATGGCGCAATAAAGCTAGCTAGTTGTGTTGTGGACCAGGTGTTTTATGGTACCTCAAAATACCTTAATACCGTATCTATTGTTTAATTAACGTTTTAATACACCGCGTGGAGTATTGTTTAACAGATAGGTAGCTTAGTTTTTGTTTTACTCTATTAGTTGCACGTGTTTTATAGGAGTGCCTAATGCTTTCGGCTCATCTCATTATCCCACACATTTTATTTCTGAGAAAATAAGTAAGGTCTGGGGGATCTAAGTTCTTGCTCTACAAAATAAAACAAACACGTGGTTTTTTTTTAAATTATAAATAACAATGAATTTAAACGTTTTACAATATTATATTTTGCTAACGAAACATTTGAGACGGTCATTAGTGACAATATACGTAGATATAAGTTAAAGGATTTAAAACAAAAAAAAAAGTATGAATACTCTAGCGCGCCCTAACACTTGCCTTATAAAAATACAATGCAATAATAAATCAAATACATAAATATTTTTATTGGTTAAATAATACTAAAGTTTTACAGTATGGTAACAAATCTCCTTTTCAATCTTCATCAATTAGAATACCAATTAAATCCCCGACTGGAAAATTAAACGGCTCATGCCTTCCTACACCTAGATACCAGACAAAAGAAGTTATATGGGCACAACTCCCTATTGTCCGGCGCCCTGTAAATTAAGTGCAATAATATTGTGCTATCGCACTAATACCTATTACGTCCCTAATAACCAAAAGGTAACGTAGATATATTTTTGGCCTTATATGGTGAGACTGTATACGGCCTCTTAAAAACCAGACATTTTGAAGCATATTGTACCGTTGCAAATCCCCAATTAAATCATCTCTTTTCACTTCAATTATATATAGGCCATTATGCAAATGCTCTGTACAATATGATTTAGCTAATTTAAGCTGATTCTTATTAGTAAGTAGGGCTTTAAAATAAGGGCCTATACTCGTACCAGTCTAAGTCTTTATTGCTATTTATGTATTACCAGAAGATGAACGAACACAATATAACCCTAGTATAATATATCCACTGTAAAAACAAATAAACAAACCTCCAATAGTGCATGTTCCCGTAAATAATCTGCAAGCTCAGGTTAATCTTGTGGAATATTCACTCTTATTGGCTGTCTCATCGGACGCGATAAGGAAAAACATAAGAAACCAGTGGACAGTCAAGTAAAGGCTCCGACAAACAGGCGCGACATGCGACGCGATACAAAGAGACCGCTCGTCGCACGACACGCAGTGTCTTTGTGTCGCGTCGCGTGTTGCGCCTGTTTGTAGTAGCCTTAGTCGTCGTTCTAATATAAAGCGATCGTTGCGTGAATGCGCGATTGTCACGTTCATATGTCATTTTTTGTACGGAAAACCTGAGGGCGCCCTCTGTCGGCAAGACCACGCGTTCCGGTTCATCGAACAAAAGGACGACGCCTTACGGTTATTATATACATTTATAAAATGCCGAAAAAAAAATTATTTGCTTAAGTCTGGCTTTATTATGCAATAACTTTTCCACACAGCGATTTGGAACTTCCCGCCATAACAATAGTTGAAGTACATAAAAAAATCTTTCCAATGATATATCGCATGTTGTTATTGGTTCTTAGGCTAGAATGCCCGTTCTCCTTTGAATTGAAAGGTTTGTCAGTCAGCAAAGTTGGCAGTTTGGCTCGCTGCCCGGGATACTCCAGACTTTCGTTTAAGAATCATTAACGTAGTGTGATTTTAATGCACTCCAACCATAAGCACAACGTCTCATGTCAAAGTCTGCTTGACAGAGGGGTTGATGCACACATGTTACGTCTGTAGTTCTTTTTTTTTTGACTAGTGCAACTCGCAGTTTTAACCACTAAGGTCATGGCTGCTTAACCGGACTGTCCTGTGGGTGCCTTAAGCTGCTACACTTTAAGCCTCCAGCCAGGGGCAAAAACTATTATAAATTAAAATTAAGCGAACGCTCGCTAAGGGCACCTGTGGGGTGCGAACCTAGGCTTGAGGCGTCGCTGCGGAGAGGACAGCAAGAAGGGACAAGCTGGATCAAACTTAGATTTTCATCATGATTATTATGTGGGGTATTTAAAGCTACGTGCTCAGCTGCAACAACTGCTGGCACCTCGTTTTCGAGCAAAGGTCAGGGGGAGTATCATTTACTCGGGGACTCTGTCGCGATCACAAAGGACCTAGGTGGCGAGGTCGGAATGAATTAAGTCTCTAGTTCCCTAAAGGGGTGCAGCAGACTCACATTTCACCAGTAATGTGTATTCCCACGATCTCATAAGAATACGACCTTCGTAGGATGGCTGATAGCAGCTGGATGAGAGTTGTCTAGTTAAATGGCGTGGATTGGTCGATTGGAGAGGTCTATGTCCTGCAGTGGACTCCAGTATGCTGATGATGATGGTGATGTGTTATAGTCCCATGTATTATGGGGAAAGCTTATTGCCGTTCATCGGGACCCCAAACAGCAATTGATAATTTTATAAAAGTATAATCCAGTAACATTGGCTGACCTGGGGCTGAAGTCTCGACATAGATAGCGATTGTTTTATGACTGAATTCCTAGCAAAGTCCACTGCTGTTGTAGGGAACCCAAGCTTAAGGGGTCCCCGAAACGATCAATTGCAATTAGCAATTAATGATCGATTGTTAACAATTTGTATTGTTGATTGTGTATTGTTGATTTGTGTTGTCGATTGTCAATCGCTTCAATTGCACTTGATAAAAGATCAATGTGTATCAATCAACAAAACATTTACAATTGCTATTGTTCGTTTTGGGAACCCTTAAGTCACATTTTCAAACCCCCAGGTGAACGGAGGAACATGAATATTCTACGCCAAATCACGCGAAACACAAACAGAACTTTCGAAAACAAATAAAATCAATGCGAAGACTTCAATGTTTTCTTTTACCTGCTCCAGTGCTGTACGTATGGCTATTAAATAGCTGTAAAAGAGTTGAGCAGTATTCGGACTGACGATATTTAGATGCTTGATTGGATTTTAAAGCCAAAAAAAATTGTTTTGTATAGCAATTAAAAATTAAGTATTATAAAATACCTGTTATTCATTGAAAGAGTAGGAAAATGTATTTTAGTAAACCCTAATCATGCCAGTATTACTGTGTATATATTGCCGTTGATATATTAATTCAAAATTAATTGATTGAAGTCAATAGAATCCATCGAATTACCTAAGGTAGAAACTTCTGTAGGATAAAAATAATGATGCATTAGATAGATAGATAGATAAATAAATAAACAAATGATGATTACATAAATTGATTATTTTTTCGTTAACATCTTTGATTTTGACCGACTTAAAAAAGTGGAGGTTCTCAACTTGACATTATGTAATTTTTTTTGTATGTTTGTTACGCGATTACATCGCCAATTATGATTTGATTTTGATGATAATTTTTTTAGTAAGTTATATTTCAGAGGTGGTCCCACATAATTTTATTAAATTTTCTTTGGTACTTTTTGACTTAGCTTCAATAATACGTATTTTTCCCACTTAATCTATATGGATGTTGTAATGATGTAAAGTTCCTGTTACTATTATTTACATATCAGGTATTTGTGTGAAATAGGTACAACAACTAAAAAGTGACAAATAAAAACCATCATCACCAATAATATGGGACGTATTTATTAAACTTTGATCTACATTTTCTTTCTTCGGCTCCTCTCCCTTTTTCTTCAATATAAATTCACCATAATTGAGCTTAAAGAAAATTATCGTTTCCATAACGTTTCAGCACCGTTTCCAGATCACCAGTACCAATGTTCTCTCCTGTTTACTGCTTACAACGGGCATGAATTTTTACGATATCAGACAGGCCGACATAAAATATGACTGGATTGTACGACTACATGCTATAGTAGCGTGACAAGCACATATTGAGTTTATTTTTTTTAATTTATCGGTTATTTAAATAGGCTGGTGGAGACGTATGTTAGAATATGCTTTGCATAAATGTTTGAGTAATAATAATACCTGCCTATTAATGTCCCACTCCAGGGCAAAGGCCTCTGGGCACGCTACAATTGCGGCGATAAGACCCCTCTTTGAGGAGTGGCTAGAGAGGCGCCACGGCGTCCTCACCTTCCGCCTGACGCAGGTCCTCACCGGACACGGCTGTTTCGGGAGGTACCTGTTCAGAATAAAGCGGGAGGAAACGCCGGGTGTCGTCACTGTGTGGATCGCCCGGAGGACACGGTGGAGCATACGGTGGAGGTCTGCCCGGCTTGGGCAGGGCATCGCCGTGTCCTCGTGGAGGCGATCGGCGGCGGTGATCTCTCGCGTCCAGCCCTGATTCGGGCCATGCTACGGAGCGAGAGGAAATGGGAGGCGTCACCTCTTTCTGCGAAGCAGTAATGCTCGCAAAGGAGGAGGAGCTCGCCGTCCGATAAGGACCAAGCCCGGGTCGACCGCGCGTTTTTGAACAAGTTATTCGATAACTTCCCATCCAAAAAAAAAACCAGTATTTTACATGGAGTGACTGCTTATCAGACTTCTACAACCCAGTTACTATGTAACACGATACCCCTTTTCTCAAGCTCTCAACTGTCCAAGTTATTACAAAAACATTATCTTAATGGACTGTCTGAAGTCTGGAGATAATTGTAAAAATGTAATTAAAACGACTTATCTAAAGTTACTGAGATCGAGACATAATTTGCTTGGATTCAATAAATATATCTAATTTTAGATTTAATCAGCAACAACTCCAAAATGTTGTCCAATTATTACTTCTACGAAAACCAAGATTAATACGGATCAAAAGACCAAAGTTTTCCATTACCACAAGTTATTGACCATTACTACAAAATTAAATTCTAACACGTAAATAACACAATCTAAACAAAGTACTTAACACAGTTATCATGGTTCATTCGCAGAATTTTCTAGATCTTAATTAGGTTACAAAAGCACTCACAAAGAGCTGCAACCGTGCTTAGCAGAACTAGATTTTTTTTAAAGGGCGGCCCGAGAAATGGCGTATAAAGAAAAATTTCAAAAGCCTTTCCCAAAATACCCCCATAAAATGTTTGGACAGCTAATATTTTTTATCGATCCTACACTGTAATTTTAATAAAAATAGTTGACTAAAAATATGCAACATAGTAAGAGATAAATAAAAAGTCTAAAGTCAAGTGAGAATTTCACAAAAATATTTAAAAACCGATTTTAAACTCTCGGCACTAAGCCGAGCGTTGCTGTTACAGCAAATGGGCATTATTAACCTACACCAAATGAATTTTCAAATACTACGGCTTTTTCGTTTTATTTTGTATGTGTATGATACGTCAAAGGGATTGCAGTAAAAGGATTTAGTAGAAACGATGTATGTAAAAACTTTGATAATATAGTACGAAAATTCATAGAAATTAATACAGGAAAAACAGACAGATAGAAACACTTTTGTTTTTGTAATTTATGAATAAAAATTTAGGCAGTCTGACAAGGTTGGCATTGAGTCGAAGGGGGTCATGCATTGCTTTCCAAGGGATATTATGATGGATCAGCAGACATCCTTTTTTAATACAGGAATTATAAGGTACTTGCTTTTGCCCGCGGCTTGTCCGCGTGGAGGTCGGAAATCATCGTATAGGAACGTACGACCAGGATAAAAAGTATCCTATGTCCTAATCCAGGTCAAGGTCTACCAGTCTGCTAAATTTCATCGAAATCCGTTCAACCGTTAAGGCTTGCAAAAGGTAACCGACAGACAGAGTTATTTTCGCATTTGTAGTATTAGCATAGATTATTAGAAGTACCAAAGAAAAAAAAAATTATTTGGGAAACTAACAAGAAATACAAGTAAATAAAAAAGAGCATTCAAAACTTACAATATTCACATAAAAAATAAAAATGGATCTAAAAGGCTCCTATCTCAGCATAATGCAAAGATATTTTTAAAAAAAATTGCGCAATTTTGTTATGTTCCGGACACATCTGTAATCTTATCATCTGTAGGGGAAAAAATAAAAAAACACGATAAAATATAATATAACTTATTAATAGGTATGTATTAGATCGGCCGAAGTAATTAAAAGCGTATTGTAAGAGTAACTATGCGATTTAACGCAGCGTAAGAATCTCTTAAATTATTTGCGACTAAAGTTAAGTACCAACGTAATCGTGCCCACTAAATTATTAAAACGTACATAAGCGAAAAATAAACACTAAGCAAACGTGCAAATCATTTATACCGAGAACGCTTAAGCCAGTCATTTTGCGAGCAACACTTGAAAATTCCTACATTTTTAATACACGCACCTTGAAAATATATGAATGGGTCAGAGCCTACCGACTTTTAATTGCTGAATCACAAACTGGTACTCGACACCCCGAAAACTGCACCCTAAAATTTTACACTATAAGGTTGAGAAAAGCCTGTCAAAATGTGATTTTTGGTCCTTCTGTCTGCAGTGGTCCTTTGGAACTTTGCCAACGACTAAAATCTGTGACCGAGCAACGTTTTAATCTAAATTATTCTAGCCCAAAATAATTCTGGCCATAAACTTTATGACGTGGAAACTCTTGGTGAATTTTAAGTGGTTGATGTCCGAGAACTGTTGCTGTACAAACTATGCGTAGCTGTGTACTTTCTGAGATAGTTTGATACGAATATACATAATTTTGATGGGTTTTGCCTTCATTTTGGTGGTGTTAATAGTTTTATTGTTTTGTAGTGGTTGTTAAAATGTGTCTCAGATTTGGGTGAAAGTTAAATAGTTTTTGGGAACTATTTTAAATTCCTTAGCTACGTTTTATGACAAACAATAAAAATATAAGTAGAAAATAATGCCGTCATTAGTATTAATATTTTAAAATAATCATAATCAGTCTATAATGTCCCCACTGCTGGAAGACAGACCTCTTCTCTTTGAGAGGGAGTGGGCTATTCCACGGGTGTCCAGTGCGAGTTGGTAGATGGTATAATAAAGTATGATGTTATTTTTTCCACAGCGGTTAATTAGAACCGAATTTGTTACGTCAAATTTGTATGTTAAAATATGTATTCGCTAAGATTGCGTAGTTTACTCATACATATAATTTATTATTAGCAAAACATATTTGGTCTCAACTAACCTTGGTGAGACAAAAATGAAATGAAAGTTTTGCCAATATTTCTAGTAGATCAAAGAAAATATAAAGTAAAAATCTAATGTGTTTTGATCTTGTAGTTGAAAAGAAGATGATACTATAAAAATAAAACTTGGAAAAAGAGATAACTTTGATGTAAATTAGATAGACAAGGATATTATTCGGTAGCAACCAGTTCTTGTACTACGTGGTAGGTCATTATTTTGCGTAATTTAGAAGAACAACGCTGCCACACAGTATAGCAAAAAAATGATGATTTGCCACATTCAAGTCAAATGTCGGCCGGGAATTGAACCCTGGACTATGTAGGTTATGGAATAAAAGGTGGTATTCAGGTAAATCACAATGAAACACGTAAAGAACAAACAAAAATCAATAACATTAAACACGAAAAAAATATATAAAAAGGTGTTTAAGGTAGCCGCCCGTATTTTTCTGAATATTCGTGATAAATTATCGGAAATTAACTTTAAAAGGTATTTATTTATCGTATATTTATTTTATTTTTTCAAAACCCCTATAATTTTTATAAAACTGTTAGTTTATCCGATAAAATAATTCATTAGCTTTTAGAAATAATAAACAGAATCCAAATTGAGCCAATAACACCGGAGATATGGCAAACGCTACTCAAAAAACAAAAAAAAAATTAAAGATAGACCTCAAAGTAAATTTTCATAATTTTTTATGAATATTCAGAAAAATACGGGCGGCCACATGGGCGATATTGTATAAAATTACATCGGACTTTAATCAACCTACGACTCAAAGGACCAAAAAATTAACACACGTAGAATTGATATTTTTATTTACCAACTCCTTGAAAGCTTCGAATACCTATTTACAGGACCTCATGAAAGGAGTTTCAGACTACATAGGCTGGTCCTTTTACGTCATCTATACGTCATCATCCATCATGTAGTGGACAAATGGCCCAAGTGTCGGATTCCGGAGCTTAGGTACTTATTTTCTTAAATTGTGGGGACAAGAAAGGATTATTGTTGAAAAGATATCAATTTTCAGGATGTTTTGAAGCGAGTTGTTGATGTTGTCGTTTGTTGCATAATCATAATCAGCTTATAATTTTTCCACTGCTGGGACACATGCCTCCTCTCTTGGAGAGGGAGTGGGCTGTAATCTACCACGCGGGCCCAGTGTGTGTTGGCAGAAGCACATGTCTTCTAATTTTTTCGTTCTAGCACATGCTGGTTTCCTTCACAGTTTTGAAAGCAGTGGTGATGAAATTATTTCGGCGTTTCTCTTTAGAGATTGTGCTAGAGTTTTAGCAAACCCGCTGCATTACATATATAACACGTGCTTAACGCAATCCACGTTCCCGGATCAGTGGAAGACTACACGGGTCGTTCCAGTACCCAAGGGTAAAGCAGGTCCGGATGTCAGCGGTTATAGACCAGTCGCAGTGTTGTCGACGCCGGCAAAAGTTTTTGAAGCTGCTATTCAACGCTGCATACAGGGGCAAGTACGGGCGCAACTGTCGGACGCGCAGCACGGCTTTCGGCCCGGACGCAGCACTTCCACCAACCTGCTTAACTTCATGGCACAGGTTATACCGGCAGTCGACGCTGGAGTACAGGTAGACGCGGCGTACTTTGATTTTAAAAAAGCCTTCGACACCGTGGACAATGATGTCTTATTAAGAAAGCTGGCAGATATAGGATGTACACCGCACTTGCTGCAGTTCTTTGTCAGCTATATGAGAGACCGTCAACAGTACGTTGACTACAATGGGTACGAGTCGAGGCCGTACTTCACCAGGTCCGGAGTAAGCCAGGGCAGCAATTTGGGACCTCTGGAATTTATCATAATGATAAACAGTTTGCCGGAGGTCGTCAGACATGGCTCATGTTTATTGTTCGCAGATGACCTCAAGTTGCTGCTCGAGGTAAGGGATGAGTCAGACTGTGAGCGACTCCAGGGTGACATTGATAGAGTGGTGAAATGGAGCCATGACAATAAGCTGTACTTCAACGTGTCCAAATGCTCGGTAATATCCTTTGGTCGTGCGCGCACCCCTATCCGCTATGAGTACAAAGCAGAGGCGATACCCATGCAGCGAGTAACGCAGGTGCGGGATCTAGGGGTATATCTCACTCCAGATCTTACGTTTCGCGAGCATGTCATTAAGATATGCAAGAAAGCGTACAGAAACCTCGGCTTTGTACTAAGGCAGTCACAGGGGTTCACTAATATTACGACTATAAGGGTGTTATACGACGCTCTAGTCAGGAGTCACTTGGAGTATGGTGCGGTCGTATGGGCTCCACATGAAGCCAAGTACTCTATCATGGTGGAGCGCATACAGAACAAGTTCACGCGTCACTTGTACTTCAGACTGTACGGGGTTTATCCACTGTACCCGCTGATGTACCCCACCCTGTTTGTACTGGGCATGGTCGGGTACAATGAGTTAAGGGTGCGACGACAGTTTACTCTTGTCGGCTATTTAATTAAACTACTCCGGGGCAAGGAGCACAATCCGGGAGTGCTTCAGTGCTTGCGGTTGTCTGTTCCGGACCGCTACGTGTGGAGGCGGCGGCGCCCGCCACTGCTGGCTGTGCCAACTGCCCGAACCAACCTGCTGGCCAAAGCACCTCTCACGCGAGCAATTCGAACTGTTAACGAAATTCAGAATAGGTTGGACATTTTTTCGTGTTACTTTAGTGAACTTGCAAGAGTAAGTTTATATATAATATGTTACGAAAGCAACAGTTAGGGTAATTTTATGTTTATTGTTTCTTTTTTGTGTTATTTTTTTAAATGTAAAGTTATAATTATAAGGTTGTATTGTTTTAGTTATAAGTAATTTGGTGTTAATGTATTGTGTAGTTATTTGTAATTGTTAGTAATAGTGTTATTTAAAATAGTTAATATTATAAAAAGGCTTAGCTATCGCATTAGGTTTCTAAACCTGTAATGATAGTTTAAGAGTTTTAAATAAATAAATAAATAAATAAATAAATATTTACACAAAGTAAAGCGCCTAGTTGGGTTCGAACCCACGACCTACAACTCGTAAGTCGTTATCTCTGGGCCACCACAACTCTCATTTGTTCAGTTGAGAGTAAATAAAATCTGTTGTTTTATACCTTGACTCGCAACCGAGATTTTTTTTTTTCGAGATTTCTTTGTATTTATAATGTAGGTTAAATATTAATATAGCCTTCCGGAATAAATTACATAACAAGATTAAAACCGCATCGAAATCCGCTGCAAAGTTAAGACAAAAACGCGGTCACAAAGACAGATACAAAAATAAGCTAGTGCACTTGCACTCGCTGTACGTGAACCGTGTCTATGTGTGTGTGCGTTTTCGCTCGTTGTATGGAGCCAACCTTCTGTAATATTCTGTGGTACTCTGGCGGGCAATATGCAAATAATATGTAGGTAGTTGTACAGTGTACGCTCGTCAAATGCATGCATTTTTCAGTAAATTTTAGTTTTATGTAAATTAAATGGACATGTATATGCAAAAGTATTACGTATTCGTCATAGTTTTGCATAGAAATGACCGATTTGAACTGAGTACCATTGTGATTTTGTCTGATAAAGTTTTATGGGATTAGAATTACTTTTCTATGCTGATTTGAAGGTGAATGTTTTCAAAGTATTTTGTTTGCTAGTTGAATCCTTGGATGGCATTTTAAAAGATGCCTAATTGCAACGAAAACATCAGTATCGTCTTAAAATATCCTAGAACGTTAAAAAAAGGAGCGTGCCTCATAGTAGTCGCATAATGATGTGTAACATCTGACATCTCACCTTGGTAATAAGCAAAATTAAAGGGGCGGGGCCTCATCAAGGTCATTTCTGACGGCCAACTCTAGCACCACGCGCGCTCATTCACCAAATCAAATAGAGCGCGCTTCCCCAGCTTCCTGTTACATACTTCCGTCGCTTTTCACGAAAGGAGTAATTTGATTATTTCGATTTTGATTTGAAAGAAAGCGAGAGGAAAAATATGTAAACATCAAAAACTATATCAGGGACCATAACGTGCAAATATTATCATCTGGTTAAACAAAATGTTATCATCTTAGGTATTCAAGTGAGATTTTGACGTAATACATCCATTTATAACACCTTGAGCAGCTAGCTCTTCCAACATTGTTTTTACAATGAAATATTTTTTGCAATATCTATATATATATTGCTCATATTATTTTTTATTTTTTTGGGTGGGAATTTATCAAATAACTCTGTCAGACTTTTACTGACTAAAACCCACCCGTGTTCCTTCGGTTGCCCTGTTGCCGGGGGCCAGGATTTCCCTATCGGTTTTCTTGGAACCCCCCCCGGCAGGCATTGGGCCAGCGCCCTGGCCCGCAGGATCTCCGCTTGGAGGGCGGTCTTCGCCGCTCTGTACCCCTCGTACAGCTCCGCCTAAATGGCTTCGCCTAAAGGGCAGATTCTTCTGCCCTTATCCCAATTTATTTGGGGTTGGTGTAATGTCTTTTTCTTCCATACTTCTCTATTAGTTTTCATCTTGCTAGTCACTCCCTTTCTAGACATAAATAATCAGTAAAATAATCATTCAATCTTAATAATTTAGCTCATATTATCATACAGCAGTAATAGCCTAGGACTTTACTTAGGCGACTTGGCACCGTCGGACTGCCAAGTCATAGGTCTCGAGTTCGAACCCAAGGCACGCAGCTCTGACTTTTCGGATTCATGTGCGTATTGTATAATTATCACTTGCTTCAAAAACGGTGAAGGAAAACATCGTGAGGAAACCGGCACACCTGAGAAAAAAAATTCTCGATGGCATGTGAAGTCAAGTCAGAGGCCCATGGACGGCATAAAAACTCTGACACTAGGAATTTTCATCCTAATGTTAATGTTAAATATTATCCAGCTAAGTAAACAAAGCCAACCAGCTAGTCAGTGTTTTAGGCAGATTACACACCTGCGACCGGAAAATAATCATTACCTGCCTGGCTTTTTTCCAACTACATTGGGGTCGGCTTCCATTCTAACCGGTTGCAGCTGAATATCTGTATTTTACATGGAGCTACTGCCTTTCTGTCCTCCATAACTCAGTTATTGGGTAACCCTTTGGTAAGATAGATTGACAGACTTTCGGATTTCCAGTAACGAATCGAGATAAACTCGATTCAAATTTCTCAAACAACATGCCAAAAAATTGCCCAGTTCGGTTTTTTATTTTTTTTTAAGGCGCCACTCTCTCCGGTTAATTCCTAAAAAGCCTCGTTGAACACGGATCTGTGGAAAATCAGATGTAGGATACCTTACAGAGTTGCGTTTTCTTGTGATTTTAACACGTTGTAAAAGCTCCGCGATTAGTTTGAACCCAGGCATGTTAAGACTTAACATACACAGTCAAACCAATGAATAGTCGATGTTTTTCGGTAATAAAAAAAAAAAAAAAAAAAAAAAAAAAAAAAAAAAAAACAAACACCACAACTAAAACCAGCAAAACACCAAAACACCAAAACTTTTCCTTCTTTAAGAAAATGAATGACTTGCTTGTTATCGTTTTATGAGCTAGATTTTAGCCTGAAATAATGACTCCACGATTTTTTGTGTGACGTCATGTCTATGATGCGTAGTTTGCATGTGGCGGTGTAACCGCTATACTTATAGCCATCCACATTCATATTCAAAACTTTCCTCTAGAAATTATCTTCATTGCTCTGCATCACATGCCCGATTACCGATATCAAAAATATTAAGAACTTTTTATAAATAGCTCGTCAAAAAAATCGCAGTTATAAACACAGCTTTATACCAAGCTTTTTCGCTAACGATAAGTAGGAAGCTTTGAAGAGAAAATAATTAATTGTTACCGTTAAAAAGGTTACAAAGTCGGGGTTGAATATTTTACAGAGGAATTCATATTTTAACACGGCCTTCTGGGGTTTAGAGAACACCTTCGGTAATAAGGGCTATTATGAACTTTGTAGGGAGATAATCATGTTTCTGGGTCAGTATTATGTATTTTTGTGAGACAGAAGGAGAAGGCGTGTGGAGTGAGAAGCTATACAAATAAATAAAATTGAAGTGTCTGTTTGTAATGTCGAAATAACAGCTTTTTACTAATTGCTAAATAGGAAAGTATGTAAGGTACTTTTAACAATTCTTTTTTATTATTATTTGGTCTGTCTATATGTCTCTGGACTTTCACTGTCAGATATAAAAATATGTTCATTCACGCGACATATTTGGAAATAAATCAAAACCTATAGGGTACTTCTCGTTGATCTAGAATCATGAAATTTGGCAAGAATCAAGGTCTCACAGCACAAATAAAGGAAAAGTCCGAAAATTGTTAATTTGTAGTTTTATCACATTAAAAAATATTTGTTTACGATTACAAACTTCCATTTGCAGTTGGAGAATTGACCATGACATAAATCGATGTATGGGAAAACATGTTTTTCAACTACAATGTTAAGTTTGTTTTTGGGATAATTTCATCCCAACTACGGAATCCTTCTTTGTGCGTGGTAGACACGCACTTGGCCGGTATTTATTAATTACCATTCTATTGCTCATAAAAGTATTAACTAGTTTAACATAACATAACATAACATCACGCCTTGTTTCACCGAAGGGTTGGGCAAAGGTGTCCCTGTAGCAGGTATACCCAAATTTCGCCAGTTATGTTTAAGTCCCATGTAATAGGGGGCGAGCCTATTGCCATCAACCGGGTACAAATCCAGACTCCGAGCTGCTACTGAGAAATTTCAGATAGAAAAACCCAATAACACTTTGCCCGACCCGGGAATCGAACCCAGGACCTCATGCTCAGCAGTAGCGCTTGCTACCACTAGACCAACGAGGCAGTCAGTATTAACTAGTTTAATAAAACTTTATAAACGACCTATATTTTATACTTATAAAGTAGATATAGCGACTAAACTCTATTACATAGGTTAAAAGTTAATCCTTTATCTAGAAGGAACTCGCAGAGCAACCGTCGTTTTTTACCTCCGGACTTTTATTAAAGTTTGTGGAGTTTGTTTAAAATTACATCACCTTTCCCGTTTCCTCTTTTTGTTTAAAAGTAGGTTTGTTGAATGGAATTATGTTTATGGCTGTCACACCCAGTTACACGAAGACAAACAATAATGACCCATTACGTAATGGATCATTAACGCTCTAATGATTTCATTAATCTGATCAAAGAACCATTAAAATCTAGTCTAATGTTGCTTTCTGCAACAAGTTAAAAAAAAAAATGCAGGATTAGTATTTAATGACAGCTTTAAAAGTTTAAGTTCGTTTCTGCAACTGACTGTCAGTATATTAAAATCATAGAGGTTTGAAAAGTAATACCCATTTTACGCGTAAAGCACGCTGTTGAATTTTCAACGGTTGGCTCAGCGCCGAAAGTTGAAAATCCAACGCGTCACTTAGTGTATTTTTAAACGGGCAATACAGTATTATCGGACACCGGTTTCAAAACATTTTCTTAGCGATCCGTTTTCCAGATCTGTGTTAGCTTTGCATTCTTGATACAATAGAGCTTCTAGTATTCGTCAGCACGTTATTTCAAAATTTCGGAAAAAAGGACCAAAAATTATACACTGTATAACGTTGCCAAAATTCTCCACCACAATGTTAACCTACATGGCACAGCCCCCATACAGCAACACATACAAAACAAAATGGTTGATAGCTGAAACGATGCGTAAGTTCGCGACTCGAGGCATGTTGCGAACTCGGGAAATTTGACGGGAACGCTTGTGGAATACTAAGTTATGGTGGAAAATCTCGCTGCCTTTTTGGGTAGTCTACACTATGAAGGCTTTGTGGTTTTACTTGTAGTATTTTGAGTTACTGCGAAACTAGTAACGTAATCGTAACATCACGACTGTAATTCTCGAAGGGTAAGGCTAGAGGTGTACATAATGGTAACCATAATTTTAACCGCCTCTGTTGTCTAGTGATTAGACCACCTGTATCAGACCCAGAGGTCCCGGGGTTAAATTCCCAGTGAGAGCAAAATATTCTGCTCGATTTGTTCGGACTTGTTCTAAGTCCGCATGGCTGGTTACCACTATCTTATCTAAGTCTGTCGCCATGGCAAAAATGTTATCAGCATTGTTGTATTTTGCAGGAAGAAGTAAGATAACTAGTTCCTCTGTGGTTGAGGATTCAAACTCAAACTCAAAGCATTTATTTCAAAAAACCAATTACAGGTACTTTTGAATTGTCAAGGGGTCGGTCAGTCAGAAAGAAGAAGCTAGTTGTCCATTCCAAAGCGTAGTAGGTACCTATGGAGAAGAACGGGCAAGAAACTCCACGGATACTCTTTTAAGTCAAAATATTGGATACATCATTCATGCTGAAACTATAGGTACATGTGAAAACAATGTAGAAAGATGTGCACGTTAAAAGTTTAGTGGTATGAGGAACAGGGTGTAAAGTTCACTCATCCACCATAGAAAAGGGAGGATCCTCCAACCAGACGGGTGTTGTGTCTGGCGGGCAACTGCCCATAGGTTGGAAGTTGAAATCTTGTATGTATGTCGATCGCTCGGTAAACTCTAACTGCGCGATGCAGGATTTGTGTGACGTCATGTCTTTGATGCGTAGTTTGTATGTGGCGGTGTAACCGCTACATCACTCCCCTCCGGAGACCGGAGGTCGATAGTGGGCTGAATCTTGCGATGCTTCACACAGTGCCAGCTGTGGTTCCAGTGAGTCGGAACCGGGTGCCGCATAGTTCGCGGTGAGTCGGAACTTTCTGTGGTGATTGCGGCGATTGTGGTGATTCCCCAGTGAGTCGGGGTGATTGAGGTGATTGCTGTGATTCCCCAGTGAGTCGGGGTGATTGCGTTGATTCCCCAGTGAGTCGGGGTGATGAGGCTGATTGCGTTGATTCCCCAGTGAGTCGGGGTGATGAGGCTGATTGCGTTGATTCCCCAGTGAGTCGGGGTGATGAGGCTGAGGGTGATGACCAGGAATGCGCGTTCGCTGCATGCTGGTGGTCAGGATACCCGTTGACGCCGTGGGTGCTGGCTGGCTGTGTGACTCGCCTCACGAAAGCTTGCGGGAGTGATGATGATGATGACGTCACGCCGAAGTAATTGCACGAAGGCTGCGTTGACGTTCATACTCGGGGTCACCAATTTAGTGGTATGAGGAACAGGGTGTAAAGTTCACTCATCCACCATAGAAAAGGGAGGATCCTCCAACCAGACGGGTGTTGTGTCTGGCGGGCAACTGCCCATAGGTTGGAAGTTGAAATCTTGTATGTATGTCGATCGCTCGGTAAACTCTAACTGCGCGATGCAGGATTTGTGTGACGTCATGTCTTTGATGCGTAGTTTGTATGTGGCGGTGTAACCGCTACAAAAGCATCCGTAATAAAAATATAAAAATAAAAACAAAAATTTGAATAAACCGTGACAGCTAAGAGAAGATTTCGGGTGAAGCTCGCTTCCACCTTTGTTCTGATCATAACTTACCATCAGATGAGATGCAGGCCAAGAGCTTCCTCGTTGAGGTTAAAAAACATACACCCTCGTTTCGCCAGTTATGTTTAAATCCCATGTAACAGGGAGCGAGCCTATATCCATCAATCGGGCACAAAATCCAAACTCCGGGCTGGAACTGAGAAATTCCTGATGGAAAGTACAAATAACATTTTGCCTGACCTGAGAATCGAACCCAGTACCTCATGCTTAACTCTAACACTAGACTAACGTGGCAGTCACCTGCATGATAGTTTTATGAAAACCTCGTCATACAAAAACGTAGTACACACAGACACCAAAGCCAATATTGTAGTAATAGTAACATTCTGTATGTTATACATGGAATATGTGCTTAAATCCGACACGTTATTGCCTCTCGTGTTCTATTGACACAAGTTACTTCTAGTACGACTTTTACACGTTAGACACAGAAATAAAATGTGTGAGAAACTGGTGTTGAATTTGGGAACCAACTAAGATAACTGAAATTATTGCTGTCTTTTGTTCACTGTCGTAGGGCAAACTAGAAAAAGACGGACGAAAGGATAGTTAATTGATTCAGGCGTGACCTTGTGGAAATCCATTATAAAATACAATAGACGTTGATATATTTAGTAACCAGTTCTTATTAACTATTCCTAAAGAGCCATAAAAATCCTGTACGAAATCGACACGTGTTTCACCTCTCAACGAGGCATTCTCAGGATGACGATTGACTTGTCACGAACCCGAACATGGTATGTTGCACCGAGCGCTGGACGCAGAGTAACAGTAGTAGTATCGTAGTATCTGCGACGCAGATACTACAGCTGTTACTCTAGTTTTTTATTTTTTTCAGACGAAAGGATTTTGGCATCCATTTAAAAGGTAATACGCACTTCGAGACCTTAGGGTTCTAAACAGTGTTTCTGATCAACGTGCTTACTGTAGGCATAGTTTTTATTAGGGTGTTTTGTTGTGTAACTCTTTCCTTGCTTTCCTGCAATCACAGAACATTATATACCCTGACCTGCAAACTGAGGGAGTGATTTCGAGAAAAGGGACGGAAGTGTGTAACAGGAAGTTGGGGGAGCTCGCGCTATTTGATTTGACCAATGAGCGCGCGCGGTGCTAGAGTTGGCCGTCGACGCCCTGACGAAGATACGCCCTTTTAATCTTGCTTATTACCAAGGTGAGATGTCAGATCTTACACATCATAAGCGAGTACTGTAAGGCTTGCTCGTTTTCTATATTTTCCAACTTACCTCTATCATTACAGGGCTATTGGGATAGTGTACTTATCTAACTCTTCAGGTCAGTTACGTCACTCCAGGCTGATTATGTCCATGCACATGACATCTCCTATTGCACGCCATTTTACGCGATCGTTGCCTAATCTTATCAAGATACGAGCCTAAGCCATCCTTCGAAGATTTTTGCACCACTTAGCCCAGCCATGAACTTGCCGACTGGCCGTTGCAAATGGATGCTAACGTACAAAGCAGATCGATTCATCCACGTGTTTTATATTAGCAAAGACCACTTTTTTGTTTACGCCCAAAACATTATTACGTAACTAATCCAACAACCTCGAGGTCAACAAAGAAGTATAAGCTTTTAATACGATAATGCAATCTCACATTACTTCCAGAACTTTCTATCTGCGATCTTAGATAAACACCGTTCGTGTGGAGTTCTCCAACTCGTATTAAGATAAAATTGTCTCCCTCTCACACAATAGGGACACAAAATATATTAGCACAGAAGGCTGGCTTCATACAACGAGCGAAAACTGACGCACGCACACATAGACAAGAACGTGCGGCGGTTTCAAACAAATGCCAGTCACGAATGCGCTTGCACTCGCTGTACGTGAAGCCTGTCTATATGTGCGTGTGTTTTCGCTTATTCTATGAAGGCAACCTTCTGTACCTATCTATTTCATGCAATAGGGATGTAAGGAAATTTGCTTATATACCGCACTTTATGGAAGGATGCTGTATCTGCATGTTATTGTTGCACGTTGAACTCGTTTGCTGAAAAGGAAATGTATTTGGATGCACAAATATTTTCGTGGGTGCCTTTGTCAGGGATTTTTGTCAAGGCTTTGGACAGTATCCTGCTGTGCAATAAAAGTGCAATCGCTTATATTGGTGACATCAAAATTCTGCTATTTGTTTTATCTCAGTGTGTGGTTGCTAGTGTAAAATATTCTCACCTTAGCTTTGTGGTTAATCGTGGTCACAGGAAAGGTAAATGCTTTCTGCCGAAAGGTTTGCGTAATAGCCCTCTAAGGTACGGTAATTCATTTCATTTCCAAACAAGATTAAAACTCATTAATAGTTCACCCGCTCATAACTACCTCCACAGAAGGGTTAACTCAGTCTGTAAGTACCAACTCCAGACGAATGGATTAATATTCCCGTTCCATGCCACGCATAGCAATAATCTACCCGTTTATTATTCACGTCTTTGGTTGTTCTGACTCACACAGTTCAGGATATTCATACAAATTGGAGTTTTGAATATATTTAGTCTTTTTTTGTGAGATGAAATTTTTGGCCCTTTAGTATTAAGTTTATTTTCGGATATGAATTGTTGGTCCTTCGAGGTTTTGCTTCCTCAATATGTGTTGTCGATTTAAAAAAGTGGCTGGCTTATGGATGTCAGATAGACAATCGCTCTACGTAAAATACTGGTATTTAGTTAGATCGTCCGGTTAGATTAGAAGCCGACCCCAACATAGTCGGGAAAAGGCTAGGCAAATGTAACGTTTATTTTTCATACACACTGAGAAGAAATGACTAATGATTTGAGAAAATGTGAATTGAATTGAAAATGATTTTTTTCACCGACTGTAGGGAACTGACCAGCATCCTCTATAAGACCAAAAAAATAATAATATAATTAAGAAAAAAAATACAAGGTTATCAATATTTTGTATCCATTTTGTTTAATATTATAAAACATTAGATCCACGCACTTGTGAGTCAGCCAATTAGAATTCAACGTTAGAAAGTGTTTCTCGTCTCCGCTAACTTTTCAATTAATCTTATCTTTGAAAGTGAAACGTGGCTTAAATAAATTTTATGGATGGAACAGCCTGGTGTGCGTGAGTTGACACTGGGAGTCCATTTGTTGTAATTTTATTAATAGTTCCTACATTCTATGTATTTTTCAAGGTTGAGGTTAAAAGTCAGAATTATTTTATTTTAGATTAAAGGTTGGCAAACATTTAGGTTCAAAACGGTGAAGGTAATTTTAGAAGCAAAATTCGAAGACAACCGTCACTGTGATATCTGACAACCCTCACTGGGCATGCGTGGTGGATTATGGCCCACTTCCTTTCACAAGAGATGAAGCTCTACAGGACGTATAGCTCCATCTTTTTCTCTCACTGAAGTAATATTAAAATAATACTGCTTTTGAGCTAGTGGAAGGCCCCCAGTGCACTATTTGTAACATTCCATGCACTGCATTTTTTTACCAAACAGCATTTCTGTGGACTACTTTGAAATGTTAGGCACAAAAAACGCGGTTTTTCAACCTGTAATGTTCCCACAGATACAGGCCTCCTCTCTGTGAAAGGAAGTGGGCCATAATCCACCACGCATGCCCAGTGAGGGTTGTCGGATATCACCTGTCTTGTCTACAGTGCTTGGTAGAAACGCAAACAAAAATGTCATAGTTTTTACAATACCTACATAAGTACATACAAAAAATAATAAAATTGAAGTGTCTGTTTGTAATGTCAAAATAATAAGTATTTTATTAAATGCATATTAAGAAAGTATATAAACGGTACTTAGAACAAAAAATAAATTCTTAAAATTTTTGTTTGTCTTTCTGTCTGTTTGTTCCGGCTAATCTCCGAGACAGCTGGACCCATTTTAACGGGACTTTCACTGGCAGATATCTGATGTTATGTTATTAGGCAACTTTCATTTTATATCAAATAATCTAAGATCTAAAATTCACGTAAGATCAGGCTATCTAAACAGCATCGTTTTTTGTTCTACTCCGATTAGCATTTCATAAACGCTGGACCCACTAAAATGGTTTTTGATCTCTTTTTCTCAGCAAATTCCTGCCTCAAAGCAAGTTGAAAACACCTACACTCCTTTTTACTCTGTAAGAGGTACCTAGTTCTCAGCCTTAACTAATAATTAAAAGTCGGCACGTACATGGCGCCTGCTTGTGCATAAGTAATGTATTGTTTATAATGCTACAAGGTAGGTAGAGAGTAGATCTTAGTAATTTTATAAATGTCAAAGTTAAGATCCACGTAATGTGTTTGTCAGTTACATACGGTGAAAGGTGTTATTGGATTTGGTTAACATTTAGTGCAAAGGTGAAATGTCTTCCGGTACATAAAGAGTAGATATTTATTTAACCGACTACAAAAAGACAGAGTAATGTTTTTTCAAATTGTAAATACGTTTATAGATGAGAATTAATAAGATGATGGTATGGGATATGGACAATTAAATTCCGTAAATAAAATGGTCCTCAATCAATCTGCCTAGCTTTTTCCCAACTAAGTTGCGGTCAGCCTCCAGTCTAACCGGATCCAGCTGAATACCAGTATTTTACATGGAGCGACTGCCTATCTGACCTCCACAAACCAGCAACTAGATAATATGATAACCCCTTGGTAAGACTGGTTGTCAGACTTTCGGGCTTCTGACGACCCGTAACGACTGTCAAAAATCCACCAATGACAGCCAGGACCAACGGCTTATCGTGCTTTCCGAGGCATGCAAGAGTCACGGTATGTAAAGATGGTCACTCATCCACGGACCAACCTCGGCAAGCGTAGCTTAACCTGTTGGATCGACTCGTACGGCTGATATTACTTAGCCACGAGCTTCACTGCAAATAAAATGGTCCTTAGCTACTCACACATCATCATCATCATCTTAAATTCAGCCCAGAAGCACCCATAGGTGGGCATAAGTGTCCTCTGACTTCTTCTGTAGATTAATATCTAAAAGCACACTTCTCGAAAAAAATATGAAACAGGCAATTTTATGTTTTCAAGCTTCCTACTTCACGATTCTAAGAATTATATTCCACGAGCGATCCTTAAGGAACTTTAATCCCCATTTTGAAGCCTTTACGTAAACTTGAAGCAGGTATAAACTTAAGCGATTCTCATACTGTTGTAGTGCACACGCGTCGGGTTTCAGTTGTAAACAGTTTACGAGTAAACTTGTCAGTTCTGATGAAGTTGGGACTGAAGAGAATTAAGTTATGTAGAGTAGTCTTAGATATAGTTATCGTTTTGCTTAAGAATTTATTGTTTAGGTTTATTTGTATTTTGGTCCTTCAATACATAGGTAGTATAAAACAAAATCAGTTTTTGTAGTGTTTGTGAAGAAAGAAGCACACATTAGTATAATATTCATTTTAAATAAGGACATAAATGTTAACAAATATACTTACATAGTGAATTACGTCTCAAGTCATACATTTAGCACACGTAATAGTTTTATTATAAATACTCGTACATAGGTAGCTGCCACTATCAAACCAATTTAAAAATAACAGAATGGTTAAGATTTATGCACACGCTGATACTTGTTACCCTTTTTCACAAACTTTAGCTGAATAATTGTGGATGTTGTGGACTTGTTGAAAACGTAGACTGGAGCCCGATCAACTCACGCAACGCCTTTTACTAAATGTTCGATTGCTTTGTGGCCGGCCGTCATGCGGTGAACGTGACGTGATGAAGCTTTTCTCAATTATGGCGTGAGCGCCAAGGTACCCCGCGAAATTAAAATTTTCTTTCGTCTTTTGCAATTTGCAGGTCAGTATCAGGTTTCATATTGATCAAAGTATGATTCGTGACCGTGACAAGTATGTGGTTCATCATCATCATCATTTTAGCCGA
The DNA here is from genome assembly GCA_949152395.1 of Agrochola litura. NCBI lineage: Eukaryota > Metazoa > Arthropoda > Insecta > Lepidoptera > Noctuidae > Agrochola > Agrochola litura. Next base: position 18,142,891 of record OX424514.1, on the reverse strand, counting down.
AAGGCTTCCACTGCTGGACATAGGTCTCTCCAAAACACCACCACTTCGACCGATTCTGTGCTTTCCGCATCCAGCGGATTCCTGCGGCCTTCACAAGGTCATCGGTCCATCTTGTGAGAGACCTTCCGGTCGCGTACGCCACTCCATAACCTTTCGGCCCCATTGGCCATCTTTTCTGCAAGCAATGTGACCTGCCCATTGCCAATTGAGTTTGGCAATTCTTCGGGCTTTGTCGGTTACGTTGGTTCTCCCGCGGATCTCTTCATTTCTGATTCAATCATGTAGGGAAACTCCAAGCATAGCCCTCTCTATTGCCTTTTGGGTGAATTTTAAGCCTTCTGATAAGACCCATTGTGAGCGACCACGTTTCAGTGCCATAGGTTATCCCTGGCAACACGCACTGGTCAAAGACTTCCGTCTTGAGACACTGCGATGTGTGTTAGTAAGTAAGTATGTAGTTACAGAATTAAAATCATCTACACAATTCTCTACGTTCAAATTACCCTATTATATGAATATTTCATGAAATCATGATATTTGACGTCAATTCTAACTGAGAGAGTTGTATTGATGATTCTTATGAATATAATTCTGTAAATACCCCGTTGTTGTTGACGCAAATCATAATTTTGATCAAAATACAACCTGGCACTGACGTGCAAATTGCAAAACGCGTAAGAAAATTTGAATTTCGCGGGATACCTTAGCGTTTCTATCTCCCTTAACTAAAATGTTGTCGATAACATCTGTTTGTGAGACCGCTTAAAAAACGAAAAATACACATTATTACATACATCATCAGCTTTAAGATAATTAGCCTTTAATGTTTCCACTGCTGGGACACAGGCCTCGTCTCTATGAGTGGTTGTGGACTGTTATCCACCACGTGGGTATAGTGCTGGTTAGCAGATGACACATTGTCTTCTAGAACATGCCGGTTTCCTCATATCATCTCGCTTTGCGTTCTCCGATGTTGTAGTTGGCTTCCAGTGTTACATGACGCAGCTGAATGCTAGTATTTTTCATGGAGCGACTGCCTATCTCTCTTCCTCAACCCAGTTACTGGATAATACGTTACTCCTTGGTAAGACTGGTTGTCAGACTTTCGGACTTCCGACTACTCATGACGACGTTATATTGTTATTACAGAGAATATTTATGTCGCAGTAAGATGGTTGAAGCCGTGATATAGTTATATCCCTAGGGATACAGCTAAATACCGTAATATAGTTATATGAAAGCGGTTCATAACTATCGGAGTGCCCTAATTTTGTTACCGCGACCAATTTCGACATAGCTGGTCACAGTTCTAACCTAACCTATTTGGTTAGAGTGCCCTCGTAGTTATATTACTAGATCGTGCTCGTATCATAGTTATATACCTAGTAAGACAGTTATGAACCGCTTTCATATAACTATATTACGGAATGTAGCTATACTGGAAAGAACCGTTTTGGTGCAGCCGAGAGGCACACACTATTATTGTAAAAAAAAATATTTTTACTTTTTTATTTTGTTTACATTTTTTGTTTCACGAACTTTGTCTAAATAAAAGTTTTTCTTTCTTTCTTTCTTTCTTTCTATATGCCTAGATATCCCTAGGGATATAACTGTATCACGGCTTCAACTATCTTACAGCGACATATACATTGTGTTAAATTTATATCGAATATCGTATAACTTTAGATTTAGTAGGTAAGTCTCATGTTGTTTCAAGATTCATCAAGTTTTATCTAATTACAATGATACCCAGCTGTTTTAAGATAACTTAATTTTAATATCTCTAAAAGCTTTGCCAGCAGCTGATAAAACAACAATATTTACGAAATCTTCTCACACATTAAAACTAAGGCGAATTTCATAATGGTGGTCTCTTTTTTAGGGTTCCGTAGTAAACAAGGAACCCTTATAGTTTCGTCATGTCCGTCTGTCTGTCTGTCTGTCTGTCCGCGGTCTAGCTCCAAGACTGTTAGTACTAGAACGTTGTGATTTAGCATGGGTATACATATTAATCATGCCGACAAAGTGGTAAAATAAAATGATGAAAAAAAAAAATTGTTTATACTTCCCCTACACGTAAAGTGGGGATGTTTTTTTTTTTTTTTCTCTCCCTTGGTGTGTGGTATCTTTGGAAAGGTCTTTCAAAAACATTGTGAGTGTGTTAAAACCATTTGAATTCAAAGATCCGTTTGCGAAATATTAAGCTTTAAAGTGAAAATTTTTGTCAGAGTCAAGTGTCCCCCCCCCTGTCAGCTAAATTAGATTTGCGGTTATAAAAACATGTTCTCCCATACATTCTGTATGAACGATTTTTTTTGTAAACAACAAAGTTAAGTTTGTTCTTGGGATAAATTCATCCCAACTACGGGACCCTACATTGTGCGTGGTCCGACATGCACTTTTTAGATTATTATTTCATGTTCTTTGTGGCACCTTTTTAAGTCATAAGCTATTAGAATATCAAAAATATTTGACCTAAGTTTTAAGGAGGACGCATAAAAATTGATTCGCTGTTACAATGTATACAAATTTCAAAAAAATATCTCAGATCATCGTCGATATAAATTGCCTTGCTTATACAGGCTCAAATTAGATGAAATGACAAAATTCACAATTGGGTATCAATATCAAAACATTATAAAACAATAAAAAACTTATTTTCTAAACTTATACAGGGTGGCAGGGACATCAACGCGAAAATTGTAACCGGATTCAGTACATGATTCTGAACCCCTAATGTTGAAATTTATCGCCGGTTATTAAAAAAAATCTGCTGTTTCATACATCTTGACCGCGTAGGTATTGCACTTTTCTATGAAAGAGCAGTTTTTTTTTTTAATAACCGATGATATATTTCAACGCATGGGGATTCAGAACCATGTACTGAATCCATGTTAACCGTTTTCGCGTCGATGTCCCTGCCACCCTGTATTTCAGGTAACAACCTGCGGTAATTGACCCCATACCTACTCCAAAAATGAGTTTGGTATCGATACCAATCACTTCTAAGAAGTTTTGAACCCACTATTTTTCTACTTCAGTAATTCCTCAACTGTAGGTAGATAGTCGTACAACGGTTTCACCTGTGTTGCAATGACTATTTCAAAGATTTATTTGACACAATACAACATGAATGTCAGCCTTAGTATGTCATTAAAAATCATTATAGCCGAGGACCATTCATCTTCAAAACCTCAATTAAATTAATTAAACTTAGCCTAGATCAAGTTCTCTTAGATCTTCTAGGTAGAAACAGGGACCACCAAAGACCGACAAAGCCTTTGCTGGCTGTATTGTGTCATACCGGCGAGGCTAGTCGTAGATGGGATGTGCGAGAACTAAAATCATACTCACCCTTTTACACCAAAAGATGTCCAGCGCTATACCACGCCGTCTCGCGATGGCCAGCGCTGCCTGGCGCCGGCTCGCGATATCACGCGCCGGCCATCGCTACCTAGCGCTGGCTCGCGCTATCACGCGCCACCCGGCCAGCCGAGAATATAGTATGCAGAGATGTCTCGCGAGGGTCGGAGCGAGCCGGCATGTGCCAGCGCGAGATATCGCGAGACACCGCGAGTCAGTGCTTGACGGAGAGAGATCGTGTGGGTCTTCGATGGCTGGTGCGAGATTTGTATATCCGTTTTACAAAGTAAATAAATACTCTATTCATACAGCAATAAAGTTCATTATTGTACTAATAAATATTTCAATTCTCGCCTCGCACATCGTCGTGCATCTAGACGTTTTATACCAAAGATGGGCAGGGTGTGGATAGGAATTTTGCCAAACAAATTTAAATTTTCGCCCATCCCATCCACGCCCCGCCTCGCCGATGTAAAACCACCTTTACCCTGTGGCCACGAGCTACAAGCGACAAGCGTCTTGAGACAACGACTGCGGAGAAAACCAATGAAAAAGAAGTTGTTTGTTTAAAGAATGCCACGAATCACCGCGATGCGACTTGTGAAGTGACGGACAGAAACAGGTGACGTGCACGTCGCTTAACGCAAGACGCGTCGCAAGTTGCATAGTTTGATACCGTGAACGTGGCCTTAAGCAGACTGTCGCAGACAATTGCAGTGAAAAGTATAATTTTGCGAGACATGTCGAGTCATGTCGCAATAAGTTTCAATAGCGGACAACTTGGAAATGTTCAATATTGCATTCTGCGACACGCTGTGAGAAATGAAAATTGTTTGAGAAAATTGTGATGTGATCACTTTCTATTGTTTTTGAACTAGCATTATCCTGCGAAATTTCGCGTATTTATAAGTATATTTTTTTCTTTTATAAATTTTTAATTCATATTCTATTATAGCACTTGTTTAGGTCATGAGCTATCCGAATATCAAAAATATTTGCCCAAGGTCTTCGGGGAGGTGTGAAAATTGATGTTACAATGTATAAATACATGTTAACTGTAGTTACTGTGTTAAATGTAACATCAAAATACCTTGTGATATGTTACAATTAACTGAAAGAAAATTTAAAACTTATATTAAAAGTACTTTGTAAACAAGCATATTACAAATTACAGGATTATATACAAGATAAGATTGCTTGGAAACATGCTGGTCTAGCTCCATAGGACAATTAGAGTCTAGAAAAAATCAAACTGGTTGCTAATTTAAGTGTATAATTTATTATTATTATAACATTGATTTTACATTCTGTGATTACTTGAACTCGCACACTGACTTATTAATATTACTTGTAACAAAATTTGGAATATCGTATAGGTACTTTTAAAATGCTTGTAAATATGTGAGCACCATGTATCCATCACATTTTTTTTTTGGCATTGTTTCTTTTTTAGTTATTTTTACCTATTCTGGTGTAGTAATCTTATTCCAGGTGCATAGTTTTCACATATAATTTATTTAATGTATACAAAATATTGTTAAATATTTTAAAAGAGGAACGGTAGAGTTCCTTGCCCATTCTTCTTCATACGAAAACTACCTTTCAATCAATTCTATTTTTTGTAAATTTTGACGTTCAAAAGTGCTTTTTAAGTGGCTAATTGAACTAAATTATTTGACTTTGACGTTGAGTTTGAGTTAGGATTTTAAATCTAATGCATCAAAGTATACTTTACGATGGCTATACAGAACAGTGGACGGCTCGTGGGCAGTGAGCGGCCCGCGAGCCATCACAAGTCGCGCCGACAGCACACTTCAAGCGAAGAGCCCGCTCCTCTGAAAAGAAACGCCTGCTGGCGGTATGCATGCCGGCGCCTCGCCGTCCGCGCGGTGACAACAACAAGCTGTCACCTCACCGGTGCGGTGGCGTGCCGGCAGCGAACGGTCGCCTTGTGAAAATTGATGTTGCAATGTACAATACATGTTTACTTGTGTGCATGTTTTTTTAAAGTAAACTTTTATAGGCGCGTTGGGCATTTTTGAGATGGGAAAAAACAATTGAACTCGCGATACCGTTACCGACACCTCATTTTTGTAAACGTGGTTGTGCTCTTTATTTATATTACGTTACGGATTAATGTTCTATACAAGTATTTTTTTCCACCAAGTGTTTCTTGTTCAAGTTTTTACTTCTGGCGGCACTCCCGGAGTGCCACTGTTTTTTTTCTTTCAGTCTGCAGTTATTTCTGAAGTTTAGGTGGTTGATAGTTTTGTGTCCTTCACTTCGCGTCATATTCCTAATTACTGAGGGTAGTGAAGTCATTATCTGTTTGATGATGTTTCGCTATCATTGCCTACCCTTGGCATTGTAAAGCGCATCATGGAGTTACTATAGGACGTGTCTCTTACTATAAGAAGATAAATTGATTGACAATCAGTAGCATGTCTACCTTCAAATGTTGTGGGTTTGCCTCGATCACTTATTGATATATTAATCAATCCAACACTAGGAATTTCTTGGCCTCCAATCCATGAGGTTAAGCCACGTTTGCCGTACTTAGCTGTTGAATAGTAAGAGCAGACCACGGCAAGCATTTTTCATAATGAAAAATTTATTTTGGTATTCAATTTTTTAATAACTACTTTGTGTTGAAATAATAGTTTAAATAATTAACTAGGTGCTTACGATTTTAAAACCTTTCTAACGCTCGTATCACAGAACCTCACTCAACATCTAAGCATCCGCGTCCGCTGTGCAGGGCCTGCATGGAGGACGACAAGACAGCAGCTCATGTGGTGCTAAACTGCCCGGTGGTCGCCACATATAGGCTAAAGTACTTCGGTAACCCAGGTACCCTACGTGAGATTGTCAGTAACACCAAAGCGTTGCTGGCCTTCCTTGAGGAGCTCGAATTAATGATTATCTCAGCCGTACGCAAAATACGCGCTTTGACGTCGAGTTGCGGATACCAGCACGCGTAACATGACAGCCATAGAAACGGGTTTTTTGTCGACGGAAGAATAGACGAAGTGACAGATTGTGATTGTTTATCTGTCATTTTGTCTATTCTTCCGTCGACAAAACCCGTTTCTATTGTGTTCATATTAAGCGTGCAGCCCTTATTACATAATAAACAAGTAAACTAGTTTCAACCGATTATCTAATTATGTTTATACATCATGTGGTGGGACCCTAGTGATCTGCTGTACAGACCTGCTAATCTGTAAAAATCTCGCCGTGAAAATTAAAGTGAAGTGAGCTATCAATAGTGTCAATAATAATAAATGTAAAATGTTTCTATGTGTGTGTGTGTGTAAGTGAACTAGAATATTAATAATGAATTGCAACTATTTCTAAATTTAATGTTGTAACCGTTTTAGGTGTAAAAAAGTAATTTGTAAAGTTTCCAATTTTAAAATCAATCTGCCTAGCCTTTTCCAATATAATAATAATTAATTATTGCATTTCATAATCCATATTTTACTTCACTAGTTAGCCTTATTTCATATTTCCATACAGTAATATTGCCAAATTAAACAAAACAGCGAAACATTTGACATCTATTTGCGACGTTGCCCACTTTCAGAATGCACGCTCTTAAGCTTCTCTAAATTAATATTATGATGCTTGTGAAGATATTTATTTTAATTTATTTGAATAAAAAAAAAAAGTTTCAACACTAATTTTATGTTAGTAACACTCATGTTAAGTGGGATTTACTTGTTTAATAATGTACATAACTGAATCCATTTGTAATTCATATGAGAAACAAAGAATCTCGTACCTTATTATTCACACAGATTCCACCTGACAAGTCTTGCCAACATAATATTTTTCCTTATACGTAGGTACATGTCACTTATTATTATTTTCTCCTTACTTCACAGAACAGACAGCTAAGCAGTAATAAACATCCTGAATACTTTATAATACGACTACAGAACGTGATCTGGACCGAGTCCAAGTTCCAAAACAGTTTACTCTGGTTTTGCGAAGCGGTGCAAGTCAAGAGTGGGCTCTAAATAATCATACAAAATTCGTTAGTTGGAAGGTCAGAAAAAATGCAAATGTTGCAATTGCAAATGGCTGATTCCTTCTACTGTCTTACTACTCTCATTCATTGAAACGAATACTCAAATACTGACTCGACTACCTCGACTGCCTCGTTGGTCTAGTGGTCGCAAGCGCTACTGCTGAGCATGAGGTCTTGGGTTCGATTCCCGGGTCGGGCAAAGTGTTATTGGGTTTTTCTATCTGAAATTTCTCAGTAGCATCTCGGAGTCTGGATTTGTGCCCGGTTGATGGCAATAGGCTCGCCCCCTATTACATGGGACTTAAACATAACTGGCGAAATGTGGGTGTACCTGCTACAGGGTCACCTTTGCCCAACCCTTCGGGGAAACAAGGCGTGATGTTATGTTATATGAATACTCAAATAGTAACTATTTTAATATTATGTATAACGCAACTGAAGCCGAACAAACACCTTCTTTGATTCCACAGGTTTTTATTTATTTTGTCCTATGCTATTAACCTCTCAAGCCTTGAAAAAAATGCGCGCTAAAATAACGAGCAGTATTAAAAATTGAAAATTTGTTTGTATAATTCACGTTCTCAAAATCGGCTCTAACGATTTCGATGAAAGTTGCAAAATAGGGGTTTACGGGTGCGAAAAATCGATCTAGCTATGTATCATACCTGGGAAAATTAGTTTTCTCTATTTTCACAGCCTCGAGAATATGATACAACGTTGAATAGGTACCTGGATGATATGTTTATTTCTATTTTCACTCGAGTAGAGCTCGGTCGACCGTCGTCGGTATTATATTTATCTTTATTTAAATGTCTTTGGATCAGTATTTTAGTTTTTTGACACCGACTTCCGAAATTAAAGTTATTTTTCACTTTGTAGTTTGGAAGTCACTTGTATTTTTTGTAAAAAGTTTTTTTTTTCACTTTTTAGTGGGTTGATTTGTAATTTATCTAAATTACAAAATCCTTATGTCAACTGCTCATCAAAAATATCCAAATCGCTATAGATGTGCCTTCAATATTTGAAGAGTTCCCTCGATTTCTCCAAGATCCCATAATCAGATCGTGACCAAATGACAATGGGACCAACTTGAAAGTAAACCCTTTCAAAAAAAAAAAGAATTTTTCAAATCAGTCCAGCCGTCTTCGAGTAATCGGGGAACATACATAAAAAAAAATATCCCGACGAATTGAGAACCTCCTCCTTTTTTTGAAGTCGGTTAATAATCTATTTATTTTCTATTTTATAAAAGTGAGAACGTTTACAGGTCTAGTAGCCTCGCAGATGACAATTTTTTTTTACCATTTTCTATTTTGGTAAGTAGGTACCTGGAACTTACTGATAGGCCTACACTATCCTCCCATATCTATTAACACTGCTATTTGAAATGATTGTAAAAGCCAATTATCTTTAAAAGAGAAATCGTAGAGTTTCTTGCCGGCACTTCTGCATCGCAAATGACCAATTGGAACCTTACAACTAGTTTCTGACGTTTCATAAGTGTCCATGAAAGTTTATGGGAAATCAAATATTTTGATTTGATTTGATTATTAGGCACCTGTTAGAGATGTACTACCGACCAGTCGCTGAACTCGAACGTGAACTCCACCAAAAGCTAAATGATCCGCTTGGCCGACTAAACTCGCAACAATCTAAGAAGTCCGATTTGACAGCTATAAAATCCTTTGTGTAGTGATGGAAAAAAAATCGATTGCTTTAAAAACCGATTCTCGAAACATGTCGATATAACATAGTGAGAGATTTTGTAATCGATGATTTATCTACATTGCTTGAAAACTGATTCTCGAGGCATAACGTTTTATTACACGTACGAGTAGGAAACGTCAAATCGGATTTCTTAGATTGTCACGAGTGTAGTCCGTTTTTTTGCATGCAAGTCTGTCAGCTTTCATAACGATAAAATAAATAAAAAAAAGCCAATGGCTTAATTGCCAAGAGCCTCGACCAACACCTAAGGAGGCTCTCGTTGGGCAGCTGGATCGGTACTCCTGGACACGGCTCGCATTGTTAGGAGGTTCCTTTCTCTGGATCCCTGACCGCCGGTAGCTTGGACACTGTTCCCGATACCGGTGGGGATACTATTTTTTATATTTTTAAATGTTTTTATATAATTTTATTCTAATATTTAAAAATATAATTTATATGTAAATAATGAAATAAAGGAAATAAATAAATAAATGTAAGATAAATTTTCAAGAAAATATAATTCATTCAATGTGTTAATTAATTAATCACGATACTAATAGATTTGCATAAAGTGACAACACTATTGGATGCCGCTTAAGCCCCGGGCGGTACGATACGCGTCCGTGGGATATTAATTTCGTCGTAATTATCGACACGTGTCTTACGAGCGATACTAAGAGCTAGATTAATTGGTCTTGAGACGCACTGAATAAATCCAGTATTTATCGATTTCTCAAAACGGTGTTGGAAAACAACGTGAGGAAACCAAAAACTTCGAAGAGATCTACTCGCACTGGGCCCGCGTGGTGAATTACGGCCCACTCCCTCTCACAGAGAGGAGACCTGTGTCCCGGCAGTGGTAACATTATAGACTGATTATTCATTTATCTATATTTATGCATCATAATCATTATTTTCAGCCGTCACACGTCCATTGCTGAACATAGGCCTTCTCCAAGCATCACCTTTTCGACCGGTTCCTGCGGCCTTTACAATGTCATCGGTCCACCTTGTAGGTGGCCTTCCAATGCTATGTCTTCCGGTACGCGGTCGCCACTCCAGCATACTTAGCATGACCACAATAGAAACAGGTTTTGTTGACGGAAGAATAGAGAAAATGGCAGATAAACAAACACATTCTGTCAATTTGTGTATTCTTCCGTAGATAAAACCCGTAGAAAACCCGTTTTTATGTCATACTACGCGTGCTGAACCTTTCGGTCCCATTGGTCATCTGTTCTGCGAGCAATGTGCCCTGCCCACTGCCACTTAATTTTGGCATTTCTTCGGACTATATCAGTCTCCGCAAGATACACCCAGAGCGTCTTCTGCGGCGGTTAGGGACGTGGTGGTGCTAAATGTGCCTCTCCCTTACGCGCTCCGCGTCCTCCTTCGAAAGCATTACTCCTTCGCAGAAGGAGGTGACGACCTCCCATACCCTCTCGCTCCGTACCATGGCCTATTCGCTTCGTACCATGGCCTATACCAGGGCCGGACACGAGAGATCACCGCTGCCGATCGCCTCCACGAGGACACTACGATGCTCCACCCCTGCCGGGCAGACCTCCACCGTATGCTCCACGTGTCCTCCGGGCGTTCCACACAGTGGTGACACCCGGGCGTTTCCTTCCGCCTTATCCAGAACAGGAACCCCCCGAAACAACCGTGTCCGGTGAGGATTTGCGTTAGGCGGAAGGTGAGGACGCCGTGGCGCCTCTCTAGCCACTCCTCAAAGAGGTTAACTTAGCACCCTCAAGTGATCTTGGAATTTGTAGTAGAATCCACTTATACTCTATGTAAAAACGTGGGATGACAATTGTTTAACAACTTATTTCACTGACTTAACACACACACACCCTCACATTCACGCACACACCTCCATACTTTATTAAATATTCATACAAACTCTTTGATAAACTCCGAAATATATAGCTAAGAAAAAAAAAAATCTTTTCAATCGGAAATCAAAGTTCATTCTTTGGACCAAATTAAAATTTGATTCAATACGACTAAAAACTGAAAACTTGATCGTTCGAAGTCAAACATGGACTTAATACAAAGTCAGGTTTTTGACTGGTACATGATGCAGAGATACTCACACAGAGTATGAATAGTGACTAGGGTTTTTTTTTATATAGCTTTAGATACAAGTGCATACAGTTTAAAAAACTTGCCGAGTGCGAGCCGGACTCGCACACGAAGGGCTCCGTACCATATTAAGATGGAGAAAAAAACTCCGATAAAAATCCGTTTCTTGAATGTTAATACTATTCGTTTCTTGAATGTTAATAATAATCAAATAAAGTTAACAATTAAAGGGGGTCCCCCCTTTAATTGTTAACTTTATTTGATTAATATTATTTATTGTTATAGCAGCAATAGAAATACACAATCTATGAAAATTTCAACTGTTTACCTATTAAGACCATTTAGCACGGACGTAAAAATATCGCAGCGGGATTTTATCGCGCACTGGATTTTGAACTCTCGATGTTGAGCCAAGCGTTGAGAATCCGGCAGAGTGCAACTCAGCGCGTTGAAAAAACACACTGTAGGATTTTCAACTCTTGGCGCTAAGCAGAGCGTTAAAAATCCACCGTGCGAAAAATAATTGCCGTGGGAAAAAATCACCCATGTGTACCTGTGCTTACGTTTCATGAGATACAACCCACTGATAGACAGACGGACGGAAAGCGGAGGTTTAGTATTAGGGTTCAGTTTAGCAACCTCCGGGTACGGAACCCTAAAAAGACATTCTGTACCATAATTGCGTTACACGCTTTCAATCATAATCTGAATGTTTTTAAAGATTAGGAATATTCATTGCTAGGTTTGAAAAAATCGTTTACTCAACACCGTAAATAACGCAATAAACGTGGTAAAACTTATTGTCAAAATTAAAGACATCCCCATACATGAAACGGGTTTTTCCCGACGTTTATTGCTAAATTTTTGTACGGTGAAACGGAACCCTTCGTGTGCGAGTCCGACTCGCATTTGGCAGGTTTTTAAATAAAAGTTTAGGGGTTTTATAATATCATAATAATAATTGCTTTATTTTCAGGCAACTAAGGCCCATAGACAAAATACATAAAATAATCTTACACAACAATAAACTAATACATAATATAAAAAAACATCTCTATAAAATCTAGTTACTACGTTGGGTCGGCGACATATTGCGCTGAGTTGTGGTGTCATGTAGCCTTCCGTGAAAACGCCGACACGACACCCGTCGGCCAAAATTCCTCCTTCATGAAAGTCTCCAGGTCATGAGTCGGAACCCGCACCACAAAAGATTTGAAGTTAATCTTGTGGCGCGACTCCAACTTCTGGACTCTCAAGGTGAACTTGGTCTTCATCCTGATATACTCCACGATCTCCTCTACCTTCGTGGTGTGATGTAAACGTAACACGTACAGCTGCGTCGATTTTAAAGAGAGTGTAAGTGAATAGTTCTTTTTAACCGACTTCCAAAAGGAGGAGGTTCTCAATTCGTATGTATGTTTTTTTTTTTTTTGTATGTTTTTTACGCGATTACTCCGCCAATTATGAATAGATTTTGATGATTCTTTTTTTTGTTTGGTAGATCATACTTCAGAGGTGGTTCCATATAAATTTTATTAACTTTGCTTGGGCAGTTTTTGAGTTAGCTTCAATTATACGTATTTTTTTCCCACTTAGTATGTAGATGATATGATAACTTCTTGTCAGTGTTATTTACATAGCAGGTAGTGGTATTCGAATTTGTGTGGGGTAGGTACCACAACTAAAAAGTGAAAAATAAAAACTTTTTACAAAAAAAAAAATCAACCGACTTCCGGTGTCTTTGGTTTTGAATTTTCGTTCTTTGTCACCGACTTCCGAAATTAAAGTTATTTTTCACTTTGTAGTGTTTTTTTTGAAGTCGGTTGTTTTTTTTTTTGTAAAAAGTTTTTGACAAGCATGCTTCATTATTGACTGCGGAAAAACCTTTCTCAAGCTTGTCTCATCCATACCTTAACTGTACAACCAATAGCTGTGCAGTAATTAAATTTGTTCATGAAGATTATTAAGAAAGTTCGCCTGTGGGGGTGATTTCATCGGCTTTTTCCCGGGATCACAGTATGTGAGAAACTTTTCAGAGATTAAGGCAAAGTAGGCTTACTCTTTGGAAGACTGCATGCTTTTATTCATGATCCCCTTACTCTGTGCAATAAAGAACTACCCTGACGTAATACCTACCGAGTTACGAAGTTTTATTTCTAAACTAGTTTCCTCGCTGTTAGAGTCTGTTTTGCCTTAAGGAAAATTAATTGGATAGTGAGCTTAAGAACTGGCTAGTTTTTTACCAAATGATGGGTATTTTTTTACTGGTTTATTTTTTGACCACTTGTGTTTTTGAAGTGAAAACTTCTTTAGGCGCGTTGGGCATTTTTGAGATGAGAAAATCTATGGAACTCGAGACACCGTTACCGACACCTCATTTTTGTAAACGCGATTGTGCTCTTTATTAAGATAAGGTTACGGACCAATGTTCTATACCAGTATTTTTCTTACACCAAGACAATCTTGTTCAAGTTTTCACATCTGTCGGCACTCCCGGAGTGCCACTGTTTTTTTTTCCAAGTTTACTGTCAGTGTTAGTGGCATAAACATTTAATAATGCAACTAGATGTTGCCCGTGACTTCGTCTGCTTTTATTTTAAATAACATCACTTTTTATCCGTTGGTCCCGGCTGTCATTCTTGGATCTTTGATATTACATGTCGTCAGAAGATCTGATCTGACAAACAGTCTGACTTAGGGGTATCGTGTTACCCAGTAACTGATTTGGAGGCCAAATAGGAAGTCGCTTCATGTAAAATACTTCAGCTGCATCCGGTTAGACTGGAAGCCGTCCCCAACATAGTTAGGAAAGGGCTAGATTGATTGATCACTTTTTATGCAAAGAACAGTATGAAAATTTGCCTTAATCCGTCTCCAGGCCCCATGCTACTTGTCTTCCGAATTTCATATGATCGGTTTACTGGTTTAGAGGTGAAAAGATGAAGCAGTAATGCTCGCCAAGGAGCAGGCGGAATGCGTGATGGAGAGACAAAGTTTGCGCCCGCACGCCTCTAGCCGCCGCAGGAGACGCCCGGGGCGTCGGGAATCCCAGGCCAATTCCCGGCCACCGTAGGCACGGGGTTGTGGACGGTGAGCAATGGGTAACTCGCCGTCCGATAAGGACCAGGCCCGGGTCGACGTCACGTTGTGTTCCACGCGCGCCTCAAAGAGATGTCAGCAGAATTAACGGGGTCGCAGGAAAGTCCGAAAGGAATACCGTGGCCCCTGGCAACATACAGGCAACTGAAGGAACACGGGTGGGTTTTAGTCAGTAAGAGTCTGATACGCCCTTCTGCTCTGCTCAGAGCGGCAGAAGTTATTTGATAATTTTCCACCCAAAAACAAAAAAAGTGTGAAAATATAAAATGCAGACAGAGTTATTTTTGCAGTAACATAACATAAACATAACATCACGCCTTGTTTCCCCGAAGGGTTAGGCAGAGGTGTCCCTGTAGCAGGTACACCCACATTTCGCCAGTTATGTTTAAGTAACACGCTTTGTGTCCCTGAAGGGTTAGGCAGAGGTGTACTCATAGTAGGTACACCCACATTTCACTGGTTATGTTTAAGTCCCATTTAATAGGGGGCGAGCCTATTGCCATCAACCGGGCACAAATCCAGACTCCGAGCTGTTACTGAAAAATGGCTAATAGGAAACCCAACATAATTTTTCACGACCTGGGAATCGAACCCAGGACCTTTATATTATTAGTATGGATTATTTTGAACATTTTTGTCTCATTTTACTTTTATGGTCCTTGTGTCGTATAATCGCAAACAAATTTTACTTCGTTCTTGACTTCATAATGAAAATAAATTCTCGGAAATTCTAAACGTATTATCTTATTACAACATCACAACAAAACCAGGATTAGGTACTCGAGACAAAGTGAATTACGAATATTTTACCTGAACCCGCTAACAATGCATAAGTAGGTACTGTGTTGTAATTAATAATATAATTAATCTTCGTCAAATTATATCTTCACATAATTAATGTTATAACGTAATTACGTGATCATTATTAGTTCGTAGAAAGCTTCTAATATAATCCTTGTTGATACGTACTTATTTACGTGAAACTAAAGTAACAGTACAGAACGCCACGTGCTACGATCCTTACATACTCTTTCTTTTACATCTGGTCATACACGCACGCCGGTTGCGAGTACTACGCACCTGACCTTTCTGAAGAACATCACCATTAAGATCACTATATTGTGTCTTCTAGGACGCCTCCTCCCGGTGTTTCCAATCACAACTGCCTTGTCAGAATATCAGATTGAATTTCGATAGATGTCTTGTTGAGGTTAATTCAAATTCAAATCATTTATTTCGAGTAACATGGACTCATATTATTTTAGAATAGGCATACACATTTACAAATAAAATTAAAATAGAATTGAAATAAAATAATGTAAAATTCAATAATATAAGATTAAAATCGAAATTAAAATACAATCAAAATTTTAAAACTCAAATTAAAAAACAAATAAGAATACATTGCATTTTTCGTCATAAATTACAGTTAAAATGTAATTTCAGTTTAAAAAGAAAGAAAGCGACACATAACACGCTTGGAAATATAAATTTTATACTCCCAAGCGCGTCACGTGCCGCTCACAACAGTGAGTCATGATGGCACAGTCAAAAAAATAAAAAAAGTCAGTTAAGAAAATTCGTATTCCACGGGCTATCTGATCGTATTCCCCTTAACTGAGTTACAAGAATTATAGTTTCATCTATCCTTGTGACGTCACGTGGTTGTTATACCAATTCGTTTGTGGTTGGAGCATCATTTATTTTTCTTCCATCTTCTCTATTAGGCGTCGTCTCGGTCACCCTCTTTCCGTCGTTCTTGCACATAGTCCATTCATCGTTAAATTTTTATGACATTAATTATTTCTATAACTTGAATATGTAAAATGTTTTTGTACAGGTATTAATGAAAATGTTTGGGATGACTATTATTGTATTACCAATTATTCTGTCTGAATGACTATTATTGTATTTCCAATTATTAATTATTTTGCATGCAATTAATACCATTATTCTGTATAGCTTAACATAATTATCAAAACAGACTGTAACCACTTAAGTTATTTTTAAGGCAAATAAAGATCTTATTATTTCTCTGGTCTTCCTGTAATCTTATAGCCGTCCACAAATCTTCCCCTTCAGTCTTCAGGGCAAGACTCACGGGAGTCTCACGGTCCGAACCTAAAACAAAAAAAAAATGTCTGCTTCCACTCCTCAAGACTATCAAAGCACTGTAAGCGAAGACCATATTCGAACGTCATAACGCCCTTCCACGACTATTATTTACATTACAAAACCACATTCATTCATCCCTCTCATAATACCGAGCAATAAAGCCGTCATTCAACCGCTTACATTTGAACCTACTGTAAATGGTAGCTTACAACCATCACCATTATAATAACTATCCAAGTAATGTGCAGTTACACCGCAATTGTTTCCTAAGTATGCCGGTCGACTCTTGGGCTACCAAGCTAACTGTCGGCTTGACACTTACGAGAATTTCATTCGAATTTAGTCGTTTTTAGGAACCCCCCTAGTTGTGAGTTCTTTACATTTTTGTTGGTATTGATGATTCTTTCTTGGTCTGGTACCAAGCAAGAATCAGGGATGAACTGCATGGCTTTGCTTCCCATTAACTAAATTCCATGGGATCTCAAACGGTTAAGCAGATTAGATCCAACCAACATTTTGGTGGTTCTGAGTAAATGCGATTTAAAGTTTAGAAGTGGAAACAAAAATATCAGGCCAAGTTATAATCACCTGGTAGTTTTTGTTAGGGCAATGTCATCAGACCGCCAGGATCTTTGTGCAAATATAAAACTCGATGTGTAGATTCTCGTCATGTACGTAACTCAATTTCATAAAAATTGTTGGTTGGATCTATTCTGCTTAACAGGGTCCACAATAACTATTATGGTAATGCACTGACGCCCCAATGTTTACCCATAATTACAATGTGGACTTAGCGTGAGCTAAATTCTTCCGCGATCGTTCTCTCCGGAAGTTTTCCGTGGACATGTTGCTTAGAGGTGGGGTGGATATGCTTTTGAGGAAGGACCAAAAATTATAAGGAATAATTTCTGGTCCTTTATTTATTATTATTTTGCACTAAATCAAACCTTACAAAAAAATAAAAGAGACTTTCTTAAACTTAAGCATCTTTTGTGAGTTCGGGTGGTTTATGTGACAGAGATTTGATATTGATAACATAATTATTGAGGTGTGCAAAGCGCATTTAACTATCCTAACATTTCAAAATTGTGAAATATCAAAGCTTTATTCATATATATTTTATCAATAGAGCCAGACAGTTGGATGAATAAATTGGAGAGATTATCACCCAAAATACATATTTACATTTTCTGAATAGAAAAAAATATATTTGAATTTAAATTAGAGAAACTGGTGCGTTAAGAATGAAATTCGTTTGGGAAAATTATTTTTATGAATCTGATTTTTCGTAGTCCTTTACAAGCTTCATATTATATTTGCATTCAGATTAGTTTTATGTTTAGGACACAAGTCAATATTTACCTGCTTCCGTTTTGGTTTCTTACCATTATGTTTTTTAATATACAGTGAAATATATAATAGCAAGCTGCGCTCCGTGGTTTCACCCGCATAAGTCTCGAACACATGGGAATATCAGGATAAAACATATCGTATGTCCTAACCTATCTGGTCTATCCATGTCCCAAATTTCACTTGAAAATAATTAAATAAATTTCATCGTTTCAATGTTAAATACATAAATAAATCCGTTCAGCCGTTTTAGCGTGAAAACGTAACAAATAAACTCATTTTCGGATTTATAATTTATTATAGTTAGATTCAATGTACATGTGTAAAAAGAGGGCAAGGAATCCTATATTCTATATAATATCCTACATCTTCACATTTCATGCTCACCTTACTACGGACATCGCCATTTCCTACTTGTGAACTTACACAAGCACCAACTTTGCCTCGTAACTTCCTTTTTAACAAAAAAATAAAAAATGGAGGTTATTTCATCCGTATTCCGTTAATTTAGAATAGCAACCTCTTTAAGACATCATTATTTTTTTATTACTTTCTTGAATGTCCGGATTTCTTTCTGAATTGGGTCACGTTAAGAAGGATTTAGGATCGGAATAGTTTTTTTTTATGATGATGCTTGGAATTGTGAGTTTTTATTATTTGACCTTTAGTTTTTGTGTTTTTTGTGATGTTCTGGGCTAGGGATCACTGACCGGTTTTTAAGCTCCATAATTAGTAGCTAACACGTTAAGTATTCAAAAATGAAACTCATCATCATCTGCCCAGCCTTTTCCCTTCTATGTTGAGGTCGCCTTCCAGTCTAATTGGATGCAGCTGAATACCAGTATTTTACATGGAGCGACTGCCTATCTGACCTCCACAACCCAGTTACTGGGTAACACGAGTCCCTTTAGCAAGACTGGTTGCCAGATTTTTGGACTTCTGACTACCCGTAACGACTGTCAAAAATCTACAAATGACAGCCAGGACCAACGGCTTAACATGCTTTGCGTGGCACGAAGGAGATCTAGATTTAGTGAATGGTCACCCATTCACGGAACAACCCCGGCAAGCGTTGCTTAGTTCAAATTTTTTTTTTAAGACTATAAATAGGCATACAATAATACATGTAGCTAACTTGCAACTAATCTATAAGGCCCAAAAAAGGTGTAATTAATCAAAGATCATTACAAATTCGTGTCTACGAATATAAGCTTAAATTTCACTATCTAAACTTTCTAATATCATTAAACGTGACGCTCGTTCTATCAGCTTAATCATCATCAGCTTATAGCAGTTCACTGCTGGACACAGGCTTCTCCAATTGCACGCCATTTAGATCGATTTTCGGTAACTCTCATCCAACCGCTACCAGCCACCCTGCGGAGATCGTCACTCCACCTAGCCTGAGGGCGTCCTACTTTACGTTTGCCGATTTGCTGTCTCCGCACTTCAGTTTACTTATTCTGTGAGCTATGTTGACAACTTTGGTTCTCTGTCGGATCTCCTCGCTCCGGATTCGTTCCCTCAGAAAGACTCCAAAAATAGCTCATTCTATAGCTCGCTTATCAGTTTAATACCAGGTTTGAATACAGTAACAGAATTTCGCGATTTAATTATTTCAAATGTTTTTTTTTAAATAGTTCAATAAAGTTCCAGTCATGCACCCTGTTGTTTATTTTAATAAAATCTGTAGTTCATTTTAAAAATTCCCTGAATATTTGCATATCCACGAAAACGCGGTGTTGACACAAACATTGGAATGGATTAATAAAAAAAAAAACAAATAAGTCCAAAACGAAAACATTCGGAAAACTTGCCACGACAAAAGCTGACAAAACCAGCTAAATAGTTTTCATATCAAGGAAAAAGTATTCTTGGACACATTTTTGTTTTATGAAACATATTTTCAACTTATACGAATATCACATTTTTGAAGGCACTGGTGTTCTGCGAACTATTCGAGGGATAGGAGGGATAGGGGGAGGAGAGGAATAGATATAGATAGGTCGGCTCCATAAAACAAGCGAAAACAGGCGCATGCATACAGATACGTAGGAACAAGCACACATATCAACTTGGACAGGGATTGTCACCGTTTCAACTCGAGCCATTCAGCACAGATGCACCGACACTTTTCACATTACAAAAAATATTAATAAGAATCCTTGTAAATAAAGAAGATACCGACAGTTGCAAACCTCATTTCCAAGAAAATAAAATACTTACCCTCCCTTGCCTATACATTCTAGAAATATGCAAATTCGTTCGAAATTACCAGCACTTTTACACGACAAGAGAAGACATACAGTCTAAATATACAAAACGCCATAAAAAAAGATTAAACTTAGCAGGTTCTAAGTTAAAAATGCACTCAACAAGTACACTAGCCATGTCAATTAAAATATATAATAAATTACCAGAATTAATAAAAAATTAACAAAAATTTAATACATTTATAAACAAATTAAAACTATTCCTATTATCTAAATGCTATTATAATATCAATGATTATTTAAATGACAAATTTTAATTTACAAGTTTTATAAAATAATTACAATAAATAGATACTAAATAAGTAACAAAATTAAAAGCCCTCTTCCTCTCTCCTACTTTTGCTGTGCCCGACAGGGTCCACAATGATCATATTATTTTGTTAAACATACCACCTAAGTTCACATGTGGAAGCAATAAATATATTGAGTATTGAGTATTCTTTGTATGAAACTCCCTACTGCAACGCACACTAATCGGAGCCGTAACGTAATCGCCTCGCCTCGAGACAAGCTCACTAACCGCGGCGATACGGTGACGATCCAATTCCGAGTTGATAAGTGTGAACCTTTAATAGGTACGAAAGGTGATCTCATACAAATGCCTGTCGCTAGTGCGTTTGCACTTGCTGTAAGTACGTGAAGCGTGTCAATGTGTGCATGCGTGTTCGCTCGTTGTATGGAACCGACTTTCTGCACAAATCTATTTTCTGTAGAAGATAGTGGAAAACAAATACATGAATAATGTATGTCGGCTGTTATAAGAGTTGGAAAGTTTAAGTTGTATCAAGTTATGAGTAGCGAGGTGAATGGTGCTACCGAGGAAGCCGTTTCGTATCATAATATTGTTGGAGAGAAAAAGTATAATATTATCTAGACTAGGGATGTCGATAAGGTCGAAAGTGACTTGAATTTTGCTCAGCAATTAAATGAGAACATCAATGTTATATTGTAATTGGATTTTAGAGGTCATATGGCAGTTGGTCTCTGTATTACTGATGTTCAGGATCTGTTTAGACTAGAACTCTACTAAAGTAATTATTAAAACCCTACAAAGATAGATTGGATTTTAAATTAATTCAAAAGATTGTGTTAAATTTTTGTCACCGTAAGCATTACTAACCGTCGTAAATCTATTCATATCTACTGAAACTAGTAAACATTGTCATTAAAATTAAAAATCTTTTTAAAAGAAATATATATCGTCGACCGTAGGTTCAATTGAGGTAAGGGACAAAATAAGATTTTTTTTTTTTCATATTCACCATTCGATAGAGCGAAAAATTCTGAACAAAACTGTATACTCAACTCATTTTGGGTAATTTTGTCCCTTACCTCAATTGAACCTACGGTCGACGATATATATATATTAGCTTCTGTCCGCGACTTCGTCCGCGAGCCTATAACCTTTCTCAGAATTTTTCAAATCCAACTGGTAGTTCTGGAGATTACCCCCTACATACAAACTTACAAACAAACAAACAAATTTTACCTCTTTATAATATTAGTATACATTTCTTTTAATATATATCTACTATGTCATAACAACGATTATCACAAATTAATTAATATTTCTACGTAGGTAGCTAAATTCACAATGTAAAACAGTTTTTGCCATCCCTGATTCTACGTTGGCAACTACTTTGAATATTTTTATAATTACCTGGAAGCTTTCTACGCTACTATAAGTATCTAGTTTTGCATTTAATGAAACAGAGAGAGAATTGTCGGATCCTATCTAAATGTAAATTCTAATGGTGAGTCTAAAGAGGTCGACACGATGCATGCAATTGTGTCGTTTGCATCTCACTCTGTATGTACTGTAACAATATTAGCTTTCAGGGGGCCTACCACCAGCTCATAAAGTAGTATTATTTTAATATTACTTCACTGTGGGAAAGAGATAAAGCTCTACAGGACGTATAGCTCCATCTCTTTCTCCCACTGAAGTAATGTTAAAATTGAAAATAGAAATAGAAAATAGAAAATATTTTATTGTCCAGGTAATACAGTAAGCAGGTTTACAGGTTAACACCAAGTTGAGACGACATGAGTAGCTTAAAATATTACCTACAGCTAGGTTACAAAATATTATTTACCAATGAGCCCCAAACTAGACAGTTAGTCTGTATCTTGTAGCTGGTGGTAGGCCCCCTGTTCTCTTTGCCACACTGACCACCGTGTTCACAATTTGATAAGTTTTTTCAAGAAATGAGGTGATTACTTGACATGATTTCTAACATAATTAAATTATATCTATAATAGCATGCTTGTTAAAAGTTGGTTCAAATTCTAACTATATCCTACTTAGATAAATTATAAACGCGAAAGTTTGTGATGATGGATGGATGGATCCGTTTAGTAGTTTTAGCGTGAAAAAGTAACAAATAACTTCTCCCGCTCTGGGTGGAGCGGGAGGGCGTGTCAGACTCTTACTGACTAAAACCCACCCGTGTTCCTTCGGTTGCCCTGTTGCCGGGGGCCACGATGTCCCTTTCAGCCCATATTCGCAGCCCCGGCAGGCATTGGCCCTAGCGGACCCCGTAAATTCTGCTGACATCTCATTGAGGCGCGCGTGGAACACAACGCGCCGTCGACCCGGGCTTGGTCCTTATCGGACGGCGAGCTACCCATTGCTCACCGTCCGCAAGCCCGCGCCTACGGTGGCCGGAAATCGGCTCGCAATTCCCGCCCCGGGCGTCTCCTTCTGCGGTGGTTAGGGGCGTGAGGGCGCGAAATTTGCCTCTCTTTCGCGAGCATTACCGCTTCGCAGAAGGAGGTGACGGCCTGCCATGTCCTCTCGCTCCGTACCATGGCCTGAACCAGGGCCGGACGCGAGAGATCACCGCCGCCGATCGCCTCCACGAGGACACGGCGATGCTCCACCCAAGCCGGGCAGACCTCCACCGTATGCTCCACCATGTCCTTCGGGCGATCCACACAATGGTGACACCCGGGCGTTTCCTCCCGCCTAATCCTGAACAAGAACCTCCCGAAACAACCGTGTCCGGTGAGGACCTGCGTCAGGCGAAAGGTGAGGGCGCCGTGGCGCCTCTCAAGCCACTCCTCAAAGAGGGGTCTTATCGCCGCAATTGTGGCGTGCCCAGCGCTGGGTTGCGACAATCGCACTCTCCATGACGCCATGAGATCCCGCCGGAGCTCTGTCCGCTGTGCCGCGATTTCTTGCGGCATCGGAGTTAAGCCCCGGCGTTTCGCCTCCTCGCGCCACTCCCAGATGTGCGCAAGAACCTTTTCCTCCAGATCCCATGGCGGTAATCCGAGACCGTGCGGTATCCTCGGGACAGCCGAATGGCCATGACCCTCTGGGATATAGATTATAACCTGGATTAACATATAAGATACTTTTTATCTCAATATTCCTACGGGATCGAGACTTATGCAGGTGAAACAGCGGGGCGCAGCTATAAATGCAAAAGTGAGTTTGTTTGTTTGTTACGCTCTCACGCTAAAACGGCTGAACGGATTAGGACTAAATTTAGCACATGGGTAGACCATGACCTGGAAAAGGACATAAGCTACTTTTCATCCTGGATCGCAGAGGAAGTCGCGGGCAACAGCTGGTAATAATAATAAAAACAGTGGCACTCCGGGAGTGCCGACAGAAGTGAAAACTTGAACAATTTAAAAAAATACTTCCAACACCTTTAATGTAAAAATACTTGCATATAAAATCGATCCGTAACGTAATATAAATAAAGAGCACAATCGCGTTTACAAAAATGAGGTGTCGTTAACGGTGTCGGGAGTTCAATTGTTTTTTCCCATCTGAAAAATGCCCAACGCGCCTAAAGAACTTTTCACTTCAATAATAAAACCTTTATTATCAGACCACTATGAATCATCTTCCTGTCCTTGTCTCATAATATTTGGAGTCGGCGCACCACGTTTTCTTTTTCCATTCTCCCCTCTCAACCGTCACGGTATCATTCACTCCCTTCTCTTTACAGGACTTAATGTTAGTAAAGAAAACTTAAAACTAATTTTAGTTTCCAGACAATAATCCTATGCTAGGTAAAGTCCATCTACTGGAGCCAAACTTTACACTATCTACGTAGAATGAAGTAAGTACTTACTCGCAGACGTATGAAGTTAAAATTATCTAACGTTTTACATTTCATCTCAACAGAGCTAACATTACGAACTTTCCTTTATTCTTGTATTTTCGTCCCAATAATCGTATAATTATCTAAACTAACAACGTAGGTAAAATTGCTTGTTTGATTGTTAGGGGGGGTCTCTAGAATTAACAATACGATTACAAAAAAAAAAAAAAACTTATAGAAAGCTATACTGTCGCCGATGATAAAGTTGACTTACCGACTACGACTTGTAGTTGACCTATCAAGTTTCATCATCTACTTAGCCTTTTCCTAACTATATTGGGGTCGGCTTCCAGTCTAACCGGATGCAGCTGAATACGAGTATTTTACATGGAGCGACTGCCTATCTGACCTCCACAACCTAGTTACTAGGTAACACGATACCCCTTGATAAGACTGGTTGTCAGACTTTTTGGGCTTCTAACTACCCGTAACGACTGTCAAAGATCTACAAATGACAGCCGGGACCAACAGCTTAACGTGCTTTCCGAGGCATGGAGGGGTCTTGGTATGTAAAGATGGTCACCCATCCACGGACCAACCGCGGCAAGCGTAGCTTAACCTGATCGATCGACCCGTGCAGCTGTTATTACTTAGCCACCTATCAAGTTTAGGTACTAATCGTTAAATAACAATTGCATAAAACAACAGCAAAAAGCAGCCCTGCCCTAACCACGAAATACTAACAACCTGTATTGTAATTTTTAATAGCAACGAGAAATGCCAGTTTATTTACAAACTAATTAAAAGGAAGCTGGTAAATAACAGCAACTGTTCCATGGAACCTTGCATGTTGGAAATTTTATTTTTCATGCCATAACCAGATTTGCTGAAGCAAAGTTTACAACTTATAGAGTAGTCGTGAGTAAAAGCGCCGCTCCATAGCAGCCTACGGCTAAGCTATGCATGTGTTCTTCGCTTTGTATGAAAATGTAGGCGGAATCGTTCACTGCGACCGACGGCCACGCTACGCACGAATTCGTTGCTGGCAAATAAATGATCCGCGCAGCTGACGTGACAAACCTTTCCGTGTACATAATATTCTACGTAGCAGTGGACAGTCGACTTTTTTATAGTATAATAAACTATAACTTTATCGATATTGATGGTATAAAATATGAATCAAAAGTCAATGATCTAGATGGCGAAGAATTTAAAGGGGAAAACGATGGAAAGTTAGCACTAATAAATGCTGTGAAAGGGCAAAAAGATTCGGAAAATGACAAAGATTTTTCGGTTTATTTCGATAGAATAGAGAAGACTTATGGATGTAGACATGAATGTTGTCTAGACAACGTTTAAGGTCACTTAGGTTTTATTAGCTTTTTCGAGAATTTGAACGACGAAATATTTCACGACAAAATTGAAGAGCTGACTGAAAATAAAGACAAAAGGGCTAGCTGAGGATTGACAAATTCAAACAACCAAAATAATTTGCTAGTAACACCAAAGTTAATCAAAAATGCTATGGAGGCACAACATGATTAAAATTTGTTTCTTTTTCATCAGTAACCAACATCAGAACTCATTGTTTTTCTTTTACCTGTATATTTACCCCAGTAAAGGGAGATTCACAGAACTCAGATAACGGCGCATCACATCAGTGTGCACGTCGTAGATATAAAAATATACGACTTCTATATGTGCCATGCACGAAAATTACACTATTCACAACACGACATGTAATTATAGTGTGAATCCGACATATCTTGCGCAAAAGTGTGCAAGTAGCCGGATTGCACGGCATAGTGACATACTCGATATTACCCAACTTTTTTTATAACCAATCAAAAGTGTTGTATACCTTTGGCTTTTTACCTACTCGCCGAAATCCAGTTTTAATGAAACCTTCCTTGTAAAACAAACAGGATCGTAATCTGAAGCCGGCTCACAAAAACAAAAGGGGTAGATAATACAATAAAGAATAGGAACATGTGTCATGGGCAGCAGATAACTTTGTATCGGCGATACGTTAAAATAAACAGATGCTCACATGTTATCGGGTTTAAGGGGTCGAGTTTGGAACTTTAGTTTTTGTAGAGTTATCGATAGTAATTTTTTTATGTGTGACATCTTTCTTCTCGCTTTCCTGCAATCAAAATCAAAATGTAAAAAAAAAAAACAAATCTGTGGGAGTGATTTCGTGGGACGGAAGTGTATAACAGGAAGTCGGGGAAGCGCACACTATTTGATTTGACCAATGAGCGCGCCACGTTGTCACCACTCCAGGTTTTGGAGTAACGACCGCGTACTGGAAGACGTAGCGTTGGAAGGCCTCCCACAAGATGAACCGATGACCTTATGAAGGCCGCAGAAACCCGCTGGATACGGAAGTAAAATAGAGCAGGGTATCAACTGTGTAGTAGAATTTAATGTAACATTAAATCAAGTCAGTAAGGAGACTTTCAATCAATTAATAATTTAAAAAAGAGGGTGTGTGCTTGACTACACGATAAAAGTGAAAACCTACGATTGGTGCCGATTATACGGGATTCAGCGTCACCGACCTGAGCGTCACGATTCAGTTTCATTCACTGTTCAGAAAGAGCATAAAGAGCGCCAAAAGAAATGTACACCTATTTAAAAAATGTCTTGGAAACTTTTAAGCGTTACTCAGGACAATCAACTAATATCCATGTAAATTATTTCTCCCCTCAACACTCGTTATTCAACCTGAAGCCATTAACATAATTTCTTCGCCCAACTTTTCTAAACAACCAACAAATTGCAATACTTCACTCTTACCGCTAAAAATAATAATACTTTCTTGAACATCAGTATAAAATCTTTCTACCTTACCGCGAGTAAGAAACAAATAGATACAGAAGGTTGGCTCCATACAACGAGCGAAAACGCACGCACACATAGACAAACTTCACGTACAGAGAGTGCAAGCGCACTCGCGACCGGCATTCGTAAGAGACAGTCGCCGCGTCGTATGTATGCCTGTTTTCACTCGTTATATGAAGCTTACCTTCTGTGCTTACTATGCTGTGCCGCGACCCTCCAACCCCAGCCTGTCATAACTTTCGACCCTCATATTTTAAGTTTTCTCTGGCAGCTATAACTTTTTCATTTGTTTTGTCTACTACAACAGGAATAGAAAATTTCGGTGGAATTGTAAGTTCAAATCTAGAAGGTTTTATTGTGATTACTGCTGAAGATGAGAAGGATGAAATTAGAATTTAAGATTTTGAAGTGGAAGTATTTTAGCAGTTTGCGTTTCGTGTTGATTACAAAAGTCGAATACTTATTTTAGTTTAATTTTATTCGGGACTGTATTTTTCATTTTTAAATTGTCTATCTTCATAGACATTTTTAATGACAACTTGTAATGGATGTTGTCAGAATCATTACGCTTGGTGACTTTTTTGAATGAAAAATATCCATGACTTATACAAACGTTCTTTGTAATTTAAGGCACTTATTACTAATAGACAGTCATGTTGCCGTTTTAACAGTTTCATAAAAGAGTTTTATTAATATGGGGAATTACTTATACCTAATTAATAAATAAAAATAACAAAATTCTATATTAACTTAACTGAAACTATTCACAAACTAAAATATATATATATTTTTTTTTCTTAGCCATTTTTGTCCCACTGCTGGGCAAAGGCCTCCCTACCCTCTTTCCACCTCTCTCTGTCCAGAGCTTCCAAGGACCAATCTTTCTTAAAGGAGTCCAGTTCATCCCGCCATCTCCGTCTGGGCCTGCCGCGATGTCGTTTGCCATTAAGCGGGACCCACTGGGTCGTAAGTAAACTAAAATATAGTGTCGAAAAATTCCTCCGCATCGCTGTGGACTAGTAATGTACTCAAGAGACTGGCGGCATTGCCATGGAACGTGGTAATGCTTAGCTTCTAGTCAAGGTAAATGCCAACCCTTGGGTAACAGGAAGTGTCAACCAGCCGAATCGAGATTTCAATAAGATACAAATAAAGGTACTTCATATAAGTAGTTTCCGAAATGTAGCCAGAAAACTAATTTACATCAAACCCGCTAACAACATCACTGCGTTATCATGCTCATGCTGATTTAGAAACGAAGTACATTCGTACCATCATGCTAATGATTGCTAACGAGGAACTGAGTTACAATTAGTGCTGCGTACCACTTGAAGCCCTGTTAGCATGAATGTTGGTTGGAAGTTGATTAAATTGAACTATGCTATGCTATGTGCCCCTGCTATGTATATAATTACGTAACACATTTTCGTAAATGATTAACACTAATCTGTTTAATTTTGACAGTTCAATAACATTCATTGCGTTATTTACGTTGTTAAGCAGATTTTTTTTCAACTTATGACGCTTTGAATTAGCAATCTGTTTCAAAACGATTCAGACTATGATTGACCGTGTATTACGCTATTAGGGTACTGGTACCTATAATTACAGAGAATCTTTGAAATTATTTCGTTGGTTGAAGATTCATTCTGTTAAGCGTTGGAAGCTGAGGTACAAGATTTAAGAGTTGGAAGCTGAGGTACAAGATTTAAGAGATCAAATTTTCAAGATCAAATGGAAGCTTATAATAATAACAATATTGCACGTTTATTGCTGATAAACTTATCTATACTTTTGAATATCTATTTTACCATATTTAGTTAGGTACATATTTAAAAATCAAATTATGTTATTTCACATAAACCTACAATAGGCACTTATTAAATGTCAGAAGCGAGGTGGACGGTTCTAATTGGTCGTTTTCTACGGAGAAGAGCTAGAAAGAAACTTCACTGTAGCTCTTTTAAAAATAATTGGCTTTTACAATATTTTCAAATACCGGTGTTAAAATACGAGTAGGTATGTCAGGACAGTACTTGGTACTTGTTGAAAGGCCTACCTTTCAACAAGTACCAAGTACTTGAAAGAATAGAAAATGGTCAACAAATCTACAGTCTACAAGGCCTACAATTTCTCACAAAAGAAGAAGATTAATAAAATATTTTTTTTTTTTAAACCAAGTGACTTTTCTATCTAATATTGGGATTAAACACCATTACTGTTGCGGAAACCAAAAGTTCAATAAACTTTTCATAAAAATAGTACAACTGTTCCAAATACACATTAAATAACTTCCCTACCTTAACCAGTCTAGATAACAGATCGCTCCCCTAATTGGCAAATTAGAGTACTTAGTCACCAACTATCATGTCATCAAGGTAAACGTACTCTCATACCACTCGCCGTACAACTTTAGTGATTGATGTGTTTGCTAAAGTTTGTCGCGTACAGGTAAACCTGGTCGTAGATGCTCCAATTAAAGTTTCAATTGCTTTTAAACTTCTAGATATCTGTGACGCAGGATAATTGGGAAAATCGTTGTTTTCGCGAAAATCCTAGGATTTTTGCCAGACCGGATTATTTTAAAACTTGAACGATTTTCGTTGCATGTTATAATACGAGTTTGTATCATGATTATCGCAAACAACTAACTTATCTTAGGTAAATCGTGAACAATGACGATAAGTATGAACGCTGAAGGTAAGCTTTTATAATTTAAAAAGTGACGATATTTTCGTTTATGTCCATGGCATGACGATAAACACGGGGAAGTAAAATGTATGGTAATATATGAAGACACTTTTAAATTTCCGTCAATGATATCGATATAGCGTCCACGTATTTCCATACATTTTATGGACGTGGTCGTCCACGATAATATCGACACGTTAGAACTTATAAAAGCACACATTGGCTGATTTAAACGTTATACACGTCGCTGTCTCCGGCGAATAAAATGGTAATCGTATAAACCAAATTTTACAGGAAAAATAAAAAACAGTTTTTTGTGAAAATCTTATTAACTAATATACATAGCGGAATTGTTCAAATATCAAAAGAAAAGTGATTTTTTACATTCATTATAATACACCTTAAAATCTTGTAACTTCTGAAATAACCGTAGGAAATGAATGAAAAAATTGACAGAGTGTAATCGGACCTCTAAATATCGAATATGCAATACCTTAAAACTATCGTAGTAGCACATTACTGAGAGGGCTATTAAGATCTGTCACAATAGCCCTCTCAGTCGTTTTACAGCCAAGCAAGTAACATCTGCAATACAGAAAATGGCCAGAGGCAAGTCTCCAGGGCATGACGGTCTCAGCATCGAGCACTTGAAACATGCGGGTGTACACTGTCCGAGAGTGTTATCCATGTTTTATTCTTTATGTTTGAGTCACTCTTATCTTCCTCCCGAGTTAATGAACACATTAGTTGTCCCAATTGTAAAGAATAGGACTGGTGACGTGTCTGATGTAGGTAATTACAGACCCATATCACTTGCCACTGTACTAGCTAAAGTATTGGACAGTCTGTTAGATAAAACTCTCAACAAATGGTTGAAATTAAACGACGCACAGTTTGGGTTCAGGCCTGGACTTTCCACTGAAAGCACAATATTGAGTCTTAAACAGACTGTCCGATATTATACTGACAGAAGCACGCCTGTGTACGCATGTTTCCTCGACCTCTCTAAAGCTTTCGACCTCGTCTTCTATGACATATTATGGAAAAAGCTCGGGAAGCATGCGTACCGGCTGAAATTATACGTGTTTTCCAGTACTGGTATGGTAATCAAGTGAACTATGTGAAGTGGAATAATTCACTCTCTGCTGCGTATGAGTTGGATTGTGGGGTGAGGCAGGGCGGGCTGACCTCGCCCAAGCTTTTCAACCTTTACGTCAATGAACTGATCGCTGGACTCAGCAGTAAACGGATTGGATGTTGGATTGACAACGTTTGTGTCAATAACCTCAGTTACGCGGACGATATGGTGCTGCTGGGTCCAACGGCCGGCTCCATAAGAGAGCTTTTAAAATTTTGCGAAAGGTACGCTGCTAGCCACGGTCTAGTTTATAATTGTAAGAAGAGCCTGTTCATGATCTTTAGAGCCCCCGGTAGGAAACAGTCATACGAGCCAATTATCACCCTTAATGGTCAACCCCTGCATAGGGTGAAACAAATCAAATATCTGGGGCATTACGTAACGGAGGACCTTAATAAGGATCATGAAGATATCGAACGCGAGCGCCGGGCTCTTGCTGTAAGAAGCAATATGCTGGTTCGCAGGTTTGCTTGTTGTAGTAAGGAGGTTAAGATAACGTTGTTTAAGGCTTACTGCCAGACCTTCTACACGAGCAGCCTGTGGGCCAGCTACACGCGGAAAACAATAGACGCCCTAAGGGTCCAATATAATAACAGCTTCAGAATGCTTTTGGGACTGCTGCGCTTTTGCAGTGCCTCTGGCATGTTCGCGCAGGCGCGTGTTCACGACTTCCACGCAATGATGAGGAGGAAAACGGCGTCGCTGCTAGAGAGAACGCGGTCAAGTCCTAACAGCAAACTGAAGATGTTAGTGGACAAATTTGAATCGCCGATAATGAATCACTTCATGCAGGTGTTGGTTAGGCAGGAGTGATTCATTACATTCGGTGAATGTATGTAAATATTATTTGTACTTAGTTATAATTGTAACACACTAACATAGCTTTTAAGTTTTATTTTTGTATCTAACTAACTAACATATGGATCATTGTTTTCTAAATCAATAAAGTAATTTAATTTAATTACCATTTTATTCGCCGGGGACAGCGACGTTACTTTATTATATAACGTTATGTTAACAGCTACATTTGAGACATATTTTGACCAACCTGATTAAATCTGTCATAAATTTACTCACTAGCCAGTCAATAACCGTGTTCGTGTTCGTTGTTCGTGCACTATTGTCAAATACTAGCATTAAGTACATAACTTGTGTAGAGAAAATAAACGTCTTATATATAATAACCAAGTTTCCAATCCTCCTAAAGTGAGTGGTTATTGCAAAAAAAAAAATATATAGTATTAATCCGAAAGTCCTTCTAAGTTGCCAATAATCCGGTCCTTTGCCAAAGTTCTAGGATTTTAGCAAAAAAACAGTTTTTCAAGTATCCTGTGACATCTACGAGAAAGTTGAGTAGTGGGATCTGATAGAAGTTCTAGTCCGTGTCTAGATGGATTCTGGAATTGATAATTGGTCTAGATTTAGAAAGATGTAAAAGCTTAGTAGATTTGAGTGGATTATGCTTCTAAATAGATTTTGAGTCGCTTTTTCTTTGATTTGCCATAAACGCAAATTAATGGACATGTGCATTCTCCCTATCCTTACATACGGCGCTCAAATCTGATCTTTGACAGTTCAACAGAGGGCCAGGCTCGAGGTTTGCCAGCTAGCAATGGAGCGCAGTATCCTTGGAGTTCGACTTACCGACCGGATACGGAACACGATACGACACAAATCGCTGACGTCACCCAAAAAGCAGCCAAGCTCAAGTGGGACTGGGCCGGACACGTTTGCCGCATGTCGGATGCATTGTGGGCTAAGACCACTACAACATGGGTTCCTGAAAACGACCAGCGGTATCGTGGAAGTCCCAGGCGTAGATGGCGGGACGAACTTGATGCTTTTAGGAGGGATTGGTCTATATTGGCTCAGGATCTCGGTTGGGTGGAAAAAGGAAAGGGAGGCCTTTGCCCTGCACTGGGACAATACGGGCTTATTATTATTATTTTCTTGGCCCTTAATGAACATAACGTAAAATAACATCACGCCTTAGAACACTCACATTTCGCCAGTCATTTTAAGGTCACATTTAATAGGGGATGTAGTGAAATCTATCTAAAAACTAATCGCAATACATGGTCGATTTTTGAGATGGGGCAGTAAGGACGGTTACCTTGGTTGGTTTTCTTGTACTTACGCCTAACCGTTAGGAGACTGTCCTTAACTTATTGATCTGCAATTATAGATTTTGAAAAAAAATTACAGCCAGCAAGGACATGGCCAGTTTTCCCAAAAACTTTCTTTTGATGCCAATCGATTCTGTTTCTTATAAAGATCAAAAAACCTTTATTAGACCAGCTGAAGTTTGAGTACTAGAAAATTCAAAAATCGCAAAAAAAAATAACTCATTTTGTTTGTCACCTTTCATTCATCCTCTCAACATGACCAAACCATCTAAGGCATAGTAAAATAACATAATCAGCCTATAATGTTCCCACTGCTGGGACACAGGCCTCTTCTTTCTATAAGAGGAAGTGGGCCGTAATCTACCACGCAGGCCGAGTGTGGGTTATTGAATGTCACATGTCTTCAATTTTTTTGTACCAAGACATGCGGGTTTCCTCACGATGTTTTCCTTCACCGTATTGAGAGCAGTGGTGATGAAATAATTTACACAACGTGCCTGTTTCGGTTCGTACCCAAGACCTACTACCCGTAATTCACGGTCGTTGTTACTGGGCAACCACTGCTAAGCCCTCGGTGCAGTATTATTATAATACAAAATTATTTGGGGTCAAAACTTTAACCTTAAAATACAAGTAACGATAGTTATTGTCCTAGTTAGATTCGAAGTTATGACCACAAAAGAGCCGTTCAACACCATTATATTTTAGCAGACTTCGAATCTAAACGACTCGATCCCCGAAGCACTATAAAAGCAACTACTCAATTCGAAGTCAAAGTACTAACTGCACTAAGTGACCTAACAACAAGCGATGAAGTTTGTCCAACATAGTTTATTATGTACGAGCACAGAGGTATTGGTATTTCTTGCAATTATAGGTAGTATATTTTTCCTTTTATGTCTGATTTAGTAGTATCTTCTTCTTTTCTTTAGGTTAGTGACTAACCTGGTGTCAGAGTTTTAAAGCCGCCCATGGGCCTTTGACTTGGCATCACATGCCGTCGAGAAATATCTCTCAGGCATGATGGTTTCCTTACATTGTTTTCCTTCACCGATGTCAGTGATGTTCAAGATAAACTCGGAAAGTATATAATTCGAGGGGTGAAAGGCTATTTGGTTTAAGCGACATCTTGGGCGATATTGAGTTATATACATATTCGGAATCAGCAATTTATATCGCCCAAGATGTCGCTTAAACCAAATAGCCTTTCCAAGATGTCGCTTAAACCAAATAGCCTTTCACCCCTCGAATATGAATGAAAAAGTCACATTGGTACTTGTCCGGATTTGATCCCACAACCTCGCGCATGAGAGGCGAGGCCTTTAATCACTGGGCCATCAAGACGTCTGATTTAGTAAACAAACATAATAAGAACATCAAGAGTTTTTGCTACAAGCACTCACTTTGAGATTAGGTTTGATCTTTGCTAAAAACACATACTGTTGTATAAATAACCCACTTTTAGATTAGGTTTGAACGTCATGATTTTTTCTAAAAACACATAGTTTATGTAACACAAATAACCTCTAATTACCTATACAAATTCAAACCTGCGATTACGTGACAGACATGTTAAGAAAAATATAGAAGAAAAAATAGTACCGGTCGACGTTGCGTTGGAAGGCCTCCCACAAAATGGAACGATAACCTTGTGAAGGCCGCAGGAATCCGCTGGATGCGGAAAGCACAGAATCGGTCGAAGTGGCGGTGCTTGGGGGAGGCCTATTTCCAGCAGTGGACGTCTCTCGGCTGAAATAATGAAGAAAAATATACTTTTTCTTCATATAGTTTGAAACTGTTGTTCAGGTTATGAACGATGAATCGAATTTGCTCTTTGGGGAAGCAATTTAATTACTAAGGTAGTTTTGCAGTAAAAAGTACAATTGAAAATTTGTCAACGAATTTAATAAAAACAAGCCAGCGCGTAACCTTTCTAAAAATTATTAGGCCGTGATTGGTAGTTACTATGATTATTTAAAATAAATCAAATATACAAAACCAACAAATTCTCTACCAAAATTTCCATAAATAGTTCCTATACTATCTAAATATTTAGCGAAAGTCATCAAATATCTACTAAGTTTAGCACAAATATAGTTAGCTTTAGTTTTCCTAGCGGATTAACATATAGGATTTATTACAGAAGTTTTGTTTGTATCCAAACTGAATCCTACACAAGCAAATTTCATGTTAGTTATTAAGTAGACTATTTAGTAGGAAATAATATTGAAAGTTATTCCTGGGAACACTAACTTTATGAGTGAGTCAACTATCGCAGTCCTCATCTATATCAGAACTGCGTTTTTGTCTTAAAATCAATCTTTGTGAGTGAGATGTTAGTTTTAAGCACTTAATCGGCTACTTAATTCTATAAATCTGTAAATGGTATTTAACAAAGTTGTTTTTTGTATCTGTGACTACCTTTTTTTTCTGGGGTGGGAAATTATCAAATAACTTCTCCTGTTCTGGGCGGAGCGGGAGGGCGTGTCAGACTCTTACTGACTAAAACCCACCCGTGTTCTTTCAGTTGCCATATTGCCGGGGCCACAATCGGGCTTTCGGACTTCTTCGCAACCCCGGCAGATGTTTGACCGCCTGAGTCTTCTCAACTACACAATGGATTTTGATCGAATTTCACAAATTGAAGGCATTCTTAAAGTGAAGTCACGTGAACATATTCGTAAGAAGTTGGCATAATCATTGCAGCGCTGATTTGCTGGATTTGTTTTCTCCTCTACCTATAATTATTTCTCCTGACAAAGTTTATTCGGTTTTTAAGTATGTATTTATGTATTATAGTATGTATTCTTTTTCGATTTAACTATCCTTTATGTTGCAACTGCCGTGTTTTGTATCTGCATCACCCTGAGGTTGGCTGGTAGGAATTGCTTCAGGCATAAAGTCCGCCTTTGTATTTTTCACTTTTGCATAAATTTTTAATAAATAAATAAATAATTGCATTGATTTTTATTGCATTGAAGGGTTCCGTAGTTGGAATAAATTTATCCCAAGAACAAACTTAACATTGTAGTTGAAAAATATATTCTCCCATACATTTCAACTGTAAATGTAAGTTTGTACGCACAATATTGAGAGATTTATCATGTTATTGTAAGACCATAGACTTCTTATAGGTTTGTATTTTATTCAAAATTTTAGCTCAGTAGCTTCGGGGATAAAGGAAGAATGGTTAATTTTCATAATTATTTTTAAATATATTTATAGGCATATATTTTAAAATTATATAAAACAATATTTCCAATCCTCACAACAAGCCTTTTCATCTGATATGTCACACGGTACTTTTTGCAATAACTTTATTGTTAAATTTTCCAATTTGACCCCAAAAAGTGACCCCAATATTCAAAATTCATTTATTTATTTTACACGTCCGTATTCGGGTCACAGAAATTCATATGTGTACAAAATTTTAACTAAATTGGTCGAGTAGATTCGGAGCAATATGGCTGTGACAGACGGACAGCCAGCCAGCCAAACAGACAAACAGATACACGAGTCATCCTTTATGGGTTCTGTTTTTTCCTTTTGAGGTACGGAATCCTAAAAAGAAGAATATAAGTCAAACACCCCAATTGTGTATCTCACGAAAAGAACCGGAGGCATTTTATGTTTTCCAAGAATTCTTACCAAACAGAACAACAGTTGTACCAAAATGCAATTTCATAAAGACCCGAGATAAAATAATATTACCTATTCTAAAATCTCCTAACTTATTTTCAGGCATTTTGTTTTTCCAGGAATACTTCATTTTGAAAATATATCATTGCGATCTCTACTTACCCAGTAATGGTAAATCGTAAATGATTCAGCCTACCCAGAATTCACCCAGAATCCAATTTGGAGAGTGGCCCCGACAACCTACGGTCTCTATTACTGAATGAAATTTTGATTGGGAAAAAACATCAGTATCGATTGCTATACGTAGCTCCCGGGTTTATTCAGTAATGGACAGTTTTAGTAATTTGTTTTAAGGGCTATTTTCGAATAGCATAAATTCAAATAGGTAGTCTTCAATAATGGATCAAATAGTGTCATATGGTTCAAAATAAAAATACAAAAGACTTAAATAAATATTTATTTATTTATTAATTCAGTAGTATACTTATATTTTATACATATATATACGTTTAGATAATTAAAACAAACTCAAATTTTCAATTAAAATGAAAACAACAACAACGAAAATAAAAACGAGGGAAAATGAATTAAGTATTTGTTTAAAAGAATTACTATCGCCACAAGGGGTCTGCTAGGGCCGATGCCTGCCGGAGTTGCGGGTTTGTCTGAAAGGGTGTGGTTTACCGTGGCCCCTGGCAACATACAGGCAACTGAAGGAACACGGATGGGTTTTAGTCTGTAAGAGTCTGATACGCTCCGCCCAGAGCGGGAGAAGTTATTTGATAATTACCAAACCAAAAAAAAAATACTATCGCCACACGAAATCCTATCCCAACTTTAAAATATTATAAACTTTACACAATTTTTTAGGCAGTCGTCGTGTAAATAAATGCAAAAGTGAATTTGTTTGTTTGTTACGCGTTCACGCTAAAACGGCTGAACAGATTTGGATGAAATTTGGCACACGGGTAGACCATTACCTAGAATAGGACATAGGATACTTCTTATCCCGGTAATAAGTACCCGTGGGATAATTTCCGACATGCACGCGGGCGAAGCCGCTGGCAAAAGCTAGTCAAACTCAAACTCAAAGCATTTATTTCAAATAATTACAGGTACTTTTGAATTATCAAGGGGTTGGTCAGTCAGAAAAATGAAGCTAATTGCCCATGCCAAAGCGTAGTAGGTACCTATGGAGAAGAACGGGCAAGAAACTCCACGGACACTCTTTTAAATCAAAATATTGTTACAAAATACTCGTATTGGTTACATCATTCGTGTTGAACTTATACATGTGAGAACAATGTAGAAAGACGTGCACGTTAAAAACGTCCGTAATAAAAATATAATAACAATTCAAAAATTTTAATAAATTAAAATAAACCGTGGCAGCTAAGAGATGACCAGTCCCTACTGACGGCGCCCGTTCACGAACATGACGCATGGATCAGCACCATTTAGCAAAGTCAAAGTCAAAGTCAAAGTCAAATAATTTATTTCAATTAGGCACAAAAAGGCACTTTTGAACGCCAAAAACAAAAAATAGAATTGATTCTAGTCGCCCCTTCCAAAGGGTAGCTCAACCATTTTAAGGGAACTTAATGATCCAACACACACGCCACCATCAGCAAGACATTTGAGTGAGCATGACATACTCTCAGCCGCCAGGGCACATTCAAGTCAATGAAAGACGTACCCAGTAAATGGTAGCTTTATGGAATGTACAACATGGTCACAGTGCTCACACATGTGATATGCAATTATACAATACAAAGAGATTGAATTTATATAAAGGAAAGATAGTTTTACAATTGTTAGGAGCTGAGGTGATTGAGGGAAACGACCAGTTCGAGTCACTAAACGGTAATCCTTTTATTTCGGAAAAACTTAGCTACTTATACAAATTCTTTATAATATAAAAATAATTTGCGGGCAACATAAAAAAACATATAATTTGGAAATGGACCAATCACTGCACAGCACGTATTGTCTGTAGTTCACGAAACTCACGACGGGGGCGCCACCATCGCGGTGGCGATAGCAGAACGCTAGGGCTCCGCGGTCGGCCACTCAGTCGGCGCGCGCGGCGCGCGTCGTTAGGTATGATGATGCAGCTACAGTACTCCCCTTCAAGCGAAGCGTACGGGTCGCCGGACGGTCCGTCCGGACGAGGTCTTCTGCACGGGAACGTCAGGTGCCGGTGTTGATGAGGCGTCATCATTGACTATGTATGCAGGCTTCAGCCGATCTATCGACACTGAACTTTGCCGGCCTGGTAGCTGCAGTGTGAACACTTTGTTTTCACGCTTCAACACTGTGTAGGGCCCGTCGTACGTTGGTTGCAAAGGTTTGCGTACGGCGTCAACTCTGATGAAGACTGCATGGCATTTGTCTAGGTCAGAATGCACGAATATGGCACGGTTGTTGCTGTGCGGCTGGATGAGTGATGGCTTGAGACTGTCTATCGTTCTGCGTATTTTATCGACGTATTCTGAGTTCATGATTTCACTGCGTAGTGTTGATGAAAAGAAATCACCTGGGAGTCGTAGGTTACAACCGTAGGTGAGCTGTGCGGCAGTAACTCCAGTATCGGTGCGGCAAGCAACGCGTAGTCCAAGCAGTGCGGTCGGTAGCTCGTCAATCCATGTGCTTCCCTTTGTGAGGCGTGCGGTGAGCGCGGCCTTGAGCGATCTGTGCCAGCGTTCAATGATACCGTTGCTCTGTGGATGGTATGGCGTCGTACGTACACGGTGTATTCCCAGTAGGTTGGTTAAGGCATTGAACAGCTGACTCTCAAATTGTCGTCCTTGGTCAGTAGTCAGAGTTTCTGGACATCCAAATCTCGCGATCCACATCTCATATGTTGTCCTCGCGATGGTTTCTGCAGTAATGTCTGTTATAGGCGCTGCTTCTGGCCAACGGGTCTTGCGGTCGATGATGGTAAGTAAATAACGATGACCAGTTGATGACGTAGGGAGTGGGCCAACGATATCAATGTGTATGTGCTTGAATCGCTCGGTGGGTGCGAATGTTGATAACTTACTACTTATATGTCGATGTACCTTCGCTCGCTGGCAAGCTACACAAGACTTGGTCCACTTGCCGATATCTATATTCATGCTTGGCCAGAAGTATTTGTCTTTCATAAGTTTGCGCGTTGTTCTAACACCAGGATGACTTATTCCATGCAGCGCGTTAAATGCAGCTGATCGAAATTCCTTCGGTAAATACGGTCGTATGTTGTTAGTTGACGTTTCGCAGTATATTTTGTCATTGGTATCTGGCAAAGTAATTTGCTTGAATTGAATATTACTTTGTTTCTTCAATGTGGGTAATTCATCATCTTTATTTTGAGCTTCTCTCAAGTTTGTATAATTTATGGTTGTGGGGCAGGTAATTGTCTCGATGCGTGATAGTGTATCAGCCACAACGTTATCCTTTCCACTGATGTGACGAATATCGGTCGTAAACTCACTGATGAATAACAATTGTCGAGTTCTTCGTTGGGTTTCGCTGTCCGATGATAATTTTGACAAAGCGTAGGTAAGCGGCTTGTGATCGGTGAATACGATTAATTCACGTCCCTCGTGCATTTTCCTAAAATGCTTCACTGCCATGTACATTGCAAGTAATTCCCGGTCATAGGTACTGTACTTTAATTGCGTATCCGACAGCTTCTTTGAAAAATAACCGAGTGGTTGCCACATGTTATTTACGTGCTGTTGTAGTACCGCGCCGACACAACTGTTCGATGCGTCGCACATTATGGAGAGTGGGGCGGTATGGCAGGGATGTGCGAGCAGTGCGGCGTCGCGTAAATTCTTTTTGCAATTCTCGAATGCGAGTGATGATTCATCGGTCCACTGGATTATCGTTTTATCGCGTTTTTTAGAATTATGTAGGTAGGCATTGAGCGGTGCTTGCAAACTTGCGGCGCTTGGAATGTTATCACGGTAATAGTTAAGCATTCCAAGAAAACTACGTAATCCTTCTACCGTCTTGGGTTTGGGATAGTCGTTGATGACCTTGACCTTCTCCTCTGGTGGTCTGATGCCTTCGCTTGACACTGTGTATCCTAAAAATTTTACTGTTGGCTGGCCAAAAACGCATTTTGCTGGGTTAATTGTTATCCCGTTATCTTCTAATCGCTTGAGTACAGTGCGCAGATGTTCTCGATGTTCGACATCGCTTGTTGACACTACCAACAAATCGTCGACAAAAGGAAAAACAAAATCCAATCCTCGTAGAGTATCGTGGATAAATCGTTGGAATGTCTGTCCCGCGTTTTTTAGGCCTGGACACATTCTCGGGAATTCATACAGTCCAAACGGGGTAATGATGGCAGTTTTTTCGATATCTGTTTCTCGGACCACAATCTGTTGGTATGCACGATTCAAATCGATTGTTGAAAGTACTTTCTTTCCAGCCAGGTGATAAGTGAAATCTTTGATTCGAGGTATGGGGTAGCGGTCTGGTTTAGTCACTGTATTCAATCGTCGGTAATCGCCACAGACGCGTAAATCGCCGTTTTTCTTGGTTACAACATGTAGTGGGCTTGACCACGGGCTTTTGCTTGGTCTGCATAGGCCTTGGTTGATCATGTCTTCGAACTCGTGTCTAACTTTAGCGTAGCGGTGCGGTGGTATTGGTCGTGCTCGACAATGTATCGGCGGTCCTGTAGTTTCGATATAATGTTCGACGTTGTTCTGTGGGCTCAATTTCATTGACGTCACTCGAGTTGTGCCTGGGAAATCAGCGAGTATGTCGTGGTACGATTGCTGTAGGTCGACACTACGTACTGTGGGTTGGTTTGATACTCGTGCGGGTACTGCGACAGACAGTTTGGTTGTCATGTCTATCAGCCTTCGATTTCGTAGATCGACGTTGAGCTGGTGATGATTAAGGAAATCTGCTCCAATGATAGGTTTGCTGACGTCGGCGACTACAAACTTCCATCTATATGGCCTGCGTAGATTAAAGTTTAGCTCCATCGTTTTTTCTCCGTAGGTGGGTATGACGGTGTTGTTAGCGGCATATAGTGTAAATGGCAATTTTTTCAAGCGTTGGCCTTTTGTTCGTGGTATCACAGATATGTTCGCACCTGTGTCTACCAGGAATGTGAGTCTTGATGTCTTGTCATAAATGAATAGGCGGTATGATTCGTTGTAAACGCCAGAGTCCGCCGCATCTAGCGCTTGTGCTAGTTTTCCGCGTTTTTCTTATGTTCTCTGTTGTCAAAAGAACATGGTTGACGACAACTTCTCGCATCTCTGCCAAACTTCGTGTGGTAATAGCAGTACGGCGACGGTGTGCCTGAGCGTGAGCGAGACGGTGTATATGCACCAGAGCGTGCGCGTGAGCGCGATCTATGCGACGAATGACCGCGACCGCGGTATCGACAGCGGCAAGTATGTTGCTGTGACGACTTGAGTGAAGCTACTTCTAATGATAATTTTTTTATTTCTTCGACTAGGTATTGTGCATCACTTTTTGGCTGGCTTTGAGTTGGTTGTTGCTCACATGATACAGCTGTGACTTCCTGGGCTTGCTCTGTCATCTTGTCGGCTAGAAGCGATAATTCATCGAGGCTAGTTTCTTTCGTGACGACGAGAACGGATCGTACCTGGGATGGCAGATGATTCATCCACATGAGTCGCAACGTGGAATCTGGAACCTTGTCACGTGCTAGGTTTCGCATGCGTCGCAGCAGCTGTGAGGGTTTCTGGTCACCGAGCTCCATGTCAGACAATAGTTTTTGAAATTGCCGGTTTTCTGACTCTTCGTAGACTGATATCAAGCGTTCCTTCAACAAGTCGTACTGTCGTGATGTAGGTGGGTCGTACAGCAGGTCACAAATCTGTTCTACATCTTGCTTTTCCAGTCGTGCGATTACCATCTGTGCTAGTTCTCGCTGTCCTTTCTTCAAATCATGCGTGGCGGCTTCAAAACTGACGAACCATAAACGGGCTCGGTCGCGCCAGAATGCTGGAATCCGTAGCGATAACGATATACCGGCTACTTCTGGGATGTGCAGTGCTGTAGATTCACTACCACTGGTCTCGGGTTGCTTGGCCATGATGTGCTATGGTTGCGATGAGTTTGTTCGCGGGGTCACCACTGTTAGGAGCTGAGGTGATTGAGGGAAACGACCAGTTCGAGTCACTAAACGGTAATCCTTTTATTTCGGAAAAACTTAGCTACTTATACAAATTCTTTATAATATAAAAATAATTTGCGGGCAACATAACAAAACATATAATTTGGAAATGGACCAATCACTGCACAGCACGTATTGTCTGTAGTTCACGAAACTCACGACGGGGGCGCCACCATCGCGGTGGCGATAGCAGAACGCTAGGGCTCCGCGGTCGGCCACTCAGTCGGCGCGCGCGGCGCGCGTCGTTAGGTATGATGATGCAGCTACACAATCTTCAGCAACTGCAACAATACTTTCGAATGCTAATCAATTAGTTTATGCGCCCTTGTGGAGCTGGACCAGCGCTGAGCCAAGCATTTTTATCAGCGATGTAATCCCCCAACTTATAATATGCTTGGCAGCATAGTGCGCGTTTTATACATGATTTAAATTTCGTTTCGTTCATTTGGAGTAAATAGAAAGGTTAATAAACAAAATTGTGATAACAATCAAAGTTAAGAATAATAATGATGTTTAATAACGACGAAATTAAATGGAACTCCAACAAACAAACAGAAATCCAAAAGACAGATCAAAACAGATGAAATGAATGTTTTTAGTAGATTGATTCTTGGAAATGATAAAATTCAATTTGACCTCACGTCTTATTTGGGTCAGCTAACCATTGCTTCTGATGTTTCATTTCAATTTGTAGTTATGAAAATATTAAAGGACTTGCTTTAGCCCGCGGCTTCGTCCACGTGGATTTCGGAAATTTTCCAACGGGAACGTACTGATATAAAAAGTATCCTGTCTTAACACGATGTTTTTGGAATATTTTAGTTTCTAACCGACCTCCAAAAAGGAGGAGGTTACATTTTCGTAGCGTAAATTTGTTTGCTTTTTTATGTATCATTTGTGAAACGTTTAAAAAAAAATTTTTAAAGGATATGCTCTCGAGGTGGTTCCATATAAATTTTATTAACTTTGCTTGGATAGTTTTTGAGTTAGCTTCAATAATACATATTTTTTCCCACTTAGAATTTGGATGATATGATAAGTTCCTGTCACTCGTAGCAGGTAGTGGTATTCCAATTTGTGTGGGGTAGGTACCACAACTAAAAAGTGAAAAAAAAGCTTTTTTCAACAAAAAAAAAAACCGACTTTCAAAAAAAAACTGCAAGTCGGTGGCAAAAACCGAAAATTCAAAATGAAAGACACCGACTTCCAAAAGTATAGTTTTTTTGGAAGTTTGTTGTTTTTTTTTTAAACCGAGGGCATGTTCTATCCTTGTGCCAAAAGCCAGTTCAGAAATTAACAGACAGACAGAATTACATTCGCATTTATAATTTTAGTTTGGATGTTGTGCGAACATCTGTGAATGAAAGATAAGCAAATTGTAGCTGTCTATCAAAAGGCGTAAAAGGAAAATTGATTAGAGAGATGACTGACGTTGTAGGCATTTGAGAGCGAAAAGATAATTCATTAATTAAAGATAATGATTTTGTTATTGAAGTTGTCGTTTTCATGTTTGACTGGTTATCGCTGCTTGCTAGATCAATGACTGAATTAATTAGTGAAAATGTCTTTATTAGTAACGTTGGATTGAGTTTATTATAATTGAAAAGTGAATTATAGATTGAATTTCAGTCTACTGCACCAATGACGGCATTTTCTAGAAAGGAAAATTCGAAGACATCACAGCTACCAACCCGCACTGGGCCCGCGCAGTGAATTAACGGTCTACTCTCTCTCACTAAGAGAAGGCTTTTTTTTTTGGTGTGATATTATCAAATAACTTCTCCCGCTCTGGGTGGAGCGGGAGGGCGTGTCAGACTCTTACTGACTAAAACCCACTCGGGTTCCTTCAGTTGCCATGTTGCCGGGGGCCACGATATCCCTTTCGGACTTCTTCGCAACCCCAGCAGGCATCGGCCCTAGTGGACCCCGTCAGTTCTGCTGACATCTCTTTGAGGCGCGCTTGGAATACAACGCGTCATTGACCCGGGCCTGGTCCTTATCAGACGGCGAGCTACTCTTTGTTCACCGTCCGCAAGCTCGCAGCTGCGGTGGCCGGGACGACGCCGATACGCCAGGC
The DNA here is from genome assembly GCA_949152395.1 of Agrochola litura. Lineage (NCBI taxonomy): Eukaryota > Metazoa > Arthropoda > Insecta > Lepidoptera > Noctuidae > Agrochola > Agrochola litura. The sequence goes on along the minus strand of OX424514.1, from coordinate 18,098,127 downwards.
ACCGCAGGCTCCGTATCCGCGCTCCGAATACGGAAGCCATTCAGGCGGAGCTGTACGTGGAGTACGGAGCGGCGAAGACCGCCCTTCAAGCGGAGAACCGAGAGAAGGCCTGTGCAACAGCTGATTATGCCCTAGAAACGTGAACTCAACACAAATAGCTTAGTTGGAATACAAGAAATGAAAGTAATTGGTGTCGGTGTAATTTCAAACACATCTCAAACTCAAAGCATTAATTTCAATTAAACAATTGCAGGCTCTTTCGATTTGTCAAGGAGTCGGTCAGTCAGCAAGATGAAGCTAATTCCCATTCCAAAGCGTCGTAGGCGTCAGATATTTTCAACTGCTTTGATTATTTTTTGTACATTGTTCTCACATATAGAAGCAACAAGAATAATGTACCCAGAATTTTGTAATATCTATATTTAAAAGAGTGGCCTTGGAGTTTCTTGCCCGTTCTTCTCCATAGAGATCTACGTTTTGGAATGGGCAACTAGCTTCAACTTTCTGACTAACTGACCGATTATTTGACAGTTCAAAAGTGCCTGTAAATGCTTTAATTGAAATAAATGCTTTGAGTTTGAGTTTGAGTTTCTACGGAGAAGAACCGGCAATAAAAAAATCTGACATGGTAACTGCAATAGGCCTGTGTCCAAAACTTATTTTTGTCCGTCTTGTGGATTATTAAAAAATATTGAACATGATGTAATTTTTCTTTTTTGACGTAATCAAAAGATTACGGCGATACATTGAGTTAAAATGTGGCATGACGTCACGCCTTGCTAGATTTAATACTGCGTTGTGACGTAGCGAGCCCCCACTCCCCAACTTTAATGCGTGTTTTTTTAAGTTATTTATTATATCTGATTTATTCATTTTTAACATATAATATACACAAACATATTTACAACTAACTACTATATATATTATGTACAAGTATGTAAAGGAAAAAGTTTAAAATAAAGATAAGAGCTCATTGGGCGTCAAAAAATTCGTCCGCATCGCTGTCAGCGGGGAAAGTGCCCAAAAGGCTGGCAGCATTGCCACGTTGGATGGCGATGCTGATTCTTTGGCCTAAGAATTGGCCAGCCCTCTGGTCACGTAAAGAGTCGACCAACCGCTTGGCGATGTCCCGGAATACTCGGTGAGCACTCGGACCCCATGGCCCTAGTGTTTCAACCCCAAACGGCTCAAAGATATAGCTACCAGTAAGGTTGCTATATTTGCGCCGTTTGAGGTTTTCTGCACCTGCAGCAGCCGTCCCGGCACAGCCCGCAGTGCTAGGAAGATGGGATGGCGCAAGGGTGTCGACACAGGTTGCATCCCACACCAAAGGCCTACCCAACTTCCAAGGCATTATGGTCATTCCGTCTGGCCTCTTTCCATCGTCGCGTGCCAAGCCATTGGGTTCTAAAACAGCTGGCACCCCGGCGGTGACAAGTTATTTTGAATAATATGATAAAGCAAAAAATAGAAAAGACGACTGAAAGACGCACTAAACAGAGTTTCTTTTTTTTGCCTAGGCAACTACTCTATTGTCTCTGAGATGGCAATGCTTTAGGTATTGCAGACGACTATGGACGATTTGCTACCCATTAAGATACAAAATATAATTATGACAACTTTACTAAACAAACTAATACCCCACAAAAACCTAGCTTTTTAGATCGTGGAATCGTGCTTGAGACAGCTGACATAAAATCATAGAATTTTTATCTCTTATATTTTCTAATACACGCACGACTGCCTCTAAGTACAAGACAATACTTAAAACAATCTTTGGTGACTAGCCAAAAAATAATATTGAAAAATCAACAGACTAGAACAGAATTTTGATTCTAGGTTTGGTTAGAATACATTTTGGACCCAGACGGACTCATCTACTATCGTAATTCGTGTCCCGTCTAAATGGGAGTCCTAGTTTCTGTAGTGAACGTTTTCCGGCTCATAGAAATCGGGTTATCCGCTCTCCTGGATTTGATGGCTCATTTTGTTTAAACTGTTTAGACTTTAGACTATAGAGCATTTTAGATGTTTAATAAATAAACTTTTAAAGAGAAACAAACAGAAGAGAATTCCCGTATATTTAAGAACGTCGGTATTCAAATCTCAGTCACAATCAAATTTTTTTTTAAACCTTGTCAACGCTCATACGGCAGTCGTTTCTAAGATTATTATGATTTTTACGTTTATCAGTCGATTTATTTATCAAACACACATTTACACATTTTAATGTTATTCTAAGTGACTTGCATCTGATCATATTACTATCTTTTTGAGGGTAACAACATTACAACGTCGTTCCTTGTATACCTACTTACCAGTTTAATTAGCTAGGGAAACTATGTTTTCTCAAACATGCTTGGGATTTCCAACATTATTTTGACAACCTTCTTCAAGATAAATCGCAATTGCGGTACTGATCGAATACATGCGAGTACCCGGCCGGCAATGTTTGTATGAAAATCTATATCTGTCGTGTTTAGCAGCCAAATAAATTACTGTGAGCCTTCTTAACTATCGTGTTATTTAAAAATGGAACGAACTTTTTATTTCAACATAATTATGGCAACTTATCAAAGATTTTATTTAAATTTCGATTTGAAATAGAGTTGTTTGAAGTAAAGAAAAAACAAATGAACATATTGGCCCGTGAAAAACGTTGTTCGTCATTGATTCTGGAATTTATAATTAATTTCCGTGCATTATTTGAGAAAAGTACCATACAAGCGTTGGCCGCAACCAGGCATTCATGGACTCACGTATGTGTGCATGCCCCAGTTACTGGCCGCGACAGTAATGTACTATTTTTTAACTGACTTCCAAAAAGGAGGAGGTTATATGTTCGACGCGTATGTTTGTTTTTTTTTTTTTTATGTATGTCCACCGATTTCTCCGTCATTTGTAGACCGATTTTGAAAATTCTTTTTTTGTTTGAAAGGGTATGCTCCCAAATTGGTCCCATATAAATTTTATTAACTTTGCTTGGGTAGTTTTTTAGTTAGCTACAAAATACGTATTTTTTTTCCCACTTAGTATTTAGATGACATGATAAGTTTCTGACACTGGTAGTAGGTAGTGGTATTCGAATGTGTGTGGGGTAGGTACCACAACTAAAAAGTGAAAAATAAAAACTTTTTACAAAAAAAAAAAACTACCGACTTCCAAAAAAAACACTACATAGTGAAAAATAACTTTAATTTCGGAAGTCGGTGGCAAAAAACGAAAACACAAAACCCGAGACACCGACTTCCGAAATTAAAGTTATTTTTCACTTTGTAGTGTTTTTTTTGGAAGTCAGTAGTTTTTTTTTTTTGTAAAAAGTTTTTGTTTTATTACGTTTAAATATTTCATATTGATACTCATTACGTCTGTGGAGTTTTGCTAGGTACTTTAATTTGACCCTAGGTAATAGTCATAGTAAAGATTTTACTGCCTATCCAATTCATAAAGTCTCTAAATAGATTCTTACAACGTCTTGCCTCAATTTAAACTATCGTCAAGAAAAAATGGAGCATCTGCAAACTGCACAACTTCGTAACCAAATTGAAGTGACGTGCAAATAAATTGATTTATAAGTGAAGAACCTCAAGGATACAAAGTCGTGGTGTTATTTAGCAGGGCATTAAAATGCAACCGGCGAAGTTGTGGAAACTGTGGATGCGGTTCCAGGAACTTATGAAGCTGGAAGTGTAGTGAGGAAAGTGGCTGAAGATAGTTTTAAGAATCATCTGATTTTTCAAGACATTTTGGTAAATTTTTAGTAGACAAAACATCTGGAAATGGGCAGCTTTTTAGTGTAGATAACAAGTTGTATATATGCATACAAACTCATAGTTCAGCAAACCATAAAGTAAAAAAGTATAAGGTAACTTCCCTGACCAACTAATGGCTCGATATGATAGGTGACAGGCAACAACACGGTAATTTTATAAAGTTTTTTTTTATAGTTTTAGCGCTCTAAACAGTATCTGTTGAGAAAATGTGAAGATTATGTAATTTTATGACAAATATGTCACTTTGTCAATTTGACCCTGTTAAGCAGAATATATCCAACCAAAAATATTTATGAAATTGAGTTACGTACATGACGAGAATCTACACATCACGTTTTATATTTGTACAAAAGATCCTGGCGGTCTGATGACATTGTCCTGACAAAACTACCAGATGATTATAACTTGGCCTGATATTTTTGTTTAAACTTCTAAACTTCAAATCGCATTTACTCAAAACTCACAAAATGTTGGTTAGATCTAATCTGCTTAACAGGGTCCAATTATATTAAACAGGCCCCAGAAGTAACCTTCATGACATTTCTGTAAGTTGTGATCGGCAGCAGTGACCTTACAAAAGGTTGGCTATATCCATCATTTCTCCAGTTCAAAAATTTCATCTAGGTACTCTATGCTACAGTTTTATTCCCCTCCCTTTTCACAACGAATTTTCATAACCACTTCTAGCCTAACTTTATCTCCTCAACCACGTACTTCGAAGACCTAGGTTTAAGTTCGTGAATTTGAAACTATACGGAACTGCGGTTTGCACTTCGGCGTTCATCGCGATACATTGCTAGCTAGTATTTAGGCAGACAATGGTGCCGATTCCCTTGTTCACAAACTAAACTCAATTTAAGTTCAGTGCATCTTTTTCTTTCTATTTCATTAATGCCCGGTTTCTGAGTCACTTTTAACGGTAGTTTATCTATTCAATAGCGCTATTGGTTCGATAACTCGTGCAAGTGCGTTTCCGAACACCGCAACGTAAGATAAACTCCGTTTAAACTTAGGTTAACTTAACTGACCAATGTGTGCAGTTTATCGGTTCCATAACTATATTTTTGACGTTTCATTTCATAACTACATCAACTTTTAGGTTATTTAACGTATATTAATTAAATAAATTGCCAGTGAAAGCTAAATAGGATATTAAAAATTATTAAAAGGAGAAATGAGCGTTCTTCTTCTTTGGCCACTTCGATAAGAAGCATCTTCTCTCTTTCAGTAAAATTTTTACTGCGTTTTCCAGATTCCATAATGTTATTTAAAGAATGAATAAAGCACAAATGATTGGAAAGACAAATAGACTATTAACTTAAAATCAAACGGCAAAGCAAAAATAACACCACGCGAAACAAAAAGAATAAAGTGAAACTTAGACAGACGGTGAGATTAGACAGATGTTTAATTTAAAAAAAAATTGACAATGATGTCGTTCATACAACCGACAAATAAAGACTTATCATGTTTTTTACTAAAATAGTGTTAAGCCACTTAACTAATCTCAAAAAAATATTATAATAAATAAAACGCGTAAGTATTAAAGACGAGTAAAAATAAAAATAATAATTTTAGATGCGATCTCTTATACAGACCCATCTAGCGGCAACTAGGGAACTAGTTATCGGTTTCATAGCTATTGAATGGTTGGTTGCGTGTTCAGAAACGCAGTGACAGTTAAACGACGTTTATCTTAAGCTTAACTTTATGGAATCAATAGCTATTGAGAATTTATCTGACGACTTCAGAAACCGGGCATAAGAAAAGGACAGAAGATAAATTTTGGTTTAGTCCTGTCAAATTAATCAGCGCTTGACGTAAATTGACGTAATTTTAGTAGGCAAGTTTTTAATCACGTCTAAACTTGTATGGAGTAGTGACAGGCGCTGATTAATTTGACAGGACTAAACTAAAATTTATCTTCTATCCTTTTCTTAATGAAATAGAAAGAAAAAGATGCACTGAACTTAAATTTAGTTTAGAATAGAATAGAATAGAATAATATTTATTTGCTTAAAAACATGGTATAAAAAGATGGTATAAAAAATAACAAGAGCATACATGTTTTTGCTTAACAGTCATAAGCGTACAAATTTTCACAAGTATAATTATTTACCTAATATTTATTTTCAAAGAAGTCTTTGACACTATAAAAACTATGACTACACAACCATTCATGCAATTTATTTTTTAATAATCTCATATTTAATGTCTTGAGATTACTTGGTATCTTATTATATATACGTACACACATAGATATACAACTTTTATTAAATTTAGCTAGTCTCGGAAGGATATCCAGTACAAGCCTGTGGGGGTCTCGTCGGTTACGAGGATATAAATCATTTGCAGTACTAAATAATTCCTTATGCTTCCTCACAAACATACATGTTTCGTATATGTAAAGAGACGGTAGCGGCAACAAGCCAAGCTTTTTAAATATCGGCCTACAGGATTCATCAGGTCGAAGCCCATATATTGCTCTAATGCATTTTTTTTGTGCGATGAATGCTCTATTTTGATCTGTGCTATTACCCCACATTATCAAGCCATATCTGAGCACCGATTCAACGTATGCATGGTAGGACATTATTGCCGTTTTAACGTTTGTTATATTTCTGACTTTTTTAAGTGCATAAACGAACTTATTTATTCGTTTGGAGACGGTATCAATATGCGCTTTCCAATTTATGTCATGATCTAATGTTACGCCTAGAAATTTAGTTTGCATTACTTCATCAATTTTATGGATATTCATTTTAACATTGTATTTAGCATTATTTGATTTATTAAATTGTATATAAACTGATTTTTTAAGATTTATTGATAAATTATTTCTATTTAGATATTCAATTAGACTTTCAATAGTGTTATTAATATCAGTCTCATGATCGTCAATCGTGTTATTTTTCTTATCAGTTGTTACAATAATGGAAATATCATCAGCAAATAATATACATTTATGGTTAGTTATATTAATTATAGAATTTATGTACAAAAGGAATAAAATTGGGCCTAACACACTTCCTTGTGGGACGCCATATCTGTTGTACTTGAGTTCGGATGAGTGTGGTATCATGTCGTTATTTTTATCCACTTTTGTAATGGTAACCCGCTGTCGTCTGTTATTTAGGTATGTCGATATCCACTGAAGCACTATGCCTCTAATTCCTATTGCCTCCAGTTTCTGTACTAATAGGTCATGAGAAACTAGATCAAAGGCTTTAGATAAATCGAAGAACAAACCTGTAGTAAGACGGTTTTGATTAATATTCGTCAATATATTTTTTATAAGAGTGAAGATAGCTAGTGTTGTAGATTTGTTTTTTTGGAAGCCGAACTGATCTTTCTTAATTATGTTAAATTTATTACAAAATTCGATCAATCGTTTGTACATGCACTTTTCGAATACCTTCGACAAGATAGGTATTAATGTTACTGGGCGATAATTATTAACATCAAATTTTTCTCCTTTTTTAAAAAGTGGTTTGACAATCGATACTTTTAATGCTTCAGGAAAAGTACCAAGTGAGAAAGATAAATTAATTAAATGTGCTATAATTGCACTTAGCTCAATAGTGCATGCTTTTATAATTTTCGTATTGATTTCATCGTATCCTTCAGAATTTGAGTTTTTTAATGATAGTATCTCCATTCTAACTTCATTTTCTGTCACAGGTTTTAGAAACATCGAATGAACTGCAGAATTTTTCTTAGGGCTTGTTTTTATATCCGAACTAGAAGTATGCGCCATATTAATGTAGTGGTTATTGAAAGCAGTTGCTATTTATATAGGATCCGTGACTACTGTGTTATCGATTTGAATATTTTCTATATTGTCCTTGAAGTTATTGTTCATGATTTCGTCTCTAATTACTTTCCATACGGCTTTGCATTTGTTTTCATTTTCGTTTATGAACTTAATATTTGCGTTCTTTCTTGATGTGTTGATACATTTCTGTAAGATTTTTGAATATTGCATATATTTACTTTTATTTCCTATATTTTTATTTTTATAATATTGATAGCGTAGAGACCGTTTAGTTTTACAACTTTGTTTCAGTCCTTTGCTAATCCAGTTTTGTTTCTTTTGATAAGTTGTTACTTTTACTTTTATTTTCGGGAAGCATAAATTATAGAAAATGAATAATAATTCGTGAAAAGAACTGAATGCTACATCTATATCATTTTCTGCGTAAGTTTCTGACCAGGACACATTTTGTAAACATTCCTTAAATTTCTGAATATTATTCAAGTTGTAGTCTCTTTTATAGATATAGTATGCTGCCTGTTTTATTTGTATCTTATGCTTTATAGGAATGCTCAAAATTTGGGCTGTATCATGGTTGGATAGATAGAGTGGTATTACTGTACCAATAGCATCCGGAATATTACTGAGAATATGGTCAATACATGATGACTTGCGTGTTGGCTCATTTATATGTAATTTTAGATTATAATTGTATGAAAGATCTAGCAATTGATTAGTTATGTTGCCTTTTTTGAGAGTATTAATGTTAAAGTCACCTACTAGAACCACATTTATTTTTGATTTATATTTAAGAAATACATGTTCCAAAAGACGATTTAACTGAAATAGGAATTGGATGGGGTCGGATTGAGGTGTTCTATAAATACAAATAATTATCAACTTATGATAAATTAGTTCTGTACCGCATGCTTCGAACGTTTTTTGTATAGCGTGGGTATTTATAAATGGTAGTTCTTTGAAGCTAAGGTTTTTTTTTACTAAAATGCAGGTCCCGCCTCTTTGTTTTACCCTGCAGAAGTTGGCAGCCATTTCATAATCATGAATTTTAATATAAGACTCATAGCCTTTTTTTATAAAAGTTTCGGAGAGGCATATAACATCTGGGTTATTCTGTACTTCACTTAGTTCTTGTAGGGTTATTTCTAGTAGTTCTTTTTTTGATAAAAGACTAGCAATATTTTGATGTAGTATTTTCAAATTATAAGTTGATGGCGGAGTTTTGGGCCCGAAAAAACGTAACGTTATTTTTGATTACAGGAAAATAATACGGAATTGTTCCTTTTTCTGCTTTATTGGTAGAAATTAAAGCGTTATCCGTTTCTTGTGGTTTTAGTTTTCTCTGACCGAAATAGAAAGGAATTGTTCCTTTTTTGGGTTCGCTATTAATAGTATGTAGTTTAAGACTTGATCTGTTACTCGCTATCCGCTTTACAAGTTCTCTAGGATTTATGTAGTTCTCATTATAGTCATGACAATCTATAAGGTAATTAATTTTAGTACACAATTCAGACATTTTCATGGTCTGGTTTTCTAGAAATTTACATTTTTTATAGTTAAGACATACATTTTTGATCCGATAATTAAGTTTACTTACATCTAAATACTCATTTTTAAACACATTTAATACAATAATCATGTTATTATAAAATGTATCTATTACAATTTGTAGTTGGGATAAGACATATTTTAAATTGTGATCATTTTCTCCTACACAAATCACGAGTTTATCATTGTAGTTTACCTTAGCATTACGGCAACTCATTATTATTTGACTACTTAGTGCATTTGGTTTTGTATCCGCGATAATCCTATACTTTTCATATTTAGTATTTTGTCTTGAGTGCATTATGGCAGCTGCTAGACCGACGCACTGTTGAGAGCCGAATATAAGTACTCTATTTGTCGATTCGTGACTTTTCTCTTCAGTATGGGTTGACGTTGGTATGCAGGTTTTTGAAACCGAGGATTGTTTAGATATTCTGTTGTTTTGTTTCACTGTGTGTATTATTTTCGTGAGAGCTACAATCTGCTGTTGGGCTTCTATTAATTTTTGTTGCAGATCTGCGATTTTTTGATGAAGGTGCCTTATTTCTATGCTTTTGCAACAGTTAACATTCAACTTATTCCCCGAGGGAGTAGAAGGTGTGGAAAAGGCGTGTTGTAGCAGAGAGTCTCTTTTTCTTATATGTTTAATGTCTGGGGTACTCCCAATGACAGACGAGGAGTTACAGAGTGATTTCAAGATTTTGATCTCTGCAGTTAACTTATTTAATTTTTGATGGAGATTGTTATTTTCGAGTATCGTGTTTTCTAGCTCATTTTCAGTACTATTCAATTTTTGTGTAAGCTCTTTTATGGTGTCTTTCATGTCTAAAACTGTCAATGTTTCGGAAATTGTACCATCGACACTAAGAGAAAGTTTATTGGGTGTGTTAAATTATTCATCTGAAGTTTCGTATTCAGACAGTATGTGGGAATCCAAGATGTCAGAACTGCTTTGTACGGCAGACTTTATAGCTACAAGTTGCTTGCATTCCTGGTTATTCACACTTTTTCCCGGAGAGGAACTCTTTAGGTGTTGCTTTCCTCTCATCCTCGTTGTGATGTTAGATACATGGCTAGTAGTCAGGACTTTTGTATTTTTCCTGCATGTTTTACATCTCCAATTTTTCTTAGATTCCTGGTCCATTAGCCGGTAGGTTGGTTCTGGGAACCCATCGCAATCCAATTCATATCGGTTGTTACATATTGAACATGAGGCTGTTTTTTTAATGTCAACCGACTTCTTGCATTTAAAACATATAGCTTTCACTGGCCCCTTGCGGTCGCTTTTTGAACCAGTTGTAGGTGACATTTTTATAATATAATATGTATGTATACTTTAATTAAATGCTTATTGTTCAAATAATTAATAAGAAAAAGAAAAAAGAAAAATTAAAAAAACACAAAAAATTAAACCAATAGTGAGGTTCGAACTGCCGCCGCCTCTTGGTAGTTCGACGCTCAGTTGCTTCTTAGAGCAATGCGCCACTCGAACACTAGATGTTATGCTTGAAATTTCGGTACTTATTGTATACGGGAAGTAATAGTGAAGATCCGTTGAGCAAATTCGAATTTATGTTTAAGAGTTCAAAGTCCGTTTTCTTTGTTTGTTTTGATAGATTCACAATTTTTAGCTTTTTATTACTGTTTCATCACTTTTGTTGCACTATTAGTGTGTTATATTGTTAAATTACACTTTGAGCACTGTGTGGATGATTAATAAAGTATTCACAACTTACAAATTAGCAGGATGTGTTTGTGAAAGCGAACACTTCGTTTCTTTTAAACTTTATTCAAAGCTATCTTCTTCGTTTGATATTTGAACTACACTGCACTAGTCAATAAAAGTTTGTGAACAAGGGAATCGGCACCAATATTAATATTATTTTGCGAATATCGTTACTGATAATCTTGTACTTAGGTCTTTTTTGGATGTTGGCAATATTTTGTTGACATTTTTCTAGCAGTATTACAGTCTAGAGGCTATAGCAGTGGTAGCCCAGTGGTAACGGCCGCGACTTAGGTACGAGTTGTAGATCGTAGGTTCGAACTCAGACAGGCGCTTTACTTTGTGTAAATTAATTCATCACCACTGCTCTCAAAATGATAAAGAAAAACATCGTGAGGACTAGCATGTCCTAGAACTGAAAATTCGAAGACATGTGACATCTACCAACCCGGACTGGGCCCACGTGGTGGATTACGGCCCACTCCCTCCCACAGAAAGGATGCCTGTGTCCCAGCAGTGGGAACATTATAGGCTGATGATGATGATCATGCTGATTACAGTCTGCCTCGTTGGTCTAGTGCTCGCAAGCGTTATTGCTGAGCATGAGGTCTTGGGTTCGATTCCCAGGTCAGGCAAAGTGTTATTGGGTTTTTCTATATGGAATTTCTTAGTAGCAGCTCGGAGTCTGGATTTGTGCCCGGTTGATGGCAATATGTTCACCCCCTATTTCCTGGGACTTAAAAATAACTGGCGAAATGTGGTTGCACTACAGATACACCTCTGCCCTACCCTACGGGGAAACAAGGCGTGATATTATGTAATGTAAGTAAACAAAACATTACCCCAATCACACTTTGAATCCACAGCTATCCACTGTCACAACATTCACCTACTCACTTCATAACAAATACCACGTTCAAACAAAATAAATTACAAGTAATTAGTCTTCATTTATTCTCTCACAAATTAACATCACATTAGACTAACTCCATTAAGATTCCGTGAAGCTACAATAATCTCTTATTACATTAAGAACATTCATCTTAAGTCTGTCTGAAAATTCTGCAAAGACTCGTTGAGTGTCATCAAAGTTTTCAACAAAAAATCTGGGTGGAGTGTTTTTTAATTTGAAATGTACGGGTTCCGTAATGTCCTTGCTGTCCGTTTGTAGTTATATTAAAATATTCTATCTGAGATTGTTGCTGCAAAAGTTGGTATTTTGAAAAGGGATCTGTATCATCACCATCAATATTTCTGCAACAGCATTGCTGTGTGCCGATGGTTAAAGATGCAACATTTTTTTTTCTTTTGAATGAATCGCACGTATGATGTCCATAAGTTGCAGTAATCTTGACCAAAGGTAGGCAAGCTGCTTCTTTGTCACACACAAAAAAAAAAATAATCGATGTAGCTTATTTTCACTTGAAACGTGACCCACATGATATTACGTGTTAAGTTTTTTTATTTAGATATCATAACTTACCCCTTATTTATAAATGTTGCTTAAAGTTAAGTAATGATTAGCGACTGTTTAACCATAATTTTTTGACATTTAAATGTATCTTAACTTTAAACATCGTTTATGAATAAACCCCCTTTTTTTTTTTTGGGTGGGAAATTATTAAATAACTTCTCCCGCTCTGGGTGGAGCGGGAGGGCGTGTCAGACTCTTACTGACTAAAACCCACCCGTGTTCCTTCAGTTGCCATGTTGCCGGGGGGCCACGATATCCCTATCGGCCCATATTCGCAGCCCCGGCAGGCATTGGCCCTAGCGGACCCCGTCAATTCTGCTGACGTCTCTTTGAGGCGCGCGTGGAACACAACGCGCCGTCGACCCGGGCTGGGTCCTTATCGGACGGCGAGCTACCCATTGCTCACCGTCCGCAAGCCCGCGCCTACGGTGGCCGGAAATCTGCCTGTGATTCCCGACGCCCAGGGCGTCTCCTCCTGATGAATAAACCCCTTAAAGTCTAGCTTCTTTACTATCTTCATCTTTCTGAATGACCGACTCCTTAGAATTCAAAAGTGCTTGTAAATGGTCGGCATAATTGAAATAAATGCTTCAAGTTTCAGTTTGTCAAGGAAAAGAACAGCATGGTAACAATGGTCAAAAATTTAATTACAGTCCAGACTCTTTAATAAATAAACACGACGATGGGAGATCAAGAGAAAGGAGAATGGGCACCGAACTATGGGTGTCTACCCTGAAGCTCAATAGCCATAAGATATGTACCAATAATAATAGAAAGAGCTTTTCAAAGGGAACCTTTCTTACTAACACGACTTTTGCCAATTTTTTGTCAGTTCGGAGTTAATGACCTAATAAGTATGACTACTTGGGCACCGAAGTTGAGGAATTTTCTTGGCCATAGGATTCAAAATTCAAAAGCCATTTATTCAAACTAGACTGAGATACAGCACTTTTCGATCGTCAATACTACATAAGACAGTCCCCCAAAACGCCCACCCTTCGCCACTTCCTAGTGCTTTAGCTGGGAAGAAGAACTGGCGCAAAAAACTCCCCAGCAGAAGATATGCAGGAACTAATAATGACGACTCACGACCTTCAATTAATTAAATCTAATAAAAGACAGAAACAGAGAAGCTTCTATCTCACAATTAAACAGAACCCTAAAAAATTCTACATTGTAACGAGCTCTCAGCGGGAGTCCCCCACTTCCCGCAACCGACTACTCCGTATATCCGGGAGGCATTGTGGTCGGAATAAACTTCAGTGTCTTTAGCCTTGTTAAAGCCTTAATTAAGTACCTGTGGGTATTATTTATAGAGTTAATGGTATTTTTTTTGCCAGTAATGTTTAGTAAATTCATGACAGGACGCCCATGAAGAATATAATGCAGACGGTGTTTTTATTACGCGCCATCAACGTGCATATAATCACAGATAACATATACTGTATAATGCATTGCAAACGCAACTAGTTCCGTTTTTGAAAAAAAAAGGCACCGTCGCGTCGACGCTCCGTAAGCCTTTTTTTTTTCAGAAAGCGCGTCTACGGCGCGTATTAAGACGTCGTGTACTGCTCTTCTGGGAAAGGTTTTTTTTGGAATGGCATCAAAAATTTACAATAAGAAACCTGTGGACATTTTAAGCACAAAGGAACTCCCACTATTATAAATTGCGTAATTTTTATTCACAAAGCTTACTACGCGATCCAAGATTTTCTTAATAATTATTAGTGCCTACTACAATCTGTCACCATACCTACACCTAATTGTTATTTTTAACCAACTTCAAAAAAAGGAGGAGGTTCTCAATTCGACTGTGTTTTTTTTTATTTTTGTTACATTCGACTGGGTGAACCGATTTTGATGATTATTTTTATTTGAAAGCTGGTGCTTTCCGTGTGGTCCCATTTCAATTTAGTCCAGATCTGACAATGGCATCCATGAGAAAACCATATAAGTCTTAAAACATTAAGTATGTGCGCGACAAATAGACGAATAGCTCAATATTACGCCAACCGATTTCGATGATTCTTTTTTAACCGACTTCCAAGTACCACAACTAAAAAGCGAAAAATAAAAACATTTAAAAAAAAACACTACAAAATGAAAAATAACTTTTATTTCGGAAGTCGGTGTCTTTGGTTTTGAATTTTTGTTTTTTGCCACCGACTTCCGAAATTAAAGTAATTTTTCACTTTGTAGTGTTTTTTTTGGAAGTCAGTTGTTTTTTTTTTATTTGTAAAAAGTTTTTTGTAAGATTTGGTTCATATGTGATACCTAAGAATTTTTACCATAGAAATGGCATCAGAAGAAACTTTCTTCTCTAAAATAATTTCCAACTCAGAATTTCTTCACTCAATCCCACGCACCAATCAACATACAACAAGACTATGCATCTACTCACACATTTCGTCCACATTGCCACACAGTCGGTTACAAACACGAAGGCTTCCCAAACTGTTGGTAGGTACATCTTGAACTGTTAATTTGTCTTTGTCATCGGTTTAATTTCTACGTAGATTCGGGTAAGGAGTGAGTGTTAGCGAGGCGGTTTTGTGACCATACCATAAGTTTTATTGAAGATTTGATAGATGTTGAATGTAGACCCTTGATTATTTACGTAAAAAAAATGTGGACAAGTATGAAATTGAATTAAAGAGATTGTCAGCATTTCCACATAATTACCAAAAGTAATAACAAAACACTTGATACCACCAGAAATGATTTTGGTAAGAATGTTTTAAAGGCCTATTCAGATATAAACCAGCGTCAGACAGCACCCGGCTTTAATGCTGAAATGAACCTTTTTGGCGCAGTCGTGAGGCACACACTATTGTTAAAATATTATTTAATTTTTTTTTCATTTTATTTTTATTTTGTGTTTCACGAACTGTGTCCAAATAAATGTTTTTTCTTTCTTTCTTTCTTATATAAGCGATATCGCTGTCACGCTTGGTAGCGCTAACGGTGTCAGTTTGGACCAGTATCGACAGCTAAGTATATAGGTTTATAACTGAACTAGCTGACCCGTGCCCACTTCGTTGGGCGGTAAACATTTTAACTTGTGATGAAATAGGCCTGCGATGTTCTCGCGCTTTGGCTAGCGAGCCTCTGCGAGCGCTCAGCGCTAGACTCCCTATCCCTTGTTGCAAAGACATGCTGCCTTAAATCACTGAGACGCTGCGCACGTTCAGCGCTAGATTCCCGAGCACGGACCTGCGATGTTCTCCAGCTTTGGTTAGCAAGCCGCTGTGAACGCTCGGAGCTAGATCCCCAGCGCGTGCTTGCGAAATATTTTCTCTATTCCTCGAGAGATGCTGATGATTTTCAAGAGCAGACTCTTCCGTACGGCGTACTCGAGCTGCTCTTGTCTGGGATGTCTGACGGGAAAGTTGTGAATTTCCTTTTAGGCATGATAAACAATCGCTGAAACTGTCCGATATCCAAAAACAGAAATACCACAGCTTCGAACTCGAAGAATGAGAACGAAGTAGTATTTGTGTTTTAAGAAACCAAGTAACCAAAACAATTTTAAAGACCAACAACATCCAATCCAACCAACTGCGTACAACTCACCTATCTAACGACGAAAGTTTCAAATAATAACTGGAGAGGGTGATTCATCCGCGGAAAATCTTAACACCGCGATTCAGAAAAATGACGTAATTGTACAACGGATGTGTAAATGGATAAAACGTCCGTACAAAACATGTTCTAATGCGGTTCGTGACTGGACGGCGGCATTTTGCGATTTAATAATTTTATATTATCTTCGAAACTATTTAACCAATTGACATACTGTTTTGGGCAAATCGTATCTCTATGATGTTCTTGTGATCATAATAATATTTTTTTCGATAAGGTTTAATATTTTGTTGTTTAAAAAATCGTCCAAAGGTAAGTACGTCGAAAAATACTTATTTTAACACATAAAAGCTACTATATCTGCTAAAATATAAAAGATAGAAATATGGTGTCGCGAACTTTTTTGTAGAACTATTTAAAACAGACCAGGTTGCCGTACATGGTTTTCAATTATATACAACTGTTAAGGCAGCGCATGCAAATAACTCTGTTGTAAGAGCTATTTTTTTTCGCCTGGCTAGACAAAAATTGAGATAGTTCGGCTAATATGCATGATATCTTTATAATGTATAGCCTATAGCACTCACGAATAATGTAGCTTTCTACCAGTGAAACAATTTTAAAATTGGTTCATTACTTCCGGAGATTACCCCCTACATATAAAACTTACAAACAAATGTTACCTCTTTATAATATTAGTGTAGATGAAATGCAATAATTAAATATCGTAACACCGAATATTTAGTTTTAGATGTAAAAATATTAATTGGAAACTTTCCAAATAGGTACCGTTTTTACACCTAAAACGGTTGTTATAATTGCAATTCATTTTTAATATTCTAGTTTGCCACATTTCTTATTAAAGCAGCGAAATATTTGACATCTATTTGCGACGTTGCCCACTTTCAGAATAAACGCTCTTACGTAACAATTAACCTTACCCAACTTCTTTCAAAATTTTTACCCGAGAAAGTGCAGATAATCATGTCAGAAATTGTCCCTGGTCAGCAAAAATCCAAGAGCATATAAAATTTTATAAAAGAAAAAAGGATTTTCAAAATCGGTCCGCAATTGACGAAAATATCGATAAACATACATTTGAAAAATTACGTACAGGCGAACATAGAACCTTTTCCTTTTAGGAAGTTGGTTAAAAATTAAATTGCCACACAGTTCATTGTATTACGCAACTTGTTAGTTTTCGTAAACTACTTTAGGTAGATACCACTTGAACTGTTAATTTGTCATTGTCATCACTTTAATTTCAACGTGGATTGGGGAGTGGTTCCTTTGACAGCGTTAAATTCTGTTCTAAGATCCTTCAAAAAAACTATTTCTAAGAAATAAAATTTAATTCTGGCTGCTATCCGCAACTCCATGTCAAAGCGCGTATTCTGCGCACGTTTACTATTTCTGAAAACAATGTAAAGCTAACAGGGCTTGGTGTTTTTTTTTTCTGTGATGTTATTAACTTAATAAGATTAGGGCGGGATTGCAAACTTTTCATTGATGTTGCATGGTAAGTAATAGATTGGGAAGGGAAACTTAAACTGAAATTCCAAGGCATATTTGCTGAAATGTATTCAGTAAAAAATTCACTTGCAGATGTGTCAAAGCTCCATTATTATGTTTTCTTTATAATCTTAGATGACTGATTACTAAGACTGGGACCACGAGACAACCAATGAGGTTACTACTCTAAATGTGTCAATTATATTGTCAAAATCTTCTTTATCATTAACTGTTCCATCCAATGCTAGAAAATCTCTTCGTTACTCAAACTCAAAGCATTTATTTCAATTAAACCAATTTCAGGCACTTTTGAATTTTTAAGGAGTCGGTCAGTCCGAAAGATAGCGTAGTAGGAACCTCTGGAGAAGATTTGGTATGAAACTCCACGGACACTCTTTTAAATCAAAATATTGGTTGCATCATTCAAGTTGTTACTCTAAACATTGTCTTCATTGCCAAAATCGCGATCACTCAAACCATCCCCCATGTCGGTGACTTTAATAGCTTCTGCGGTAACTTGTGAGTCACGCTCCATTTAAATATGTACGCAAATAAAAGTTGCGTAGAACGCCTTCTATAGGAGCGTACCTCGGTTTAGATTTAAAATATTACGTCTTTTACATTTGATTTATTTCGAAGAATGAGATGTTGGAATTCTATATTATTTTTGCATTGGTGAATGACTTTGAGAAATCTTGTTTGGGATTTTTGTTTTGCTGTACCTACAACATTTTCAGTAGGTAGGTGTCAAACTCAAACTCAAAGCATTTATTTCAATTAAACCATTTACAGGTACTTTTAAATTGTCAAGGAGTCGGTCAGTCAGAAAGATGAAGCTATTAGCGTTTTCATTTGATGATATTATTTATGTACAAACGTAGTATAACCAGATAAGAAGACAGGAACAGAAACATACGTACAAAAGTGATGCTTCACCATACTCAGCTTATAATGTTCCCACTGCTGGGACACATGCCTCCTCTCGGTGAGAGGGAGTGGGCTGTAAACCACCACGCGGGCCCAGTGCGAGTTGGTAGATGTCACATATCTTCGAATTTTTGGTTCTAGGACATGCCGGTTTCCTCACGATGTTTTCCTCCGTTTTGAGAGCAGTGGTGATGAAATTAAATACACAAAGTAAAGCGCCTGTCTGGGTTCGAACCCACGACGTAAGTCGGGGCCGTTACCACTGGGCCACCACTGCTCACTAGGTGCTCAAGGTGATGCTTACTTGTGAAGAAATTTCTTCCAGCATACCTGCAATAAAACAGAGGATAAAAAGAAACATTAAGAGATGATCAAGAGGCAGTATTGATTATTTTTATGATAGCCTGCTTAAAATACCTATAAGTTTAAAAACACATTTTAGGTCATGTCGATAAATTGTCATAACCAATCATAATATAATTTGTCAAGCCAAATTTACATTATGAAACTGTTATTCATTGACAGTTTTAGGTGTAAATAGATAATTATTTACACTTGAAACAACCAATGAATGATAAGTTTGCGCAACTAGTTTCGTGATGTAAATTCGACTTTACTTGAATCCTTTTGCTACTTTACACATACGTACATTCTAACTGATCATAATTGTACTTTGCTTTGTTCTAGATTATTAAGCTATTGCATAGCTTTTATTGCGGGCTTTGAGCGCGGCGACCGAATCAAGAAATTCCGTAACGTAACGAAAATAAAACCTAACACCCCCCACTCCGCCTACCATGTAATGACGGTTCCCATGACAACGTGATGTTGTTATGGGAACGTAATTTTTGTTTTATGTCATCACGTCATCATCCCAAGTGTAGCGTTGACAAATAGGAAGTATGGAGGTTACAAATACTATGCAATAGCTTTACCGCGGCAGTCCCCGAGTGCCACATGTTTTTTTTTTTTAATATTATATTGTGATTTTGAACAGAGTCCGGTTGTTTGCCTCAAGAAATAGGTACAAGATTCTATTCTTTATAGATTATCTTTACATATTTTTTCCTTCTTCTTTTACAATATTATTGAGGTAAAATCTCATTTATGTGAAGGATTACACCTACTGAATACCTGATGTTGCTCATTATTTATGTGACATGTCTTGTTTATATAATTAAGGTCCCTATATTTATAAAAGGAGCTCGTAGTTAAGTAATCGCACGGGTCGATCCATTAGGTTAAGCTAAGCTTGCCGGGGTTGGTCCGTGGATGGGTGAACATTTTTACATACCGAGACTTCTCCGTGCCTCGGAAAGCACGTTAAGCTATTGGTCCTGGCTTTCATTCGTGGATCTTTGAGTGTCGTTACGGGTCGTCAGAAGCCCGAAAGTCCGACAGCCAGTCATACCAAGGGGTATCGTATTACCCAATTACTGGGTTGTGGAAGTCAGGTAGGCAGTCGCTCCATGTAAAATACTGGTATTCAGCTGCATCCGGTTAGACTGGAAGTCGACCCCAACATAGTTGGGAAAAGGCTAGGCAGATTGATTTTTGCTTTTCCATATAATTATTTTGTTGGAGATCTTAATTAAATAAAATGCTGTGTTTACAAGCTTAATACTCGTAGTTGCATCACTTTTGCGCTCTCGAAAATATGGTTTATTTTGCTTTGATTTAATTAATGAAGATATAGTATAATCATAAAATAAAATTTTGATTTTTCTTTAAGGATAGCTGAAGACTAATGTGTGATCTTAAAATTTCTTGATATGGTTTGCTAAATAATAGGAAAAAAATAATAAATGAGAGAGTTTAAAAAAAAAAATAGTTCTAACAACATTTTTAAGCTATTGCATAGCTTTTATCGTGGGCTTTGAGCGCGGCGACCGAATCCGCCTACCATGTAATGACGGTTCCCATGACAACGTGATGTTGTCATGGGAACGTAATTTTTGTTTTATGTTATCACGTCATCATCCTAAGTGTAGCGTTGACAAATAGGAAGTATGGAGGTTACAAATGCTATGCAATAGCTTTACCGCGGCAGCCCCCGAGTGCCACACGCTTCTTTTTCTGCTATATTTTGTATGGAAGTTAAAAAATGTAGTTCACCTATGTACAAGTAGACCATTTAGTGATGTTGATGATGTTTTTTAATTTTCAATATCAAAAGCAGTTTCTTCTGACGAAACGATCAAATGTCAGTCTCGCGTCAATTTTTGGAAAACTTGTTGAATTTTTGTGATTTTCCACGAATCCTTAATTTATTTGAAAAATCCCTTTCCGCCATGTAAAAGACAAAGAATTCGACTTTTCAGATCACAAATAATTTTGTTTAAATTCTGTTTCCCTTTCTCACTACTAATGAACAAAATTTATCAAAATCAGTCGATTTCGTGCATGGCCCCTTAACTTGCAATATTTATATGTATGTATGTAATCCTTTCCTCTTCCATTTCCTTCGATTTCTTTCTCTAAAACTCTATAAATCCGTAGTTCAAAAGCACATTCCATTCAGAATAGCTTTCAATAAATCTTTTAAAAAGGTGAAGTGGTGATTTCAGTAAAAGATGTAGCTGTTCTCGACAGGGCCATTGATGGCTTCTAGTGACAAATTACGCTCTCCTACTGAACACAGGTGAACGGATCATTAGATGGAGATTTTGTTGAATAACTTATTAGTTGTGTTCGGTTTTTTTGATGGGACATTATGATAATTTCTACTTATAATGTCATAATGAGGATCTGTTTTAGAGTGCCTATTCAGGCACTGTCCACCAGAGAAATAAATGATGGAATAGAATTTATACGAAATTATACTTACGTCTGGATTTGAGCCGGTTGATGGCAATAGGCCCGCCCCAATTATATGGGACTTAAACTTAACCGGGGAAACGTGGGTACTATACGGTACTTTAGGTACACCTCTGCCAAATCCTTCCAGAATGACAGACGTGATCAATCTGCCTAGCCTTTTCCCAACTATGTTGAGGTCTGCTTCCAGTCTAACCGGATGTAGCTGAATACCGTATTTTACATGGAGCGACTGCCTCTCTGACCTCCACAACCCAGTAACTGGGTAATACGATACCCCTTGATAAGACTGGTTGTCAAACTTTCGGGCTTCTAACGACCCGTAACGACTGTCAAAGATCCATGAATATGGCCGGGACAAACGGTTTAACGTGCTTTCCGAGGCACGGAGGAGTCTCGGTATATAAAAATGGTCACCCATCCACAGACAACCCCGGCAAGCGTAGCTTAACCTGATGGATCGCACCGTGCGGCTGTTATTACTTAGCCACGAGGTCTTCAACACAATGACAGGCGTGATATTGTCAATAGTAATAGTAGTAATTTATTTCTCTCAAAAGGTACAAATTTGGTACAGGGTATATAGATTACAGGCAGATTCAAACCTTTGTGAGAGCTGGAGTCTATACTGTGTTCGAAACCTGTATGACAGATCTCCAGGTTCACACTCTTAAAATTACAACATTAAATTGCACTTACGTACTACATACAACATTGTAAAAGTTCCAAGTAATGAGAGGAAGGGAAATTAATTTACAAAACAAAAGATGTGCTGTGTCTTTGGAGAGTGTTGTGTGTCCGTGAGTGCAATATAAGTCCTCAGCACACCACCTACGAAGGGCACTGTGCGCAAGCACTTTATAGTCTATAGTTTACCAAAACTGATTATGAGGTGGTAAAACAAGCCGTGAGTTTCTCATTCTGGTTTAAATGGCTTATTATTATTTATTTGTTTAAGGATTACCAACGAGTTACATTGCGATTATTATTTATTTATTTATTTATTTAATACTTCAAGCACACAAATGTACAGAGGCGGACTTAATGCCAAAGGCATTTTCTACCAGTCAACCTTTGGGTGATGCAGAGACAAACAGTGGTAGGTGCAATAGCGAGAATTGAGGAATAGATATTTATTTAAATATAAAGATATACATAAATATATATTTCCAATTATATATAAATATAAACAAAAATAAATACATATAAAATACTACTAAAGCAAATAAGACAAACAATGGGAAATCATTACCGCTGTGATGATACTGCCAGCTTCTTGCGAATGTGCTCGCGAACTTTAACTTTAAAAGATAATCGGTTGGTCGCCATCCTAATTTCCTGGGGGAGCGCATTCCACAGAGAGATAGACTGAACGAAGAAGGAAGAGTGAATGAAGTCTGTGCGGTGAGTGGGACATTGAAGAAGACGATTGTGAGATGAACGTAGATTTCTAATGTGGTTGTCGCAAATGTACTGAAAGTGCGGGGCTAGATAACTAGGTGAAGAAGGAGAATCAAGAAATGAAAACAAGGTGGTCAGCGCCCTTGGCTCTCTGCGCTGGCGTATGGGTAACCACTTTAGAAGCGATCGACGCGCAGAGACATGATCATAATTACGTAGATTGAAAACGAATCGAATGCAGTTATTGAGAAGACGGTCAAGTTATTTATTATATTATCTTTTACAATAGTAAAACTTAGTTATAATACATTATCCTGTAATGCACACTCAATTACAGGTAACCACAGCTTACACATTATCGAGTACCTACATAATGCTCTGAATTAGTTAATGCTTGATTAGTATTCCATTTAAATTATTTAGCAAGTACATAGTGGTAGCTTACTTTAACTTAGTTAAACTTAACAAGCGACTGAGTTTGCAGACACAGTCTGTTGAAAGTCTAAGAAACTATAGTTAATTAGGTTAATAATTATTAATAAACTTACTGATCGATTTTACTTTATCCTTGCACGTGACCTGCGTTTGGTATTTCTATAAAGACTTTCAACAGGATTGATATTAGCTTTTCGGTAGTTTACGTCAATTCAATACTATTATATTTTTTACTATGGCGAGCAAAGTCAAAGTCGACCATTCTGCCAATGTCTAAAGTGAGTTGGAAAAGCAAGTCTATATTGATAAATAAAATAAAAGAAGAATGTTAAAATCTTTGATGACAAAGTTGAACATGTAGATCTTGTAGGGTTAGTACTGGACTGAAACAAACAAAAAAATAAAAATTACATAAATTGTTAATTGTTAGAACATTATATATTTACTAGCTTTTGCCTGCGGCTTCGCCCGCGTGGACGTCGGAAAATATCTCACGGGAACGTACTACCGAGATTTTATACCTAATAACAGAGGAAAAGGTCATTGACTCCACTGCGCCCGCGTTGCTACGCGTAATTTTGAAACTGTGATATCTTTTAAACTATTCATTTAAATGATATGATATAAACGCATGTTTTAATCTAAATAAAATGCTCAATTTAAATAACATATTTTATTGGATAACGACACTTTAACAGCCGATCACGTACTCAGTACGGCATGGAGTGGCTTGTATTTGTTTTAAAATCACGTCAGTGGTACGTGATCGGCGTGTAAAGTAACATTTTAATACTATACCGGTCAAAAAAGCTTCGGAAATAACAATTTTTTTTTATGAAATTCTGAAAGATAAAAATGGTTATTGTGGGTTAGAAGATAGACATATGCCATCGTTGACTTTTTTGTTGAACTTTTTAAGATAAACAATACCGTAGAACATAAATTTGATGTATCGTTTTCGATTAACGCAGCGCACGCCAGTAAAGCTCCCAGTCGGCATGATTTTTTCCGACTTCTTCAACAATAATCGTCAAATTTCAACCAATTTACACAAAACCTTAATGAATTATACATTAAAACCTTCCGCATGAATCACTCCGTCGATTGGTGAAAACCGTTTGAAAATCCATTCGTTAGTTTTTGAGTTTACCGCGTTCAGATAGACAGACGCGGCGGGGGACTTTGTTTTATTATATGTAAGGATACCACATCCACTCAGACAGAATATTTGGGGGAAACGAATCATAACTTTATATTATTGTGACGGATGAAAATCATCAGCGCCACAAGCAGTTCTAGAGAAAAATATGTTAAAAGAGAGGGAAAACTAATAGGGAGAGGGATCTTGAATTTAAGGAGACGGCTATAAAAATGTCAATTCAATACATTTTTCACTTTTCGCTGATAGAACGTCACTTTGTACTTGTAGGCCCTTCGTTCATTATTAGCCCGGGTAGTCCCAATAAAATGCACTCAGGTAAATCCGTACGTAAGCCATGAGTAATGTTTGGAGATTTTCAACTTTACTCCGCGTCCTAACCAAAGCAATCGGTCGCATGAATACATGATCGTCGCGTTTATATGTCAGTCATTTGTTCGAAAGTTCGCGCGCTCTCTGTCGCACACCGCTCGACAGAGAGCGCGAGAAGTAAAGTTCGCAATAACACGACAGTTAGGGTTCGCCGTAGAAAACGCGACGTGTTCGCATGACGATCGTTTTGGTTAGGACGCGGTCAAATGTGGCAGATTAATTAAGCAAATATTATGTGAAAAGTGAAGTGTCGTGCAATTTTTTACCATAGTGCTTCACCAGCCTTGTAATGTCCTACCAACAAACCGTTTACTACAAATAACTGGCAAAAAAATTATAATTCATTAAACCTGACTTGATTTCCATTCGTCGTTTTCGGGTGACCACTGAAAATCAGCGTTGTGCTTGTGGATCATAGCACAGCACCATGCTGCGTGCAGCTGCCGACAATTTCTGTTTTGTGCTCGTGATGTCACTATTATTTACATAGAAATATAATAAAACTGTTATTTACATAGAATTAACATAGTAATATTTCGAACTTGTGTGGGGTAGGCGCCACAACTAAAAAGTGAAAAATAAAAACTTTTTACAAAAAAAATACAACCGCCTTCCAAAAAAACACTACAAAGTGAAAAATAATTTCGGAAGTCGGTGGCAAAAAACGAAAATTCTAAACCAAAGACACCGACTTCCGAAATTATTTTTCACTTTGTAGTGTTTTTTTCATGCACGTGTTACTGTGACCAATAAACTTATTTTTCTTTCTTTCTTTTCAAATACCTTTCCATCTTTAATCCTCACACAGTACCTACCTATAACTAGTAATAGCCGCTATAAACTACTTCACACCACCACACTCTGACCTCATAAACTAGAATCATGAACTATCAAAGAATTATAAAGCTGAGCAGTTTGAGTTACAACCGGGAGATATATTGCTTGTTCCTTATTTGACGTACCATAGACACAGTATAATAAACTAACAGTATTATATCTCGGCAGTGACCTTGAAATTATTACCTACTGCCGGTAGATAAACTTTCCGCGTCCGTGCGTAACTGCCGCGCACTTAATATTGTTTCGTTCTGATATACACTGAGATTATGAAGCGCGTCATTTCGACCATTTTCTATGAATATATAATACTGTTACTTATTTATACTGTGCCATAGACTCAACAAACTTTGCTGTTGAATAGTTCTGATTTATGTTAGATTTTGGAGGAAAACTTGTACAATACTGTTTAAATTGTATTGGGCAGTGTTTTTTACTGCACTTGTATATTTTCTATCTTCATAGAACCTTCACACTCGGAGGCACTAGCATGAACGTGTGCTTTAAACGTAACGAATTGCTCGTTCCTTGTTCGAAATACCTTATATTTGGTTCTGAAGACTTTGCTGCTGATTTATAAAGAACAAACCGTTTGCCTGGTGGTATTTCTCATCTTCAAAAATGTACTTCCAAATTAATTTTCATCCGCTATTTATTAACCCTTTTAGGGGATGAATTTTCAAAAACCTTCCTTGGTGCTCATTTACACTATTACTAAGGAACTCTTGTGCAAAAAACTTCATGTTTCTAAATCCAGCAATTTAGGCTGTACGTTATCTGTCTATTAAAGATTTTTGGTAGTAAAATTTAGAGAAGAAATTGTGTTTTCTGAGTGATTGGATATCATAGTGATTTTTACTGCTTATGTGTATGTCGGGACCAGGTCTTAGAATTTACCATTTCATGAAATAGCCAGCTAAAATTGGCCATATCGTTTAAACGTCAATGTTTAATGTTATGGCCAAACGTCGACTGACATATGTAGGGTATCCATGGTTTATGGTGTAGTAAAAATAAGTAATGCGCTGCTTCCAAGTTGATAACTTTCCATAACATCATATTTGGAAACCCAATAAAAGTCCTTCGACTTTATTTGCGTGGTCAGGGTGACTTTGTTTGATTTTTTGTATGCCGCCGCCATGATGCACAACAAAAACAAAGCGACATCAACGCCTCTACCGGTGGATAATCTAACTATTTACTATTTTACGATGTGACCACTAATGTTTGGCCACATCTTGAAGTAGTCGGCGCTTAACTGTTCATATCGTCAAACGTTGAGTAATCAAAGATCTGGCCAGATCACAACATGATGTGACTAGTGGTCGATGTATACAGTGTGTGTGTATATCTTCACTTCACCACTTCGACCTCATAAACGTGAACTATTAAAGAATTATAAAGCAGAACAGTTGAGTTACGACCGGGAGATATATTGCTTATTCCTTGATCGACATACCTTGAATTCGATCTTGATTTATGTTGGATTTTGGAGAAGTAATTGTGTGTTTTCTGTGTGATTGGATTAACAGTGTTTTATAACTGTACAACCAGAAACTGTTTGGAAAGTTGCTGCTAGATTTTATTGGTTTTTCGAAGAAAATGGTACTTCAACCGGTCATCAGGCATAGATATAAAACTAAACACCGTAAAGGAATACCTATTTTCCAAAATAACTACACTTAGCATCTATCAAAGAATTATAAAACTGAACACTTGAGTCACGACCAGGAGACATATTGCTCGTTCCCTATTCGACATACCTTAGATTTGATCTTGAAGACTTTGCTGTTGGATTTTGGAGAAGAAATTGTGTGCTTTCTGATAGATTGGAGATGGTGTCATAACCTGATAATGTTTGAATTTTGATAACAGAGAGATAAATAACAATTTCCAGATACACAGCACAACAATGACAGCCATTGAACGCGATTTGGATGTGCTGATGGCGTTTTCATTTGTGAAATTCACCCAGTTGTCATAATTATCACATTTTGTTGAATGAATAGTAGATTACTGTATGTTAAATTACTAATAGCATAAGCATAAGCTTTATCAGCCCTTAATGTTCCTACTGCTGGTACACAGGCCTCCTCTCTTCGAGAGGGAGTGGGCTGTAATCTACCACGCGGGCCCAGTGCGGGTTGGTAGATGTCACATGTCTTATTCCTGCCTTTGTCCCCTGTTACTTGTGGTCAGCGCAACACATTTTCTTTTTCCACTCTCCCCTGTCAACCGTCACACTATCATTCACTCCCTTCTCTTTCATATCATTCCTCACACAATCCATCTATATTTTCTTTGGTCTTCCTCTCCTACTCCATCTATCAACATTTGTGTTCATCACTCTTTTAGTCATATGCGTTTCCTCTCTCCTCATCACATGCACATACCAGGCAAAACGATTTTCTTTCAACTTTTCTGTCACTGGCGCCACTTTTAAACTTTCCCTTATAAACTCATATCTTACTTTGTGCATTTTCGTCACTGCACTCATCCATCTCAGCATTCTCATCTCCGCTACTTGCAATCTTTTTTCATCCATCTTCTTCACGGCCAGCATTCCGATCCATACAGTACGACAGGCCTCACGGGCCACTACTGCTATAATTACCAATAGGTATATTTAAATCTTAAACTAGGAAGCTGATCATAGTAATCATCTTGTGATAAAATCCAGTTCTCTTTTAATAATATTGTCTTCATTGAGGTACTAAATCTTTCAAAATAACATAAGTCCTTATATAACCAAGTTCAAACATCTTGGCATTGCTCGTTCGAACGTTTCACATCTTTGCTTGCTCTGATCCCCTGACTTACGAGCTTCGCAAAGATATATTGGCGTTTGAACACATGAAAATGGAACATTTCCGGTTCAATATTGTTCAAATTTTTTACAATTTTATTCCCGAGTCTGAATATTATGCCTAGTTAATGACAATATGTCACTTCCTATTACATGAGACTTAAAAAAACATACCTAGCTGAGGAAAAATTGGTGTACTTTAATATGCCTCGCCCTTCCTCTTCAAGGAATATTCGTGTGATATGAAAGTTATGAAAAAGTATTTAAATTAATTATGAAAACAGACTTAAAATCTATGTTTGATGACAAGTCATGACATCTAGCGACCGCCATTTTGATTTGCTTGTTACTTGTGTCATCAAAATAAATCGTCAAATCACACGACAACGATCAACGACCTTTGATTTGATTTACACCTTTCTTTTTGGTTTGGAAATTATCAAATAACTGCTGCCGCTCTGGGCGGAGCGGGAAGGCGTGTCAGACTCATACTGACTAAAACCAACCCATGTTCCTTCAGTTGCCATGTTGCCAGGGGCCACGATATCCCATTCCGACTTTCCCGCGACCCCGGCAGGCATCGGCCCTAGCGGACCCAGTCAGTGCTACTGACATCTCTTTGAGGCGCGCGTGGAACACAACGCGCCGTTGACCCGGGCCTGGTCCTTATCGGACGGCGAGCTACCCGTTGCTCACCGTCCGCACGCCTACGGTGGCCGGGAATCGGCCTGCGATTCCAAACGCCCAGGGCGTCTCGTGCGAAATTTGTCTCTCCCTCACGCGTTCCGCCTCCTCCTTTGCAAGCAATACTGCTTCGCAGAAGGAGGTGACGGCTTCCCATGCCCTCTCGCTCCGTACCATGGCCTGGACCAAGGCCGGACGCGAGGGATCACCGCCGCCGATCGCTTCCACGAGGACACGATGATGCTCCAATCGACCTTTGATTTGATTTACACCTCATTTACCAAAATCTATTTAGTGCCCATATCGCCAATGAAACTGAACGCGATCAGCACTTCTTAACTACGTTTAAGAGCTGTTTATATCAATATTCAATAACAATGATGACACTGACAGCTATGTACACGGTTTAGATATGCTGAACGCGTTCAGTTTGGTGAAATTCATCATTATCTACATAGCCTTTTCTCAACTATGTTGGGGTCGGCTTTCAGTCTAACCAGATACAGCTGAATACCAGTATTTTACATAGAACGACTGCCTATCTGACCTCCACAACCCAGTTACTGGGTAACACGATATTATCCCTTGGTAAAACTGGTTGTCAGACTTTCGGGCTTCTGACGACCCGTAACAACTGTCAAAGATCAAAGAATTATTGACGGCCGGGACCATTGGCTTAACGTGCTTTCTGAGGCACGGAGGTGTCTTGGTATGTAAATATGGTCACCCACTCACGGACCCACCGCGGCAAGCATAGCTTAACCTGATCTATCAACCCGTTCGGCTATATTTATAAATTTATTACTTGAAATTCACCTTTAGTAATGTATACTATGCAAGCTAACAAACCTAGCCTCTAAGATCCAAAACCCTTCCTTTTTTCCTTTGAAAAGTCAAGAAAGAAATAACACCTTTTTTGTAAGTAGATAATTCGATTGCCATACATCAGGGTAAGGAAGTAAGACCATATGTCACGACAGAGAGGGAAATAAACTAAGGGGTTGAAGATTTATGACTTTGAAAGTAATAATATTGTAGACTAGGTGCTGCCTGCCTGTCTGAAACTCACTGTGGGGCGATGTGGATGAAATGTGTGGGTATGGATGCAGTCTTGTGGTATGTATGAGGATGACCGCGTGGGATTGAAGAAATTCTGTGTTGAAAATTATTTTAGAGAAGAAAGTTTCTTCTGTGAATGGATTGATATGGTGATTAATTACTAGCTGCTGCCAGTGAAAGTTTCAAAATCGATCCAGTCGTTGCAGAGATTAGCCGGAACAAACAAACAGCCAAAAAAAAATATACAGAAATGAAACTTAAAACTCTGGAATAACGGTGTTTTTATTAAATTTATAAATTAATTATAGTAGGAATAATTAAATTTATAATTGATTTAAAAATTGAAATTGTAATATAGCTTTTGACACATGAAACTTGAGACCTTCAAACAGATTTTTTCGGATATCAGGCTTTTTCGTTTCGTGGCGAGTTCCACCAGTCAACTCCAACCGCAAGACGCGTTAGAGAATTTCGTTCCTAAAAGGCCTTGTATGTATAAAAAAGTTGTTTTTAAAACACTGCCGTATTTATTCAAATCAGTTACTGTCTGAATGTAAACACACTGTTTTCCTTAGTACC
Source organism: Agrochola litura (assembly GCA_949152395.1). Lineage (NCBI taxonomy): Eukaryota > Metazoa > Arthropoda > Insecta > Lepidoptera > Noctuidae > Agrochola > Agrochola litura. The sequence continues at coordinate 18,067,664 of OX424514.1, read as the reverse complement.
TACCTATTTTGCCGTTAAGGTGGTTGATATGTGTGTATTATCAGAAGGTTCGGCAAATGAAAGAGCGTGTTCTCAGTTGAAGGTTTACTGAACGACTGGTTGTATACAAAGGTTGAGAGGACTTAGAATATTAACTTACGAGCTACGTCATACATTGCCTAAGACTAAAGACACTTAATATGCCTACGCGCTACACTATATTTTGTAGAGGTTAAGGTAGGGGAGAAAAATTAAAATACGTATTATTTTGTTACTTGATTCTGTTCAAATCCAGAGGCTTGAACACAGCTCACAAACGAACTCAGTAGAAACACATATTCCCTGCGTTAAAGACAGAGTACACAGACAAAAAAAGTACATCGTGTATTCTACAAGCAATATTCTCAACAGCCATACAAACACGTTACCGAGACGAAACAGGAACAAAACAAACACTGCGATACCAACTCGTGACGAAGTGGAAAATACATAAAAAGTTACACTCGGTTTGGAATTTAGAGGCGGGTGTTGGCAGGAATATGGTATTGATACGTGTACTGTAGAGGCTCGGATAATTATATGGACGAGTATTTAAATTAAACTGCACGGTAGGTATACGCTAGTAATGTATCGATTCTTAATCGTGTATCAGTTAAAATTATTTTTTCACCACGTTAGACCTTTAGGTCCTGGTTCACAGAATCTGGGAAAAACAGTAATTATGATTAAGTAATAACAGCCGCACGGTTCGATCCATTAGGTTAAGTTACTCTTGCCAGTGTTGGTCCGTGACTGGGTGACCATCTTTACATACCGAGACCCCTCTATGCCTCGGAAAGCACGTTGAGCCGTTGGTTCCGGCTGTCATTCGTGGATCTTTGACAGTCGTTACGGGTTGTCAGAAGCCCAAAAGTCTGAGTACCAGTCTTGCCAAGGGGTATCGTGTTACCTAGTAACTAGGTTGTGGAGGTCAGATGGGCAGTCACTCCATGTAAAATACTGGTATTCAGCTGCATCCGGTTTGACTGGAAGCCGACCCCAACATATTTGGGAAAAGGCTAGGTAGATGATGATCCGCCGCTAAAATCATGAGTTAAATAACTTTTTATATAAGTTTCGTTTCTATGAAACAGGCCCCCTATTCATTTTATTTATAACCAAGGATCTAAATTACAAGATTTAGTTTTGTGCTTAGCGCATTTAAGTCGCGCAAAAAAGTGTCAACACTTAGAAAATGTTACAGAACCATCTTTTAACACGGTATGAAGGACGAATCTAATGATTTAAATCTTTGATTATAACCAATTTTTTAATGATTCTTTAAAAATTAAGTACTAAGATAAAGTTCAATAGCTCAGATATTAATAGCTTTAAATACATCGCCGTAAAAAGTCATTAATCTTCCATGATATGTTTCAAATTTATCTTTAAGAAAGTAATTAAACATTTCAAAGTCATGTGTAGCAAAAAACTTTGAAATTACATCGTTGAAAACTCATTTGTGAGTCAAAGTGAGTTGGGTATGAGATAATGAGTGTACTTCTTTTTAAAATAAGCGATTTTTTGTTGAAAATTAACTTTGGTACTTAATATTTTTCAAAGTGACATTCGCAATTAGGTAAGGCTGTTTTTGTGTGATGAATTTGTAATCAGAAACGCAGAAAAAAAACCACAAAAAAAGTTAATGACAAAAATGATTCATTGTTTTTAAATTGCAAATAATGTGAAAGTTCATAATTATTATTTTTTACTCAAAAATGCATGTAATGTGGTCATTATTTTGACAACCTTGTTTGAGCAAAGTCGACCTTGCCGTTCTGTTTCAAGGAGCGGCCGGCAAAGTTTTGCTGGTCGCTCTAACAGGCCAGCAAAACATTGCCGGTCGCTATTTTGACGTTTCAACGTTTTAAAAAATCAAATGCAAAAAGATTTTATTTAAACCACAGGTGTTTGTATTTATAGAGATAGGTACAAAAAGATTTTATTCCATATTTGGGTGTATAGTTCCAACTACCATTGTTAAAAAAAACAAAAACAAAGAAATAACAAAAGCGCGGTTCAGCGAAAATTTTATTTTTATTTTGTGACTTTTTTGCGTAATAAATGAAGAAATAATACAGCAGTCAAACACCGCATTAAAATTATCGCAAACTATTAGTAATATCAAACCGGGAAAGTCGGTGTTGAATTTTAGTAACTGTACTTTTCATAATTGTCATTTTAATTAAATTTCTAGTTAATTAATATATATTTTATTGAAATTATTTGCTGGTTTTATTTAGATTAGGTACTTGCATTTTTGAGTAAAGCACTATACAAGCCTTGGCCCACTATAACTGCTTCGCTGGTCACGCTATGATTGCCTCGAGCTAGCCTAGCTACGCTCTAGGCCTTCCAGCTTGGCCATCATTGCAGCCCTTGCTGTCCTCGCTGTAAAGGCCTCGACCTTTATTTCAGCTCGTCCATCAAGTGCTGCACGCTGACCGCGCTGTGTCGGCCTGGAGCTGCGCTACGCTGCGCTACGCTGCGCTGTCGGCCATCATCAGCGCGACCAGCAAAGTAGTCATTATAGACCGCGGCAGTAATGTACTATTATTTGTGGCTAATTTATTATTCGTGTGAACAAATAAAAAGCCTCTACTACTTATTTATTAAAATAATTATGTCATAATGATTATGAAATTTAAGGCATTAATTATACGGAAGTACATCATCATCATCTGCCTATTCTTTTCCTGTGTTGAAGTCAGCTTCCAGTATAACCGGTTGCAGCCAAATAGGTGTATAGAAGCATGAGGAAGAGGGTGTAAAGTTTGAGTGAACTCCATAGAAAAGGGAGGATCTTCCGACCAAACGGGTGTTGTGTCTGGTGGGCAACTGCCCGCTGATCGCGTGGTAAACTCTGCTTGCGCGATACAAGATTTGCGTGACGTCAGTGTGATGCGTGTTGTGGATGTCGCGACGCCCCCGCAAGGGGGCGTGGCGAGCGGGGTCAGGGCTTCGCCCTTCGCCCGCGGTGGCCATACGTTGACCCATTAAAATGGGCCCCTCAATTAGATTTGCCTCGGACGGCTAATAGAAAAGACTACACTTTTGTGAAGCAAAAGTGCATCTATGTCATTGGTTGCTATGAATATTTCTGTAGGCGCGCCACGACGCCAGCTCCTGGCGCCGCTTTCTTCACGACATCCCGGCGGTCTGTCCCCGCCAGGTGAGACCCCCGGTTACCCGGGGGAGGCCCAGCGAGAACGACCAGCGACGGTGATGCCGACTCGACGCCCTACAGGTCTAATATGTAGCTTCCCCCTCTCCCCGCTTACAGATCGAGCCGTTTACGGTTTGAGGGGTAGGCAGTCGCGTATGTATGAGCGGCTAGTGTTGTAGTGTAACACCGCTCAGTGTAGACGCACGTCGCGACCCGCATCGCGCCCGCGCGTGTTATGTATGGGTGCATGTGTAGTAATGGATGTCTGTATTTAGTTATGTGACGTGCCTATATTAACTTAGAACACGCCACACAACAGATGTATGTGTACATCTGTAGAGTCTTATTATTTCGGGTAAGCTGCGTGTAACCTGGGTGCTGCTTACCCGAGGCGTCAATCCGGTGCGATGGGGTCAGGGTCCGCTACCAGGTCGCGGGGCAGGGGTTTCGCGTCAGGCGGCCGCGCGTGCAATGGCGCTATCTGCCTGACATGGGGCCAGGCAGAGGCGTCGGCACGCGCGAACATGGCCTTCGCGAGTCGCCCTACAAACGTATCCAGGCTCTCTATCCCGAGGTCCCGGTGGATTACATCGTTCCTCACGTAGCGAGGGGCGTCAACAATGGTCCGCAACGCAAGGTTTTGTTGCGTGCGGAGTGTTTTTCGGCTCGACTCGCACGCGAGGGCGAACCAGGCCGGGGCGGCGTACGTCAAGACTGAGCGTATGTACATCTTGTACACGCTCAGCTTGACGCGCGTCGGGATGCGGGATGAGAGCACGGGTCTGAGGAGGTTGCGGGCGACCTTACCCTGCGCGACGACCTTGCGGACATGGGGCCCCATCGTGAGGCGGCGGTCGATGGTCACACCCAGGTACTTGGCCTGGGGCGCCCAATCGACGTCGACTCCATGTAGCTTCAGGGGGGGTGGGAGGGGCGCAAAGCCAGTCACTATGGCTTGCGTCTTACTCACGTTCACCGACAGTCGCCATTTGGCCAGCCACTCGGGAAGGAGATCGAGGGCGCGCTGCATTTTGACCGCCGCGTACTTCGCATTAAGCGATGTAGTGATGTACGCGGCGTCGTCGGCATACAGCGCGAGCGTGGCAGCGGAAGTGGGTGGGGATGTCGTCGGTGTAACGTGAGTAACACGCCGGCGAGATGCAGCTGCCTTGAGGCACGCCAGCCAACACCGGGCGGGCGCCCGATAGCGCCCCGTCGACCACCACCCGGAAGGTCCTGTGGGACAAAAAGGAGGAGACCACCCTGACGACGCGACGGGGCGCGTCTGAGGTGGCAAGTTTATAAAGTAGGCCCTCGTGCCACACGCGGTCGAAGGCCTTCTCCATGTCGAGGAATACTGCAACGGAGCACTCTTTTTTATTTAGTGCTGTGGTTAGTAGGTGCAGTACCCTCGACAATTGGAGCGTCGTGCTATGTTCCGCCCTGAAGCCAAATTGCTCTGGGCGTGGCGTAATATGCGGAACAAGGTGTCGCAGCAGGAGTTGCTCGAACACCTTGGAGATGGTCGGCAGCAGAGTGATCGGCCGATAGCTCTCCGGCTTCGCGGTATTCTTCCCCGCCTTGGGCAGCATTATAACGCGCCCCTCCTTCCACGCGGTGGGAAAGGCCCCCGTGCGTAGTATCGCCGTGTACAGGCGCGCCAGTGCCGCTACGGTACGGAACGGCAGGTGGCGCAGCACTGTGTTTGCGATACCATCCGCCCCAGGGGCCTTCTTGGGCTTCGCTTTTAGGATGGCGCGTCTGACTGCGCCCGGCAAGAAAAAGATTGGGCTCTCTTCGGGAGCTATCGGCGGTGCGAAATACTCCCCAAGGTGTTTCTCGACCGCTGCGACATGTTCGTGGTCGTCGGTCGGGTTAGGGCGGAACTGACGCTCCAGGTGCTCTGCGAAGACCTCCGCCCGGTCCTCCGCTACATATTTAAGCGCCCCGTCGCTATTAATTAGAGGGCGCACCGGGGCTGGGGTATTCGTTAATTGGCGGCATAATTTATAGATTGACGGCCAGCTGTCCGTCGTGGCGTCTATTCTCTCCGAGCAGCCCGCGGCGGAGTGGGCCAATAACTCGGCCTTAACCTTCTCCGCGAGACTGTTTAGCTTTGTTTTTATAGTGGGGCAACGTAGTTGTTGCCACTGCTTGCGGAGGCGCCTTTTCGCGGCGATCATCGCAATGATGGCAGGGGCGGCAACAGCCCTCTCCCCTGCTGCTGTGACGTAGTTGCCGCTTCCAGGGCGCTATGTATGCAAGCAGTGACATCGTTTGCCGCTTGGTCCACGTCCGCGGAGGAAACGATAGGCCGAGTTGGCGTGGTGGTCTCCATCCTTTCTGTGAATATCTTCCAATCCACAGATCGACGTGGCGCTAATGGCTTCAGTTGGGTCGGCACTCCTGTTATGACGACGAGCACGGGCTGATGGTCGGATTGCAGCTCGTCGTCTATCACCTGCTGCGTGATCTGGCCGCGCAGTCCTCTATGGACCACGATGTCCAGCACGTCTGGTATATGGTTGACTCGGTCCGGATAGTGTGTTGGTGTCTCCGGGCCGGACACCGTGTATCCGGACGCCTCCGCGTCTGCGAAGAGCCGTCTCCCCCCGGTATTGGTTGTATAGGAATTCCACGCCGGGTGCTTACAATTAAGGTCGCCGGCAAGGATGGTAGCTTTGTCACTTTGCGTGCCAATTAGGGCCCGCAGCTCGGCCACAACTAGGGGGGCCGCGGGCGGCTTGTAGCACGCAAATATGTTGATGTCCTCGCCGGCGACGTGCAGCTGCACACCCAGCGCGTAGAATGAGCTGAGCGACGGCGGGGGGATCTCCTGATGGACGACTCTCCGCTTCACAAGCACCGCCAGACCACGGTACTTTATGTTGGTGAGTGCCGACCTTTCGTCCTTCCTATAAACATAATAGCCCGGGAACCTAACCCTATCTTCGGTTCCCAGGTGCGTTTCACTAATTAGCGCCACGTCGATATTTTGTTCCCGAAGGAGATGGCGGAGGGGGGCGACCTTGTCCCTTAGGCCGCGGGCGTTCCAATGGATGATCCTCAATGAACTAGCCATCGCAGAGTGCGAGTAATGTGGCCAGTCCATCGAGGATCACCGACTCTATTTCTCGGCCCTGCCTGATTGCTCTGATGAGGTCCATCAAGAGCTTGATCGCACAGGTTGTAAATTCCTTAGTGTGTTGTGTTTGCTGCATGTTCGACGATTTTATTGTCGAAGTTATTGCCGACTTTGCGACGGCAGCGCCGCCACTGGTCACTGTAGGGAAGCTTTCCTGTACAGTGATTGGCCGCTGTGCTCTTAGCATTGACCGCGGCAGTGGCGGCACCAAGCGGCTTCTGGGCGAACCTTTTAGTTTCGTGGTTTGGCCGCTGCGTCCTGTTGGCGCTACTAGTAGGTTCGCCCGTTTGTTCTTGTTTGTCTTCCTTCGGTGCAACCTGTGCGACATTTGAGGCAGGGTCGGCCGAAGGGGGGTCTTCTGTGGTCTCCGGGGGGGTATTCTTCCTTCTCTTACCCTTCCCCCCGCGTTTCTTCTTCCTCCGCCCAGAGGAGGAGGCTTGGGTAAAGGGCCCATTGGCCGGCGCCATCAACGTCGTCGTGCCTGTTGCTACCTCTACAGTGGTTTCCTTTTGTGTCGGCCTGGCCGTTTGAACCCGGCGTGTGGCCGTGATGGCGACGGTCCCCGCCCGCTTGTTTTTAATTTCACGCTCAAATACGGGGCATTTAATATTGCTCGCGGGATGCGGGCCCCCGCAATTAGCGCAGGTGGCCGGCTCTTCCCGCGGGCGCGGACAATCTCGAGCCGCGTGCTCGCCCCCGCATCGCACACAAGCGAGCGGTCGGTGACACTGGTGCGAGCTGTGTCTAAATCGCTGGCACCGGTGACACTGTGCGGGCCCGCGTTTCCCCTTCCAAGCCTCGATCCTAACACCTCTCATGTACATGAATGTGTGGGTGTTATAGATATCCCGGACGTCAGGGGTCTTCTTAAGGATGGCGTGGAACACACAGCCGGGCCGCCCTAGTGCGCCTTTTATGTGGCGGACATACTCCGGCTGGTATCCCAACGTCCGGAGTTCCTCCTCAATCTCCTTCGGGTCCGTGTCCGCCGGTAGGCCCCGAATTGCGATTTTCAGACTTTTGTCCGCTGGTAGGGAGTATGCGAACCACGATACTCCGCAGTCCTTTTCCAGTCCCGTCAAGTACTTCTGGACCAGCCTATATTCCTCCTCAGACTCCGGGGTGAACCTCACCCCGGTCCCGTATGGGCGGGCGTTCGGAGGCCGGCCCAGTTTCTCCCTGATGGCCCTGAAGTGCGTGGCCCAGTTTGGGAGTTTCTCCACTACCAGCGGAGGGTATTGCATCTTCTTTTCCTTCTTCCCCTTCTGTTGATTCGCTGACTTTTGTGCAGCCGAAGCGGCATCGGTTGCAGCGGCGTCCGTTGCAGCGGTAGGGGGGGGGGAAGCAAATGATGTACTGGGGACCGGGGGCGAATGCAATGAGCTCGCCCCGGCCGCTCTCGGTGGTGTCGGGGACCGTGGTGGTGACCGGCGGACCGCGTCAGAGAATGTGGGCGTCGGTGGTGCGCCCTGACCCCGCGGCGCGCGTTCGCGCTGTGGCCGCGGCGGGTCGAGGCAATAACGCTTTACTTCCTCCGACGCGGTACCGTCGGAGCTTCTTCGGCGTCGCTGGGGTCTGTGGGTCTCAAGATCGAAATTGAAACCGAACCCCAGCGATGTTGTTGGTGGAGATGGTGATGCCGGCGACATCATTGTCATCACCTCGGATGCTGCTCCTCCCGCGATGGGCCGCGGACCGGCTCGCGGAGTCGTATCCGGAGACACGTTCCCGCGACCGGACCCGGCCGAACCCACGGACGCCAGCGACACGCTCGACCCCACACGAGAAGAGCATGCCGACATCATGGCAGGTGAGTCGCAGGCAGAGACCCGCGGTGGCGCCGGTGAATCGGGCGCTGGTTGCTCCTGCTCAACCCTCACCGGCCCCGCCATCGAGAGGCGGAGGCCAGGGGGAGCGGCACGTGGTGTAGTAGTAATTGTTCTAGACTTACTTGGTCTCTCACTTGTTTGCAGCGGCGGCGACACGAATCGCGGCGGCGGAGCGGCGGTCCGAGTCGGGGGCGCGCGAGCCCGCGCCGACTGTACCGGAGTACGCGGCACTGGGAGCGCGGGGTAGTCGGTGCGCGGCGCGCTTGGGCGCGCGGCTGTCGCACTGTGGTGACCGGGCGCGGATGGACGCGCGGTGGGGTTTTGTGCACGCGCATGCGGTGCGCGACTCGCACTTGCGATAGGCCCCGGGGCCTGGATAGGCACCGGACGGAACGCGGCGGGGCGGACGGGTACCGCGTGCGGCCGGCCCGACGACGGCGTCGGCGCAACGCGCGCAGGCGCCGATGTCGCCGGTGGGCCGGTGGCCTCGACGGCTCTCGTACCACTTTCTTCCTTTTCCTTTTTCTCTTTCTTCCCTTCTCCTCCTTTCTTCCTGCTTCTTGGTCCGGCCGGCGGCGCACCGGACGACGCGTCGCCTATATTGGGCAACGACGTCGCCCGGTCCAACGTCGGACGGGCCTCCTCTTGGACCCCGGCATCGCGGCCTAGCGAGCCGCGCTTGCCGGGGTTAGACATCGTTTTGGGTGTGACCTCCGCGACCGCGGCGGCGTTTCCACGCCGGGATTTCCGGGGCGGCTCCCCCTGTGCCTGCACAGGTACTGTTATTTCCCTGCGCACTCACAGAGAGAGTCGTGTTTAAAATAAAAACGATAGCGATCCGCGCGGAATTGGACTTGCACGTGTGGATAGGCTAGTCCAAGTGATCAAACAAGCCAATCCGTGTGATGCGTAGTTCGTATGTGGCGATGTAGATGCTGCCACATCAGTATGAAACACACATGGAGCGACTGCCTATCTGACCTCCACTTCCCAGTTTCTAGGTAACACAACGATACTCTTTTTTAAGACTGGTTGTCAGACTTTTGGTCTTCTGACTCCCCAACGACTGTTAAAGATTTACGAGTGACAGCCGAGACCAACGGGTTAATTCGTAAATCCCGGCTGTCATTCGTAGATCTTTGACAGTAGTTACGGGTCATTAGAAGCCCAAAAGTCTAACAACCAGTCTTACTTACTTCAGTCACTGGATTGTGGAGGTCAATTGTGTTACTACACAGTGTTTTCAGACACAAATCACACTACATAAATATCAAAATCCGGAACAACTATCTTTAGAGACCATAAACATAAGTTCCGTTTGAAAACCTGAAATCCGTAGCTCGGAATACGTAATTTTATACCCCTTGCATAAACATAATTTTGTTGTTTAGTAAGCGAATCACAAATTATGGTACTAAAGATGATCCGATTAAAAATATCATTCAAATATCATTCAATATAATATCATATAATTCTCAATAATAACAATATTCTACATAAATATCAAAATATTTTCTACCAACACTAGGTTTAAAATATTACTAACATAATGGATCTTTTGTTGTCCGAATAAATAAATTTTATAATAATAGTAATAAGTATTTAAATGAAATAAAAGAAATAATATTAAAAACAAAACATGTAAAGAAATGCTGGTCTCGCAACGCAGTTTTTCTACCGTAAAAAGATGTGAGATAAAATTAACAGACTTGGTTTTACATTAGGTAAAACCAAGTCTGTTAATTTTATTCAGTACCAATCTATTTGTCATCTTTATTTCTTTTTTTTCTTGGCCATCGCACGGCAACATTATCACATAAGAATAATCTACTATTTTAAATAGTCCTAATTAAATAAAGCGCAGCGCTAATATTAGGTAGTTTTTGTTGTAGATTCACTGGTACGTATCTGGTTTCAAACCCACAATCTCGTGCATGTAAGGCGCCCGGCGCTTTAGCCATCACGACAATTTTTTTAAAGCCTTTAGGGTTAAATGCGAATGAAACTCAATATAGGTATGATATTTCAATGGATAAATTAATTATGCTCTTACTTACATACTACAAAACATACATAGCTTAGTGGTACCTCTGCCTTCACAATATGAAAATAGACTAATCACAGTGCAGCACTAAAAACGATGGCTCTTGGCATTCATCGTGTCGGCGCACAGTGGAAAAAAAAAAGACTTTTTGTTCAAAAATCTGCCTACACCAAAATTTTTGACGTATCACTGCTATACATTATGAATCTGTGATCACTGGCATTTTTTTATACACTCCAGAGATAACACACTTTGGTGTGCCACTGCCACTTTTCCTTAAAAGTCAATACTTATGTAATAGAACTATCCTATCTCTAAAATAACTAAGCGAGTATAATTATTTAACCTCAAAATGGATACTAATCTCCAATTGAATCTTAAAATCGTTACCCCAATATCATAATCTAAAACTGTTTAATAAAACGACATATTTACAGTATTTCAGGGATAAGGAAGTAAGATGAAACACCAAGTTAATTGTCAGTCATTTATATTTCTTAGCCAACATCAAATTCAATATTCTACACCATGCCATCACATCTCCTATTCCCCACATAATATCACAATTCATTTCACCATCAAATCAGTATTCTTATATTTACCATAAAACTAATAGGTTTACAGTAGATCTCCAACCAATCCTATGCCAATCTGTATTTTTACCGACACCGCCACTAAGCACGTCCTACCGTCACGAGTGCCAAACCCAGAAGGCCACATCGAACGAATCTTTCGGTGCTGCCAGTATAATAAATTGAAACCTAACACTTATAACCTCAAAAAAATCGGGAAATGATGCAATAACAATTTCTAAAATAAAATATTTTAAGAAAAATCAGTTTCCAGGGATTTTTCAGGTCCCTGGACATGAATTTATTGTCTGTTTATAAAAATTGAAAATAGTGGATACAAAACGGCGGCCCAAAAAAAAATTTTTGTTTTGCTTTTTTTTGAATTATGGTATTGGCTTTTAAGGCAGTGAGACACCAAAGTGCGTTATTTCAATAGTTTATAAAAAAATGGCAGCGATAACTCAAAAATTGTGGTGTAGGCAGATTTTTTAACAAAAAAGTTTTCACTGTGCGGCAGCGCTAAGATGCGAGCGGCGGTAAATACCACGGTGTCGTGGTCCACACCTCAGTGCGCGGCCTCATATATAAATGTATTAGTCTATGTGCGCGGCCGCCCCGACCCTTGCTCGAAAACGAGGTGCCAGCAGTTGTTGCAACTCAGCACGTAGCTTTAAATACCCCGCATAATAATCATGATGAAATTAGTCTATGTGCGCGGCCGCCCCAACCCTTGCTCAAAAACGAGGTGCCAGCAGTTGTTACAACTCAGCACGTAGCTTTAAATACCCCGCATAATAATCATGATAAAAATCTAAGTTTGATCCAGCCTGTCCCTTCTTGCTGTCCTCCTTCCAGCGACGCCCTAAGCCGAGGTTCGTACCCCACAGGGAATGCCCTTAGCGAGCACTCCTTTAATTTTAATTTAGAATAGTTTATGCCCCTGGCTGGAGGCTTTAAGTGTAGAAACTTAAGGCACCCACAGGAAAGCCCGGTTAAGCAGCCAAGACCTTAATGGTCAAAACTGCGAGTAGCTATAGTAAAAAAAAATAAAGTTCGCGGCCGCGCTCTGTCCCGGCTGTACGCATGTTATTATATAAGTCACTACAAGCCCGTGTAAATGCAGCACTATAATTTCTATACAGCATTCATCAGAAAGGTGTATTCAAATTTAAGGTTGTGGTACCGTAAAATATAACCACACCTTTCTGACATACGCTGTACACAACAATTGATAACGGTGACAGTATTATTCTGCCTGAATGTCGCGTTAGCAAAATAACTTATTATCTTCTACTAAGTTGAACCAAGTCATGTTTGCAATTACAGTAAGCAAATTACTTTGTAAAGTAGAATGAAGTTAAAGCTCTTTTCAAAGTCATCGAGTGTCAATAAAACACTTGAAAAGTCAAACTCAACTTGTACGTTAAAGGTTAGTCATAATATGTTTGGGTTATGGCATCCCACAGACAATTCAAATTCATGTATTAATTTTGCGAACATAGGGTAAAAAATTATACAGATGTTACAAATAAATATCGGTCCATACTACGTCTCGCCAGAAGATATGCAAAATTGTTTAGGTAAATACATAATAATGTAACATTAACAAAATGAAAATAAAAATATAAAGTCAAGGTACAATTTCATGCCAAACACTAATAGTTATTAATAATAATAAAATGTCAATAAATTAAGATGGCACATAAACAAATTATTTACATTATTATTTATTTTTAGTTTTTTTTTAACTATTCTCGGGACCATGGATCCCGGTCCTTTGGAAGGCGTACGAGGGGCCGAAGCCAACTCGCAGAGGCCCCTTAGACATTTTTAAGTGTTGAGGCACCAATCGACAATTATCCCTGTATGCACTAAGCAAGTGCACCCAAGGACAATCCCCGGTTGGTGCAGTTCTTGCAGAACATGGAAACAAAACATATTGGGCTATGGATTTGGGTGGCTATAGTGGATTGGTTACCTGGAACTATGGAAATACTATGGCCCCTGCCTGACCAATATTTTATATGAAATACACAGGAAAATGGCAGGGGGTGACTTGCACACTCAACAATGGGCCCCCGAAAACGGTCACTAGCACAAAGTGTCGTAGTGACAAGGGGGCAACATGTCTTGAGGTGCTTATGAGGAGGGGAGAGGTATTCCACGGCTATCAGAACAATCCCGGAAGTACGGTCAGGATCCCTACCAGCATCTTACTGGAATACTTCCTTCCTCCGAGCACGTTTGCTCTTGCGAATCTCCACTCAAGCCGGCCAATAAAGGCATGAATGAGGTGGGAGCTCTGTTCCTCGTCAGTGTTCACTCCAGCCGGCCAATAAAGGCAAGCCAGAGGTGAGGAACAAGACTTCTCCCGGGAGATAGGGTCCGTGGGGTCGCTACTGCCCAACAGCTCGCCACATGCTGCCCTGCGGGTTTTGTATCTCTCTTGGTCTGGCTCCTCAGACCTGTTCCGGCAAAGTAAACTCTACCGGCACAGGCCTAGAGTTTGGATTATTATTCGTATTTAGTCACATTCTCGTCTAAAATAACAAATTAAATAAATAATGTCAATATAAAATAATTATTACAATATTGCCATAAGGTGCCCACGCTTATGTATGGAAGTGAATGTTGGGTGTGGCAAAAACAACATGAAAGTAGAATAAATGCTGTGGAAATGCGTTCCTTGCGAAGCATGTGTGGTCTGACTATGAATGATAGGCTGAGGAATGATGTGATAAGGCAGCGGTGTGATTTAAAAGAAGATGTAGTGACAAAAATTGAAAAGGGTATGCTGAGATGGTTTGGGCATGTTGAGAAAATGAATGAAAGGCGACTAACAAAATGTATTTACGAGGCTGATGTGAAGGGAAAGGCCGGGCGGGGACGCCCTAGGAGGACATATACTGACCTTATTGGTGATGTTCTTCAGAAAGGCCAGGTGCGTAGTACTCGCAACCGGCGTGCGTGTATGACCAGATGTATGAACGTAAACGAGGCAAAAGGAGTATGTAAGGATCGTAACAGGTGGCGTTCTGTTGTTTCTGCCTACCCCCATGGGGAGAAGGCGTGAGTTTATGTATGTATGTATGTATTACAATATTACCATATGGGAGCAACATTTCAGCAAAAAATTTCTCTGATAAAAACTCAGACACACTGTAGTACACCTTATCCTTTAAAAAAATACGTAGTCTACTCTTAAACATATAAGTTATAACCTATTTATGTACTGTTGTTCCTACATTTTATTTCTAATGATATATTTTTAATAATTTTTTCTTCGTTCCTCTCAAACAGAGCACCTGCCATCTATGTAATCTCTTCACCACCCTTGGTTGACTGATAGAGAATACCTATGGCATTAAGTCCGCCTTTGTACCTTTTTGTTTGAGAGAAGTTTAAATAAATAAATAAACAGCACTGTTGTCAAGTCTTTCCAATCACTTGGTAATTTATTGTAAATTAAATGATTGATGATGAATTGTGTATTTAGAAGTATTAGGAACATGGTGTAAAGTTCACTCATCCACCGTAGAAAAGGGAGGATCCTCCGACCAGACGGGTCGTATCTGGCGGGCAACTGCCCAACGGCTGAAGTCGGATAGTCATAAATAATCATGTCGTTCGCGCGGTAAACTCTAATTGCGCGATGCAGGATTTGTGTGACGTCAGATGATTGACGCGAAGTTCGCATTTGGCGATGTAGATGCCACCACATGTACATCTTTTGGTAATAAAATAAAATAAATAATAACAAGTCGTAGTCGATTACGCTTCACTTGCCGATGTCGGTCTCTGGATCCATTAATAGCTGGTCACCCATAACTGGTCAACCTTCGATTGTTCGGTTGTTATTATTTAGCCATAAGCCCCACGAAATGTCCAAGATAATGATTGTGATAAGACATTAACCAAAATAAGCTACGTATTCATGAAATTAAGTCCCTTTTTTACCTTTTAACTTTAAGGGGGAAACGTCAGGGTAGCCCACGAAATTCAAATTTTCTTTCGTTTTTTGCATTTTGCAGGTCAGTGTCAGGTTTTATGTTGCTTAAAATATGATTCGTGTTCGTAACAAATATGGCTTTACTCAATTGTAATCATTACAATCATGATTTCATGAAATCATGACATTTAACACTTTTCCTAACTTATGGAGTTGTATTGCTGATTGTAATGATTATAATTGAGTAAAGCCATATTTGTTACAACCGCGAATCATATTTTAATCAATATAAAACATGACACTGACCTGCAAAATGTAAAAAACGTAAGAAAATTTGAATTTCGCGGGCTACCCTGACGCTTCCTCCTTAAAAAATACACCACTTTGAAACTTCTTTGAAACTCGTTCAGTATAATAACGACTCACTATTTCTTTTAACCCAAATTAAAAGAACGTCTTAATTACCCGGGGTAGCTTGAATTTGTTAAGAAAACAGAGCTTCAGTGACCTTCAAAATGTACAAAGGGAAAGTTTAATTAGCAAATTTTTTTTTCTCAGGAAAGTATTGTCAAGTGCGAGCTGAACTTTTTAAAATGTAGAACTAGGATTGTAAAGGGGGTTTGTAATGTGTTTCGTGTTTAGTGTTGCGAATGAAAAAAAAACCGGTGAAGAGCGAGTCGGACTCGCGCACCGAAGGTTCCGTACCATTTTAAATTTTCATCGGCGAGACCTATATTCGTCAGAGAATTTTGAAATTGCACACTGCGGTGTAGAATATTGCAGTCTTAGGTCAGCGCCATCTCTTGACCGGTAGTGGAACTAATGTAATTTATGTTGATGGTTTCTGAAAAAGTGTGCTATTTAGTGACATTGTTTTATTTTCCTGTAATCTTTACATAAGCTTCTATCACATAGAATAATTTCAGATTTTTCTCGGAAAAAGAGAAACTTCGGAGAAAAGGGGAGAACGGTATTTTTTTTTGTTGAAAATGTACTAATACCGCTCTTTCATATGATACCCCAAATGCCCTAGTAGCCTTTTTTTTTTTTTTTTGGGTGGTAAATTATCAAATAACTTCTCCCGCTCTGGGTGGAGCGGGAGGGCGTGTCAGATTCTTACTGACTAAAACCCACCCGTGTTCCTTCGGTTGCCCTGTTGCCGGGGGCCGCGATGTCCCTATCGGTTTTCTTCGAACCCCCGGCAGGCATTGGCCCTAGCGGGCCCCGTCAATTCTGCTGACATCTCTTTTAGGCGCGCGTGGAACACAACGCGCCGTCGACCCGGGCTTGGTCCTTACCGGACGGCGAGCTACCCATTGCTCACCGTCCGCAAGCCCGCGCCTACGGTGGCCGGAAATCGGCTCGCGATTCCCGCCCCGGGCGTCTCCTCCTGCGGCGGTTAGGGGCGTGAGGGCGCGAAATTTGCCTCTCCCTCACGCGTTCCACCTCCTCCTTCAAGAGCATTACCGCTTCGCTTCGCCCTAGTAGCCTCACTTCGATTTTTTAAGACCCACGTTAAGACATCCGGATACAAAAAAAAAACATTTTTATTTTTTTTTATTTGCAAAATAGTTGGGCAAACGTCATCTAAAACTGTTTCAAATTTCAAGTTGATAACATTAACAGTTCTTGAGATATCGAGCTGTGACAGACGAGCGTACAGACAGACTGAGTCGCACCATAAGGGTTCCTTTTTACCATTTTGGTACGGAACCCTAAAAACGGAACCCTTATAGATAGATAACTCGTGTGTCTGACTATCGGTCTGTTCATCTATCACAGCCAATGTGCTCCGAATCTGCTGGACCGATTAAGTCGAAATTTTGGTAAACTGGGGTGTCTCTCACTTTAGGTCACAGTTTCTGTGACTATCATTGTGATAATATTGAAAATAACAGATGACGGACGTATCGACGGATGGTTCAACTCGTATTTTCGGACCGATTTTCCAATTTTGGGACCGTAGACCGGACGGAGGTGCAAAAAGATCGGTTGTCAGGTGCCAGATCGAAGGGTAGCGCGTTCAAGTATGAATATGACAAGGCAACGAAATAGTGAGTGTTGGTGCTTGTGAAAAAGCTAAAATGTAATATTTTTCTCTGATATTTTAGTCTCAAGATAAAGTTTGTTAGGAAATATTTTTGTATTGTTGTTGCTCGGTTTATGTTACAGCAATTATTAATTATTCAATAAATTAAAGAATTAATCATTCAAAATCAATTTAACAACTTAAGAAACATACAAATCGCGGGTTTACACTAAGAAAATAACGTGTATCGATATCCCGCAGACTGATCATTTTCCCGTTACTGAGATTCATGCATGTAAGATTTGAGAGTCGATGAAGACAATAATACAGAGATAGAAAGAAAGAACAAGAACATTCCTAGTGTTCAGCCCCACAGACAGATTGACAAAAAAATTATGCAACTACAACCTCGCAAAGTGAGGCTATCTCGACGGCATACGGCAGCAGGGTGTGGATGTGGCGCAGACTATGTCCCACATCCTTTCCTGCCCTTTGTACCCTAAAAAAATAATCTATAGCGACCTCTGTCTTGTCACCAATGATGCCGTGGGGGTAGCGAAGTTTAGGGCCAACAAAATTTAGTACACTGTTGGGCCATCAACACGAAGAAGAAGAAGAAAAATAAAAAGATTGTAAAACGTGTCTTCTGACAAAAATGCGCGCTCTATAGCTCTTCAATACCCCTAAAGTCAGAAAACCGTTATTTGATTTTCAGATTTTATGCTTCACATAGTTTTTTTAGGAAGAAACGCAGCATTTTGGCACCGAAATGTGACGAAAGTCCTGGGATCGTTACCGAACTTTCACGGATTAAAATCTGCTGAAAAATCTTCTCTTTTCCTTCGGTCTTTTATTCAGAGAACTCACTGAAGTTTTTGAACGATATTCGACCAGTATTTTCAAACCTGTTGGATTTCAACATTTCTAGTGACAATATAATGCAGGTCACACACGTTACGATATAAACATAGTCATCACGCCTTGTTTCCCCGAAGGGTTAGGCAGAGGTGTCCCTGTAGCAGGTACACCCACATTTCGCCAGTTATGTTTAAGTCCCATGTAATAGGGCACCAACCGGGCACAAATCCAGATTCAGAGCTGCTACCTACTGAGAAATTTTAGATAGAAAAACCAAATAATACTTTGCCCGACCCGGGAATCAAACCCAGGATCTCAGCAGCTCAGCAGTAGCGCTTGCGACCACTAGACCAACGAGGCAGTCAGTTACGATATACTTGTGCAAAATTGAACTTGCACAAGTATACATTAACGTACGTGGAATTAATTATCATAAGTATCTGAGCAATTCGGTGTCACGCAGACTTGTGAAAGTGTAAACTTGCGCAAGTATATCGTGACGTGTATAGCTACCATAAAGCCCATCGACCATTGCGCTAATCGAATGTAACGTGTTACAAACCAATGAGTGGCCACAATGTCACACCACTAATATTTCAATGGTGGTCCGGAAACGATGCAACCAATCACAAACTAGTTAATAATGCGTTAGTATGTCGCTTCATGGACGATAGGTTAAGGTAATGTAATAAGATTGATGTTATCTGGGCTACAAAACAAAAAAAAAACGTGTGGCACTCGGGGACTGCCGCGGTAAAGCTGTTGCATAGCATTTGTAACCTCCATACTTCCTATTTGTCAACGCTACACATGGGATGATGACGTGATGACATAAAACAAAAATTACGTTCCCATGACAACATCACGTTGTCATGGGAACCGTCATTACATGGTAGGCGGACTGGGAGGTGTTAGGTTTTATTTTCGTTACGGAATTTCTTGATTCGGTCGCCGCGCTCAAAGCCCGCGATAAAAGCTATGCAATAGCTTCAAAAAAGAATTGTTAAAGTCGGACAAGAAGAAAAAAGTGATGAGTGAACCTGCTTTTAATAAATTCTATGGACCTTTCTTCGTCGGTTAAAAAGTACTTAAACGCCGCAAAAAACGATCGAATTATTTTAGGTATGTACGTTGTAGGTACGTCTTTTAAAAAAATATACTAAGACATACCAAAAATACATTACTATAGTTTGACCGACACCGCTGTACCGCACCTTAGGTATGTGCGTGGCGAGACATTCCTAACGCGCGCTCTATCGATCTCGGTCAAACTATATCAAAGATGTTGAATGAGATTTCACCTCACCCCTACTATATCAATCTGTCCAGCTTTTTCCAGTCCAGCTTTTTCATGTTAGGGTCGGCTTCCAGTCTAACTGGATGGAGCTGAATACCGTATTTTACATGGAGTGACTGCCTATCTCGAACCCAGACAGGCGCTTTACTTTGTGTAAATTATTTCATCACCACTGCTCTCAAAACGGTGAAGGAAAACATCGTGAGGAAACCGGCATGTCCTAGAACCGAAAATTCGAAGACATGTGACATCTACCAACCCGCACTGGGCCCGCGTGGTGGATTACGGCCCACTCCCTCTCACAGAGAGGAGGCCTGTGTCCCAGCAGTGGGAACATTATAGGCTGATGATGATGATGATGATGACTGCCTATCTGACCTCCACAACCCAGTAACATGGATAATACGTTACCCCTTGGTAAGACTGGTTGTCAGACTTTCGGGCTTCTGACGACCTGTAACGACTTTCAAAGATCCACGAATAACAGCCGGGACCAACGGCTTAACGTGCTTTCCGAGGCACGGAGGAGTCTTGGTATGTTAAAAGGGTCACCTGTCTACAGAACAACCTTGGCAAGCGTAGCTTAACCTGATGGATCGAATCGTGTGGCTGTTACAACTTAGCCACGAGCTCCCCCCTACTATGTAACTGCATCAAAATCCGTTCCGTTTCGTAGTTTAGAAGAACAACGCTGTAACACGATTTTGCCTTGAATGTACCTATTTATTGATGACTAGCTTCTGCCCGTGACTTTGTGCAAAAATAATTTTTCAAATCCAACAGGTAGTTCCGGAGATTACCCCCTACATACAAACAATCAAACATACAAACAAACAAATTTTACCTCAATATAAAATTATATTATTAAAAGTATATATATTATAGTATACAGTATAGATAGATTTATTATTAACTAGCTTTTGCCCACGGCTTGGCCCGCGTGGATGTCGGAAAATATCCCACGGGAACGTATTATCGAGATTTCATACCTAATAAATAACCGAGGAAATTGTCATTGACTCCTACCGCTGCGCCCGCGTTGCTACGCGTAATTTTGAAACTGTGATATCTTTTAAACTATTCATTTAAATGATATGATGTCACAGCATATTTTAATCTAAATTGAGTGCCTAATTTAAATAACATATTTTATTGGATAAGGATTAGTACTATACCGGTCAAAAAAGCATCGGAAATAACAATTAAATCTTTATCAAATTCAGAAAGATAAAAATGGTTATTGTGGGTCATCCTTAGAGGATAGACATTTGTCAGTATGGATTTTTTTATTAAACTTTTTAAGATAAAAAATACCGTAGAACATAAATTTGATGTATCTTTTTCGGTTAAGGCAGCGCACGCCAATAAAGCGGGAGCAAAAAATCATGCCGACTTCCCAGTCGGCATGATTTTTTCCGACTTCTTCAACAATAATCGTCAAATTTCAGCTAATTTACAAAAAACCGTAATTAATTATACACTTAAACCTTTCGCATGAATCACTCTATCTATTGGTGAAAACCGTTTGATAATCCGTTCGGTAGTTTTGAGTTTATCGCGTTCAGACTAGTGTTGCCCAAATGCAAGAACAAGACGAGACTTAGCCAGTCTTGGTCTTGGTCTTGCGCCAATACACCTGGTCTTGGTCTTGGTCTTGGTCTTGCGCTCCCAGTCTTGGTCTTGGTCTTGGTCTTGCAGCAAGAGTCTTGCAAGTCTTGCAATTACCTATTAGTCTATTACTATTTATTAAAGTTTACTTTAAATCTTAGAAAAACGTATTAGAATTGGAACATTGTGAGCTTGAATTAACATAGCCATAGTAAAGATCAAGCAGATTAATAAATAACTGAAGATTTGATAAGAAATTCGAAAAATCAACTGACCTATATGTCGTTTTCCATGGAAGTAACTGTTTCTTAATAAACATTTATGATTTATAAGCTTACATTTGCTAAAACATGTAAAAAAACAAATTAATTACAATAACTTGACTGTATTTTAAAGAACAATACTTATCTGTCTAGAAAGAGATTGAACCCTCAACTTATAAGAAATTTAATAAAAGAGTTTTACGATTTATCATTTATTTGAATAAAAAATAAAATACAACACAAATCAACAGCTTTATCATTAGGTTATGATACTTTATATCAATTTTTTTGACCAAGAATTAATACAAAGTAACCATCTGGCTGACTCATCACTTAACCTATTTCTATGTTTTCTAATTACTAATGATGCTTTAGAAAATAACCTCTCAGCAGGTACTGAAGTTGCAGGTATTGAGAGAAAATCACGGGCCATTTTCGATAAAATCGGATACTCTGTCTCATGCGTCCTCCACCAATCTAAAATGTCTTCCGAGCTGGCAGTTCTTGGTTTTCTCAGGTACTCCTCCAACTCGTCTATCACTAAGCCTTGAAGACAAGATCCAGATGACGTCGAGGGACATTCATAGAGTTTATCAAAGTCTATTACGTCTTCATCTTCATCACATACTTTATTTTCTTTTTCTGGTAATTCCAGAGATTTGTTCAGTGAGTGTAGACTTTTATATTCTTCATAAAGTTCATTGAACTTGCGCAGACTTTCTGTTTTAAGTTGCTTCCCCCACATTGTCAGGTCAAAAGTCTGAGCCTTATGCCTTGGGTCTAAAATTAAAGAAGTACAATAAATCCAGTTGCTCTTCTTGTAATGTTTAAGCATTTTGTCTCGAGCTGCTTGGAAAGCTAGAATGAGCCTTTCATCCACTTCAGATCGATTAGGTTTCTCATCTAACTGTTTTACCATGGATTCAATTTTATCTAGCAAGAGATTGAATGATACAATGACTAGCGGTAATGTAACATATTTGTCTCCACCAAGTTTTGTACTTAAAAGTTTAAAGTTTATTAGAAATTTATGTAATTTTTCGAGTACCTTTTTTTTTTTTTTTTTTTTTGGGTGGGAAATTATCAAATAACTTCTCCCGCTCTGGGTGGAGCGGGAGGGCGTGTCAGACTCTTACTGACTAAAACCCACCCGTGTTCCTTCCTATGCCATGTTGCCGGGGGCCACGATTTCCCTATCGGTTTTCTTCGAACCCCCGGCATTGGCATTGGCCCTAGCGGACCCCGTCAATTCTGCTGACATCTCTTTGAGGCGCGCGTGGAACACAACGCGCCGTCGACCCGGGCTTGGTCCTTATCGGACGGCGAGCTACCCATTGCTCACCGTCCGCAAGCCCGCGCCTACGGTGGCCGGAAATCTTCCTGCGATTCCCGACGCCCAGGGCGTCTCCTGCTGCGGCGGTTAGGGGCGCGAGGGCGCGAAATTTGCCTCTCCCTCACGCGCTCCGTCTCCTCCTTCGCGAGCATTACTGCTTCGCAGAAAGAGGTGACGGCCTCCCATTTCCTCTCGCTCCGTAGCATGGCCCGAATCAGGGCCGGACGCGAGAGATCACCGCCGCCGATCGCATCCACGAGGACACGGCGATGCCCTGCCCAAGCCGGGCAGACCTCCACCGTATGCTCCACCGTGTCCTCCGGGCGATCCACACAGTGACGACACCCGGGCGTTTCCTCCCGCTTTATCCTGAACAGGTACCTCCCGAAACAGCCGTGTCCGGTGAGTACCTGCGTCAGGCGGAAGGTGAGGACGCCGTGGCGCCTCTCTAGCCACTCCTCAAAGAGGGGTCTTATCGCCTCAATTGTGGCGTGCCCAGCGCTGGGTTGCGACAATCGCAGTCTCCATTCCGCCATGAGATCCCGCCGGAGCTCTGTCCGCTGTGCCGCGACTTCTTGCGGCATCGGAGTTAAGCCCCGGCGCTTCGCCTCCTCGCGCCACTCCCAAATGTGCGCGAGGACCTTTGCCTCCAGATCCCATGGCGGTACTCCGGCAAGGAGGCTCGCCGCCTCGCAGGAGACCGTGCGGTATCCTCGGGCCAGCCGGATGGCCATGACCCTTTGGGACGCGTTCAGCCGGCGGCCTGGCTGCCGCCTCAATGAAGGCGCCCACACCGGCGCCCCGTAAAGGGCCATGGACCGCACGATCCCCACGTAGAGCCTCCGGCAGGAGGCGTTTGGACCTCCCAGATTGGGCAGGAGCCGCTTCAAGGCAGCCCCGGCCCGGTCCAGTCTGGGAGCCAAACGTCGGAAATGCTCCACGAAGTTCCACCGGCTATCGAGGACGAGTCCCAGATACTTCATCGTCGACTCGACGCCGATGTGAACCCCTCCCGCCAATACTTGGGAACCCGACGGTGGCGCACTACGAGGACCATAGAAACCCATGGCCTCGGACTTGTGCAGGGCCACCTCGAGTCCCAGCTGCCGGATTCTGTCGACGATTGTCGCAACCCCGCGTGTCGCTAAGTCGGCCGCCGCCTGGTACGACCTCCCCTGCGCCAGGACCAGCGTGTCGTCAGCGTAACAAACGACGCTGACGCCAGTAGGGAGGTCGGCGCGCAGCACCCAGTCGTATCCGATGTCCCACAGATGCGGCCCCAGGACCGATCCCTGTGGGACACCGCACGACATCTCTCGCCGGTTCCACTCTCCTTGGTGACCGGGGTAGATGACAAACCTGTCTGTCAAATAGGCCTCGACCACACGACAGAGGTAGGTCGGCATCCGGTGATACCGAAGTGCCTCCCTGATGCAACTCCAGGGCAGGGTGTTAAAGGCATTGGCGATGTCTAGAGACACCGCCAAGACGACCCCACCCCGGGCCACAGCATCCCCCGTCGTGAGGGCCCGCACGCGCATGATGGCGTCCACCGTAGAGCGCCCCCTGCGGAAACCGAACTGGCTCTCCGCCAGATCCGGCCCCACTCGCACCAGCTGCCCGACGAGGCGGTCTGCAATGACTCTTTCAAAGAGCTTGCCCACCTCGTCGAGCAGCACAATGGGCCGATAGGCGGACGGAGAGTCCGCTGGGCGCCCCGGCTTCCTGATGAGGACCAGTTTCCCAGTCTTCCAGCAAAGTGGGAACTGGCCCCTCTCCATACATGCGCTTAGGAGCCCTCTCAGTCGAGGCCCGAGAGTCCCCATGGCCAGGACCCAGGCCCTTCCGGGTATGCCATCGGGTCCTGGGGCGGTATTCCTCGCACTCATCCTGCGTACCGCAACTCTCATCTCTACCTCGGTCACCTCCGGAGCATCGTCGTCGTCGTCGGCGGTGTGGTCCGCATCGGGCACCGCAATGGGCGGAGCCATGGGCGGGGGCGTATGTTCCCCTCTTGAAGGGAACAGAGCGCTCACCACGTCCTCCACAAGCTGGGGCCGGAGACTCTGCGTCAGCGGGGGAGCCCATGGGCGGAGTTTCTCCCGCACCATCTTATATGGGCGTCCCCACGGGTCTCTGTTCAGAGTCTCCAGCATCTCCTCGCGGGCCAGTGCCCTGGCCCGCAGGATCTCCGCTTGGAGGGCGGTCTTCGCCGCTCTGTACCCCTCGTACAGCTCCGCCTGAATGGCTTCCGTATCCGGAGGACGGATACGGAGCCTGCGGTGCCTGGCGTACCGGCGTCGCGCAGCAACGCACGCCCTGCGTAGAGCTTCCAGCTCTTGCGACCACCAGTACACCTGGCGCGAAGCGCGTCCAGGGTGGACTCGGGGCATTGCCACGTCACATATATTGGACATGGCCTCCCGGAACCACTCCGCCTCGTCGTTTATGTCGGCAGGCCTGTCCGGTGATGACACCCAGGCCTGCACGATCGAGGCTTCCAGGAGGAGCTCCCGGTCCAGCCGCTTCAGCGCCCACCGCGGACCACTCGGGGCCTGTCGGACCAGCGCGGTCGAGGTCTGGGTGGAGACGTCAAACCGGATGTACCGGTGGTCGGAATAGGTCTCCACCTCCTCTATGACGCGCCAGTCGATTACACGCGGCGACAGAGCGGGGCTGGCGAACGAGATGTCCACCACTGATTCACCCCGCATCCGCACACACGTGGGGACAGAACCCCGGTTTAGGACGACCAGGCCTGTCTCCAGAGCCCAGTCCTCCACCATCCTGCCCCGTGTGTCCGTAAAGCGGGAACCCCAAGCCAGATTTTTGGCGTTGAAGTCCCCGAGGACGAACACGGGGAGGGAACCGAACCCGACGACGACGACTCTCAACTCCACAAGGGAGTTGTGGAACTCGGCGAGAGTTCGGTTCGGGGAGAAGTATACCCCTACCACGACAATCTCCCCGAACCGTGCTGCCACGCAACCCCGTCCTCTCTTGACAGACTCGAGGGACGGGGTACCAGCGGCGGCCGACGAAATGAGGGTCACTGAGCCGCTCAGGTCCTCCACCCAGTCATCCCTGGGCGGGACAAAGTACGGCTCAGCGACCACGGCGATGTTAATCGACCACTGCGCCATGCTCTGGAGCAACAGATCCTGAGCGGCGGCGCAGTGGTTGATGTTCGCCTGGAGGAGGCGTAATGGGGCCGTTATTGACACTCCATTTCAACCCCCTCCCTAGCCCCCTGTGAGGGCACCGCCGCGGCGGCAACGGCGGCGACGACGACAGTGGTGGAGGCGGCAGCGGCGGCGGCAGTAGTGGCGGCGGCTGCGGCGGTGACGGCGGTGGCGGAGGGCTTGCCCTTGCCTCTGGCTTTGGCGGGTGGAGCGCAGGCCTTGCTCCCAGCCCGGTGATCGGCCGGCTTGCCAGCCGCCGCACATACGACGCAGTGCGGCGCGGCGTTGCACGAGCCGGCCTTATGACCGGGCTGACCACAGCGGAAACAGTGGTCGCTGCGGTCCACCTCCGAGGTGCACTTCGCTCCCACGTGGTCGCCCACCCGGCAGCGGAAGCACCTCATCGGTCGGGGCTCCAGCAGTTTCACCTGCGCGGAGACCCAACCCACCAAAAGCCTTCGGCCCTCCCCGGCTATTAGCTTGGCCGCCGACACGGGGCAGCTCACCGTTACGGCTCGCATCCCCGTGGAGTCAGGGTGGATGGTGCCTACCCTCACCTCCTCGGCAGAGCACCCCCCAGTCCTGGCGACCGCGGCCACAACCTTTTCCGCCGTCACGCAGTCGTCCAGGCCCCGGATGCGCAAGTCAGCGCGTTTGGTGGGCCTGGACACTCGGGCCTCTTCCGGATTCAGGGTCGCCCTGAGCCTATTGGCCAGAGCGTCCGCTGCCGGGCCGCTGTTTGCACCGGGGATCTCCAGCATCCTGGCCCCAGTCGCGGTGATCTTAAGCCGGACCCCATTGGCGGTCTCCTTTAGGTCAACCGCCGCATCCACCTTGGCGAGCACGTGCTGATAGGACACGCCCTTCTTTTCCGCTTCCGGCTGTAGCGTAATCACTACAGCTGCGGATTTCGGGGCGCGGAGCCTATCTGCGACGCTTCGCTCCTTGCGCCGCTGCCGCCTCGCCTTTCTCTTGGCCGCCCTTGCCGCCTTGCCAGCCTTCTTCTTCTCCCCGGCTACATGCCATCCGGCATCGGCCGGAGGAGATTCAGGAGGTGGTGGGGGCGGCCTTTTCGCCACCTTTGCCGAGGCCCCCGCAGCCTTGGCCGGGGCCCTTGCCGCCCTGACTGGAGCAGCCGCCGCCGCTTTCGCCGTGGCCTCCACCGCCTTGGCTGGGGCCCTCGCCGCCTGTGCAGCCACCCCACCTTTGGGCGGCCCCGACGAGGCTGGTCCGGCTGCGGCAGCTGCGGTGGCGGCGTATGACGCCGCCTTCCGCTGACCCGAGGCCGGCTGGCTTGCCGCCAATGGGGGGCGCAGGACTATGGCCTCCAAGGTGGAAAACTTGCTCCGCAGAGCAGCCATCTCCTGCCGCACCAGATTGAGGATCCGGTCCTCAGCAGTCACGGGCCGTCCCTGCCCGTGCTGCTCCCCCTCCTGCGGCACCTCTCGGGGGCCGGCTCGTCGGAGCCCAGCCAAGTCCGCTCGGAGCTCCGCATTCTCCTTTTGGAGATGCTCCATGGCGGCTGTCAAGCGGGCGATCTCCGCCCGCATTTCTGACATACCGTCCGACGGAGGCCCGGGTTGGAGGGCCTCCGCAGCCGCCATGATCGAGGCAGTAGCCACGGAGATGGCCTTGCCTCTAGAAGACTTCGTCTTCTTAAAGGCCACCTCGCTGATTGCGGCCGCTACCTCCTCCGCGAACTTGACCGCTCGCTCCGAATTGGAGCCGCCAGCGGCGTCCGGCTTACCACCACGGTGGTCCGGCTTTGTTTTGGCCCGCTCCCGGAGCGGACGGGCCATTTCGGCGACCACCCCACCCTGAGCACTCTTCGCGGCGTCAGGCCGCGTCTTCGTGCCCACCAGTGAGGCGGCAACCACCACTTCCGACTCCTCTGTTGAGGCCTCGGATGACGAGACCCCGGGGTCGCTCTCCGCACTGATAACCGGGGTATCAGGCCGTTTGAGGCGACCCCGATTGCCCCGCCCCGGCCTCGAAGCGGAAGCTGCTCCCGCTACCGCTCGTCCTCGGCCTCTCCTAACCGTCGGCACCTTCGCGATCGGGAGGCTTTCCTCGCTCGAGGATTGCCCCGCCGATCCTGTGCGCTCCGACCCGCGCGACCTTTTGCCCCAGAATTTGGAGCCCCCACCACGTCCTACGTCCTGGTCGGACATACTTTGGTCCCCTGAGGGACATGAGCCTCCTCGGCTCTTGTTGCCGTCGCCGGCAAGCGGTATCTTCTCCGCCAATACGATTGGCACTTTGTCGTCATTTTGGTTTTTTGTTTCATTTAAATTTTCCATTCAGTTCCCACGAGTAGTTAGGATATAAACGTCCACCTAGGCAGAGCCTTTTACCTAGGTAAGCCTATATACTGTAGAGGTCGGCAGGTATCTACAGGGGGAAGCGCTAACGACTGGTCCCCCACCAGCCACTCATCCTCTCGCCGCGCTTCCAAAACTTAGGATTAGGTGGTTTTTTATCTTAGAGGTGTCCTTCCTCTGGGCCGGGCGGTTAAGCCAAGCCCCCGGCGGCGGCATTAAACATGCCTCCGTTCGCTGTCCAGATAACCTGGCTCAGCGAACCCGCCGAAAGTTCTCCCTCAAGATCGCTCTTGAGGGAGAAACGACAGCCGCTTTGGTGCGCCTGCACCGCAGCGGCTGGGTCACGTCCAGTGTCAATCGACTAACGTCGATCGATCAGGAGCGACCCGCCTCCCTCGTTCCTCCACTGTGCCCTCTGCAAATCAGAGGGACACGTGGAAGAACGTCGAGGAGCATACTGCTCCCCCGCCCGCAGAAATTAGCCACAAACAATACCCTCTCCGAAAAACTCCCAAACCTTTTCCGAAGAGTATATTGTTCATGCCCAGGGTGCACCGGCCTGACAACTGCTCTTCCCCCCGAACGTATCCATAAGGGACCAGCAGGTATCAGGCACACGTGGAGGTTTTCTGTACGCACCCCAATTTTTCGAGTACCTGCCATTCATTAGCTGTGATTTGAAAATCATTTAATTCGGTGACAGAACTGCACAATATGTCAATGCCCGCTCTCACTTTTAAACCAAATCCAATCATATCATGTGTGGAATTCCATCTCGTTGGACAGTCAATAATGGCATTTAGATTTGATGGCACGCCAGCTGCTTCACAAGCAGACTGAAACTTCTTCTTCACTATCTCACTTCTTTTTATTTTACTGGAAATACTGCGTAACTTTGTTACAGATGTACGCGAGTCAGCAATATTTGGTGCAGATTCTTCATCTTCCTCATCCTCAGTTTCGTCTGCATAGTCTTCGTACTGCTGATCTTGCGCGTTAGTGTCAGACTCACAGTGTAATGCTAAGGTCTTTAATAAATCTTGTACACCAAGGTTTAAAATGTGAGCAAAGCACCGGAAATGTTGATTGTCTGAATCAAAGTGTGGCGGCAGCTGTTTGCCCAGTTCATACATAAATTTGGTATTTGCAGTTGCGTTGTCGACCGTGATACCTTGTATTTTATCAATTATGCCATATTCCAATAAACATTCATGGAAAATCGTTGCAATATCTTCCCCAGTATGTCGACCGCGTGATGGTATAAAATCAAGAACTACAGATTGATACTTCCATTCGTTGTCTATATAATGAATAGTAACCCCGTAGTAACTCCTACCAGCAATTGACGTCCACCCATCAATGGTAAAAGACATTTTAGATGATAATTGTTGAAGTCGTTCCTTGAGATTCAATTGGAGCTCTTCAAATCGCTCTTTGACTTTCCTTCTAAGTGTAGACCTTTTAGGAAACACCATATTAGGGCAAATACGTCGAAAATATACTTGTGTAGCTTCGTCATCGAAAAATGAGAAGGGAAGATATTTTTTCACCACCCAATCAACTGTAGCTGTCGTGATGTTGTCACTGCTGTTTTCCGACTGAAACAAAACAATAAATCTTGTGTTATTATTTAAAACATACTAGGTTTGAGCGTATAAGAGGAGGAGGTTTGTTGTTGTTAAATCGAGAAAATCGTTAAATTGATATTTGTTATATTAAGGTTGCACTGTACTGTAATTTACCAAAATAAAGTACTTAGTTGTTACTGGCCGATTAAATGAAAATATGGGTGTTTATAAAAAATATTTAAGACGATAATTACATACTTAATATGTCGCACCCCTAGATGAAAACACCACTAACTCAAAAATACTTACGTAAGTTAATGGCGTTTTTGAAAGTATCGCATGAATAGCTACGCGGAGTTAAAATTCTTTTAACTGTTAAAAAAATATTCTTACCTGTCCACTTCTTCCAGCGGTTACTAAAAAGCTTGTGATATCTCCACTTAATTTTGGTTTAACAGGAAGAAATATTTCTGATTCCTTTTTGTGGAAAGATATTAGATGTTTCCTTAAGCCTGAAGTGTTTCTGTTTTTCATTTTTATTTCAATCTTTTTATGTTGGCACAATTTACAGAAGGCAGTTTGGGATGCATGAATTATTTCGAAAAACTCCTCAAATTTGCTTTTGGGTCTTTTAGATCTGTGACTCAAACTCTCGTTACTCGGACTAGAATAATTTGAATCTTCGTCACTCATATTAAATTGTACACGTGATACGTTTTTAGAAAACAACGAGAATTAGTAAAAACAATTATTAAGTTAGACTCGAAGCACAGCTCAATTGGAAATGACTGGAATTAAAATAATTCCTTTATTTATAGTACGTTTCCTTGCTTTCTACCGCGCCGCCTCGCCACGTGCCGGCTCTATGAAAAGGATGCCGCCGCAAATCAAACAATGCCGCGTGCGGCGTACAAACACACACTAAATATTACCTACTTGTACAGACGCGACGCGTGAATAAAATAGAATTAGTGCCAATCACTATTCTTTACATATAAGTGAATGTTTTGGCGTACATCTATACTAATATTATAAAGCTGAAGAGTTCGTTTGTATGTTTGATGACAGAAGTTTTAAAATAAATAAATAAGTCCTGAACGTCACTATACCTACCTCCAAAGTTACTATTCCTCGTGGACGAAGTCGCGGGCACAGCTAGTAAATACTTACTCTCATCATCTCTCTCAGAGATATTCGGGCTGGTAAGTAATACAAAACTCTTATCGCAGGCTTTTTATTTTATTAGTAGGTAAGTACCTACGCTTTTTATATTATTTTATTAGTTTTGTAGAATTTTTTTACACGTTTCAAGTATATTTAAAAGTGGCTACAATATTTATTAAACGGGTGATATTTGAACACTTTTTTGCTATTTTTTCTTGTAAAAACTTAAGAAATATAATGACTAAATGTACAATAATAGTACCTAAGTAATTAGTTTAAAACCATATAAGTAATCAATATTATAATATATACTTACTAGAATGAATTAATATGACATCTACTACCTATCCTTACCATTTTATCCTAATCATAATACTACTTGCGTGATCAGTATAATGTATTCATTTTCATTCTAAGTACTCTGAAACTTATTTATTCTTTGGAACACCTGTAGGTACTCTTAAAAAAATTCGAAATTATTTTGCATGAGTATACCTACGCCCTATGGCGGCAATCAAATAGTGTCACAAATGTTATGATTTCGGCGTGGCGGCAACGATTGTTTTAGATTTCAAAAGAAGCCCCGGCGCGTGTATCATAACCATGTACTTCCGAAAAGCGGCAAATTTCTTTGAAAAGTAAGTACAAAACCTTTGATGCCGCATTATCAAAGTGCCGATGGTTAAAACATAACTATGCATGCACTCAGTTTGATTTTAATAGATATTTTTTTATTCGCTATGTTTATGGTATTAGTCGTAATGCGCATAGGTCCAGTTTTTCATATTCTTTGATACAGTTTTTTGCGTCTCATAGAATTCCTAAGCGTACCTACCTATACACCGAACTGTTACACCTAACTACTCAGTGAAATAGCGCTAAGTCCTAGCTGCAAGACGCAAGAGTCTTGCAGGCTATGTCTTGTTCTTGCTCAAGTCTTGCACGGTCAGTCTTGGTCTTGGTCTTGCTAAAAATACGCGGTCTTGTTCTTGGTCTTGGTCTTGCAAAAACGCAAGAACAAGACCAAGACTGCAAGACCAAGACTGAATTTGGGCAACACTAGTTCAGACAGACAGACGCGGCGGGGGACTTTGTTTGATAATATGTAAGGATTAATCACAAACACACACACTCATGTATGTCACAACATTTTAATTTGAGCTTATTTATATTATTATCCTATCTTATAATACATTTAATTTATTATCTTAACTTATTAAAACGGACACACGCTTCCTTGTGTTTATTATTCTAGCGTATGGCACTCGTGGGTTGCAGCTGAAAATCAGCGTCAGGTGCTGACATTATGCTGAGCTGAGGCCTTTTTGGCATTATAATCATTGTTTTCTGTTTTTATAATTTTAAGATGTATATTTCTGTTGTAATGTTAATAAACGCATTTTTCTTTCTTCCTACTCTCGGTATGGAAATTGCGCTGATAGACTTTACCGAACTAACAAAAAAAAAAAATTACAAAAGAATAAAATGTGCAAAAACCATCATTCAGGAGTCCTTTTATTTGTCAAGGGAATCACAAGCGGCGTATTACCAAATTATACAATTTAAACAGCCGCTCGGAAATTGAACCGTAAATACTACCCACAATTCAAATTCCGCGTCACATTTCGACATTAGCCTCACAATAAAAACTGAAAAGTTGTTTGTTTAAAACGCCGTTAATATGTACGGTATTATGTAAATTCGCGCCCGTGATTTGAATATGGAATTGTTTTATTTTCCTCTTTTTGGGGTTCTGTACCCAAAGGGTGCTCACGGGTACCCTTATTATTAAGCTATTGCCATTTTGCCTGTATGCCACAGGGCTATATCTTAAGAGCCGTAATAATAGCTAGACACTTATAACAGAATACGTGAACAATCTGTTGGTGATATCTTCTTCTATAAAAAAATTAAACGCTGTTCGTTGGTAAGTGCATCAATTCAAAACGACTGGACCGATTTGGTAATTTTTTGTTTTAAAATTTTCGCAATAGACCGAATAAGGTTTTTACGGAGAGACTTTTTAAGTTACCGAGAAAATTGGAAAACTCGAGATGGCTGAATGTGCATTTTCGAATTATGTATGAAGAAATTTGGACAGGAAATCGTCAGTCAGGTCAGCTAGTTGCCAATAAAAGTAATAATGAAAAGTACAAAAGAAAGGATACCCATACAATACTAAGCTCGAAAACATCTATTTGTTAACGTTTTCTGTTTTCATTTTATATCGATAACGGTAAGGGCCTTATTAGGATTGTAAGTAGTGCATACTGTATATTAAAACAACGAAGTAATAAAAGAGAGTAAACAATAATAAATTAGTTATTTTGGAAAGGAACTTTTAGTCCACGAGTCCGACTCGCACTTAGCCAGTTTATTTTTTATTTTCGTCATATCTGTTGCGTACAAATAGGTTTTTTCGTAATTTGAAATTAGAATAAAGCTGTCGTGTTTGTTGTTTAAGCTGAATATTTCAAATGGTTAGAATGGGAGAAAGGGATGGCATTACTGTTCTTGTGTAGCCCCATCTCTGTCTCTAACGAGGGTAAAAAGAGCTAATTGTGTTATAAAAATGAGTTTTCGTCACATTAAATTTTAAATAAGGATAGTTTTCACTTTTTTTTGGGAGCTATTTGTATTTATATATATATTTTATTATTATTTCTACTTTAGGCGAGGGTTATAGCGATGCTTTGGTAGCTAACATTATTATCCTCCTTTTGGGATTACTCGTTCGTTTTTTCGACGATTTGTGATCACCCTGCGATTAAATAAAATACCTTATTCGGGGTGATGTGATTATTATTTAGATGTTGAATAGTTAATTGTTTCAGGCGTCACCTTGAGGAAATCTATTATAAAATACAATAGACGTGGATATATTTAATAACCTGTTCCGCTTAGCTATTTCTAAAGAGCCATTAAAATTCCATTCCTCTGCGTTCAGCGCTCGGTGTGGCAACACGCTGTGTTCGGGTTCACGATAAGTCAATCGTCATCCTGAGGATGCCTCGTTGAGAGGTGAAACACGTGTCGATTTTTTTCAGGAGTTTTTTATGGTTCTTTAGAAATAGCTTAGCGGAACAGGTTACTAAATATATCCACGTTTATTGTATTTTAAGTGCTGAATGTCAACTTTATTCTGTACTTTCTCTAGTCAAAGGTGTAGGAAAACATAACAAGGAAACCTAGACTATTCCTGTCACTCTCACACACCTGTCAAACTACAAGTCCAAGATAGAGGCGGGGCCATGTCTAAGTCAGAGCACAAGCTTAGGCTCAATTTAGTTTGTACGTTATACTAATTGACATAAAGATCATTATGCTTTACAGAAATTCGTTCCAAAAATTTTACTCCATTCCTTTCCGTGGCAATGTAAATTGAGCCTAAGTGACGTTTATAGAGCTCACACATGTGCATGTTTCATACCATATAAAACAACTACCAAGTTAAAACATTATTAATTTTTTATTTCCTGAAACTGCCTAAAAAGAATTACAAAACTCAGCTCCCATTACAAAATACAATGTCATAATGAAAACCAATAAAATCGAAACAGTAATTCGATATACAAAAACCGGCCAAGTGCGTGTCGGACTACGCACAATGAAGGGTTCCGTAGTTGAGATGAATTTATTTATTTCAAGAACAAACTTAACATTGTACCTAGTTGAAAAACATGTTTTTTCACATTTCAACTGCAAATCGTCGCTCGGCATATAATACCGCGAATGTGACATTTTTTATGTTTTTATTTTAATTGCAGGATCACTTATTTGAACGTGTAGAATGAAATAAAACAAATCTGATTTTCGTAAAAAATTTCACATTCGCGGTATTAATATAATAATAATCTTACTAATCTACCCTTTAAACCAGCAATTCTTGTATATACCTATGTATATATAATCTGAATCTCGGAAACGGCTCCAAGAATTTTTATTAAATTAAGTATGCAGGGGGGTTTCAGGAGCGATAAATCGATCTAGCTAGGTTTCATTTTTAGAAAACATCGTTCAAAAAAAAATTATCATCCAGATATTTTTTTTTATTCAAGTAACAAGGACTCATTGCGTTAGTAAACTTATGAACTATGTTAACTTATTTAACGAGGTCACTTAGAAAGTTTTGCGACTAACAGTTTTTGTCCATAGAATACTGGCTGGTTTTGATGTCAATTAAAACGATGACTACTTATTACAAAAAAAAACATAACATTCCAAATTCGAAATTCCCTCCACATTTTTTTACGAGCAAAATCAAAATACTCTGTCTTACTGAAAACTGGATTTATAACGAGAACATTTTCGCGCGATGATTTTGTACGATTTCAAATGTCGACTAAAACCAGAAGAATCGTTTGAAAGACTTCGAATTGTGTTCATAGAAAAAAAACCTTCTAAAGCGACTGTTTTTCACTGGTTCAACGAATTTATGGGTGGTCTAGTAATTTTGGCAGACAAAGAAAGAAGTGGCCGCCCTATGACGGTTGTTACATAAAAAAAAGTGCTGGCTGTGAAAAATTTAATTCAAGAGAATAGGCGAATTACATATGAAGAGGTTCAGCATACACTGTGAAATTTGAATCACAGTTTTGCAAGAACAAACGTTGTTCAGACCATGGTCTACTACCATTCTAAAGCATCCAATAAAAAAAAAATATAATTAGTTTTTGAAAAAACACAAAAAAAGCAAAGTTTAAAATGTCAAGATATATAGATGTATACTGCCGATTGGATTGGGAAGTGTGCATGAAATTCTACACAGGCATCTTCGGTTATGAAAGATAGTTTCACGCTGGTACCGTAAAATCTAACGCAGGGTCAGAAGGAGGTTCGGGTAGAATGGTGCCGAGACATGATAGCAAAATTGGTAGCAGGCTCGTCTCGGCGCGTTTAAGATATCATTACGGGTGATGAATCTTGGATTTTTTAATATGATCCAGAAATGAAGCGTCAGTCGACCGTGTGGCTGTTGAACCAAAATGAACCAACTCCTACCAAAGTGAAGCGAGCCAGAAGTGCAGGCAAAATGTTGACCGCAAGTTTTTTTTTTCTACCAGGTTATCTGGTGTCAGTACCCTGACGAGATCAAAGAAGCATCAATGCTGAATGGTATGTTACCAAATGTTTGCCAGAAGTTTTTACTACTGCAAGCAGCAAGCAACCGAACACTGGCCTCCGTGGGCTACTGCTTCACCACGACAACGCGCTAGCTCACTCGGCGCTCAAAATAAGGGACTTTCTGGACAGCACACCGTTCAAATTTATAGGTCATCCTCCTTACAGTCATGATTTGGCTCCGTGCGACTTTTTCTTGTTCCTCAAAATAAAAAATCAACTCAAAGGAAAACAGTTTTCATCACCTGAAGATGCACTGGGTGCATTTGAGAAGGAGATTGGAGAGGTGTCTGATGCGGACTGGAAAATGTGTTATGAAAATTTGTTTAGACGTATAAAACTGTGTATAGACGCCAATGGAGAGTTCTTTCAAAAGATATTATAAAAAAAATTATAACCTGAAGTATATTTTTTCTAGTATCACAAAACTTTCTGAGTGCCCCACGTAATCTAGTTTAAATTTATTTCACCTCATGGGAGATGGCACTGCAGTGATTGATGTACATGCAATCCAGACTGCTAGCGATATTGTTGGAGCTGGCCCGTACTCTGCGTACCAGGGATGCACACCTCATTCGCATCGTTACGTAAAAGCAATTAATATGTGCGTCCGCGAATATTCCCGATGCGCTACAAAACAAAAACAAAAACCCTGAAAGCGTTGTTGTATTGGACACGAAGGGCGTTGCATGACCTTTGGGTATATCTAGCGCACAGGCTGCACGTGTAAAACGTTGTACAATAAGCTCGAAAGAGTAATTTTGGCTTTTTTAGTGAGCAGCGTGCAAACCTGCTAGCCAGCATGTTTGCCCTTATCGACAACGCCCTTCGCTCCCGCTCAATATCGAGTCCGTCATTGAGGTCAGGGGTCAATATATGACCAAGATATTTAAACGTAAATACTCTTTGTAGTGGAGTCCCATTGAGTAATACAGGTGGTACATAACCCGGTCTGCCCCCAGCCTCAAAGACCATGATCTCCGACCTATTGGAGTTATACATCAAACCATGTGTTTTGGCATACTGCTCACATTTGGCGACCAATTACTTTCTGAGACCACAGATTGACGCGCTCAGAAGCACCATATCATCTGCATAGCTAATATTATTTACACAAATACCATCTATATAGCAACCCACTCTGGTGCTGCTGAGCTCGCCAATCCTGCCTCACCCCGCATTCCAACCTGTATGGCTTGGAAAAAGTTCCAGCCCATCGTACACTATTGATCTGGTTACCATACCACTATTTAAAGATGTTTGCTCCGTTGGCAACCTATCCTTCTCCATCTTTCTCCACAATATGTCATAAGCAACCAGATCAGAAACCTTGAATAAATCGATGAACCTAGCATAAATCGGCGTCCCACGCTGTGTATAGTAAGTATGTGATAGTATGCTTAAGGCACAACACTGCACTTTCTGTTGACAAACCACGCCGAAACCAGAATTTTTTGTCATGAACATTTACAGTTTTATTTATTTGTGTATTAGGCAGACGGTCAAACACTTTTGCTATTTTGATATTATAGTAACTAGAGAGATGGGCCTTTTGGATGCCGAGCGACGAAATGTAAGTTTTTACGCACAATATTGAGAGATTTACCATGTTATTTTAAGACCATAGACTTCTTATAGGTTTTCCTGTAATCTATGAGTAAAGAACCATACTATGTATTTTTTTCAAAATTTTTGGTCCAGTAGTTTCGGAGATAAGGGGGGGGGAATGGTCAATTTTCATTGAATTTATTAAATATCTTTAAGAGTATTTATTTTAAAATTATATAAAAAATATATTTAAGATCCTCGCAACAAGCCCTTTCATTTGATATGTCACACGGTACTGTTAGCAAAACTTTTTTTTTTAATTTTCTTGTTTGCGCCCCAAAAGTGACACCTATATTCAAAATTAAATTATTTACGTTACACATTCGTGTTTGGGTCATAGAAATACATATGTGTACCAAATTTCAACTTAATCGGTCCATTAGATTCGGAGTAAATTGGCTGTGACAGACGGACAGACAGACAGACAGACAGACAGACAGACAGACAGACAGACAGACAGACACACGAGTGATCCTATAAGGGTTCCGTTTTTTCCTTTTGAGGTACGGAACCCTAAAAACTACTAAACAATATAACTTGGTTGAAATCTGTTTGCGGAGCTAAAAGCCTACGTTACCACTATACAAATGAAGTGAAGAAGGCCCGCGCCACCTTTGGTGCGGATGCCTTAACGACCGCCACGATTAGAATGTTTATTTATTATTTTTGTACACACATTAGAACACATATAGATACAACATATTTAAGTTTGAGTACAAAGGTACTGCTTATTTCTTAAGAATTTTTTTCCAGCAGACCTGCGAAAGGATGTTACGATTATTTTGGAACGGCAAACATTGCATTATTTTAATTATTGCATTCTGCAGTTTGATGTGGAACCCGCAACCACCTAGTCTTCCCATAATACTCTGCCGTTTCTTTTTGTGGCCCAAAGGAGTCGTGATCACGACTGATCATTTAGTGTTGGCGATTTAATTTTGGTTTATCCCGGTTTCCTTGCGATGTTTTCCTTCACAGTACGAAACCGGACCAAGATAATGTTACACAAAATAAAATTGAAAAAGAAAAATATTGTAGCGTATGATTTGAACCCGCATCCTAGAACGTAAACGAAGCAAAAGGAGTATGTGTTTTTTTTGTATGTTTGTTACGCGATTACTCCGCCAATTATGAATTGATTTTGATGATTATTTTTTTGTTTGGTAGGTCATACTTTAGAGGTTGTTCCATATAAATTTTATTAAGTTTTCTTGGGTATTTTTTTAATTTGGTTCAATAATACGTATTTTTTCCCACTTAGTATGTGGATGATATGATACTCGTAAGTTCCTGTCACTGTTATTTACATAGCAGGTAGTGGTATTCGAATTTGTGTGGGGTAGGTACCACAACTAAAAAGTGAAAAACAAAAACTTTTTACAAAAAAAATACAACCGACTTCCAAAAAAAACATTACAAAGTGACCCTGAAATTATTCTGACACCAACTTCTGAAATTATTTTTCAGTTTGTAGTGTTTTTTTTGGAAGTCGGTTGTATTTTTTTTGTAAAAAGTTTTTTAAAGTGAACCTTTTGCCTATTCTGTACAATGACCCCGAAGTTACCCTGACCGTGCTCCGCAACAATCTTGAAGAGTAGACCTTCATTCAAACTTTGGCAATTTTGCTCGCGATGATTTGAACCGACTCAGACAAGACGGTATTATATTTTATACTAAGAGACTTTATTTTTTTGCAAGTTAACACAAAGAGAGTACAATATTTTAAGTTTCTCATTTTTACCTTAAGCTACGACATTTTTCTGGTCCGCATTTCTATAAAATATTCTTGCTTAGTTCCTAGAAAATTAAAAATGAATCCTTATTAAAATTAAGATAAACAAAACCAGAGCCTTTCTTTCTTAGAATAGGGAACCTTTCTTAAATAAACAGCTTTTCTGGAATAAAAGGGTCTTTAATGCTATGTAAGCCGAATAAAGCATGTAATACAACTGCTTGTAACTTGCACAGAAGTATGCAAGTACTTGTAGCTTGCATGCCATTATGACATTCACCAATAAGAAGTTGTTATGGCGCAATGGAGTTTCTATAAAGGATAAAATTAGAAATTAAATAATCTGGAAAAGAACCGACCCAGCTTGCAGACTAAGCAATCTGAAGTGGCAGTTGGCTAGCCAAGTTTGTCGAAGGACCGATGGTCGGTGGAGCAGACGAGTCCTGAAATGGAGACCGTGTATCGGCAAGCATACTGTGGAACTCCCCCCAGCTAGATGGACTGACGCACATAATATTATTGGTACTTTGACAGACTGGGTGCAAAAGGCGGAGGACAATGTGTTGTGGTACAGCCTGGGAGTTGTTAGCCTGAGTTGTTTGATTGATGCCACAACAAGCTTCTTCCACTTTTGCGCAAGTTACAAGCATGTGTACTTTCTGCTTAATGATACAAGTAGGTCGAAAGTCTGTTTCTAAGTCATAAGAAAACCAAACCTTTTTTTCTAATTTTAACTTGAAACTGTTTAAAAATCTCAGAAGGCACTGTGTGAGTCGCCCTCAATTTTAAAAAATCCCGAATTATGGATAATTTTAACGGAACAGGGGGAAAATATGACAAGATTTAACAGCCACTGTCGAACTTTTGGATAACTTCTGCTTAATTTACTTCAGAATTTTTTAATTTTCCTCTGATACCATTACATTTTATCAAGTGAAAGAATTGGAGCCTTATGGATCTCTACATTTACAAAATTATTTTGTATATTTTGTGTCACGTTGTTACCCAGAGAGCAATTCCTGTATTTTAAAAAGGTTTGTAACCTAATCTGTCAATAAATATTTAATTTACTTACATTTTTGACAAGTATTTGACATAGAATATCGCGGAGATGAGATTGCGACTACATTTCAGCGTTTTTAAATACAAGAATGATTGGCCTTCAGAGTGAAGTCATTAATACAGTGATTTAAGAAAAAACGAATGCCGCGGTTTTAGTTTTATCACCCTCTATTTGAAATATGTGGGGACAAATCAAGTGAGAAAAAAGCTGACTTCGAAAACATACACGTCGATAAAAAAATGTGTAAATACCGTACGACTTAAAGCCACGTTTCACAGAATTTCTTTTGCCGAAAAAATATATGATCGTTGTCATTACAACTATTTTCTAGTGATTGTAGAACATTTTACTGAAGTTGCTTTGTACAATTGGAAATTGATTACATAAAGTAAACATTTTATTTGAGTTGTGCTCGATTTGAAATGATATAGATTTATTGAAATGGAAAAGCAAAGAGTATCAGATGTGTCTGTTACTTTTTTTGTCGTCCCAAAATTGTGTAGTCGCCTAAAATGCCAGATGCCTGAGCGTCTCGCACGTTGATTTGATTAAACTTTTTGGTATAAGCTCTCCATACTGTTTTATACCACTGTCATCCTGTAAGCCAGAATGTACAGTGGCGACTAAACTGGAAAGCGATGAGACAATAAAGCTTTATTTGCCGTGTCCTAATATGAGTGACGGTCGCCGAATACTCGATCGTCGCGATAATTTGTCACTTTGTTCGGATGATCGGAAGACGCTCTGTCATATCGCAGCATATGCTGAAATAGGACTATAGTACCCTTTTTAGCCTCGCACAGGTCGTTATAAATTTTTTCAATCGTTTTTTCGAAAAATATTGTTAGAGATGCTTCTTTTTAGTTTTTATTATAACTGTTCATATTTCCTGTGTGTGTCCCAAATTAAATATTTTTCTTTCTTTCTTTCTTGCTACGATCCTTACAAACTCCTTTTGCTCCGATTACGTCATACACGCACAACAGTAGTGACTACTATGCATCCAACCGCTGTGCATCATTAATAACGTCACAAATAATTATCCTTCTAGGGTGTTTACGTTCACCCTTCTAGGGTGTTCGCAGAGACTATGTTCAGATCTGCCAAGTTATATCGGCCGTATTGTAGAGATTATTTTAAGACCAGGCACTCCAAAGACAATTTCTACGCAAACTCCGCCCCCATGCAATCCATCACTCCACTATGTGCTAAACGCTAACACATCAGTTATGAAGTTGAATATCGCGTGCGCTCTTTGGTCGTGTTCGAGCACGGAACTAAATGTCGCGAGTCTCAATTCTTATTTCGTTTACAACTAAAGTAATAATTGATTTAGATTTAAAAAAATCTTATATTTGGATAATAAACTAGGTACATTTTCTTACCGTCAATAATTATTTTAGACATAAAAGCCGGGTAATCTTGTTTTTGTTTCAAATAATCTTTAAAAAAAAAGACATGATTTTGGAATAAAAAATAAATCGAGCGAAAATGTTCCAATTACGTAATGTCTTATATTTAGAAAGAAAAAGATCCAATAAATCATATACTAAAGTTCCATTTTAGACTTATACAGAATATGAATGCAAATTAACATACAATTTAGGGAGCCTCCTCTTAAAGCACATAACACAACCATACTCATATTGAAGTTAACTTTAGGCCACGGTAAAGCCAACAAGACAACCGAATTAATAAAGGTCATAACTCACACAGAAGACGAAACAATAATTTCAAGAAGCATTAACACAGCCAAGTTTATAATAAAGACATTATGAATAGTACTTAACCTTGCAGAGCCGATACAGCAAACTATTTCCAAAACTACGAGTTTTAATCTCACAAATTCGTTGGTTTCAGTTTGTTGTGTGTGTGGTCTAAGGTGGAGAACCAAGCGATTTAATTTACTAGTATTAATATGTTTGACAAAGATTATTCTTAAATAGGTAATTATATGCTTTATGTATCTGTGTATCTGTTGTATTTGTAAATGGTACACCACTGACTACCTGCAGTATTGTCTCTCCTTACTTATTTTTTTTATCTA
This sequence comes from Agrochola litura, assembly GCA_949152395.1. NCBI lineage: Eukaryota > Metazoa > Arthropoda > Insecta > Lepidoptera > Noctuidae > Agrochola > Agrochola litura. The sequence goes on along the minus strand of OX424514.1, from coordinate 18,025,747 downwards.
TCTATCTATTCTATTAATTCGGGGTCTTAGATTAGCATTGCTTTAATCAGCTCATAGTTTTCGTATCTTCAATCATTGTTTGACACCGTAGTTCTGCTCGCTGTAAGTCTCCCTCCCTCTTGTGCTATGTTCTCCTGAGTCATGAGCTGGTATATTTACTTCGTGATTATAAGTGTATAATCTAAAGTAAGTAAAGTAATTAATGATTCTTTCTTGACCAGCGAAGAGTGAGCAAAATAAAGATACTCGTGGTCTTATTATGCTTTTTCCACTGTTCAATTGTAGACCAGGGTTTTATACCACAAACTTTACAAGTCTACAAAATTGTTAAATGTAGAATAATTTGCGTACCTCAGAAATTACAAAAATGTATGAGTTACAACAGAGCAGTAATGGCCCCGACTTACGAGTTGTATGTCGGGGAACATTTTAGGCTGATTTTGCTGTGAGTTACAATTTACAATTCTTTCGCATTTTTAAAAGCGTATCACAAAGTATGAGGGCTATTTACCATTTTAGACTTTTCACTACAATTTACATATTTGTAAGATTTTTCCGTTACAATTGTGTGACCTAGAGTTTTATGGTACACGGAGTTGTAAAATTTACAAATGTTTAAATTGTAATTGTAAACTTTTGTGATATAGAGCCTTGCTCTTTTATGGATTTCGACGTTAAATGGTTTTTACTTGCTTTACTTGTGATGATGATTAGCAATTTTTTTGTTAGCCTATATTGTGTCCCACTGCTGGTCAAAGGCCTCCCCTTTTTCCTTCCAAATCTCTCTGGTTTTTGCGATTTCAGGCTATGTTGGACCCGCAAACATAACTAGATCGTCACACCACCTTCGCCGCGGTCTACCTCGACGGCGTTGTCCTCCTTCTGGCGTCCAGTGAGTGACGATCTGTGCCCATCTCTCTTGCCTATTGAGCACGTTTTCAGGAGAAGCTACACTATGCAGATCTTCGTAAAAACCCTCACGGGTAAAACCATCACCCTAGAGGTGGAGGCTTCAGATACTATTGAGAATGTGAAGGCAAAGATCCAGGACAAAGAGGGAATCCCACCAGACCAGCAACGTCTTATCTTCGCTGGTAAACAGTTAGAGGATGGCCGCACTCTTTCTGACTACAACATCCAGAAGGAATCCACCCTTCACTTAGTGCTCAGGCTGAGAGGAGGTACCATTGAGCCTTCACTGCGTATCTTGGCCATGAAGTACAACTGTGACAAAATGATTTGCCGCAAGTGCTATGCTCGCCTCCATCCTCGTGCTACCAACTGCCGCAAAACCAAGTGTGGTCACACCAACAACCTCCATCCCAAGAAGAAGCTGAAGGATTAAACTATTAATTATTCATCCAGCCATACATCTCATTGCCAATTAATCGTTTAAATATAGAGTTCAACTCACCATTAGCATCATCTACAGCCTTCCTCACCCCACCGATGAGACCCACTTGAATTTAGACAGTGACCTTCAAAAACCAGAACTCAATATTTCAGCCACCGCTTCTCCCATACATTTACCCCATCACCCAAGGTGGGGGCCGCGTAGGGTGGAGTCCCCACATAACAATCGTAGCTATTTGACATTAACGAGCGAAGTTCTACCATTAAATGAGATTACTCTGCCAGTTAAAATACTTACAGAGCAAGTAAAGGATTTTAGAGGTCTGAAAAATGCGAAAGCATAAATTTCGGGGTGCAATTCTGTCGGTAGATCATTGTACTTGAAATTGTTTTTTGGGAGGTGTAGCAGATGCCTAGATTATGGGTTTGTAACTGACTCTTAATGAACACAATTTGTTTTATGTACCCTTGCTTTCCCGACCTTGAGAACAAATTGAAAAGATACGGTTCAGTTACTTGAATGTACTGTAGTTTATATTTTGTTTGAGGAAATAATTGCTTATAATTTGAGTAGAAGAAATTATTGCCAATACCTAATTCATTCAGAGGAAATGTTAATAAATAGAAGCTGGCCTGTAGAAGATAATTGAGATAGTTCCATTTGATTACGAACTTTGACGTCCTCAGATTTGTAATTATGCTTAGAGAAAAAAAGAAAGAAAATACGTTTATTTGCGGTAAACATGACGCAGAGAAAGAAAAAAAATAACCGGCCAAGTGCGTGTCGGACTACGCACAATGAAGGGTTCCGTAGTTGAGATGAATTTATTTATCCCAAGAACAAACTTAACATTGTAGTTGAAAAACATGTTCTCCCATACATTCCAACTGCAAATCGTCGCTCGGCATCCAATACCGCGAATGTAACATTTAAAAAAAAAAAAATTGAATTTCAGGGTCACTTATTTGAACCTGTAGAATGAAATAAAACAAAAATCAGATTTTCGTAAAAAAATTCGCATTCGCGGTATAATATAATAATAATACCTTTAAACGAGCAATTCTTGTATTGTATGTATATATAATCTGAATCTCGGAAACGGCTCCAAGAATTTTTATTAAATTTTGTATGCAGAGGGTTTCAGGAGCGATAAATCAATCTAGCTAGGTTTTATTTTTAGAAAACGTCGTTAAAAAAAAAAATATCATCCAGATATTTTTCTTTATTCAAGTAACAAGGACTGATTGCGTTAGTAAACTTATGAACTATGTTAACTTATTTTATGAGGTCACTTAGAAAGTTTTAAGTAGTAACAGTTTTTGTCTATAGAATACTGGCTGGTTTTGATGTCAATTAAAACGATGACTATTTATTACAAAAAAACATAACATTCCAAATTCGAAATTCCCTCCACATTTTTTTACGAGCAAAATCAAAATACTCTGTCTTACTGAAAACTGGATTTATAACGAGAACATTTTCGCGCGATGATTTTGTACGATTTCAAATGTCGACTAAAACCAGAAGAATCGTTCGAAAGACTTCGAATGGTGTTCATAGAAAAAAGCCCTTCTAAAGCGACTGTTTTTCGCTGGTTCAACGAATTTATGGGTGGTCTAGTAATTTTGGCAGACAAAGAAAGAAGTGGCCGCCCTATGACGGTTGTTACATAACAAAAAGTGCTGGCTGTGAAAAATTTAATTCAAGAGAATAGGCGAATTACTTATGAAGAGGTTCAGCATACACCGTGAAATTTGAATCACAGTTTTGCTAGAACAAACGTTGTTCAGACCATAGTCTACTACCATTCTACAGCATCCAAAAAAAAAAACATAATTGGTTTTTGAAAAAACACAAAAAAAGCAAAATTTAAAATGTCAAGATTATTGTTACTCCCTACAACACAGACAAGCATTGTCTACAGGGAAATGTACCTCCATAAACGAAATTTAGTAAGCAGTAGATAATCTTGACATTTTAAACTTTGTCTTTTTGTGTTTTTTCAAAAATCAATTTATGTTTTTTTTATTGGATTCTGTAGAATGGTAGTAGACCAAGGTCTGAATAAAGTTTGTTCTAGCAAAACTGTGATTAAAATTTCACGGTGTATATTTTTTTTTTTTTCTTTTTTTTTTTGGGGTGGGAAATTATCAAATAACTTCTCCCGCTCTGGGTGGAGCGGGAGGGCGTGTCAGACTCTTACTGACTAAAACCCACCCGTGTTCCTTCGGTTGCCCTGTTGCCGGGGGCCACGATTTCCCTAGCAGGCATTGGCCTTAACGGACCCCGTCAATCCTGCTGACATCTCTTTGAGGCGCGCGTGGTACACAACGCGCCGTCGACCCGGGCTTGGTCCTTATTGGATGGCGAGCTACCCATTGCTCACCGTCCGCAATCACGGTGTATACTGCCGATTGGATCGGGAATTGTGCATGAAATTCTACACAGACATCTTCGGTTATGGAAGATAGTTTCACGCTGGTACCGTAAAATCTAACGCAGGGTCAGAAGGAGGTTCGGGTAGAATGGTGCCGAGACATGATAGCAAAATTGGTAGCAGGCTCGTCTCGGCGCGTTTAAGATATCATTACGGGTGATGAATCTTGGATTTTTCAATATGAGCCAGAAATGAAGCGTCAGTCGACCGTGTGGCTGTTTCAAAATGAACCAACGCCTACCAAAGTGAAGCGAGCCAGAAATGCAGGCAAAATGTTGATTGCAAGTTTTTTTTTTCTACCAGGTTTTCTGGTGTTAGTACCCTGACGAGATCAAAGAAGCATCAATGCTAAATGGTATGTTACCAAATGTTTGCCAGAAGTTTTTACTACTGCAAGCAGCAAGCGACCGAACACTGGCCTCCGTGGGCTACTGCTTCACCACGACAACGCGCTGGTTCACTCGGTGCTCAAAACAAGGGACTTTCTGGACAGCACACCGGTCAAATTTATAGGTCATCCTCCTTACAGTCCCGATTTGGCTCCGTGCGACTTTTTCCTGTTCCCCAAAATAAAAAATCAACTCAAAGTAAAACAGTTTTCATCACCTGAAGATGCACTGGGTGCATTTGAGAAGGAGATTGGAGAGGTGTCTGATGCGGACTGGAAAATGTGTTATGAAAATTTGTTTAGACGTATAAAACTGTGTATAGACACCAATGGAGAGTTTTTTCAAAAGATATAATAAAAAAAATTATAACCTGTAGTATATTTTTTTCTAGTATCACAAAACTTTCTGAGTGCCCCACGTAATCTAGTTTAAATTTATTTCACCCCATGGGAGATGGCACTGCAGTGATTGATGTACATGCAATCCAGACTGCTAGCGATATTGTTGGAGCTGGCCCATACTCTGCGTACCAGGGATGCACACCTCATTCGCATCGTTGCGTAAAAGCAAGTAATATGTGTGTCCGCGAATATTCCCGATGCGCTACAAAAACGGGGCAGCCCCACCAATACCCTGAAAGCGTTGTTGTATTGGACACGAAGGGCGTTGCATGACCTTTGGGTATATCTAGCCCACAGGCTGCACGTGTAAAACGTTGTACAATAAGCTCGAAACAGAGTAATTTTGGCTTTTTAAGTGAGCAGCGTGCAAACCTGCGAGCCAGCATGTTTGCCCTTACCGACAACGCCCTTCGCTCCCGCTCAATATCGAGTCCGTCATTGAAGTCAGGGGTCAATATATGACCAAGATATTTAAACGTAAATACTCTTTGTTGTGGAGTCCCATTGAGTAATACAGGTGGTACATAACCCGGTCTGCCCCCAGCCTCAAAGACCATGATCTCCGACCTATTGGAGTTATACATCAAACCATGTGTTTTGGCATACTGCTCACATTTGGCGACCAATTACTTTCTGAGACCACAGATTGACGCGCTCAGAAGCACCATATCATCTGCATAGCTAATATTATTTACACAAATACCATCTATATAGCAACCCACTCTGGTGCTGCTGAGCTCGCCAATCCTGCCTCATCCCGCATTCCAACCTGTATGGCTTGGAAAAAGTTCCAGCCCATCGTACACTATTGATCTGGTTACCATACCACTATTTAAAGATGTTTATAAGCTCCGTTGGCAACCTATCCTTATCCATCTTTCTCTACAATACGTCATAAGCAACCAGATCAGAAACATTGAATAAATCGATGAACCTATCATAAATCGGCGTCCCACGCAGTGTATAGTAAGTATGTGATAGTATGCTTAACGCACAACACTGCACTTTCTGTTGACAAACCACGCCGAAACCCGAATTGGTTGTCATGAACATTTACAGTTTTATTTATTTGTGTATTAAGCAGACGGTCAAACACTTTTGATATTTTGATATTATAGTAGCTAGAGAGATGGGCCTTTTGGATGCCGAGCGACGAAATGTAAGTTTTTACGCACAATATTGAGAGATTTACTATGTTATTTTAAGACCATAGACTTCTTATAGGTTAAGAGCCATACTTTGTATTTTTTTCAAAATTTTTGGTCCAGTAGTTTCGGAGATAAGGGGGGGGGGAATGGTCAATTTTCATTGAATTTATTAAATATCTTAAAAAGTATTTATTTTTAAATTATATAAAAATATATTTAAGATCCTCGTAACAAGTCCTTTCATTTGATATGTCACACGCTACTGTTAGCAAAACTTTTTTTTTTAATTTTCTTGTTTGCGTCCCAAAAGTGACACCTATATTCAAAATTAAATTATTTACGTTACACATTCGTGTTGGGGTCACAGAAATACATATATGTACCAAATTTCAACTTAATCGGTTCATTAGATTCGGAGTAAATTGGCTGTGACAGACGGACAGACAGACAGACAGACAGACAGACAGACAGACAGACAGACACACGAGTGATCCTATAAGGGTTCCGTTTTTTCCTTTTGAGGTACGGAACCCTAAAAACACGAAAATAACAATTTTGGGAAAATATGCGTCACATCCACTCAAAATGGCCATCGCTCAGCATAATGCTGCGGCCCCATACAAGAAAGAGTCACAGCGCTGGTTTTCAGGTTGCTTTATTTTTCCTTTCATCTTACTTCCTACTTCATACCATAAATTAACGGCCCTATGGCAGTAATGTATACTGCTGGACATTAACCCCTCCCATGTTGCGTCACAACACCCATTTCTCCGCTTTTTACCTCCAATCTGACCCAAGTTGATTGACTATCAACACTATCATTAAAATTATAATCATGCTCATTCTCATAACAATCAATCCAACAGCAAAAACAAAAGACCATCCTAATTATTTTAATCCTCACATTACGCCCTTACTAATGTCATTGGACCTACGATTAGCAAGATGGCTACCTAACCACAAAAGAGATAAGAACAGAAGGTCGGCTTCATACAACGCGCGAAAACGCACGCACACGTACAGCGAGTGCAAGCGCACTCGCGACTGACATTCGTTTGACTTTGGAATCCATGATTGATTGTGTGAGAGAGAGATGGAACTGTACAGGAAGGCAGGGAAATCGACGCGCAACCATGTTACCATGGATTCAGTACATGATTCTGGACGAATGTGTTCTACAAAAGTGTAATACCTGCGCGGACAAAATGTATGGAACAGCAAATTTTTTACAGGTTGTACGTTGATGTTCCATACTGCTCTGGTATAGGGTGGATAGCACCATTTCTTGTTTCGCAAAGGAACAATGATAGCATAGGTAAACAGTTCATATTATGTACCTATACGCGTTTATGTGTGCTTTTTTTTTACGTATGGCTTCTCGTAGTTGACCTCTGAGATCATGACTACTTAATCGGGCTTTCCTGTGGGTGCCTTAAGCTACTACACTTAAAACCTCCAGCCAGGGGTTATTCAACTAAGCTAATTAAAACAAGGTGAACGCTCGCTAAGGGCACCCCCTGTGGGGTACGAACCTCGGCTTAGGGCGTCAACCGGAGGGATGACATTAAGGATGGGACGGGCTGGATCAAAGTTTTGATCATGATTATTAATTAGTCGGGCAATTTAAAGCTACATGCTCAGCTGCAACAACTGCTGGAACCTCGTTATCGAGCAAGGGTCGGGGGGGAGTATCATTTACTCAGGGACGCGGTCGCGATCGCAAAGGACCTCGGCGGCGAGGTCGGAATGACGGGAGGCGTCTGTTTTTGTACACTGTGCTTGTTTCCCTACTGTTCTCCTGGAGGAGGGTAATGGGGTCGTCAGAGTCGGTAAGAATTCGCTTAGGGCGGCAAGTTCGATTGACACTAGAGGGAGTGTAACTAGCGGCTTCGACAACCAGAGGGTTGCAATGTTTGGCGGCAGTATGGAAGTAACGCTTGGAAGAGCGTTTGAAAAATTGGTGGATGGTGGGGATTTTTAGGTCAAGATGGAGGATCTCATTCCTAACAAACCAGGGGGCTCCCGAGGCCTTCAGAAGGCAACGGTTCTGTAATGTCTGCATCTTATGGATATGACTGGGTCTTTCTTGTGCAAAAACAGCACCCGCATAAGTCATGATTGGGCGAATGCACGTTGTGTAATACGCAATTTGCACTGTAGTGACAATTTGCTACGTGCATTTAGGATATAGTGAAGCCTTCCAAGAACCCATGCGGCTCGCGCGCGGGCTTGGGTTATTTGCTCTTTAAAAGAGAGATGGTGGTCGAGGACTATACCTAGGTACTTGGCTCGCTTCTCCCAAGGGATAGGCTTGCCTATCTGGGCCGGGGGAGACGGGGTTTGGTCTTTTTAAACGGTTTCGAAAAAAGAACCGCTTGGCTTTTGCCGGAATTGACTTCAATCCTCCATTTTCTAAACCAAGCGCAGAGTTTATCGACTGCGATTTGGAGACTGCGGTTTCGAGTCGGGGCCGTATCGTCTGCGAACAGAGCCAACTAACTGCGCCTTTTTACTTATAGGAATATCGCTGGTGAATAGCGTAAAAATAAGAGGGGGTTTATGTGTGCATGCGCCTGTTTTTACTCGTTGTATGATCTTCTGCGCCAATCTACGTTGTGACTAAACAATCCGAAATGCTTGTCACAAAGACATTATGAGCAATTATTAGGATCTTAGGCATTAATCTTAGGATTTGTCTAATACTACAAAAGATTAAGGGTCTGTTTAGTTGTTTGAGGGATCAAGTGGATTTAGGATAATTGTTTATTGCATGAGATGAAGTGAGGGTCCTAGAATAATCTTGGCTTAGTTCGTGTTTGAGACAAAATCTAGAGAAGATTTTGAACAACGCGTTAAGCATTTATGATAAGACTAGCTGTTGACTTTGTCTGTGATCCAGGATGAAAAATAGCCTATGTCCTTCTCTGGGTCATGGTCTACGCATGTGCCAAATTTCATCCTAATCTGTTTAGCTGTTTTTTACGTGAAAACGTAACAGACAAATAAACTCACTTTTGCATTTGTGATTCGTTATAATGATGATGATATCGTCAAGTCAAGTGAAGTCTTTATTTGGCTTAAACAACAAACAGTTTTTAAAGTCTGCTTTTAATGTCCACATGTTTAGGTATACAAAATATTATTTATTTTACTTTATTTATTTGGGAAAACAAACAGACACATTACATTTTATGAGAATAAATAAAAATAAAAAATACGGCCAAATGTGCAACCAACAACATTTTCCACGGAATACAAATAAAAATAAACTTTACAAACCATGCTGTTTAAAACTGAAACTAACAAACTACAATAATTTAATTAGAAAAAAATGTTTGTGCTAAATAGTAAAACAAAAGTAAATTTAGCAAAAAAAGAAAAACTTATCAAGGCATGGAAATCATTAATCAGCGCTTGACGTAATTTTAGTAGGCAAGTTTTTAATCACGTCTAAACTTGTATGGAGTAGTGACAGGCGCTAATTAATTTAACAGGACTAAACTAAATTTTATATTCTGTCCTTTTCTTAATAAAATAGAAAGAAAAGATGCACTGAACTTAAATTTAGTTTAGTTTGTGAACAAGGGAATCGGCATCAATACAAATAATCACTCATAAAAAAAAAATGATAAACAGAGTGTAAGGGACAGCCCTTCGCAGACTGATGGGGGGAATTCAATATATCATACTAAGATGTCCGGTACATGAAATTATTTCAGGAACGTTATAGGAATCCAATAAACCTGATTTGTTTTATTACCTTACACGCAATGACAGCTGATTTCACGCGTCGTTCGTTAGAGAATTTCAACATCCATTGCTGTTTACTTTCATTTTAGCTATTTTATTTACATTAATGGAGTACTGCGTACAGAGAATGTAATTTTACATTGAAATAAAGAAATAGTAACTGAAAAAACATTAAAAAAATTAAAATTTTCCTGAGAAATTTTTCGATGGAATATGATTCAAAATAAGGAGCTGAATGTACCCTGTTAGTTTGCGGAGGGCTGTCCCTTACACCCTGTATTGGTACAATTTTTAGTTGCTCCTAGAAGTATTTTTTATCGGGTACAGTGAGTGGCCCTTTGTAAGACGACTAAAATGTCACGGTGTATATGTCACGGCTAAAACCCGAAGTGTGGCTACACCTAGTTTTAGCCGGCTAGAACTTGGTGCGGTTAGCAGTTGGTTAAAGTTAGTTGTAGCAAATGAAAATGGCTGAAAGGTAGGTTAGGTTAGGTTAGAACTGTGACCACATAACACACCGCACGAGCCGAGCGAGCGAAGCGAGCGGTGCCGCGGCAGCGGCCGGCGAGTGCCAGGATCCATTTAGGCAAGTTTAACCAACTGCTACCGGCCGCACCTAGTTCTAGCCGGCTAGCACCTAGTTCTAGCCGGCTAAAACTAGGTGTAGCCGCACTTCGGGTTTTAGCCGTAACATATATATATGTATATATATTTTTATGAATGTTTAGTAGTCATTGTATACATGAAGTGGGCTGCTTTTGTAAGACAACTAAAATGTCATGGTGTATAGTTTGTTTTTAGGGTTCCGTAGTAAACAAGGAACCCTTATAGTTTCGCCATGTCCGTCTGTCAGTCCGCGGTCTAGCTCCGAGACTCTTAGTACTAGAAAGCTGTAATTTGGCATGGTAAAAAAAATCGTAATTTTATTTTACCACTTTGTGGGCGTAATTAATATGTATTAATTACGCCCACAAAGTGGTAAAATTAAATTACGATTTTTTTTTATGTTAGCTCACCTACACGTAAAGTGGGTACGTTTTTCTATCCCATGGTGTGGGGTATCGTTGGAAAGGTACTTCAAAATCATTACGAGTGTGTGAAAACCTTTTTTTGGATTCAGGGATCTGTTTGCAAAATATTAAGCTTTAAAGTGCTAATTTTTGTCAGAGTCAAGTCCCCCCCCCCTGCCAGCTAAATGGTTGGTTTTGGAAACGTGAAAAAAATCACAGCAATAGAGTTTATATAACGAAATTAAAAGGAAAACTATCACAGCTAAGTAGGCTCTACAAGTTAACGAGTAATAATTGACCAACTTATATTTGCAGTTAAAAAATATATATTTTCCCATACATTCCGTATCGGAGAACATGTTTTTCAACTACAAAGATAAGTTTGTATTTGGGATAAATTCATTCCGACTACGGAACCCTTCATTGTTCGTGGTCCGACACGCACTTGGCCGGTTTTTAAATTAATGACCCACTCAATATTTATAAAGATTATTCTTGTTTTTTTTATGCTATTGCATAGCTTTTATCGCGGGCTTTGAGCGCGGCGACCAAATCAAGAAATTCCGTAACGTAACGAAAATAAAACCTAACACCCCCCACTCCGCCTACCATGTAATGACGGTTCCCATGACAACGTGATGTTGTCATGGGAACGTAATTTTTGTTTTATGTCATCACGTCATCATCCCAAGTGTAGCGTTAACAAATAGGAAGTATGGTGGTTACAAATGCTATGCAATAGCTTTACCGCGGCAGTCCCCGAGTGCCACACGTTTTTTTTTTTAATCCATAATTATACTCCTGCCCCATTTATGTTAATATTATTTCATTTCGACGCAGTATATGTATATAGGTATGTCTGTTTTGTCTTGAAGCTGTTTTCTCAGCGTTATTTTATTCCTCGCCATATCATCTGCCATGTAATCTATTCATGTTTTTCTTACTCCCCCGTTTATTACGGCATCTTTATTTTATTTTTCTTACTGTTTTGTGTCTTTTGTCTTGATCTTGCTTATTTTTACCACAAAACCATTTTTGCATGTATTTTATTATTTTAACTCTTCAGTAATCATATCATTTAGTGGTTCATCATAATCACTAATTACTAACATAATGGATCTTTTGTTGTCCGAATAAATAAATTTAATAATAATAATCGTACGCCTTCCAAAGGTCCGGGACCCCAGGGTCCCGAGATATGTTAAAGACATTTAAAAATAATAATAATCAAATATTAATCATCTTTTGTGGAGCGGGTGCCGACTCATCACCTAGAGACTTTCATGAAGGAGGACAACAAAATACCTTGTGTTATATTACAGTTAACTGGAAGAAAATTTAAAACTCATATTAAAAGTACTCTTTGTAAACAAGCATATTACAAATTAGAGGATTATATCTTAGATAAGAATGCTTGGAAGCATGCTGGTCTAGCTCCATAGGACAATTTAGAGTCTAGACAAAATCAATCAAACTGGTTGCTAATTTAATTGTGTAATTAAATATTATATTTTTTTTTATATTCTGTGATTACTTGAACTTACACACTGACTAATTAGTATCACTTGTAATTTTTTTAGGAATATCGTATAGACACCTACTTTTACAATGCTTGTAAATATGTGAACACCATGTATCCATTAGGTACATAATTATTTTTCTGTCATTGCTTCATTTTTAATTATTTTTACCTATTGTGGTATAGAAATCTTATTCCAGGTGCATCGTCTTCACATATAATTATATATATAATGAATGTATACAAAATATTGTAAAACATTTTAAAAGAGTAACGGTGGAGTTTCTTGCCCATTCTTCTCCATACAAAAACTACCTTTTGGAAGGGGCGACTAGAATCAATTCTATTTTTTGTTTTTGACGTTCAAAAGTACCTTTTTGTGCCTAATTGAAATAAAATATTTGACTTTGACTTTTAGTTTTCGTATGGAGAAGAATGGGCAAGAAACTCCACCGTTACTCTTTTAAAATGTTTTACAATATTTTGTATACATTAATTATATGTGAAAACGATGCACCTGGAATAAGATTACTATACCACAATAGGTAAAAACAAAAATGAAGCAATGATAGAAAAAAAAATTATGTAATGGATACATGGTGTTCACATATTTACAAGCATTGTAAAACCTATACGATATTCCTAAAAAAATTACAAGTGATACTAATTCGTCAGTGTGTGAGTTCAAGTTTAGTAATCACAGAATGTAAAAAAAATGTTGTAATATTTAATTACACAATTAAATTAGCAACCAGTTTGATTTTGTCTAGACTCAAAATTGTCCTATGGAGCTAGACCAGCATGCTTCCAAGCATTCTTATCTAGGATATAATCCTCTAATTTGTAATATGCTTGTTTGCAAAGAGTACTTTTAATATGCGTTTTAAATTTTCTTTCAGTTAATTGTAATATATCACAAGGTATTTTGTTGTAACATTTAACACAGTACCCCATAAAAGATGTTTGTACTTTGGATAATCTGAAAAATGGTTGATCTATTTTATCTTTATTTCTAGTATTAAAATTATGTCTATCACTTATTTTCTTAAAAAGATGCAGATTTTTCCTTAGCTGCCAGGGCTTATTTTTATTTTTTTGAATTGTTCTTTGTATTATCTTTTTATTACGGACGCTTCTAACGTGCACGTCTTTCTACATTGTACTCACATGTATAATTTCAATATGAATGATGTAACCAATATTTTGTAACAATTTTTTATTTAAAAGAGTGTCCGTGGAGTTTCTTGCCCGTTCTTCTCCATAGGTACCTACTACGCTTTGAAATGGGCAACTAGCTTCATACCTATTTCTGACTGACCGATTCTTTGACAATTCAAAAGTGCCTGTAAATGGTTTAATTGAAATAAATGCTTTGAGTTTGAGTTTGAGTTTGATGTTTTTTATATTATGTATTAGTTTATTATTTTGTAAGATTATTTTATGTATTTTGTCTATGGGCCTTAGTTGCCTGAAAACAGAGCAATTATTATTATTATATTATAATCATTGTCGTCTGGGTGCCTTTTCCCAATTATTTTGGGGTCGGCTTCCATTCTAACTGGATGCAGTTGAATACCAATATTTTACAAGCAGCTACTGCCAATGCGGAGCTATCGATGCGGAGCTATAGATGCAGAGCGGTGCACGGTGGTGGCTCAGTGGTAACGACCGTGACTTACGAGTTGTTGGTCGCAAGTTCGAACCCTGACAGTCGCTTTACTTTATGTAAATTATTTTATCACCTGCTCTCAAAACGGTGAAGGAAAACAGTGTGAGGAAACGGGCATGTCCTAGAACCGAAAATTCGAAGATATGTGACATCCCGCGTAGTGGATTACGGCCCACTCCCTCTCACCGAGAGGAGGCCTGTGTCCCAACAGTGGGAACATAATAGGCTGATTATGACTGCTTATCTGACTTTTTTGACCTTCTATCAGCGTATATTCTTAACAACCACATAAACAACAAAGAATTTTCAACATCAAAATCCTACAATCTATCAAATTGATTTAATATATTTTCAACTTTATCGCTGAATGATAAGGTACAAAGTTGATTGGGAAAATTTGACAGTTTCGGTTAGCTTGATGTGCTGGCGTCTGTACCAATCACTCGCTACTTAGCAAAGTTGTAATAGAACGTAATTGATTACTTTCCGACCGTTAGCGAAGTTTTACATGTTTGTCGATCAGCTAAGCCAGAGGTAATTATTTCGGTTGAAATGTTGATGTAATATCTTACAAGTGTATCATCTTGAGGGAACTTTGTGATATGGAATGCCTCTAGTTACTACTAGAGGCACCGAAATAATTAAAAAATAGCAATATAAAAATAGAAATAGCTCAACTACTGTTGAGCTCCTCAAGCGATATTTTTGATAGTAGCCAAATACTAACTATATAACTACAAAAAAAAAATTGATTTAAAACTTACATTTAATTAAATTTTAATAATTATTTAACATAGGTAGTATATTTAATTAAATTTTTATAATTCAAAGTCAAAGTCAAAGTCAAATAATTTATTTCAATTAGGCACAAAAAGGCACTTTTGAACGTCAAAAACAAAAAATAGAATTGATTCTAGTCGCCCCTTCCAAAGGGTAGTTTTCGTATGGAGAAGAATGGGCAAGAAATTATTTAACATAGGTAGTATATTTAATTAAATTTTTATAATTATATTAAACAATGTATTTAATACTTATGATAACATCACGCCTGTAAACTCTAAAGGGTTGGGCAGAGGTGTACCCTATAGTATACCCAGTTTTCGCCATTTATATTAAGTAGTCTTAGGGGGCGAGCCTATTGCCATCAACCGGGTTCAAATCCAGACTCCGGGCTGTGACTTAGAATCCCTGAAGGATAACCCAATAACACTTTGCCAATACTGGGAATCAGACCTCATGCTCGGCAGTAGCTCTTACGCCAGGAAAAAGTCGTTTTATTTCGTTCGACAAACGCTTTATTACATTTTCTCAAACATGCTTGGAAATTCGAGCATTGTTTTGATAACGTTCTTCGAGATAAATCGAAATTGCGGTACTGGTCGAATACATGTGAGCGATCGGCACGACCGGTCGGCAATTTTTGTATGAAAATCTTTATCTGTCGTGTTTAGCGACCGAATAAATTACTATGAAAACTCATGTCTGCCGTGTTATTTAAAAACTTTTTACAAAAAAAAAACAACCGACTTCGACGAAAAAAAAACACTACAAAGTGAAAAATAACTTTAATTTCGGAAGACGGTGGCAAAAAACGAAAACACAAAACCCAAGACACCGACTTCCGAAATTAAAGTTATTTTTCACTTTGTAGTGTTTTTTTTTTGAAGTCGGTTGTTTTTTTTTTGTAAAAAGTTTTTATTTTTCACTTTTTAGTTGTGGTTCCTACTCCACACACATTCGAATACCACTACCTGCTACCAGTGTCAAGAACTTATCATATCATCTACATACTAAGTGGGAAAAAAAATACGTATTTTGTAGCTAACTCAAAAACTACATAAGCAAAGTTAATAAAATTTATATGGGACCAATTTGGGAGCCTACCCTTTCAAACGTTTTATTTAAAATAGGTTTTTTACTTTTTTTTATTAATTATTTTTTTTGTATAGATTCATTTCTACATATTTTGTGAATGTGAGAACGCTGTAGGCTTAGTGGATTGTAGACCTGTTGACCATTTTCTATTTTGTTAAGTACTTGGTACTTATTGAAAGACCTACACTGTCCTCCCATACCTAGAAACACTGTTATTTGAAAGTATTGTAAAAGCCAATTATTTTTAAAAGAGTAACCGTGGAGTTTCTTGCCGGCTCTTCTCCATAGGAAACGACCAATTGGAACCGTGCACCTAGCTTCTGACGTTTCATAAGTGCCCATGTAGGTTTATGTGAAATAAAATATTTTGATTGATTTTGATTTTGAAACAAAAAAAGAATTTTCAAAATCGGTCCACAAATGAGGGAGAAATCGGTGGACATACATTAAAAAAAAAAAAAAAAAAAAAAACAGACATACGCGTCGAACATATAACCTCCTCCTTTTTGGAAGTCGGTTAAAAATGGAACAAACTTTTTACTTCAACACATGGCAACCAAGGAGGTAACTAAATCAAAGATTTTATTTAAATTTCGGTTTGGCTTTCAAATAGAGGTGTTTAAAGTAAAGAAGAAACAAATGAACATATTCTGGAATTTATAATTAATTTACTAAGTTTGGTTTTCACGATCGTCCATCATTGCCCTCGTTGCAGGCCGCGACAGTAATGTACTTTTTTTATTTTGTGTTGCGAATGCCTTTTTTTTTTTTGTGTGGGAAATTATCAAATAACTTCTCCCGCTCTGGGTGGAGCGGGAGGGCGTGTCAGACTTTTACCGAACCCCCGACAGTCATTGGCCCTAGCGGACCCCGTCAATTCTGCTGACATCTCTTTGAGGCGCGCGTAGAACACAACGCGCCGTCGACCCGGGCTTGGTCCTTATCGGACGGCCTTGGTCCTTGTCATCCATATAGTAGGTCTCTAGGTAATTTCAGATTGCGCGGCGGAAAAAACAAAATTATTTAATCAAAACGCTCGACTCTGTATTCGTCCGTCGCAGTCGGCGGTCGCACCGCTCTATGTCGTGACATGCCCGCGCCCGCTATAATCTAGTACTTTTGTTTTCATCGCACGCCTCTCCGCTTGCTTCCGCGCCGCACCTCAGGTTGCCCAGCGGTGACTCATGGCACGTTCTAGATAATTTCTAAGGCCAGGGCCACCACATAGGGTGGAGCGTCTTGCGGCGCGGGGCGGTGCTCGAATGTTCCCGCGCTGCTAGACGCACCGCAAGTCGCACCGCGGCAACTCATGGCACGCTCTAAATAACTTCTAACATTTGTTCTCGCTGCGGTCGCAAGACGTAAGACGCTGGTTGCGCGAGCGGTGATGTCGTGGCTAAAGGGTAACATTTGTTTTCGCCGCGGTTGCAGACGCAAGAAGCAGGTTGCGCGAGTTGTGATGTCGTGATCAAGGGGTTAACATAGCAATAACACTTACTACCTACTCAAAACAAAAAAAAAATGTGAATAGATGTTACTGAAAAAAAAGATTAAAGGTATTTGTTTATTTACACATAAAACAAAAGGTATTTTAATAAAACACGTATACTAAAAGATCAATAATTAAATTATCTTTAAAATGGTGAAATTTTTAGAAAAATACAATTGATAGATTTTGCGTGATTCTTAGTTAGACATATCCTTGTTAGACATAACTTTACAAACAGGCGTGATGTTATGTTATGTTATTTAAGAGAACTAATACCTTGCCACCAAAATCCACTTTGTAAATTCATCATTGGTTCGTTGCAGTTATAAATTTTGGGCGTAACTTTTGTTTGTCGGCCTGCAATACCAAAATTCTATAGATTATAATGCTTGTTTTTCTATTTTCAGTTATGTGTATTTGCAGGTATTTTGTTTTCACTGTGTAATATAAACATAATATAAAATATTCCTATATTAAGTTATTAAAAAAATGCTCTAATTTAACATATATTTTTTTAAAATCATTAACACTACTCGTTTAGATGTGTCTTCAGTATAAAATCATTAAAAGGTGACGATAGCCGACGTCGCCTTAATAATTAAAAAAAATATCAGTAGCAACCCGGAGTCTGGATTGATGGCAAAACGCTCGCACTCTATTACATGGGACTAAAATATAACTGACGAATAGTTAGTTGTAAATATGTTTGTGTATATTATATGTTAACATGAGAAGCTATTAAAGAAAAAAATTGTAATTTAATTCTTAGGAATATAACTGCATTAGGCTATATTTTATTGAGTCCAAATAAACGTTATCATTATTATTAAAAAAAAAAAAAAAAAACTGACGAAATATGGTTATTATTGGTGTACCTCTGCCGTCGAGGAACACAAACGTGAAGTTATGTAGGAAGAATTAAAAAAAAAACGGTTCAAATTGAAAACAGGTTAAAAAGAGTACCTAATTGATTAATGATTCTGCTCTCTTCTATACCATGTTCCGCCAAAAAGAGGCGGAAGATACCACCTCACTTTCCCCCAATTCAGAACCTGCACAATATTATTGTTTTGAATTCATTAATTTGAGCGTTGGGGTAACTTAATTGAGTGTAAATTGGTTGCTGCGCTGAATCTCTCTTGTTTTACGCACGTAAATATGCTACTGGGTCGTTTCGTTCGTGTAATCATTTTAGTAGGAGAAATGGTGAATAATCGTGGTAGGTAGGTATAGTTTAGTACAAAGGAAAAAATATATAGCAATTTTTAGACTGAATTGGATAATCGTGTTTCAAGAAAGTACCTAATTTATTCAAGATTGTTCTTAGGAGTAAAGTTGTGTACATCGATTAGATCGTTCACATTTTAATTTTAGCATAAATCTTAGCCCACGTTCGCTGGGACGTAAAAATATCACGGCGTGATTTTATCGTGCACTGGATTTTCAACTCTCGATGTTGAGCTGAGCGTTGAGAATCCGACAGAGTGCAACCCAGCGCGTCGAAAAAACACACTGTGGATTTTCAACTCTTGAAGCTAAGCAGACTGTTGAAAATCCTATGTGCGAAAAAAAATCGCCCGTGCGAACCTAGGCTTAGCGAATCTGCCTATAAACCTAAAATTGACTTACATTTTTGACATTGATTGGTAAGGATGTCGCCTTTTAAAACAAATGTTACACTAACGTGCCAGATGTGACCATAAATAATACTCCGTTATCTAGAGTAACAAAATTTAAGTACCTGGGTCACTGGGTCACTCATAACCTGAATGATGACCTGGACGTAGAATGGGAACGCAGGGCGATAGCTGTCCGAGGTAATATGCTGATCCGCAGATTTGCACGTTGCAAGACGCAAGTCAAAATAACCCTTTTCAGAGCATACTGCCAGTCTTTTTACACGTGCAGTCTGTGGGTCAGGTATCCGCTGAGGGCATACAACGCCCTGCGTGTCCAGTATAACAATGTATTCAGGATGCTGTTGGGTCTACTACGGTTTTGTAGCGCTTCCAGGATGTTCACCGAGGCCAGGGTTGATGGTTTTCATGCCATTATACGACAACGGTGCGCTTCTATTCTCGGTAGAATACGTGCTAGCTCCCACAGCATCCTGAGTGCATTGTGTGATAAGTGTTACAGCCCCATGCTGGCTCACTGGATACGGCTGCACATATAGGTGTCCGTGGTTTCAATTTTGTATATAGAGTGTGGTTTTTAGTAACATTAGGTTAACATTAGGTTAGGCTGCCTCATTGGTCTAGTGGTCGCAAGCGCTACTGCTGAGCATGAGGTCCTGGGTTCGATTCCCGGATCGGGCAAAGTGTTATTGGGTTTTTCTATCTGGAGTTTCTCAGTAGCAGCCCGGAGTCTGGATTTGTGCCCGGTTGATGGCAATAAGCTCGCCCCCTATTACATGGGACTTCAACATAACTGGCGAAATGTGAGTGTACCTATACCTACTACAGGTATACCTCTGCCCAACCCTTCGGGGAAACAAGGCGTGATGTTACGTTATGTTGTAGGTTAAGACCTTTATTAACAACTTATGGATCTTGTAAGTTGGTCTGAAAAAAAATAAACAGCTTCAGCATCGCTGTTTTGTCAATTTATTTGTGAATGTATGCGCCATCGTTGTTCGAAAAATAACCTTGATTCAGTATGTGCACCGCCTTAGAGTTCTCTTGCCCTAATTTACGGTACTCACTGCACGCATTTGCTTCGAGAATTTACTTATATTGTAAACATTCGTTGCACGAGCTTATGGAACATTCATTTGCGAAACGAACATTTGTTCGCGAGCACAGCTTTAAGAACTCGAAACAAAAGCTCGCACAACGAATGTTTGGAAAACAACGTAGTATTGTATGTTCGCGTTGCGTCCCCAGGCGTTTGTAATGTAATGTATCGTGAAATATACAAACCAAACGCGAATCTTGTGTTCAACTGCAAGAGCCATTGTGTTCGCGCTAAAAACCGACAGCCGATGGATTAGCACGAGTGTTACATGTAAGGTCCTATTTAAAAGCGGACGATACGCGAGCACGCGAACCTCGCGCTTATTATGTCACTTTTTATTCGATGAACCTGAACGCTTGATCGCGCCGCCAGAGGGCGTTTTCCGAATTAAAACATATGCACGTGACGATCGAGCATTCGCGCGGCGACCGCTTTTAAATAGAACGCAGGGCTGCTTCAAAAAGATGTCAGCAGAACTGACGGGGTCCGCTAGGGCCGATGCCTGCCGGGGTTGCAAGGAAGTCCGAAAGGGATACCGTGGCCTCTGGCAACACGGCAACTGAAGGAATACGGGTGGGTTTTAGTCAGTAAGAGTCTGAGACGCCCTTCTGCTCCGCCCAGAGCGGGAGAAGTTATTTGATAATTTTCCACCCAAAAAAAATAAATAAAAATAAGGTTAAGTCTCGGACGGAGTCCCGTCCACACGCAGAATTCGTGGTACATTATATTACACATTACACGGCTTTAAAGGCACGATTATGACGAAAGCAAATTTTCCCCAACAGCTTGACATCTATACAAATACAAATAAATAAAATTGAAGTGTCTGTTTGTACTGTCAAAATAACAGCTTTTTACTAAATGCATATTTTATGAAAGTAAATACGGTACATACAACAAAAACACAATTTTTTACATTTTCGTCTGTCTGTTTGTTCCGGATAATCTCCTAAACGGCTGGACCGATTTTGACGGGACTTTCACGGACAGCTATAAAAATAAAATAAAATTGATGCATCGAACTCCACGCGAACGAAGTCGTGGGTAACAGCTAGTAATAACTAAATACCTAAGAATTGTATTGTTTACAAAGTCGTTTCACACAGATAGACTATTCAAACAAATATTGGGCTCGAAATAAAAATTGAAGCTTTCATCTCTCAGTAAATAAAATTGATTGATTATTTCTCGTTCAAACACAGAGACAATTTAAAAATATATCGGTCCGAACACCAATATTGAGTTTTTATATTGATTTGGATTTCTATTTACATTGCCATGTATGAAGTTTTTGAACCATCGATATACCTGCAAATAGTTATGATTTCTTGACGGTTTTTTTTAAAGGATGACTCTCATCTACCTAGACTTTTAGTCTAACCGAATGCAACTAGCCGATGGGGTCGAAAGGTTCTGGAGTGGCAACCACGTACAGGAAGACGTTGCGTTGGAAAACCTCCCATAAATTGGACCGATGACCTGGTGAAGGCCGCAGGAATCCGTTGGATGCGAGAAGCACAGAACACATCTTATAAAATGCATTTATTGTTTAAATTATTAACAACTTTTTAACCTTTCTAATATAACCTGTTATCTAGTGCAATGGTGCCCTCTAGATTAGGGAAACCAACACAGTGTACAAAAACAGACGCCTCCCGTCATTCCGACCTCGCCGCCGAGGTCCTTTGCGATCGTGACCGCGTCCCCGAGTAAATGATACTCGTCCCCGAGTCCCGACCCGATAACGAGGTGCTAGCAGTTGTTGCAGCTGACCACGTAGCTTTAAATTCCCCGACTAATAATCATTATCAGAACTTTGATCCAGCCCGTACCATCCTTGACGTCCTCCCTCCGGTTGACGCCCTAAGCCGAGGTTCGTACCCCACAGGTGCCCTTAGCGAGCGTTCACCTAGTTTTAATTAGCATAGTTGAATAACCCCTGGCTGGAGGTTTTAAGTGTAGTAGCTTAAGGCACCCACAGGAAAGCCCGATTAAGTAGTCATGATCTCAGAGGTCAACTACAACAAGTCCAATCCAAAAAAAAAAAAAAGTGCCCTCTAGTACGAGCAATTGGCAGTAAGGATTCCTATTTCGAAAGCTGATGGTGTTTTGTTTTTGTTTTTTTTTTTCAATTAGTTTTGATTTTGAATTTCAACCATTCGTACCGACTTATAAAACACACTGCTAATCTATAAAAGGAAAGGGTGACTGACTGACTGATCTATCAACGCACAGCTCAAACCACGGAACGGATTGGGCTGAAATTTGGCACATAGGTAGATAATATGACGTAAGCATCCACTAAGAAAGGATTTTTAGAAAATAGACCTTTAAGGGGGTGAAAAGGGGGGATTTTGGGGGATTATCTATGTAAATTATAAAGTTTTCCAGTTTTAGTTTTTCTGAACCACCTCCTAAGGGAGGATTGGGGGGTGTCAAAGTTTGTATGGAAGAATTTTAACGCGCGGTCTGATTAACTCGAAACTCAGTATTTATACTTATGACTGAAAACAAATAAAAACGTATATCAAGGTTTTTTGAAAATCTACCCCTAACGGGGTGAAAAGAGGTATTCATTTTTACAGGGGAGGATTTTACTGTTTGGCTTGATTAACTTGAAAATTGGTATAAATAATCTATGTCAAATAATCGAAACGTCACAATAGACTTTTTCAAAAATGATTATCACGCTATTTGCTATGGGGGATGAGCAATATTGCATTATGTTCGTATTCTTCTGTAGTTTACTGCAAACTGTAAAAAGACTATTTTTGGATAGTCTTTTTAGAATATTGCAGATAATTACGGATTTAACCATTTAAAAGATTATCATCACGCTATACCTTTATGGAGCTAAGTAGTCAATCATAACATATACAGGATGGATGTTGATATGGGGCAATAAGGGCTGGTACCTTAACCGTTGTCGCTACAAGAAAACGGTCTTAGGAGAGTGTCCTTAACTTTTTGATTTTTTTTTATCTGCATTCACACATTTTGATAAAATTGTACATTCAGCAAGAACATGGGCAATTATCACAAAAACTTTTTTGATGCCAGTCGATCCTATTTCTTATTACTAGGGTCAACAAACTATATCGGGCTAACTGAGGTTTGAGTACGAGAAAATTCAAAAATTACAAAAAACTTTTCATACATTTCGTAGAAAATGAGCCTGAGAGGAGATAGAACAACACGAAATAGTATCTGCAACGATCAAAATCCGTGAAATACACGGCGTGTTGCCACACAAAGCGCTGAGTGCAGTCTGCACTCAGCGCTTGGTGTGGCAACACGCCGTGTTCGAGTTTGCAACAAGTCCATCGTCATCCTGAGTATGCCTCGTTGAGAGGTGAAACACGTGTCGATTTCTTTCAGGAGTTATTCATGGCTCTTTAGAAATAGCTAAGTGGAACAAGTTACTAAATATATCCACGTCTATCGTATTTTATAATGGATTTCCGCAAGGTCACGCCTGAATCAATTAATTATCAAAATCCGTAGTGCGCGCTTAGCCTAAGTTTTTAATACCTCCACGCGTTTCTGAGAAAAAGTGTCTTGACAGGCAACGATGTCATCCTTTAAGGTTTTCCATTTTTCATTTTGAGGTACGGAACCCTAAAACAGATTTATTATTTATCTGTTTGTTACCTTTTCATACCGTAACGGCTGAACAGATTTAGATGAATGGCATACGGATGGGCCATGATCTGGGTTAGGACATATAATAAGTATTCTGAATATCGGTAGTACATTCCTGTGGGATATTTTCTGACCTTTACGCGTGCGAAGCCGCGGGCAAAAGCTAGTTACGAATATGTTTCGGTATTGCTGTTCGGAAATCTTTTGAACAAATACCTCATTATTTTTTGAAGAGTACTTTCAAAATTTACAAACTTAAATGAAACTGGCAACATCACGGCCCAATTAAATTCTGTTACATAAGAATCGAAATGAAGTCACAAAAGCCTTATTATCCTTTAAGTAAATATAACGTAATTAGGTTAATAGGATGTTGGATAATGGTAGCTTTCATTAACGTAATAAAGGATTCAGAAACGGTTTTTAAGACATCGCTATGGGCGTTTAGGGGCTCAAAGATCTTGGCTTTTGAAGTTATGAGAGAAATATTGAAATTGGCGAAATGGAAGGTTGAATGTTGGTGGGTAGATTCTGTGTTGTTTTAATAACAAACCCTTGCGTTTACGAAACATTTAGGTTTTAACAGACATACTTAGTAGAAGCAGAGCACAAATAAGATTGCGGGGTTTGTGTCCGGTTGGTGGCAATAAGCTCTATCCCCTTAACATAACTACATAATAAAAGTTATAAAACTAAAACCCAACTATGATTATTTTATTTAAATTATTTTGGGGTTTTAATAAAATTTAATAATGTGCTAATTAAACCCCTTCATTTGATACCCAACACGGCATCATTATAATTTTGTTTAGTTCTTGACTATTTGTCCTTTAAAGGGCGCCATTTTCATTTAATGTGACGTCACATAGCCTAGCGGACAATCAAGACGCTTCCAACGATACCCCATTTGTCGAATTATGATCAGTAGTTTAGAAGTTATGAGGTAATATATAAACAGACATACATACCGTTTCAAATCATAGCCCTCCTTTTTACTTCGCTGTAGTCGGGTTATAATAAAACAAAGTCCCCCCACCGCATCTGTCTGTCTGAACGCGATAAACTGATAAACTACCAAACAGATTTTCAAATGGTTTTCACCAACGAACGGAGTGATTCATGGGGAAGGTTAAGGTTGGATTTTGTGTAAATTGGTTTAAATAGGACGATGATTGTTAAAGATGTCGGAAAAAATCATGCCAACTGCGAGATTAGTAAAACAATGTATAACGGAATTAATACATTGATTACCTGGATTTACACATAGGGTACTTTTAAGCCCGGTAGTACATTCCCGTAGGATATTTTCTGACATCCAAGCGGACAAAGCCGCGGGCAAAAGCTGGCCCATACTAATATTATGAATGTGAAAGTAACTTTGTCTGTCTGTTACCTTTTCTTGCTTTAAGAGGCCTGCGAACACGGCTCGCAACTACAAATCGAGATGTTTGCAAAATTCAATTCCAAGCATGTTGCGCTAGTGTGAGTGGCTGTCGGAGCGATATACAACTACAGTGAGCAACACTACCACGCACACATTGACAATTATTGCTTCAAGCTATAGAGCTACTAACTTTCGAAAATTTATGATGTGTTCCATAATACCAAAAATGATGAATGAAAACTTAATATTTTTTCTTATTTTTTTCGATAATTTGTAACTCAATAATATAAGTTATGCTTCTGCAGAAATTATATTATAAATATTGTTGTTTATAATACAGAAAAAATAAAAAAGAAGACATGTCATTTACGCTGTAAAAATGTGCGAAATTAAATTCGTTTAAACTTCATTTTAGAACAGTTTGTTTGGAAAAAAAAAGACGTAGGAGCCTAGATAAACACTGTCTAAATCCGAATAACAACATAATATGGTGGAAATATGCCCAAATTGCAAATGATTTAGGTATTACGTTTGTATGGACAATTCATGCGTTGCCGCGTTCGTAACGGCTGAACGGATCGATTAAATTTGGCACACTGGTAGACCCGTGTTGGACATAAAATACATCTTCATCCCGGTAGTACGTTCCCGGGGGATAATTACCAGCCTCCATGCGGGTGAAGCGGCGGGCAATATCTAGTGGGACATGTACCATAAACAGCGAAATAAAGGTGTAAATACACCTTTACCTATCTCTTTTGTATGTTTAGTATAATGTTCTCTAAGCCGACGTACGCACGGACGTAATAAAATCATGGCGAGATTTTATCGCGCACTGGATTTTCAATACCAAGGTGTTAAGCAGAGCGTTGAGAATCCAATGCGCTGGGATGCACTCTCATCCCAGCGCGTTGAAAAAACACGCTCTTGGATTTTCAACTCTCGGCGCTAAGCAGAGCGTTGTAAATAGAGTACATAAAAAAAAATCGTGGGCTAATTGTCTTGAAAAGCGGATGATGATTCTGTGGCGGCATCTACAACGCCACATGCGAACTACGCGACACCATGACGTCACGCAAAATCATGCATCGCGTAGGCATAGTTTACCGGGTGACGATTGTCCGCCCACCAAACAACACCCGTCTGGTTGGAAAATCCTCTTTTTCTATGGAGGCTGAGTGCCTTACCTTACTCCCTGTTCCTTATGCCTCTATAATTTCATGTTAATTATTAGCTTAACCTCTCGAATGCCGTAATTACAGACACAATTAAAAAACCATTGTGTCTCGTGTATATCTACGTTCCGGCATACCAAGGGTTAAAAGTCCCAACTATGTTGGGGTCGGTTTCCAGTCTAACAGAATGCAGCTGAATACCAGTATTTTACATGGAGCAGCTGCCTATCTGACCTCCACAAACTAGTTATTATTATTTTTTACGTCTTTGACATTTCTCGGGACCCAGGGGTCCCGGTCCTTTGGAAGGCGTACGAGGGGCCGAAGCCAACTAGCAGAGGCCACTTAGACGTTTTTAATGAAATGAGGTACCAACCGACGATTATCCCTGTTGGCACTATGCAAGTGCAGCCAAGGACAACCCTCATTATTATTATTATTCTTTATTTATCGGAAAACAACGATCCAACGTGTTAGTAAATAATTAAATAATAATTATTTTTAATTATAATTACTAGTGTTAGTACAGTGCAATAGAGAGAAGAAGATAGAATAATTATTGTGTGTATTGTGAAAAGGACACCCCCAAATTAATGTTTAGTGATTGTTCTACTCACAAAACTTTTGATAATCGGAGAGTCGATACTCTCCGCCAAAGTTTTTAAAATGCTGTTGCCACTCGCCCGCAATCTTGACAACAGCGACGCAGCTTTTGTTAATCGGAGAGTCGATACTCTCCGCCAAAGTTTTTAAAAATGTTGTTGCCACTCGCCCGCAATCTTGACAACAGCGACGCAGCTTTTGATAATCAGAGTCGATACTCTCCGCCAAAGTTTTTAAAATGCTGTTGCCACTCGCCCGCAATCTTGACAACAGCGACGCAGCTTTTGATAATCGGAGAGTCGATACTCTCCGCCAAAGTTTTTAAAATGCTGTTGCCACTCGCCTGCAATCTTGACAACAGCGACGCAGCTTTTAATAATCGGAGAGTCGATACTCTCCGCCAAAGTTTTAAAAAATGCTGTTGCCACTCGCCCGCAATCTTGACAACAGCGACGCAGCTTTTGATAATCGGAGAGTCGATACTCTCCGCCGCAGTTTTCTTGCGAATGACAGCGTGGAAGCCGTCAGTTCGGTTTTGCACAAACATAGTAGATGCGCTGCACCATCGTGGCAGTCCCAACAGCATCCTAAAAAAAAACTTTTTACAAAAAAAAGAACCGACTTCCAAAAAACACTACAAAGTGAAAAATAACTTTAATTTCGGAAGTCGGTGTCTTTCTTTAGTTTTGAATTTTCGTTTTTTGTCGCCGACTTCCGAAAAAAAGTAATTTTTCACTTTGTAGTGTTTTTTGGAAGTCGGTTGTTTTTTTTTTTTTTGTAAAAAAGTTTTTATTTTTCAATTTTTAGTTGTGGTATCTACCCCGAAAACCACTACCTGCTATGTAAATAACAGTGACAGGAACTTATCATATCATCCACATACTAAGTGGGAAAAAAGTGCGTATAATTATTGAACCTAACTCAAAAACTATCAAAGCAAAGTTAATAAAATTTATATGGGACCATTTCAAAAGCACCAACTTCAGAGCATACCCTTTCAAACAAAAAAAGAATTTTCAAAATCGGTCCACAATTGACGGAAAAAAAAAAAAAAAAAAGAAAAAAAAAATACAAACATACGCGACGAACATATAACCTCCTCCTTTTTCGAATTCGGTTAAATATTATTATATTGAACGCGTAGGTTATCCAACGTTCTTTTGGTATAGTTGACCCAAAGATTCCCCGTGTAGTTATTGGGAAATATGATACCCCTTGGTAAGATTGGATTATAAGCCCAAACGGTCTATTTATATTGATCCAGTACTTCCAGTTAAATTCTTAGTATCAAACCCCAAGCGGTCTTGATTAATAAATTCATGACCAATTGATTCCCATTGTCATAATCCAATAATTTAATATTTATTCAGGCCGTCCATAATTTATTACACAAATCCTAAGTAAATATCGCTTAATTGGGTCAATAGAACGAGCTTAATAAAGGGTTCAGTCTGTTACCGAAATGTGTATGATTTTTGCACTGATTTTGCGAGAACATATTTGTACAGAATTATTGTTGAGAAAATATGTATTTAATTTTATGCCGTTGGCTGTTGGTAAAGCTGTGGACAGCATTTCTAAAAGCATGTTTTTCTTTTAAAATAAAAAACGAGCGAGCTTTACAGTAGTCGCTTAATGATATATAACATCTGACATCTCACCTTGGTAATAAGCAACATTAAGGGGGCGGGACCCCGTCAAGGTCGTTTCTGACGGCCAACTCTAGCACCGCGCTCATTTAAAATCAAATAGCGTGTGCTTCCCCGGCTTCCTGTTACACACTTCCGTCGCTTTTCACGAAATCACTCCCATAGATTTGATTATTTTGTTTTTTTTTTTTTATTTTGGTTTTGATTTTGATTGAAAATTAGGCAGTATTGTGCTGCCCGCCCGCACCAACCTGCTGCAGCACGCGCCGCTGACGCGCGCCCTGCGTACGCTCAATATGGTGTCACAACAGATTGACTGCTTCAATTATACTCTGAGTGAATTCACACTGGCCACATTTTGTAAAATTACTCTTGGTTGTTTACAAAAATATAATTGTCAGTCTAAGTTTGGTAAGCTACATATTATAAATATAACTATAACTACACTATTGCATTAGGTAAGCCTGTGATGATAGTTGTATGTTTTTAAATAAGTTATAAAAAAATGACACGAATGAAATTGTCAGAATATTCAGCGCAGGTTTATGCAGTAAATGATTAGTAGGATTTTTGTATCTGAAGTTAAATCATGTTTGTGGTGAGTCAGAACAGTCTGCGGTTGTGATGTTCTTCAGAAAGGCCAGGTGCGTAGTACTCGCAACCGGCGTGCGTGTATGACCAGATGTATGAACGTAAACGAGGCAAAAGGAGTATGTAAGGATCGTAGCAGGTGGCGTTCTGTAGTTTCTGCCTACCCCCATGGGAAGAAGGCGTGAGCTTATGTATGTGTATTACGATGCTCATTTTATTTTGAATCAAAAAATGTTACATTCTTATTTTCCAAGTCCGAAGACGTAACTACAATCAATTCAACGAACTATATTTCTTATTGTGCATTGTGCTAAACTCTTTACTTTATTCAAATCACATTTCACAAATTAATTAAAGGAATACTGCCAATATGTGAAAACAAGAATGCAATATAATGATATTGAAAAATTCTAGAAAGAAATGGAGTCTCGTTTTAGATTTCAATGCTCGCGTGTCGTCTTTATTGGACAGTCAATTGTGTGTCACGCGACTTTACTTGGGGCTTTTTACAAAAAAAAACACTACAAAATGAAAAATTCGTTTTTGACAAATTGAGACTGAGAATTGCCTTGTTGGTCTAGTGGTCGCAAGCGCTACTGCTAAGTATGAGGTCCTTTTATTTTTGGGTGGGAAATTTTCAAATAACTTCTCCCGCTCTGGGTGGAGCAGAAGGGCGTGTCAGACTCTTACTGACTAAAACCCACCCGTGTTCTTTCAGTCGCCATGTTGCCAGGGGCCACGATTTTCCCTTTGGCCTTATTTGCAACCTCAGCAGGCATCGGCCCTAGCGGACCCCGTCAATTTTGCTGACATCTCTTTGAGGCGCGCGTGGAACCGTCGACCCGGGCCTGGTCCTTATAGGGCGGTGAGACGCAACGTACGCAAAATACGCGCTTTGACGTGGAGTTGCGGATACCAGCCCGTATTACCTATTACCTATTACCTAGGGCGGCGAGCTACCTATTGCTCACCGTCCGCAAGCCCACACCTACGGTGGCCGGAAATCGGCTCGCGATTCCGAGTATGAGGTCCTAGGATCGATTACCAGGTGAGACAAAGTATTATTCGGCTTTTTCCATCAGGAATTTCTCAGTAGCCCGGAGCTTAGATTTGTGCTCGGTTGATGGCAATAGGCTCGCCCCCTATTACATGGGACTTAAACATAACTGGCGAAATGTGGGTGTACTATAGGTACACCTCTGCTTAACCCTTCGGAGATTATAGACGTGATGTTAAAGACTGAAATTAGTATTCGAATACGAGAATTGTCCCTCTGTTATGGCGTGCACAAACTGGCGAACGGGACGGCAGAGGATTTTAATACTTATCTAATCGAATTAAAGCATATATTTCAATACTCGCTGATGTAACTTCGAGCATCGCAGCTCAGTTTTCTCTGGAGCATCGAAGAGCACGCTCGCGGTATCGCAGATAATTGTTCTTGTCAGTGTGAGCTAGCGGATAAAGGAATCCTTCTCGATGCCCTCAATGCTCTCCTCTGCCGTCCGGTAGTGTGAGAAGGCCATAAGGTATATTGTTATTAAGCTATTGCATTGCTTTTATCGCGGGCTTTGAGCGCGGCGACCGAATCAAGAAATTACGTAACGAAAAAAACCTAACACCCCCCACTCCGCCTACTATGACAACATCATGTTATCACGGGAACGTAATTTTTGTTTTATGTCATCATCCGTCATCATCCCAAGTGTAGCGTTGACAAATAGGAAGTATGGAGATTACAAATACTATGCAATAGCTTTACCGCGGCAGTCCCCGAGTGCCACACATTTTTTTTTATTTGCATTTACATTATCACAATTTATTAAAATACCTACGATAATCGCAGGAATCTATATATATGTAACATTCTCGTGTCACTGTGTTAGTTGCCATACTCCTCTGAAACGGCTTGATCGATTTTTATGAAATTTTATATGTATATTTGGTAGGTCTGAGAATCGGTCGTAATCTACTTTTCATACCTCTAAGTGATAAGGGTGGTCCACCCCAAACATTTATACGGTAAAGCAATGTTTGCCGGGTCAGCTAGTGACATAATAAAAATCTTATAAAAACCGTAAAACAACACACACAAACAAACATCCCACTTTGTATATAAATGTAGATTCCATATTAAATTCAGCGAAACGTTTTCTGTCGATAGAAAATGCTGAATTTCAGGAATTTGTGAGCAATAATACACTGTTCCGGGTATGCCATTTGCATGAACCATTGAGTATATGATGGTTTTGATAAAGACAGAATTCCTTGAAAATATTTTAGAGAAGTTCCATGCTATTTCAGTTATTAGAAATTTGAATCCGACCGAAAATTGTTTGTTTTTTTCGGGCTAATACCTAAAGAAAACAAAATTCGTCCTGACTGGTGTTTTCAACTGAAACCATGAAAAAAAACCTTTTGGTTTTCGATAAGTTCTTCATTGAAAAAAAATGCAGTGTCACTATTTCAGTCATAATAATTATCCATTTAAACTAAACTCTTTGTACTTTTCTCAAAAACATCAATCAATCTGCCTAGCCTTTTCCCAACTATGTTGCGGTCGGCTTCCAGTCTAACCGGATGCAGCTGAATACCAGTTTTTTACAAGGAGCGACTGCCTATCTGACTTCCACAACACAGTAACTGGGTAATTTTTGGGAAATTGAACTTATTCGTCGGTGTAATGGTGTGGGTTAGTGTAAGTGAAGGAAACGATATTTGTGGCACGAACGAGAGTTTATTAAACACAATGATACAAGAGTTTTTGGCGGGAGCGAGCGAGAACCGCGGAAGAACGTTACGTGCGCGCGTCAGAGCGTGCGTCGTGCGACTCTGTTGAGCGGGAGGGGCGCCGCGTGAGGCGCGCGGGCCACGCGCATGCGCGGCGTTCGGCCGATGTTTAGTAAACCCTGCGGCAGCGCACCGTACCACGGTTTAACCCCAAGATACGCGTGATAGTCTCCCCCTCTAACCCGAACGAACGCCCTCGTGTTTGGGTTAGTTTTTACGAGGCCTCCCCCTCTTACGTTTCTCTTGTATTGGAGCTTGGATGCGACCAACGAAGGGAGTCAGTACAGAGGCATGGTACTTACCTAACGCTGTACCGTCGCTGAGGCGCTCTAAGATGTATGTAGTGGGACTGACCACAGCCTGGATCTTGTATGGTCCGTCACGGCGAGGGATAAACTTCGACGTCTGCCCTCTGCCGGTATCATTAGCCCCTTGAGTTTTCAATAGCACTAGATCACCAACCTTATAATCCGGAGCTGGTCGACGATGTTCATCGGCGTACTTCTTATGTGCCGCCTGGGCACTCTCATAGACGTCACGAGCGTCTAAGAGTACCGACGAAATCTTCTTAAGAAAATTAGTGATGTCACCTACATAATTATCGTTCTCGATAATGGTGCGCATTTCTGACATGACATCTGCTGGCGCGCGCATGTCTCGCGCGAAATTCAAATAGGCAGGTGAGTAGCCCGTTCCTGACGTGACTGCCGAGTTCATGGCGAAGCGGACTGCAGGTAAGTGGATATCCCACGTATCATGGTCTTTACCTACTAGAATCGCCAGCTGCGGCTTGAGGTCCCGGTTCTTACGTTCCACCGGGTTCGCCTCGGGGTGGTAAAATGAGGTAAGTGATTGTGTTATTCCCATCGCGTGGCAGGTCTGCTGCATTACCTCACTTATAAATTGGACACCGTTGTCACTAACAAGGCGCCTGGGGACTCCGAACCGTAAGTATACTTCTGATACAAGTACCTTTGCGCATTCCTCACTGGTAGCTGAAGCAAGGGCGAACAGCTCCACCCAGCGCGTGCAGGTGTCCTCGACTATCAATATCCATTTGTGTCCTTTCGCCGTTTCAGGTAGAGGGCCGAACAGGTCCACGGCTAATACCTCAAACCGGCGTGCAGAAGCGGGCGTCTGCATCAACCCAGCTGGTTTCCTTGTGTCTGCCTTATAACGCTGGCAAGGTACACAATTCTTAATGTACTGCGTAACGTAGGAACGCATTCCTGGCCAGTAGTACTTACCGACTAAGCGTTGCAGCGTACGTTCCGCGCCCATGTGACCAGCGGTGGGTGCATCATGGTATTCGGCCAATACTTTAGCGCGTTCCTGTTCCGGGACCACCAGACTGGCGTCGTCGAGCTCCTCATTCTCAGGGCAATATCTATACAACACACCTTCGGCGAGCACATACCCTTTGTTTGCCCATAACCTCCCCCTAGAGGGATCATCGGATTCTAGAGCCTCGACGATTTTACTTACTTCCGGGTCCTTTATTTGGTTCTCGCGCAGTTCCTTCAGACTGCGAGAAGGCACGTCAATCGTAGCGCAGCACAGGTCGCAATCGGCGTCTTCGGCGCATGCCGGACGCGACAGAGTGTCAGCTATAACATTGGCCTTACCTGGTGTGTATTCTATTTTAAGGTTATACTCCTGAAGGCTCAGGGCCCACCTTGCTAGGCGTCCGCTCGGTGACTTCATACTCATTAGCCACCTAAGCGGCTGATGGTCTGGCTTAATTACGACTTCAGCGCCATCTATATATCCCCTGAACTTGGAAACTGCCCAGACGACGGCTAGAGCCTCCCTCTCCGTCGTGCTGTAGTTTCTTTCAGCCGAGATCAAGAGTCGACTGGCGTATTCTATTGGGCGCTCGTCGGTCCCCTCCCCCTGGAGGAGAACCGCCCCGAGAGCATACCCACTGCTATCAGTTCTGAGGACGAAGGGTAACGTCGCATCAGCCTGACGCAGGATTGGCGCCGATACTAGCAGCTGCTTGATCTTCTCGAAAGGTGCCTGCTGCTCCGGGCCCCATTTCCATATACTTGCCTTTTTTAGCAGGGTTGTCAACGGTTTGGCGACCTCTGCGTAGTCAGGGATAAAGCGCCTGAACCAGCTGGAGGTCTGCAGGAAACATTTCAGATGTTTTACGTTCCGAGGTGTCGGCATGTCCACGATTGCCGCGGTTTTCCCTGGATCGACGTGAATACCTCCTGGTAAGATAACGTGCCCTAAGAACTTTACCGATCCCCTCGCGAAGTGACTCTTCTCGCGATTTACTCGCAGGTTAAACAAAGCGAGTCGATCAAACGTGGAGGTGAGGTCGGCGAGGTGCTTTTCGAAGGACTCATCGGACATTATCAACAAATCATCTAAATATGCTAGAAGAGTGGTACCTGGCAAGTTCGACTTGAATCTGTCAATCAGCCTCTGGAAAGTCCTGAGTTGCGCAAACCCATTGGCATGCGTTTAAATCTATAAGTGCCGAGCGGTGTCGTGAATGCTGTCTTGTCCTTATCATTAGGGTCGACGTTCACTTGAAAGTAGCCAGCTCGGAGGTCGAGTGTAGTCATGTACTTAGCGGTTTTTGCGTCGTGAAGAATGTCCTCGATCCTTGGGAGAGGGTACCACACAGTCTAAAGCTGCCATCCTTTTTCTTGACAAGCACGACATTCGATGCCCACGGAGACTCGCATTCCTCAATGACGTCGGCGTTGATAAGTTTGTGCAGCTCTTTTTCGAGTGCCTCTCTCTTAGGCGGTGACAGTCTATAGGGAGGAGAAGCCAAAGGTTCCTGTGTCTCGCTTACCTTAATCTTATGAACGGCGAAGTCTGTAGGAGGTCCAGCCGAAGCGAATTGAGCGACTCTGCCTTGCAAGAACTCGTTGAGTGTGGCTCTGTGCTCCGGTGACAAGCTCGTACCTTCATCTTGGCGCAGTGATACGTCGCAGATCTCTACTTGCATCACGGCCGCGCTGTTCAATACATAAGATTGCAAAAACGGGAATCGGTCTCCTGGACTATCTGCAAAATGCCATGACTCCTGGGCTATATCTAAAACAATAGCCGCGTTAGCAATAAAATCACGACCTAAAAGTGTTCTGGTGTCATCACCAGGAAATACCATAAACTCGGTGTCGACTCTTCGACTATCTAGGGTGACAGGTACGGTAGCGGTCTTCACCATTTTCTTATGACACGAGCCATCGGCGAGCCCGATATAACGCTCCGTTTCTTGAAATTGAACGCCGTTCTTCACTAACAACGAATACAATAATGGGCTAGCAACACTGTGCGTAGCCCCGGTATCGACTATTGCTACCCCTTCCTTACCTACTATGCTTATTGTTATCAAAGGATGTGACGTCGATGTCGCGTAGAAGTCACCTTTAATGACATTAAAGTCGGACGGTTTGGCGGGCGCGGGTTTAATCGAACAAGTTTCACACTTTGACTTGACCACCCCTGGTTGGCCGCATCCATAACAGCGTATCGGATTTATACCTTTACCGTCGCTAGTACCTACTTTATTAGTTTTATTGTCACTATCGACTTTATTTGCCTTACGACATTCGTTAGCCGCGTGACCGAACGCTTTACAAAACGAACATCTAATGCGATTACGTGTCAAGGTTTCGTTCGAATTAGAGGTGAGTTTGGAACCTGTGGTTATGCTCGGACTCGTAGTACCGCGGTCGGGAGCGGTAGGTACATTCGGGTTATTCCCGGAAACGATAGAGTTTTTTAATTCCGTTATCGAATCTTCCACGAGTCTCGCTCTCTCTAACAAATTATCAATATCGCTAATAGTGTCGCGCGGCAAACGTTTACGTATGCGACGATGTAATAAGCCATACACAATATCCACTATCATCACGCTTGGCACAACATAGGGTAATTGAACTAATAAAGATCGTACCTTTGATATAAAAACTTCGGCGCGTTCACACTCACTTTGTTCACACGTGGATACCTCGCGCAGTATCCTGTACGCGGGCTTTTTCACGCCGTAGGCAGCGCGCAGGCGCGCGAGCGCGTCCGGCCACGAGCCGACGCAGGCCCGGGCGCCGCGCCACCACACCGCCGCGTCACCGCTCAGCAACATGGAGAGGCCGCGTAGCGCGTGGTCGTCGGTCACGGCGGCGCACTCCTTGTAAATCTCCACTGCATCGATGAACGCCTCCAGCACCTCGGTGTCGCGTGACTGCCCGTCGAACCTCGCGGTGCACTTTGAAAAGTTACCGCCAGAGGTCACGGGCGCGTTCGCCGTGGGCGATGCCGCCGGTGTCGACGCGACTGGACTCCACTGGTTGCCATGATGTAGTGATCGTAGGGTTTCCACTAGTGTGCGGTTGGTCTCCGCCTGCATTCTGGCGAACGACTCCATCACGGTTGATAGTAGCCGCTCGGTGTTGAGCGCTGCGGCGGGTGCGCCGGTGTGGGCCCCGCCGAGCGTGTGGTCGAGGGCGGCGCCCCCCTGGGCGCGCATCTCCTCGGCCGCGTCGGTTGATTCGCGTGCGTGGGTGGCAGCGGCGCCGGCACTGGCGCGCGGCTCCACCACTGAGACGCAGTCCGCGTCGGAATAACCGTCGCCGTCGCTTCCTTGTTCGTCCGCCTTGCGGTCGCTCGCTGCTCGGGTTGCCCGCGTCGTTCGTGGCATGATTTTTCTGTCCTCACTCTAGTCACTGAATAGTTATTAACCACACTTCACTGGGTTCGTTTTGCCGCTGTTTAAAACTAAAACATGGCCACGAGTTGGGCGTCACTGTAATGGTGTGGGTTAGTGTAAGTGAAGGAAACGATATTTGTGGCACGAACGAGAGTTTATTAAACACAATGATACAAGAGTTTTTGGCGGGAGCGAGCGAGAACCGCGGAAGAACGTTACGTGCGCGCGTCAGAGCGTGCGTCGTGCGACTCTGTTGAGCGGGAGGGGCGCCGCGTGAGGCGCGCGGGCCACGCGCATGCGCGGCGTTCGGCCGATGTTTAGTAAACCCTGCGGCAGCGCACCGTACCACGGTTTAACCCCAAGATACGCGTGATATCGGTTATTTTAAATAAAATCAGCTGTTTCATAGAAAAGTACAATACCTACGCGGTCAAAATGTATAGAACAGCAGCTTTTTTTAAAATAACCGACGGATAATTTCAACGCTGGGGGTTCAGAATCATGTACTGAATCCATGGTAACAGTTTTCGTGTCGATGTCCCTGACACTCCGTATACGATACGTCTTGGTAATAGACTGGTTGTCAGACTTTCGGGCTTCTGACGACCCGTAACGACTGTCAAAGATCCACAAATGACAGCGGGAACAACGGCTTAACGTGTTTTGCGAGGCACGGCGGAGTCTCGGTATGTAATGCAAGGGTAGCTTAACCTGATGGATCGACCCGTGTGGCTGATTATTTAGCCACGAGCTTCTAAAGAAAGAAAGAAAATACATTTATTTAGCACAGACTAAAAGGCACACGCAAAGGCGCAAGAGTGGGTCTTACAATGAACATGGACAAGACAAAGGTTATGTCAAATGCCCATGTGACACCTACTCTCATGAAGATCGGAGACGCTACGCTCGAAGTTGTGGACGAGTATGTTTACCTAGGACAAACTGTCCAGCTAGGTAGGTCCAACTTCGAGAAAGAGGTCAATCGTCGAATCCGACTCGACTGGGCAGCAATCGGGAAGCTACGCAATATGTTTTCATCCCACATACCACAGTGTCTCAAGACGAAAGTCTTTGACCAGTGCGTGTTGCCAGTGATGACCTATGGTACTGAAACGTGGTCGCTCACAATGGGCCTTATCAGAAGGCTTAAAGTTACCCAAAGGGCAGTGCTTGGAGTTTCCCTACGTGATCGAATCAGAAATGAAGAGATCCGCAGGAGAACCAAGGTAACCGACATAGCCCGAAGCATTGCCAAACTTAAGTGGCAATGGGCAGGGCACATTGCTCGCAGAACGGATGCCCGATGGGGTCAAAAGGTTTTGGAGTGGTGACCACGTACCGGAAGACGTAGCGTTGGAAGGCCTCCCACAAGATGGACCGATGACCTTGTGAAGGCCGCAGGAATCCGCTGGATGCGGAAAGCACAAAATCGATCGAAGTGGCGGTGCTTGGGGGAGGCCTATGTCCAGCAATAGACGTCTTTCGGCTGAAATGATGATGATGAAAAAGCACACAACACATTATATTATACTACAAGTAAATTAACAAGGAATTTAAAAAAAACAAATAATAAGAGTAAAAGTGCGTTGTAAGATATTAGCAGGAATGTGTGCCTCGCGGCTGCGCCAAATAGGTCCAGTTTAGCAAAAATGCTAGACAACTAGTGCCTGGCGCGGGTTTTCAACTGAACCTGAAGCGTGAGGTGATGGTTTTACTACAATGTATACTTAAATAAAATTTTGTGTAAGATAATAATATTAATGAATATTTTGGTCAAGCAGGGGCCATAGTCTTTCCATATCTCTAGATAACCAGTTCACTTAGCCACCTAAACCCATAATTCAATATCTTTGTTTCCATATCCTACCATAGTCCTGCACCATCCGGGGGTTTTCCTTGGGTGCACTACATATACACATAACGCGAACAGGGATAATCGTCGGTTGGTGCCTTATTTCATTCAAAACGTCTAACGGGCCTCTGCGAGTTGGCTTCGGCCCCTCGTACGCCTTCCAAAGGTCCGAGATGTGTCAAAGCCGTTTGAATAATAATGAATATTTCAATAGTCATTAAATAAAATTGCAAGACAGCAAAACAAAAACACTTCTGTCTTTTCTCAAAGACATATTCACTAATAATAAAAAAATCTGATTTTAATAAGTGAGAAAAAGCATATTTTTTGTATTTTCTCAGATATTGTGCTTTTAGTTATTATGACTATGGATAGTCTCTGAATAAATGAATTGCTAGTATTGATTTACCTTATTTTTGTGACCAAAAATGAAAATGGCCGAAAATGGATTTCTGGCCAAAATTGCCAAAGACCGAAAACTAAATTCAGTCGGACTCTACTAGAAATAAATTTTATTCGTTTTTATGAAAGAGAGTACCCGGGAAATGTAATCCCGTGAAGTAACCATAAATATACATTTTTGTTGTCAATTTAATTAGTGGTATTGGTTACTGTGTTTCAATTTGAATTTAGACCTAAAAAAAGGTGTGTATGCAGTTTTTGTGCGAAAAAAGCTATCCCACTATAACATTCTGTAAAAAACTAGGCAAGTCTCGATGGAGCTGCTTGTTTATCTCTAAAAAGATATGAAATCTAGACAAAGTCGTGCCAAGTCTAAGGTTCCTTACTGCGATTTCTTTATTATTATGGTTAATGTTGTGTGACTTGTGTATGTTTGTTTGTATGTTTGTATTTTTGTTTGTTTGTATGTTTGTTTGCATGTTCGTTTGTTTGTATGTTTGTTAGTATGTTTGAACGTTTGTTTGTTTGTATGTTTGTTTGTATGTTTGTTAGTATGTTTGTTAGTTTGTATGTTTGTTTGTATGTTTGTGTTTTTGTTTGTTAGTATGTTTGTTTGTATGTTTGTTTGTTTGTTTGTATGTTCGTTTGTTTGTATGTTTGTTAGTATGTTTGACCGTTTGTTTGTATGTTTGTATTTAAGTTTGTTAGTATGTTTGTGAGTATGTTTGTTTGTTTGTATGTTTGTTTGTATGTTTGTGTTTTTGTTTGTTAGTATGTTTGTTTGGCCCAGTGGTAACGGCCGCGACTTACAATTTGTAGGTCGTAGGTTCGAACCCAGACAGGCGCTTTACTTTGTGTAAATTATTTCATCACCACTGCTCTCAAAACGGTGAAGGAAAACATCGTGAGGAAACCGGCATGTCCTAGAACCGAAAATTCGAAGACATGTGACATCTACCAACCCGCACTGGGCCCGCGTGGTGGATTAAGGCCCACTCCTTCTCACAGAGAGGAGGCCTGTGTCCCAGCAGTGGGAACATTATAGGCTGATGATGATGATGATGATGATGTTTGTTTGTATGTTTGTATGTTTGTTTGCATGTTCGTTTGTTTGTGAGTATGTTTGTATTTTTGTTTGTTAGTATGTTTGTTTGTATGTTTCTTTGTTAGTATGTTTGTCAGTATTGTTTGTTAGTATGTTTGTTTGTATGTTTGTTAATATGTTTGTCAGTATGTTTGTTAGTATGTTTGTTTTTTTGATTGTTTGTTTGTATGTTTATGAGTATGTTTGTTTGTATTTATGTTTGTTTGCATGTCCGTTTGTTTGTGAGTATGTTTGAATTTTTGTTTGTAAGTATGTTTGTTTGTATGTTTGTTTGTATGTTTGTTTGTATGTTTGTTTGTATGTTTGTTTGTATGTTTGTTTGTATGTTTGTTTGTATGTTTGTTTGTATGTTTGTGTGTTTGTTAGTATGTTTGTATTTTTGTTTGTTAGTATGTTTGTTTGTATGTTTGTTTGTATGTTTGTTTATATCTTTGACCGTTTGTTTGTATGTTTGTATTTATGTTTGTTAGTATGTTTGTGAGTATGTTTGTTAGAATGTTTGTTTGTATGTTTGTTTGCATGTTCGTTTGTATGTTTGTGTGTTTGTTAGTATGTTTGTATTTTTGTTTGTTAGTATGTTTGTTTGTATGTTTGTTAGTATGTTTGTTTGTATGTTTGTTTGTACGTTTGTTTGTTTGTATGTATATGAGTTTGTTTGTTAGTACGTTTGTATTTTTGTTTGTTTGTATGTTTGTTTGTTTGTTTATTTGTATGTTTGTTAGTATGTTTGTTTGTATTTTTGTTTGTTAGTATGTTTGTGAGTATGTTTGTTAGTATGTTTGTTAGTATGTTTATTTGTATGTTTGTTAGTATGTTTGTTTGTATTTTTGTTTGTTAGTATGTTTGTGAGTATGTTTGTTAGTATGTTTGTTAGTATGTTTGTTTGTATGCCTGTTTGTATGTTTATGAGTATGTTTGTTTGTTTATTTGTATGTTTGTTAGTATGTTTGTTTGTTTGTATGTTTGTTTGTTTGTATGTTTGTTTGTATGTTTGTTTGTTTTTTTGTGTATTTGTCTGTTTGATTGTTTGTTTGTTTGTTTGTATGTTTGTTAGTATGTTTGTTAGTTTGTATGATTGTTAGTATGTTTGTTAGTTTGAATGATTGTTAGTATGTTTGTTTGTTTATTTGTATGTTTGTTAGTATGTTTGTTTGTATGTTTGTTTGTTTTTTTGTGTGTTTGTCTGTTTGATTGTTTGTTTGTTTGTTTGTTTGTATGTTTGTTTGTATGTTTGTATTTTTGTTTGTTAGTATGTTTGTTTGTATATTTGTTAGTATGTTTGAACGTTTGTTTGTATGTTTGTATTTATGTTTGTTTGTATGTTTGTTTGCATGTTCGTTTGTTTGTGAGTATGTTTGTATTTTTGTTTGTTAGTATGTTTGTTTGTATGTTTCTTTGTTAGTATGTTTGTCAGTATTGTTAGTTAGTATGTTTGTTTGTATGTTTGTTAGTATGTTTGTCAGTATGTTTGTTAGTATGTTTGTTTTTTTGATTGTTTGTTTGTATGTTTATGAGTATGTTTGTTTGTATTTATGTTTGTTTTTATGTTTGTTTGTATGTTTGTAGTATGTTTGTTTGTTTGTTTGTTTGCATGTAAATGAGTATGTTTGTTTCAAACTTTTTCAAGCAAGCGCAGTAGAAGAATGTCGTAAACGACTGTAACGCGGCTGGTTGCCACTTCGCCATATATAAGGTTATCGGAAAAACAAACGTAAGCGCGTTTTAAAATACAGTCAGCGCTATCTAGCAACGTGTGCGGGTATCACCGCCACTCTTAGTCCAATGCATTATATTTTGACCAAATTTTGAGCGAAATGGAGCGAAATTAATATTTTTGTGTAATTTGTTTATTTAATTTGTGTAATGTTCGAGTAGAATAAAGTTAATCGTTCGACTAGTTCTTCTTGTAAACTTGTAAGTATAAGTATAAAAGCCAGTCTAGTCTTATCCAGAGTTTTCCTTTAATTTTATTTATATGCGTATTTAAAAGCAGAAGGGGAGGCATTCGCCCAGCAGTAAGACGCTATAGGCTAGATTAAATTAGATTAGAAGATGTGTCCCACTACGCTGGATTTTTGCAATGACAGTCGATTTTTTTATGTATCAATAGTAGAAGGGGGCATTACCATATCTCTAATACAGCTGAGACCAGCTGAGGGTTCTTCATCAGATACTGCAGACCTTCGATTTTTGACATCAAATGAAGCGGCCCGCCAAGTTGAATATTTTTTGTAAAGGCGGTATGTCGATCTCTAATAGTTTGGTTGGGCTCTTGTGTTTTCTAATCAGGGTCACCAGGTACTGCAGATCTTCGATTATCCTAGTTTTTATAGTTTTCCCTTTATATGGCTATTAAACCCTAACTCTGTACCAAATTTCAGCTCTCTGAGTCTATGGGAAGTACTAGTTCTATTCTGATGATCATGAGTGAGTGAATGAGTGTCATAAATGTGAAACTTTGCTTTCGCTTAACTTCGGAACTAAATGACCTACAGACTTGAAATTTTGGATTTTAAGTATGTGATTATAGCTTACTGGATGACGAAAATTTCTGCGTTCTGGTCTTATCCAGAGGTTCTCAAATAGGGGTCTGAAAATGCGGCAAAATGGTTCCAGTAAAAGATGGTACGACAGTGTTTGCTTCGCGCTCGACTTGGCGGGGGCACTGCCGTGCCCCCCGATTCATTTATTAAAAACAGGTTAAACAGGGATTATTTAAATCCATCACTGATTTTATTTGATTGATAACTTTTACCTCTTACCCGTACCCGGTTGATGTCAATACGTTCGCCCCCTGTTACATAGGACTTAAACATACCTGGCTAAATGTACTGTAGGTACACTTCTGCCTAACCCTTTGGGTAATACAGGCGTGATATTTTGTTATGTTGTTAAAATACAAAAATACATTTACAATCCACAAACAAAACTAATCCGTAGCTACGAGTACTAGACCTAACACCACAAAACTTTTTATGTATCTTTGAATTGGATTAAAAATTCATTTTACCAAAGGGTGCTTTGAAATAATGCAATTAAAACACTTTTAATTTGTAAGCCTAAATGTTTTAATTAAAAACAAAGTTCAATTTCATTGAACCCAAGCACATTCATTAAGTCTTGCTTGTTTCAGTTCGATTACTTGATCAATTATTTATTTAATCTTTGGTTGTAATTGATATCTTCGAAACGTTTTCCTGTTAAGGTACGGACATTAATATAAATTACTTTGGAGTTTGTGTGACAATTATTATTTTGTTACTGGTTTTTGGAAGGAAGTTCCTTATCGTATGTTTTATTCTGCACACTTGCACACACATAAGTCACGTCAATGTCAAGTCACCGATCAGTCACATCAATTTCCTCTGAAATTGCCTGAAATTACACACGTCCCTCGTCCCCGTGTGAACAAATTAAAAAATTCAAAATGTTTTATTTCACATAAACCTACAAGGGCACTTATGAAACGTCAGAAGCTAGTTGCACGATTCCAATTGGTCGCTTCCTATGGAGAAGAGCCCGCAAGGAACTCCACGGTTACTCTTTTCAAAATAAATGGTTTCTACAATGTTTCCAAATTACAGTGTTAATAGATATGGGAGGACATTGTAGGCAGAACAGATAGTCAGTCAGTCAGTCATAACAACGACTGTTTCGTTCATAGCAATACAAGTTTCGACTTGCCGGTGACGCGACGTCGATGAGTGTCACCAACGTCCTACAACTTCTACATAACTATATTTTTTGACGTGACTGATCGGCGACTTCACGTTGATGTGACAGATGTGTGTGCATGAACCCTTAGCGACTGAGAGCTTTGATCGTCACGACACTTTTTTTTTCATTTATTAACTCTCAAACGTTGTTAATTTATTTCTTTGCGCGTGTTATTTAATCTAGTTCGATACTAATAATAAAGCTGACGAGTTTTTTTGTCTGTTTGAATTAGGGGTGGGTCGTTACGTGATTTTTGTGAAACGTAACGTAACTAGTGACTTCGAGGACGTCACCGGTTTTGAAAACTAGTGATTTTAGTAACTAGTTATTTTTCAAATTCTATTCTCATTGAAGTGTTACTGTTATTTGCGAAACGAAAATGTAAATGGTTACCTACGTAATACGTTAAATATCATAAGCTTGTTTCGTTTCACTCTTTTCATTCGATCACTGCATTGTGATGGAACTAGTTATTAAAATCACGTGTTTGTGTGTGACTCGAAACTAGTTATTCCGTTACATGCCCCGTAGCCAGTTATTGTAACTAGTGACGTTAAATAACGCCCATACCTAGTTTGAATGCCCTTTTCTGTGGAATTACCAGTCGAAAGGAAAGGGCAGATGCTATAGGCCGACCGCTTAACTGAGTCCGTGTGCGGTGCGAGAGGGGTGACAGTTGTCACAAGTTGACAAATTAATGAGCTCTCGCATCACACACCACACATAGGGTTGCCAACATTTCGTCGGTGAAATATAGTATTTTTCAAAATAAACAATAAAAAATATAGTACTTTATGGAAAAAGCTAAAAATATATAGATATATTTGTTACTTATTTATTTTTATAAAAAACTATATTATTTTTGCACTTCTTGCTTTAAAAAAATATGTCCAAAATTCAAATGTCGTAATGCTTTATTACATTAAATGTTTAAATTAATGTAAATTAAAAGCACATTTTTTATTAATGAGATACTCTTCTATTTCTTTCTTCTCGCCATTTCGAATTTATAACCGAAAATGTCCTCTCTGTGAAGTTCCGGGATAAACATGATAAATAATTTTTTAAATATGCTGCCATTTTTGGCCTGTTGTTTTGTCTATAAACTCACTACATTCATTTATTTTTGCAAAGATTTCATTTTCTATTGTTATTTCAGAGTAACAGAGCAGCGTTTTTTTAAAAATAAAATATATTTTTTTTAGATTTCGGTGTTGAAAATATATTATTTTTGCGTACTATATATTTATTCAACAGTATATAGTACGCAAACTCGAAATATAGTACAATACTATATTGTTATAGTACGGTTGGCAACCCTAACCACACCTCTCCCGCCGCAGCTACCTCAGGAACGGACT
Organism: Agrochola litura; assembly: GCA_949152395.1. Taxonomy (NCBI): domain Eukaryota; kingdom Metazoa; phylum Arthropoda; class Insecta; order Lepidoptera; family Noctuidae; genus Agrochola; species Agrochola litura. The sequence continues at coordinate 17,981,027 of OX424514.1, read as the reverse complement.
CAGTTAAAAGGTCGGCCCATAGCACAATAGCACATAATACAGTGTGATTCTTCATAATGTGCACATATCAAAATGAGGGAATCTTTTTTTTTGGGTGGGAAATTATCAAATAACTTCTCCCGCTCTGGGTGGAGCGGGAGGGCGTGTCAGACTCTTACTGACTAAACCCACCCGTGTTCCTTCAGTTGCCCTGTAGCCACGATGTCCCTTTCGGCCCATATTCGCAGCTCCGGCAGGCATTGGCCCTAGCGGACCCCGTCAATTCTGCTGACATCTCTTTGAGGCGCACGTGGAACACAACGCGCCGTCGACCCGGGCCTGGTCCTTATCGGACGGCGAGCTACCCATTGCTCACCGTCCGCAAGCCCGCGCCTACGGTGGCCGGAAATCGGCTCGCAATTCCCGCCCCAGGCGTCTCCTCCTGCGGCAATTAGGGGCGTGAGGGCGCGAAATTTGCCTCTCCCTCACGCGTTCCGCCTCCTCCTTCGCGAGCATTACCGCTTCGCGGAAGGAAGTGACGGCCTGCCATTTCCTCTCGCTCCGTACCATGGCCTGAACCAGGGCCGGACGCGAGAGATCACCGCCGCCGATCGCCTCCACGAGGACACGGCGATGCTTCGCCCAAGCCGGGCAGACTTCCACCGTATGCTCCACCGTGTCCTCCGGGCGATTCACACAATGGTGACACCCGCGCGTTTCCTCCCGCCTTATCCTGAACAGGAACCTCCCGAAGCAGCCGTGTCCGGTTAGGACCTGCGTCAGGCGGTAGGTGACGGCACCGTGGTGGCAATTGTGGCGTACCCACCGCAATTGTGATTTGTCCCTCATTTTGATATGTGCACATTATGAAGAATCACACTGTATACCTACAGCAATAAAGGAACTTGAAACTTCGTTCCAAACTGGGATCCCACGACACCTCTGTTTTTTTTTTATCGTAATTTATTACTGTTATTCTTTTGAAGTCAAATAAAATAGACTCACGTGTAATGTGTATTCAATAATGGGCCAAATGTATCAAATTTGTTTTTCCTCTTTGATTGTTTCCTAATTGTTCATTTTTTACTTGACTTGATGTATTATTAATTTGTTAGGATTTTTATATATATTTTGTTATCTTTATTGAATAAGAAGTAAATGATAATAGTAGTTTATGAAACTGTTGCATAATGAGGGGTATTAAAACATGAGTGTGTGTTTAAAAACCGAGCCGTAGGCGAGGTTTTTAATAGTATCACACGAATGTTTTAATACCTAGTTATGTGCAGTTTCATACACTACTTTATTTACTCTTATACATTGGGATTGAACCTAATACTAAATAAAATATCAAAGTTAAAGCTCAATAATAAATTTCAAAAATCCCACGAAATTCAGTACAACAGAACAAATGAATGTCGTCTGCACCAGCACATGCGCTACAGCGGGTGCTGCTGACTCCCGTTTAAACGTTCCAATGCAAAAGTTGATGGAAACTCTTCGGTGATTTTAACTTCTTGGAATAGTCCTGTATCGTAATAGAAAAAAAATTTTTTAGTAGTATCATTTTGTTAGAGAAAAAATGTTATAATATGATTCTATTTTTAAATTTCGGTATTGTGTTTATAAAGTATGTCAATATGAACTCGTTTTGAATTTTATAGTTCGAATATTACACTATGAGAGTAGATAAATTATTTTATATACATAACATCACGCCTCGTTTCCCCGAAGCGTCAGGCAGAGGTGAACCTATGGTCACCTACAATTCGCCAGTTATGTTAAGTCCCACGTAATAGCGAGCCTATTTGTACTATTCAACCGGGCACAATTCTATATTTATTTATTTAACAGAAATGAAAAATATCTTGTTCTTCCCCTAATCATAGGAGTAACGAAACCTTTACATAGTAATAAAAACATAAGTAGCAAAAATTGCATAACGAAAATTTCTTGAAAATTCTTTCCTACAATTTTTACCGACAACTGGTGCCCTCACCCCATCGTACCGGAAATTCTACGTAACGTGCAGACACCATCTTGATCCCGACCGGAAGTAAAGAGTTTTATCTAGATGTGTGTTCAACAGCGTTATATTCTTGGATCGCTTTAGTTTTAGACTATAGAAGATTGGGTGTGGGACTGAATTTTTGGGTCATATATTTTACTGGCTATTGTTACTTAATGTTACTACCAAGGTATTTGTATTAATGATGCGTAGTCTAACTTATAAAATATACAGCGTTGATAAATTTAACTTTTTATTTCATAATTATGATTTATTTATGACAGGCATAGTTTTTGCCTTTTTCAGGAGCTCATGGCTTAGTAATAACAGCCGCACGGGTCGATCCATCAGGTTAAGCTACGCTTGCCGGGGTTGGTCTGTGGATGGGTGACCATTTTTACATGTCGAGACTCTTCCATTCTTCGGAAAGCACGTTAGGCCGTTGGTCCCGGCTGTCATTCGTAGATCTTTGACAGCCGTTACAGGTCGTCAGAAACCCGAAAGTCTAACAACCAGTCTTACCAAGGGGTATCGTAACATAACATCATGCCTTGTTTCCCCGAAGGATGGGCAGAGGTGTCCCTGTAGCAGGTACACCCACATTTCACCAGTTATGTTTAAGTCCCATGTAATAGGGCTAGGGGGGGGCTTATTACATGGGACTTAAACATAACTGGCGAAATGTGGGTATACCTGCTACAGGGACACCGCTGCCCAACCCTGTGTGTAATAAGGGGCGAGCCTATTGCCATCAACCGGGCACAAATCTGGACTCCGGGCTGCTACTGAATAATTTCAGATAGATAAACCCAATAATACTTTGCCCGACCCGGGAATCAAACCCAGGACCTCAACTCAGCCTATCTCAGTCCACTGCTGGACATAGGCCTCTCCCAGTACGCGTAGCATGACGCTTTCTATCTCTACGAAGAATAGACATAGCTTTTTCTATACAAAGTGACATTTCGCTTCTCTATTTTCGACATCACACCGTAGAAATCATTCTACAATCTGTCATTTTGCCTACCGTTTCTAACGATCTTTGTCTAGGTCCTTTTACATGTAGACTACTATTTCAGAAGAAAGTTTTCTATCCCAAACTGTCAAAATCACTAAGGTAGTGAAGACAATTTGATTTTGTAATCGCCATGCTAAAGACAGTAGAATAATTTTTACTCGATGGCCACAAAGTATATACGGTTATCTACAAAATCATAATTTACTATTTCTAATCACGATTAAAAAGATGTGGAATAAAATATGAACTAAAATTCACACCAACACCTCAAATTCAGGTGCAAAAACAGTACTGTATCTTTTTTTTTCTTTTGCTTATATCTCGAAAATGGCGTGTCCAATCGCAAAAATAATGAAAATTTCGACCCCCTTTATAAATCCCTAAGACTCAACATATAAAAATGACAGATTGTAGAATGATTTCTACGGTGCGATATCGAAAATAGAGAAGCGAAATGTCACTTTGTATAGAAAAAGCTATGTCTATTCTTCGTAGAGATAGAAAGCGTCACGCTACGCGTGCTGGGAGAGGCCTATGTCCAGCAGTGGACTGAGATATGCTGAGTTGGCAATATTAATAACGTAATAAACCAAAATAATAATAAGTAAATAAAAAGATAATTAATAATTAAAAAATAAATGGTTTTTACAATATTACTATTTAAATAAATGTTTATAATTTTTTTTTTTTTTTTTGTTAGCCTATATTGTGTCCCACTGCTGGGCAAAGGCCCCTATTTCCTTCCAAACCTCTCTGCTTTGTGCGATTTCAGGCCATGATGGTCCCGCAAACATAACTAGATCGTCACACCACCTTTGCTGCGGTCTACCTCGATGGCGTTGTCCTCGTTCAGGCGTCCAGTGAGTGACGATCTTTGCCCATCTCTCCGGGTGCATTCGTGCGACGTGTCCGGCCCACTCCCACTTCAGCCTAGCTGGTTTTTCTCCAACATCCGCTACTTGAGTTATGGAGCGCAGGATGGTGTTTCTAACATGGTCCGTTCGTTTGACACCTATTATGCTGCGCTCCATTGCCCGCTGGCAAATCTTGAGTTTGGACTTCTGTTGTTCAGTAAGTGACCAACTTATAATTTATAAAACAATTAATAAAATTCTTAAATTCAACACATAACATAACATCACGCCCGAAGTTTCCCCGAAGGGTTGGGCAGAGGTGTACCTGTAGTAGGTACACCCACATTTCGCCAGTTATGTTTAAGTCCCATGTAATAGGGGGTGAGCCTATTGGCAACTGGGCACAAATCCAGACTCCGGGCTGTTACTGAGAAATTGCAGATAGAAAAACCCAATAACACTTTGCCCGACCCGGAAATCGAACCCAGGACCTCATGCTCAGCAGTAGCGCTTGCGACCACTAGAATATTCAGAATTGTATTCAAGTTTACAAAACCGTCTCTTCATAAACTCGGTATGAAAAAACCACGCATCATCATTGTCAAACAAGATAAACAGACTACAAGACTGGTGTCATTTTCAACAAGCAACATATCAACGCGTAGGGCTCCAGAGAGGGAAACGGGAAACGGAAGCTGGCTTATCTCTTGTCTCGCTCTGAGAATGGTGTAAAGTGTAGGTGAGAGCGGGATGTAAGATTGTGATAAGTGACATTGGTAGAGAAGAGAAGACTGGATATAAGTCGGACCTTCAGGCCACTGAAGCTTATATCCTATCTTGCTCTGACTGAGGTGATAGTGTGAGTGAGAGGGATGAAAGACAGCAGTCATTAGCAGGTCTTTAAGGGAGTGAATAGATTTCTAGAAAAGTAATGGTGGCTCACAGATTAAGGACATGGTTTAAAAAAGAAAAAAATTGTGTATTCTGCACAAACTAAATGCATATTACTAAAAACAAAAAACAGTGGCACTCCGGGAGTGCCGATAGAAGCGAAAACTTGAAAATTAAAAAAAAATACTTCCAAAACCTTTAAAGTAAAAATACTTGCATGGAACATTTTATTTATTATTATTTTTTGCAGACTACAATGGTCTATAGTGTTAGTAACAAAAAAGCTTAGCCTATGTTAGTACTTAATAACTAAAACAGAACGGGTCCGGTTTGTAAGCGCCCACACTAGCGGGCTGTCTGCCCGGGCGGCTATTGATTGATCCTTATCAGAATATAAATAAGGAGCATAATCGCGTTTACAAAAATGAGGTGTCGGTAACGGTGTCGCGAGTTCATTGGCTTTTTCCCATCTCAAAAATGCCCAACGCGCCTAAAGAAGCTTTCACTTAAAAAATAATACTAATATTTACAAATTAGCCAAAAACCTCGTATTTAAGATTCACAAGTAATAAAAAGTAAAAGTAGTAATTTAAGTTTCTAATAAGGTTAAGGTTAGGTCTCTAATGTAAAAAGTGTTTCCTGAATGTCAAGTAACCATGTGTACATTTTATAATGAACTAAAGTATCTTGAACGCTACAGACTTTTTGGGGTATGAGGAACAGGGTGTAAAGTTCACTCATCCACCATAGAAAAGGGAGGATCCTCCGACCAGACGGTTGTTGTGTCTGGTGGGCAACTGCCCATCGGTTGGAAGTTGAAATCTTGTATGTATGTCGATCGCTCGGTAAACTCTAACTGCGCGATGCAGGATTTGTGTGACGTCATGTCTTTGATGCGTAGTTTGTATGTGGCGGTGTAACCGCTACAGACTTCATCATCATCATTTCAACCGAAAGACGTCCACTGCTGGACATAGGCTTCCCCCAAGCACCCCCACTTCGACCGATTTTGTGCTTTCCACATCCAGCGGATTCCTGCGGCCTTCACAAAGTCATCGGTCCATCTTGTGGGAGGCCTTCCATCGCTACGTCTTCCGGTACGTGGTCGCCTCTCCAGAACCTTTCGACCCCATCGGCCATCCGTTCTGCGAGCAATGTGCCCTGCCCATTGCCTCTTAAGTTTGGCAATTCTTCGGGCTATGTCGGTTACCTTGGTTTTCTACCGCTACAGACTTACGTTAGCGAAAAATATAGTGAGAAAACGTGAAAATTTACAGTTAAAGAAGCGTTAAATTACGTTTACAACGCCAATCGGAAACTACATTTCTGAAATGGAAAATTTATTTCCAGTTTCTTTTTTTTGTGGCTTTCAAAGTTGCCTATTAAAGATCTAATTGAAAAAAGTCAGTGAAAAAAATCGCTAATCCACCTTGAGCAAGCGAGGTGATCAATGCTCGTGCCTTCTCTGTATGAGAAGAGAGCTTTGCGCTGCTGTGGGACGATTATGAAGCTGGTAACTTATTAAGGGGCAAGTCATTATTATTGTTTGGAAATCTTTAAAGAGTCTATGACTTAGACCATCTTTATATCACACACAAGACATGTTCGTTTCAACTGTACTAACGACTTTATGACATAATTATTAACTTGCAAGTGGCTTCGGGTGAAGCGCTTAAAAGTTTTAAGTTGCTTTTGAAAGCTCTTATTATTTTCAGGACGTTTTATGATGATGGATTTAAATGCTCACCTGAGAATAAGTTACTACATTCACAACAGTAAGTTATTTATTTATATTTAAGTTAATATTAACATAATTTAAAAGCTAACAGTCTTAAAATAATAACAATAATAAATGCTGCTTCAGTAAGCAGTACTCCTCGATACGGCTCGCATTGTGAGGAGGTTCCTGTCTCTGCAGTTCTAACCACCGGTAGCTTGGACCCTGCTCACGACACCGGCCGACTTATATTTTTATATTTTAAAATGTTTTTTAATATCTTTTATTTTGAGAAATATTTTAAAGTGTAATCAGATATGTTGAAAAATTAATAAACGAGATAACAATATGTACACAAGTATAAAAAACCGGCCAAGTGTGAATCGGACTCGCGCACGAATAGTTCCGTACCATTATCTAAAAAATGCGGTTTACGATTTATGACGTATTAAAAAAAAACTACTGACTACTCGTAGATCTCGTTCAAACCAATTTTCGGTGGAAGTTTACATAGTAATGTACATCATATATTTTTTTTAGTTTTATCATTCTCTTATTTTAGAAGTTACAGGGGGGGACACACATTTTACCACTTTGGAAGTATCACTCGCGCAAACTATAAAAAAAATGATACTAGAAACCTCAATATCATTTTTGAAGACATATTATCCATAAATATCCCATACGTATGGGTTTGATGAAAAAAAAAATTTGAGTTTCAGTTCTAAGTATGGGGAACCCCCAAAATTTATTGTTTTTTTACTATCTGTGTGAAAATCTTAACGCGATTTACAGAATACATCTACTTACCAAGTTTCAACAGCATAGTTCTTATAGTTTCGGAAAAAAGTGTCTGTGACATACGGACGGCAAGACAGACATGACGAATCCATAAGTGTTCCGTTTTTTGGCATTTGGCTACGGAACCCTAAAAAAAGAGGGTTAAGAATCATATAGGGCATCGAAAAATTCGTCCACATCGCTGTCAACAGGAAAAGTGCACAAAAGCCTGGCAGCATGTAATCAAAAGATAGGAAAAAGGATATTCGTGTGATGGACTACCCACATAATAGCAAAATAAAATAGAAAATTTTAAAATGATGGTAGTTTTTAAATACCGTGGTATTAAGCTAAATATACTAAAATCAAAATCAAAATCAAAATATTTTATTTCACATAAACCTACATGGGCACTTATGAAACGTCAGAAGCTAGGTGCACGGTTCCAATTGGTCGTTTCCTATGGAGAAGAGCCGGCAAGAAACTCCACGGTTACTCTTTTAAAAATAATTGGCTTTTACAATACTTTCAAACATTGATGTAAATCACTTTCAAATAACAGTGTTTCTAGGTATGGGAGGACAGTGTAGGTCTTTCAATAAGTACCAAGTACTTAACAAAATAGAAAATGGTCAACAGGTCTACAATCCTAGTGGATTGTAGACCTGTTGACCATTTTCTATTTTAATTAATTAATTTTTTTGTATAGATTCTTTTCTACATATTTTGTGAATGTGAGAACGCTGTAGGCTTAGTAGCCTACAGCGTTCTCACATTCACAAAATATGTAGAAAAGAATCTATACAAAAAAATTAATTAATTAAAAAAAGTAAAAAACCTATTTTAAATAAAACGCAATTATATGATTGCTATTACAACTGTAATCAATCTGAATAATTATCATGTCCACAAAAGCCACAAAAAAAAAAAAAAGTATATAATGTCAAATAATAGAATAGTAAATATGTCAAGGGCGAATGTAAAAAAAAATAAAGATTTAAATAAACATGGTAATTTGGAAGCAGTTAATAGACTCTTACTTATTTATGCCGTTAATGAGGTACCAGGGAAGCCACATGTGCAGAAGGAATTATTGCCAAATGTTCTTGTCTTCAACGTAGTCTTTAATTTTATAATATGAATTCTTGATAAGGACACGTTTGATGTGGGTTTTGAACTTCCCATCGCTAAGTTCTGTGACAGACTTTGGCAACTTGTTATAAAAGCGGATACTGTTTATAAGAAATGACTTGCTTGTTTTAGTTAATCTAAATTTGGGTATCACAATTTCATGTCGACTACGTGTATTTATATTATGGAAATCGCTTCTTATTTTGAAAAGTCCTAAGTTTTTGCGAACATACATAATACTTTCTAAGATATAAAGTGAAGGCAAAGTCAGTATATCAATTTCTTTAAATTTGTCTCTAAGGGACTCGCGAGGGCCCATTTTATAGATCGCGCGGATTGCCCTCTTTTGTAAAATGAAAATTGAATCTACGTCAGCTGCCGATCCCCACAGCAGGACGCCATAAGACATAATACTGTGGAAATAAGCAAAGTATACTAACCTAGCTGTGGCTATATCAGTCAACTGCCTTATTTTTCTTACTGCATATGCAGCTGAACTTAATCTACCTGAAAGAGTTCTAATATGGGCACCCCATTGTAATTTTGAATCTAAAGTAATTCCTAAGAATATAGTTTCCGTTATTGCATCTAGTTTTTTGCCATCAAGTTTTAGATTTAGACCTACTTGAGGTACATTTGGTAATGAGAACCTAATACATTTCGTTTTGTTCGCATTAAGTAAAAGATTATTAGCTGCGAACCATTTTGAAAGTACAGCCAGACTATCGTTGACATGTAATACATCTGTATCTTTCCTGTCTATTTTAAATATAAGAGAAGTGTCGTCAGCAAATAGAATTATATCTGATAAGTTAGTCATCATGTAAGGAAGATCATTTATATAAACTAGAAATAAGAAAGGGCCGAGAATTGAACCTTGAGGCACGCCCATTTTCACTAGAGACCCCGAAGACATCGCCCCATTAACATTTACTTTTTGCTGCCTGTTTGATAGATAGGAAAGAACAAGATCAGCAGCTTGTCCACGAATTCCGTAGTGGTGTAATTTACAGATCAGTGTATTGTGGTCAACGCAGTCAAACGCCTTTGAGAGGTCACAGAAAATGCCAATTGCATCCTGGGACTTCTCCCAGGATTCCAAAATATGACTGATGAGTTTAACTCCTGCGTCAGTCGTCGACCTACCTTTCGTGAAACCAAACTGGTGACTATGTAAAATCCCATTAGAATTAAAATGTGCCAACATCTGGTCTAGCATGATTTTTTCATATATTTTACTCAATGCTGGTAGCACAGATATTGGTCTATAATTAGAGGGATCACTCTTACTACCCGATTTGAAAATTGGTACTACTTTACTATGTTTCATTAAATCAGGAAACGTACCGCTATCTAAACATTGATTAAATATGCCTGTTAGGACAGGGGCAATTGTGTCAATGATATCTTGAAGAACCTTAACGGAAATCCCCCATAAGTCTTCAGTGTTTTTTATGTTAAGACTTTTAAATGCTTTTTTAATTGTGACAATTGAAATGGGCTTAAATTCAAAATTTGGAATGTCTCTACTGAAGTGTTCTTTTAAAAGAGATTCAGCTAGTATAGATGATGAGGGGAGAGATTTCGTAACCTCTATTGGGATGTTGGTAAAGAAGTTTTCTAGTGTCTCAGCAACTTTTAACTTATCTGAAATGGTTACATTATCAATTTTTAATGACAATTCATTCTGATCTCGCTGTTTTGTGTTTCCAGTTTATTTGTTAATTACCTGCCACACAGCTTTTATTTTATTGTTAGAATTATTAATTTTGTTACTTATTAATTTAGATTTAGCTTGGGCGCAGACTCTTTTAAATATCTTTGAACTACTATCTTTCCAATAAGCCCTGCCTTCATAAGCAGCTCTTGTATTTAAAGCTTAATTCCTTATAGAAAAACACGAAGGAATCCTTACAAAACAAATTCTTGACTCGAGGGAAATCCATCAAGATTCCCTTTCGGAATTAATTATTTACAGGAAACGATTCCCTAAGGGATTCGCAATAAGGGCGAGAATCCTTTATGGAAAAGATGAATAAAACGAGTTCAAAGTTAGAGAAAATGTCTTTATTGTATACAAAGTTTTTCGTTTGTCAATATCGGCAATTGGTTAATTTGCCCGTTCAACCGTATAATAGGTTGGAGAAGGAAAAACGTCAATTATTGGAACTCTTTTGATAAAGTCTCTTATTTATTTTATTTTTTTCTATGAACTGGGGTCATTTGGTAACCTTCTGTTCTTGTTTTTTGGCATTTGTTTTGCCAGTGTTGATGGGAACGAGTGAGGTAAAAGTAATGTGATAATGATAAAGGATGTGTCTGACATTTTGTTTTACTTTAAAGAACGTAACATACGAAAACATACAAAAAAACTTTTTACAAAAAATACAACCGACTTCCAAACTACAAAGTGAAAAATAACTTTAATTTCGGAAGTCGGTGTCTTTGCATCAGTATTTTAGTTTTTTGACACCGACTTCCGAAATTAAAGTTTTTTTTCACTTTGTAGTTTGGAAGTCGGTTGTATTTTTTGTTAAAAAAGTTTTTTTCTTCACTTTTTAGTGATTTGGTTTGTAATTTATCTAAGTTATACCCAAATCGCTATAGATGTGCGTATAATATTTGAAGAGTTCCCTCGATTTCTCCAAGATCCCATCATCAGATCGTGACCAAATGACAATGGGACCAACTTGAAAGTATACCCTTTCAAACAAAAAAAGAATTTTTCAAATCGGTCCAGCGGTCTTCGAGTAATCGGGGAACATACATTAAAAAAAAAACCCAAATAATTGAGAACCTCCTCCTTTTTTTCGAAGTCGGTTTAAAATTACAGGTTGGCCAATAATAATAATGTTTTAGATTAAGCACAACTTTAATAGAAATAATCCGTAAGCATTACACTATCGAAATGACACTGATTCGGCTCTAGAGATTGACTGAATCCTAACAATTGTGTGGTCTTATTATTTTCCATCGATGTCAATTGACCGATTTCTGTACATGATAAATTCAGTGACGAGACTACTCAATGGACCTTAAGACTTGCCTTTAAAACTTGACGATATGATTCTATAGAAGAAATCGATCGAAAACATCGTGAAATATTTTGAGGCGGCGGACGTCGTCTGTCAACTGCAATCATCAGTTGCACCCGCGACGTTACAAACGAAACGCCTGTTGCAATTTTCACTCTACTGTTCTTAGATCATCATATTACTTGTCTTGCTATTTCCAGATCATAAACGCACTACTAACTTAAGAGTAGGAGAGGCAGAGTAGGAGAAGACCAAATAAACTACGGTTGGATTGCGTGAATAATGATATGGCAAAAAATTATGGCATTTTACAAGTTTCACAGCCTTTTAAAGTATTCAAATCAACCACCCACATTTACCTGTCTTTCCAAAAACACACTGTAACCTTCTAAAAGTAGCTGGCACGAATAAATTAGCATATAAATCGAAAGACCCTGGTCTGTCGAAAGTTTTATTAGCGAACCGATAAAAAAAAACTTATTCAAACTCTGGATGAAATGAGAATGAGTTGAAAATCCTTTGAAGGTGGTGCTAGGAAAGTTTTCAATACTTCGAGAGCCTGATTAGGATCTAGACGTTTTGGATTGGTGACTTTTATATTTTCGCTTCGAAGACTCGAGTTAGCAATGCGATCGAAGATGGTAGGGTAATTTTAGAGATATGGATTTGTGATAGCTGTTTTTAAGATAGGTGAAGGTTGAATATACACCGTGAAATTTGAATCACAGTTTTGCTAGAACAAACGTTATTCAGATCATGGTCTACTACCATTCTACAGCATCCAATAAACAAAAAAAACATAATTGGTTTTTGAAAAAACACAAAAGACAAAGTTCAAAATGTCAAGATTATCTACTGCTTACTAAATTTCGTTTATGGAGGTACATTTCCTTGTAAACAATGCTGTGTCCCATACGTAGTGTCTGTGTTGTAAGGAGTAACGATAATCTTGACATTTAAAACTTTGTTTTTTTTTTGTGTTTTTTCAAAAACCAATTATGTTTTTTTTTATTGGATGCTGTAGTATGGTAGTAGACCATGGTCTGAACGTTTGTGCTAGCAAAACTGTGATTCAAATTTGACGGTGTAGTATTGAGATAAACTACAAGCTTCCTTTTGAATGTTGAATGCAAAATTAATAGGTAGGTATTGTATTGTGGACCAGTGGAATCAGCCCCGAGTTGCAGGTGTGGTGAGCTCGAAACCAGGCAGGCACTTTAATTTGTGTATTTAATTTCATTATCTTTGCTCTCGAAACGGTGAAGGAAAACATCGTGAGGAAACCGGCACGTCCTAGAACCAAAAATTCGAAGACATGTGACATCCACGAATCCGCACTGGGCCCACGTGGTGGATTATGGCCCACTTCCTCTCACAGAGAGGAGGCCTGTGTCCCAGCATTGGGAACACTATAGGCTGATTATGCTATTGTAATCCTTTTTAGACATCCAAAAGAAAAAATCTTTTAAAGATCAAGCTGTGCACCCGAAGGGATTTCCCATTGGGAAAAATTACGAACTTTCATTCAAATTTTATCTCCTATTAAACCCCGACAGAGAAAAAACAATTTAAAAAACAAAAAACCCGACTACAAAAACACATAACTGAAAAGAGAAAAACAAGCATTCTAATCTATAGAATGCTTTTCAGGTTACTGGTTTGTCCCGCCTGCAATACCAAAGTATTGCAGGCGGGACAAACCAGTAACCTGAAATGATGGTGTACATTTTTAACCGACTTCCAAAAGGAGGAGGTTCTCAATTCGTCTGTATGTTTTTTTTTTTTGTTTTTTTTTTTTTTTTTTTTTTTGTATGTTTGTTACGCGATTACTCCGCCAATTATGAATAGATTTTGATGATTCTTTTTTAGTTTGATAGATCATACTTCAGAGGTGGTCCCATATAAATTTTATAAACTTTGCTTGGGTAGTTTTTGAGTTAGCTTCAATTATACGTATTTTTTCCCCACTTAGTATGTAGATGATATGATAACTTCCTGTCACTGTTATTTACATAGCAGGTAGTGGTATTCGAATTTGTGTGGGGTAGGTACCACAACTAAAAAGTGAAAAATAAAAACTTTTTACAAAAAAAAAAAACAACCGACTTCCAAAAAAACACTACAAAGTCAAAAATAACTTAATTTCGGAAGTCGGTGGCAAAAAATGAAAATTCAAAACCAAAGACACCGACTTCCGAAATTAAGTTATTTTTGACTTTGTAGTGTTTTTTTGGAAGTCGGTTGTTTTTTTTTTTTGTAAAAAGTTTTTATGTTTGTTCCGACTGCAATACCAAAATTCTCTTTTCAGTTACCATGTGTTTTCGGGTTTTTGTTTTTTTTTTTTTTTTATTTTCAAGCTTTTTAGTTATATTGAAATAATATATATTGACTCATTACTAGCTTTTATTTGATACCAATAATGTAGTTTTTTTTTAAACCTACCCTTTTCCATTTTTGTGTTTGCAGATGCAATATATAAATATTATACCTATAGCTTATGACACTCCCACGATTAAGACGAATCTAACGACACCTCACATGTTAAAATCCATCAAGACGTTTATTTAGGTTACAGAGCATGCCAAAGAAATAGACATACATACAAACATACTCTTGAAAAACATTACCCTCCTTCTGGGGCAGTAGGGTAAAAAAAACAAAAATTCTTTTTTTTATTAATCCTTATTTATTTGGAGGTTTGTCCATATTTGCACATGTCACCCCCGTAAATTTTTTTTTATTAGTGCTCACTTTCTTTATAAAATATGTCCCAGAATTAATGCATACCACCAAACACCCCAATTAGAATATTAAATTAATCAATTTTGTTTATTAATTAAAATAGGTAATTTTTATTTTTTTTTGGTTGGAAATTATCAAACAACTTCTCCCGCTCTGGGTGGAGCGGGAGGGCGTGTCAGACTCTTACTGACTAAAACCCACCCGTGTTCCTTCAGTTGCCATGTTGCCGGGGGTACTGCATTGTAGGAGCAAACTGTGATCACATTACAAATCTACGCACGCACACAGTCGCACTCGTGAAAAGGGTTTAGCGTAGTAGATATTTCGTCAATTTTGGTTTGCTTTGACTGTACAGCGGAAGTGTGACTGTGATTTACGTAGTTTTAATTATTTTAACGACAAAAAATTACATAATATTAAACATGACAGAAATCGATTTAGTAAACTTATTTATCTACTCTCATAGCGTAATATTCGAATTATAAAATTCAAAACGAGTTTATATTGACATACTTTATGAACCCAATACCGAAATTTAAAAATAGAATCATATTATTAAATTTTTTCTCGAACAAAATAATGCTATAAAACAATTTTTTTTCTATTACGATACAGGGCTATTCCAAGAAGTTAATCAACCACCATCAACTTTTGCATTGGAACGTTTAAACGGGGGACAGCAGCACCCGCTGTAGCGCATGTGTGGTGATGTGCTGGTGCAGACGACATTCATTTGTTTTGTTGTACTGAATTTCGAGGGATTTTTCAACTACTATTATCTACACCCATGCTATAAAACCTCTATAAAAGTTTCTGGAATAGTTAGCTTATTGGCAACATTATAACAGCCAGTGTCATAGTAATCATTACCTCATCCAAACGAGTGTTGGAATGTTGTACTTAATTTAATTACGCAACTCGTTTCAACGTTTAAACGGGGGACAGCAGCACCCGCTGCACGCATGTGTGTGTGATGTGCTGCTGCAGGCGACGTACATACGTGCAGTTGTACTGAATTTCGTGGGAATTTCTTTATTCTTGATCTTGCATTACAAACACCCAATGGTTTCAGAAACTTTTATAGAGGATTCATATCATGGGTCATAAAGTCTTGTATGCAACTGTTTTAGTTAGGTATTAAAACAAATACCCCTTATACCAGTTGCATAAATAACTATGGTGTGAACTATTTTCACAATGTGCATAAATTCAGTAACAAATTGTTCAAGGAAATGTCATGCTTGTAGATCCAATGGTTTAGGCTGTGCGTTGTCCATCAGTAAGTTAATGAATGAATAAAAAAACAGTGGCACTCCGGGAGTGCCGACAGAAGTGAAAACTTAAACAACATCGCCTTGATGTTAGAAAAATACTTATATAGAATATTGGTCAGTAACCTTATCTAAATAAAGAGCACAATTTATTTATTTATTTAAACTTTTCACACACAAAAAGGTACAAAGGCGGACTTAATGCCTTAGGCATTCTCTACCAGTCAACCAAGGGTGGTGAAGAGATTAGATGGCAGGTGCTCTGATTGAGAGGAACAAAGAAAAAATTTTATTAAAAATATATCATTACAAATAAAATAACAGTACATAAATAGGTTATAACTTATAATACACATACATGCATATTTTATATAACATACATATATTTATTATATATATATAAAAAAAAACAAATTCAAGGGAGAGTGGTATTGAGATGACTCTACTCTATTTATTCTGAAAAAAAAAACTGCAATTTCCGCTTAAATGCATAAAGACTGGTGGCCGTCCTGATATCGAGAGGAAGCGCATTCCATAGAAGAATGGACTGAATATGAAAGGAAGAATGAACAAAGTCAGAAGTATGAGAAGGACAAAGTAGGAGAAGATTGTTAGAAGGTCGCTGATTTTTTGTGTGTGAAGAACATAGATATTGGAAGTGAGATACAAGATAGGAAGGAGGAGTGGGAGAGTTGAGAAGGGAGAAAAGCGTGGTCAAAGCGCGCAAACTTCTTTGGCGAATGGACATCCATTTGAGCTCAGACCTATAGCTCGACACATGATCATATTTCCTGAGGTTGAATATGAACCGGATACAATTGTTGAGCAGACTGTCAAGCTTATCTAGCAAAACCGGATTCAAGTCAAAGTAGCACACGTCACCATAGTCGATGATAGGGAAAATCAAAGTCTGCACAAGCATAGTGTTCGTCTCAGCGGGTAAAAAGTGACCCTTTGACTAACACCAGATAAAGATAAAGATAAATTTATTTGTTTGAGAACTGGCGTTGCCAGCTAAGCGTCGAGTCAAGATGCAAACCGAGATTTTTAACAGAAGAGGTAACAGGTATGACGGTACCATTGAAAATAAGAGGAGGAAGAGAGCTAAGCGTCACCCTACTCATCATGCGTGAGCTCCCAATCACAATGGCCTGACACAATCGCGTTTACAAAACCTTTAAAGTAAAAATACTTGCATAGAACATTGATCCGTAACGTAATATAAATAAAGAGCACAATCACGTTTACAAAAATGAGGTGTCGTTACAGTGTCGCAAAATCAATGGTTTAGTCCCATCTCAAAAATGCCCAACGCGCCTAAAGAAGTTTTCACTTCAAAAAAATATGAAGTAGATAGATTGAGTAGCAAATAATTAGGCGTACTACCCCGTGATATGGTTTCTTTTCGTTCCAGTTAATCTTCGTCTACCTTAAAGAGATGGACTCAAAAGTATCTTTTGTAAGAAATAGCAGCCAAGGATTTCACAACAAACTTTTCAGAAATTCAGATTACTAAAAAACCAGCTCCTGGAGGTGCAATTAGAAATTTAACACAAAACGTTTGACCCCACTTTCAGTTCGGCCAATATAATGTGGCCTGAGGGAAATCAATCTTCACTTTATTGGTTCCAGTCCACAATTCGAGTTTTTTAGGACCAGGAAACAGATAAAGATTTCAATACAGAATGGAGATTAAAATGTAGTGTTTTTTATGTAGAGTATAGTTGGTTTTCTGTTTTACAAACCGCATTACCCATCTGCAAAAAATTACGAACTTCCATATAAACCTTCATCCTATTTAACCCCTTTTGGGGTTGAATTTTCAAAAATCCGTCCTAACTGCTCACCTTCGTTATGATAAGGAACTCTTGTGCAAAATTTCATGCTTCTAGAAGCATTAAATTTTTCACAAGAGTTTCAAAAAGTTTTTATTTTTCACTTTTTAGTTGTGGTACCTACCCCACACACATTCGAATACCACTACTTACTACCAGTGTCAGGAATTTATCATATCATCTACATACTAAGTGGGAAAAAAAAAACGTATTTTGTAGCTAACTCAAAAACTACCCACGCAAAGTTAATAAAATTTATATGGGACCAATTTGGGAGCATACCCTTTCAAACAAAAAAATAATTTTCAAAATCAATCCACAAATGACGGAGAAATCGGGGGAAATACATTAAAAAAAAAAAAAAAAACGTGTCGTTCTACTCGTCCCTCCACATCACTTGTCTGGTATAGCAGAAATACCTAAGTAAAATAATAAAACTCTTTTACATTGTAGGCTGTCATCGCATAGGCCAACCTCGTAGTGTTAAAGGCCGTATAAAGGCTAAAGCAGATTGAGGTTGACCGCACCGCAACCTAACGCATTGCAAAAATCCTCGATTATATCACTTTCGTACATTTTCTACGAACCATCGCACATTACTGGCCGCACCACACTTGTTGGTATGAAAATGCGTTGCGCTGTGGTCCGTTGTGGCTGTTTGTGGCGGTTACCACTTTTCAGCAAGTGGGCCATCAACGGGTCGTTTACGTAAAAAAACTGTTTTTCTTTTCAACTTTCCTTTTTTTATGGCGCCTTTTTCCGGCATTTCTTATTACACGTTTGCTATAAATCCCTTCAGTTAATCGCCATCCATTCTCCCCTCCTCCCTTCTCTTTCCAGTTAGTTTCGTTAAAATCTAAGTGCTTTTTCACACATTACTTGCTTTCCGTGTAAACCGTTCTGGACTGTTAAATGTATGGACCGGAAAGGAACCATGTACTTTTAAAAATGGCAAGTTGGGAGCAGTTTTCTGATAATTGGACAGCAAGGTTGAAACTAAAATTAAACAAATGGTAACTTTTTGACAATTCAACAATATCCATT
Source organism: Agrochola litura (assembly GCA_949152395.1). Classification (NCBI taxonomy): domain Eukaryota; kingdom Metazoa; phylum Arthropoda; class Insecta; order Lepidoptera; family Noctuidae; genus Agrochola; species Agrochola litura. The sequence continues at coordinate 17,962,722 of OX424514.1, read as the reverse complement.
ACGTTATTTTTGTTATCGAGCAGAAGATTTTTTTAAACTAACGAAGCAATGGATTTAATTGTATTGTCGAAATGAAATGCATAGTCATTCTGAGTATGTCACACAATTTTAAGGTGTGTGTCTAGGATAGTCGTGATTTCCATGAAAACAGTTGACTGTCGTCCGCGATAATTAATTTAAAAGTATGATTGTCTGTTACTTTATAATTTTCCTTATGATTTTTTCTAATGGTTGTCTCAAAAAATTGCTTTTTATATAATACCGCCATTTATACTGTCTTAATGTGTCTAATGTTTTGATTTTCTTCCTTGTAGTTTACAATAATAAATATTTATTTTCTGTTGTCAGGATCCAGTGGGAAAAACAAAAGATTACTGAAGCCCAACTTTAAAAAGCTTTTAGTCTTTAAACAATTTCTTAATGACCGAAAAGGGATACATTTTCATCGTTCCTTGAACTTTTTATTTTATTAACCCAATTTTCTTTCATCCCAAGAGGAAAAATGGTTTAATATAATTATCTATGTAATTCAAATTCAACACTGGTTTTAGTAGCCCGGCAGCCATAATAATTACTGTAGATCAGGATGAACTAGGTTGTGTAAAATGACATTGCATTAAAATTGAGAAAATAAGATAAGTATTGTCCTTACATCAATTGTTAAAAAAAGCTAACACGTGTTTGTCTATCCGTAAATGTGCTTGAACTCAAGAACCATACACTTATCTGATTTACGTGATTTTTGTTTAATTAAGGTACATTTTCTGTTCAGGTTTTGGGATAACTTTTCTTACAAAATTATGGTGCATTGGCAAATATTGAAAAGGCTTGACACAGACCCCTCTTAGTGATAGGGAGTGGGCCGTAATCCACTACGCGGGCCCAGTGTGGTTCGGTAGATGTCATATGCCTTCGATTTCTTTGATTCTAGGACATGCCGGTTTCCTCACGATGGTTTTAGAGCAGTGGTGAAGAAAAAACTACATAAAGTAAAGCGTCTGTCTGGGTTCGAATCTATGACCTACAATTCATCGGTCGCGGTCACTGCGCCACCACCGCACGTGTGAGAGAAGAAAGTTACTAACGCCCAGTTTCTGGACCGAAAATTATCGCAAAATTAATGTAAGAAATAGTTAATCTCTCATTAAACGTACTTTATGTTTCTCAACACGCAGTGTGAAAGCATGTTAACAGCTTGTCGACCATGCGTCAAATTTCAAATTGACCACGTATCAGAGCACTTTTGGGTTTCTCGAAAGCCTTATTCGGCATTTGACAATGTTTTTTAATAATATAATGTAGATACACCAACCTTCTCAAAAAGTCAAATACATTATGTAAATATCCCTTGAAAAAGATTTATAAATAATACGGATTTTAATACTTACCAAGCTAAGCTTCTCCTAGTGACAAATATCTGCCTAAAAGCCTACGTATCTTGGTAATTGTATTTTGTCTCCCGTTTCGTAAAAGAAAAACTAATTTGTTTCCTTTTTTCCCTTATTTTGGCTTTCTGTTTTGCGAGTTCCAATAAAGATTAATAAGATTTCTGGGGCAAGTAACAATGTGACTTTTTCAATTTCTATGTAGGTAGTTTCTAAGTTAATCTTGGACATTGCTGCCATCGGTGAAGGAAAACATCGTGAACAAACTTGAACTTATAGTCAATGTCAGTCTAAAATATCACCAACCCGTGTTGAGCAAGTGTGGTGATCAATGCTCGTGCGTTCTCTGTATGAGAGCCTTTGCCCTGCAGTGGGGCAATAACAGGCTGGTATTGTTATTATGGGCAGCGTTCGGGAAGCTATGCAATATATTTTCGTCCCACATACCACAGTGTCTCAAGACGAAAGTCTTTGACCAGTGCGTGTTGCCAGTGATGACCTATGGTACTGAAACGTGGTCACTCACAATGGGCCTTATCAGAAGGCTAAAAGTCACCCAAAGGGCAATGGAGAGGGCTATGCTTGGAGTTTATCTACGTGATCCAATCAGAAATGAAGAGATCCGCAGGAGAACCAAGGTAACCGACATAGCCCGAAGAATTGCCAAACTTAAGTGGCAATGGGCAGGGCACATTGCTCGTAGAACGGATGGCCGATGGGGCCGAAAGATTCTGGAGTGGCGACCGCGTACCGGAAGACGTAGCGTTGGAAGGCCTCCCACAAGACGGACTGATGACCTTGTGAAGGCCGCAGGAATCCGCTGGATGCGGAAAGCATAGAATCGGTCGAAGTTGAGGTGCTTGGGGGAAGCCTATGTCCAGCAGTGGACGTCTTTCGGCTGAAAGACGATGATGATAATTATTATTATTTATACGTCTTTGACATTTCTGGGGACCCAGGGGTCCCGGACCTTTGGAAGGCGTACGAGGGGCCGAAGCCAACTCGCAGAGCCCCCTTAGACGTTTTTAATGAAATGAGGTACCAACCGACGATTATCCCTGTTCGCACTATGCAAGTGCAGCCAAGGACAACCCCCGGTTGGTGTAGGACTATTGTAAGATATGGAAACAAAGATATCGGACTTTGGGTTTGGGTTGCTAAAGTGGACTGGTCACCTGGAACTATGGAAGGACTATGGCCCCTGCCTGATCTATGTTTTATATGCACACGGATAAAGTGGCAGGGGGTGACTTGCACACATGATGATAATAATTATTAAGATTTCTGGAACAGATAATACGTTATTGCTTGACCTCTGTCTTCAAAGTGTCTTTCAGTTAGTAGATAGATTTAACCAGTTGTTGTTAATAGGTACTTAAAAAAAACACGCATTTTTGAAGTGAAAACTTCTTTAGGTGCGTTGGGCATTTTTGAGATGGGACTAAACCATTGATTTCGCGACACTGTTACGACACCAGCTTTTGACCATTAAAAAGACATCAACGCGTTGATTACCACGGTGCGTGGAGTAAAAGACATCAACGCGTTGATAACCGTGGTGCATGGAGTAAAAGACATCAACGCATTGATACCGCGCGGTGCCGATTTTTTTCAAGTTTTCACTTCTGTCGGCACTCTCAGAGTGCCACTGACTGCCATTTTTTTGCACGTGACATGATGAATTACATGCATAAATGTTAATAAAATTTGATACCTACATATTTGAATAATGACAGTATAAAAATGTAAGCAATGTGCTCGCCCTTCGGAGAAACACGACGTGATGTTATGATGTAAAAAATGTCATTAAGTAACTCGTCATATCAGTGTATTCTCTGATGACTTGCCAGCTAGAACTGAAAAGTGTCCTTTACAATGGAACACGACAATAAAACAATAAATAAGCCTTTGCACCCGATCGCAAGGGACGGTTTCATCGAGACGAGGCTGCCATACTGTTCCCAACCACTGCTACTTCTGAAAGCCAGAATCAAACGTGGCGAGCAACCGAAAATTGCCTAGTTAATGAAGCTCGACGAGTCTCAGAAGTAAAGATTTAACTGTCTTGACCTGCACTGAAATTAATCACAAAATAACTGCTAAAGAGTAAGGTAAACAAAGAAGAGTTGTATTTAACATCAAGCAGTAGACAATACTTAAAAACAACTTTTTTAATTTCTCTTTTTGTTTTTATTATTTTATTGTCGAATACGAGACTTTCTTTCTGTGTTTTTACAGCGAGCTCGGTGAATTCTTTACCTTTTGTTAAACAAACAGTTTCATAAGCTTAACTCATTATCATTTGCCAAGCCTTCTCGTAACTATGTTGGGGTCGGCTTCCAGTCTAACTGGATGCAGCTGAATATCAGTATTTTATATAGAGCGACTGCCTATCTGACCACGTAACGACTGTCAAAGATCTACAAATAACAGCTGGGACACTAGCTGGCTAATCTAGGTACAGCTACTAGCATTAATTTCCCCACAGTATTAACAGCGCCAACAAGTGAACAATGTCATCAAATCAAGCCGATTGGATGACTCCACTGTTTATCAGTTTGTAAACACAGCGCAGGACAATCGATTTTACTAAATGAAGCTGTTTCGATTATCACGATCGATTAATTTGGTTTACTTAATCGATTGTAGTGTTTTGATTTGATAGTGCTGTTTAATTTGGTGCAGTATTGTTCAACAATAGAGCTCGAGACTAAATATAATAGCCATATGGGTCAATTGATTCGTAGATCTTTGAAAATCGTTACGGGTAATCAGAAGCCCAAAAATCTGACAACCAGTCTTACCAAGGGGATGGATATGGATCAAAAAGCCTCAATGTGAGGTATTGTAATAATGATGAATGAAAATGTCCATTACATACTTCAAAAACAAATATTATTCATTCAATTATGAAACGTCATATCAAACAAAAATACTGTCATAACATTTCTACTTCACTTAGAAACTTGTTTGCATTGGGAATTAAACTTTTCTGCTGTGTCATGCATCTGATTCTATAGTCTGTTCCAAAAGTATCTGAATAAAATATAAACAAATAGATCATAAAATGTACCTGTGGATGCCAATTTGTAGTGCCACTTACAAATTGAGTGCTTTGATTTGACATATATTTTTGAAAACTCATACCCCAAACCCAAATTCTAATTTTAAATGACCTAATAAATGTTTTTCATTTGAAAATTATTGAAGTTAATTTTTTAACTTAAATTTTCGTCGATGGTTTTTTAATAACAATGTATTATTGTTATTATTTTTTGGAAAAAGTGGTGAGATAAAGGTGAAACCTTGTAAATACAAAACAATATCTTACTAATTAACTTTAGTCAGTAATTGCGTAAGAATTTTACCGAAACAGGCTTTGTTTACACTGTCATCAAATACTTTTGGAAACGACCATAAAGCTATTCTCTTATTCTTGTTACTTTTACGTAATTCTTTATCAGTGCAACGTCTCTTATTCTCTAAGGAGGAGGGTTGGATTGCTAATCACAGTAAGGTATAGAGGGTGGCATTATTTTTAACATTTTTATTTATGTTTACAGACATTAGAGACCAACCATTGTTATTTTATATTTATACAAGCTATGCCTGCAGCTTCACTCACTTATGACTGGGTATTCTATTGACATTTTAAGGTAGTGGGAACCAGTTTTACCAAGGGTATCATGTTACCCAGTAACTGGGTTGTGGAGATTACATAGGCAGTCGCTCCATATAAAACCCTGGTTTTCAGCTGTATCCGGTTAGACTGAAAGACCGACCTCAACAATGTTGGAAAAAGGCTAGGCAGACTGATTTTGGGAACGTCAACTCATACTCATATCTTATGGATCAGAAGCACATTTATTTATTTAAAAAAAAAAGCAAAACTGACTAGAAGTATTTATTTAAAATAACAATATAAAACGAATCACAACAACGTGATACCGTTAGACACCGATACAATTGAAATCTACAGTTCCTAATATTCGTCCGTCGCTTCTGAGCTCCCGAGTCATAGTGACTGAGGTGCGTGAGCGCCCCTCTAACGTCGTGTCACCCCCTCCACTCGCTACGTCACAATGGTCACGTGCTATCCCTGCCATCTCACTTGACAAATTCTCTAACAGTAATATTTTTCAAAATATCAGTTGATTTGTTAATTTAAACTAATAGGTACTTTTTGATACATCATAGTTTACATCCTACATATTATTGAACGAAAGAAAATGGTGGTTTAATTTTTATATTCTGGATGACAAACCGTTAAGGCGCTGGGTGATCCTAATTGCGATTTTACGATTCGTTTGAAAGATTAAATTGAAAAACTAATTTTAATGTCATTGTGACGAGTTCCAAAGTTCCGAGGTGAATTAACTTAATTAATACATTAATTACATAGAATAACAGTTTTAGTATTACACCTGGACAGGAACGGCCTGCGCCTGGTGACGGGGACCATCACGGGGCACTACTCGCTAAACAAACACTTCCACACAATAGACATAACGGACAGTTCTGTGTAGGGCGTGCATGGAGGCTGAAGAAACCGTCGCGCACGTGCTTTTTGAATGCACAGGTGTCACCCAGATTAAAACAGAAACCCTCGGGTCACCCAGATCTTTCACTGATGTTCTGAACAGACTAGGAGTTTTAATTAACTTCTGGAGGGAGGTGGGCTGGTTGGAATAACCACCAAACGGCCGCCACGGCCCACGCACAATGGTCCACCTGACGGACTAAGTGCGGAAACCAAACCCGTAACATAGAAAAACATAGAACAGTTTTGGTTGTGTGATTCACAAAAATGTTACTATCCAGGATTGTCTCATTGATCAAGTGGATGCACGACTGCCAGGTCGATTCGATCCCCAAATTGGACAAAATATTACTGGGTTTTTCCATTAATCTAATTTATTTTTAACATCCTATTTTTTGTGACTGTGATTAATAAATTTAGTTTAGGAGTAACTTAATATTTGTAAAAGTACAATGGGACTTATATAGTCGCATATGTGTACAGAGCAGTGGTGGCCCAGTGGTAACGGCCCAGGCTTACGAGTTGTAGGTCGTGGGTTCGAACGTTTCATAACTACTGCTCTCAAAACGGTGAAAGAAAACATCGTGAGGAAACCGGCACGTCCTAGAACCAAAAATTCGAAAACATGTGACATCTACCAAACCGCACTGCGGGTTGGTAGTCACATGTCCAATGACCCGCGTGGTAGATGGCTGATTACGCTTTAATTATGTGTACAAAAGTCCTTTAAATAAATAAAAAAAAGAAAATTCTTGTATGTAGTCATTTTTATTATTTAACGTTATAGCGGCCATAGTTAGACACTTCGTGAAAATTTCAAGTGTTTTCCTATTACGGTTCGACAGACGACGAAAGGACGGACGGACAGCGGAGCCTTAGTATTAGGGTCCCTTTAGGACTCTTTGGGTACAGAACCTCTGCCTATCCCTTCTGCCAATACAAGCGTGATTTTCTATTATGTTAACGAAAAACTACAACACTGTTAACCCAATCACCACTTACATAAACTGATTGCATTGTAATGACATTATCAACTCGAACACGTAAACAAACAATGTCAACAAAGCAAGTTGATTGAATCCGTTTGTAAACACGCTGTATAAGTGAATCTATTAATTGGTTCAATTCATTATCTGATTACGGATATTATATTAATGGGTGATATTATATTAATGGTTTAGTGATAGTATATCGACGGGGTTTCTGTTTTCATCGTATCTGTACCTTTAATCTGCGTTCGCAATTTATTTGCCAAACATGTAAACAAACACGAGATTTAGGAAAAACAATTGTAATGCCTACACATAAGGTTCAGTTTGCGCTACAACTTCACATTTTTTACGACTTTTTCAACAGTACTTGTCAGTCTAAAATCAATTTTAATTACACTAGCAAAAAGTTGATGTTTTTTTTAATTGGAAATAATATCAATTGGAAACAAGGTTAATAGACATTAGAGACTGTGGATTACACGAATCTTTGAATAATCCTAACTAATATTATTAATACGAAAGTGAGTTTGTTTGTTTATTTGTTACGCTTTCACGCTAAAACGGCTGAACGAATTTAGATGAAATTTGGCACATGGGTAGACCATGATCTGGGTTAGGACACAAAGTACTTTTCATCCCGATATTCTCACGGAATCGAGTCTTATACGGGTGAAACCGCGGGGCGCAGCTAGATATATGAATACCAGCCGATAAGTGTCCCACTGCAGGGTAAAGGCCTCTTCTCATACAAAGAAGGCCGAAGCACAGATCACCACGCTTTCTCAAGACGGGTTAGCGATTTCAGACTTAAATCAACTATAAGTCCAGATTTCTTCACGATGTTTTGGTTCAACAATGTCAGTATGTCCCAAGAAAAACTCAGAAAGTACCTACATGTTCATTGAGAACGTCTCATTGGTACTTGCCCGAACATGAACCCTCGTATATGAGAGGCGAGGCCTTAACCACTGGGCCAATACGACAATCTTTTTTTTTTAAATATCCATACACTGCTTTTCCATGCCATAAAGCCGCGTTAAGGATAAATCAACGCAAGGTATCATAAAAGGCGACTGAGGAACTCGCATTGTGCTCCCTCGACTGTTTAGAATTGTTCCCGCGGCCCATATTCAGCCATGAACGGATGAAAGTAAAGAATGGTCATGATTAAATTCTTTACCAGATAAGTCAAATGTATTGAAAGAAATAAAGAATGAAAAAAAACTTTTTGACAAAAAAAAAATCAACCGACTTCCAAAAAAAACACTACAAAGTGAAAAATAACTTATATTTCGGAAGTCGGTGGCAAATAACGAATATACAAACCCAAAGACAGTTTTTTTTAGTGGGCAGTAGGTACTCTTGAAGTACATCATCTCCAATAAAAAAAAATCGGTTGGCGTGATATTGAGTTATTCGTCCATTTGTCGCGCACATACTTAATGCAAATTTAAGACTTATATGGTTTTCTCATGGATGCCATTGTTAGAACTGGACCATAAGGGAAGCACCAGCTTTTAATTAAAAAAAGAATCATCAAAATCGGTTCACCCAGTCGAAAGTTATGAGTTAACAAATATAAAAAAAAAATACAAAAATACAGTCGAATTGATAACCTCCTCCTATTTTGAAATCGGTTAAAAATAGGTTTATTTGTCATAAACGTGCATACAAAAGGATAATTAACTCGCTCAACTGACGAACGAAAACTGACCATCGATGTCTCTCGATTAACTGATCAGTGATCAAAGATTGTTATTCGTTAATGTGCTCAAATCTCATGGTCACTACTGATAATGCTCACTCATATTACGCATCCTGAGAGCAAAGAGATTCACGCCTCCTGAGAACTGTAGCGGAAAGCTTCAACTCTCCAATTTGTAAAGCAGTTTATGCGGAGGGCTATTCTGCCGTCCTTACGAAAAGTGCAATAACTAGGTTAAACCTGATTTCGAGAAAAACGCGGGTAAAGATTTTATTTTTGGTTTGTTTGTACTAGATATTGCAGTTAGTTTTAAAACCGGCTTCGTCATAGATACGTAAAAAGTGTCTAAAAAGAATATATAGATCTCGTTCTGCAAATTCCGAATATGTACTTATCTCAATTCGGCGCAAAACTCGAGTTATTGCACTTTTCGTAAGGACGGCAGTATTGGTATGTACTAGCACTAGATAATAAGTTGTTTTAATATTATATTACTCTATAGATTCTTTGTTCCGAAATAAAATTCTTTATTATTATATTATTATTCACTTTCATTCTTGTTATTAAATACATTTAACAAACTTTTTACAAAAAAAAAAATCAATCGACTTCCAAAAAAAACACTACAAAGTGAAAAATAACTTTAATTTTGGAAGTCGGTGTCTTCGGTTTTGAGTTTTCGTTTTTTGCCACCGACTTCCAAAATTAAAGTTATTTTTCACTTTGTAGTGTTTTTTTGGAAGTCGATTGTTTTTTTTTTTTTGTAAAAAGTTTGTTATAAAAATATTTAAAAATGTGTTTAGTTGTGGTATTTAACTCACACAAATTCGAATACCACTACCTGCTATGTAAATAACAGTGACAGGAACTTAACATATCATCCACATACTAAGTGGGAAAAAATACGTATTATTGAAGCTAACTTAAAAACTACCCAAGCAAAGTTACTAAAATTTATATGGGACTACCTCTGAAGTATGAGCTACCAAACAAAAAAAAAATAAAAAATAAAATCAATTCATAATTAGCGGAGTAATCGCATAAAAAACGTACAAAAAAATTAAAAATAAACATACAGTTGAATTAAGCACCTCCTCCGTTTGGAAGTCGGTTAAAAATATATAAATAGTGGTCCGTAAGTATCGGGAGCAGAGTCCAAGCAACCGGTGGTTAGGGCTACAGAGACAGAAACCTCCTCGCAATGCGAGCCGTATCGAGGAGTACCTGCCTTCTGAATCAGGCCCATGATCCAACCACCTAACGAGAGCCTCCTTAGGTGTTGGTCGAGGCTCTTGGCAATTAGGTCATTAGCTGATACGACTATCGGCACAATGATCGCTGAGTCCACATCCCAAATGTCGACAAATTCGCGACGAGATACTTGATTTGTTTATCTTTCTCGGTTTTCACTAGGTCAATAATTATTATAATTATTAGCTAAGTTCTGAGCACAATTTAGATTATGACTGACGCTGGTCGCTTAGAAGAAAACGCACAAAGAACAAGCTTTCTGTGTATCTTGCAGACATTATTATTATTATCACCATAATAGACCTTTATTGATCGATATTTATTGCACGATTTTCAACCAGGGTTTTAATCGGAGTATTTAAATACAGCAGGTACAATCACATCAGAAATACATATCCGTACAAACATAAAATCTTAACATTTCATTCCAACCCTAAAAAGAACAAGGCCCAAGACCAAAAATATACCGATTCCCCGACCATCTTCCCCCAATTTTAATTCAAGGCACGTATCATCCCACATATACTAAAAATACTTGAAAAATTCTGAACCCTTGTCTGATTTACATTGTACAGTTAATACCTTTGCAAGTTGTGCGATAGCGCTAAACTAACGGCTTACGTTCGTGGACTTTTGGTCTTAGAAAGGTGGCAGTGGTAGCGGGTTAGCTTCTGTGGTATTCGTTTGCGTTTTATGCTGTTTGTAACAGTTTTTTTTTTTCTTCTTGTAGTTGACCTCTGAGATCATGACTACCTACTTAACCGGGCTTTCCTGTGGGTGCCTTAAGCTACTACACTTAAAACCGCCAGCCAGGGGTTATTCAACTAAGCTAATTAAAACTAGGTGAACGCTCGCTAAGGGCACCCCCTGTGGGGTACGAACCTCGGCTTAGGGCGTCAACCGGAGGGAGGACATCAAGGATGGGATGGGCTGGATCAAAGTTATGATCATGATTATTAGGCGGGGAATTTAAAGCTACGTGCTCAGCTACAACAACTGTTGGCACCTCGTTATCGAGCAAGGGTCGGAGGAGGAGTATCATTTACTCGGGGACGCGGTCGCGATTGCAAAGGACCTCGGCGGCGAGGTCGGAATGACGGGCTTATAACAGTAAGATTCTTCGACCGAAGTTTACTTAAGTAATCCTGGGTTTTCAGCATTAGTGGAAACTTCTTTAGGCGTGTTGGGTATTTTTGAGATGGGACTAAACCATTGATTTCGCGACATTGTAACGACACCAGCTTTTGATCATTAAAAAGACATCAACGCGTTGATTACCGCGGTGAGTGGAGTAAAAGACATCAACGTGTTGATTTTTGCGGTGCCGATTTTTTTCAAGTTTTCACTTCTGTCGGCACTCCCGGAGTGTCACTGTTTTTTTTTTAAAATGCTGGTCAAATTGTTTTTTAGGCTTTAGTACAAATGTGATTTCCGCTGCCCCGGACTGGTGACGGCCCGCGCTCTGCGGGCCCCAATCCGTAGGGAGAGTGAAACTCCCCCATTTACGTCTTACAGAGGCGCGCGTGGAACACTACGCGCCGCCATCTCGGGTCCTGTGTGATGGGGGGCGACGAATGTCCCCGAGTCCGCCACCCCTGGACCCATTTAGGGGGGCTGGAAAAGGGCATTATCTGCCCTCTGCCGACGCCCAGTGCGCCTGCTGCGGAACGGGAGAGTACTTGTGATCTCCCTTTCCCTTTCCGCAGCCTCCTTCTGCGACATAACTGTTTCGCAGAAGGATACCACTCGTTTCAGAAGTGGGGAATGACCTGTCGCTGCCGACCGTGGTTCGTTCGATGGTCGGCAGTGCAAAGTCTGTCTAGTCTGCCTTATCTGTCTGTCGATTTGCCGATTATAGATAAAACATCGAAAATTTCAGTAAATGCATGTGTCTGAAGTAACCAGCATGTTAAGCAAAAATAAAAGGCCAAAACCCGTCATACAAAACATCGAAAATAAACATTAAATAAACAGAGAGTTGACTCTCTCATATCGTCGCCCTCTCCGCTAACTGTCGTAACTAGCAATTGATATTTTCCAGGGCAATAGTTTTTCGGTCGGGCGCTACAATCATGTTAATATAGTTGCGTTAGCTGTGGCTTTATTAATGAATTAATAACTTTATAAATAGCTCTTGACTTAATCTTTAACACACTAACTGTAGATGTGTGCATATATGACAGGTGGTGAGAATATTTTTTCCCTCCTTTTGCACTTACGCAAAACAAAATACGTGATTATCTTCTAAACGGTAAACGACACAGACACGACGATTAAAGAGAACTTTTTCGAAACAAAGTTCTGAAACACGTAGGTAATGTCAGTACAGATACGTCAGTTTATGAGATACGACAGTTGGCGGGGAGGGCGACGACATAAGTTCAAAATTCAAAAGTCATTTATTCAAACTAGGCTGAGAATCAGCACTTACAAAAGACAGGCCCCCAAAAACGCCCACCCTTCACCACTTCCTAGTGACTTTAGCTGGGAAGAAGAAGTGATGCAACAGTTAACGGTGGAATGCCCATTGCACAAATAATATTAAACTTCAAAGTTTTTCGCCTTTACTGTAACCGCACCCAAACCCAAGGATTAAGACAGAACCAAACTTAACGGTGTAACGCAGTCGCCCGATAAGAGCTTTAGCAGGAAAAACTCTGAATTAAAAACTTTGTGCAGATCATTGCGGTGATCATAGCGAACCGGACAGGATGCTGGGAGAAAAGTTACGAAAACTTTAAGAAAAGATGACCAATGATTTTGGGTGATAGCTGGAAAAGATGAGAAGATAATTATGTTAAGTTTTGAGATATGTACCGCTGAGGAAAAGTTGGGAAATGATAGTGACAAAATTAATATGAAAAAAAAACGGCAAAGTGCGTGTCGGACCACGCACATAAAGGTTACATTAGTTGGGATGAATTTATCCCAAATACTAACATTGTAGTTGAAAAACATATTCTCCCATACATTCCAACTACAAATGTAAGTTTGTAGGCACAATATTCAAGAGATTTACCATGTTATTTTAAGACCATAGACTTTTTGTAGATTTTCCTGGAATCTATGAGTAAAGATCCGTTCTCTGTATTATTTTTTTTATTTTTGGCGTAGTAGTTTCGGAGATAAGATCAATGTAAGTTGTCAATCTTCATCTATTTTCTTAAATATTTTTATAATGTATTTATTTTAGAATTATTAGAAAAAAAAATGTTTGAGATCCTTGCAACAAGCACATTTGATACGTCACACGGTACAGTTTGCAAAACTTTTTTAATAATATCTTATTTGCCCCCCAAAACTGACACCTATATTCAAAATTAATTTATAGAAATACATATGTGTACCAAATTTCAACTTAATCGGTCCTTTAGATTCGGCGCAAATTGGCTGTGACAGACGGACAGACAGACACACGAGTGATCCTACAAGAGTTCCGTTTTTCTTTTTGAGGTACAGAATCCTAAAATTAAAAAAGGTGGCGAAAAATCTAGTCAAATACGAAGTCGATTTTTAAGACAGTAATAAGATTTTGATTATTAACTACAAGAAGATGATAGTCTGTATTCTAGTTTCATAAAGGAGAGAAGAGAGTGACAGAAGGCTTGTTCTAAAAGATTCAACATCATCTCAGGTAAAAGATGGTACCTACATTGTTGGACATCGGATTCCCAAGAGCATCGAAGCTATTCAATACTTAACGCAGTGGTGTCCAGAACATAACTCACTTGCTAGAATGCTCCAAGTGTCCATACACCTGCACGTTTGAAGATCCAATAAACGCCACTGATGCTGCTATTAGTGTGATCGCCTACTGGGCCCAACTAATCTAAAAAGTATGGTCCACTCGAAAAGAAAAAGAATAATATATTAAAGATTACAAATAAGCAGATGATGGCCAAAAAAATGAAAAGATAAGTGTAGTACTTACCTTTTCATCCATTGGGCCATCAGTGTTCACTCCAGCCGGCCCATAAAGGTGGAACTTCGTGGAGCATTTCCGACGTTTGGCTCCCAGACTGGACCGGGCCGGGGCTGCCTTGAAGCGGCTCCTGCCCAATCTGGGAGGTCCAAACGCCTCCTGCCGGAGGCTCTATGCGGGGATCGTGCGGTCCATGGCCCTTTACGGGGCACCGGTGTGGGCGCGTTCATTGAGGCTGCGGCCAGCCCGCCGGTTGAACGCGTCCCAGAGGGTCATGGCCATCCGGCTGGCCCGAGGATACCGCACGGTCTCCTGTGAGGCGGCGAGCCTCCTTGCCGGATTACCGCCATGGGATCTGGAGGCAAAGGTCCTCGCGCATATCTGGGAGTGGCGCGAGGAGGTGAAACGCCGGGGCTTAACTCCGATGCCGCAAGAAATCGCGGCACAGCGGACAGAGCTCCGGCGGGATCTCATGGCGTCATGGAGGGTGCGATTGTCGCAACCCCGCGCTGGGCACGCCACAATTGCGGCGATAAGACCCCTCTTTGAGGAGTGGCTTGAGAGACGCCACGGCGTCCTCACCTTCTGCCTGACGCAGGTCCTCACCGGACATGGCTGCTTCGGGAGGTTCCTGTTCAGGATAAGGCGGGAGGAAACACCCGGGTGTCACCATTGTGTCGATCGGCCTGAGGACACGGTGGAGCATACGGTGGAGGTCTGCCCGGCTTGGGCGGAGCAACGCCGTGTCCTCGTAGAGGCGATCGGCGGCGGTGATCTCTCGCGTCCGACCCTGGTTCAGGCCATGGTACGGAGCGAGAGGAAATGGCAGGCCGTCACCTCCTTCTGCGAAGCTGTAATGCTCGCGAAGGAGGAGGCGGAGCGCGTGAGGGAGAGGCAAATTTCGCGCCCTCACGCCCCTAACCGCCGCAGGAGGAGACGCCCGGGGCGGGAATTACGAGCCGATTTCCGGCCACCGTAGGCGCGGGCTTGCGGACGGTGAGCAATGGGTAGCTCGCCGTCCGATAAGGACCAAGCCCGGGTCGACGGCGCGTTGTGTTCCACGCGCGCCTCAAAGAGATGTCAGCAGAATTGACGGGGTCCGCTAGGGCCAATGCCTGCCGGGGGTTCGAAGAAAACCGATAGGGAAATCGTGGCCCCCGGCAACATGGCATAGGAAGGAACACGGGTGGGTTTTAGTCAGTAAGAGTCTGACACGCCCTTCCGCTCCACCCAGAGCGGGAGAAGTTATTAGATAATTTCCCACCCAAAAAAAAAAAAAAAAAGCCGGCCCATAAAGGCAAGCCAAAGGTGAGAAATAAGACTTCTTCCGGGTCCGTGGGGTCGCTACTGCCCAACAGCTGGCCGCATGCTGCCCTGCAGATTTGTGTATCTCTCTTGGTCTGGCTCCTCATCCTATCCCTGTTTCTGAAAATTAAACTCTACCGCCACACGCTAGAGGTCAGGGTCGCGCAAGCTCCACCACAACGTCAGCAATCAATCAATCAATCAAAATATTTTATTTCACATAAACCTACAAGGGCACTTATGAAACGTCAGAAGCTAGGTGCACGATTCCAACTGGTCGCTTCCTATGGAGAAGAGCCGGCAAGAAACTCCACGGAGTAACCGTGACAAAATAAATTGTTTCGACAATGTTTTCAAATTACAGTGTTAATAGGTATGGGTGGACAGTGTAGGCCTATCAACAAGAGTACCAGGTACTTAGTAAAATAAAAAATGGTACACAAGTTTACAGCTTACAAATTGCTCACATTCACAAAATCTAAAAGAAAAGAATCTATATAAAAGATAAACAAAATAATAAATATAAGAACCTATTTAAACCAAATGACATGATTGCCACTACAGCTGTAACAAATCTAATTTGATTAAAATATAAAATTGTAGGTATATAATGTCAAACAGCGTCGAGATACAGTGGTGGCATTATTATCATCTATCGCCTAATTGATAATCTAAAGAACAACTCTGAAGAATTTTGCCAATGCGTTATAAACCGCAGAGATAAAGTAGAAAACTCTGAGGTTGAAATTGCTATTACTTGAACGGATGTACAATCTTTCGTGCAAGCGGGCCACATGATAAGAACTTTACCGGAAAAACTTTGACTGAAAACTTTTTGGAAGAAAAACTCTTTCGCTGCGGGGATTTTTGGAGAAAAATCTTACGTACCTGATGAGAAGCTATGATTACAAAACTTATTTTATCTACTCTCATAGCGTAATATTCGAATTATGAACTTCAAAACGAGTTTATATTGACATACTTTATAAACAGAATACCGAAATTTAAAAATAGAATCATATTATAACACTTTTTCTTTAACAAAATAATACCACAAAACAATTTTTTTTCTATTACGATACAGCGCTAATCCAAGAAGTTAATGTCACCAAAGAGTTTCCATCAACTTTTGGCGGGGGACAGCAGCACCCACTGTAGCGCATGTGCGGTGATGTGCTGGTGCAGACGACATTCATTTGTTTTGTAGTACTTACTGAATTTCGTGGGATTTTTAAATTTATTCTTGATCTTTAACTTTGATTTTTTTTTTAGTATTAGGTTCAATCCCAATGTATGAGAGTAGATAAAGTAGTGTATGAAACTGCACATAACTAGGTATTAAAACATTCGTGTGATACTATTAACATACACTCATGTTTTAATACCCCTCATTATGCAACAGTTTCATAAACTACTATTTTAAACGGCTTAGATTTTATAAGAACAAAATACCTGGATAGTGTTAGAGATAACGATTTTGTTTGGAAAACGGATAGCTGTTGTTCTAGTGGTTTGCTTTTTGCTTGCTTTTTTTTATGTATTTTATTTTTCACTTTTTAGTAATGTTGTAAACAACAATGACAGGAAGTGTGAGTGTGTTGTTATCATTAAGATACAGAAAGTGAATTAAATACATATTATTGACGCTAACTCAAAAACTACCCAAGCAAAGTAATTAAAATTTATTTAGGACCACCGTGCAAGTTTCTTTAACCAAAAAAAATTATAATTTTCAAAATCGGTTTACAATAATTGACGAAAATATCGCTTAAAAAAGATATAGCACGTATGAAACCACGATTAAATAATAACTAATTAGGTACATGAATATTAAGAAACTTCCAACTGCAAATGTAAGTTTGTACACATAATTTTGAGAGATTTACCATGTTATTTTAAGACCATATACTTCTTATAGGTTTTCCTGTAATGTATGAGTAAAGAGCCATACTATGTATTTTTTTCAAAATGTATGGTTCAGTAGTTTCGGAGGTAAGAGGTCAATTTTCATCGAATTTCTTAAATATCTTTAAAAACATTTATTTTAAAATTATAAAAAATAAAATGTTTTAAGATTCTCGCAATTCGTCCTTTCATTTGATGACACGGTAGGTATTGTTAGCAAAACTTTTTTTTAAATTTTCTTGTTTGCTTACCAAAAGTGAACCCAATATTCAAAATTAATTTATTTACGTTACACGTTCGTGTTTAAATCACAAAAATACATATGTGTACCAAATTTTAACTTAATCCGTCCATTATATTCGGAGCAAATTGGCTGTGACAGACGGACAGACAGACAAATAGACACACGAGTAATCCTATGAGGATTCCGTTCTTTTGAGGTACGGAACCCTAAAATGAAGAAAACAAGTAATTTTTTTGACAGTAATACCTTTATAAACTCCTCCTTTTTAAAGCCGGTTAAAAATATTAATTTAATGATCTTTGATCAAATTATGCCCATATTGATCTCGAGTTTCTGAAAACCTGAGCAAAACTCAAACAAACAAACACAAAATAAATAAGTCTTCTGTCAAAACTCATGTTATGAGATTGAACGAAACAACAACAGCCGATCAAAATTTCATCAACAGCAAATTAAATTGAAAAAGCGGTAGAAAGGAAGAAAATCTCATAAATATAATAAATCAATCACAACCTGACGCTTGAAAGTGAAATCCTCTGAGGAGCCGTCAAAGAATGAACGTTATTTTCTACTAGATATTTCAAACTGAAACTCTAAAACTCAAAGCATTTATTTCAATTAAACGATTTACATGCACTTTTGAATTGTCAAGGAATCGGTCAGTCAGAAATGTGAAGCTAGTTTCGGGCGTTCTCAGTAGTTCGGTTATTTAGTCCGATCCCGGACTTTTCGTCTCGGAAGCGTAGTAGGTACCTATGGAGAAGAACGTGCAGGAAACTCCACGGACACTCTTTTAAATAAAAAATTGTTACAAAATATTGGTTACAAATTATAAAAAATAAAACAATAATTAATATAAATATTGGTTTGAAATTATACATGTGAGAACAATGTAGAAAGACGTGTGCACGTTGACGTCAAGACTGCTTGCCAGTCTTTCGGGCTTCTGACTTCCCGTAACTACTGTCAAAGATCTATAAATGACAGCCGGGACCAACGGTTTAATGTGACGTGGAGGCATCTCGTTGTGTAATGGATGGTCACCCATCCACGGATCGACCTTGGCAAGCGTTGCTTAGCCGTGACGATCGACACGTGTGGCTATTATTACACTTGCAGCCACGAGCCCCTATCCAAATTTTCTTTAATTTATTTTAATTCTTGAATTGTTCTTTGTTTTAATTTTTATTACGGACGCTTCTAACGTGCACGTCTCTCTACATTGTTCTCACATGTATAATTTCAACATTAATGATGTAACCAATATTTTGTAACAATTTTTTATTTAAAAGAGTGTCCGTGGATTTATAACGATATCGATAATAATGTTAGAACTGAGAACAGTTTTTCAGTAAGTTTAACTGCCTTCTTGGTATAGTGTAATTGTAAGTGCATTTGCCGTAGTGATAAGGCCGCAAGTTCAATTCTTAGATTTGACATTTGTGCCATCAGATTTTTCTATCAGGAAATTCATAGAAGCAGCTCAATTCTAACAAGTCCACTAGTACACAATGGCAAGATATGAGTGTAGATAATATACTGCAACCATAATCAGACTATAATGTTCCCACTTCTGGGACACAAGCCTCCTATCTATGAGAGCGAGTGGGCCGTAATCTACCACGCGGGCGCAGTGCGGGTCGATAGATGTCACATTGTCTTCGAATTTTTGGTTTTACGACATGCCGGTTTCCTCACGATGTTTTCCTTCGGTGGTGATGAAATAATGTACACAAAGTAAACGCCGTCTGGGTTCGAACCTACGACCTAAAACTCGTAAGTCGGGATCATTACCACTGGGCCACCACTGCGCTAGGTAATATAACTCTGCCATAACTATTTGTTCAAGTGGTCTGCTGTGTTTTAGCCATTTTGATGCAGAATTTATCTAAGGCAGTGGGTTCTGAACTTTTAAGGATACGGAACACTCGACAAATCCCTTTCATTTTATGGAACCGTACATTCAAAGATAACAAAAAATAAGGAATAAACTTGTAGTACCATAAATTGACATAAAACAAATCTTTTACAAGATGTTTCACAGCAATTTTTTTTTGGTCTTGTCGCAATGGACTTTTCACACAGTATTTTTAATAACCAAATATAGTCCCGATGAGAATTACTCAATAGGATTTTTTCGCAGAAAATTTCTTTTTTCCTAAAGAATTAAAGTTTTTCACTGTTTTATTAATAATCTTCTGCCCGACACTTCGTTCGTGTGGAAGTCGTAAGACACCACAATATACTCAAATAACTGCCACACTTTTCCGCCCGCGCTATTACTTTTTTTCTTCTTTTTACTCGGCTCCTTAGGGCCATAGCGTGATGTAAACTAGCCTATAACCTTCCTGCGCTATGAAATGCAAGAAGATTTTTTCAAATCAGACTTGTAATTTCAGAGCTTTGCGCGTTCAAACAAACAAACCAATCAAAATAAACAAACTCTTCAGCATATTAGTATTGATTATTTTAAATTTCGGATTCGCGGAACCCTTGTGACCTTTCTACGGAGCCCTTGGGTTCCACGGAACCATAAAATACGCAATACTACGTTAAATTACGACTATGCAATAGTTCAAACAGTTTATATTATGAGTGTGTTACTGTAACGTGTCATCGTCATATTAATGTTTGTTTTGACCATT
Organism: Agrochola litura; assembly: GCA_949152395.1. Lineage (NCBI taxonomy): Eukaryota > Metazoa > Arthropoda > Insecta > Lepidoptera > Noctuidae > Agrochola > Agrochola litura. Next base: position 17,942,828 of record OX424514.1, on the reverse strand, counting down.
TAGCGCACGGCCGATACAATTCTCATGAGGTGTTTAATAATTATACGTAGCCTTGGCCTTGTAGGATTACGATGGCAACATCCGTAAATGTGTTAATCGAGAAGAATATGAAAAAAACCTTAAAATAGCAACAGTGTAGGAAAAAATATTTTTTCTCAAACATGCATGGAAATATTGTCATTATTTTCGAACAAAGAACACGCGAAGTATCGAATTTACGGTCAAAGAAAATCAAAACCATTGCAGGCGCGTTTTTTAAATTTGGAACATTACAATGCTCCAGCAATGTTGTATGAAATGGCGTGCTGGGGTTATTAAATACTCTTTGATTGGATCTCTTTTATCATTTTTGGCATACCAAAGTTCTCTTTGCTTAGTACAAATTGCGTTCACGTGGCTGTATAGCCTTAGATGCGTTTGCCTTTCGGCACAGATGATAAATAGAAAATTGGCGGCAAAGCTGAAAATTCGTCTTGATTTGTTATTTACTTATTTATTAGATAATTAAAATGAGTTCCAACGGTTCAGAGAGTGAAATGGAGATTGATTGTACTCCACCAGATTTAAAATCAGAAGCCAAATTAGCAATGGAAAACCTGCTTCCAGGGAAGTCAAAAGAAAAATACATGAAAGTATATGAAAATTTTATGATTTGGAAAAACTAGAATAAGTGAACATTTTCAACAAACTATGTATTTTTGGCGAATTTTAATGAGATTACCAAAACCAAAAAGCCATCTACATTATGGGCAATTTATTCCATGCTGAAATGTACAGTTCATGTTAAAAACGGCATCAACTTGAAAAATTATGGAAATTTAACTACTTTTATTTCCCTGCATTCTTTTGAGAAAAGCACTATATATGCCTCGGCGGAAATAGCAATTGCCTGTCTCGTATTAGTGAAGTCCTCGCCTACGGCTCGGCCTTCAAACTCATACTCGACCTGCAATTGCCTATTTCCCGGCCTTTGGATGTAATGTACTATTAAATCAAGCGCCTGTAATTTTTTAATTTTACTTCTGCAATATGTTGATTTATTAACAGGTAATGATAGTAAATTATTATTATTTTATATATATATTTAAATATCTCGGGACCTTAGGGTCCCGGTCTTTTGAAAGGCGTACGAGAGGCCGAAGCCAACTCGCAGAGGCCCCTTAGACAATTTGATATGGAATGAGGCACCAACCGACGGTTATCCCAGTATACACTATGCAAGTGCACCCAAGGACTATCCCCAGTTGGTGTAGGACTATTGCAAAATATGGAAACAAATCTATTGGACTATGGGTTTGGGTGGCTTAAGTTGACTGGTGACCTGGAACTAAGGAAGGACTATGGCCCCTGCCTAATCAATATTTTATTTTATTTTTATTTTTTTGTTCAAAAGGAACAGCAAACAGCTACAACATCCAGTATAGAAAAAGAAATATACAAAACATTTGAACAATATTGTAGCCTACAACGCTGTTCACAAATTAACTGTGGAATATAATATGTAACAATAAATTAAACGCTAGGGTAATAAATACATAATAATAATAAAAACTAAATTTATTTAACTATCATGCTTATCTTTATCTTTAACAATTTTTTTTAACACATAAGTCAAGAGAGCTCCATAAGTATACGACCTTTGAACTTACTGGGGGGACATGCAAAAATGTCAATATGTTCAAAAGTCCTATTGTAGGCATCTAATAGTCTGCTAGCGCGCATCTTTCACTTGTACATTGTTCTATACATTCAAATATTTTATACTACGTGCTAAATTAAATGACTAACTAATTGACTACACAAATAAATACAACAACTGACTTTTAATGATTTTATACTGAAGATGACGTCTAAACGAGTATTATTAGTGATTTGGAAAAAATATATGTTAAATTAGAGCATTTTTTTAATATTTTAATTTAGGCATATTTTTGATTATGTTTATATCACATAGTGAAATTAATTTGTAAAGTTATGTCTAACGCGGATAAAAAACTGAGAATGACGCAAAATCTATCAAGCGTATTTTTTTGAAAACTCACCCTTTTAAAGATAATTAAATTATTGATCGTTTAGTGTACGTGTTTTATTAAAATACCTTTTGATTTACATGTAATAAATTAATAATGCGTCTAATTTGGGTCAGCGCTCTTTGATGGGCGAGTCCTATTACTGGCGGAACGTACGACGCGTTGCGTGAGCTCAGTACAGAACACGCAAGCTAACCATTCAAGGTCACTGTCATATATCTGCGTCTTAAGACGCAGATATATGACAGTGACCTTGAATGGTTACAGAATGGTACACAGTGTGTAAAGTTGAATAGAAAGACTGAGGGACGTCGCATAATGTATCAACATAAATTTTTGCGACGCAACTAATATCAAAACCCACATTGAGTACAAATAAAACAAATGAAAAACTCAGGAACTAAGGTTTCAGATAAAAGGCTCAACAATTATGAAACGACGTATCGTATTCTACAGTAACCAGAACCGATCGATACACGCAATAGCGACTTAGCCAAGATACCCTCTAAAAAAACCATAAACTATCTAGATCTCCCACCAATAATCAATAAAGAAAACGACTTAATTAATAAATAAATAATAATTCAATTACTCCAACCGCAAAGTTTGCTGTCTCGCTCTAATAACACTTTCTAATTTTCCGTCTCTTTCGCTCACGACCTTCGCGGAAATGCGAGCCATTTTGCGTGTGGCGCAAGTGAAAGGCGAGTTGCTGCAATGATTATATTATTTTACTAATATTAAAAAAAAAATGATTTATTGTATACTAGCTTCTGCCAGCGACTTTGCCCGCGTGATATCTTTATAAATTATAGCCTATGTTACTAAGTGATAATATAGCTATCCACAGGTGAAAGAATTTTTTAAATCGGTCCTATAGTTTTTGAGTTTTTTCATTACAAACAAAAATTAAATCTTTTGTCTTTATAAAATTCAATTATTATAACAAAAGAACGTCTGTCTGTCTGTCCAATGGTGCGGTTTACGTGTAGATTTACGGGATTTTTATTGTGATTCATGGATAATGTTCTTGCTAGTTTTTAATGTATATTAGTCGGAGCGACCGGAGCCTAGCTCAGCGAGTCTTATAGTAAGATAGAAGATGACTAGCATGTTCCCTTTTTAACCGCCGAAAACAAAAAGGAGGAGGTACTCAAGTAGAACCATTTTTTTATGTATGACCATGCATAACTTTTTACTGAGTAGTCCGATTTGAACGATTCTTATTTTATTGGAAAGTGTAAACCTTGAAGTTGGTTCCATGTAAAATAGAAACTAAATATTCAACTGTGAACCAATTCTGTAGTAATTTCACACACATAAATATGTAGTTTATACAGTTTTTAATACAGCTGACTATTTACATTAAAAGGTTGCTTGGTTACACTAAAAGGTTATCATTTATTTTTCGATTTTTAGTTTTTTTTTGGCCGTTTGAATTTTTTGTAAAAAAAAAATTCTGAAATTATTATCTTTAAAGCAAAATTTTATAATATATCTTCAAAGCCTTTTGAAACTGGCATTTGTCCAACGGTTAAGGAGTGGAATGGAGAACTCATGATTTCGATCACTTACCGTTGAGTTATTGAAGCGAACCCATTCCGTAGAAAGGATTAATAATAATAAATTGATTAATTGCTAGTTAAATACAAAAAGAATCGGCCTTATTAAAAAAACCGGCCAAGTTCGAGTTGGACTCGCGCACCGAGGGTTCCGTACAAACCGCGTTCATGAAAACAGGGGTAGTGTTTAAAATTATTAAAAATATTTTTATTATAAATGATGTATCTAAAAATTTATGCTTTTCGCAATTTTTCCTTTATTTGTGCTATAAGGCGCAGTTATTTGTGTATGCGCAAGAGCTCCACGACCTGATCCCACCATCGTCTTTTTATTACCGGACTACCAAGCGTACAGCAGGGTACCATCCGCACTTGGTTGATATCCCGTCTAGTCGTACTCAGCACTTTTCCACATTTATTATGCGCACAACCAAAGTGTGAAACTCTCAAACTCAAACTCAAAGCATTTATTTCAATTAAACCATTTACAGGCACTTTTGAATTGTCAAAGAATCGGTCAGTTAGTCAGAAAGTTGAAGCTAGTTGCCCATTCCAAAACGTAGATCTCTATGGAGAAGAACGGGCAAGAAACTCCAAGGCCACTCTTTTGAATATAGATATTACAAAATTCTGGGTACATTATTTGTTTCTTGTTGCTTCTATATGTGAGAACAATGAACTCTCTGCCAGCGTCTGTGTTCCCTTCCATATATAACCAATCTGCCTTCAGAGCAAGAGTGAGAAGGTATCTTCTGAACACACTCGATCCATCATAGGCCTCATCCATCGTTTCCATCAAGCGAGATCGAGGTCAAGAGCAGGCCGACCCCTGTCAATTTTGTAGTTAGAACATTACAACAACAGTCGAAACAAAGGTACATAAAACTAGGTAACTCGAAGGTTGTCTCGTTTTGTAGTATGAGTTTATCTTTGCTTTGTCACTATTTGTGAGATTAGATTTATTTATTATTTTATTTTCTAGCCTACGCGGATTGCTTGACTGGACGTCGTAGCGAAAGGACGTCTCGAGCGCTCCGCGTCCCTTTATTTTTTATTAGTTTTTATTGTACGTTTGGCGCAGCATGCGCCCGCGCCGCGTAAATTAACAGTCAACGAAATTGAACAATGTTTATTTTGTTTTATGTGGCTGTGGCATTATGTGTCGACAAATAAATACATACTTATAGTGCAAAAGTGAGGTGTGCTAGGCCTACATGCGTTCCCGATCTCAGGCGAGCATTCCAGGGCATACGAGGGTCTAATCGTCTGCCGTAGTTTCCAGAGCCACCGAACGAGCCAGGATAATCCGGTGAAATCATTCCATATATTTATCTTTCAGGACGTTGCTTCCCTCTGCAAAATACACACCTCGACCTGACTTGCGTCAACAGACGCACAAAGCCCACTATTTCACAAACTACCTACCTACTAATCACTCAGTCAATAAATCAAATTCCTATATTTCAAACTCAAGGTTAACGTTAACTCCAACGATAGATCCAGATACCAAAACGATTTGCATTTTGAATTGTTTCTAGTAAGTGTAGCAACCAAGAGGACTGAGTTCAATTCTCAGCTCTATTTCGATTACGTGGCTAAAATTCAGTGGCAAAATTCGGTATACCTATTAGGTACAACATCGTGGGCGCGAATCTGCAGTTGCGTAGTGACTGGCAAAGTGTTTGACTGGGAGGTTTGATGCTACGCGCAGAATCAACATTTATTTATAAGTTTCAGGTTTACGGGTATATGTGCATAGTAAAAATAATAGTATACCATGATAAAATAATATACGAAGACTTACGATACGTATGATTCTAACAAATTAACAGTGTCGGTCGCTATTGATATCGCACAAAAATATTTTCCATAAAACTTCTTAGCTTGACCTGAGCAATAACCTCTTGCTTGCTGATAATTATAACATCAATCTCAACTCCTAGAAACTACCCTAAACCGTTTACCCTAACAAAACAGTTGCGTCTGCTTACCCGAGTTTTTGTGACGAAAGGCACATGAGTGGTTAAGCTTCCAATCAACAAAAACAAAAAAAAGGGTACATTTCTATAGAAAAATAAAGAGTGCAACTAATAAATCGTAGCCAGTGCACGACACTGTCAAAATTGTGTATCTCTGTCTCGAAACTAAATCTGCACATGCTGTATTCTGACTACCAAACAATAGTTTAACAATGGTAATAAATAGCGTCCATGACCAAAGAAGCCCACCAAATAAATAACACAATGGGCTTCACTTTTGACCACGTGTCTGTCCGCCGAGAATCTTAGACGGAAAAACAGTAACATATCGCATCAAGAATCACAGAATGTGCTATCTCGCACACGTTTACAGACGCGGCAACCACACCTGTTACAAGCAGCAATGCAGTATAAGGTCAAATTCAAGAAAATACGCCGTTCTATTTACACATTGAACGACAACCTTAACTGCCTATCTGACCTCCACAACCCAATGGCTGGGTGTCGCGATGCCCCTCGGTAGGACTGGATGTCGGACTTTCGGACTTCTGACGGCCCGTGGCGACTGTCGGGGATCCGCGAGTGGCGGCCGAGACCAGCGACTTGGCGTGCTTTCCGAGGCGCGGAGGAGTCTCGGCATGTGGGGGTGGTCACCCATCCACGGACCGGCCCCGGCGGGCGTGCCTTGACCTGATTAGTCGACCCGTGCGGCTGTTATTGCTTGGCAACGAGCTCCTCACCTCAGATTACCTTTCCAATGATACCATGGAATAGAAAAAGAAACGTCACCACTTTTCGTGTAGGAGAGGTAATCATGTAACAATGTCGTGGATTATTTTTAATGATACTGAGTTTTTTAAAGTGAGGTTGTTGTATTATTTTAGTGATGATGACTGACTCAGTGAAAGTGAGTAAGTGAAATAAATTGCACACATACATGCAAAGGGGCTCCGGTGGGACAAGACATAAGTCCTTATGCAAATTTCGGTGACTTGCTCCTTACTGCAAGACCGCCTTTATTTAAGTCACTAGTTTATTTTGTCCCTACAGGTTTAAATGGTTCTATAGGCGAAATAATGTAAGATATAATACGTGTGTGACAATTATAATAATATTATGTGCGGTGTTTCAAAATCGTTTGTAAGTTCAAGGGAGATTTGTTTAGTGCGTGGTGTTTTTACAATCCCAATACCTAACAACTTTGAAAACGGAATTCCGTGCACTCGCTGACCACATCTGGTTTCAGCCCCTTTTGCGCATCGCCAGATGTGCGCCCATAGCTGCATAATAGCAATTGGTATTTTAACTTTTATGATGCCTACTCACTATTTGTATATGTTATGGAATGCCATAACGGGGTATGGTAAAATAGTCCTTACGGTGATTAGATATGTGCGCCCACGATATTGCGAACAGAAAAACAATAATTCGGGTGACGCGGATCGGGATTTTTGTCGAGTTCTTATAATTACGTGTGCCGAATAGTGTGCATAACTCAGAACTATATCGTGTCAACCTGAGGTGAACAGTGACGAGCTACAGGTCGAATTTGTATCGCGTCGGAACTGGACATAAACAACGAGGAGCGGGCCGATCGCGCCCTGGACACTGCTGCTGACAACTTATCAGAACGAAGAAAAAAAGAATCGAGATAGCAGTTTGACCCCGCCAAAAGATTTACCAGTGAAGCTGCACTTGAACCATCCTAGTAGAGAGAATTATCATGAGAGACTTGATTAATCATGCTAGGAATAAACCAAGACAAAAGAAAATTCATGAAAGGTTAGACGGAAAAACCGTAACCAAACGCATCAAGAAACACAGGATGTGCTATCTCGCACATGTTCACAGTCGCCGCAAACTACATCCGTACATACATGCAGTACAAGACCAAATCCAAGAAAGCCGGCCTACCTATTTACACATGAAATGATATCCTAAAACAGGACATGACTTACTTCGACAAGGAAATCACTTTTGGATGGACATGGTTGAAGATCAAGATAAGATCTAGAAGACTGCTAGTGAGATTTTCAAGAAAACTGAAACGGAACCAGCCTAACGGCGCTGTCGTAAAAAGATGCCCATCCATAGATAAATATCACCCGTCTCTCCACTATTCCATTGCTTACTCAAGGATGCATATCCGGTAGGCTCGCAAATCCCTCCTTATCCTAAGGGCACGTCTTCCCTACCATTACCGCGCCCCCCGGTCTACTCCTTGATATGCAATGGCCTCTGTAACCCCATGAAGCATGAGGTTCCAGCGGCTAGTGCAAATCTCGGGGTTCATTCGATTTATCGAGTCTGGTTAAACCACGCTGGGATCGGTGCATTTCATTCATTCATTCATTCATTCATTATTTTATTTTCTAGCCTACGCTGTCCCACTCCTGGGCAAAGGCCTCCCTCCACTCCTTCCACCTTTCGCGAGCACGCGCGTCCTCCTTCCAGTTTTGATGGAACTTATCCAGCTCGTCCCGCCATCTCCTACGCGGTCTGCTGCGACCCCGCCTCACTGTCTCAGGGCACTAGTTCTAACCCACAGTTTTTCCAGCATGCGGCAGACATGTCCTGCTCAGTCCCATTTAAGTTGGGCAGCCTTTTGAGCCACATCAGCAATTTTTTTTTTGGAGCGCAGTATTTTGTTTCGAACACGATCCGTTAATTTAACGCCTAGTATACTGCGCTCCATTGCTCGTTGGCAGACCTTGAGTTTGACTTCTGGATGTTAGTCAAAGACCAAGTCTGTGCACCATAGGTTAAGTCGAGAAGAATACATATGTCCATGAGCCTGCGTTTCAGTGCCATAAGCAACTCGAGATTATTAATAGTAATAGTAATAGTAATTTTTTATTTCTCTCAAAAAGGTACAAATTTAGTACATGGTATATAGGTTACAGGCAGATTCAAACCTTTGTGAGAGCTGGAGTCTATACTACTGGGTTCGGGACCTGTATTACAGATCTCCAGGCTCACACTCTTAAAATTATAACATTAAATTGCACTTACGTACTACATACAACATTGTAAAAGCTCCAAGTAATGAGAGGAAGGGAAATTAATTTACAAAACAAAAGATGTTCTATGTGTGTCTTTGGAGAGTGTTGTGTGCCCGTGAGTGCAATATAAGTCCTCGCGCCCAGCACCCACGAAGGGCACTGTGCGCGAGCACCCACTTGCCCGAGAGTGTGTGTGTGTGTGTCTGTGTGTGGTTAACAAGGTGAAACACGATTAAAGATAAATTTGAGTAGGTGCATATTCCCGGTAGTCGACATTATTTTAAAATATTTAGTAAATGTTCAGTCTCTGCATAATCCAATTCAAGTAGCCATTTCGTAACGGTTTTTTTACATTTTGATCTGCACATAGGGTGTATATTTAAAATTTTATTAACCTTGTTATAGACGTAGCTACTGAGGAAAGGGAAACTACGTTGGGCTGAACGATAATTTGTGCGGATGGAGGGACAAACAGTATGTTTACGTCGTTGGGAGACAATTTTGCACGGAGCGTAGGGAGTTTGAGAGTGTGTGGTTAAAACAAGGTTAAGGATAAATAATTTGCGAACAGAGAGAACCGTACATGTTTTATAAAGGTCAATGGTAGGAAAGCGGTAAGGTAACCGCCATCCAACTTTCAGGAGTGCCCTTTGGGCACGCTCCAATTTCAGCATGTGAGTTTTTGCTGATCCACCCCAAGTAATTATGCAATATTGTATAAGTGATTGGCAGAGGGCGAGATATACAAGTCTTAGCACCGAAGAGTCCGCAGCGTGACGTAGGGACTTAAAAATGTAAATCAACCTGCGCAGTCGTGAGGTGAGTGTGTTTATGTGTGTAGAGAAAGACAGGCAATCATCAATTTGTACACCGAGATATTTGACAAAACTGAGGCGAGAAAGGCAGGGGCAATTACAAACAGTGAGGTGAGGTGAAATACAAGAGTGGGCAATCAAGGAGTACGGAGAGGAAGGAGGTTTCCCAGCGGCAGTAAAAGAAAAGGTTAGGTAATTAGTTTTGTCAGCATTTAAAGTAAGCAGGTTTTGAGCCAACCAGTCGGTGACAAGGTTGAGTCCGGATTGTGCATGCTGGAACACCAGCTCCCATGAGTCTCCGTGGAATATTAGGGCAGTATCATCAGCATAGGTGAAAATGGATATATTAACGAGATTATTATTACAAACATACATAAACTCACGCCTTCTTCTCATGGGGGTAGGCAGAAACTACAGAACGCCACCTGCTACAATCCTTACATACTCCTTTTGCCTCGTTTACGCACCTGGCTTTTCTGAAGAACATCACCAATAAGGTCAGTATAAGTCCTCTCCATCAGCCTTGTAAATATATTTTATTAGCTGCCTTTCATTCATCCTCTCAACAAGAGATTATCTACGATTATTTCACTATTTGAGGGATTTTTCTATTTTTCTTAAAAAATCTTAACACTAAATCGCTTATCGCTTAGACCGTATCGCAAAGACAATAAACGCAGATCGCGTCGCGATTACATACCAGCTCGTGTAAGATATTCGGTCAAGTTTAATAAAGGCGAACGAGCGCACTGTATTTTAAATGTTTTGTTTATTTTCTCGCTTTTTGTTGAGAAATTGTCTCGTCTCACGGTCTATGTTGAAAGATTATTGACGTCATGCAATGTATAGCAGAGATCTTTGTGGTTGGACGAAAGGACCAGACAACGTGGAAAAGGATAAAATTCGTTTTATTTGATATTCTTAAATACAATACTTTGACTTAACTTGGTCAATAAATACTGCGTTTTTAAAGAAAAGACTCGAAAGACTTGAAAGACCTTAAATAGATTTACATAGTATTTATTTATTCACCATAAAACAGCCAATTATATTAGTAAAAAATAAATATAATTATATAAACAAAAAAAAAAGAAAGAAAAAGTACTTATTGAGACTCGCACAGGAAATCACAAATTAACTAAAACACACTCATTAAAACAAGAAGGAAAAATAATAAGAAGAAGAAGTAATAATGAAGTAATAATAAGAAGTGCTGCACTACAGTGTGATTCTTCATAATGTGCACATATCGAAATGATATCATCGAAATGATTTCATCGACGGCAATAATATAAAAAAAAATTAAAATTGTTTTATTTTTTAAAAATTGTAAAAATAAAATTTTTTCATCTCTTTGGCATGTTATTTATTAATTTTACAATTATTGTAAAAATTGGTGAAAAAATACAGATTTTTGCTAAAAAACATGTTTATTTTTAATTGAGGGTAGTTTTTTTTCACAATTACTTCCAATCATTATCGAGTTTGTTTCATCGCGATAGATGATTTAGTTTAAAAGTTACACAGCTTTGTTACATTTTTTTAAATTCCATATATAGAATAAAAAATGTTTAGATTTTTTTAAATATTTTTTAGATTTTTTAAATATTTTTTCCGTCGTTAAAATTAAGCATAGATTCAATGTGCACATTATGAAGAATCACACTGTATACTAGTCATACGCTCACTTATAATTCACATCCAGACATACTGACTAGATCTTCCGCGAGCACATCATAGTCAGGCTTGGTGTTCAAGAGAGTGTTGAGCGCAGAGAGTGTGCGAGGGAGAGGAGAGTCTCAACTCCCAGACACAGTGAAATTCTGTGTCTCCTATTATGGTTATAGTTTATCAGAGCAAAAAGATAGAACAGCTCGTCATGTAGTTAGAGATGGGAGATAGTGCAAATGCTAGGTCAAAGTTAGGAAAAAGTTGAAATGTCTAAAGCGAAATAAAATGTTATTTCACCCGCACAGCGTCTAATGTCTTCAATCATAAACCTCCCTAAATCTTTTAACCGGCACATGATAACAGATTTCTTTTGAAAAATGACAGAAATCCAGCCAAACTATACTACTTTCTACATATTTCATGACTCCTTGGGTGGTATACGGAAAAAAATACTTGACAATTATCATTTAGTTCATAAGTTATTTTAAGGTGGAATTATGTGTTTCAATTAGAATTATGTGTGTTATATTGTGTTCATCCCCTTAATTTAGTTTGTATTCAGTTGTATTTTGTTTGTTGAAGTTTTGTTTAAATGTTTATTAAATCTTACTTTAGTTTATGAGCTGTTTCAGTCCAATATTGTTATTCCATATGTTATGTGCACCTATAATTTGTGTATACACATAACATAACAACATAACATAACATCACGCCTTGTTTCCCCGAAGGGTTGGGCAGAGGTGTCCCTGTAGCAGGTACACCCACATTTCGCCAGTTATGTTTAAGTCCCTTGTAATAGGAGGCGAGCCTATTGCCATCAACCGGGCACAAATCCAGACTCCGAGCTGCTACTGAGAAATTTCAGATAGAAAAACCCAATAACACTTTGCCCGACCCGGGAATCGAACCCAGGACCTCATGCTCAGCAGTAGCGCTTGCGACCGCTAGACCAACGAGGCAGTCAGTTGTGTATACATTAGCAGTAATACCTTTTTTAATTATAATAATTATCTTTAATCCAATTGTTAAATGTATATACTGTTGGTGTTCTTTATTAAATAAATAAATAAACGAAACATGTACAACACATAGCCTTGTAAGGAAAAGAGCATCAAGATACCAGATGCAAGTTTGTTACGTAAATATCGCAAGTTGTAGCAACGTTCCGGTCTACGAGTAGTCTATTTCGTAAGGAGACTACCTGTCTCTTTACGAAATATATTTCTACAGAAGAATAGGGTGTCTGATTGAGTTTTATTGTTCAGTATACACCTATTGATGACGATAATGATTTATTCTTTGTCACAAAATTTATTAATATAAATATATAAAAGTTTATTAATACTTATCCGTTTTTAACCGACTTCAAAAAAAGGAGGAGATTCTCAGTTCGTCGGATTTTTTTTTTTATATAATGTTCCCCGATTACTCGAAGACGGCTGAACCGATTTGAAAAATATTTTTCTTGTTTGAAAGGAATTATACTTTCAAGTTGGTCCCATTGTCATTTGGTCACAATCTGATGATGGGATCTTGGAGAAATCGAGGGAACTCTTCAAATATTACAGGTACATCTATAGCGATTTGGGTATTTTTGATAAGCAGTTGACATTAGGCTATTGAAACTTAGATAAATTACCAACCAACCCACTAAAAAGTGAAAAAAAAAACTTTTTACAAAAATACAACCGACTTCCAAACTACAAAGTGAAAAATAACTTTAATTGCAACTTCCGCAATTAAAGTTATTTTTCACTTTGTAGTTTGGAAGAGTGTGCGAGGGAGAGGAGAGTCTCAACTCCCAGACACAGTGAAATTCTGTGTCTCCTATTATGGTTATAGTTTATCAGAGCAAAAAGATAGAACAGCTCGTCATGTAGTTAGAGATGGGAGATAGTGCAAATGCTAGGTCAAAGTTAGGAAAAAGTTGAAATGTCTAAAGCGAAATAAAATGTTATTTCACCCGCACAGCGTCTAATGTCTTCAATCATAAACCTCCCTAAATCTTTTAACCGGCACATGATAACAGATTTCTTTTGAAAAATGACAGAAATCCAGCCAAACTATACTACTTACTACATATTTCATGACTCCTTGGGTGGTATACGGAAAAAAATACTTGACAATTATCATTTAGTTCATAAGTTATTTTAAGGTGGAATTATGTGTTTCAATTAGAATTATGTGTGTTATATTGTGTTCATCCCCTTAATTTAGTTTGTATTCAGTTGTATTTTGTTTGTTGAAGTTTTGTTTAAATGTTTATTAAATCTTACTTTAGTTTATGAGCTGTTTCAGTCCAATATTGTTATTCCATATGTTATGTGCACCTATAATTTGTGTATACACATAACATAACAACATAACATAACATCACGCCTTGTTTCCCCGAAGGGTTGGGCAGAGGTGTCCCTGTAGCAGGTACACCCACATTTCGCCAGTTATGTTTAAGTCCCTTGTAATAGGGGGCGAGCCTATTGCCATCAACCGGGCACAAATCCAGACTCCGAGCTGCTACTGAGAAATTTCAGATAGAAAAACCCAATAACACTTTGCCCGACCCGGGAATCGAACCCAGGACCTCATGCTCAGCAGTAGCGCTTGCGACCACTAGACCAACGAGGCAGTCAGTTGTGTATACATTAGCAGTAATACCTTTTTTAATTATAATAATTATCTTTAATCCAATTGTTAAATGTATATACTGTTGGTGTTCTTTATTAAATAAATAAATAAACGAAACATGTACAACACATAGCCCTGTAAGGAAAAGAGCATCAAGATACCAGATGCAAGTTTGTTACGTAAATATCGCAAGTTGTAGCAACGTTCCGGTCTACGAGTAGTCTATTTCGTAAGGAGACTACCTGTCTCTTTACGAAATATATTTCTACAGAAGAATAGGGTGTCTGATTGAGTTTTATTGTTCAGTATACACCTATTGATGACGATAATGATTTATTCTTTGTCACAAAATTTATTAATATAAATATATAAAAGTTTATTAATACTTATCCGTTTTTAACCGACTTCAAAAAAAGGAGGAGATTCTCAGTTCGTCGGATTTTTTTTTTTATACACCGTGAAATTTTAATCGTTGTTTTGCTAGAACAAACGTTGCTCAGACCATGGTCTACTACCATTCTACAGCATCCAATAAAAAAATAAACATACTCAGTTTTTGAAAAACACAAAAAAGATAAAGTTTAAAATGACAAGATTATCTACTGCTTACTAAATTTCGTTTATGGAGGTACATTTCCCTGTAGACAATGCTGTGTCTCGTGCGTGGTGTCTGTGTTGTAGGGAGTAACGATAATCTTGACATTTTAAACTTTGACTTTTTTGTGTTTTTTCAAAAACCAATTTTGTTTTTTCTTTTATTGGATGCTGTAGAATGGTAGTAGACCATGGTCTGAACAACGTTTGTTCTAGCAAAACAACGATTAAAATTTCACGGTGTATATGTTCCCCGATTACTCGAAGACGGCTGAACCGATTTGAAAAATATTTTTCTTGTTTGAAAGGAATTATACTTTCAAGTTGGTCCCATTGTCATTTGGTCACAATCTGATGATGGGATCTTGGAGAAATCGAGGGAACTCTTCAAATATTACAGGTACATCTATAGCGATTTGGGTATTTTTGATAAGCAGTTGACATTAGGCTATTGAAACTTAGATAAATTACCAACCAACCCACTAAAAAGTGAAAAAAAAAACTTTTTACAAAAATACAACCGACTTCCAAACTACAAAGTGAAAAATAACTTTAATTGCAACTTCCGCAATTAAAGTTATTTTTCACTTTGTAGTTTGGAAATCGGTGTTTTTTTTTTTTATGTAAAAAAGTTTTTTTATTTTTTACACTTGATATAATGATAGTGAAGGAAAACATCTTGACATATTTTCATGTCATAGAACCAAAAATTCGAAGAGATTTGACATCCACCAACCCGAACTAGGCCCGCGTGGTAGATTACGACCCACTGCCTCTCTACAATATAGGCTGATTAGGTATGATTGATGTTACGCGAGTATGTTTTTGAGAAAATCTTTGGTTCATACTATGTAGATTTGGAGCCTCCAAATTGGTCATGTTGCAGATTGAAACCGTGATCCTAATCATGAGCTGATGACACAAACATCGAGGCTGAAGTTGATGATAGAAAATTTAAATCTCTCGTCTTCTTTAACACACGTGGAGAAACTTCGGGATTAGTGGTAACAAATTTGGCAAAAAATGCAAAAACAGGTTATTTTTTTTTTTTCGTATACTGTTTGATTTTTTATAATGTGCACATATCGAAATGAGGAAATCTATGCTTAATTTTAACGACAGAAAAAATATTTAGAGAAATATCTAAATATTTTTTTTTTTACTTTTTATGGAATTAAAATTTGTAATAAATTGGTGTAACTTTTAAACTAAATCATCTGTCACGATGAAACAAACTCCATAATGATTGAAAGTAATTAGGTAACCTAAAAATTGAGAAATAAAAGTACCCTCAATTGAAAATAAACATGTTTTTTTAGCAAAAATCTGTATTTTTTTCATAATTTTTTTAATAATTGTAAAATTTGTCAATAAGATGCTAAAGAGCAAAAAAAAACTTTTTTTTAAATTTTAATATTGATAAACTAAAAAAAACAAAAAAATATATTTTAATATTTTTTCCGTCGATAAAATTAAGCATAGATTTCCCTCATTTCGATATGTGCACATAACGAGCATAAAGAATCACACTGTATACTTAACGCCAAGGTAATTGCATGCAACTGAGATGAGAATGCTAAAAGGGAGTGTGGTAAGTAAGTAAGTACCTAATCATTTTTAACCGACTTCCAAAAAGGAGGAGGTTATATGTTCGACGCGTAAGTTTGTTTTTTTTTTTTTTTTATGTATGTCCATCGATTTCTCCGTCATTTGTGGACCGATTTTAAAAATTCTTTTTTTGTTTGAAAGGGTATGCTCCCAAATTGGTCCCATATAAATTTTATTAACTTTGCTTGGGTAGTTTTTGAGTTAGCTACAAAATACGTATTTTTTTCCCCACTTAGTATGTGGATGATATGATAAGTTCCTGACACTGGTAGTAGGTAGTGGTATTCGAATGAGTGTGGGGTAGGTACCACAACTAAAAAGTGAAAATTAAAAACTTTTTACAAAAAAAAAACTACCGACTTCCAAAAAAAACACTACAAAGTGAAAAATAACTTTAATTTCGGAAGTCAGTGGCAAAAAACGAAAACACAAAACCCAAGACACCGACTTCCGAAATTAAAGTTATTTTTCACTTTGTAGTGGAAGTCGGTAGTTTTTTTTTTTTTGTAAAAAGTTTTTTATTTACCAAAAACTTAGCCTAGGTAATATCAGTGTTGTTTAAATTATGGGATGGGTATGGCTATTACAATGAGTAAGACCGACTAGACAAACTAGGAAAATCCTGTATCTTGAAGGACAGTGTTCTTTAGTGGGATTGACACGTTTTACAAAATATTTATAATTGCGTAATAATTCTGATGTCAACAAATTAATTAATTGAGTGGGTTTACTGGTTAATCGTGCGTGGTGCTACACGAATAGATAGAATAAGAAATAAGAAGAAGTATGAAAGTGACACCAGTGACAGAAAAGCTGTGCGGAAATCGGTTGCCATGGTATGGGCATGTGATACGGAGGAATGAGGGAAATGTTGTGAGGAAAGTTTTGAGTATGAACGTGGATGGCTATAAGAGTAGGGGAAGACTAAAGAAACGATGGATGGCCTGTGTGACAGATGATATGGATAGAAAGGGGGGGACCACCAAGATGATGACTAGATAGAGAAGTATGGAAGAAAACACTCGGGGACTGCTGCGGTAAAGCTATTGCATAGCATTAGTAACCTCCATACTTCCTATTTGTCAACGCTACACTTGGGATGATGACATAAAACAAAAATTACGTTCCCATGACAATTTTTGTTTTATGTCATCATCCGTCATTACATGGTAGGCGGAGTGGGGGGTGTTAGGTTTTTTCGTTACGGAATTTCTTGATTCGGTCGCCGCGCTCAAATCCCGCGATAAAAGCTATTCAACAGCTTAAAAAAATATTTTTTTGCTCACTCCCTAAATAAATTGAGTTAGGGCTAGAAAATTCACCATAGAGGCGGGCTTGCGGACAGTGAGCAATGGGTAGCTCACCGTCCGATAAGGACCAGGCCCGAGTCGACGGCGCGTTGTGTTCCACGCGCGCCTCAAAGAGATGTCAGCAGAATTGACGGGGTCCGCTAGGGTCGATGCCTGCCGGGGGTACGAAGAAAACCAGAAGATCGTGGCCCCCGGCAACAGGGCATCCGAAGGAACACGGGTGGGTTTTAGTCAGTAAAAGTCTGACACCCAGAGCGGGAAAAGTTATTTGATAATTTCCCAATGGGCTATAAAATTAAGATATATAAATAACGCCACAATTATGGTGTAGGTATAAGTCACCATCATTTGTATCACGGATATTATTTTCCATAATGCATATATTTATTCTATTTTATGCGATAATTATATAAATCGTGGCTGAAGTAATTGAAGGCTCAGAAGTTCTATTAAACTTCAGTGATTCGCCCTTCGAGATTACACTTGTTACTTGTAGTAGCACGGACATGTGCTGCCATCTTACACTATTTTAGAGCAACAATTCAAAGATTATTTTATGCGCCCTAATGTGGGTATCTCATACACGTTTTGTGTGGTTGCCATCGTGCACGTAATTTTCTATTCGTAAATTAATTTAGTGGTATTTCAGTGTATTTATTAGTTTTAATAATCGGAAAACGAAAACGCTACGACGAGGAGGAGTATTTAGCTCGGAAAATTAGAAAGTTGGAGAAAAAGATGTCTCGTGTTCGTCGTAAACAACGGGAACGGAGTTACCACAGTACTAGTTCGAATTCCGAACAGAATCATTATTCTGATAGTGATCAGTACCCAGAATCATTGCAGGAGGCTCCGCAAAACGAAGGTCGGTAACATTTTAAATTTCGAATACTTAATGAAAACCTCTCCGGCCAGCGCGGCGCCGGCGCCAGCCGGACCTCGCGACCTTGACCTACTTTTTCTTACTGAACATGTTGTTTGAATTATCTAATTATTTTTATTTATTTGGTGCCTAGTGCTTATGAGTTTAGTCTGTAAGGCTAATACCGACCTATAATGTACTTCAGTTCAACCTGTAAGGTTGATCGCTGTATATTAGGTAGCACAAAAATTCTAGAACATAGTCCGGGAGATTATGTCGTGAATTTGTACTTACATTTCTGTTAATGACTCGTGTTCAATTCTAGAGTACAAACCGGGAGTTTGTATCAAGAACTTGTAACTGTGCATAAGATTCTAGAACATAGTCCGGGAGATTATGTCATGAACTTATGCATTAAAGTTAAAGACTGATGTTTAATTCTAGAGTACAAACCGTGAGTTTGTATCACGAATTTATTAAAAACTGTCGGTCTATTGTTTTCAGGAGCCCCATATGAAGTTAACATTCTATCCGATTCAACTTCACATCTTAAGCCCCCCGATGAACCAATGTCCGCGCCGACAGCAATTTTAGACTCCGTGCCGGAGCGCGCTTGTGCCGTTGTACCTGAGGCACCTTCTACACCCACGACCGCGGACGCACCGCCTATAGAACATGCGTCTACGGAAAGTATACAAGAGTTAGAGCCTGATATTTTGTGCTTACTTGGCGAAGAGCCTATTCAAGAAGAGAAGTTTGGTGAAAACGTCCATAAAGACATTGCTAGCAGGTGGACTGATATTCTGGTTAATGGCTTAAAAGATGAAACAAAAAAGGATATATTGAAGATTTATAGTGTACCTTACAATTTAAAATTAGCCCAGGCTCCTACACTTAATCCTGAAATCAGAGCAGCAGTTAACGAAGGTGTCTTGAAGAGAGACAACATATTGGCTGAGAAACAGAAGGTATTAACTTCCATTATTACCTGTGTGGCCAACACAATCACTGCTGTCTTGCAAACAGGCTCTCGCGACGAGGAGATTAAATGTCAGACATTAAAATCCCTTAGTGATGCCGGCAGACTTTTATGTCACACACATTACAGTGAGACACAAACAAGGAGAAATTTTTTGATGTCCTGCCTTAACAGAGAAATTAAGGATACTGTAAAAGATCTTAAACGTGATCACTTACTATTCGGTAATGATCTCCAAGATAATTTAAAATCTATGAAAGCTATTATAAGAACAGGCACCGAGTTAAAACCTACAACTGCCAAGCCGAAATTGCCACCCAAAAATATTCAACCAAAAGAAACAACGTCGAGAGCTTTAAACTGGAGGGGCCCGCCACCACCGCAGTCGCAGCATCGCCGCATGCCACCGAGACAGACCGCGACGGCTGGTGGGCGCAAGCAACTACCAATGCACCGTGCGACGGATCGCCGTGCTCCTCGACAATACAACCGGAATCCACGTCGTTAGCCGAAGTGGACAATACCAACACACAGGCGGGTAAATTAAAGTTCTTTCACCATAATTGGTCGCAAATCACTAATGATCCTGTGGTGTTAACTTGGGTTAACGGTTTGCAAATTCCGATTTCGAACAATATATCCCAGCCTATATCTTATCCACATAACCATTCTAAGTCTGATGCAGATGAACTGCTCATGACTAAAGAAATTAATAATCTTCTTAATATTGGTGCCATAAGCGTATGTGAACCATGTGATGGTCAATTTTTATCAAAGGTTTTCCTTGTTAAGAAAAGTAATGGGGCAAATAGATTTATTTTAAATTTAAAATCTTTAAATAGATTCATCATTGCGCCACATTTCAAACTTGAAGATTACAGAACTGCTATGAAACTCATTTCAAAACACAGTTACATGTGTTCTATTGACCTTAAGGATGCATATTTTTCTATAAATATTCACAGCGAGTCTAGAAAGTTTCTACGATTTTGTTGGTTGGGGAAGCTGTATGAATTTCAAGTTTTACCATTTGGTATTAATATAGCACCTTATGTGTTTACAAAAATTATGCGTCCAGTAATGCAATTTCTGCGTAATCAAGGCTTATTGTCCGTTATTTATTTAGATGATCTGTTGTTATTTGGAAATACTTATATGGATTGTAAAAATAATTTTGAAATTACACAAACATTTCTTCAATCATTAGGTTTTACAGTAAACATAAAAAAGAGTGTAAGTATACCCAGCCGAACTGCAACATTTTTAGGTTTCGTTTTCAATTCCGAGAATCTTACGATTAGCATTCCAGTAGAAAAGAAACGTAGAATCAAGGATGAACTTTTACATTTCTCTAACTTAAAAAGATGTAGATTACGTAATTTTGCTCATTTGATAGGATTATTGATATCAATTTGCCCAGCAATGCAGTACGGCTGGCTATACACAAAAAATTTCGAAAGAACTAAGTATCTTAGTCTAAAACAAAATGATGATTACAATCAATACATTAATTTACCGGTTACTTTACGCGAAGACTTTGACTGGTGGCTTAGTAATATTGACAATTGCGCTAGCCCTATTCGATCCAGTGATTATAAGCTGGAAATATACTCAGATGCGTCTCGAACTGGTTGGGGTGTCAGTTGCTCAGGCCAGACGGCCAGCGGACAATGGTCTAGCAAGGAATTAACTCAGCACATTAATTATTTAGAATTGACGGCGGCATTCTTTGGGTTAAAGATCTTCGCCAATGATTATCGTAACTGTGAAATACTTTTACGAATCGACAATTCCACTGCAATTTCTTATGTCAATAGGATGGGCGGCATACAATTCCCCCATCTTAGTTCTGTAAGTCGTGACATTTGGCAGTGGTGCGAAGAGCGACGTTTGTTTGTCTTCGCTTCCTATATTAGTTCTAGGGATAACTATATCGCAGACGCCGAATCCCGCCGCATACATGCTGATGTTGAGTGGGAGCTCGCTGACGATGCTTTTCAAGTTATATGTAAAAGTTTCAATCGGCCTGAAATTGATTTGTTTGCGAGTCGATTAAATAAGAAATGTTCCAAATTTGTTTCTTGGAATAAAGATCCAGAAGCATTCAGGGTAGATGTTTTCACCTTGAAATGGTCCACTTATTTTTTCTACGCATTTCCTCCATTTTGTTTAATATTAAAAGTTTTACAGAAAATTATTCTTGACAAGGCTGAAGGCATTGTTGTGGTCCCTCTCTGGCCAACACAGCCTTGGTATCCACTTTTTAAGAAGTTGGTAATTACTAGTCCAATTGAATTTACACCTAATAAAACATTATTGTCATCCCCTTACAGTGTGGAACACAAGTTTCAAGAGAACCTTACCCTGGTTGCCGCAGTATTATCAGGCAGGCATTTCTGATGCAGGGCTGCCCTTCAGACGCTGCGGATGTGATGTTGGCGTCTCTAGCTGTTAGTACTTTAAAACAATACAACACTTGTTTTAAACGATGGTTTGCCTTCTGCCAGGATAAAAACTTAAATTTATTTCAAGCATCAGTTGCTAATGTGTTAGATTTCTTAGTTACCCTTTTTAACCAGGGCCACAAATATGGCTCAATTAATTGTACTAAAGCAGCACTATCGCTTCTTTTAAACTCAGTAACCATGAATGACCCACAGATTACGAGGTTTATGAAGGGAGTTTTCAAGTTGCGAACTCCACTCCCAAGATATAATTTTACTTGGGACCCGTCTATTGTTTTAGATTACTTAAGTAATTGGTACCCTAATGAAAGTCTTTCCTTCGATAAACTGTCGAGAAAATTGACTACACTTTTGGCTTTAGTAACTGCACACCGAGTACAAACATTATCGTTGATTAAGCTATCTAATATTAAAAAATATAATAATGAAAAGTTTGTAATTAATATCACGGATCTAATCAAAACCTCGACCGTGAATCGTACGCCACCAATATTGATCCTTCCTTACTTCAACGAAAGACCGTCCATTTGTCCTGCTAGAACTTTAGAACATTATTTAACTGTATCGGCAGACAAGAGAAAACCTGAATGTAACTCTTTATTAATTAGTTTTAAGAAGCCTTTCAATAATGTAAGCTCACAATCTTTAAGCCGTTGGATCAAGGCCACCCTGAGTGAAAGCGGTATAAACACATCTGTCTTTAGCGCTCACAGTACGAGACATGCAGCTACGTCCGCCGCCAATAGGCTCGGGGTTAGCATAGATAATATTAAAAGAACTGCGGGTTGGACCGGCAGATCAGAAACTTTTGCAAAGTTTTATAATAGAGAAATAGCTGCAGATACCTCAGATGCCTTTGCTCGGTCGCTTTGTAGGATGGCCTCGATCAACGAATGATAATAACAGTTTTCTCTTTAATTGATGTATGCCTATTTGATTTTAAAACCTTGTGTTTTTGATTACATTTCGTAAAGTATATTATATATGAGTTTGTCTTTTTTCCCTAAATAATCTAGTTTCCTCTTTACTATTTCGTGAGACTCTAAACATCTACAAGTAACAAGTGTAATCTCGAAGGGCGAATCACTGAAGTTTAATAGAAAGTCAAACGAACTTACCTGTAAGTGACGTTCGATGACTATTAAACGATGTGATTCGCCCGAGAGATTACACTCCCTCCCTGACCCCGATCTAGATCCTCCCCTGACTTGCACGAAATAGTGGCTAACGATGGCCAAGAGGGAAAACGTGTATGAGATACCCACATTAGGGCGCATAAAATAATCTTTGAATTGTTGCTCTAAAATAGTGTAAGATGGCAGCACATGTCCATGCTACTACAAGTAACAAGTGTAATCTCTCGGGCGAATCACATCGTTTAATAGTCATCGAACGTCACTTACAGGTAAGTTCGTTTGACTTTCTATTATAAGGTTCTATTGAGCATAATAATTAATAGCATTTATCATTTATTTAGTGGTGAGCATTATCGTTTTGGATGGATCATAATAGATAACTATTTATTTAATAACACACTGCTTAGATAAGAAAAGAAAAAATAATAGAAAAACATTTATTTAGACGCAGTTCGTGAAACACAAAACACAAATAACATAGTGAAAATAACGTTTTAACAACAATAGTGTGTGCCTCACGGCTGCGCCAAACGTGCATAAAACGTTAGTTTCGACTAAAACCTTATATTAGGTAGGTAGGTGGGTATGTATAGGTACTTGATCAAATAAAATTACAGCTACTAATACCCGCGCACGTTGACCCAAATAATTTTTATTTACGCTTTATCACCTTTAGATAGCACCGGAGTTTCGCTAGATAATTTCATTTGACCTATAACATCCCCATTTCGCAAATCCAACAATACTTTCATCACTTGGGGATCGAACCCTGGCACACTCAGCAGTTACATTTCTAACCACTAGAGCAACATTGTCTTTGGTCTGTGGCCTTGACATCAACCAATGAACCAGTGATATTTAAGCCATGAACAACAATGTCAAACTTTTTCTGGATTGAATACGAGGCTTTTGGCTACTTTTCTATTGTGTGTATTTTATGACTAGTTTTTAAAATGTGCGTTTTGTTTGTGCAGAATAAACAAATTTTCTTTCTTTTCTTTCTTTCTTTTTTAACATACCATTCTCTACATTGTTCTTTACCAACAAAAAGTCCGAACAACACGTATAGTTCGTGCAATCCACGAAGACCCGCCCCACTCCACGATCACTGTACTGTAAGCTGAACTCTAGTACGGCGCGGAGCGGAGTGGGGCGCGTCTTCGTGGATTGCACGGACTATATAATTATCTCGATTTTTCTGACTGTGCGCTAGGAACTGTCAAAGTTATTGACCCGCCCGCTTACCTCCTCAGCGCCCCTCCGACTCCTCTTCGTACGGTCTACATAAATAGTGTCTGCACAGTTCTGTCATATTATCCCTTAAGTTGTTATTGTTATTATAAATACAGTACCTGGGCGACCGAGCTCTGCTCGGGTGAAAATAGATAATGCTCATTTAATAGTATTGGAAACTTTAAACTAATCCATGTATAGTACTTACTTATTCCATACTGCCATGTCATTATTCTAATGTCATTATATAATATATTTTTCTAAACTTTGGGCGATCGAGCTCTGCTCGGGTGAAAATACGGATAAAACGAATTTTCCCAGATATGAGACATAGCTAGATCGATTTTTCGCCCCCGTAAAATATATTAACTATATTGTAACTTTCATCGAAATCGTTAGAGCCGATTTCGAGAACGTGAGTACAAATATATAGGTACTTATGGATTGAATATAATAATATTATATTAAAATATAATACATATTAGGATTTACACAGGAATATTTTGAAGTTGACAGGCGTCCAGTTAAAAAAATCGGGTTATAACACAAATTCCTTTAATTCCATTTAACATAGAAAAATTAATACCAGTACAGCCGACAAACCGGAACGTTGCAATACGTTTTGCAATGAACCAGTAATCCCGACAGCCCTGTAATAGAAACCTGCTCTTCGCTTACTTAATGTACATAGGTATAACGCGTGTAAAAAGACGCTTAACAAAGTCGAGTATCACTTGTTCTTCCCGTTATTGTGGTCATTTTTGTTCTGGACTGTACCTCTGGTTACGGAGGGCGCATTGGACATTTTTGAGATGGGAATGAACCATTGATTTCGCGACACTGTGACGGAATTTCCCGACACCGTGGAGTAAAAGACATCAACGCGTTGATTACCGCGAAGCTAAGTTTTCACTTCTGTCGGCACTCCCGGAGTGCCACTGTTTTTTTTTAAACTTTTGCTCTAGGTAACAAGTTTTAAATGATTAAACTTAACTTTAAGTACCCCCACAACTCCCGTACCGTTGCATGCACCATAAAACATTTTTTTGGCGCGCTGCTGTAACGGCTAGGGCTGCTCAGGGTAGGCTGTGCAGGCCGTTAACGGATAGGTAGATAATAAAACAGCTAGATAGATTATTATATATAATTATTAGACATAATTTAGAAGTAAGTAAGTACACGGCTAGGTCGTGGGTTAGATCCTGACACTGAGTCTGAGCACTCGCACACTTAGGATAGAAGGGAAGGGTACCGTCCTTGGTAGCACATGGTAGTGGTAGTCGTAGTGAACGCCTGTCAGCACAGGCGCGCGGCGGTAGACCGCAGGTAGGCAGGCATTGGCCACAGGCGGAGATCGCCTTTCAGCACAGGCGTGCGGCGGTAGGCCGCAGGTAGGCAGGCCTTTGCCACACGTCGAGATCGCCTGTCAGCACAGGCGCGCGGCGGTAGGCCGCAGGTAGGCAGGCATGCGGCAGTGTGCAGCCTGAGCCCGTACAGGGAGCCCCTAGGTCGGGGCACACAGTCCTGAGGGACACCTCCTTTAGGAAGGCAAGCGGCAGTCGAAATGCTAGAGTATCCTTAGAATATTAGTGTTGTGCCACATTTGTAGTGATGTGGTTAGTTACTTATTGAGAATCACTCGACTAAATGTAGTGAGACCGCTCACAACGCTACAGTACCCCGGCTGCAGAGAGAGGATTTTACCTATATAAAATCCGCTAGAACTACCACTTCCCACTTGCTGTCTTATCTTTAGTACAAGTCTGTATCCAGTCCAATAATAGAAGACTGGAACCATACTCAGCAGCCATGAGTGAACTATATAGATATAGTCATAGGTCACTCAAGATCTACAGACAGCAAGCAAAGAAATACACAAGTGTGAGAGCAAGTGTATCTCAGTCAGTAGTGTTCTATTAGCAGGTAGTACCAGTGTTTAGTAGTATTCCTACATGTGAGTAGACATGAGGTGTAGTAGATATTTAACTGGCTATAGGTAATATAGGTAGATAGATGAGTTCAGTGTGTAGGTGTAGTTGGGTAGGTATGTGTACACAATGTAGTTAGAATGCCAAAGTCATTGTTGAATTTTATTTTAGTATGTACTTTGGGCATTTAGGTAACATAGACAACACAAAAGCTAAGGGTAGTTATAGTAGTGACCTGCTCTGAAATAAAAAATAGACATCCCTTGGGATCAACAGCATTCCCTAAAATAGCGCCAGCGCAGCATATATTAAGGATAGTTAAGATTTAGTATTTATTAAGTTTTAGATAATAGGTAGTTTTATTTTTATGTTATAGTTTTATTTTATTATTAGGTAGATTTAATAGTCATTAGCATTCCCATAATATCACAGATTATAAGATTAGTTATGCTAGCAAGCAACAGATCCGATTTCAGTAATTAGTAGATTACTGTTGCAGTTTCAACCCAAGTCCCAAATAGTATAATGCACCCACAAGACTAGAAATTAGGGTCTAGTCCATAGTATATAGGTAGGTATATACAGTAGTGGTAGGATTTAGGTTTTTTTTTTAAAAACATAATTCCCTAAACTGCATAGGAATACCAACAATTACATAGATTGAGTTTACATAAATAGATAGTGTTGGTTTAGACTTATTTAGGGAGTAACCATTCGCTCCATAGAATATACATAGGTAATAGATAGATAATTTGGTTTAGGCTTATTTAGGCAGTAACCGTCCGCTGCTTAGAATATACATTATGTAAATAGATAGATTTTTTGGTTTTGGCTTATTTAGGCAGTAACCATCCGCTGCTGCAAAGGCTTTTTTATAGAGTTGCACCGCTCTTAGAATAGAATAGATAGATATTTATATACAGGTGGTTGCTTAGGTTACCAATGGTGTAGGGCCAATTGATATAGCAAAACCACTGATCAATGGGGTAGACCATCAGATCATTTTAGAAGATAGGTGATGAATGGGGTAGGGCCATCATCAGTATCAACTATGGCTGTAGGGCCAATAGTAATTGGGGTAGGAGTATAAGATGGATGGGGTAGGGCCATCATCCTATAAAACTGTTTGGATTTACCAAATAGTGGAAGAGTAGACATTATGATAATTGTTGGTTATGTATAGACACAGTAGGCAGTTGTAGTATAGTAGGTAGTTATAGTATAGTGGGTAGTTATAGTATAGTGTAGTGGGTGAGTGCAATTATTTTTAGTTTGTAGGGTAGGACTGGTTTGTTTAGTGTGGGTAGTTTAGGTTAGTTTAGTGGTAGTCAGCTGTTTTTCTGATAACACAGGATTTGATGATAGTTTAATTTAGATTTTTAGAGTGCAAGATATTGTTTATTTAGATTTGGATGTAGGAACATGTGTATATGGATAGGAAATAGTAGTAGGTATAGATAGAAATAGTAGTTGGTAGTTGTTTAGATGTTTTGGCAAAAGATCAATTTTTTAGGTTAGGATTAGGTAGTTTATTTATTATTCTTTTATTGTTGAGCAGTGCCATTAAAGTTGCAATGTGCATTGAATGATAGCTATAAATTGATTGTTTGCACGTAATAGAAGTATTGCAATATTCAGTATAGTTTGTCAAATAAGTAAGTTAACAAAGTTTCAAGTTAATAAGTAGTAGTAGTTAGTAGTTGTTATTTATTTTGACAGCAATTCAATTTTAATTTATTTTTATAGTAAGTAGTAGAATAAGGTAGGTAGTGTTATTATTGTAGTAGGTAGATATCAATTTATCTAATTGTGATTAGATAAACAGTAGTAGTTAGCAATGAAGTTGCATGTATTTGTTAGTAATTCGTTTAAGTGATAGCTGTCCTTAGTATTTAATTTTGGCCACAGTAGTTATATTTTGTTATTTGTGAACCAGTAGTGAAGTTATTTAGATTAAACGGTGTATGTAGGAACATCAAGTTTGAGTTTATTTTCAGCAAAGTTTTAAAGTTAGGTTTTATGTTTGTACAATATTTGTGGTAGTTATATCATAGTTGTATGGTATTTATAGTTGGACAGCTATTAATTGCTAGTGTAGAAGACAAGTAATTATTTAGTAAATTTGCATTTCAACGCTGCCAGCACAGAGGTAAAGTTTTTAAATTTTGATTTAGTTATACCAGTAGTGAGTTCCCATTATGTTCACAGATAGTATTAGATACACAGTAAAGGATAACATATGGTCACATTAGGTTAACAATAGTTAGAAAAATCTTAAGACTATACCGCTACGATATGTAGCGAGAAGGGTGTGCGAGGGCTCAGTCAGATTAGTGTCAGGTTTGGTAGGGTAGTAAATAGAAAGTTGGGCGCCACTGTAACGGCTAGGGCTGCTCAGGGTAGGCTGTGCAGGCCGTTAACGGATAGGTAGATAATAAAACAGCTAGATAGATTATTATATATAATTATTAGACATAATTTAGAAGTAAGTAAGTACACGGCTAGGTCGTGGGTTAGATCCTGACACTGAGTCTGAGCACTCGCACACTTAGGATAGAAGGGAAGGGTACCGTCCTTGGTAGCACATGGTAGTGGTAGTCGTAGTGAACGCCTGTCAGCACAGGCGCGCGGCGGTAGACCGCAGGTAGGCAGGCATTGGCCACAGGCGGAGATCGCCTTTCAGCACAGGCGTGCGGCGGTAGGCCGCAGGTAGGCAGGCCTTTGCCACACGTCGAGATCGCCTGTCAGCACAGGCGCGCGGCGGTAGGCCGCAGGTAGGCAGGCATGCGGCGGTGTGCAGCCTGAGCCCGTACAGGGAGCCCCTAGGTCGGGGCACACAGTCCTGAGGGACACCTCCTTTAGGAAGGCAAGCGGCAGTCGAAATGCTAGAGTATCCTTAGAATATTAGTGTTGTGCCACATTTGTAGTGATGTGGTTAGTTACTTATTGAGAATCACTCGACTAAATGTAGTGAGACCGCTCACAACGCTACACTGCCTTCGCCAGTCATTTTTTAAAAGTCGTTTTTCAAAAATAAAAATAGTTTTTCAAAAACAATTTTTGCTTTGTGTTATTTAGCTTGATGTACAAAATGCGTGACATGGAACACTCATGCTATTGCTTGGTTGGAGGTTCAAACTGCGGGGGGTGGTACAGTTAGCAGAAGCATTTACGAGGTCATCTATATCTGACCATAACAATTTTTGCTGCCAAGCAACTATCCTGTGGTCAAGTTTGAAGGGTATCGGTGCTGGTGCTGGTGGTAAGAGTAGTAGGTCATGGGTTCGCACCTAAGCAGGCACTTTACTTTGTGTAAATAATTTCATCACCACTGCTCTCATAACGGTGAAGGAAAACATCGTGAAGAAACCGGCATGTCCTAGAAATAAAATTTTTAAGACATGTGACATCCACCAACCCGCACTGGACCCGCGTTACCCCACGTGGTGGATTACGGCCCACTCCTTCTCACAGAAAGAGGAGGCCTGTGTCCCAGCAGTGGGAACATTACAGGCTGATTATGACAGGTAAACCATCCAACACACAGTGCGAATGCGGTGTTTCTGATCAGACCATGCCCCACTTGCTGGAGTGTCCTAGGTGCCCGTTCACCTGCACCTCGGATTACCTAAAGAATGCTACTGATGCCACAATCAACGTGGCCAGCTACTGGGCTTATATAATATTTAAAAAAACTTGAGAGGTGTCAAGGGACACCCGGATGGAACGAAGTTCCTTTCGATTAATTAGTGAAGGAATTGTAATAAAATGAGTAGGTGAGTGAGTGCATACGCCACACACACAGCGTACACCGCAGTACCACACAATACCAAAATAAGGAATAATGCGGCGTTTTCCCGTGATATTAATGGAGCCGCCAAAAGAGAGTGTATCGGGTGCAGGGGGTGTATCGGGATCAGGGGGACGCGGGAGGCTATCGAGGGGGCGTTCGGGGGGAGGTTATATAAATATAAGAGAGTTGTAAGATATACTTAATTACAGATATTGGGGGTCAAAAGAAAAGGGGGTCAAAAATGGGGTCTAAGGGGTCTAACTGAATGTAAGTTCTAGCTGAGGGGGAGATACTTGGGAAGGGGGAAATTTTATCAAAACTTTGATATTCCCAGCCATTTCCGAGATATTTAAAATTTAAAAGGGGGAGGTGTGCAGGGGGTGTATCGGGATCAGGGGGACACAGGAGGATATCGAAGGGAGCGTTTGGGGGGAGGTTAAATATATAATAGAGTTGTAAGATATACTTAATTACAGATATTGGGGGTCAAAAGAAAAGGGGGTCAAAAATGGAGCCTAAGGGGTCTAACTGAATGTAGGTTCTAGCTGAGAGGAGGATACTAGGGGGGAAAATTTTATCAAAACTTTGATATTCCCAGCCGTTTCGGAGATATTTAAAATAAGAAAAAATAAAAAAAAGTGTCGTGACAATTTTTGGTCTTAATTTTTTCCGTCTAGCCCCCTTTCGCAACGCGCGATAAGGAACTTCGAAACTTGTTCCAATAATAATAAAATGGGCCTGCGTGGATTATGGCCCGCTCCCTCTCACAGAGAGGACCAGCAAGAGGAACATTATAGCCCAATTATGCTGATGCTTACGCTATAAATAATAAAACATAATAAATACCCTTCATACAGCAATATTAATTTATGGTAGATATAGGAATCACTGCGAATTCTATGTGTACAAATATTATATTCAACAGAACAGGCATCTTCTGGGCATGCACGTTCCACCGTAGATCTCATCCATCGCTTTCCATCGGGCGAGATCGAAATCAAGAGCAAGACCAACACGCAATAAAAATACAATGACAGGTGTCGTGGGACTGTCCTCGTGGAGGCTATCGGCGGCGGTGACCTCTGGCGTCCGACCATGGTCCAGGTCATGGTACGGAGCGAGAGGGCATGGGAGGCCGTCACCTCCTTCTGCGAAGCAGTAATGCTCGCAAAGGAGGAGGCGGAACGCGTGAGAGAGCGGCAAATTTCACGCCCTCATGCCCCTAACCACCGCAGGAGACGCCCTAGGCGTCGGGAATCGCAGCCCGATTCCCGGCCACCGTAAGCGCGGGCTTGCGGATGTTGAGCTATGCGTAGCTCGCCATCCGATAAGGACCAGGCTCGGGTCAACGGCGCGTTATGTTTCACGCGCGCCTCAAAGAGATATCAGCAGAACTGACGGAGTCCGATAAAGCCAATAACTGCCGGGATTGCGGTTTTGTCTGAAAGGGTTACCGTGGCCCCAGGCAATACAGGCAACTGAAAGAACACGGGTGGGTTTTAGTCAGTAAGAGTCTGACAGCCCTCCCGCTCCAGAGCGGGAGAAGTTATTTGATAACGCCCCAACCAAAAAAAAAAAGGTGTCGTGGGACACCCAATTGGAACCAAGGTCCTTTCGCTTTTGCACACTTGGCGACACATTTTGACCGTCACGACACTTTTGCAAAAGTGTCGTGACGTGAGTGAGTGCAGAGTATACCGTGCGTAAGATACTTCGTTCCAAAAACTTAAAAATAAATGTTCATTCGCCCTACAGCAAATACTCAATCATTACTACGATTTTTTCAACCTTGATTAAGGAACATGGAATGATCAGTCAGTAAAATCGTTGCTTTTCCGGTTTCTCAGTAAGTGCTAATTAAAAAACATGAAGAGATCATTTTCAGCATGATATCGGAATATCCACGAGTTTACTTACGAAAGATGTCGGGCCTTGAAAATAATTATCTTTTCCGAGGGTCATCAGTAAAAGTACAGATTAAAATTATAATAAAATAATTTTAATCTGTACTTTTACTGATGGTTTTTGATACATATTTATTTGTTTGCCACCTTATTTGCTTTACTGCTTTGAAGGGCCTTTTAATTATGCATAATTATAATAGTTTAATATAAAATAAAATACAACTAATTGGTTTGCAAAATATTCGTTATTATAGTAACCATAATTAGAATAAAAAGGTAATAGATTTTTATCATACTTTTTATAGTGTGGGTTCAAGATATTAATGAACAAATTTTACATAGGGTCTGGGCGGTCTTATCGCTAAAATTGATCTTTTACACACAACCTAATAATCCCCCAAAAGCCCCTCCGTCCCCTAATCCATCCGAATATCCTGTTAATTTTGTTGGTTATAACTAATTAACATTTTTTCATGTCAAATACTTAATTAAAGCTAGATGAGGTCGGTGTTTACTATCCGAGAGAAAAACCCTGGTCATTCTAAAAGTCCAAACATTTCTATAGTCAAAGGGTCAATTCCCGTATTTTTCAGTCTCAACCTGCCGAGAATACATCTAATTTACTTGTATTTTTGACAAGTTTTTGCCATTGATTGTCGCTGAGATGAGACTGCGACTAGATTATGAATGTTTAAAATACGGGAATTGAATTTCTTGCTGTGGATTTATTTATTTTTCCTACCGTAATTTTCAATGAGACTTTAACTAAGATTATCAGACATAGTTAAGTAGTTATAACAAAAAAAAATATCGCATTGTAGCTTGTGAGCTTGTTAAAAGTCCACGAATTGAAACATTTTGAATTCAGTACATAGCCCAAGTCATCCTCATGAAAATAATGATGATATTGGAAACTCAAGTTCACGACTAAAGAACACAATTGGCTCATACTAGGTTATACGCATGACTAGCTTTTGCAAAGGAAGGATATTATTACGAAAACAAGTATACAATGTAACAAAGAATGATATTTAACTAAAATAATTGAAAATATTGTAGCAGCAGTATTGCTTGAATTGATCGTTTGCAGCCAAAATCGTATGCAATTAAATATTTAGTTCATAATAAGTTAGTAATTTTGTATCCCCGACGCACTTCATTATAATTTTCTTGAATAAATTGTAAAGAAGTGCGTCGGAGAAAAAAAAAAAGTACTAAATATTAACTGCAAACGTTTTTGGTTGCAAACGATAAATTCAAACAATACTGCAGTTACTAAATATACAGTTATTTTACAATGTTTTCAAATTACAGTGTTAGTAGTTATGGGAGGATAGTGTCGGCCTGTCAAAAAGTACCAGGTACATAAGAAAATAGGAAATGGCCAACAAATCGAAACTCTACGAGGCCACCTTGACTCCTTTAACCATATTTTACAACACCCTCAAGAATAGGTCACTTTACTCTTTACTCAAACCACACCTTTATACTTACAGAAACATGAATAATCAAATGATTTCATATTATTTACTGGACTTTACTCGTTAGCCCCCTTCTTACAAGTGTTGCGAAAATATTAGGAGCGCGGGCGCCTGCGAGTGTGCGCGACACTTGAACTGAATGCATAGGAGCGATGTGGTGGTTCATAGTGTTTTGTGTAGTTGGTGCTTTAGGACAAAATGTTACCAAAAGAGGTAAGTTATAAGAAGAAGATTTTTTATCTAAACTAATGTTATAAAAAGAAAAGATTTGATTTTTATGTTATTTTTATTTTTTTTGTATGTTTGTTTGTATGGAATAAACTCAAAAACTGCTGGACCAATTATAAAAAATCTTTCACCAGTAGAATGATATATATCACTGAGTAACAGAGGCTATAATTTATAAAGATATCATGCGGGTGAAGCCGCTGGCGGAAGCTAGTAATAGAATACATTTCTAGGAAAAAAAGGGTCAACTGATTTTTTTTGTTAGCGTTTGATAATAATGATTGTACGCATTTTTTTGTGCCAGACAGTTCGGTTATAGTAGTTTATGAAACTGTTGCATAATGAGGGGTATTAAAACATGAGTGGTTTTTAATAGTATCACACGAATGTTTTAATAGCTAGTTATGTGCAGTTTCATACACTACTTTATCTACTCTCAAACATTGGGATTGAACCTAATACTAAATAAAAAATCAAAGTTAAAGATCAAGAATTTTAAAAATCCCAGGAAATTCAGTAAGTACTACAAAACAAATGAATGTCGCCTGCACCAGCACATCACCGCACATGCGCTACAGCGGGTGCTGCTGTCCCCCGCCAAAAGTTGATGGAAACTCTTTGGTGATATTAACTTCTTGGATTAACGCTGTATCGTAATAGAAAAAAAAATGTTTTATGGTATTATTTTGTTAGAGAAAAAGTGTTATAATATGATTCTATTTTTAAATTTCGGTATTCTGTTTATAAAGTATGTCAATATAAACTCGTTTTGAAGTTCATATTTCGAATATTACGCTATGAGAGTAGATAAAATGTTTTACTTTACTACAGGTAGCTATTTAATTCATAATGTAATTTTTATCGTGAAGCAATCCGAAGCAATATATATTTTTAAATTTAATTTTACATTTCTCTCAATACTATTGATTCTGACAAGACAATAATCATGTCTAACTAACTATCTTTCAAAAGTAACCTACGAACTATTTAGGTTACTACCCTCCTACCTAAACTCAGGTTGGTTGCGAAAACATTAGCAGCGCGGCGCTTGCGCTATGCGCGCGACAGTTCAATTAAGTTCATAGAAACGATGTGGTGGTTCATAGTGTTCTGTGTAGTTGGTGTATTAGGACAAAATGTTACCAAAAAAGGTAAGAAAAAAGCTTTTTAACTAAATTCAGGATGTCTTTAAAAACTAGGTTAAAAAAAAACAATGTATTATTTTTATTTTGTGAGTTTTTGGCAATGGTAATTGTGGCCCATTTTTTTGGGCAGGCAAGACAGGATTGGTAGATTTTATTAAAGGTAGCTATTTAGTTATTCTTTTTTTTCGGAATGCGCACAGTTATCTTTATTAACCGACTTCCAAAAAGGAGGTTATATGTTCGTAACGTAAGTTTTTTTTTATGTATGTCCGCCCATTTCTCCGTCAATTATGGACCAATTTTGATTTTTTTTTCTTTGAAATTGTGTGCTTCAAGGTGGTCCTATATTAATTTTACTAACTTTGCTTGGATAGTTTTTGAGTTGGGTTCAATAGTACGTATTTTTCTCTCATTTAGTATGTGGATGATATGATAAGTTCCTGTCAGTGTTACATAGCAGGTATTTGAATTTGTGTGGGGTAGGTACCACAACTAAAAAGTGAAAAATAAAAACTTAAAAAAAAACCAACCGACTTCCAAAAAAATAACTTTAATTTCGGAAGTCGGTGGCAAAAAACAAAAATTCAAAACTTTTAAAGTTTTTTTGATTTAACTTTTTTAAAGTTATTTTTCGCTTTGTAGTGTTTTTTTTTTGGAAGCCGGTTGTTTTTTTTGTTTTTTTTTAAGTTTTACAAAATACACTGCTTAGTGTCTTTTGAAACTTACGATTTTCAAGAAATCATCCAAATCACACAGTGAAATGATTAAACAATAATAATGTAACCAGGATTTTGTTTCAACTTAATTTATAAGAGGTTCCATGGAGTTCCTTTCTCGTTCCGCTCCATAGAGATCTACGTTTTGAAACGAGCAACTAACTGACCGACTCCTTGACATTTCAAAAGTGCCTGTAAAGGGTTTAATTGAAATAAATGCTTTAATTTTGAAGATAGGACATCAGATAATTAAATAAGGAATAGGATAATTTAATAAGGAATACTTTTTGATCTCATTACTTGTCCATGTTATTGCTTAATATTTAATTTAATAATCATCTATTTACAATCAAATTTCAAATTAAATTACAATTATCGTATTATTTACTTAATCTGTGTTGTTCTATCTTGTATTTCTACTTGTGACTCGGACTTTCATAACTTTCTGTTTGTTTTTGTTTTAAAAGTGTTTGGTGTGTCGGGTCACCCTCCAGTTTTCCAGGGTATTGTTTTTATTGGGTCCGTCTCATCTCACATTCACTCACAAACGCATAAAGCACTGACATATAACTTTTGCATAATATTATACACATTACATCATTGGCCATTTTGTAATTTCTTACATCACAATTTGGGTGAACGTCAAATAAGACGCGTCGAAATGTTGCCACTATATAATACGTAATACGTTTTTTTTTGAGGATGATAGTCTCGTAACATAGAAATATAGTATGTCCATTTCTTTTTTTTTACATTTATTTAGTATATTGCATCACACTATATTAAAAATATATATATATTTTTCTTTAAGTACGCTGCACTTATACAGCGTCATATTTGTTTGCTGCACCGGTTGACGTCATTACGTCGGCGCCGGCTGTCGCTGAAAACCAGCGCTGGGGCTCTGTCTTGCATAGGGTCGTAGCATAATGCTGAGCGATAGCCGATTTGCGTGGATGTGACGCATGCTTCCCCCAACCTTATCTCATTTTTATATTCTAAACAATACTTTTCTGCGTCATGTTTACCGCAAATAAACGTTTTTTCTTTCTTTTTCTTTCTTCTTTCAGATAGCGTGATTTTTTTTTAAAATGAATATAAGGTAATATTTTCCTTGCAGTTTCACCCACATAAGCTTCTAACCCGAGAGAATATCGGGATAAAATGTATCCTTTGCCCTAACCCAGGTCATGGTTTACCCATGTGCCAAATTTTATCCAAATTCGTTCAGCTGTTTTAGCGTGAAAACAACCTTTGTTGTCACTAGTACCAAATTATTATTTTAGGCACTTGTGAAATTTTTTAAGGGTGTAAATATACTAGACGTAAAATCACTTAGTTTTTATAATAATTGTATTCAATAAAATCAACAAATGTTTATTTTTAGAGTTCCGTACCTCAAAAGGAAAAAACGGAACCCTTAAGAGGGTACCGAGCTTTTTATGCACACAAACATGTTTCTATTAAGCTTATTTGGAGTAGTAAACAGTTAAATTAAAATGTAAGGAAATAAATTTGTATTATTGGGGATATATACTAGACATCATCCGCGATGGAAACACGATTTGATAAAGTTGGCTCGATAGAATAAATTCGCAAAGTTACCTCTTATCGAGTATTTTTTTCCTCTATTTTGCTACTTTTTTATATAAATAAGTAAATTCATAGTATGATTAATTTATTAAAATAAAGTTCATAGATGACTCCAGCGTTCTGCCGCGTTAGTTTTTTATTTAAGAGCAATTTGATAAAGATAACAACGAAAAACATTGAAAAAGTGCAAAAGTGTGGTTATTTTCTTTACTCTTTACACGTAAAGAAAACGACAGAGACAAAGGCAAATGGTCGGTACGCTCTTAACGGATCACTCGTGTATCTGTCTGTCTGTCTGTCCGTATATCACAGCCAATTTGCTCCGAATCTAATGCAACGATGAAGTTGAAATTTGGTACACATATGTATGTATTTCTGTGACCTAAACACGAACGTGTTACGTAAATAAATGAGTTTTGAATATAGGGGTCACTTTTGGGGGGCAAACAAGAAAATTTAAAAAAAAAGTTTTGCGAACAGTACCGTGTGACATATCAAATGAAAGGACTTGTTGCGAGGATCTTAAACATATTTTTTTATATAATTTTAAAATAAATGTTTTTAAAGATATTTAAGAAATTGACTGCCTCATTGGTCTAGTGGTCGCAAGCGCTACTGCTGAGCATGAGGTCCTGGGTTCGATTCCCGGGTCGGGCAAAGTGTTATTGGGTTTTCTATCTGAAATTTCTCAGTAGCAGCCCGGAGTCTGGATTTGTGCCCGGTTGATGGCAATAGGCTCGCCCCCTATTACATGGGACTTAAACATAACTGGCGAAATGTGGGTGTACCTGCTACAGGGACACCTCTGCCCAACCCTTCTGGGAAACAAGGCGTGATGTTATGTTATGTTATGTTAAGAAATTCGATGAAAATTGACCATTCCATAAATTTTGAAAAAAATACATAGTATGGCGCTTTACTCATAGATTACAGGAAAACCTATAAGAAGTCTATAGTCTTAAAATAAAATGGTAAATCTCTCAATATTGTGTTTACAAACTTACATTTGCTGTTAGAATGTATGGGAGAACATGTATTTTAACTACAATGTTAAGTTTGTATTTGAACCCTTCATTGTGCGTAGTCCGACACGCACTTGGACGGTTTTTTCTGCCTTTACTTTCTTTAATAATAGGTATGTAGTGATAGTAATTGAAGAGAATCAGCAAACATTTATTTTTTGCGAATAAATATTATACATATTTACATGGCGATACTTGATGAGACAGCCAGTGACCTCTACCGGTCATTTATTGTAATATCGATTTGTTTTTTCCCTATCGGGAGGTAGTTAGAAAAGTTTAAGGATATGAACATTCATTATCCTTAAACTTTTCTAACTAATAAACTTGCTTGCGTACATCACTCAACTCTTCTTAAAAATACAAAAAAGCGGCCAAGTGCGAGTCGGACTCGCCCATGAAGGGTTCCGTAGCAGCAAGTAACATAAAATAAAAGTTCTTTAATTGAGTTGATTGAATGAAAGGTAAATTGCGGTTTACGATTTATGACGTATTAAAAAAAACTACTGACTAAATCTCGTTCAAACCAATTTTCTTTGGAAGTTTACGTGGTAATTACATCATATATTTTTTTAGTTTTATCATTCTCTTATTTTAGAAGTTACAGAGGGGGACACACATTTTACCACTTCGGAAGTGTCTCTCGCGCAAACTATTCAGTTTAGAAAAAAATGATATTAGAAACCTCAATATAATTTTTGAAGACCTATCCATAAATACCATATGGGTTTGATGAAAACAATTTTTTGAGTTTCAGTTCTAAGTATGGGGAACCCCCAAAATTTTTTGTTTTTTTTCTATTTTTGTGTAAAAATCTGAATGCGGTTCACAGAATATATTTACTTACCAAGTTTCAACAGCATAGTTCTTATAGTTTCGAAAAAAAGTGGCTGTGACATACGGACGGACAGACAGACATGACGAATCCATAAGGGTTCTGTTTTTTACCATTTGGCTCCGTAGCCAATTATTTGAATTGCACTCTTGTTTAGGATTCCGACAACCCTACACATGAGTGCAATTCAAATAATTGAAAGTAGAAAGGCAAAGTGTTGTTATCATCAGAATGACAATATTACAAAAATGTGCTGTAAAAATCTTTTTGAAAGTCGGTTGTTTTTTTTTTATAAAAAGTTTTTATTTTTCACTTTTCAGTTGTGGTACCTACCCCACACAAATCCGTAAACCACTACCTGCTATGTAAATAACAGTGTCAGGAACTTATCATATCATCCACATACTAAGTGGGAAAAAGTACGTATTATTGAAGCTAACTCAAAAACTATCGAAGCAAAGTTAATGAAATTTATATGGGACCACCTCGAGAGCATATCCTTTCAAACAAAAAAAGAATTTTCAAAATCGGTCCACAATTGACGGAGAAATCGGTGGACATAAAAAAAAAACACAAACATACGCGACGAACATATAACCTCCTCCTTTTTGGAAGTCGGTTAATAAAAATGGAACCAGCTTGTGGCGTTGCAATCAGTTTAAAAAACAAATTAAATGTGCAGGATCCGGAACAATAAACACGTAAATTTTTTGTTCAGTTGTTGATTTTATTGAATACCCATAATTACTATAAAAACTCAAGTGTTTTTTTCCCTCTAGTGTTACACCCTTAAAAATTTCACAAGTGCCTAAAATAATAATGTGAAATTAGTTATACAAAATTCAACATTAGTTCCATTATTTTCAGATTCTTTTAAAATTGAACTAGTGATTAAAACAACATTGATAGGTCCATCATGGAACTGTTAATAGTACTTACTATTAACAGTTACTAGTGGCAATGAAACAAACAAACAAATTCAATTTCGCTTTTTAACCGACTTCCAAAAAGGAGGAGGTTATATGTCCGTAGCGTATGTTGTTTTTTTTTTTTTAAATGTGTTCGCCTATTTCTCCGTCATTTGAGGACCGATTTTGAAAATTCTTTTTTATTTTGAAAGGGTATGCTCTGAAATTGGTCCTATATAAATTTTATTTACTTTGCTTCAGTGGTTTTTGAGTTAGCTACAATAATACGTAAAGAAAGAAAGAAAAGAAAGAAAATTTTGTTTATTTGCGGTAAACATGACGCAAAGAAAGATTTAAAAAAAAACACGTATTTTTTTCTCACTTAGTATGTAGGTAGATGATATGATAAGTTCCTGTCACTGGTAGCAGGTAGTGGTATTCGAATGTGTGTGGGGTAGGTACCACAACTAAAAAGTGAAAAACACTACAAAGTGAAAAATAACTTTAATTTCGGAAGTCGGTGTTTTTGGTTTTGTATTTTAGTTTTTTGCCACCGACTTATTTTTATTAAGTTATTTTTCACTTTGTAGTGTTTTTTTTTGGAAGTCGGTTGTTTGTTTTTGTAAAAAGTTTTTTTTTTCACTTTTTTGAAAAAGTTTCTTATAATATGAGTTACAATTCAAAAGCCGAATTTGGAAGAACGGACTAGTGACACCGAATCCTAAGAATTCCTACAAAGGGCCATACAATTCTACATGATTAGGGTTGTTGAAAAACATTTGAAACTGGAATCCTGAGAATATATTTTTATGACTGATTTTTTCAGAAATTACTTTTGGGCAATCGGTAGTGACCATATTTTTTTGACAACATCCGCTATTTACGTGGTGACTATTTCTGTGACTTATCGTTAATTGAATCAATGTGTGTCTAGTTCCATTGTTATAGTTTGTTCATTTTAATAATAGCAATACGACCCATTGTGATCAATTTAATAATTGTGACCATTCCTTATAACGTGTGACCAGCAATTGTATCTAAGTACTTTTTTATTGACAAGCAAGTAGGCAATACACCTAGCATTAAAAATGTTATGTCAGCATAATGTGTTTAAAAAGATTACATTATCTAGTTGTTCCTTAGATGAACACATAACATCACGCCTGTTCCCCGAAGGGTTAGGGTTCTTTGAATTCTTCGCTCCGCTCTGGATTCAAAGAAACACTCTCGCCTTTAAAATACTTGTTTGCTCCCTAGACAAACAATCTACTATTAGAAACGTTAAGAGTTGCTTTAGACCATCGAACTGAAGAACTTTTACTATGGGACCAACTTTGAAATCGTGAAGAAAAAAACAGTTGTCCCATACAGTTTAAAACAGTAGGTTAGTGTTCAATGTTTAATAATTATGTTTTGTGACTACACATTAATGGAACAAAGATTATGAATTCTTGACGATGCATATATCTTTTAAGGCTGACTGTACTTACTAGCTATTGCAGATTTCGTGCAACAGACCATAATAGTATTGATCAATATGCTTTGCAACAAGTTGGCGCGTTGGACATTTCTTTTTTTGTCATTATCATTCGCTATTTACTTGGTATTTTCTTCTTTTTAAAATTTACTAAGTGACCCAATTTTGTCATAGTTTTTGTTGTATTCCAGTTGTTATAAAATTGTTTCGTAGTTTTTTGTTATACATTCTGTAAATTGCACTAACAAAGGAGCACTATAGCAAAATTTTTTTTGGGCGCCGAGCTTAAAATGGTCTCAAATGAATAATGGAGCCGATTCTCTTGTACACCGAACTAAACTAACTAAACTATCACAAAAATTCCTTACTTTTGGCTATGAGAATCTTAAAGCTATTCTGCCAAAATTTAAAAATAATTTTGACACAGCTAAAATCGAATTTGACAATCGCAAGTCCACGTGGTACTTGTGTGCCCTACACCGTCAATTTTTTTAGAGCCAGAGGCGCGCTTGGTGCGGCCTCGACCTGTTTTATATGAAACTTTTCACTTTATATATAATGGAAAAAAAAATATTACCTACATGTAGAGTACTAGACTACATCTACATGTAGGGGTTTACGGGTCTTAAGAGGGTCGAAATTTTCATTATGCAAAAACACATTAACTGAAAAGAGAAAAACAAGCATTATAATCTATAGAATTTTGGTATTGCAGGCGGGACAAACCAATAACCTGAAATGATGGTGTACATTTTGTTTGTCCCGCCTGCAACACCAAAATTCTATAGGTTATAATGCTTGTTTTTCTCTTTTTACACGACTGCCCCAGAAAGAGGGTAATGTTTTTCGAGAGTATGCATGTATGTTTGTATGTATGTATGTCTATTTCTTTGGCACGCTCTGTAGCCTAAACGGCTTGATGGATTGTAACATGTGAGGTGTCGTTAGGTTTGTCTTAGTAGTGGGAGTGACATAGGCTATATAATATTTATATATTGCATCTGCAAATACAAAAAAAAGGGAGGGGTAGGTTTAAAAAAAAACAACATTATTGGTATCAAATAAAAGTTAGTAATGAGTCAATTCCAAATATATATACATATTTATATATTATTAAAACTAAAAAGTTTGAATTAAAACAAATTATTAAAAAAAGACAAAAACACGACTGTAAAAACTCATAACTGAAAAGAGAAAAACAAGCATTATAATCTATAGGATTTTGGTATTGCAGGCGGGACAAACCAACAACCTGTTTTGGTGTAACTTTCGTTTTTCTTTTTTTTTGTATTTTCAGATGCAATATATAAATATTATATAATAGTTTTAGTATCAAACGTGCGTGGCGTTTCCTTG
Source organism: Agrochola litura (assembly GCA_949152395.1). Classification (NCBI taxonomy): domain Eukaryota; kingdom Metazoa; phylum Arthropoda; class Insecta; order Lepidoptera; family Noctuidae; genus Agrochola; species Agrochola litura. The sequence continues at coordinate 17,900,571 of OX424514.1, read as the reverse complement.
CGTATATTACTAGCCATTCAAATCAATTTCGAAATGAAAATCGTTTATGAACTAAACAAAATATTTTTACATTTCCTTAAAACTAATAGGAGTAAATTACTTATTAAAAATATTTTTATAAAGGAATCATTATTTTAATATTAATTAACTTATGGACTCCACACTAGGTTGGGCCTGTCCAGTGCAGTCCTTGAGAGTTTTAAGAGCGTTTATTCTGAAAGTGGGCAACGTCGCAAATAGATGTCAAATATTTCGGTGTTTTGATTAATTTGGCAATATTACTGTATGGAAATAAGAAATGTGGCTAACCAGCAAACTAGAATATTAATAACGAATTGCAAATATAACACTGAATTTGATGTTGGAACCATTTTGAACATCCTTTCACAGGCACGGAGGGGTCTCAAAAATAATGGAGGTCGCCCATCCAAGAACCGACCGTAAAAAGTGTAGCTTAACGTTTAATCGACCCGTGCGGCTGTTATTATTTAACCACGTGAGCATGATAAGCCATTCGTTTATATAAATGAATGCAGATCATAAAATTAAATTGGTATTTGCATAATCGTGTAATGTGATTGGGTTTTTCTATCTGAAATTTCTCAGTAGCAGCTTGGAGTCTGGATTTGTGCCCGGTTGATGGCAACAGGCTCGCCCCCTATTACATGGGACTTAAACATAACTGGCAAAATGTGGGTGTACCTGTGTGTGAAATGTGTGTGGGTGTGGGTGTACTGCTGTGTGGGGGAATTTATTACTACAAAAAATAATATAGGTATATTATTATTAATTAATAATAAATTATTAATTAATAATATTATACCTATATTATTATAAATAATATAGGTATAATATTATTAATAATAATATACCTATATTATTTTTTGTAGCGGTTACACCGCCACATGCGAACTACGCATCAAAAAGACATGACGTCACACAAATCCTGCATCGTGCAATTAATTTTTTATTTATTTTTTGTATGGCATCTTGCAGGTCAACCTAGGAGGTTGTCGGCTGCTTAACCGGATTTTCCTGTGGCTGCCTCAATAAATTAAAGCCTCCAGCTAGGTCATAAAACTTTGAATCTAAGCAACTACACGCTAAGGGTACCCCATGTGGGGTACGGACCTCGGCTTAGGGCATCGCTGGTGGAGGACAGCAAGGGACAGGCTCGATCAGATGTGCAATTAGTTTACCGCGCGATCGACATATATACAAGATCCCGAATTCAACCGCGTCTGGTCAGAGGATCCTCCCTTTTCTAAAGAGGATGAGTGAACTTTACACCCTGTTCCTCATACCTCTAAAGTTTATTTGTTGTTTATTTGATGAAATTTTGCACATCGGTAAACCATGGTCTAGAGAAGGACAAAGGAAACCTTTCATCCTGAAATTCCCGCGGGGTCGATATTATTTTATGCGGAGCGCACCTAGTTCTGTATAAATCTCACCGCGAAAACATAATATGTGAAGTGAACTTGAAATGATCTGTCAATCCCTAGCTTCACTGGAATGACAGTTCACTTCAAGTTCACTAACAGTTCCGTTCTGCCTTATAAAAAATAACAGCTTATTACTGTCCCACTGCATGACAAAAGCCTCTTCTCATACAGAGAAGGCACGAGCATTGATCACCTCGCTTGCTCAAGACGGGTTGATGATTTCAGACTTATATTAACTATATATAAGTCCAGGTTTCCTCACTATGTTTTCCTTCACTGATGTCAGTAATGTCCAAGATAAATTCAGAAAGTACATAAGAAAATAGTTCTGTCTAATTATTATGATAACTCATTACCTATACAATCTACGTAGCTGGTTCAAAGTATTGATCTTTCATCTGTACCTAATCCTTCCAGAAAACATGGGAAACCAAATATGACTGCTAACTAATTTCAGCCTTGTACTAAATATTTTACAATATTTACTTACCTACTTAAATTATTTCGTCAATATTTACTTTAATAATTTCATAACAATACTAGCCTCGGGGTATACGACATTACATAGAGTATTATGTCGTCATAGTCCTATTATTTACATTTTTTTTTATATTTTACAATGTCAACAGTTTTATCATAATCGGCTTAATGTTGCCGTAAAAAAGTAATGATAAATAAGCTGGTAACACTTTTATGTTGGCCATGCTCGGAAGGCTTTGCCTTCGTAATAAATAGGTACTATAGTTTGGCAAAAGTGTTACTATACAATAAAGTATTCGTGTCGTCATAGATTCCTTTGGTTTACACACTCGGTTGGAACATTAAATTGCGCAATATTTGTTGATGAACAATGCCGACCCGAAAATTCAAAATTCAAATTCAAAATATTTTATTTCACATAAACCTACATGGGCACTTATGAAACGTCAGAAGCTAGGTGCACGGTTCCAATTGGTCGTTTGCTATGGAGAAGAGCCGGCAAGAAACTCCACGGTTACTCTTTTAAAAATAATTGGCTTTTACAATAATTTCAAATAACAGTGTTACTAGGTATGGGAGGACAGTGTAGGTCTTTTAATAAGTACTAAGTACTTAACAAAATAGAAAATGGTCTACAGGTCTACAATTCACTAAACCGACAGCGTTCTCACATTCACAAAATAGAAAAGAATCTATACAAAAGATAAATTAATTAATAAAAGTAAAAACTTATTTTAATAAAACGCAATTATATGATATGAGTCAATTACTACACATATTCATGTAACATTTGGCTTATATTCGGCTCGTAGCGATCGGCAAACTTCGTTAAGCTTATACGCTCGCTGAATCATGTTCTAGCTAGGTATTTCGAGCGGCTTTTTCCCAAATATACACGATGATTTTTAATTCACTGTTAACCTTTCAGGTCGTAAGAATAGTAGTGATTATGAGCAACTATTACTTTAAGACCAACTTTGAAATATCTAAAATATATCGGCTGTTTCATACAAAAATGCAATATTTATCAGATGAAAATGTTTGAAAGAGATTTTTTAATATTTCTTAGTTAGGTCCCAAAGTGAAAGTTGTTTATAATCATGAATACTTTTACCTCCTGAAAGGTTAACAGTGATTTAAAAATCACAGTGTATATTATGTTCGATTTTGCATCCCGGCTCTGCCGAATCATGCCGACCCGAACAAGTGTATAGCATGCCTTACTTCTTCACTAAATATGACTTACTTCTGCTTCGTTTTGAAGCTTTAAGGAGTTGCAAGTGTGACTGTAGTACAGCCTAAACAAAGTGACATTCTATCAGCGATTATGATAGCAAAGTCAAAAACTGCTCAGTGCGTGTCAGACCACCCACAATGAAGGTTTCCGTAGTTGTAAGGAATTTATCCAAAGAACAAACTTAACATTGCAGTTGAAAAACATGTTCTCCAATACATTCCTACTGCAAATGTAAGTTGGTCGATTATTACTCGTTAACCTGTAAAGCCTACTTAGCTGTGATAGTTTTTCTTTTAACTTCGTTATAATTGCCTATAGTACTGAAGCGACTTACGAGTTGTAGGTTGTAGGTTCGAACCCAGACAGGCGCTTTACTTTGTGTAAATTATTTCATCACCACTGCTCTCAAAACGGTGCAGGAAAACATCGTGAGGAAACCGGCATGTCCTAGAACCGAAAATTCGACGACATGTGACATCTACCAACCCGCACTGGGCCCGCGTGGTGGATTACGGCCCACTCCCTCTCACAGAGAGGAGACCTGTGGCCCAGCAGTGGGAACATTATAGGCTGATGATGATGATGATGACTACTGCTGTGAATTAAAAACAACCATTTAGTTGGCAGGGGGGGGGGGTACATTTGACTCTTACAAAAATTAGCACTTTAAAGTTTAATATTTCGCAAACGGATTCCTGAATCGAAAAACAGTTTACCGTTTAAAAACCCAGAATATTTTTTTCGAACTTTTTTACGACACCCCATAACATAGGATAGAAAAAAAAAATCCGCACTTTACGTATATGGGAGGTAGGAACCATATTTTTTTTTCATGATGTTATTTTACCACTTTGTCGGCGTGATTAATATGTATAGGTATAGCTATGCCAAATTACAGCTTTCTAGTACCTACTGACAGTCTCTGAGCTAAGCCGCGGACAGACAGACGGACATGGCCAAACTATATGGGGTTTATGTAGACAACGGAACTTTAAAAATGGATTGGATTGACATGATATAACGTTATTTAAAAAAAAACTTCGACATTTTTTAGTAGACAAAGGGTATTATAGTTTGACGGAATTTTTAACGGAGAAAGGAATTTCTTGATTACTTTTTATAATGATTGGAAATTGGAAAAATATGACATTTAACTTTTATTTAATTATTTAATGTAACTTTTATTCAATTTAATTTTTATTTAATTCCAATACGAAGTAAGTTGACTGCAGAATAATTGTGTTCAGTATAAATTACTATTGAAGTACTTCATAATTAAATTGTAATTATAGTTAATAAATTTTCATGTTGACATAGTTTATCATTATTTATTATGTTGTCATCTCTAGTGTATTTTTTTGTACTTTTGCTGCCTTTTGGTTAAATATGGCTGTTGCTTATGTCACCGAGTTTTGTACTTACCCATATTTGCAAATATATAAATAAATATCTTATCTTATCTACTAAAAAGTTAATGTGAATCCTGTTGAAAGTTATGTAGAAAACGTAACGTTTTGAAAGCGATTGCCACTAATTTTGGCCCTTCTAGTTCCGAATCAGGCAGAGGGTTTTCCATGAGAATTTTTTCATCTCAATAAAAACACGTTTAAAACATTTTTTTTATTGAGATACTGATGAGTTCGGGCAACTAAACTATACAAAGAAAATTTTAATTTTTAGCCTTTTGAATGACAAATGGTTGCGTCATAAATTCATAATGCACTTCCAGTTAATTATTTTTCCATTTGTATTCAATTAACCTTCAGAAGGTGAATCACTAACATTACAAAAAACAAACTGGTCCCCTGTTGGTCTCTCCGGAAAATATGCATTTGTTTATTGGATTTAATCCACTCAAACATTTTTTTATGTGTAAAATTACTAAGATAATCTTAATATTTATTTTGTCAACTGCATTAGACTGTTGACAGGTAATGCAGTTGACATATACAGTAGTAAATTATTATACAACTAAGATAAGATAGTAATTTTAATATTTAGCAAACAGTTCAACTAAAATTCCTCTAGACAAAGTCTCATCACAACCTTTTCAAACCACAGTCTCAAACACATCACTCAATAACTATAAGTCCTAGGATCATAACCTTTACCAGCAACCTTGTCATCAATCCAATCTCTTAAAACGGACACATCAACGTACACGCCAGGAGTACCATCATCCCCACAGCCGACGCCCCAAGCTACGATACCGCTTTGAACATAACGGTCCTGTTCTCCATCAATAGGACAAGATAATGGTGCACCACCGTCTCCTCTACAAGTATCCTTTCCAAGTTCTCCTCCAGCACACATGAAAGAAGAATGTAGTTGAAAATGCTTGCCAAGACGGGTTCTCCGAAGAGCTGCTTGACAGTTATCGCGACTTACCACAGGCAACTCAATCTTCTTCAGAATAACTTGGTACCGTCCTTCTCTGTTGAATTTGTCCTTACCCCATCCTGTAGCTATACATCGGGTGTTCTCTCTTTGAATAATACGAGCAGGTGGTAAACAGGCCACTCCTACATTAGGAGCTAATTGCATTGGTTTATCTAGAAAGAGGACCGCGATATCGTAGAAGGAAGTTTTTTCAATAAAATCCTCATGTATCTCAACTGAAGTTACGTCCCTATCTTGGAACGGATATATCTCTGTGGTTCTCTGTGTGTTCCATTCTCCCGCCCTGATCTTTAAAATATTGTCACTGGTGACATAGTGAGCTACAGTTAAAACCACACTTGGATGGATAAGGGAACCTCCTCCAACGTATATCATGAGTCTATTGCAGCTTGGACCATCAAATAATGGCTTAATTTTGAGTATGGCTACCATCCAAGGAATCTCACCAAATTTCGAAAATTCATTGCTAATACTTGGGTTTTGTAAATCGACACCGTTTGGGTTGGCCCAGCCGCATCCCTCACGCTGACCTGGTTTTGAGGAACGTTGAAGAGGACGATTTAGAGAATTTTCATCCCAAGTTGATCCAGTTTCGATCGGAGGCACGATTGGGTTCCGTCCCTGAGTTTTAGACAATTGTTGAAGAGGACGATTAGGAGACATTTCAGCCCAAGTTGATCCAGTTTGAATTGGAGGCACGATTGGGTTCCGATGTTGAAGAGGACGATTAGGAGGAATTTCGTCCCAAGTTGATCCAGTTTGGATTGGAGGCACGATTGGGTTCCGTCCCTGAGTTTTGATTTGATTGGTCGCAACCGGTTTTTTAGGACCGTAAATCTGGCCCAGCATTGCAATAAGGTCTTCATTACTCTGGCAATGAACCAAAGCCACCAATAGGAGTATGGGTAGTGTTTTCAACATATTAACGTCCAGGAAAAATCTTCGAATTAAAAGTTTGCACTGTGTTATCACAATATTTCACTAAACTGTCACAAAATGTTCTCTAGTGGCCGGTTTTTTGTATTTTTGCAACTTATTATCCTCGTTAGACTAGTTCGATCGACAACGTGGACAGGTCAAGTCTCAACACAAACTGGATGCGACTCAATGATGCTGGTAAACCTCACATTATTAGACATTTTTATTTTTAAATACTTAATTTATTCATGACGTGAATGACTTGTTTGTTAGTGGTCACAATCGTTATTGTTGGGATTTTCCATCAGAAAGCAACCTGAAGTCTTGTGCTAGTGCATATGCCGTGAGTATAGAGGTTCATTGAACAGGGTGTAAAGTTCACTTATCCTCTATAGAAAAGGGAGGATTTTCCAACCAGATGGTTATTGTGTCAGGAGGGCTACTAAATATTAATAATAAAATATTTATTTTCAAACTCATGCGACTCATATCGTTCGTAACAATTTTCTTACAAAAGTTAGTAATATTTATAAACAACTAAACAGTAAAAACAAACATGAGCTTAAACACCTAACTGGCTGTCTTACCTTAACTGCCTAAAAATAACAATGCTGTTAACATTGTTGTTCTGGCGACAGACTTAGATAAGATGGTGGTAGCTAGCCAGGCGGACTTACAATAACGCCTACCACCAACCAAACTGAGCAGAGAAATTTGCTCCCACTGGGAATCGAACCCGGGACCTCTGGGTCTGAGACAGTTGGTCTAACCACTAAATCACAGAGGCGGTCATTTAGATGTAAAGTTTAGTAGGTAGGTTACACGCGCAGTACAGTAATTACGGCAGAAAAGCGATCGTTCCACAGACTGCTCAGTGTAGTTTGGTTGTGTGAGCCCGACTCTCTCTTGGCCAGCTTTTTTTTTAAGGTGAAGTTCCTTATTGCACGTTATACTCCGCACACTAGACGAATGAGAGAAAAAACTATAACATTTTGACTGACACGACACTTTTGTTACGTAACAAAACTGTCGTGACGGTCAAAATGTCACACTTTCGGTCTAGCGAGTATACGTCAAGTGTGAAATAGCAAAAGTAACTTCGTTCTAACCGGGTGTTCCACGACATCTCTCGTTTTAATTTGTATACATGCACTGGCAACCCGCTCTTTACACGGGTATAATGCTGACATGTCAAAACATCGAGATTTGTATGATAAATGTATCAACAGTTAGAGAAGAAGAAAAATATATAAGTAAATAAATGATGGAGACATCCGCATCAAAATCTGTTGTGTTTTTGTTTTATACTATTTGTGTATAGATGTGTACATGTATGTTTCACACTGACTCATTGGTGTTGTGATCAACACAACAGCTGAATTTGGATTTCAAACTTCGATTGTGGTCTGGGCAGGGTTGGGGTTTTTCCAAAGACATAATATATTTACGGTAGACGGAACAAAGCAAATAACATCAAAATTGACTTGTAATTACACTGCACTGCGATCAGTTTCGTTCTATTTCTCTACATCCCACATGCTTTCGAATAAAATATGCCGAATTGTGCCATAATGCACGGTGACTCAGAATATCTTTCAGCCTTTAGATTTAGAATAGCCTTTGAAACCGGGGATAAGACATCTACATTTTTCATACATTTATTTTCTTAAAAAGCATCTTAATCCTCCTGTTCTTATTCAAATTTATTTGGGGTCGGCTTAGCATCATCTTTTTCTATATCTATATCTACATATACTAATATTACAAAGAGGAAAAATTAGTATTTTTGTATGTAACGAATAAACTTAAAAAGTACTGGATCGATTTGAAAAATTCTTTCAGTAATGGATAGCTACATTATCAGCGAGTAACATAGGCTATATTTTACCCCCGTACTCCCACGGGAACGGGAACTACGCGGGTGAAACCGCGTGACGTCCGCTAGTCTTACATACATTTTCATTATCAGAGTCGCCCCTTTCCAGACACATAAACTTTCACACAATCCCAAACAAAAAAAAAGGATTTTTTATTTACAATTTATTTATTTATCATTACCTGCATCAAAATTATTTTTAGAAGTTAGCCCACGTTCGCACGGAGGACGTAAAAATATCGCGGCGGAATTTTTTCGCACACTGGATTTTCAACGCTCTGCTTAGCACCGAGAGTTGAAAATCCAACGGTGTGTTTTTCGACGTGCTGGATGTACTCTGTTAAATTCTCACCGAGAGTTGAAAATCCAGTGCGTGATAAAATCCCGCCACGAGATTTTTACATCCGTACGAACGTGAGCTTACAAGCAAAATGGAGCATGAATCTATTTAATCAAGGTTCCTTTAGAAGTTTAGACAGTTATGGTAGGTAAATTTTTTGCTGAAATCCAATAAATTTGTCACTACAAAAACTTGTCAGAGGCTCAACAGCAGACATCGATATACGAGGGGCAAGGGACATTATTTGGGGAGGCCTTTGTCCAGCAGTGACGTCTTTCGGCTAAAATGATGATGATGATGAAGGAAAATTAAGGCGGGTCCACACCAGCGCATGCGCACGAACAGTGTGGTTAGCATGTATCTTAGGAAGTATCGATACTTTTGCACATGTTCGTGAGCGGTTAACGAGAAGTTCGCGTGTTAATGTACTCTCGCGGACACGAACAATACGGTTCGCGTGCATCTTAGGAACATAGTATGGACACCTTCACATCACGGTTCGTGCGCGTGAGCTTCAATTGCACAGGTGTGGATCTTTGCACGCGAACCGTTCGCAACATGCACGCACGCGCGTAGAATATGATGCGTTCATAGCCAGTCGAGGCGCCTAGCGTACTCGCCTTTAGGGCGATAATAATAAAGCATGATGTTATCACTTGTAACTACAAGAATATTTCCTTTGCAGAGGTAGTAGCTAATCAGGTAGGGTAAATATGCCCCCGACAAAATGGGTTAGGTTAGAACTGTGACCAACCGCGCGCGAACCGGACGAGCGCTACTTCCGAGTTGGTTGCAGTTACTTGACTATTTTTACCACACCTTAAATCATGGATAACCTACATGATATCATTAAACGTCGACGTTTAAACGATATGGCCAAATTTAGCTGGCCATTTCCTGAAATGGTAAATTCTAAGACCTGGTCACGGCATAGTATACTGGGCACATCATGTTGTGTACCTATTTATAATAATATTTTTGAATGCCTAATGGCAACGTATGGTCGTCGATTTTCAACTAATATAACCAGTCCATTGCCACTTCAGCTAGCCAATTCTGTGAGCTATGCCGTTTTTCTAAAAGGCAACAAAACACAAAACAAACAAACAGTAATTGTATATTTTTGAAACGCCAGTTTTATTAGATTTTTTTAATTTTTTTTTATTTATTATTCATTTATTTCGGACAGAATCCATATTATGTGTTAGTAACAATTTTCTTAAGATCTATGTTAGTAGGTACATAATCTAATATAGTTTTATAATTTCCCTGTAACTATTCCCACCCAGTGTGCCTGTATGGGACAGTCATGTCGGGATGCAATCATTTGCAAAATGGTGTTGGAGCTACCGCGCAGTCTGTGGAAACCGTCAACGCGCGCATTTGCGAACATTTGCGACGCACTACAATGCCGTGGCAACTCCAACAGCATTCTGAAAGCATTATTATACTGAATACGCAGGGCGTTGTAGGCACGTTGCGTATACCGAACCCACAGGCCACCACGTTGCGTATACCGAACCCACAGATTATGTATTTATTTTAATGTTAGTCAACTTTTTATTTTATTTTTTATTTAATGCTATTACAAATGTTAGAAGAAAAAATAAGCAAAAACATATTTTAATAGATTAGAAGTTGCGCCGGAATAGGTAGATCACGTTCACTAAGCTAGTCAAGAGGAATCTTCCTAGATGTTGGACAGCAGACGTCGATGTCAGTAGGGCAAGAATAACTACTAGGGATATCTATTACTCCATCATTTTTGGCCACACAGTGGTAGTAACTAATGCATTCTCCTTTCTGGCCATCAGATAGGTTGCATGACTTGTTACCTTCGGAAGTTTCTCTATTTGTCCTGATTGATGGCCCAGTAGAAGCTTTAGTTTTGTCCTTGTCTTGAATGGCAGTTGGTCCAAAGATCTGGTACAGCACTGCATCTAAGTCTATAACTTGGGTTCCAATTGATGGCGCGACAGTTAAAGCCTCTGGCATAATGGTTGACGGTGCAGTTGAAGTTGGAGTTTTATCCTGGTCTTGATTGACCGTTGGTCTGAAGATCTGGAACAGCACTGCATCTAGATTATCATCGCAATAAACTCCACCCACTAGCAGCAGGATTGGTAGTGTAGTGAACATTCTAACGTCCAGGAACTGTCTCCAAATTCAAACGTTGCACTACTATATGTCACAAAAGAATCACAAAAGGTTCTCTTGGAGCCGGTTTTTTTGTATTTTATAAACTTATTTTCCCGATACAAGTTCGTGTGACGCGGCGATCAGCTCTCGAAGTGAACTGGATTTGGCTCAGGTATGTTGTTGTTATGTTCGTTACTTGTTAACCTTTTATTATAATTTCTTGTTTATACAATATTTATTATTATGGTTACTATTTTTTTTTAATGACAGGGCTATTGATTCAATTAAAATATAGCAAAAATGTATTTGTATAAAGGTTCCTTTAGAATTTTCGACAATGGTTCTGGTTAGGATCGAGCAGGTTTAGCCAACATTTTATCCAGTTCATCTAAAGAAATCGTATCGGATACCCGACACCAGATGTCCAGAAATGCTTGGCAAACATTGGCTGGATTTATATTTGTCTCTTCATCGGATTTGCAGAGATAGTAGGGTACACATTTTCTTTCCTGATTATCAAATTGCTCGCATGCCTTGTTTGATTGCACCGTGGAAGTCTGAATTTTGTCCTGTGCTTGAATGGTCGAAGAAAGCTCAATGACCTTATCTAATTTATCATCGCAGTAAGCTTCTGACATCAGCAGAAGGATGCATAGCGTTTTAAACATTGTAAAGTTCAGGATTTGTCGATGTTGCACTGTTATTACACAAGATTATCACAAGAAGTTCCTACGGAAATTGTAAAATTTTAATTCGAAGTTTATTTTTCTCGTTTAAACTAGTATGTTTACTCTTGCGGCTCACTATACAGAAAAGTGAATTAGTTTTATACTCAAATCAATCTCCCTAGCCTTTTCATAACTATGTTGGGGTCGGCTTCAGTCAGTATATCAGTATTTTACATCGAGCGACTACCTATCTGACCTCCACAACCCAGTAAATGAGTAATACGCCTACCCCTTGGTAAAACTGGTTGTCAGACTTTTGGGCTTCTGTTGATCCATAACTACTGTCAAAGATGTCAAAGATCCATAAATGACTGCCACAACCAACGGCTTAACGTGCTTTCTGAGGCACGGAGGAGTCTCGGTATGTAAAGATAGTCACCCATCCACGGACCAACCCCAGCAAGCGTAGTTTAACCTGATGGATCGTAAGGTGGAAAAAGTTGGCAAAAGGCCAGGTACGTGATGATATCACAAGATGTCCTCTTGGAGACAGTTTTTATAATAAATATCTGGATGACGTTTTCTAAAAATGAAACAGCTAGATCGATTTATCACCCATACAAAATTTCATGAAAATCGTTGAAGCCGTTTTCGAGATTCAGATTATATATATACAGATACAAGAATTTCTCGTTTAAAGGTTTTTGATCAACAAATTTACCTGGTAAAACAAGTATCTGTGGCGTGACGGTCGGCTCTCGATCTGAGCTGGATTCGGCTTAATTATGGTGCCACATCTTATAAATCACAGTTTTTTTTTACATAATTTTGTTCTTAATTAATTTTACTAACTTACTCAATCTTCCTCGGTCTAGTGATTGCAAGCACTACTGCTGAGTGTGGGACTTTTATTTACATTTATTTATTTTAATAAAGAACACCAACAGTATATACATTCAACAATTGGATTAAAGATAATCATTATAATTAAGAAATGTATAACTGCTAAGTTCAATCCCAAGGCTCGGGGGAAGAAGTCCGAAAGGGAGATCGTGGCCCCCGGCAACATGGCAACTGAAGGAACACGGTTGGGTTTTAGTCAGTAAAAATCTGAAACGCCCTCCCGCTCCGCCCAGAACGGGAAAAATTATTTGATAATTTCCCACCCAAAAAAAAATGGCTCAGGAAATGTATCATTAGGTTTTTCAATCAACAAATTTTAACCGCCTCTGTAGTTTAGTGTTAAGACCACCTGTTTCAGACCCTGAGGTACCGGGTTCGAGGTAGCACTTGTTCTAAGTCCACCTGGCTAGTTCCCACCATCTTATCTAAATCGGTCGCCATACTAACAATTTTAACAGCATTGTTGTGTTTCGGCACTTAGAGGTATGTAAGATAGCCAGTTCCTCTGTGGTTGATGATTCCGGGTGAAGCTCGCTTCCACCTTCGGCCTGATCATCACTTACCATCAGGTGAAAACAAGGCTAAGAGCTTCACCGTTGCGGATAAAAAAAATAAAATTAAACTCAGTCAGGATTAGATGCCCAGTACTATTACTGGCTTACGCCTATGCATGTATTATATGGGACACGGGGTTCTCTAATCCCACACTGTCTACTTTGATCCTCGGTCACTCTTATCTATATACAGTGGGCTGCATCAATTGGTTACCCCAGTTGTATTAAAATTTTAATACAACTGAAAAATCACACGCCATAATTCCCAAATTTTCCTAAAATGCAAAAATAAAACCAACAATATAAGAAAATAAGATAAAGTAATCATTTATTCGCTCAAACATGAGTACAATACAAACAACTCAAATTGTCAGCATGCAAGAGATGTTAAAAATAAAGACAAAAACAGATCATCACCATTGTTTGCCTTAAACAATGGCATGTAAATATTAATAATATAAAGTATGTCAATCCGAGTCTAATTATTTAAAAATGTCATAATAAAATAGATCATTAAAATAATAAATTAGTAAAACAGGATCAAAATCTCTGATCAAAAAACTCATTTAAATTATAATAAGCTTTATCTGTTATAAAATGAGAACATTCAGTTTAATTCGAGCATACATTTGTTTTAATATTTGACAAATATTACAATTCTAGAAGAAAAAAATGAGTAATACCTTATTTTTATAGTTCCTTTAGAAGTTGAGATGGTTCAAGTTAGGGTAGATCAGGTTTAAAAAGTTTGTCGAATCTTGCTTGGAATTATTAGTCTAGAATTGTGCTCAGTGGAATTTTATTATCTCTGGTGAAGATCAAGATTCGCTTTCAAGTTAGCACGGGTCAATCGAAAGTTATATTATGGTTGCTGTTATCGGCTCGTGAATGGGTGACCATCCATTACATGTCGAGACCCCTCCGTGCCTTGGAAAGCACGTTAAGCCGTGTTGGTCCCGGCTGTCATTCGTAGACCTTGAGAGCACCTGGGTGCTCTTCGTGGATTAAAATTTATTTTTACACATTTTTTCCACGAAGAGCACCTACGACTCAGCAGCCTACTGTTGGGATGTATTTGTTTTACAGGACGTTATTAAATGAAAGATATCGATAAAAATCACTAGAATGTTTACTAATTATGATCGATTGATCGGTAGAAGCACTGGCTGTCATGCGGACAAGGCAACTTAGTTTGGCAGTCAGGGTAACATCCTTATGGGTACCTACAATTAGCAGATTACTTGTTTCCCTTTGTCTTGGTGCAATCCTTTAATAATAACATAATTAGTCTTTAATTTGTACTCCTGTTTTACCTGTGTAATTATTAGGTAAGATATAATTAAGGCTGATTTTGCAATAAAAGTGATATGTGGAGATTGATTGTGATATTTTAAAAATAAGAAGTGTTATTATTTGGAAAGATTAATAAATAATTGTCATAGTGATTTTACTTATTTTTCATTTTTAAATGTCGCCTAGACAAATTTCGTATGCACGTAAGATGTGTAATTAATAAACATTCTAGTGATTTTTATCGATATCTTTCATTTAACAACGTCCTGTAACAAATACATCCCAGCAGTAGGCTGCTGAGTCATAGGGGTTCTACGTGGACAAAAAAAAAAAAAATTTTAATCCACGAATAGCACCCAGGTGCTCTTCGTGGACTAGGCTAGGTGCTATTCGCGCAGGTGCTATTCGGACGGGTGCTCTAAGTGGACTACTTCGTAAAATATGTTGATTCCAAATTGTTTACCGTTGCACAAAAATAATAACAATTTGACTTTAATGTTAACGGTCATCGCTTTTACGAAGTTAAGATTCTGAACATCGCCGCACGCTGCAGTGCTGCCGCATCACTACTCGTCCCCATACATTTTCTTATTTGGTTTAAATGAGATTACATTCCGAGCATGGCAGCAATGATGCGCGTCATTGCTGCGACGTCATTGCTGCGCGGCATTGTCGGCCTGCTGCCGCGGTAGACCAGTTCGGGCGGGCGTTCATCACAGCGATAACACATGAATGTTGAGAAGTAAACCACGAACAGTAGTACCGCGCCGCAATGCCGTGGTGGTGCTCGTGATCACCCGGCAGGCAGCTCTGACGAGCATCAATGCCGCAGCAGCATTGCCGCGAGCAGCGTTGTTCGGAATCATACCTTAATATGACCGGCCCAATTACCACTACAGCTTGCCAATTCTATGGGCTATGCCGTATGGTTTTTCTTAAAAGCAAAAAATGAAACAAACAAACAATAAAAGTAGGTATATTTTTGAAACATCAGTTTTATTAGATTATACATTTATTTATATTAGACAACAGAGTATTACAGTGCTAGAAGAAACAAAGAGCTATGGTGCTACAGACAGACACACACACAGCAGTCAAACTTATAACACCCCTCTTTTTGCGTCGGGGGTTAAGAAATTAGCAAGAACATATTTTTATAGGGATTCCTATATAAGTTGCGACGATGGTTAGATCAGGTTTACGAAACTAGTCCTGAGGAATCTTCCGGGATACTGGACAGCAGACTTCGATGTACGAAGGGCAAGAATTGCTACTTTCGAAATTGATATCTATTACTCCATCATTGTTGGGAGAGGTAATATCATCACAAAGGTAGTAACTAATGCATTCTCCTTTCTGGCCATCAGGTAGAGCGCATGCCGTGCCAGCTTCAGAGGTTTCTTTATTATTCCCGATTGATTGCGCTGTGGAAGCCTGAATTTTGTCCTGGGGTTGACTGGCCGAAGAAGGCCCGAACGCCTCATCCACCAATTCATCGAATTTATCATCGCAGTAAGCTCCTGCCACCAGCAAAAGGATGCATATTGTTTTAAACATTTTAAAGTCCAGGATGTATCGACGTTGCACTGATAAGACACAATATTTCACAAAATTATCACAAGATGTTCACACGAAAATCGTATATCTTAATTCGGAGTTGGTTTTTTTTGTTTGTTTCCTAGCCACAGTCGGCTCTCGATTTCATACTGGATACGACTCAGCAATGCCTTTTATTATGTAGCCGCCGCCGCGCCGTCTTAATATTATTATTTCAAAATTTATTCATAAATGTAATTGCAAAAAAACGAGTATTAACCCTAGAATACTAATCATTGTCTGAGGGGCCGCCAGCAGTCGGTTTTTTGTTTTTAATTTAAAATTGCGCGGTTAATTCATTTATTCCATCGGGTTGTACATTCGTGCCAACTCAGGGTAACCTGCAACGCGTTAGGGCCTGTGTCCTCTGACGGCACGGCACGGCAGGGCATCCTTCGAAATCAATACATGCAAGCGGCAACCGTGATGCCGCGGTATCTTTAGGCATACCGCGACATCTTTTACATGCTGAAGGTTACCGACGCGCGACATCGCGCTAGCGCGTTCATAACAGTCGTAACGTAAAGCTGCCGTAGCATCCCGAGGTATGTCGAGACATTTCGAGGGATGTCGAGACATTCCGAACGTTGCCGTCACGGCATGCCTAAGCATAACGCAGCTGCTTTGTTTTTGTACCTACGATGATTATCATTGAAATTTCATATTTATTGTCATACTATTAAGTTATATTCCCTTTTCGACGGAAAAAAATCCTTGCCATACCGTGTCGCTAGTGGGTACAGACAGCTCTTAGAGGGTGATCCCGCGCCCGGCTAACAAACACTGTTACCAAGATGTTGACTATACAATCGTTTGGGAAGCCATCATTAGTATTACCTATATGAAAAAAAAAATGAACTTTTGGAACCTTTTTTTTGGGCTTAACGTATGACGTATGAACTTTCGAATAACTAGTAAATAATAGCTATTTAATATTAAAGACTTTAAAAATCAGCACTCTCAGACTTAGTTATTTTTGTATAAAAGATTTCCCTAAGGTTTCTCTGAAAAAAAACCTTTTGAATTGATGAAAGGTAGAATTGTTGTGTTGTTTACTGGTATTTCGTTTAACCTTCAAAGTTTTGAAACAAAATTTAGATTAATTAGTAATTTATAAAATAGCCTCCCAGGCGATCTTTAATAATAAGCGGTGAAAAAATAAAATTAGTAGTTTAGGGTTAAAGGTTGCTGGTGGAGGAAAACATCGTTAAAAAACCCGGCAAGTTTTAAAGCCAAAAAGAAGACATTGTGACAACCTTGCAACCGCATTGGAACCTCTAAAACAACAAACAAAAGTGGATGTAAAAAAGAAGTACGAAACTGCATACCATGACTGGGAAGCTGCTTGGATTTAGCTGTCATGATAAGGGCTAAAGATACAAGTCAGTACTCGACTGCAGGCAGCAGCGGCAATCAATGTGTCACCGCGACACTACTGGTTTCTATGTACATATTTCATTTTCTATGACATAACTGCCATAGCGACACTGCATGTTAATAAAAACCGGCCAAGTGCATGTTCCGTAGTTGGGATGAATTTATCCCAAAAACAAACTTAACTTTGTAGTTGAAAAAAAATCTTTCATACAGAATGTATGGGTGAACATGTTTTTACAACCGCAAATTTAAGTTGGTCGATTATTACTCGTTAACTTGTAAAGCCTACTCAGCTGTGATAGTTTTCCTTTTAAATTTGTTATATAAGCTAATGCCGTGAATTTTTTCACGTATCTAAAACCAACCATTTAGCTGACTCTAACAACAATTTGCACTTTAAAGCTTAATATTTCGCAAACGGATCTCTGAATTCAAAAATGGTTTTAACACTCTCACAATGTTTTTAAAAGACCTTTCCAACGATACCCCACAACAAGGGATAGAAAAGAAAAAAATATCCCCACTTTACGTGTAGGAGAGGTACCCTAAAAAAAATGTTTTCCTAATTTTATTTTACCACTTTGTCGGCATGATTAATATGTATACCCATGCCAAATTACAACTTTCTAGTACTAACAGTCTTGGAGCTAGACCGCGGACAGACAGACAGACAGACAGACGGACATGACGAAACTATAAGGGTTCCTTGTTTACTACGGAACCCTTAAAACGGGGTGAATACAGTGTGATTCTTCATAATGTGCACATATCGAAATTAGGGAATCTATGCTTAATTTTAACGATAGAAAAAAAATTAAAAAAATCTAAATATTTTTTTTTAACTTTTTATGGAATTAAAAAAAAATTACAAAACTGTGTAACTTTTAAACTAAATCATCTATCGCGACGAAACAAACTCCATAATGATTGGAAGTAATTAGAATAAAATGAAAATTGAGAAAAAAAACTACCCTCAATTGAAAATATACATGTTTTTTAGCAAAAATCTGTATTTGTTTCATATTTTTTTTCAATAATTGTTAAATTTATAAATAAGATGCCGAAGAGATTTTTTTACAAAAAAAAAAAAAAAAAAACAAAAAAAAAAAAAAAAAACCGTCGATAAAATTAAGCATAGATTCCCTTATTTCGCTATGTGCACATTATGAACAATCACACTGTATACTTACTGATTTGATAACCATTACACTATGACCGAAACAGAATATTACAAGTACGAAATATGTACATGCATTATTTTTACAGTACCAAAATGCAGTAAGAATAATTTCCAAGCACCGTAGTTTCAAATACACACATCGAAAAATATATTGAAGATATTTTTCCTAAAATATCAGAAATGGCTCCTATAAAGATTTCTAATGCCGAGTACATTTTTAGGTTTATGAAACTGAAAAATACTTTTAAAAAGATTGCTTCCATTGCGATATAGCTACTCCATTGAAATGCGATATAGCTTCGATATTTATACTAAAGCTAGTGGTAAGAACTTTTGTTTAATTTGTGGATTATGATGCCTCAGGAGTGTGTTAAGTCAGATTGGGGATGATGATGATAATGTGTGAGGTGTCTGTTTATTTCTAAAGCAGGGCTATTATAACGTTTTACTATTATTAAGTAGCAGTGATAGCCAAATGATGTGACCGTCGGACTGCCAAGTCATAGGTCTCGAGTTTGAACCCAAGGCACGCGTTTTTTTTGGGTGGGAAATTATCAAATAACTTCTCCCGCTCTGGGCGGAGCGGGAGGGCGTGTCAGACTCTTACTGACTAAAACCCACCCGTGTTCCTTCGGTTGCCCTGTTGCCGGGGGCCACGATTTCCCTGTCGGTTTTCTTCGAACCCCGGCAGGCATTGGCCCTAGCGGACCCCGTCAATTCTGCTGACATCTCTTTGAGGCGCGCGTGGAACACAACGCGCCGTCGACCCGGGCTTGGTCCTTATCGGACGGCGAGCTACCCATTGCTCACCGTCCGCAAGCCGCCTCTGACTTTTCGGATTCATGTGCGTATTGTATAAATCATCATTTGTTTTAAAACTCTGACATCGGGTTAGTCACTAACCACATGAAAAGAAGAATTATGTTTACTCACAGGCTCACCGTCACATCAAAGGCTAGTTTTTGATACGCTTCAGCGCTTTTACGCTTCGATTTCTATTTTTTTTTTTACATTTTTATTAGATACATAACATAACATCACGCCTTGATTCCCCGAAGGGTTGGGCAGAGGTGTCCCTGTAGCAGGTACACCCACATTTACACACATATACTTTTGGAATAAACCATCCAATCGTTTAATTTTAACTATTATTATTATCTATACATATAAAATGCTTTGTCCTGAATGACTGAGTGACGGATCAACGCACAGCCTAATCCGCTTATCGTAGAGACATGAAACTTGGAGGGTGTGTTCTTTGTATGACGTAGGCATCCGATAAGAAAGGATTTTTTTAAGTTCTACTCCTAAGGGGGTGAAAAAGGGGGGCGAAGTTTGTATGGGACAACATGATTCCTTGGTCCAATCTACTTCAAATTTTGCATAAACCTTTTTAAACAGAATTGATGGATGACGTGTTTCATATATTATTGAAATTCATTCCCTAACGGGGTTAAAAAAGGGTAGAAAGTTATTTTGGCGGTGATTTGCTTCGAAGTTGATATCAATACCCCTTAGTGCTTTTAATTTAAATTACATTTTATTTTGACACATGTTTGAAAACTCAATCCGATTTTAATCAAAAAAGGTTGAACTCACTTAAAAACTCTTAAATACTCTTTTTAGTTTTAATTGTAAAAATATCTGTGTTTGATTTGTTGTGTATAATAATAATACTTAGTTATTGAACCTATAAATCCCTTCACTATAATAAACATTTTGGATGTCGGAAAATATCCCACGGGAATGTACTACCGAGATTTCAAACCTAATAACATAGGAAAAGGTCATTGACTCCTACCGCTGCGCCCGCGTTGCTATGCGTAATTTTGAAACTGTATTCATTTAAATGATATGATTTAAAAGCATATTTAATCTAAATTAAATGCCTAATTCAAATAACATATTTTTTTGGAAAAGGATTAATACTATACCGGTCAAAAAAGCTTCGGAATTAACAATAATTTTTTTATCAAATTCTGTAAAATAAAGATGGTTATTGTGGGTCATCCTTAGAAGATAGACATATGCCATTGCGGACTTTTTTGTTGAACTTTTTAAGATGAACAATACCGTAGAACCTAAATTTGATGTATATTTTTCGGTTAACGCAGCGCACGCCAGTAAAGCTCCCAGTCGGCATGATTTTTTCGGACTTTTTCAACAATACTCGTCATATTTCAGCCAATTTACACAAAACCGTAATGAATTATACACTAAAACCTTTCATATAAATCATTTCGTCCATTGGTGAAAACCGATTGAAAATCCGTTCTGTAGTTTTGAGTTTATCGCGTTCAGACAGACGCGGTGGGGGACTTTGTTTTATAATATGTAAGGAAGTATTCAAACATTTGAACATAAAAATTTGTATGTTATAACAAAATTAATAACGTCAAAAATCCTATTAGATCCATTTTTGGACGAAGTCGCGGGCAAAAGCTAGTCATTTATAAATATTACCTATTGTCATTTTTCTTTACCAGATGAGCCACCGGAGTCGATATTGGACTACCACTCAATGCCCGCGCTGTCAGATCTGGATGACTTCGACCTGTGTCTGAAGAAACCTGACGCCGTCTACTGCATAGTAGACCTGGTGCTTCTGGAAGATGATACGCCGCTGTATCAGTTTATTAAGGTATGTTTGAAAAAGATTCCCCTTGAACGTCCTTGGAGTGTTTCACCTATGAAACTGCACGCGATCAGCACTTCTAAACCGCGTTCAAGCGCTGTCAGTTTCACAACAATGATGACATTGACAGTTATTGAACGCGGTTATCTAAACTGCGATCAATACCTGTCAGTGCTGACGTTCAACGTTGGTCCATTAGAATTTATGCCATTCTCGATTGTTAAAGCTATTGGCAGTTCATCTAACATTATATAGTCCATTTTTATTAAATTTCAAAGCACCCAATCAAAAGATAAACAAGCGCTACTCGGGTGATACCGACACACCTGCCGAAATTCTGCGACGGGAAAGTTTGGCGTGTTTACGCTTGCAATTACATTAAGGCACATCGGGACGAATCATTTTCATTGAAAATATGAGCACGTAGAATTTCCTTCGCGTAATTTTCAGCAATAATGTTGCTATGCTTACATACTAGGCGTATAAGTAGGTATTTGGTTTTCATTTCCCTTCAAAACCGGGCTGTATTATCCACTTCATCACTGGTAGGACGAACATAGAACACTGAACATAGAGTGATCTTAAAAACTCTAGAGTTTTTTCGAGACAATACATTTTATGTCAACTCATAATTAAAGTTATCAACAAACAAATCGAGCAAACAGATAAAATATGAACACACAAATACTGTGTCAAGGCAATGTTTGCAAGCCCACTGAGCAATGGAAGCGACCCGAGCAAACAAATTAAGTGCCTACGTGTTGTGGTATTTGCTTAAGGCCTTAAAGTTTCACAGTCACTTTAAGTACTGATGTTCATCTCGCTAAAGCACAGAATACTACAGAAGGTCGACTCCATGCAACGAGCGAACACACACACACACATAGACACACTTTACGTACAGCGAGTGCAATCGCACGCGCGTCCGGCATTTGTTTGAGACTACATACGTACGTGTATATGTGTGCGTGCGCCTGTTTTCGTTCGAGGTATGGAAGTATGGAACCGACCTTCTGTACTTTTATCTAAAGCTCGGTCGCAATATACTACCTACAAAGAGCAAGCAATTTAAGCGGTTAGGTATTTCAGAAATCTGTGCTTTAAGTAAACGTCTTTGATCATATAGCGATGAAAATCTTATTCAATCTATCTGCCTAGCTTTTTCCCAACTATGTTGGGGTCGGCTTTCATTCTAACCGGATGCAGCTGAATACCAGTATTTTACATGGAGCTACTGCCTATCTGTCCTCTACAACCCAGTAACTGGGTAATACGATACCCCATGGTAAGGGAGAAGCCACACGGTGCGGTGCGGCGCCGCACAGCAAACATTTTGCCGCATCACTGTACACATGTGGTATGCGGCGCCGCAATACGGCACCGTTGCGGCGCCGTAGTATGCGGAGCGGGGACCTAACCAGTCCCAGTGCAAAATGGAAAACTTCCTCCCCCGTCGCATCTCGCTCAATCGAAGTGCGGTGTGCCTGCGGTGCGGCGCCGGAACGCAACGTCTGGCATATCATTAATTTTTATATGCAGGACGCCGCAGCGACATTGCTCCGGCGCCGTGCCGCTTACGCACCGCACCGTGTGGCTTCTCCCTTAGACTATTTGTCAGACTTTCAAGTTTCTGACGACCCGTAACGACTGTCAAAGATCCACGAATGACAGCCGGGACCAACGGCTTAACGTGCTTTCCGAGGCACGGCAAATCTTATTGTTATGTAATAACAGCATAATTAGCCTATAATGTTCCCACTGCTGGGACACAAGCCTCCTCTCTTCGAGAGAGCTGTAATCTACAACGCGGACCCAGTACGAGTTGGAAGATGTTTTATGTCTTCGAATTTTTGGCTGTAGGACATGTCGGTTTCCTCACAATGTTTTCCTTCAACGTTTTGAGAGCAGTGACTGTGGTGGTGAAATTATTTACACAAAGTAAAGCACCTGCCTGGGTTCGAACTCACGACCTATAACTTATTGTTATGATGTTGATGAATGACTTTAAATCGGCTGTTACATACATTTTGTTGATTTATGTGGACAAAACTTATGGAACAGGTGATTTTTTTTTTTGTTTTTCTCTATTTTTTGGTTGGTCTCATAGTAAAAGTGATTCCTAATGATGAATATCCAGCATCCCAGTATATATCCCATCCTTGATGTCCTTCCTCCGGTTGACGCCCTAAGTCGAAGTTCGTACCCCAAAGGGGGTGCCCTTAGCGAGCGTGCACCTAGTTTTAATTAGCATAGTTGAACAACCCCTGGCTGGAGGTTTTAAGTGTAGTAGTTTAAGGCACCCAAAGGAAAGCCCGGTTAAGTAGTCATGATCTCAGAGGCCAACTACGAGATGCTCTATATAAAAAATAAATGGAAGGTTTAGGGTAAACAAAAGCTTAAATTTTGTTATGGTCTTGTTTGCAATGCTGTCAGAATCAGTTTACCTTTACAAGACAAAACAGCTATGACAATCATAGAAAAAATTGTGTTTTCCGAAACTGTACTATCAAATTTTTCTTTTTGTTTGTTTAGAATTTCTCCTCGCTTTCCTACACGAACTACGAGCATTCGAAGCTGCATCGAGGAGTATGTGGCTCCCAGCACTGTGGCATGAACACCAGTCATGCAGACGCTGGGGAGTCGACTGCCGAAGCTTTGAAGAACTGCCTGAATGCTTCTATACATCAAGGGTATGGATTGCAGGTAATGTCTTATATAGACGACTATTTAAATTATATGAAACATAATTTGCTTGTAACGTTCCCACTGCTGTGCTGGGGCACAGGCCTTATCTCTGAGAGAGGCAGTGCGGGTTGGAGGATGACACACTTTTGGTTCTAGTACATGCCGGTTTCCTCAGATGTTTTCCATCACCGTTTTGAGAGCAGAGGTGATGAAAGTAATTACACAAAGTTCAGTAGGTACCTGCTTGGGTTCGAACCTACGACACGTTAGTCGGAGCCGTTACTACAGGGCCACCACTGCTCTCCATTATAATATTTATGTCGGGGCCAGATCTTAGAATTGAAAATTTCATGAAATGAACATCGACCGCTGGTCACATCATGATGTGCTCTGGCCAGATCATTCAATACTCAATGTTTGATGATATGAACAGTTAAACGAAAGACTACTTACTTCTTTATATGGCCAAACCTTATTATCGATTATCCACCGGTAAAGGCGTTGATGTCGCTTTGCTTTTGTTGTGTATTATGGCGGCAGTATACAACAAATCAAACAAAGTAGGCCACCACGCAAAAAAAGTCAATGGACTTTTATTGGGTTTCCAAATATGATATTATGGAAAGCGATCAACTTGGAAGTAGCGCTCGCCGGCCGCTGCCGCAGAATGCAATATAGCACTTAAAATTAGTTTAAAAATAAAAACTTACACCGCCACCCCGACCAAACGGGTTAGGTTAGAACTGTGACACGTGCGCAAGCCGAGCGAGCGTACCGAGCAGTGCCGCGGGAGCGGCTGGCGAGCATTACTTCCAAGTTGGTCACAGTTACTTGGCTATTTTTACTACCCCAAAAACAATGGATAACCTACATTAATGATATGGCCAAATGTCGACTGACATAATCATTATACGTTGACGTTTAAACGATATGATCTATTTTAGCTGGCCATTTCATGAAATGGTCAATTCTAAGACCTGGCCACGACATGTTATGAACTGGTACACCGTGTGGATTATAAAAAAATACGAAATAAAGATCAAGATATTATTTTTTTGTTTTGTATAGGCTAGAAATGTTAAATGCAACTGGATAAAAAAATTACTAACCAATTCAACCAAACTACCAAGCACTTTCCTAAAATACTAAATTCTATAATTAAAAAAAAACCGGCCAATTGCGTGTCGGACCACGCACAGTGAAGGGTTCCGTAGTTGGGATGAATTTATCCCAAAAACAAACTTAACTTTGTAGTTGAAAAATATGTTCTCCCATACGGAATGTATGAGAAAACATGTTTTTGCAACTTCAAAGTTAAGTTGGTCAATTATTACTCAATAACTTGTAAAGCCTACTTAGCTGTGATAGTTTTCCTTTTAATTTCGTTATATAAACTACTGCTGTGACTTTTTTTCACACATCCAAAACCAACCATTTAGCTGGCAGAGGGGGGGGGGACAGTTGACTCTAACAAAAATTATCACTTTAAAGCTTAATATTTCGCAAACAGATCCTTGAATCCAAAAATGGTATTCACAAACTCACAATGGACCTTTCCAATGATACCCCACACAATGGGTTAAAAAAAAAAAAAACATCACACACTTTACGTGTAGGAGAGGTACCCTAAAAAAAAATGTATTTCATAATTTTGTTTTACCACTTTTTCAGCGTAATTAATACGTATGTATACCTATGCCAAATTACAGCTTTCTAGTACTAAGGATCTCGGAGCTAGACCGCGGACAGACAGACAGACAGACAGACGGACATGACGAAACTATAAGTGTTCCTTGTTTACTACGGAATCCTAAAAAGCGCTATTAGTAACAGATGCAAGTCGTAATTCAAACCGAAAATTGCCGAAACTAGAAACATAAAACGTTTTCACTATTTTTCTAACTTATTGGATTGCACCCATCATGTTTTTTCATTGCACTCATACATTTTGGACAGTCAATCCTGCCTTGTTGACAATTTTTTTAACCACGGCCATAACAGATAAATTTCAATCTCCAATTGGAATATTAGTCTCTGTGAAGGTATTCGTCTCTCAGAAGAGTTTTTCATTATTTAAAGGGATCTCGCGCTCTAGATGACCAGGACTCGTCCGGCCAGTTGTAGCCGTCTAGAGTAATATTGTATGGTGTGCGGCTAATTGCCCGTTGCGACCAAGTCCGCGATTCGTATCGGGTTCTTTATTTTACCTAGTCGCGGTTGTGCTTGTGGCCGTCTAGTGCGCGAAATCCCTAAATGTTATGTCAAATTTGTTAGGCTCTTTTGCGGCGCCTAGGATATTTTATTGTCTGATTTTTACTGTGTGTTATAGTTTGTTTATCTACTTACATCTATCCTATACTATTAAAATGAGCAATATTTGTTTAGATATATACAACATGTAAAAAAAAAAACTGTCCTATCCGTGAGGGTGTTGTTAAGTATCGTACTGAAAGTCTATTTATACGGCAAAAAAAAAAAATCGTCAATATTTTTTTTCAATGTGGATTTTTACCCGGCTATACATGGGGCGCGGGCGACCGTCCTTTAACGGATGTCTACAAGTCATAACTTATGACCCCTGTTGAAAATTTACTCATTTTTAATGGATTTGAAGTAATTTTGGTACTAAAAATTTTATTTTTAAATAGCAATAACTTTTTTATTTTCTATAATAATTAGATTTTTTTATTACTTTTAGGTAATTTAATTGTAGTACTTATGAGACCCTTTCGGATCGGACAGAGTTTAAACACATTGTATATATTTTTGATCACGTACTCAAAAACGGCTCTAACGAAAAAGCGATCTAGCTAGGTCTCATATCTGGGAAAATTTGTTTTCTCGATTTTCACAGCCTCGGGAATATGATAAAACGTAGGAATACCTGGACGATATGTTGTAAATGAGCAGAGCTCGGTCGCCCAGGTACAATATATCTATACTATTTATAAATTAAAGTCAAGTAGCAAAAACCTTGAGAAGCAGGGGCTAGTCGTTAATTAAGTATAAGTTGTGGACACATTATACCAGCTAGTTGGTTAATATGTGTATAGAGTAGTGACTTCGTTTCATGATTTATTTCACTTCATTCGAAAAAGCGTAACTTTTTAAAAGAGTTAATAAAAATATTGTCGACAGCGAATTGCACTTACAATTGCCCGAATCAATGGAATAATTGATTATATTGAGAGTGGACAATACAAGTTTAATTCTCGGTGCTGAAGTGTTAAAATTGCAGCAGATATTTATTAACAATAAAAGCTCTTTTTTTTTTGCTGTCATTTTGTTTTAAAATATTTATCAATAGCATTATAGACATTTTGTTTTTTTTTTATTACAAAAAATGCATAATTTATGCCCAATTTTTTTAATAATAGGATAGCCTTTGTTGGTCTTGTGGTCGCAAGCGCTACTGCTGAGCACGAGTTCGATTCCCGGGTCGGGCAAAGTGCTATTGGGTTTTTCTATCTGAAATTCCTCAGTGGCAGCTCGGAGTCTGGATTTGTGGTTGATGGCAATAGGCTCGCCCCCTATTACATGGGACTTAAACATACCTGGCGAAATGTAGGTGTACTTGCTACAGGACATCTCTACCCAATCCTTTAGGGAAACAAGGCGTGATGTTATGTTATGTAGCATTTTAATAATTGGGAAAACTGATAGCAGCATAACAGCATCCCAAATTTGCAGCGCAACTATTACGCAACAGTTGCACTACTGAATGCATCTGTCATCTTAAACAAGATGTTGTTGAAATAACTGATTTTATGAAAAGTGGTAATTGAACTCATCATAATAAAAAATATTTTACGGGACCTACCGAGAAACCCCAAAAATAAATCACTTGCTCCATACGTTGTTCATTTATATTAAAAAAAAAAAAAAAAAAACATATCATGCATGTATTCCGCAAAGGGTTCGGCAGAAGTGTACCCATATATATTAGAAAGAAGGGTGTATCTATCCGTGGCCTTGACATCAACCAATGAACAACATTGGTGCCGATTCTCTTGTCACAAATGCTTAAAATCACCAAAATTTAGTTTATTCCTGTCAAACGACGATTTCCCTTTCTGAAATAGACTAAAGTGACACAACTTAACTTTATTTTAGTTTGAAAGCACTAAGATGGTACTGAGATATTAATTTAGTGAAAATGGCAATTTTGCTATTCTGAAATTGACGTTTTTCACCTAAAATTTAGATTTTCAAACTAAGTGTGACTATTTTTAATCGCGACTAAAAACGTGTGGGATAAAATTAGTTGTCATGAACTTAAAATTCACACCAAAACCTCGACTTCAGATGCAAAAACAGTACTGAATTTTTTTTTTTCTTTTGCTTATATCTCGAAAACGGTATGTCCAATCGCAAAAATAATGAAAATTTCGACCCCCTTCATAAAACCTTTACATTCCTAACACTCTACATGTAGGTAATATTTTTTCTAATTTTCCATACAAAAAGTGAAAAATTCCATGTAAAACACGTCGAGGCTGCCCCCCTGCGCGCCTCTAGCTCTAAAAAGATTCATGTGGTTAGGTATCACGTGTGGAGTTGCGATTGTCAAATTCGATTTAGATGTGTCAAAATTATTTTTAAATTTAGAGAATTTATTTTTCAGAATAGCTTTGAGAATCTCATAGTCAAAAGTAAGGAATTTTAGTGATAGTTTAGTTCGGTGTACAAGAGAATCGGCACCATTGTCAAACTTTGATTGGTTGAATACGAGGCTTTTGGCTACTTTTGTATGTGTATTTATGTCATTTTTTATGTGCATTTTGTTTGAGCAGAATAAACAAGTTTTCTATCTTTCTTTTTTCTATAGTACACCCACATTTAGCAATTTTTTTTTTGCAATTTTAATAATTTTGATCCTACTATAAAAGTTGTTAAATTACTACTTCTTCTGAGGTTTTATTTCAATTACTCCTTGTATACAACGATGCCGCCGATTAAATGCAGTCGAGTTGCAAATTCAATTGAAAGAATTGCATTCTTTTGATGACTGACGTCACACTATTTGTCATTAAATTTTTAAGGTTCCGACATTAAAAGGATTTTATTTTGTCACAGGGGTTTTTCCATCACCAGTTAGACCAAAACAGTATTTTTTAAAATTATTTTGCTTGTGTTGTGCCGCGCTATAAAAACCTGTAATAATAATTCCTTTTTTATACCAGGTGGATTCCTTATCAGTCCGGTATTGCAAGACTCAAGATGACTACATACCACCTGATGTCTTGGACTACGTCATCGGGGTCCTACTTCTGGGACTACTGCTGGTCAACTTGGGTTGTTCCATGTATTACTTCTTGTGGCCTGTGGAGAAAGGAGAAGGTAAATAAATGTTGTTTAAATAATCGAAAAAATCTTAAATTCATTCATTCATTCACTGAAAGACAACGCACAGCCTAAAGTGACAGCTACACGGTTGCCTACCGCGTCCTGACAGCGGTGACCTTTGTAATTTACAACCGTGTAGATGGTGGTTTACGACCCAATTTCAAAAAGCTCTGCCGGTCGACAACCAGGGTCACCTCTGTCGGGGACGCAGTTGGCAACCGTATAGCAGGCACTTAAACAGCAATTTTTATCCTTGATTACATTTTAATTTTTTATTCTTGACATTGATATTGAATTTTTAAAATTTTCTTTTTTCTACTTATTTTCAGTATCTATGGAACTTTTGTGCAAAAATTGCTGTTTAAGTGCTTGCTACACGGTCGCCAACCGCGTCCCGACAGCGGTGACCTTGGTAATTTACAACCGTGTAGATGGTGGTTCACGACCAAATTTCAAACAGCTCTGCCGGTCGACAACCAGGGTCACCTCTGTCGGGAACGCAGTTGGCAACGGTGTAGCAGGCACTTAAACAGCAATTTTTGCACAAGAGGTCCATAAATACTGAAAATAAGCACAAAGAAAGAAATTTTAAATATTCAATCCATGAGTGCTCATATACACGAGCGGCTCGCACGAACGGCAACGTCGCGTCGACACTCTCCGACGGCTGCCTGCCGTTTCTGCTGTTGCCTCTACTGTTGACACCTGTCGCTCGTGTATTATGAACACTACAGGAGTTAAATAGGGGATGCCCCTGGCTGGAGGCTTTAAGTGTAGTAGCTTAAGGCACCCACAGGAGAGTTCAGTTAAGCTGCCAAGACCTCAGTGGTCAAAACTGCGAGATGCCCTAGTTAAAAAAATAAATAGGGAATGATTTGTATGGAACTTTGTAATTTTAGCGGAGAGGAAATCTCATTAATTCAAATAATATATTCCAACACAATATTTTTGACGTACCAGTAGGTACTTTGAGGGACCCTTGTTTTTTATTTATATCGCAAACGAGAAGTAAGATTAAGGTCAGTCGAGTGTGGTCATGGTATGTAAAAAAATATAATAAGAATCAATTTATTTACGTGGGTTTTTTCCAAAACTGGCAGATGCGGCGCAGTATTTTACCTAAGATATTTTTTTAACAATATCCTAAAAATATTTTGAAGGTAAATCGTTAAGGTTAATAAAAAATCCAGCCACATTTTTTCTATTGATTTAAAACTAGCTGCGCCGCGCTGTTTCAGCTGCATAAATCTCGATCCCGTGGGAATATTGGGTAAAAAGTATTTTATGTTCTAACCTAGGTCATGGTCTACCCATGTGCCAAATTTTATCCAAATCCGTTCAGCCGTTTTAACGCAAAAGCGTAACAAACAAACAAACTCACTTTCTCATTTAGTTAGGATGTCATCGAAATAACAGAAATCACAGATGGTCACTTTTTTGTTGCAGCAAATAAATTCATGCTGGCTTTCTGCGTGCAAAAGAATTGGAAAGCTTTGAAGCATGGAGGTAGCGCTGAGGGTGGACTCTTCAAGTGTTTCCAGGCGTTGAGGTACGTAAGAATACTAAGGATGACGTCACTTAAAAAAAAACAGTGGAACTCCGGGAGTGCCGACAGAAGTGACAACTTGAAAAAAAAATCGGCACCTCCGTAATCGACGCGTTGATGTCCTTTACTCCACCACCGCGGTAAACAACGCGTTGATGTCTTTTTAATGGTCCTTTTGACCATTACAGTGTGTCGTCACAGTGTCGCGAAATCAATGGTTTAGTCCCATCTCAAAAATGCCCAACGCGACTAAAGAAGTTTTCACTTCAATTATGATAATTTTAACACATGAATATTGTGCTCGGTTGACGGCCTCGTCGACCTAGTAGTAGTCACAAGCTCTGCTACTGAACAAAAGGTTTTGGGTTCCATTCCCGGGTCGAGTAAAGTGTCATTGGATTTTTTTGATCAGGAATTGCTCAGTAGCAGCCCGAAGTCTAGATTTGTGCCCGGTTGATGGCAATAGGCTCGCCCCCTATTACATACATGGAGCTAACTGGTCTAATTCGGGTTCAGTTGACTCGGGCCGAGCTGTCACTGACATGAGCTAACTGGGGTTATGTGGGTGGACTATAATAAGGACACCTCTGCCTTACCCTTCGGGCAAAATAGCCGTGATTTTATGTTACGTTCTGTTATGTGCTTGACTCATCCCAATGCAGCCCACTGCTGAACATAGGTCCCTCAGGAGTTGCGTCACAACATCTAGTGCTCCGCACTTTGTATTTGTTCAGGTCACCTTTTTAACCGACTTCCAAAAAGGAGGAGGTTATACATATGTTCGTCGCGTATGTTTGTTTTTATTTCTTGGTGTTTTTGGTTTTGAATTTTCGTTTTTGTCACCGACTTCCGAAATTAAAGTTATTTTTCACTTTGTAGTGTTTTTTGGAAGTCGGTTGTTATTTTTTTTGTAAAAAGTTTTTATTTTTCACTTTTTAGTTGTGGTACCTACCCCACACAAATTCGAATACCACTACCTGCTATGTAAATAACAGTGACAGGAACTTATCATATCATCCACGTACTAAGTGGGAAAAAGTACGTATTATTGAAGCTATCTCAAAAACTATCCAAGCAAAGTTAATAAAATTGAGTAGTAGTGTTTTTTAATAAAAGTTAGTAGCGTTTTTTGGAAGTCGGTTGTTTTTTTTTTGTAAAAAGTTTTTAAGTTACAGTTGTTAAATTTTTAAGATACATCTAGCAAACACACAAATTTAAAAATAAAATCACGCCTGTTCTGTATCTTTATTAAACTTATATTTCGCCAGTTATATTTAAGTCCCATGTAATAGGGGCCGAGCCTATTGCCCAGTCTCCGGCTTAGCAATTCCTAAGAAATCCAACCAAGCACCTCATGCTCAGCTTGAACGCTACTAAGTGCCTATTTCTATGCAATATGAAAGTGCTATGAATCTATCCATAATTATAGGTAATACATATAAAATGCTTTGTCCTGAATGACTGACTGACGGATCAACGCACAGCCTAAACCGCTGATCGTAGAGACCTGAAACTTAGACGGTGTGTTCTTTGTATGACGTATGCATCCGATAAGATAGGATTTTCTGAAATTCTACCCCTAAGGGGGTGAAAAAGGGGGGCAAAGTTTGTATGAAAAAACTTATAACTTGAAACTTGGCACAAAAAGTACTAGGCTTGCATGAACTCAATATAGTATTTCAATCATTAGACGTTGTGCACAATTTCTGAGCAGTAACGTAACGTAACAAAAAGTACTAGGCTTGCATGAATTCAAGATAGTATTCAATCTTTATGTTATGCTACTAATAGGATTTAGATGAGACAAAAATATAGTTTATAATAGGTAGTGCGTTTCCATGGTATAATTTCCAACTTCCACGCGAGCGAAGCTGCGGGAAAAAGCTAGTTTCCTAAATTTGCTGAGGACTTACATCATATTTTATCTCAGTACCTATACTTGAATACTTTAGCTTACATTTAACTAGGTACGTACCTCGTACCTCAATCAGACGCCAGCCTCATCCTTGATTAAAGTCGTGCAAGAGATATTGACGAGTATTCCCCGTCGATTAAAACCGACACAAATTGCGGTGCAGCCATTATGATTGCGGTTAGTGGTTTTCGATGCATTGATATATAGTGGGATTTTAGTGTAGGTACAATAAAACATTAGGTATTCAAAAATAATACCTAATTCTTTATTAAACGCTTAAACCACTTATAAACTATTAAGAAGCAGTGATAGCTTAGTGGTGTGACCGTCGGACTGCCAAGGGACTACACAGGAGGGATTGGTCTCGAGTTCGATCCCAAGGCACGCACCTCTGACTTTCGGATTCATGTGCATAATGTATAAATTATGACTTACTTCAAAAACGGTGAAGAAAAACATCGTGAGGATACCGGAATACCTTGGAGATATTTTTCGACGGCATGTGAAGTTAAGTAAGAAGCCCACGAACGGCATAAAAACTCTATCACCAAGTTAGTCATTAACCACACGAAAAAAAAAACCTGTTAAGACGCCTGTCCCACCATCGGCGATAAACAAGAAGAGAGTAGAGCTAGCAATTAAAACCGAGTGTGCGACAGCGACGAGCAATTACTCGCTGGTATACGTATATATGTTACGGCTAAAACCCGAAGTGCGGCTACACCTAGTTTTAGCCGGCTACAATTAGGTGCGGCCGGTAGCATTTGGTTAATCTTGCCTAAATGGACTCTGGCACTCGCCGGCCGCTGCCGCGGCACCGCTCGCTTCGCTCGCTCGGCTCGTGCAGTGTGTTATGTGGTCACAGTTCTAACCTAACCTAACCTACCTTTCAGCCATTTTCATTTGCTACAACTAAATTTAACCAACTGCTACCGGCCGCACCTAGTTGTAGCCGGCTAAAACTAAGTGTAGCCGCACTTCGGGTTTTAGCCGTGACATATACATGCACCTAGCGTGAGTCTTCTGCCCGCGAAGCGAGCGTCGCTGAGCGAGTACTCTCTTTGATAGCTTTTTTGCTGCTACAAACGTAATCGTTTGTAGCATCATCTAAGCGGCCATATGAACAGTTAGTGATCAACTATCTATTAATATATGTATCTCTTTTACATACACGGGACCTTACATTGAATTGTTTAAAAAATACAGTGATATCCATAACATAAATACTAGAAACAAACACAAATTTGTTGTACCTACAACAAGGCTCAAGAAAATAGGTGGCTCGTTCAGATGTCAATGTATACGCTTTTATAATAAACTTCCAAGCCACGTACAAGATCTAAGCCTTAATAAATTTAAATCATTCATTAAACGTAAGTTGTGCCAGAAAGCTTTTTATACCGTTAAAGATTACGTTGAGGACAAAAAGGCTTGGGATTGAGCTGCTCCAATTATAATTTTTTATTTTTTACTTTCGGAACTTTGTTTATTTTGCAAACTTTAAAATTATATACACAATGACATGAATATTTACTTGTGAAGTATAATATTATTATTATTTTAATTATTGTGAATGTGAGGACTATGTGGGTCATTTATATATTTATTTATTTTTTTCTCAGTTACTTCTAATGATAATCTGGCAGTTTTGAGTACTTTATGCGGCCTACCCAAATGTCCCTTCTTTGGTATTGTTCGTCGAATCGTTGAGCTCCTTTTAAGTTCTGAGTTGAGCTACACTATTACTGACAAATGCGTGCACTGACTGGACAGGTCCACTCAAATCTGTATGGTTCTTTCCTCAGAAGACCATTTCAGACACAAATCTACATGGTCCTCAAATGAAATGCTCTGACCAAGATTATTTCTGGGTTTTTATATACACATTGACATTAATGAATTTTATATAAACAATGACATGAATATTTACTTTTAAAGTATTTTATTATTTTAATTATTGTGAATGTGAAGACTCTGTGGGTCATTCCTTTTTGTTTTGTTTTTAATATTTTCTCAGTTACTTCTAATCATGGTCTGACAGTTTGAGTAATTTAAGTGGCCTACCCAAATGTCCTGTTTTTGGTATTGTTCGTCGAATCGTTGAGCTCCTTAAATTCTGAGTTGAGCTGCACGATAACTGACAAATGCGTGCACTGACTGGACAGGCCCTCTCAATCTGTGTGGTGCTTTCCTCAAAAGACCACTTCAGACACCAATCCACATGGCCTTCACATGATCTGACCAAGATTATGTCTGGACTTTAAAAGAGACTGAGACCTCTGAGTTTGTTTCGGCCTTTCTTCTCAGAGTAGTCAGATAGGAAACGCCGACCTCATCTAGTTTTGAAATATGATTGACGTGTAAAAGTGTTTGTACAAACCTACTTACAGAAATAAAATCATTTATCATTTATCATTTACATCTTTTGTACGTTTCTTGAGCGAGAAATCATTGATATCTAGTCGCTTCAGTGTTGCCAACCCGTACGATAATTACGTGCGTACGATTATTTGGCCAATGGTACGATGTACGATAGTGAATGTCTAACGTACGATAATTTTGATATTTGTTGAAAAAATAGTCAAAGTTCTATTAACAAAACGTATTCGTCAGACAAAATTAATCGCACAAAAAAATGAAAAAAATTTCATGTCAATTGTTGATTATGTCAACATCAACAAGTGAGTATCTCCCTCTCTTTCACTCCCACCTTTTTTGTTTAATTTTACAGTGAAAACAAAAATATCAACTGAAAACTATGAGAAAACATGTTTACAGTTTGTGCTGCTAGCGCCATTAGTGGTGAAACCTGGCATATAACTCCCTTTGACTCTAGTCTAAAATTATTCATTGTCTTTTGATAGCAATCTGATTGTGCGTTTTCTTTTTTTTTGGATTGAACATTTGGAGTTGGCAACACTGTTTCGCTTCCTCGCCAGCGTCGTGGAACAGGGGCCTTATTTCCTGAGGGGCAATTACGGTTTTTTTAAGAACTTTGGCATTCTAATATCCGTTTCAATAATGTCAAAAGTACCTCTAATTTTCATAAATGTTTAACAACTTTTTGATATTTACTATCGCTGAATTTAGATTGCGACGACGCTTTGAAGTTTGATTTACGAGAAATGGCCTTCTGATGTAGTCCAAAAGCTGGCAAGTAATATTCTAAAGGAGACGTTTCATTTTTGTATGGGACTCCGGCCATAACATGTACACTTAAGACAACCTGGGAAACGAACCGCTAAATACAAAAAAAAACTATTTTTTCCATAATATCTAATACTTTTTGGGCACAAAATAAAAACCGAAAATGTTTGACGTTTGTCAGGAGAAATACGACCATCGACAGCTAGCCATTTTCGTCCAGAAATACCTACAAATCTACAATCCACAAAAGCAGTTTTTTATTTTTTTGATGAATCACACTTTCTAATTAATCAAAAAAATTGTATAAGATAGCTATCTTATTATAGTACAGAAATACATGCCTTTCATATTTATTTAAATAACGTCTACGTGATATTATTATGTTAAAATGTAACATGATTTCTGGACGAAAGCAGTATGCAAGTAAAACGACGTCATGATGTATAGAAACTGGCAATAATTTGTTAAACTATTATTTTTTTGTGCCGAAGTAATCAGGGGAATAAACAGGAAAGAATATTTTTCTTCAATTCGTGGAATTTTTTCCTTTTTTTTCATTGACGTACACTTTATGGCCGAAAATGAAACATCTCCTTTATCTAGGAAATTGAATAACAGGTATAAAAAACATAGTGAAAAAATCTTCCAACTTTAGTCTAAAATCATCAAAAAGAGACAAGCCACGTGCATTGATCACCTAACTCGCAAAGAGCAAGTGAGGTGATCAATGTCTCATTTCTGTATGAGAAGCTTGCACAGATCTACAGTAGGACTGCTGGGACAGTTACAAAACTGTTGTGCACACAATCATTTCAACCTGTGGTTTCAACGATGAATATGCTTAAACTTTCCCGACTATTTTATGAGAGTGAAATAGGTACCTAACCAACTATAGCCAAACCTGATGTAAAATCGTAATTGTAGTGATTGCGGTTAGCCGTCGGTATTCGATGCATCCTCGATACGGTGGTACATAGTACGGTAAGTAGGTACAGAATGTTGGCTCCATACAAAGAGTGAAAACGTACGCACACATAGACACGTTTCACGTACAGCGAGTGCAAGCGCACTCGCGACCGGCATTTGTTTGAGATCGCCTTACGTACGCATCTATGTGTGCGTGCGCCTCTTTTTGTTCGTTGTATGGAGCTGACCTTCTGTACCTGTCTATTTTATGATGCTACGGTAGATAGGATAGTACTGCACGTTATACGTGGCTTACCAAGCGTGAAAACCCACTGGAAAAATGGTTAAGTAACATTGCAAATTGGGTAAGCAGTTCCTGGCAATTTGGGTCTTGTTTGACTGATTAAGGGCAATTAAAATAATACATTATTTGGTAACTTTAGACAGTACAGTACACACACACACAGTACCTTTGAAGCGCCATCTCCAAGGGCAAGAAAATCGCGGCGATAATAATATTCAATAGAAACTCTATAAATCAATATCCACACGGCGATAACAAAAAGTACGATTAAGTTAACACAAAACCAAGCCTGTATTTCCCAGAGGTTTTCAGCCTCACATGTTCAGCAAGTTTCTTTTTTTTTGCCCCATGTTATGCAAAGTATTATTGGAATAACTTAAACCTAATAATGGGTCATTGTACTCATAACAACAACAACTTCAACAACAAAAACTTTTACTATAGGGACAACCAAATCAATTACTCCATGGATTTTGTCGATTTAATAAATGTAGGTATGGAGCGACTGGTGTTTTTCAATCGCGTTTTCAGGGTTCAGGGTTGGCCTCATAGTAAGCCGACATTCGCACGCACGTAATAAAATCACGGCGATTTTTTTTCATGCACTGGATTTTCAACGCTCTGCTTAGCGCCGAGAGTTGAAAATCCAACAGCGTGTTTTTACAACGCGCTGGGATGAGAGTGCGTCCCAGCGCGAGCGCGTTGGATTTTCAACGCTCGGCTTAACACCGAGAGTTGAATTAAGAGGTTTTCAGTTATTCCAATTAAACTATAATTCCTACTAAATTGCAAAGGATTTTGATGATCGTGTTTTGTTTCAGATTCTACACAATGGTGATGATTCTCGGTCTACATTCAATGATCTTCATTGGCTATGGATACACGGCTAACCCCGAGTTTATAGAACGTGTAAGTTATTATTATATTCCTTCTATACATTATTTTATACAACCTACAATGTTCTCACTGCTGGGACATAGGCCTCCTCTCTGTGTGAGGGAGCGGGCCATAATCCATCACGCGGGGCTAGAAAATTCAAAAACCAAAAGTTATTTAAGATTCAAACTAGGCTGAGAATCAGCACTTTTCGAACGTCAAAATTACATAAGACAGTCCCCCAAAAACGCCCACCCTTCACCACTTCCTAGTGCCTTTAGCTGGGAAGAAGAAGTGGCGCAACAAACTCCCCAGCAGCACAGCTGTTTGTGAAAGTGTTGATTTCCTTGCATCCTCTTTTTCTAAGCAAAGCTACTTTAAAATTTTGATTCGGTTACTTGATGTGGAAGGCAGAAAAATGGGTGTGCAACTTGGGAGAAGCCTATGTTCAACAGAGGACTGTGAGAGGCTGAAATGATTGATTGAAGCGAATCTCATGGAAAAGATCCAACTTCTTTGTGTCTTTCATTGAAGATAGCCATAGTCTACCTCTGAAGGTCTTCATCTGATATTCGCCTAATAGACGGTTTACCTTTTAAAATAAAGGCTCGCGTAGACAGGCGCAACGTGACAGCGCGAGATCGCGTCGCACCTGTCTTTGGGAGCCTTACAACATAATAGTTGATATCGTGTCAGAGCTGAAAAAAATTAAAACTAACTTCCAAACAAAGACAAAAAAAAATACCAACCGAATTAAAAATTTATTAAAAACGAAGTCATACTTTTTAACCGACTTCAAAAAAAGGAGGAGGTTCTCAATTCGACTGTTTTTCTGTTTTTATTTGAAAGCTGGTGCTTCCCGTGTGGTCCCATATAAACTTTATTAACTTTGCTTGGATGGTTTTTGAGTTGGGTTCAATAATACGTATTTTTTTCCCACTTAGTATATGGACGATATCTAAAGTTTCTGTCACTGTTATTTACATAGCAAGTAGTGGTATTCGAATTTGTGTGGGGTAGGTACCACAACTAAAAACTCAAAAATAAAAACTTTTTACAAAAAGAATCAACCAACTACAAAAAAAAAACACTACAAAGCGAAAAATAACTTTTAACAAAGACACCGACTACCGAAATTAAAGTTATTTTTCGCTTTGTAGTGTTTTTTTTCGGAAGTTAGTTGATTTTTTTGTAAAAAGTTTTTATTCACAAAGCCAACGTTCCCACATAAAGACAGTAAAACGAACCGACAAAATGTTAAATTGTGGGTTAAATACGCATCGCAGACCTCTGACACCGAAAACCACGGAATGTCACCGATTTAACAAAACATTCATTTAATTAATCTGTATCGGAACCATTAATAACTGATGTTGTGATTAATTGAAATGCAATTGGTTTGCAATTCATGGAGGATTGCGATAAATAATAATATTATTGGGCTGGCGGCCATTGAATCAAACGGCATTATAGCGTATACTAGTGACAAAACAGTTTTGTGTAGATAACTCTTTATTTTGTAAGTACTCAATACAAATTACGGTTATCAATTTGCGTAGCTTTTTCCAAACTATATTGGGGTCGGCTTCCAGTCTAACCGGTTGCAGCTGAATACCAGTATTTTACATGGAACGACTGCCTATCTAATCTCCACAACCCAGTAACTGGGTAATACGATACCCCTTGATAAGACTGGTTGTCTGACTTTCGGGCTTTTCACGACCCGTTAAAACTGTCAAAGATTTACGAATGACAGCCGGGACCAGCGGCTTAACGTACTTTCCGAGGCATGGAGTAGTCTCGGTATGGAAAGATGGTCACCCATCCACGGCCCAACCCCGGCAAGCGTAGCTTAACCCGATGGATTGATCCGTGCGGCTATTATTACTTTTCCACAAGCTCCTCTAATACAAATTACGGTTATGAATGTAGAAATTTTACTATAAGAAGCTGGAAAGTCAGACAGCCAGTCTTTATAATATCAGGTCATTATTGTCCCAATGCAGGGCGAAAGCATCTCATAAAAAGCAGGCACGAGCATTAATCACCACGCTATCTCAAGACGGATTGGCGATATCAGACTTATATTAACTATAAGTCCAGGTTTCCTCACGATATTTTCCTTCAACGACGTCAGTAATATTCAAGATAAACTCAGAAAGAAGAAGACAGCCAATCTTACTGCGGGATCTTGTTCTTTGTTATGGGGTTCGGTTTCCGCACTTAATCCCTCAGGTGGACTTGTCCGTGGGCCATGGTGGCCATCGGTGGTATTCCAACAAGCCCACCTCCCTCCAGAAGTTAATTAAAACTCCTAGTCTGTTCAGAAAATTTGTGTAAGATCTGGGTGACCCGACAGTTTCTGTTCTAATATGGGTGACGCCTGTGCATTTAAAGAGCACGTGCGCGACGCTTTCCTCAGTCTCCATGCGCGCCCTGGACAGAGGACTGTCCGTTATGATTATTGTGTGGAAGTGTTTATTTTGCGAGCAGTGTTCCGTGATGGTCCCCGTCACCAGGCGCAGGCCGTTCCTGCCCAGAAACTGGGCTGTGAAGATCAGATAGGCAGTCGATTCATTTATGATACTGGTATTCAGCTGCATCGGGTTAGACTGGAACCCGACCCCACCATAGTTGGGAAAAGGTGAAGTAGATTATGAGACAGTTTTGTCTTCTATCAAAACAAGTTAATTGGATTCTCAAGACTGCGCAATAATACGAGGTTGTGAGTTTAACACAAACTAAACCACAGTTAAAGCACTTGACTAAATATTTCACAACTTAAGTGCCTTAACTGTGCTACAATAAAGCTGCATTTAGTTATATTCCTCGCAGTTAATTTACTTGTGCAACTTCAGGCCTTGTACACACAGATAGAGTAAATGCCAAAGAGTGATTGTTGTAGGTACTGTATCTATAATCTACATCATTGGCTGCAAAACGACATATACCTACTAAATTATGAGACTTAGAACAACTAAACAAAGGTTAGTGATCGCGATAGATCGTGGTGGAGAGAAATTAAAGATGAATGAGTGGACTGTATAACATGTAGGTTTATGAATGTAAGGAAAATATAAAACGGAATAGGAAAACAAACAAGAATTAAATCTGAACGCTAATAAGACGCGTAAGCGCAGCATGCTTGAAGGCATGCAACAGCTGACTGCCGAGGCGCGGGGGCCCGCGCTTGGCTGTGAAGCCAGCTGACTCGCCACTGCCCCGCACCCCTCGTTCATTGTCGCCAGCGCGCGGCGATGTTGAGAGCAGAGGTCTCAACATGTAGTTTTTCTTATGTGTTGTGTTCATTTGATAAATAAAAGTTAGCAAAACCTGGTGGCGACCGCGTACCGGAAGACATAGCGTTGGAAGGCCTCCCACAATGTTGACCGATGACCTTGTGAAGGCCGGAGGAATCCGCTGAATTCGGGAAGCATAGAACCGGTAGAAGTGGCGGTGCTTGGGGGAGGCCTATGTCCAGCAGTGGACGTCTTTCGTCTAAAATGATGATAACCTGGTGAAGGTCGCGGGCAGGTCGAGGGAAGTGAGCTGTCAAAAGTGTCAATTCCTAGCTTGACAAGCCACTTCACCTGAGTTTTCACGACCAGATTTTTACAGAATAGACAGCTATTGTAGCTCACAAGGAAAAAACGGAACCCGTAATAGAGGATCACTTCTTTGTGGTACGTCCATCCGTCCGTTTATCTGTTTGTCAAGACCTTTTGTCTCAGGAAT
Organism: Agrochola litura; assembly: GCA_949152395.1. NCBI lineage: Eukaryota > Metazoa > Arthropoda > Insecta > Lepidoptera > Noctuidae > Agrochola > Agrochola litura. Next base: position 17,859,070 of record OX424514.1, on the reverse strand, counting down.
GCGTAGAAGTATCAAGTTGAAATTAATATCCTATAAGTAGGTCTACGGTCCCTGAGAGCTGAAAAAAAAAAGCTTTTAAGTCACCGCAATAAAAAAATACGGCTATTAACATAATTTTGATACTCGCAAAAAATCGAATTATGAAATTTGGCAAGAAGCAAGGTTTTAGAGCACAAGTAAAGGAAAAAGACAGAAAATCGTTAATTTGTAGTTTTGAGATGGGAAAAACAATTGAACTCGCGACTACGCTCTTTATTTATATTAAGTTACGGATCAATGTTCCATGCAAGTATTTTCTTCTAAAGGTTTTGGAAGTATTTTTTAAATTGTTCAAGTTTTCACTTCTGTCGGCACTCCCGGAGCGCCAGTGTATTTGTTTTTTTTGGGATTACAAACTTACATTAAAATTGCAGTTTATTAAGAATTGACCGTGACATATTTTCGATGTAAGGGAAAACATTTTTCAGCTACACAATAATAAGTTTGATTTTAGGATAAATTCATCTCAACTAACCCTTCATTGTACGTGGTCCGACACGCACTTGGCCGGTTTTTTTTTTTTGTGTATGTCTCACTTTTTTCCACTATCACAACCAGTGGTGAGCAATATTGCGGTCGACAATGGGGCACGCTTGCCATAAAAGTAACCTATTGAATCGAGACTTAAAGCAATGAGATCTGAGTGCTGTAAGTATACGAAACGTTTTGCCATTTTGTGTGTATTGGAAATGGCCATACATTTGTGGTGCAAACCTAGTTAATATTTCGACTAGACTGGATTGTCGGGAAAGTATACTTTGAAACGGGTGGACAAGACAAAACTGCTCAAATCATTGTTGATTAAAAAGTACATCATTTCATTGAAATAAGATAATACATTATATTTATTATCAAGGGCTTGCTTTTACTTGGGTACACAGTCGACAGCGATGCGGAGGAATTTTTCGACGCCATATTTTAGTTTTTTAATAATTTTAGTTACGTTATCTTTATTTAAAGGAGTGTCCTTGGAGTTTCTTGCCCGTTCTTCTCCATAGAGATCGACGTTTTGGAATGAGCAACTAGCTTCAACTTTCTGACTAACTGACCGACTCTTTGACAATTCATTAGTTATTGTAGTTAAAGCGCTCAGCGCGACTCTAAAACGCTGCCTATAACTACATACATATTGAAAGTCAGCGTGCGGTCAGCGTGACTGGAAAACCAGCCTAAGAAGTTTAACATAGAATAAGGAATGCTAAATTCGGTATTCAAGATTTTTCTTAACTGCTCCGTGACAAAAAAAAGAAGGAAATGCATTTAGTTTGAGTTTGTGACTTTGTTAGCGGCGGTTAGTTAAACGTCATAACGTTCGCACTTCTGGGACTCTCTGTGAGAGGGAGTGGGCCATAATCCACCACGCGGGCAAAGTGCGTATTGGTATTCTGCACATTCGCTTGTTCGAAACTCCTTTCATTAAACTTAAGTAAACATGGTATCGTGTAAACTAGTCCTAACGGTTGGCTAAGGAAAACAGGTTATGCTGCTCATATGCAATAGCCCAACGTACCATTTAATACAGTATTGCGCTATAACTGGACGACTAGTTTTTACTTTAAAGAGGGTGTTATTTCCTATACCTACGTGTAGCTACTGGATGTTTTGTTTATGTTTTAAAATTGGTAGCCATTTTAAAGTAAAAGTGCGTTTTTTTACTCATTTTTTTTTTTTGTGTATATGAATTTTTAAACATTTTATCTAAAATACAATAGACATAATATTTAGTAAACTGTTCCGCTTAGATATTTTTAAAGAGTCATAAAAAACACTGAAAGAAATCGACACGTGTTTAGTGTGAAATGGCTAAGCGGAACAGGTTACTAAATATGTATTGTGTATACCATGTCTATTGTATTTTATAATGGATTTCCGCAAGGTCACTCTAAATTAAATTTAATCAAATAACATTAATCAATTAACTACATTCTACTTATGTATCAGAGAAATAATTTTACCTTTATCATAAAAATACTAAGAATTATTATGTAGATAAGTTTCGTCGTTGGATTTCCATTTGAGTTCAATACGAATCAACCAAACCCCAAAATGAATACTTGACATTAATAAATATTTATGTATATAAATAGTAAATAGAGGTAGATAGGTAGGTGCTTGGCCGAAATCGGAATTAACGCCGCCATCTTATTTTTTAAATACATTTCATGTGACATTTCATAAAACAATTTCACAAAATAATGTTTACCTACAGCACCCCAACGTAATTCGAACGCCAAAATATCCTTGTAGCAGTACATAAGTGCCACCCATGACCTATATAAAGTTCTCAAATAAAACCCAAAATAAACAAACACTTGCCACGCAACTTAACCGCGAAAATTGTTGACCTTGGCAAGTCAACGACCTCTTGCGTAACAGAACCGGTTAGAACTAGATTCGAGTTGAATGTTTATATTTCGTTGGCTACAATTATTATTATGAGCCGTTTCTTTATTCAGTAACGAATGCTATTAAGTACCAAAAACGTGTTTATCTACTCTCATTGCGTAATATTCGAATTATAAAATCCAAAACGAGTTTATATTGACATACTTTCTGAACACAATACCGAAATTTAAAAATAGAATCATATTATAACATTTTTTCTCCAATAAAATAATGCTATAATAAAACATTTTTTTTTCTATTACGATACAGGGCTATTCCAAGAAGTTAATATCACCAAGGAGTTTCCATCAACTTTTGCATTGGAACGTTTAAACGGGGGACAGCAGCACCCGCTGTAGCGCATTTGTGCGGTGATGTGCTGGTGCAGACGATATTCATTTGTTCAGTAGTACTGAATTTCGTGGGATTTTTCAAATTTATTCTTGATCTTTAACTTTGATCTTTTATTTAGTATTAGGTTCAATCCCAATGTATGAGAGTAGATAAAGTAGTGTATGAAACTGCACATAACTAGGTATTAAAATATTCGTGTGATACTATTAAAAACCTCACCTACGTCTCGGTTTTTAAACACACACTCATGTTTTAATACCCCTCATTATGCAACAGTTTCATAAACTACAATTATTATTTTTTTGTGTATTTCTGTGTTTTTTGCCTCGTACCTATTTACTTTCAAAGAAGATAATATTTACATAATATAATATGTATAAGCTGACAGACTTCAACCTTTGCCTAACCTTTTGAGTTTACAGGCATTATGTTCAAAATCTACCTAGCCTTTTCCCAACTATGTTAGGGTCGGCTTCCAGTCTAACCGGATGCAGCTGAATACCAGTATTTTACATTGAGCGACTGCCTGTCTGACCTCCACAACCCAGTAACTAGGTAATACGATACCCTTTGGTAAGACTATGTTGTCAGACTTTCGGGCTTCTGACGACCCATAACGACTGTCAAAGACCCACGAATGACAGCCGGGACCAATGGCTTAACGTGCTTTCCGAGGCACGGAGGAGTCTTGGTACGTAGAAATGGTCACCCATCCACGGACCAACCCCGGCAAGCGTAGCTTAACCTGTTGGATCGACCCGTGCGGCTGTTAGTACTTAGCCGCGAGCTCCTCAGGCATGATGCATGCATGTTGTTATGTTGTGTAATATGTACATGTCTAAGTAATTATAAAAAAAGATGGGAAAGAATCATAGGGCATCAAAGAATTCGTCCGCATCGCTGTCAACAGGAAAAGTGCCTAAAACACTGGCAGCATTACCACGTTGTATGGCGATGCTGATTCTTTGGCCCAAAAATAGGCCAGCCCTCTGATCACGAGAAGAGTTAACCAACCCTTGTGCAGTTTTTTTTGTTGCCAAACAAGGTTTTCAGTAGATTTAGTATTTTAGACTTTTGTATTGAAATGTTATTGCTTGGTTAATATAATGGTGCCGATTCCCTTGTTCACAAAATAAACTAAATTTAAGTTCAGTGCATCTTTTTCTTTCTATTTCATTAAGAAAAGGAGAGAATATAAATTTTAGTTTAGTCCTGTCAAATTAATCGGTTCGATGGGTGACTATACATATCGAGAATTCGAGACCCTTCCGTGACTCGGAAAGCATGTTAAGCTGTTGGTCTCGGCTATCGTTCGTAGATTTGTGACCAAAATTCTGACAACCCAGTCTTACCAAGGGGTATCGTGTTACCTAGTAATTGAGTTGTGGAGAATATACCAGTATTTTAAATGGAGCGACCGCCTAACTTACCTCCACAATCCAGTCCATCTGCAGATCTGACTTCAGCTGCATCCGGTTAGACTGGAAGCCGACCCCAAAATAGCTGAGAAAAAACTAGGCAGCTAAAAACTTAAACTTAACTACAATTATTAAACTAACTACACTCTATCGCAACTTATCGCAAGTTACATGTAACCACTAAGTGATGGAGCAACCGCAATCATTTGATAAAGTGGATTGCTTCCGTTCTGCGCCCGCGCACTTTAGGCAGCACGTTCGGGAAAGTGATTGTGGTTTTATTTAAAGTATAAAGTACTGTAGGCTGCACGTCCGTGGTAACAGTTTAAACTACCCTACCGTAGTACGAAGTTTCAATAAAATTAGAGGCTTGGTTGATGGCTATTGGCTATTTTAAAGCATAATATCGTTTGACATAACGTTTTCACCCAACTTTTATTTGCATAAGAATACTGTGGTATAATAATACTTTGGCATAATGCAAAGGTTAGCATAGCTGTCATTTGGTTTAATTTGTTTCGGTATAATTTGGAGTTGCAGCACGTGATAGAAGTGAAACTTCTTAAAACATAAAGAATCTAAGAGATTTAGTTTGAGAGACAGAGAGAGTTATATCTTTCTTCTGCCTCATGTAACGAAATGTGCCTAAACGTGACGCATCCTTTTTCATTCTCAATTTTCGTCCAAATATCCATAGTTAATTTTATGTAATTATTTTTAAAATGTGCGTTTTGTTTGTGCAGAATTAACAATTTTTCTTTCTTTTCTTTCTGTTATTTATTTTCTTTTCTTTCTTTTCTTTCTTTTCTTTCTTTTCTTTCTTTTCTTTCTTTTCTTTCTTTTCTTTTCTTTCTTTCTTTCTATTGACGATTTAAAGTTATTCACACTTAACAGCTTCCAACCTTGCTGACTGATGTCTCTCGAATCTTACATCAAATCTCTTACAAAAAAGCGACAAGTAGTCATTTATTTGGTCCACTAAAAATATTACAAAGCAGCTAAAACAAGCAACTTAATGCATTATGACGTCACATCATTGCATATCGCAATGTTCTTAGTAAAACCATTGACCGTAAAGAAGGTCGGTAAAATGTTAGTTTTTTTAAATCATTTGCTGTTGACGTTAAGCGCTTGATGGATTTGCTTGCATATTTATTTGCAGAGAGAATACTCGTTTTCTTGAGAAAGCCTATTGTACAATTACCAAATGTTCATAGAATGGGAACGCTAATCCTTTGCCAAGGGAAAAGTCAGCTGGGTCAATGGATGTGTCAACCAACCGCTTTACTATACATATTATTACACAATTAATACTTAAGATGAGCCTGATGAGCACTCAGACCAGCATCGACAGCAATACGGAGCAATTCTTTGACGCCTTATTTATTTTGGAAATACATGCACAATATTACAGACATAAACCCGAGCTATAGTTTTACATACAAACAGCCATAATATTTACAATAACGAGGGAATAACAATACACAAAAATTAACAACCAAAGTAATTATAAAACTAATAAATCATCAATCTGCCGAGCCTTTCCCCAACTATGTTGGGGTCGGCAGTCTAACCTGATGCAGCTGAATACCAGTATTTTAGGTGGAGCGACTACCTATCTTACTCCACAACCATTGGGTAATACGATACCCCTTGGTAAGACTGGTAGTTAAACTTTCGGGCTTCTGACGACCCTTAACAGACTAACAAATAACAATGAAATAATATAAATATAAATAAATATAATATAAATATTCTTTATTTCACCAAAAGCCATCACAGTAGAAGAACCAAAAACTAAGAGCATTTAAGGCTTATAATTAGCTCACAATAATTTTAATTCCCTGACTCCTAAACTAGGTGTACGTGCCTGTGTCTTAGGAGTCATAATAATGGAACAATTTAAAATACTCATCTTTCATCCATCTTCTCACAGAATCTCAAACATAGTAACCAATATTATCAATACATCTTTGACATAATCTACATAAAGCAACATATTATTACTATGATGATAATTTTAATTGACATTTAATAATTATTACGTAACTATGACCATATATTTAATTAATTTGTTTTCAAAATTGACATTTACTATTTTTGTTTTTATATAATCTAATACTTTATGCAATAACTTTTATTACTGACATTTAAATATTTGTACGCCACTAAGGCCAAACATGACTGATCTTAAACTATAATGTAATTTAATAACTTGCATGCTCTGTATGTGTACTCATGTTTCCACAAATAAATAATCTTGAATCTTGAATCTTGACATACCTCTAGCCTTCCTATAGTTCTCATCATCTTGATCATCACTGTGTCCTTGTTGCTTGACACTATTTTCTTAAGAGAACTTGTATTTTACATCGAGTGCAACGTGATTTCAACGACAGAATTACTGTGGTGTTGAACACATAACATAACCCATGGTGCACAGACTTGGTCTTTGACTAACTTCAAGAAGTCCACACTTAAGGTCTGCCAACGAGCAATGGAGCTCAGTATATTAGGTGTTAAATTAACGGGTTAAAAAAATGATAGCTGCCGTGGCTCAAAAGGCTACCCAACTTAAATGGGACTGGGCAGGACATGTCTGCCACATGCCGGAAAAACCGTGGGCCCATTTAGCATAGAACTAGGTGCCCTGAGATACTGAGGCGGGGTCGCGGTAGTCCACGTAGCAGATGGTGGGGCAAGCTGGATAGGTTCCATAAAAACTGGAAGGAGTGGAGGGACGCCTTTGCCCAGGAGTGGGAGAGCGTAGGATATAAAAAAAACACATAGTACCGAGTAGGTACTGTAATATTTCAGATAGATGAAACGACTTTACACAGCCGGCAAGCTTCTTATATCATCATCTGCGTAGCCTTTTCCCAACTACTTTGTGTCAACTGCCAATCTAACTAGATGCAGCTGGGTACCATTGTTTTACACGGAGCGACTGCCTATCTGACCTCCGTAATCTAGTTATTTGGTAATATGACAAGCTTCTCATATACAAATTACTAATATTGAATTTCTCTCTTCCAGTCTTACGATGACTTCTTCAAGTCCCTTCTCTTCAACGCTCGCGTAATAGTCCAGATCTTCTTCGTAATGGGAGGATTCCTCATGGCTTACAAAATGCTGGTCTATGCCGAGACTCATCAGTTTACGTTGAAGACTGTTCCCATGGCGCTGGTAAATAGGTGGTTCAGGTGAGAGTTTTGGAACAACTGCATATTATACAACGCTCTTAAAGATTACTTTTTTGCAATACTGCAGAATTATGTGCGTGATCAGCGCCTAAGATAATAAAAGTACCATTATTAACCATTTGTATGGTCCTTTTTAACCGACTTCCAAAAGGAGGAGGTTCTCAATTCAAATGTATGTTTTTTTTGTATTTTTGTTACACGATAACTTGGACAATTATGAATTGATTTTAATGATTATTTTTTGTTCAGTAGGTAATACTTCAGAGGTGGTCCCATATAAATTTTAATAACTTTGATTGGGCAGTTTTTGAGTTAGCTTCAATAATACGTATTTTTTCACATTTAGTATGTGGATGATATGTTAAGTTCCTCTCACTGTTATTTACATAGCAGGTAGTGGTATTCGAATTTGTGTGGGGTAAATACCACAACTAAAAAGTGAAAAATAAAAACTTTTTACAAAAAAAAACAACCGACTTCCAAAAAAGTCACTACAAAGTGAAAAATAACTTTAATTTCGGAAGTCGGTGGCAAAAAACGAAAATTCTAAACCAAAGACACCGACTTCCGAAATTAAAGTAATTTTTCACTTTGTAGTGACTTTTTTGGAAGTCGGTTGTTTTTTTTTTTTAATGAACAAGGTTATTTTTAGGAACAATTACGAGTATTATTTGATTTAGATGGCTGTATCTTATTTCCCGTAAAAATAGGATTGGAGATTCCAATCTAGCTGTTCATTCTTTTAGCAAGTTTCTCGCGTTGCGTCATTAGATATCGCAACATTCGTCTTGTCTGTCTGTCCGTCCGTATGTCACAGCCACTTTTTTCTGAAATTATAAGAGCTATGCTGTTGAAACTTGGTAAGTAGATGTATTTTGTGAACCGCATTAAGATTTTCACACAAAAATAGAAAAAAAAACAAATAATTTTGGGGTTCCCCATAACTTAGAACTGAAACTCGAAAAAAATTTTTCATCAAACCAATGCGTGTGGGGTATCTTATGGATAGGTCTTTAAAAATGATATTGAGGTTTCTAATATAAGTTTTTTTCTAAACTGAATAGTTTGCGTGAGAGACGCTTCCAAAGTGGTAAAATTTGTGTGTGTCCCCCTGTAACTTCTAAAATAAGAGAATGATAAAACTAAAAAAAATATATGATGTTCATTACCATGTAAACTACCACCGACAATTGGTTTGAACGAGATCTAGCAAGTAGTTTTTTTTTTAATACGTCATAAATCGTAAACCGCAATTTACCTTTCATTCAATGTTACTTGCTGCTACGGAACCCTTCATGGGCGAGTCCGACTCGCACTTGGCCGCTTTTTAAATACAAACTGACAGCCATAGACCTCTAAGCGCTATTTTTTTAATCGTGGTATATCTCGCTACAACAGTCCTTTCACCACAGATTTAGAGTCTAAATCTGTGCCTTTCACAGTTATTTTACCTCTGAGTTTGCACTACTATACGCGGGCTTGCGGACGGTGAGCAATGGGTAGCTCGCCGCCCGATAAGGACCAGGCCCGGGTCGACGTCACGTTGTGTTCCACGCGCGCCTCAAAGAGATGTCAGCAGAATTGACGGGGTCCGCTAGGGCCGATGCCTGCTAAGGTTGCGAATAAGGCCGAAAGGGAAATCGTGGCCCCCGGCAACATGGCAACTGATGGAACTTGGGTGGGTTTTAGTCAGTAAGAGTCTGACACGCTCTCCTGCTCCACCCAGAGCGCTAGAAGTTATTTGATAATTTCATACCCAAAAAAAAAGTTTGCACTACTGTCATAATCACAGCGATCTCTATGGACGTTATAATAAGGTTGCTGTTGGGTTGCTGCCACTGACAAGTCTGTCATAATCACAATGATCTTTATCCTTGTTAAAAGACTGTAGCTAGCTATCTCGACCAGAAGAGAACGCGCTGCTCAAATAAATAACCCATTTATATGTCTTTTGCAGATTAATGCCAGCAGTCTTAGTAGTAATGGGTCTGGCAATGACCTGGGTACCTCATCTGGGGTCAGGACCCATGTGGGACGCAGTGGTGAGGAGAGAACGAGACATGTGTCGTATGAACTGGTGGCAGCTGGTCATCCTGAGCCCTAATCTGTTCCCATTTGAGAACTTGTGTTTGCCTCAAGCTTGGTGAGTTTTTACTATATTAATAAATTGGGATAGAGGTAGGAGAAATTATGACTATTCTTATTTTAATGATAGAATAATCACAGAACATCTTTTTGCTTTTTATTTATTTTATGTTATATTTATTTCTTGAGAAGAAATTAGTACTCATGAGGATGAATGCTCTTTCGTAGAGAATAGGTAATACAGCTTTGCTGTGAATGTGTTGGAAATTAAATTAAATGAAATTGTTTATTCTGCAAATGAATTATCGAAATAACTTTTACACATCATTTAAAAGATATTAAAAAAAAATACTAAGCTAAGGAGTCGACATTTTCTATCTTGGCAACTAGGTACAGACTGTCAGTTCTAGATTTGTCTGATGTTTTCGTTCACTCTAGGTACAAGAACGTCAGATGTGGTGTGTGTGTGTCGGGTGACGATTGAAAATCAGCGCTGTGCTGTGGGTCCTCCATAGCACAGCATCATGCTGAGTGCAAGCCTTCTTGTCACAGTCATGTCGTGCAGCTGCCGACTAATTTCTGTTAAGCTCGTGATTTGTTATGTACTTTTTTGTTGTTTTCTGATTACTCTTGTATTTTATGTATGCACGTGTTTCTGTGACAAATAAACCTATTTTTGTTTCTTTCTAGATGTGCCTAAGATATATTGTAATCTTAGAAAGTACGGAATTAAATTTAAGCTTACAGGGGTTGTTTTAGAAGCGACTCTTTGAACGTCTAAGGACAACAACTTAGACACATTTGCGTCACATTTTTGAGTTACAATTTGCAACAGTCGAGATCAGTCCGTCGATTACAGTTTGAAAAACAAAGCGTGTCGAGATAAGGCAACGTCAGAGATTCAGCAAATTCCGACACGACGACGTCTTGTTACAAAAATTTTGAATAGCCGCAGTTGTAAATGATTTCATCTGGGGATGAAATCGATCAAGTTGGAAGGGTCATCAACATTTTCTGCCGAGCCTTTTTTCGACTATGTTGTGGTCAACTTCTAGTCTAACCGGATGCAGCTGAATACCAGTATTTTACATGGAGCAACTGCCTATCTTGACGGGTAATATGCAAAGTAGCGCAGTTATAAAAAAACTTTTTACAAAAAAAAACAACCGACTTCCAAAAAAAAACACTACAAAGTGAAAAATAACTTTAATTTCGGAAGTCGGTGTCTTGGGTTTTGTGTTTTCGTTTTTTGCCACCGACTTCCGAAATTAAAGTTATTTTTCACTTTGTAGTGTTTTTTTTTGGAAGTCGGTTGTTTTTTTTTGTAAAAAGTTTTTATTTTTCACTTTTTAGTTGTGGTACCTACCCCACACACATTCAAATACCACTACCTGCTACCAGTGACAGGAACTTATCATATCATCTACATACTAAGTGGGAAAAAAATACGTATTTTGTAGCTAACTCAAAAACTACTCAAGCAAAGTTAATAAAATTTATATGGGACCGATTCGGGAGCATACCCTATCAAACAAAAAAAGAATTTTCAAAATCGGTCCACAAATGACGGAGAAATCGGTGGACATACATAAAAAAAAAAAAAAAAAAACAAACAAACATACGCGTCGAACATATAACCTCCTCCTTTTTGGAAGTCGGTTAAAAAAATACAGTTTACTGCTTCAAACGATGAAATCATCATCAGTATGATGTAAGGCGGTCATTGAACTCAAGAATAATAAAACAATTTAAAACTTCAAACAAACAATTAATGCTAATGGAAAAGGGAAACGTTTATGATAATCAGAGATGCGTAAACTTCAAATGTGGCAATTTGTTCGTTGTGTCCATGAAATGGTTGGTCTTGATGCAATCGCAATGGAGCGGAACGGAGGGACTGTTCTTTTTAGGCCAATTAGTTTTAATAACTGGCAAAATTTAATTTATAATTTGATTTAATTAGTTTCTTCACCACATGAGGAAACCAAGTTTTCGTAAATAAGTACCCTTTTAAATTATTAATATCATTACCTAATCAGTTGTAATAGTTGTCCTTTGTATAGTTAGTTAATGGTGCCGATTCTCTTGTCACAAATGCCTCTAAACTAAACTAAAAATCACCAAAATTTAATTTATTCCTGTCAAACGACGATTTCCCATTCTGAAATAGACTAAAGTAACACAACTTAACTATATTTTAGTTTGACAGCACTAAGATGGCACTGAGATATTAGTTTAGAGAAAATAGCAATTTTGCTATTGTGAATTTGACGTTTTTCACCTAAAATTTAGATTTTCTAACTAAATCTGACTATTTTTAATCGCGGCTAAAAACGTGTGGAATAGAATTGGTTGTATTGTTGTATTTTACGGACAAATGCTTGCACTGACTGGACAGGTCCACTCAAATCTGTGTGGTTCTTTCCTCAAAAGACTTTTTCAGACACTAATCTACATGGTCCTCATACCTGACCAAGATTATGTCTGGACTTTAAAAAAGACTGCGACCTCTGAGTTTGTTTTCGGCCTTTCTTCTCAGAATAGTCAGATAGGAAACGCCAAACTCATCTAGCTTATATTTAATATGTTTTTCATATGACGTGTAAAAGTGATTCTGATATCCTATTTACAGAATAAACAATTTAATTTCATTTCGCTCCCTTTCACTGAGAGGAGACTTGCGTCCCAGTAGTGGGAACAATATGTCAAAGTCAAAGTCAAATAATTTATTTCAATTAGGCACAAAAAGGCACTTTTGAACGTCAAAAACAAAAACAAAAAATATAATTGGTTCTAGTCGCCCCTTCCAAAAGTTAGTTTTCGTATGGAGAAGAATGGGCAAGAAACTCCACCGTTACTCTTTTAAAATGTTTTACAATATTTTGTATACATTAATTATATAATTATATGTGAAAACGATGCACCTGGAATAAGATTACTATACCACAATAGGTAAAAATAATTAAAAATTAAGCAATGACAGAAAAAAATATTATGTAATGGATACATGGTGTTCACAAGCATTGTAAAAGTAGGTACCTATACGATATTCCTAAAAAAATTACAAGTGATACTAATTAGTCAGTGTGTGAGTTCAAGTAATAACAGAAAGTAAAAAAAAAAATTTTTATAATATTTAATTACACAATTAAATTAGCAACCAGTTTGATTTTGTCTTGGATTTTGGGCTGATTATGCTAATTAAATGATGCGCTAGGCTACATTGATAGTAAATTACCTAATATTTTGTGCAACCTGCTAGTCTTTGCATTGATGGATGTGTTCCTTCCTGGGTAGGCGACATTTCAACGTGAATTATGCGGTCAGTTACGTAGGAGCACAGATTACTATGTACATGTAGTAGTATTAGGAAAATTTAAATTTGCTTAGTTACCTATTATTAGCTATACAATTTATAATCCAATCCAAAAGGGAAATATAGGTTTTCAATAACATTACCAAAAAGTTTTATTTTTATTTATTATTATTGAAAATAAAAAAAGTTATTGCTATTTTATATTCACATGTTTAGTACTAAAATTACCCGAAAAACTTACGTAAAAAATTTGCATATTTTCAACAGGGGCCATAAGTTCAATTAGTTAAGTTAGGGGGCAATTATTCTGATACTGAACGATTTTCCCTATAAAATCTATAATGATAAAGGTTCCATATTATAGGTTTTCTATTTACTTGTAAATAGGAGATAACAATAAAAGAAAATTGCTCTAATAGCTATGAGTAGTAGATTGTTTTGCGAATTTCTTGAGAATTGTGCCTTTCTGTAAAGTCAACGGTGCATTTACCCTTAAACCTTAGATCAAGAATACACTCGGCGGCGGTGATCTCTCGCATCTGGCACTAGTTCAGGCCATGGTACGGAGCGAGAGGAAATGGCAGGCCGTCACCTCCTTCTGCGAAGCGGTAATGCTCGCGAAGGAGGAGGCAGAACGCGTGAGGGAGAGGCAAATTTCGCGCCCTCACGCCCCTAACCGCCGCAGGAGGAGACGCCCGGGGCGGGAATCGCGAGCCGATTTCCGACCACCGTAGGCGCGGGCTTGCAGACGGTGAGCAATGGGTAGCTCGCCGTCCGATAAGGACCAAGCCCGGGTCGACGGCGCGTTGTGTTCCACGCGCGCCTCAAAGAGATGTCAACAGAATTGACGGGGTCCGCTAGGGCTAGTGCCTGCCGGGGCTGCGAATATGGGCCGAAAGGGACATCGTGGCCCCCGGCAACAGGGCAACCGAAGGAACACGGGTGGGTTTTAGTCAGTAAGAGTCTGACACGCCCTCCCGCTCCACCCAGAGCGGGAGAAGTTATTTGATAATTTCCCACCCAAAAAAAAAAAAAAAGGGTTCATAAGTTATGACTTGTAGACACCCGCTAAATGACGGCCGCCCGCGACCCATGTAATAACCCGTTAAAATTCCCCATTGAAAAAAAATGTGGCACCACATAAATAGACTCTTAGTACGATACCTAACAACACCCTCACGGATCGGACAGGGTTTTTTTTACATATTGTACAGGGTCAAATAAAATTAGCAAGCGAAACTATTATCAATATCTAAGCAATACTAATTTAAGTTATTTATTATTACTTTCAACGAATTGATTAATCTGCGACTTTAGAGAACTTTAATCCATACAAAATCTCGGTAGTACATTTCCGTGGAATCATTTCCGATCTTCACGTGGGCGAAGCCGCGGACACAAAGTAGTACCTCAATCCACAATAATTAATGATTAATCGCTAGACGTTATTTTAATTAGGTATACATAGTCTGTTCCAAAAGTATTTGATAAAAATATAAACAAAACAATCAGTAAACGTAGGATGCCAATTTGTAGTGCCACTAAATCTTTTAACAATTTGAGGTTAATTTTATAACCTCAATTTTCGTCGATGACTTTTCAATTACAATTTAATATTCAAAAAACAAAAAAAATGTTGTTGGAAAAAGTGGTTAGATTTAAAGTTGGAACCTTCTAAATACCGATGAATGCGTGACTAATTCCCTTTCGTGAGTGACAGCGTAAGAATTTAACCTGAACAGGGTTTGTTTACATTTTCATCACAGACTATTGTGCCAATTACTTTACGAATCGGTAAGTAGGTACTGTAGCGCTTAAAGAGCGCTAGTTGTAGAGTAATATTATGTGGGTGCGTCGAATAATAGATGATAATTTTATATTATATCTATTTTATATTTTTCATCTTATTTTAGAGAAACATGCACTATCCTACACGTCTATGTTAACACTCTTTTTTTGTTAAACAAAAAACCAGTAAAGTTTTATTTTTTAAATTAATTCCAAATTCGCTTAAATGATCGAATACAACCAGAGTTATTTTTTTATCAGCCTGTACGACATAAGGTTGCTTTTTGCACGGAACCTTTACAGTACTTAACTCCTTTCTCTTTGAACATTCACTCCATCAACTTTGTATCTAATTTTTCTCCGTCTAGACAATTTGGCCCTAAAAACGTTTTGGGAAATCCTATTAAGTAGTATCCTAGACGTCGCTTATCCATCGTAATATTACTTCTTTTTCTTTTCTTACGATATTTCTATTATATAATAGTATTCTCGTTAAATAAAAATGCTCTCGGAAAACTAGAGGATTATTTTATTATTATTAACCTAGAATAGTTGTATGAACCTAAAAGCCTGTTTTACATTGGACGGACAAGCACCATTTAGGTACCTACCTACCGGATAAAAATTAAATTATTTACCAAAACAGATAATCGAAACTTAAGAGGAGGCTCCCTAAATTGAATATTAATTTGCATTAATATTCTGATTTATTGGATATTTTTCTTTCAAAATATAAGACAGTTACGTAATTGGAACATTTTCGCTCGATTCATTTTTTATTCGAAAATTATGTCTTTTTTAAAGACTATTTGAAACAAAGACAAGATTACTCGGCTTTTATGTCTAAAATAATTATTGACCGTAAGAAAATGTGGTTTATTATCCAAATATAAGATATTTTTTCTCTAGATCATCACCATACAATTGGCATTGTATGGTGTGCGGCTAGTTGGCCGTTGCGAGCAAGTGCGCGATTCGTATCGGTTTATATAATTTGCGACCACTGGTCGTGATCGTCGTCGTCTAGTGCGCGAGACCCCTTACACATACAAATAGAAATGAGTCTTGAAGCAATTATTTTACAACTCAAGATTTGCGTAATTTTTTTTTTCTTCGAAAGTGTTCTGTTTTGTCTCCAATGACGTTCTAATATTCAAATTCAAAAAAGCAAAGGTCTACAGACCATACTGCTAAGCGTAAAAGATTGTTGGAGAGCTGATGTAAAGCCCTTTGTAAAGCTTAGTTTACACAAGTTTTGCCTGTTTTACTTAGGTTATTAACACGGCCCAACATTTAGGTACCTATTTAATTTACATAACATAACACACACCTGTATTTCCCCGAAGAGTTAGGCAGGGGTGTATGTATAGTACACCCACATTTCGCCAATTATTTTTAAGTCCCATGTAATAGGACAAGCCTATTGACAAAAATCTGTTACTGAGAAATTCCAGATGGAAAAACCAAAAACATTTTGACCGACCCAGGAATCGAACCCGGGACCTTATAATAATAATAAAAGACTTTATTCCAGACCATGTGTCCATTTTGTTAGTAACAATGTTCTTATGGACTAGTGTTAGTAATACTGAAAACTACCCACAACACAAACATATAAAAGAAAGTTATAAAAGAAAGTTAACTCAATCACTACTGCGCCATTCCATGACAAATGGCGCAGCAATGATTGATGTAACCACAGTCCAGCCGACTAGCGATCATGCTAAGGATGCTGTTGGCGCTGCCACGTACTCTACGCACCAGGGATGCGCACCTTTTACGCATCGTAGCGTAAAAGCAGTCTATGCAACGTTCAGCAAACATCCCTGATGCACTACAGAATCGCCGCAGCCCCATCAGCACCCTGAATGCATTATTAAATTGGACTCGGAGGGCACTGTAAGACTTTTGAGTATAGTCGGCCCACAGGCTGCACGTGTAGAATGATGTACAATAACACATATGCCATGGCCCATTTGCTCAGCAGTAGGACTTGCGACCACTAGACCAACAAGGCAGTCAATTCGACCTTCATAAAAAATATTAATAAAACAAAAGACAACCGTTTCTCTGCACAGACTTCTGCGTAACTTCCTTACGCAAAACAAAGACAAATAATGACATAAAAATTACTAGGCCAAGTTTTTTTTTTCACCTTTTTTCTATGACCAACACTCAGAAGGCTAATCCGCTTTCCACCAATCTTACTTGACCTCCAAACATTGCATCAAGTATTTATTTTTCATACAAAAAAGACAAACATTTAACATCACACATCTAAAGTAAATAGTAAAAATCACTCGTATTGCGAAATCCGCAAGGTTTATTTTACCATTGCGTAATTCAGGGTAAATATTGTCGTGGCACAAGCCTTGGTTTTAGTTGCACTCATAATTACAGTTGAGAAATTTTAAGAAAGAGGGTATCTCGATCTTAATCGTGCTCAGTTGTCGGGTACGTAATAAAAGTAGAGGCGTTTCCTTGACATAGTTGATAGTAAGCGGTGACAATAGTTTTATTACCTTAGATGAGGAAAAATAAGTTCAAAGTGTGAACTCTAGAAGTGTACCACTGAACAGTCAATAGATGCTTTCACAGGGTGAAAGTATCTACTGACTGTTCAGTGGTACACTCTTCAGTGGAACTTAGGTACCTGCAGCTATAACCTGATTTGTTGTAAATTGCTTGAAACTCAGCACGCCTAACTCCGCAGGTTTTAATGCGACAGTTTTATCTTTGATTTATAACTTTGGGGAATCCAAAGATATTAATAAAACATTTTTGTTGAATTTTCATAATTAAATTAGTTTAGATGGTAAGTTTATTTTATTATGCTCTCAAAATACCAATAGACTACAAGAACGACTTCGTTTAAGATAGTATAATATTTTCTCTCACGAAGCGACGCGCGCTTTACTTGTATTTACCAAGTGTACAACACTCTGTGAATATGTGTGTAGCAGGACTGGAGCTCTCAGTACCGTCTGAGACAATGACGAAGTTAGAAGTGTGTGTGTGTTTGTGTTATCACGCTACTCATCTTCATGCACACATTCACAGCGTGTTTATACACTTGGGAACCACAAGTAAAGCGCGTGTCACTTCGTGAGATAAAAATCCTGTAATGGTTTAAAAATCTTTTCATTGTATAAACTCAATCTCCATTGTATTATATAATTGCATAGCACAGGTGTGAGCACTATGTACTAAAGAGTTACCATTTACCGGGTAATATGTCTTGCATTGACTTGAATGTGCCCTGGCGGCTGTGAGTATGTCATGCTCACTCAAATGTTTCGCTGATGGTGGCGCGTGTGTTGGATCATTTAGCTCCCTTCAAAATGGTGGAGCTGAATGGTGCTAATCCATGCGTCATGTTCGTGAACGGGCGCCGTCAGTTGGGACTGGTCATCTCGTAGCTGCCAGGGCTTATTTTTATTTTATTTAATTTTTTTGAATTGTTCTTTGTTTTATCTTTTTATTACGGACGCTTCTAACGTGCACGTCTTTCTACATCAGGGGTCGGCAAGTAATTTTAAGTGGGGTCCGGATAGTGTTGAAATTCTTTATCGAGGTCCAGAAAAAATACTCATAACACTTTCTAGTTGTTTTTTTTATTTTGAATCATAACTACAAGTTAATTATTATAAAACACAAAAGGCCAGTTTTTTATAGTTTGGTTCACACGGGGAACAAATAATGCGAAGAGTGTTTTTCTAAGTCCATTAATCTTGAACAGAATTAGTTTTTCCAAAAATGCATTTTTGTAATAGGTGATTCGTTATTTAACAATATTTGGCGGTCCAAGTTCCGACCCTTCGCGGTCCGGATAAGGACCGCGGTCCGCCTGTTGCCGACCGTTGTTCTACATTGTACTCACATGTATAATTTCAACATGAATGATGTAACCAATATTTTGTAACAATTTTTTATTTAAAAGAGTGTCCGTGGAGTTTCTTGCCCGTTCTTCTCCATAGGTACCTACTACGCTTTGGAATGGGCAACTAGCTTCATACCTATTTCTGACTGACCGATTCTTTGACAATTCAAAAGTGCCTGTAAATGGTTTAATTGAAATAAATGCTTTGAGTTTGAGTTTGAGTTTGACTAAACGCTGTTAACTTTTTATTTTCAGACAAACATTTTTGGAAATCTTTTTACGTAGTTTTTAATTCTGTTCTATCTACTAAAACTGTTAACCTGTATTATCTTCATTCTACTTTCAGGTACCTCGGCACAGACACCCAGCTCTTCCTGATAACTCTGGTAGTCCTGCTCATCATCTGGAGATGGCCCAAGAGTGGGGTCCCAGTGCTGACAGCCGTCATGATCATCAGTCTTCTCATACCGTTCCTTCAAAGCTACTTTATGAATCTCTTGCCAATTAGAGTTAGCATTTTCCCTGAGTAAGTATTTTTGGTAGGAGTTGTATGGTAGAAGTCGTCACTTAAGGAAAAGGCGTTATGTCCCCTCCATGCCACTTTCTCTCTCTACAAAGACAGAGAGAGAGAGAGAGAGAGAGAAAGTGTGAATTTAATACGTGTTTTTAATACAGAGCCATCTAGTATAATTGTTTATAACGTTACTTGTTCTTCGAGAAGTCATGTTTAGGATTTGATTTAACTTGGAGACAAAAGACTTCGAACAAAGGCGTAGGAAGGACGCTGGTATGTTCAATCAGAGATTTTAAATTCTCCATGTGCTTAGCACCTTGATAATTCAGAAAAACCGGTCAAAAGAAAGAATTGAGGTTTATAAAACATAGACATAATTGGACACAATAATACAATTTGAACACAAACAAAAGAACCAAGGTTAATAGTTAACGGTTTTAACCTGTAGGAAAGAGACATTTCTACGTTTTCCTAACTAAAAGCGAGTGTCAAAGAGAACATTTATGAGGAAATTAAACATACCATAGTTATGAGATAATTTGAATCTTAATTTAATAGGAGTAACACCTTTATTTAAACCTTTCACAATAGTTCTCATGAAGTCTTGAATCGAATTCTGGAATCTGGCTTAAGAACGTCGAACTCCAAAGTTTGAAATTATACTTGTAGTACAACATTTTAATTTTAATTTCTCTGTCAGAAATAAAAAAAACACGTGAGGCATCATAAAATAAACATACCAAATCTTTATCACCGACACGCACAGTACAAAAAATGGATAACCCTCACACTTCAGATACTTCGCAGTTCACGCCAATATACTTACAGTACTTGAATCTCTGCTTATCCTATAATAGAAATCGTGACACACATTACTCCTGTACGTGACTTCAAACGATATCCGAAATTTTTCTCATATCTTCACTTGAGACCCAAACCAAAACATCTCATCTACCATTTTATTCCTCATGCAATTTTTTACTGTATTTCCAGGTCTATAAGAGATATATTCGGGTACAATGACACGTTCTACCATGCGTATGTATCCGCTCAGGGCAACTGGGCTGGATATCATCTCGGAGTGCTAACTGCCTACTTCTATCATAAGGCACAACAAAAGAAATGGGATCTGAGAGAATCTATCGTAAGTATGATCAGCTCTTGAAAACATTTTTGAACCCTCTGAAATTTTTACGTATCGAAAGAATGATATCGTTTACCTTTATAGTCCGGAAAGCTAGGCGATGCAATGCCACGATTCGGATACCTAAACTTAAATACAGGGTGTCAGGGACATCGACGCGAAAACTGAAACCATATAACTGAAATTTTTCGTCGGTTATTAATTCAATTCAATTCAAATTCAATTCAATTCAAATTCAATTCAATTCAATTCAAATTCAGTTCAATTCAAAATATTTTATTTCACATAAACCTACATGGGCACTTATGAAACGTCAGAAGCTAGGTGCACGGTTCCAATTGGTCGTTTCCTATAGAGAAGAGCCGGCAAAAAACTCCACGGTTACTCTTTTAAAAATAATTGGCTTTTACAATACTTTCAAATAACAGTGTTACTAGATATGGGAGGACAGTGTAGATCTTTCAATAAGTACTAAGTACTTAACAAAATAGAAAATGGTCTACAGGTCTACAATTCATTAAACCAACAGCGTTCTCACATTCACAAAATAGAAAAGAATCTATACAAAAGATAAATAAATTAATAAAAGTAAAAACCTATTTTAATAAAACGCAATTATATGATTGCTATTACAATTGTATTCAATCTGAATAATTATCATGTCATTAAAAAAAAACAGCGGTTTCATAGAAAAGTGCAATACCTACGCGGTCAAAATGTATGGAATAGCTGATTTTTTTTAAATAACCGACGAAAAATTTCACCGCAGGGGGTCCAGAATCATGTACTGAATCCATGGTTTCAGTTTTCGCGTCGATATCACTGCCACCCCGTATTTAGATATTTATGTAGAAGCCAAATCTCATATAGGGTGATAGGTAATTTAGTGACCGATACTTCAAGACGTGACTTTACTCATCATTATGAACAACTTTTACTATGAGAAATCGCGAAAAATAATTCAACTGTTCCCGACATTTATGCATATTAACTCGTCAAAATGTAGGGAACAGGTAATTTTTTTGACATATACATTATTTACAATATACAATCTAACAGTAAATTAAATGACTAACTATACAAATTAATACAAAAACATGAAGACGAGGTACTCGTCCGCATTGCTATTATCCGAGAAGGTGCCCACAAGACTGGCAAGACTGTAAAAGCTAAGTTAGTGACGGCAATCGAGCAAGGTCGTGAGTCGTTACATCAATCTTTAAGTAATTATTGTACTATTGACTTGAACTCAGATAAAACACAGAATTATAATTATTTAGCTTTAGTAATGAAAAATTTGAAGACGTCAAGTGGCTGAAAAGATCTCCTTCCAATGCATATTATTTTGTTAGTTATAACAATATGCGAACACTAAGTAGTGTGCCAAGCGACTACGCTTAGCTACCAAGTATAATGTAAATTATATTCCAGCACGCGCCAGGCTCGGTCGCAGCCAAAGATTTTGGGGGGGGATCACCATGGGTGCCGAGGAATATTTTTGTGCATAATAATAATATATCTAGGTCCACATTACTTATGCTATTCAGGGACGCAGTTTTTAAAAGCGAGGGGGGGGGCTCGAAAATTTTGCACACACTCGGATAGGTTAGATTTTCTTTTGATTATTCAAAAAGAACTAGGAATTAGTTGCTATGTCGATTTATGAAGCAAAGCTCAAGAACTAAGAGAATGTAGAAGGCGCGCGTTGAGCGAGGGAAGCGAGCCTGAAAATGTAACCCGTGGTTGTAGTACAGTTTTAAAAGTTAGTAATACAAGTAAATCATTAAGGCGTGAAAGATTTGGGGGGGGGGGGTCATGACCCTCAGGACCCCCCCCCCTCGGACCGCGCCTGGCACGCGCGTACCATGACAATCATAGAAACGGGTTTTGTCGACGGAAGAATAGACAAAATGACAGATTGTGATTGTTTATGTGTCTATTCTTCCGTCGACTAAACCCGTTTCTATTTATTTATTAAATATTTCAAGCACACAAATGTACAGAGGCGAACTTAATTCCAAAGGCATTTTCTACCTGTCAACCTTTGGGTGATGCAGAGACAAACAGTGGTGCAAACTTAGTAATAAATATCTCAATAAAAAATATCTTGTAATAAATATTTTAGGTCTTTTGTAGTCATGCTAACTGTGAATTTGCACTGGCGAAACATTCACAACAAAAACTTTTTACAAAAAAAAACAACCGACTTCAAAAAAAAAACACTACAAAGTGAAAAATAACTTTAATTTCGGAAGTCGGTGACAAAGAACGAAAATTCTAAACCAAAGACAGTTTTTATTTTTCAATTTTTAGTTGTGGTACCTACCCCACACAAATTCGAATACCACTAGGTACCTGCTATGTAAAGGAAGTTATTATATCATCTACATACTAAGTGGGAAAAAATACGTATAATTGAAGCTAACTCAAAAACTACCCAAGCAAAGTTAATAAAATTTATATGGGACCACCTCTGAAGTCTGATCTACCAAACAAAAAAAGAATCATCAAAATCTATTCATAATTGGCGGAGTAATCGCGTAACAAACATACAAAAAAAAAAAAAAAAATACAGACGAATTGAGAACCACCTCCTTTTGGAAGTCGGTTAAAAAACATACAGACGAATTGAAAACCACCTCCTTTTGGAAGTCGGTTAAAAACGTGTTGAAATCTTTACTTTCTGTCAATGTTCCATACAATTATTGACAGGAGCTAGAGATTTCAACACGTTCACAGTAAACGTGCTGAATGTCTTTGTAAATCCTATACATTTAATATAACAGTGTAATTTTTTTTTTTTACAGGTGATGAAACTCCTCTTCCTGTCTTCAATTCCTATCGCGGCTGGGACAGTCCTTATGGGCTGGGACCTTCACCACCGTGAGGCTTCGGCCTTTGAGTCAGCAGTATTCAATGCTTTGAACCAGAACTTCTTCGCTCTGGCCATCTGTGTTTTCATTATTGGGTACTTCTACAAGTGTAACAGTAAGTTGATATCTCATAACTAATAAGCCAGAAATTGTGTTTTTGTAATCTTGGTGATGGACAAAAATTGTCACTTTGTAACTTAGGTGATTAACAGATATTGGTGCCGATTCCCTTGTTCACAAACTAAACTAAATTTAAGTTCAGTGCATCTTTTTCTTTCTATTTCATTAAGAAAGGGACAGAAGAAAAATTTTAGTTTAGTCCTGTCAAATTAATCAGCGCTTGACGTAAGTTGACGTAATTTTAGTAGACAAGTTTTTAATCTCGTCTAAACTTGTATGGAGTAGTGACAGGTGCTGATTAATTTGACAGGACTAAACTAAAATTTATCTTCTGTCCTTTTCTTAATGAAATAGAAAGAAAAAGATGCACTGAACTTAAATTTAGTTTAGTTTGTGAACAAGGGAATCGGCACCATTGTTACGTTGCAACCAAGGTGAAAGCCTTAAATTGACACCCTCTTGATGAAAGCCAGACCAATGTATACCAAGGTATATGCCCTACCTCGTTAAAAGTTACAATTTGGCCATTTGTATCCTTGGCTACCTAGCCAGAATTTGCCACATAATAACATTAGCAAGAGCCACAAATTGGCAATTGTAGCTATAGTAATAAACAGAAATTGTGGCTATTCAGATCATCATCATTTCAGCCTGGAATCACACACTGCTGAGTATAAGCCTCTTTCCTTT
This sequence comes from Agrochola litura, assembly GCA_949152395.1. NCBI lineage: Eukaryota > Metazoa > Arthropoda > Insecta > Lepidoptera > Noctuidae > Agrochola > Agrochola litura. The sequence continues at coordinate 17,835,261 of OX424514.1, read as the reverse complement.
TTGCCAGACTACCCAGTTCCATGTGTCACTCATCCAGGTTAAGCCAGGATAGCACTGATAGCCTACATAGTTGTGTGACCGTCAGACTGCCAAGTCATAGGTCTCGAGTTCGAACCCAAGAGCGTATTGTATTGCGTATTGTATAATTATCATTTGCTTCAAAAACGGTGAAGGAAAACATCGTGAGGAAACTGGCAAACCTGAGAGACATTTCTCGACGGCATATGAAGCCAAGTCAGAGGCCCATGGGCGGCTTTAAAACTCTGACACCAGTACCTGAATTGCGTAATCCAACACAATCACAATCTGTTTCGATTTGAAACAGATTGCTAATCCATTGCTCCATAAGTTGGAAAATAAATCTGCTCAACAACGTAAATAACGCAATGAATGTTGTTTATTTGTCAAAATAAAACAAATTAGGCATAATTGTTTACGAAAATAAATTACGCAATTAGGGCACTGGATGGTTACTAACCACACGAAACGAAGAATACCCTGGTTTTTCCAGTGACTTTTATGATATCGTCGGCCCAACGCGCTTCTAGACGTTCTTTGCTATTCAAATGAAATGACTAATTTTTGCCTTTTCCTACAGGAATCTACGTAGGCTCTGTAGAATGGGGTCCTCTGCAGCCTCTAGGAAGGATGTCTTACTGCGCCATGTTGCTGCACGCGACCGTCTTGAGGACCTACGGCGGTCAGATGAGGAGGTCTTTCTACGCAACTGATTATACTGCTGTGAGTATGAAACTTAAGTTTATTTGATCACACTTTAGTCTTTATTCTGAACTAGCTGCGCCCCGCAGTTTTACCCGTATAAGTCGCAATCCCAAAGGAATATTGAGATAAAAAATTATTCTATGTTCTAGCCTAGGTCATGGTCTATACATGTGCCAAATTTCATCCAAATCCGTTCAGCCATTTAGCATGAAAGCGTAACAAATAAACAAACTCACTTTCGCATTTATAATATTAGTTATAATGACCATGGATGCTGTCCCTGCGTTCGGGATTTAGTTTCCAAAATGTAAACAAAATATGCGTTTTTAGAAAAATTACTTGCGCTACCAACTTATTGAGGATGGTAATGAGGGGTGTTAAAACATGAGTGTGTGTTTAAAAACCGAGCCGTAGGCGAGGTTTTTAATAGTATCACACGAATGTTTTAATACCTAGTTATGTGCAGTTTCATACACTACTTTATCTACTCTCATACATTGGGATTGAACCTAATACTAAATAACAGATTAAAGTTAAAGATCAAGAATTAATTTGAAAAATCCCACGGAATTCAGTACAACAAAACAAATGAATGTCGTCTGCACCAGCACATCACCACACAAATGCGCTACAGCGGGTGCTGCTGTCCCCCGTTTAAACGTTCCGATGCAAAAGTTGATGGAAACTCCTTGGTGATATTAACTTCTTGGAATAGCCCTGTATCGTAATAGAAAAAAAATTGTTTTATAGCATTATTTTGTTAGAGAAAAAATGTTATAAGATTCTATTTTTAAATTTCGGTAGTGTTCATAAAGTATGTCAATATAAACTCGTTTTGAATTTTATAATTCGAATATTACGCTATGAGAGTAGATCAAAAATGTATGTTTGAAGTTGCACCGCAAGTGTTTTTTTCTAAAATCAACTTAATTTTCAATAGCATAAAGTTGATATTTGTCTATGTGAAAATTATCATCAATTGGAAACAAGGTTTTGAATATGGAATAATGATGATGTATTACGAGTTCTTCATTTATTTATTTTTCATCCATGGTGTAATTGAAATAACTCAAAACCGATGAACACAATAATTACGAAAAACTTTTACTATTTTCAAATGAGACTATCCCAGAAAACGCGTAAAAAAATCAGCTGCTGCATACATTTATATTCACATAACTCGACATAATAAATGTCAAGCTGTAAAGTTATTTTCGCGATTCATGAATCTTATTGTTCTACAAGTAGTGCGCCTGATGGGATTTCCCATTGTCAAAAATGACGAACTTCCATACAAATTTTCATCCCCTATTTAAACCCTTTAGATGCTGAATTTTCAAAAATCCTTCATAAGTGCTCTCCTTTGTTATTTAAGGAACTCTTGCACAAAATTTCATGCTTCTACACCCGACGGTTTAGGCTGTGCGTTGTCTGTCAGTGAGTGAATAAATGAATTTAAGATTGTAATTATATAGTCTGTCTTTATTATGTGCACATATCGAAATGAGGGACTATGCTTAATTTTATCGACGGAAAAAATATTTTAAAAAATCTAAACATTTTTACATTTTTTAAGGAATTAAAAAAAAAATTGTAACTGAACGGTGTAACTTTTAAACTAAATGATTGATCACGATGAAACAAACTCCATAATGATTGGAAGTAATTAGGTGTCCTTATAAAATAAAAATTGTGGAAAAAAAACTACCCTCAATTGAAAATATACATGTTTTTTCAAACAAAAATCTCTTTTTTTATGAATTTTTACAATAATCGTAAAATTTCTCAATAAGACGCCAAACGGAAAAAAAGGAAAAAAATTTTTTTTTTTCTTTTTTCGATAAAATTAAGCATAGATTCCCCATTTCGATATGTGCACATTACTCACACTGTATATATTGCTCATAATATAACCAAGTAACTATAAAATCCTTTTCCAGATAATGTTATACGCCGGTATCGTAAGCACGACGTATCTCTTCGCGCTTCCACTGTACCTCTTCGTGGAAGCCCCGGCCTGTCAACTGCAGAAGCTTCTCCTAGGCCCGAGAAGGAGGCCCGAAGAAAGGAATGAGAAGGAAGATGCTAACGCCAATCAAGTCAAGCCTGGGATTTCTAATGTATCTGTGAATACTGTTTCTACTCATATTTAAACGAGGAAATTGTACAATCTCTTTATGAAAACGTTAATCACTTTGAACCTTTGGGCCTAGCAGGAATGCGCGTAGAAAAGTAACATAAATTCAAACAATTTCAAAATTGAAAATATTAGGTAATTAGTTCCGCACATAGGGTGCTATTTAAAGTTAACGCACATCGGCGGACGGCGGGGGACGCGGATGGCATCGATGAGGATTAGCCGAGGAGCATATCACGGCATCCCTCAGTATGCCGCGGGGGAATTGCGGAGTGCACCCCCGCTTGCACTTCTCCTCCGCGATCGTACGCTAGCGGACTCCAGCGCATTCCGCCGCGGTTTCCTCCAGCGCGCTCTTCAATATCGCAGAGAGAAATCCCCTTTGATGCTTCGTGGTTGGTCTCTGAGCTTTGGAATCTATATCTTGTTACCATTCGATACGTACGAATTTACGTTGGTAAAAAAATACTCTGCTCCGCCGTCCGCCGATGAAAAATTTTAACCGAAATGCTTTTGTATTGTCGATTCAAAAATCGTTCGAATTTACGTCAGTTTTAGGTAGGTTGCGCGTTCGTGCTAGGGCCTCTTGTCACATTAAATTTGTTACTTGTCAATCGATATAACTGTCTCTATCACTTAATTCTTATCGTTATTTGTTGATTTGACTATTCTTTGTACTGAATGGCAGTGGCCCAGTGGTAACAGCCACAAGTTTTAGGTCGTGGGTGTGAACCCAAGAAGGCGTTTTACTCCATGTTAATTATTCCATCATCACTGCTCTCAAAACGGTGAAGGAAAAACATCGTGAGGAAACTGGCGTGTCCTAGAACCAAAAATTCGAAGACATGTGAGATTTACCAACCCGCACTTGGTCCGCGTGGATTAAGGCCCATTCCTGAGTCACAATGAGGAGGCCTGTATCCCAGCAGTGGGTATGACTAGGTAGGTTCAAATTAGTATGGTCAAAGTTTTCATAGGATGTACTCACTGAGCGGTTGAGCCCCAGAAGTATTTTTCAAGTATTTCTATTGTATTATAATATTGTTTTTTAAGGAAGGATGGGGCAAATTGAGATATTGAGATTCTAGCGAGTAAGACAAGAAAGTATAGATATTATGATTTTGGACTGGTATTATTAAAAGATAACAAATAACTCAGTAAAGCTTCGGCCAATCCTGCGTGACCGAAGCGACTACACGACCGTAACGCGAGAACACCGCGTCGGCAGAGCAGGACGAATGCGTCTTCACGAAGTTGATCGAAGTTGGGCGAGGACGAGAGCTGTGGTAGAGAGGCACTTCGAATAACTTCGTGCATCCTCGGGTCACCTCGGGCGACTTCCGATCATTGTTCGGTTTGCACTGTAGTCCACAAAGTACTTTTTAGTCACGCAGGTGTGCACGTTTAGTTTTGCGTTGTTGACGCTCCCGCTTCGTGCCCCGCGTCCCGCGTAGTTGACGCGCAGGTTTGACCGAAACTTAACTCTACTAGTAACAGTAAGCGCTAACCTTTGCTCAATTTTTTTTAAGAGGCCTGATTTTTGTGACTTTGGGAAATCTTGGCTACATATTGTCAAATAAGAAAATAAACATAACTGTCAAATTTCGCTTACCAACTATCAATACAATTTATTATTCTTTTACAATAAAACAAGCGTTTAAAAAACCATTTGAAGATAACACTGTCTTGCCTAATAAAGCTTTTTTTAATGAGCTGATAATTTCAGTCATATTTTGATTCATGTTTTAATTTATCTGGTGGATATGTCCTATTATAGTGCTCTCTCTTCTAGTATTCTATTTTGTACGATTTTCGTCGATATTACCTCAAACACATTACCCCGGCAGTTTTTTGCTGCGGATTCCATAAGTTGATATGAGAGCGAACATTTTTACACAAATTAATTAAATAGTTCCAATTCGGAGACTGGACATTCTTCAGCCTTTTCAATGTGTGGTCATAGAAAGCTACAGCTTGTATCCCATATATCATGCTTGATCTAATAGCTTGAGTATTAGGGCCCGAACACTCTGAACGTGCATTAAGCGGCTCATTTTTCACATTACAAACTAATTCTCTTCGAATGCTCATCTTTGTTTCATGCGATAAAGATGTACCAATTAGATCGGTTCACAAATTATTATTATTTTTTACTTTTGACTCATTTTGTGTTCACACGTTCCACTTCGAGCAAAAGATACCGAATTTAAGGCAAAAATTAACAAAAATTTAAACGTCTGATCTCGGCTTTAAACCATGCCTAGGAGTCCTCGGCAGCGAGCAGTACGCGGCGCAAGATCGGTGTGTTCGAGTCCTAATGATGGCAACAGAAATGTTTGTCATCCTGTACATACGAATATTGGTGTATCCAACCTTAGCTGTTAAGAAAATGTATTACAATGTGTTAAAATAAAACAAGACTTTGTACATAGTGTAAAAGTTTAGTACATTTAAGATATATTTTTTAATAAATGTTTTTAATAAAATGTGTTTTTAATAACTCAAAATCAAAAATCGTTAGATTCGCCCGATCGTGTCAAAAAATGGTCACGTTTCTGTTTTATTCACAATGACATTATTTCGAAATTTTCAGTTTACCCTTCGTAACGCAGATCTACGCGAGACACAATTACTTTTTCATTGTTTCTCTAATTACGCATACGAAAGGTTAAACAAAATAAAAATTGTATCGTTCCATGAGTGGTTTGCGAGTCACCTCTTCCGATAGACACTTTTCGCGCGACAAAAGTATGGTTAGGTTAAATCTAACGATTTCAATCTTCCTAAAGATAAGATTAGATTGATATGAAACATCATTTTCTATATCACCTATTCTATAACACAATTTTCCGATAGATCGAATCCTATATCTAAGTTATCGAATGAGGGTAGATTAATTAATCGCACAATAGTAGCGAACAGGTTGGAACGAGCGAAGTGTCGGTCATATCGACTACCGATGATGTCTTGAAAGGTGTCAGATATATCTATAATTATTATGTGGAAATTCTGGGTCTTGGTTGTATGTGTAGGGGAAGATTAATTAAATACTAGGTATTTGATATCACCCTTGGTTACCGGATTAGAGGAAGATGAAAACGATGGATGGATTATCAAGAAAAAGGAAGGAGGCAAGGAAGATAGGTTATCAAGTAAAGGGAGTAAATACTGAGACCTGGGCGCCGCGCCGGCAGGTTTATGCTCAGGGAGGTACATCTTCAGCTCCACGAAGTGAGCTCGATTATTTTTGCGATTCACCTCAGATATGTTAGGTTATCGTTTGTCCATTCATAAAAAGAGTAACTTTGTCGACTTATGCAGAAAAGCTTAAAAATAAGAGGTTTTTCTATCTCGCCTCGAATGGGATAAGTTTTATTTTGTCCATTCATACAGAAATGGGACTAAACTGTATCGACATATACAAAGAAGCTTAAGAATTAAAAAACTTTCTCATAAGTAAATCCTAGTTCATATCGGAAAAAATCTGTGGGACCTATGTATCGATGTTGTTTTAATTTTAAATTACTTTATGATGGTTTTCCTAGTGCTTACTTATAATTTTATTATTTACTTTATATTGTTCTCACATATCATTTTAACATGAATGATGCAACAAATTTATTGTACCTAACAATTTTTATTTAATGAGTGTCCGTGAAGTTTCTTGTCCATTCTTCTTCATAGGTACCTACTATGCTTTGGAATGGGCAACTAGCTTCATATTTCTGACTGACCGACTCCTTGAAAATTCAAAAGTGCCTGTAAATGGTTTATTTGAATTACATGCTTTGAGTTTGACTGCCAAAGATTATGCTGCGTTGACCCCAATAAAATAATGAGTAAATATAGTTTTAAGAGGATGATGGCATCCTTGACAGATGTATCTTTCTTATTTCCAATAACGAATTTTGGTCACCGTATCACCAACGTCACCAGTCCATTATCAAAGGTAATTATGGCCAACCTTGTTGCAATATTCCACGTGATTTTTACTTGAATAAACTTTTCATGGGGTTCCTTTGTAATTATGTCCAAATTACCTTTGTGTAATATTCTGTGGGGGTTTTTGAAAGAGAACGTGTATGCATAGCAATGGAATTAAGGATTATAATGATAACAATCCTAAAGATTGCTGGTTAGATCTAACTTGGGTTCGGCAAATTTATATCCCTCAGAAATTTAGATTCAGAGAACCTAATCTACATTTTTATTCCTTTAAATTGTTTCGAGTTTACCTGTAAACAAACGCTTTAAAAATATGGTATTATCACTAATAAGAGTAAAAAAATAACTAAGTAATTTCAATAATATCGAAATATCACGAGTGGTTATCCTTAACAGATAACGGATGGTACCTAGTTATAGGAATCCAACTTTATAATCCAAATTGCAGCACTGTCACACACTTATCACAAGAACTCGCCAAAGCTTGTAGAATATTGAAGCATGAACTAATCTCACTGGCAACCCTGTTTACATTCCTGGACAATACTTAACGAATGTCTACTTCATCGTAATATCAACCTTCTGCATATACAAATGAAGTAGAAATTCCAACAGCATGATGTCAGGGCTGAGCCGAACACTACATATCGATTATTGGCACACCGATTAAGGATGTCACTTGCATAGGATTTGCCTAATTCATAGTGCATGTGTCGTCGCGTCAGTCTCTGACGTAGTGTGTGATACGGGCTGCTTTTACACCGAAGCGTAATGGTAAAAAAAACCTTTGACAAGATTGAAAAACTTTGAATAGCTACCGAAAAGAAGAAAACAGAAGATAGATGATAGAATAGCTATCGTCAAAAGTGAAGCAATGGTGCCGATTCCCTTGTTCACAAACTAAACTAAATTTAAGTTCAGTGCATCTTTTTCTTTCTATTTCATTAAGAAAAGGACAGAAGATAAATTTTAGTTTAGTCCTGTTAAATTAATCAGCACTTGACGTAAATTGACGTAATTTTAGTTGGCAAGTTTTTAATCACGTCTAAACTTGTATGGAGTAGTGACAGGTGCTGATTAATTTGACAGGACTAAACTAAAATTTATCTTCTGTCCTTTTCATAATGAAATAGAAAGAAAAAGATGCACTGAACTTAAATTTAGTTTAGTTTGTTAACAAGGGAATCGGCACCAATGTTAAAGTAAATGAGATCCCGCCGGAGCTCTGTCCGATGTACCGCGATTTCTTGCGGCATCGGAGTTAAGCCCCGGCGGCGGCGTTTCGCTTCCTCGCGCCATTCCGAGATGTGCGCGAGGACCTTTGCCTCCACATCCCATGGCAATAATCCGGCAAGGATGCTCGCCGCCTCGCAGGAGACCATGCGGTATCCTCGGGCCAGCCGGATGGCCATGACCCTCTGGAACGCGTTCAACCGGCAGACTGGCCGCAGCCACACCGGTGCCAGCTGCCGGATCCTATCCACAATTATCCCAACCCCGCGTGTCGCTAAGTCGGCCGCCACCTGGTACGACCTCCCCTGCGCCAGGACCAGCGTGTCGTCAGCGTAACAAACGACGCTGACGCCGCTAGGGAGGTCGGCGCGCAGCACCCAGTCATATCCGATGTCCCACAGATGCGGCCCCAGGCCCTGTCCGTCAGATAGGCCTCGAGTGTGGACCAGCCCTAAGATGTCCCTTACTATATTTTTACACTCTGGTGTGACAGTCAGCCTTTATAACCCCACTACATTGTACCAGCGACAATCAATCGATCACAGCTGTTGCTACTATATTATCGAGAAGATCTCGTCGCATGGCTGGTTTAGAGGGTTAGATTTCAGGCATGTTAATTGGTTATCAATTCTCAGCTGGATATGGGCTTAGATTGACAGGAAATCGAAATTCAGTGCTTTAGTGCTGTTCTGCGAAGTTTATTTTGAACCTCATTTAAGGGGACGATAACCGACTTTTAATGATTTTATACTGAAGATGACGTCTAAACGAGTAGTGTTAGTGATTTAGAAAAAATATATGTTAAATTAAAGCATTTTCCTAATATTTTAATATAGGCATATTTTTGATTGTGTTTATATTACATAGTGAAATTAATTGGTAAAGTTATGTCTAACGCGAATAAAAAACTGAGAATGACGCAAAATCTATTGAGCGTATTTTTCTGAAAACTTCATTATTTTAAAGATAATTAAATTATTGATCTTTTAGTATACGTGTTTTATTAAAATACCTTTTGTTTTACGTGTAATAAATTAATAATGCGTCTAATTTGGGACAGCGCTCCTTGATGGGCGAGTCCTATTACTGGCTGGACGTACGACGCGTTACTTAGCTCAGTACAGAACACGCAAGCTAACCATTCAAGGTCACTGTCATATATCTGCGTCTTAAGTGACCGCACGCAACCTGAACCAGAACCAAAGAGCTGGGTGGCCTAATGGTAACGACCGCGACTTACGACTGACATTAAAATTTGAGGTCAATTCTAACTGAGTTCTATTGACGATTCTAATAATTATAATTCTGTAAATACCTCGTTGTTGTTGTCGCGAATCATGCTTTGATCAACATAAACCCTGAATAGACCTGCAAATTGCAAAACTATCAAGAAAATTTGAATTTCGTAGGCTACCCTGTCGCTTTTGCCATAAGTACAACTTAACCATTTTTTTATATCTTTGTTACATATTATTATATATTTTTATATGCTTATTTTTTGTCGAGGTTTCAAAAAATCAAATTTTGGAAAAACCTGTCAAAATCCATCTACCCTATTACTAACATTTTTCATAAATTGTAACTACACTCATGGACAAATTTAGAGGAACGGAAAAAAAAAGTTTAATTTCTCCTGTTGTAATTAACGTGTGTACTGACCACAAGCATTAAGTAGTAAATGCTATTAAAAAAAACAAAGTTTTGGAATGTTTTTTTTTCGGATTTAATTTGTTTTATGTAATTATTGCATAATATTGCGTTCAGTCATACTGCGAAAAAAAATCCTACTTTTGAGTTTGAGTTTAAATTTAGGGTTGTTTAAATTTTTGCTTTGACTGCCCTGTTTATCGTGTTAAGTGTGAATTGTTACTGCAAATAAACTGAGAATGCCAGATCTAAACACCACTCAAGTTGCGAAGGCTGTTACTTTAATTGAAACTGGGAACACCTGCAAACATGTCGCCCAAACATTACGAGTAACAAAATCTGTGGTACACCGAGTTGTCAAGAGGTATCGGCAAACCGGACAGTATACGAGACTCGCAAGACGGGGACGTTAACGGAAAACTGTGGCCAGATATGACCTGTTCATTGTTATACACAATTTTTTTTGCGTTCCTCTAAATTTGTCCATGAGTGTAGTTATTATTTTTGCCCAAATTAGAAATATACACACAAGGTGGACCGATGACCTTGTGAAGGCCGCACGAATCCGTTGGATGTGAGCAGCGCATAACCAGTCGAAGTGGAGGTACTTGGGGGAAGGCGATGATGTCCAGCAGTGGACGTCTTTCGCCTGATATGATGACGATGATGATAGATACAACATAATTATATAGATAGAATATGCTTTATTTATTACACCAAAATTTTAACGTAAACTCATTGATATTATGTTTATTGCTGTAATTTGTGCGAACAGAAGACTACTACTATAAAACTGTTTTGACGTCATGGGAAACCCCGGACGAAAATCTTGCTATATGAAATGTGGTCAGACATCCAAGAGTCACTCTGTTTCTATCTCTTTCTGGAAAAGAAGGACGAAAAGAGACAAATAAATGATAAAGAAAATGCGTCATTGAGGAAAACAATGAGATGTTACTTAACCAGTTATGATTTGACTTAGAAGTTGCTTTGCTGTTTTTAATGAATATTTAATAATGATAATTTTATTGTGTCTTGAATTAGAATTTTTGTCAAAATAGCAATAGCATTTTAGCAATACTCAAAAAAATATTGAAAAATAATAACCTACTAATATTTCAGTGTTAGAAGCGCTACAATTTTTTGAAATAATAATTCAGTGTTTTATTTAATTAATAACGTTTAATAACTGATTTATAATAAGTTCGGATTCACTGCGGTGAGTAATATTATATACCTATTTTGTATCTTTATCCTTTCCATAGATATTTAAGTTTTCCTCTTCTAACTTAATTTAAAGGTATAATCAGCAATAAAAGTCGATGAACACTTTTGAACAGTTTTATACTTGATTAGGTACTTAGCAAATTTTTTTAAATAAAATCGGAACAGAAGTAAAATTAAAAGAATGGTACAGACGCCAGCACATCAAGCTACTACAATCTGTCAAATTTATTTAATAGATTTTCAACTTTATCGCTGGACCATAAGGTTCAAAGTTGATTGGGAAAATTTTATAGTTTCGGGTAGCTTGATGTGCTGGCGTCTGTACCTAACTACGTATCATATGCTATTATATTAAATTTATGAACGCTAATAAACAATTTGTCGAATCACAAGCCGTATCCCCCATGGGATTTTCATCTTTCATCGCCTATATAACCCCTTTAGGGGTTGAATTTTCCGAAATCCTTCCTTCTAGACCTGGTGGTTAAGGCTGTACGTTGTCTGTCAGTGAATAAATGATTTAAAGATTTTACTATATAGAAGTTTTTTTGTCGATTTTGATGATATGCAAAAGTGACAGTAATAAGTACTTCTGCTGCTGACCCTACATTATTCATTGAATTCAGATCTTTGATTGGATATTATTGGATTGGTAAGAATTGAATTAAAAAAGGAAGAGGTCATGAATTTTCATTTTTTTCATGTTTTTTTGATCTTTATTGATTTTTACTAGTCTAAAGAACCCTCCTCTTTGTGAAGTATTACATTATTTTAATTATTGTGAATGTGAGGACTAGGTGGATATTATTTTTATTTCTCTGCTAGTTTTAGTGATGGTCTGGCAGTTTGAGTAGTTTATGCGGCCTACCCAAATGTCCTTTCTTTGGTATTGTTCGTCGTTTTGAGGTCCTTATGTTCTGAGTTGAGCTCCACGATTACTGACAAATGCTTGCACTGACTGGACAGGTCCACTCAAATCTGTGTGGTTCTTTCCTCAAAAGACCTTTTCAGACACTAATCTACATGGTCCTCATATGGCCTGACCAAGATTATGTCTGGACTTTAAAAGAGACTGCGACCTCTGAGTTTGTTTCTGCCTTTTTTTTCAGAGTAGTCAGATAGGAAACGCCGAACTCATCTAGCTTATTTTTTTTTTTTTATATGACGTGTAAAAGTGATTCTAATATCCTATTTACAGAATAAACAATTTCATTTCATTTCTACTGTCTTTCCAGAAAACCACAATTGTTGAAGACAATTTTCAAACGGTAACAATGATTTGGCTACTTCTAATCCTGATAACACCTGATGAATCAAATCAAGTCGCCATAGTAGGAAACCCTCTAGCTCACTACCATTCTTGTGGTGGCAACACCAATATTTCTGTTGCTTTTGTGTCTGGGTTGCCAACAGGGGAAGATATTCTGTATAATTTGAATATAGAAGAACAAAACCCGACACATTCCCAGATCAATCATTTAAGATTTGATTCTAATACTACTGACATTTTGGTAAGTTACTTTTAAAGCTTAGTGTATATTGGTGAGAGGAGCAAGTGACCACAAAAAAGTACCTATAGTATTTTTATGATAAAAATACTGTAGGTACTTTTTGCGCGCTTTTCTTGTGGTTACCAAGTTTACAAACACGCTGTGAATGAGTGTATAAGCGCAGGAGCTCTAGGTATCGTCCGAGACGATGGCGAAGTTCGAAGTCTGTAGGGGTGTGTGTGCGGATGTTATGTGCTGACGTTACTCGTTTTCACGCACACATTCACAGCGTGTTTGTACACTTGGTTACCACAAGTGAAGCACGCGTCGCTTCGTGAGATAAAAATACTATATTAATGAGGATGGTGAACATGCTGCTGAAAAAAAAACAGCTTTTGAACATAAAATGTACGAACCAGTTGATTGATTTTCTCAATTTTAGGGTTGGCCCTTTTTAAGTCCAACAACATAATTGTTATACCTTGTATAAGAAAAGGGCTAGACCAGAGATAGTAATACTGGGATTCTGTGTAACATGGTAAGGCTAGGAACAGATGACTGCTAATAGAGAATAGTAGATATGGAAATAGAGGTAGATACGGACGCTTTTAACCTGCACGCCTTTCTACATTGTTCTCACATGTATAATTTCAACATGAATAATGTAACCAATATTTTGTAACAATATTAATATTTAAAAGAGTGTCCGTGGAGTTTCTTGCCCGTTCTTCTCTATAGGTACCTACTACGCTTTGGAATGGGCAACTAGTTTCATCTTCTGATTCGACTGACTGACCCCTTGACAATTCAAAAGTACCTGTAATTGGTTTATTTGAAATAAATGCTTTGAGTTTGAGTTTGGAAGAAAAACTCATGGTAACCGAAATAGTTTTTTTTTTAAAGCAGTGGCTTTAGACAAATTGACATTCTATCAGCGATAACAACGATGGAACAGTAAAAAATATATAAGCTACTGAAAAATTTTTAACATCTTGTCGAAAATCGCTGCAGAAATTCGAAACGCTTTAAAAGTGATGTCACTTGTTTGGGGACTCAAGAAGTTGATGATGAACGCTTACTGCATTTTAGACGTAACAAATCGGGCATTAGAAGATAATTTATCACCGATAAACTTGCTTTGACAGGCAATTATTCATATTTAGTACAAAATATTATTGAAACAACCAATTAGGCGTTGTTATCGGCACTAAATTATGAATTTGACATTTAATTAGTGTTACAATTTATTTTCTAGGTGTTCGAAACCATTGTCCGTTCTGTATTCAACGTGAATACATTGACTAATGACATTGCTGTGCTGAAATTGAAGTCTGAAGCTGTTTTTAATGAATATGTACAACGAGATTGCTTGTGGCAGACGAATAATTATAAGAAACTGCCTCGTAGCGATGTTTTTGGAAAGGTAAGTGGTGGATTTTATATCTTAAATTTCTTGGTTTTTAATAATATTAAGCCTCGATTTGAGCTCATTACCAGAGGATCAGCTTAAACTAAGCAGCATAATAAACAAGCAGTTTTTCATTGATAAAATAATGAACTAAATCACAACTAGAATAGAATTCAAAATGGTGTGCGAGAGATAATTACTTGTCATTCTCTTGCATAGTTTCACTCAAAACTGACAGCAAAGAATTATACATACTAGAGTATTTTGCTACTCAGTCTGCGTTGACTCTAAGAAATAAGTCTTCAGAACTATGGGCCGTTATTAATAGATAAATAGATTATGACTTGTTTCACAGGGCCTTTTAAAAGTTAAAAGAGAATTTGTATGAAATTGCAACTGAAACACTTATTTTGTGGTTGTGCTGCAGGTCATTCGAAATTATTATTTGTATAATTTAATAAAGACTTTATTTTTACAGGAGGTAGGATGGAGATTCGACCTCCAAGACGTTATATCATCAACACTACAACAAATAACTATTCCTATGGCATCAGAGTTGACCTTTTTGAACAGTAACCCGTTATTTTTCCATACAAAACCGAACACTGACAATTTTCTTAGAGACCCTGGTTAGTATGTTCTATGTATAACTATTTTATAATTGTCTGTAGACATTATTACCCTGCATGATACTGACAGTGAACGTTTTCGGTTTGTATTAAACAGGCGCGTTATTTCCGTTTTTACCACTCACCAAAAGATTCTTGTACATTTGTTAAGAGGCAAACACGGCTCGCAACTACAAATCGAGATGTTTGCAAAATTCAATTCCAAGCACGTTGCGCTAGTGTGAGTGCCTGTTGGAGCGATATACACCTACAGTGAGCAATACTACCACGCACACATTGACAATTATTGCTTGATGCGATAGCACTACTAGCTTTCAAAAATGTATGATAAATTTGGATGTGTTCCGTAATACCAAAAATGATGAATGAAAACTTAATATTTTCATTTTTTTTTTCGATAATTTGTAACTTGATAATATAAGCTATGCTTTTGCAGAAGTAATAATTATAAATATTGTTGTTTATGATACAGAAAAAACAATATGAAGACATGTCATTTACGCTGTAAAAATGTGCGAAATTAAATTCGTTTAAACTTCATATTAGAAAAGTTTTTTGGAAATAAAAAGATCTAGGAGCATAGATAAACACTGTCTAAATCCGAATAACAACATAATATGGTGGAAATATGCCCAAATTACAAATGATTTAGGTATTACGTTTGTATGGACAGTTCATGCGTCGCCGCGGTCTTAACAAATTGTGATACTGAGACTGACTGTACAATGACCCTTTGATAGTTTTTAATTACAAAGTAATATTTAAGTAAACCTCATCTATTTCCTTCCACAGAAAATTCAGTCTGCCGTGGCGACAGTGGCAGTGGGATGTTAATGGTGTCTGGCTGGGGCGTCGCGACTACCACAAAAGTGCTGCCTAACAAGAGGTGCCACTGGCCAGCCTTCTGGCTTGTGGTATGTCCGTGGTATGGTATGCAACATTGCCATTCGAAAATATTATGATCCTGCCTGTTTGCAGAAAATTGGGAGGAGAATTATTTAGTTGATCCTCTATATACATAAATGACCTTCATGATATTGTATGCTTCTTTTAATAAATGAGCCTCTAAACTTTGGTCTTCTTAAGATGTACTTCATTAGATTGGCAGAGTACATCTATCAGTTTTCCATCAATAACCATTTCATATGACTAAAAAATAATGATAGTTTGTGATTTGAATTTACGTACAATTTGAGTTGAACAATCGTTGTCCTGGATTTGTTTATTTTTATTTTTTTTCTTATTTGTAGTAATTAAAAATAAGGTTGCAAAAATTGTGTTTTCGTTTTAAATTTATGATTGGCATACACTTTCTCAAAAAAAAGAACCAACAGTCAGAAATGGTGTGGTTTGGTATGGTGTGATTTGGTAAGATATGGAAAAGTATGATAAGGAAAAGTATATGGTATGGTAACGTATAATATTTACATTTAACCAATATAGCCAACGCCAAATATAGTCCGAAAATGACACCGGTGACTGAAAAGTTGTGCAGAAATCTGTTGTCATGGTATGGGCATGTGATGCGGAGGAATGAGGAAAATGTCGTGAGGAAAGTTTTGAGTATGAATGTGGATGGCTATAAGAGTAGGGGAAGAGCAAAGAAACGATGGATGGCCTGTGTAGAAGATGATATGGATAGAAAGGGGGTGACTACCAAGATGATGACTAATAAAGAAGTATGGAGAAAAGTACATGTACATGATGATGACGATGAGCCAACGTCGATGATAAAAGTATCGTCTTTAGTATGGCCCTGATTTAGAAACATATTTCTTGTATAGTACTATGGCACGGCTGTTTCTCGCCTAGCTGTCAGTCAGTTACCGAATATTACTTGACGACTTTGACCAGTCTTAAATTGACTTGGTGTGATGATGTTTAGAACATGGTTTAATAATGTTAATGTTTTATTATTTATAACTGCTTGTTAATTAATGTAAATGTAATTATAGCAACGCTTATTTGAATATTCAGAAAAGTTTTATGTTAATAAATTACCGAGTTTTAAGTGTATTACGTTTTGATACTTTTCTAATAACGTTAGATTAGTGATGTGCTCATGTTTTCTTTTTATTTCTAACATATTTTTTGTCTTAACGTTTGAAATGTACTTCCTCTTAAAACCTGTATTTTTTATACCAACTATTTTGAACATGACATCATTATAGTTTTTATTATTCAATTATTTTTAACCC
Organism: Agrochola litura; assembly: GCA_949152395.1. Lineage (NCBI taxonomy): Eukaryota > Metazoa > Arthropoda > Insecta > Lepidoptera > Noctuidae > Agrochola > Agrochola litura. Next base: position 17,818,624 of record OX424514.1, on the reverse strand, counting down.
TGAACGTGGATCCACGCGAGACACAATGGTTTTTTAATTGTTTTTGTAATTACGGCATTCGAGAGGTTAAAGCAGACGTTATTTTAAGGCTTATTTACTAAAATTGTATTTTATATGTGAACTGGACCCTGCATACAGAAATATGATACCAGACATATTTTTGAGTTCAAAGTACATACTAACATAACTGCATATCATGGTCTCTCAGTATCTGTCTATACGTTATGGAATCATATTCTGGGGAAACTCAACTAAGAGACTTATGATATTTAGAGCACAAAAATGATGCATTTGAGCAATGTGCAATCTGAGAACAAGAGATAGCTGTGTACCAATGTTTAAATCTTTGAAAATATTAACTTTTCCATCATGGTATTTATTCTAGAAGTTGCAACATTTGTTCAAAAGAATGCAATGCTATTTACAAAACTGTCTCAAATACGTAGAGGTCCTATTACGTGCTCAATATCAAAAAGTTTTATGTGCCAGGAAATGTAAGACAACTTTGATGTGCAAAAGCTTGCTAGGAATAGCACCCAGAATATATAATAAGTTACCTGACTCCTTGAAGCAACTAAAGATACCGAGCTTCAAGAAAAAATCATCAATGTAGAAACATTGATAATTTTTTCTTGAATCCATAAATGTTATTACACTGTAGATGAATTTCTTAATGACAATAATATTAATATAATTAGACTAAGTAATGAATGTATGTAACTTTGTTGTATTTTGTGTGATTTGGGTATTGAATTTAATATTAATTAATATAAAATAAGTACCTTGAATTTGAAAATACTCAATTCAATAATTTATAATCTGAATTTAATTTTAATATTATTGTACCTACTGTAGCTATAAAATTTGTACGCCACTGGCAAAACATAGAGAGTCAACTGACATTTTACTGAAGACCAAATGTACAGTACCGACCAAAAGTCCATAAGCAATCTCACAAAGCAATAGACTGACGCTTCGGTTTGACTTACGACCTTCTTCTATAAGTTGTTACAATACTGTAGACACGCACATTACACACACACACTCACTTTGTCTGCAACCAATGACTAGTTCGATAATAATCATCATTCGTTTTTAGTTTCATTCGTCTTGTTCACATAAATATGAAAGTTTAGCAGGTAGACCACAAAAAACTAAGTAAATAATTTCGATTTCTGTGGGGTAGATGCAGTTTGTTACAAGTATTCAATTAATAGAACTTTGTTGGTTCGTGCCGTGATAATATTGGTGACGAGCATTTAGCGCAGTGTTGTGGTTATTATTATCAAAAAGCAGGCATAAAATATATTGAAGAGATCAGATCAGATCAGAGAATATTATTGCGCTGCGTAAAAGTGAAGTGAATATCTAATAAACCGGACTAAGTGTGAGTGTTATCATTTATATATTTCATATTTTACTAAACATAAATCTTAATCAAGGGTATTGTTGATAGAACAGAGTTACAGAGGTATTGTTGAGACAGAAGATGCCTTTAAAGTTTTAAATTCATTGTGAGGTTTAATTCGATTAGTGAATAATAAATAATTAGGTATTATGTGTAATAAAAACAATGCTTTTCTTTGTTCTAGAGAAATACTGTGACGGTTAAGAGATATGAGGAAGGGGCTTATTAACGAGTAGCAGCGACGTCAAATGGTGAATGAAACAAATGGTTTCATACCAACGAGATATTTTGCTGAATTATTAAAAACACGTCATTATGAACCGTTCGCCGTGCACTCTGAAGGCTTGCATCACTAAAGACCAGCTAGAAAACCGTTTTTGACCTTAAAATATTGACCGTACCAACTTAATAAACAACAGATTCGTTATTGCATGAATTTATGGTAACGAATTTTTTAAGCACGTTTCAATAGGGTGTTTGTCGTATTTCTTGCAGATATACCGAAATTGTTTAATATTATTTTAGTAATAGTATTATTTTAGGATTAAAATTTGAGGTTTAGTTTCAATCTTCTTTTCGTAAAGAAAATGAATACTTAAGCTATAACCTCAATACCAACCAATATTTACTAAAGCCAAATAAAGTTTAAAATAATTAATATGAACAACTGCCTTTAACCTTAAAATCAACAATTTTGTCAGTAGATTTTTTTACATTTTAAGTAGTCTAATATTCTTATTTATTGCTTAATTACTTAGACCATGATCAAAGCTTTATATTTATGGTGCAAAAAAATCCATTTAAAATATAAACATTTCAAAATTTAAATATGTCAAAATAATACAAATTGCTTCTAAGTTTCTAGACATCTATTTCACATATTATTCAGGTGAAGTAATGATAAATAATTGTAGCAGTTTGATAACTATACTTAAGTAAAATAAACATAACGAATAAATATTATTTATTTTTTATTATAACATATCACGCATTTTTTATTCTAAACCCTTTATTGCAATAACAACATTAATAAATAGGCAGGATATTTAAAAATATTATTATTGCAAACAAAAATAATAATATTTGCAAAAACAGCGCTGTGATTTACGAGATTAGAACCTTAGCCATCTTGAATCTAAGACCAACGCTTAACGCCTTCTGCTATCTGCACATATAATTTACTTTCGAATTTTAGCAATGCGATACACTGGCCAAGATCACGCGTATGATGCGTGCTAACAAAAGTTATGGAAATATAAGTGCGGCGCCCGCGAACCGTGACGATACGATAGTGTGTGTATAGTGCAAAACTGCGTTCTCTGTGGTGTGTGTACGGCACTCACACCACAGACGTCTGACTGTTTACACATACAAATGTACGGACTATACCGCGTGTTCACAGCAATACGACTCTTAGCGTGCTCATGCACTTTTGAGCGCTTACTGTATGTAGCTGTGTTTAACAAATAAATATTCATTCATTCATTCGTAACTTAACTAGTGGTTTTTATGGTTCTAAAGTCCTAGCACGAACGCCCAACGTAAACGTAACAAAAGTTCGAAAGATTTTTAATCGAAAATACAACTACTAGTATCTATAATACATACAAATAAATAAAATAACACTAGTGTCTGTTTATAATGTAAAAATAACAGCTTTTTAAAGAAAGTATATTGGTACGGTACATACAACAAAAATTCAATAAAAGAAAATACTGTCTATCTGATCTATCATGCGTCCGTCTCATTTATTTGTCAGTTTGTTTTTGTTTTGTTGTCTTGCAATTTTATTTAATATACATATATAAATTTAAATTTATATATGTATATTAAATTTATATTAAATTTATATATGTATATTAAATAAAATTGCAAGACAACAAAACAAAAACAAACTATTGGTATTTTATTTAATAAACATATATAAATTTAAATTTATATATGTATATTAAATAAAATTGCAAGACAACAAAACAAAAACAAACTGACAAATAAATGAGACGGACGCATGATAGATCAGATAGACAGTATTTTCTTTTATTGAATTTTTGTTGTATGTATTTATTTTATTTATTTTATATACGCTATTTAAATATTCATTATTATTATTATCGTACACAAATTTATTTAATTTAAGTATACGAGTACATACACACACTGCAATATAAAGCTGATTTCCTCACACTCACCTCACACTTCAGTAGTGCTATTCTGTAACCATCTCACCGTGTTATCTTAGGTGAAGTGAGCGTGTAGTGAGCTGTCAGTTGCTAAGGATTGACACTATTAGCAGCTCACTTCACCTAAGATATCACGGTGAGATTTTTACAGAATAGCACTACTGGTCTAGTTGAAAACCAGCGTCAGGCACTAGTTGTCTGGCATTTTTGCTGAACTGGGCCTATTTGGCGCAGCTGCGAGGCACACATTGCTAATATCTTGCTACGCACTTTACACTTTTTTTTTTTACTTGTTGTTCAATATGTTGTTGTGTGCCTTTTAGTATGTGCTAAATAAATGTGTTTTTCTTTATTTCTTTCTTCTTTCTAAGATTTTGGTTCTGACAGGTAAACAATGTGGTATTTTTTGTTGGGATAATTTCGATAAGTAATCATAAAATATCCATACTAATATATACTTATACCATTTACTATTTGTGTGCTCCATGGAGCACCTACAAAAAAAAAACTGAAATACTGCTTCATTGTGACCAGTATTTTCGCGGAGCTCCCACAGAGGCTTTGCGGACCCAAGTTTCTTCAAGAAATAATTTTAGATTTGGCGGCATTTTTTTTTTTCACGTGTCTATGCAGGATACATTAGTACAACAACTAGACGCTTTACTTTTCATTCCTGATACTGCTCCTACGTCTAAAAAAAATAAACTTGGACCCAGTGGAACAAGTTATGCAACATCTGAAAAAACAGCGATTAAGCCAATGCCGCCAAATTTAAAATTAGTTCTTGAAGAAGCGGTAAAAATACTGGACTTCGTCAAAACTTGTCCACTGCAATCCCGATTATTTTCAATATTGTGTGAAGATTATGGCAGCAAACATAAAATAGGTACTACTGCTCCATACAGAAGTGAGATTTTATCTCGGCAGTATTCAAACTTAGACCGGAGTTACAACCTGTGCGAAACAGGATTCTCAACTCAACCTTTGCAGCAATAAAAATAAAATACCGCAGTGGATGGATGCTAAACCTGACATGCGACTTCAACACTCTCTTCAATTAAGCCTGATATCAAATAATTGATGAAAAGTAAAAATCTATTTCATACCCCTATTAGATGCTAATGTTAATGTCAAGTACCAGTTTTTGATTATTTTAGGGCTCCGTCAAAAATATTTCGTTTTCCAAAAGAGTTCCGTCGCCAAAAAAGTTTGAGAAACGCTGTGCTATGGTATGGTAAGGCATGGTAAGTATGGTGAGGTAAGGTATGGTAAAGTATTGGGCACGCCACAATTGCGGCGAAAAGTCCCATCTTTGAGGAGTGGCTAGAGAGGCACCACGGCGTTCTCACCTTCCGCCTGACGAAGGTCCTCACCGGACACGGTTGTTTCGGGAGATTCCCGTTCAAGATAAGGCGGGAAGAAACGCCCGGGTGTCACCATTGTGTGGATCGCCCGGAGGACACGGTGGAGTATATGGTGGAGGTCTACCCGGCTTGGGCAAAGCATCGCCGTGTCCTCGTGAAGGTGATCGGCGGCGGTGATCTCTCGCGTCCAGCCCTGGTCCAGGTCATGGTACGGAGCGAGAGGGCATGGGAGACCGTCACCTCCTATTGCGAAGCAGTAATGCTCGCAAAGGAGGAGGCGGAATGCGTGAGGGAGAGGTAAATTTCGCGCCCTCACGCCCCTAACCACTGCAGGAGATGCCCTGGGCATCGGGAGTCGCAGGCCGATTCCCGGCTACCGTAGGCGCGAGCTTGTGGACGAAGAGCAATGGGTAGCTCGCCGTCCGATAAGGACCAGACCCGGGACGACGGCGCGTTGTATTCCACGCGTGCCTCAAAGAGATGTCAGCAGAACTGACGAGGTCCGCTAGGGCCGATGCCTGCCGGGTTGTGGAAAAATCCGAAAGGGATACCGTGGCCCCTGGCAACATGGTAACTGAAAGAAAACGGGTGGGTTTTAGTCAGTAAGAGTCTGACACGACCTCCCGCTCCACCCAGAGCGGGAGAAGTTATTTGATAATTTAGCAAACAAAAAAAAAATGGTCAAGTATGAATACCTATGGTAAGGTATAGTCAGGTATGGTAAAGTTTGGTAAGGTATGGTAAGCTTTGGCATGGTTAATTTTATTTTTACCTAATGTTATTGGCAGATTACCGTTTTAAATTAAAGTAAAATAAATACAGTGTTGTTGGGTTTTTCTATCTGAAATTTCTCAGTAGCAACTCGGAGTCTGGATTTGTGCCCGGTTGATGGCAAAAGGCTCGCCCCCTATTACATGGGACTTAAACATAACTGGCGAAATGTGGGTGTACCTGCTACAGGGACTCCTCTGCCCAACCGAAACAAGGCGTGATGTTATGTTATGTGTTAAAATAAATACGTATTAAGGTATCAAATTAACATTATTTTGACGACTGCAAGTAACGCCTCACCCGGCTCGCACTGACCGAATACGGTGATTCACTAAAATGCGATGTAGTATGCAGTAGACAAATCTTCAATCGCCAATGATAAGAGTATCGTGTTCGTGTATTTAAACAAGTTTCATGTTAAGTACGTCACTATGATGTGGCCGTAGTATCTAGCATCCCGCAAAAATGTTACTTGACCACTTTGGTCAGTCTTGCATTGACTTAGAAATGTGAAGTTGTTTAGAATATGGTTTAATATTGACAAAATGTTGGTATTTTTAATTTGAAAGCAATGTTTATTAGAATATTAAAAAAGTATTAAATTCAATAAAATTGTGTTGTTATTAAAATAACGTTTTGTGACTTAATTTACAAAGGTGAGTTACCTATGTGATCATTTATTACAATTTTGTTTTAACGTTTAAATGTATTTCCTCTTTATCTATACAATACAATACTATTAGGAACAGTAGGCCTGTAATCACGATTTAAAACCTTTTATATCTTTTTACATATTTTAACAAGCAATAAGTGTTTTCGATGTGTAATGTTATTTAGAACTTTTAATTTGAACTTTAATGCAATGTGAAATAGATTAAAAAACATAATGTAAGTGAAATAGTTTGTTAAAATAATTTGAATAAAATTAAATATTGGTTTCTAATAACTAAAGAGTTTAAAAAGGTTTACCTACTATGCATTTTGTTAGTTTTGCTAACGTGTTTTTTTCTCAAGAATTTGAATGACCAATCATAAAGTTTTTCCTCTTAGAGTTTGTTATTCTTGTTCTATTGAAAAACAATAATTTGATTTTGAGGTAATCATTCATTCGTTTTAAATGCCAAAATGCTAGTGTAGCCCGCTGAATTTTAAATTAGTTGGTTGGTTTTTTGTTTGGTTTTTTTTTGTTTTTGTTAAATTTTTTCGTGATTGATGCACATTGATGCACAAATTGATTGTTTAAGATGGTTGTTACAAATGCAAAAATATTTTTTTAAATTCGTCTCATAGTTACAGAGATTAGCGCGTTTAAACAAATAAAGCAGACTCTTCAGCTTTATTATAATTAGTTTAGATAATATTATTTACTTGATAAAAATCATAAATTCATTTATTGACGAGACAGCGCACAGCATAAACCGCTGGGGATAGAGTCATGGATGATATGGCGAAAGTGAGCACACAGGAAGCATTTTTTTGAAGATTCACACCCTAAAGGAGGTAAGTTTATTTTTTTTGTATGGTATCTCGTAGCTAAACTCTGAGATCATGCTACTTAACCGGGCTATCCTGTGGCTGCCTTAAGCTACTACACCTAAAACCTCCAGCCAGGGGCGTAAACTAAATTTATATACCAGACGAGCGCTCTTTAAGGGCACCCACTGTGGGGTACGAACCTCGGCTTAGGGCGTAGCTGGGGGGAGGACAACAAGGTGGAACAGGCTGGATCAAATATAGATAATTAAAATTAACTGGGGTATTTAAAGCTACAGGCTCAGCTTCAACGCGGGCTGGCGCATCGTTGTCGAGCAAGGGTTCGGAGAGTATTATTAACTCGGGGTCGCGATTGCGGAGGAACTCGTCAGCGAGGTCGAAATTATCGGATGTTTGTCTTTGTGCACTGTACCGGTTGCCCTACTGCTCTCCTGGAGGAAGGTTATCGGGTCATCTGGATCTATGGGAGGTACGGATAAGGAGTAAGAGTTAAATATTAGATGAAACTTTTTATGGAAGTTTCATTTTAACCGATGGCAAATATAGGCAGAGATTACTGCTCAACATCAGACGTGTTATTTTCAAGATCTGTTGAATATCTCTCTACTAACTGGTCTCCAATTTATTTCCAGTGTAACACCACCACATAAACAATGATTTGGCTGCTGCTAATTATTTTAACACCAGCTGATGGATACGCGCAGACTATTCTTGGAACGGTCACTGTTTGTGCTGATACTTTAGATTTATCAGCTTTGTTTGATAGAACATTACACCCTCAAAACCAGTACACATTAACATATCTCGGAGATAGAGAAATACTGGCTAATTCCCAGATGATTTTGAGTTTCGATTCGGAGGTTTCACTCAAGTTGGTAAGTTATTTTTAAATAACACTTCCCCGCGCCTTGTATCATTCCATCCCGAGCGGGATCGGGAGCGGGAGCACTGTCAAACTGATTCAGTTAGGATGAACTACACTATTCATGGACGGATGCTTGATAATAAATTATTGAACCAACATTTTTATTACATTACTAAATATTATAAATTTATTTTAGAATTGACCCTTGTCTTCTGGAAACATAAAAGAAAATATTCAAAAATAAATATCAGTCACGACATCCTGTTAGCCATTTTGTCATATGTTAAGGTCTCTCCCGAAGCACTGGAATAGTTCTCCTCATTCCTTCAGGAACGTCAGCAGTCCGTTCATGCTGGGGATTCTTCTTCATGCTGGTGTGATTTGGAAGCTGGCGTTCCTCAAGGCGGTATACTTTCTCCTCTTCTATTTTCATAAATCTTACAACTTCCGAACTTCAGTGTGCGTATCATCTGTATGCAGATGACTTGCAGTTGTACTGTAAAAAAAGTATTGATGAATTACCTGACGCTATCGACGAATTAAACAGGGACTTGATAGCCATAAAAACCTGGTCTGATTGGTTTGGGGTAGCAGTAAACCATTAAAAGTGTCAAGCGATCATCATTGGGAGTCCTCGTAGCATTAGTAAGATGGATGGTACAACCTTGCCACCAATCCTCTTCAGTGGAACGATTGTTCCATTTAGCAATGACGTGAAGAACCTAGGCTTACACATTGATACTACCCTGAACTAGTGTACTCAAGTTGCTAGGGTCAGCCAGAAGGTTACTGGAACGCTGCGGGCTCTGTGTCGCTTGAAAAACTTATTACCAGCGTTTACTTACTTAATTTTCCCTATCATCGATTATGGTGATGTATGCTACTATGACCTGAATGCAGATCTCTTCGACAAACTAGACCGTCTCCTCAATAATTGCACTGCGCATCGATCGCTTCTAAAGTGGTTGCCCATACGCCAGCGCAGAGAGCAAAGGGCGCTGACCACCTTATTATTTTTTTTATTTTTTTTGTGTGGGATATTATCAAATAACTTCTCCCGCTCTGGGCGGAGCGGGAGGGCGTGTCAGACTCTTACTGACTAAAACCCACCCGTGTTCCTTCGGTTGCCCTGTTGCCGGGGGCCACGATTTCCCAATCGGTTTTCTTCGAACCCCCGGCAGGCATTGGCCCTAGCGGACCCCGTCAATTCTGATGTCATCTCTTTGAGGTGTTTTCGTTTCTTGTCTCTCCCTCTTCCCCTAGTTATCTAGCTCCCCACTTTCAATGCATTTGCGCAAACCACAATAAAAATCTACGCTCATTACATAATCGTCTTCTTCATTGTCCCACTCACCATATTGACTTCATTCACTCTTTCTTCTCCGTTAGTCTATCTCTCTGTGGAATGCGCTTCCCCTGGGATGTCAACCAACCGATTATCCTTTAAAGTTAAAGTTCGCAAGCACATTCGTAAGAAACTGGCAGTTTCATCACATCGTTAGTGTTTTCCCATTGTTTGTCTTATTTGTTTTAGTATATTTCTGTTTGCTTATATTTATATATGATTAGGTATATATATATGTCGGAGGAAGCTATAAGTCGGGTTGATTATTGTTTGCATGTATAATGCACAATTACATTGTAATTACTTTTAGAATTCGTAATTTAATTTAATTTGATTTGTTAAATGTTTCTATGATTTAAAAACCTTATTAATCAAATAAAAGTTATGAATATTGCAATTCACGTAACGACCAATCAGAGCAGAGCACGTGCCTCGAGCGGGGTCGAGGCGCCATCTTTTGCTTTAGGGAGGTGGACAGTTTTTGCGACGCATTCTTTTTGGGTGATAGACACAGATCGAGTTGGATCGTTGAGTTGAGTGGTCAAAAAAGTAGACTTAAAGTAAGATCGGTGCCCTGAACCCGCTGCTCGGTATTAACGGTTAAATTATTGTCTCGACATTATTGTAAAGTGAATATTATTTAAATCTAAAATAAAATAGTACGAAACAGTGATAATTGTGTTTTGTGTTTTGTGCTCGCATTTTACCCTAATGACGCCCACTAAGCCCGCAACCACTGATGATGATGTTAACGAGAACAATGTTTCTCCGACATCAGAAGTGGGATCGGTGCAGGCACAAAACGTGAGTGAACAGACAATGGCAAGTGACGGATGGCGAGCGTTATTTGAAGCACAACAAACCAGCATGAGGCTACTGGTGGACGCGCTAACCAACCCGCCGAATATCGAAGATAAGAGCATCACGCTGCCTAAATTTCAACCGGAAGATGCAGACACTGACGCCCGGACCTGGCTGGCAACGGCGGACATCTGCTTATCGGATCGTGGTATACAGGGAAGTAAATTAATTCTCATACTTAGTAAGGCTATGAAAGGCTCAGCCGCAACGTGGTTATCTCAGATAGCTTTTCCTAATATGAAATGGGTAGAATTTAAGGAAATTTTTCTTTCTCGTTTCGATACATTGGAAACATGTGCAGCGACGATATTAAAGATGCTTACTGCTAAACCGCAAGAAGGCGAATGTCTTGCTGCATATGCAAGCCGTCTATTCACTTTACTCATGTCACGATGGAATAATATAGGCAAGGAAGAAATGGTGGTATCCTTAATACTTGCACACATGGGGCAAATCGAGCCACGGTTCCAGCGCAATATTTTTTCTGAAGAAATTACTACCCGCTGCAAAATGCAACGTGAACTAATGGCTTTTTCTTATCGCAAGCGGAGTTACCAAGAGATAACGAAGACCGTTGCAAGCACTACGCAAGATAATAAACGTCCTAGGTTAAGTTCTGTTTCAGCAAAATGTTACGCTTGTGGAAAGCTTGGTCATAAATCTTTTGAATGTTTCAGTCGATCGCATGACAAGCAGCAAACAACTCTGACCTCTGAGCGCTCCAACACGGCCGTTGCTACGCGGGGCCCTGTGACTTGCTACAAGTGTGGTGTTGAGGGTCATGTAGCATCGCGGTGCTCAAAAACAGGGCCAGTTGCGAGCAGCAGCACACAGCCCGCCGCCGCACGCAGCGTTGTGAAGCGAGTGGATGTGTGCGGTATGAAACCTGTCACCGGGGTAATTACGCAATTTGGTGAGCAGTTCTCATTTTGTTTTGATTCCGGTGCTGATTGTTCCTTAATTAAAGAGAGCGTCTCTCGTAAGCTTGTTGGTACATTGCAGCATGCAATTGTTACTTTGACTGGTGTAGGAAAGTCTAGTGTATTTTATGCGACTCACAAATTTTATCTAGGGTCGCTCTTAGTGGTCATGACGTACAAATTTTATTTCACATTATGCCTGATGACTACCTGAATAACGATATTTTGATTGGACGCGATTTGTTGGCCTTAGGGTTGTCAGTACACATAACGAGTGATAAACTTACTATAGTTGAGAGGCCCTCTCTAGTTAATATTTGCAACGTAGGTAACGCAGTGGCTGACTTCCATGATGTGGATACCGACTGATGACATTAAACCGCAACTAATAGAACTTCTAAGCTGCTTTAAGAACTCATTTGTTGAAGGCACGCCTACTAGTAGAGTAAAGACAGGTGAATTAGAAATCAATTTATTAGATCCAAGCAAAATTGTGCAACGGCGGCCTTATCACTTGAGCCCTGAAGAGCGAGTGATAGTACGTAATAAGTGTAGTGAACTATTATCTGCTGGGGTTATTAGACCAAGCAAATCGCCCTTTTCTAGCCCAATAATCTTAGTAAAGAAGCGCGATGGTACAGACCGAATGTGCGTAGATTACCGAGAGCTAAACTCTAATACAGTTCCCGACCACCACAGACCATCACTCAGCTCAGACAATTTTTGGGTTTAGCGTCTTACTTTAGGCAGTTTGTCAATAGCTTTTCGCTTAAAATGGCACCGCTCTACCGTCTATTAGCTAACAATAATTCTAAAATAATTTGGACCACAGAGTACGAAACAATTAGACAAGACATAATATCGGTATTGACTTCATCCCCCGTTCTGATGCTTTTCGACCCAGAATTACCTACGGAGTTACATACGGACGCCAGTAGCGAAGGTTACGGCGCGATCCTCTTCCAAAAAGCAGGTACAAAATTACATCCGGTAGAGTACTACAGTAAACGCACTACGCACGCGGAGTCTCGATACCACTCTTATGAGTTAGAGACACTAGCAGTTGTAAACTCGGTTAAGCACTTCCGCCATTATTTGTATGGCAGGACTTTCACAGTCGTTACTGACTGCAATTCTCTGAAAGCTTCGAGAAATAAAGTAGACTTAACCCCTAGGGTGCACCGGTGGTGGGCTTTCCTCCAGGCTTTCGATTTTGATGTACAGTACAGAGAGGGTAAGAGAATGGCCCACGTTGACTTTTTCTCGAGAAATCACTTACCGGAGGCGAACAGCTCCACCGTTAGCGATACTCATAGTTTAGGTAGAGAAAATTATGTACGAGAAAAACGCGTCAATCTTGCTGAGTTATCTTCGAATTGGTTACAAGCGGAACAACGACGAGACCCCGAATACAATGAAATTATTAATAAACTCGAAAGCGATGATCTGGACCTAGAGAGTTGCAGAATCTATGAATTGCGATCTAAAGTGCTCTACAGAAAAATTCAAAGGAACAATCGCAACATTTGGCTACCAGTTGTACCTAGAGCTTTTCGTTGGTCGATAATAAATCATATTCATGAGTCAATTCTCCATTTGGGATGGGATAAAACCTTAGAAAAGGCATATCAACATTATTGGTTTCCCAATATGTCGAAATACGTCCGAAAATTCGTTGAAAATTGCATAACATGTAGAGTAGCTAAGTCGCGAAGTGGTAAACAACAGATAGAGTTACACCCCATACCGAAAGGTAATATTCCTTGGCATACAATTCACATTGACGCCACAGGTAAGCTCAGTGGCAAAAATGATCAAAAGGAATACGTTTTTGTTCTTGTAGACGCTTTTACTAAATATGTGTTACTCAGGCACTCCACAAGAATTAATACTGATAGTGCGATCAGCGCTCTCAAAGCATCCATTTCTCTTTTTGGGACCCCTGCGCGCGTTATCGCAGATCAGGGTAGATGTTTTGCGAACAAAGATTTTAAAGATTTTTGTGTCAGTCACAATATTCAGCTACATTTGATAGCAACCGGCTCTTGTCGTGCTAATGGTCAAGTAGTGCGTATAATGAGTACACTCAAAAACATGTTAACTGTCGTAGAAACAAGCCCAAGCAGGTCCTGGCAGGATGCATTAGATGATGTCCAACTTTCCATAAATAGCACAATTCATAGAGTAACCAAAGCAAGCCCCCTAGAATTGTTGATAGGTAGAGTAGCCAGACCTTTAAATTTATTAACCATAGATGATCACGAGGTTGAGGTAGATATAGAAGAGATTAGAGAACAAGCTAATAGGTTAATGAAAAATAGCGCATGTCTTGATAAAGCACGGTTCGACAAAAGTAAGGCAAAAGTCACTTCGTTTTCTGTAGGGGATTACGTTTTAATTGAAAATCACGAACGGAATCAAACAAAATTAGATACTAAATATAAAGGACCTTACGAGGTCATTGAAATACTAGACGGTGACAGGTATCATCTCAAGAGTTTAAATTGTAATCGTGCATACAAGTATGCGAGAGACCGCTTACGTGCCCTCCCCCAATCCTATGTCCCAATTGAGCTGGATCCGTGTCTGTCGGATGACAATGAGGGTAAGATCTTCATATTAAATTTATTTTGTTTAAAATTATTAGTTATCAGAGTGTGAGTGTCTGTTCATGTGTGTAGCGAATAAAGTCTCTATAGAAGATATCCTAACAGCATAGTAGTTGTTAAGGTTTAGTCAAGCTTTGTGAGGCGAGGTGGCCATTGAAAAAGTGAAATCAGTAGAATAAGAGGCGAGGTGGCCATTGAAAAAGTGAAATCAGTAGAATAAGAGGCGAGGTGGCCATTGAAAAGTGAAATCGGTAGAATGAGAGGCGAGGTGGCCATTAAGATATTGTTAATAATCCTAAATGTGTAACGCGATAAACGGCGAGGTGGCTGTTTCGATAGTACTGACTTAATTTAGTATGCAGCATGAAGTCTATTAGGATTTAGATTCGATAACGAAAGGCTTATTATTATTATAGGGCACCTATTTCATGAAAATATCTTAAATAAAGTTGTTGTGCAGAAGATAAAACGTACACGATCTCCTTGGTCAGGAGTAGCCGAACAATAATACACTAATACCTTTCTTTTCTGCAGATAACGATGATGCACGGCCTTCAACATCACACGAGGGCGTGTAATACGTCAGGACGGCCGTGTCGGAGGAAGCTATAAGTCGGGTTGATTATTGTTTGCATGTATAATGCACAATTACATTGTAATTACTTTTAGAATTCGTAATTTAATTTAATTTGATTTGTTAAATGTTTCTATGATTTAAAAACCTTATTAATCAAATAAAAGTTATGAATATTGCAATTCACGTAACGACCAATCAGAGCAGAGCACGTGCCTCGAGCGGGGTCGAGGCGCCATCTTTTGCTTTAGGGAGGTGGACAGTTTTTGCGACGCATTCTTTTTGGGTGATAGACACAGATCGAGTTGGATCGTTGAGTTGAGTGGTCAAAAAAGTAGACTTAAAGTAAGATCGGTGCCCTGAACCCGCTGCTCGGTATTAACGGTTAAATTATTGTCTCGACATTATTGTAAAGTGAATATTATTTAAATCTAAAATAAAATAGTACGAAACAGTGATAATTGTGTTTTGTGTTTTGTGCTCGCATTTTACCCTAATGACGCCCACTAAGCCCGCAACCACTGATGATGATGTTAACGAGAACAATGTTTCTCCGACATATATATTATATTTATCGTTTTTAATAAGTATATGTATCTTCTATAAATAAATATTTATTCCACAATTTTCGTTATCATACCTACCACTGTTTGTCTCTGCATCACCCAAAGGGTGACTGGTAGGAAATGCATATGGCATTAAGTCAGCCTTTGTACATTTGTGTGTAGTAGTATCAGCTTGTTCCGCTTGCTCAGCATAGTCGTCGATTAGGATAGTTGCCGATCCACGGACTGACCTCTACAAGCGTTACTTAACCTTGAAACCTTTAAGATTTTCCCGTGTAACTGTTATTATTGAGACACGAGCAATATTTTATATTTTTTTTACAATAATTAATGAGATTATTATTTTTGTTTAAGTTAGCACCAAGAACCGCTCGAATCTCGAAGTTAGCCGACAGTCGCAATCAGTTCATTGTAACGTTTACTGACAAAACTTCTTATCTTCGCATGCAAGTCCTTGGTCCTGCTTCAGGATTAAGTATACCTTACGTGCAAAGCGTTATCCTGAACGATGTGGAGCTCTGTAGAGAACCAAAAACTGTAAGTATACTTTCAAATCCTGAAAACTACATTGTATCAAAGTCAAAGTCAATTAAATTCAAAATATTGAAATGAAACTACTATTAGCATACCACAATAGGTAAAAAAACTTTTTTACAAAAAATACAACCGACTTCGAAACTACAAAGTGAAAAATAACTTTAATTTCGAAAGTCGGTGTCTTTGGATCAGTATTTAGGTTTTTTGACACCGACTTCCGAAATTAAAGTTTTTTTCACTTTGTAGTTTGGAAGTCGGTTGTATTTTTTGTAAAAAAGTTTTTTTTTTTTCACTTTTAGTGGGTTGATTTGTAATTTATCTGAGTTACAATAGCCTTATGTCAACTGCTCATCAAAAATACCCAAATCACTTTAGATGTGCCTATAATATTTGAAGAGTTCCCTCAATTTCTCCAAGATCCCATCATCAGATCGTGATCAAATGACAATAGGACCAACTTGAAAGTATACCCTTTCAAACAAAAAAAGAATTTTTCAAATCGGTCTAGCCTTCTTCGAGTAATCGGGGAACATACATGAAAAAATAAATATGTATATCCCGACGAATTGAGAACCTCCTCCTTTTTTTTGAAGTCGGTTAAAAAGAGTTAACATGAAGCAACGACAGATAAATTAATTTTGTGATAGATACATGGTGCTCACATATTTACAAACATTGTAAAAGTAGACGATTTTCCAAAAAAATACAATTAATAAGTCAGTGTGGGAGGAAGCAATCACAGAATGGAAAATCAAAGTCATATAATAAAATTTTTAAATTAGTTAAATTAGCAACCAGTTTGGGTTTCTATCAGGTCTTTTTGACACCAATTCTCTTTCTTGCTCTATTGGACATATTTTACGAGTTGCCAATAATGCTTGTTACAGTCACCCCAAAGAGCAATGGAGAGGGCAATATAATAGTTTTTCTTCCTTACATTTCAGGGGTATCTCGTCTATGCAACTGAAAAACCCAAAGCTACAGAAACCATCCGTATTGATGAAGATGCATTTGAAGTAGAAGAACATACAGCAAAAATCAATCCTAGTCTAGACGAATCTTGCGGTAGACGTAAAGTGGTACATACTGCGTTGATAGTCCATGGACAACCGACCCAGCCTGGAGAATGGCCCTGGCATGCAGCCATATTAACATTTGATGGGTCGTCCCCCAAGTTTAGCTGTGGAGGAACCTTGCTGTCCAAGACTTTGGTTTTAACAGGTAAAAGACGAGTTTTTTTTTCTGCTGTCCAGCATCAGCAGATCGTAATGACAATAATAATCCTAAATGCTAAAACCCTCCACAACCACGAGATTTACAGTCTCAGAGAATATTTCCTTCAAACTGACGTGGGTATGCAACGAGATGTGGTCGCAGTGGACAAGGGCCTCACCCCGCTCTCCTTGGCAAAAGAGAACTGGCGCAAACCGTGCAGTACTTGATACTAACGATCGTAAGGAAGTATGGCAGGGCAAAGAGCTACATGGACGTTCCGGGCCCTCCACGGGCCTGATGTAGACTTTTTGGCGTCTATATCCTGGCTGTGTTTCAGCGACCTCTTCGGGGAAACCGAAGGTTTTGTCTGTGCGATTATGGATGAAGTTATCATGACGAATAATTATCGGAAATACATTGTCAAGGACGGTACGGTTGACATCTGTCGGGCATGCCACCGTCCCGGTGAATCAATCCGACATATTGTTTCCGGTAGTTCTCGTCTTGCTAATGGCGAGTACTTGCACAGACACAATCTAGTGGCTAGGATTATTCACCAGCAACTTGCCTTGCAGTACAACCTTGTGGAGTCCGAAGTACCATACTACATGTATGTGCTCGACCCAGTTCTCGAGAATGGTCACGCCACATTGTACTGGGATCGACCTATCATCACTGACAGGACTATTGTAGCTAATAAGCCTGATATTGTGGTGATAGATCGACGAGAACGCCGTGCAATGATTGTAGACATCGCTGTTCCTCATGACAAGAATCTCGTGAAAGCTGAGAAAGATAAAAAAATCAAGTATCTTGACTTAGCACACGAGGTTGTCGACATGTGGGATGTGAACTCTGCAATCATTGTACCGATAATCGTTACGGTTAATGGCCTAATAGCAAAGAGCCTCGACCAACACCTCAGGAGGCTCTCATTGCGCGGCTGGGTCAAGGGCTTAATTCAGAAAGCAGTACTCCTAGACACGACACGCATAGTGAGGAGGTTCCTCTCTCTAGAGCCCTGACCACCGGCAGTTTGGACCCTGTTCCTGATGCCGATGGGCCACAATTTTTATATTTTTAAATGTTTTTTTAAAGATATTTATAAAAATATTTAATAATGTATGTAAAAAAAAAGAATAAATATTACTATAATAATGAACCTAATAAAGTTAAACCAAATTGATTAATCTTGATTAAAAGAAAAGGTTTAACCGTCATTAACTTCATTGTCTTTTTATATGCGTTTTAATAGCTAAGTCGATTCACATTCAGTTCTGCAATTTTTTTGCTTTAATTTGTGTTCCGTACCTCAAAAGGAAAGACAGACACACGAGTGATCCTATAAGTCTGTCCGTCTGTCACAGCCAATTTGCTCCGAATTTAATGGACCGATTAAGTTGAAATTTGGTACACACTCGTATTTCTGTGACTCAAAAACGAACGTGTAACGGAAATTAATTAATTTTGAATATAGGGGTCACTTTTGGGGGGGAAACAAGAAAATGTTTTGCTAACAGTACCGTGTGATATATCAAATGAAAGGGCTTGTTGCGAGGATATTAAACGTATTTTAAAATAAATAGTTTTAAAGATATTTAAGAAATTCGATGAAAATTGACCAATCTCCAAAACTACTAGACCTAAAATTTAGAAAAAAAAAACCTAATATGGCTCTTTACTCATAGATTACAGGAAAACTTATAAGAAGTCTATGGTCTTAAAGTTACATGGTAAATCTCTCAATATTGTGCGTACAAACTCACATTTGCAGTTGGAATGTATGGGAGTACATGTATTTCAACTCCAATGTTAAGTTTGCATTTGGGATAAATTCATCCCAACTACGGAACCCTTCATTGTGCGTAGTCCAACACGCACTTGGCCGGTTTTATTTTGTGTTGAATTTTGTTCCACAAACCGGTATCCTAATTACGTACCTACCTTATTTTCGTAAACGATTATAACTAATTTGTTTCATTTTGACAGTTCAACAACATTCATTGCGTTATTTACGTTGTTGAGCAGATTTTTTTTCCAACTTATGAAGCAATGGATTAATTAGCAATCTGTTTCTAATCGAAACAGATTGTGATTGATCGTGTATTACACAATATTAGGGTACGGGTCTGAGGCCTGTTTGCACCATAAATCACTAAATACATTTAGCATTAAACGAGTATAAAACATCATTCTGTCTCTGTCATCTTCAAACGATTGTGTGAGTGTTGTTTTAAATACGTTTAGCGGTAAACGTATTCATCGATTTGTTTCGCAAGTGGGCCTTAATTTCTGAACTATTTTAATTTTCACCTTTCAGCTGCCCATTGTACCACTATAGGAAACAATCCTGTTGTACCACACTCGTTAAGCGTTGTTCTAGGCAAGTACAATCTTGTCGGTGGAGACATAGCAGCACAAGAAAGAGGGGTTAGTATTCCAAAATTTTTTTCAAAGTCAAAGTCAAATAATTTATTTCAATTAGGCACAAAAAGGCACTTTTGAACGTCAAAATTTACAAAAATAGAATTGATTCTAGTCGCCCCTTCCAAAAGGTAGTTTTCGTATGGAGAAGAATGGGCAAAAAAACTCCACCTTTACTCTTTTAAAATGTTTTACAATATTTTGTATACATTAATTATATAATTATATGTGAAGACGATGCACCTGGAATAAGATTACTATACCATAATAGGTAAAAATTATTAAAAATGAAGCAATGACAGAAAAAATAATTATGTAAGTAATGGATACTTGGTGTTCACATATTTACAAGCATTGTAAAAGTAGTTACCTATACGATGTTCCTAAAAAATACAAGTATCTAAAACTAATAAGTCAGTGTGTTTATGACAGGCCTTCCGTTTAGCAAAAAAATAACAGTGACACGGGTCGATCGAAGGTTAAGCTACGCTAGCCGCGGTTGGTTCATGGATGGGTGACCATCCATTGCATATATCGAGACCCCTCCGTACTTCGGAAAGCACGTTAAGCCGTTGGTCCCGGCTGTCATTCGTAGATCTTTGACAGTCGGTACGAGTAGAAGCCTATAAGTCTGACAACCAGTCTTACCAAGGAGTACCGTGGTAAACAGTAACTGGCTTGTGAAGGTCAGATAGGCATTCGCTCTATATAAAATACTGACATTGATATTCAGCTGCATCTGGTTAGACTGGAAGCCGAACCCAACATAGATGGAAATAGGCTAGGCAGATAAACACTTAGTTAAGCGCTCAGACCGCTAAACTAAGTGTCTGACACGGTGCCTGACGTAGCTGTGCGGGAGGGATTTATTGACGTGTCGCGAGAGGTCAGTCATTCACCTGTCAACAGGCGCCAACACTCCTTCCATCCACACCGTGCAGCTACCTAAGGCACCCCCGTCTCAGTTATGCGGTAGGCTTGAAGACACAATTGCTTGCCACGTATGGCTCTAAATAGAGCTGGATATGGGTACGCCAGACCTATCCATATAAGCGAAATAGAATTTTGGTGCTTTCTGAACGTCATCGGTCATGGGCACAAAACAACTCACCTCTCAGCGTTTCTTAGGCCCATTTGCATTAAAAATCACTAAATTCGTTTAGCGCAGTGATGACCTGGGCATTGAGAGGGAACGCAGGGCGTTGGCTGTCCCATTTAATATGCTAATCTGCAGATTTCATGTGATCAGCACGGTGTAGCAAACAGATAAAAATGACACTGTTTAGGGCTTACTGCCGGTCATTCTACACGTGCAGCCTTTGGGTTAGGTATATGCAAAGGTCATACAACACCCTGCGTGTGCTGTACAACAATGCGTTCATGATGCTGGCAGGGATCCCGCGTTTTTGTAGCGCTTCGGGGATGTTTGCTAAGGCGAGGATTGACGGCTTTCGTGCCATCATCCGAAACCGGTGTGCTTTGATCCTTTCGTAGAATGCGTGCCAGCTTCCACAGCATCCTGAGCACGTTGTGCGGTAGGTGGGATTGTCCGATGCTGCGTCACTGGACCGGGCTTTATACGTCTAATGGTACGAACTACTTACTACGTGGCTAGTGTGAAGTACGACTCCAGACTTAAGATAAGATTAGGATACTAACATTAGATTTCGTTTTTCTTTACTAACACTATATGGATCTCTGTAGTCTGTTAATAAAGGTTTAATAATAATAAAATAATTACAATTGATTTCTAGGTGTTCGAGGTAATTGTCCATTCGGAATTTGATGTAAAAACATTGAATAATGACATAGCTTTACTAAGATTGAAGTCTGAAGCTGTTTTGGATGATTATGTACAACCAGCCTGCTTGTGGAACTCGGCATTGCCTGAAAAGGTTTTTGGGACGGTATGTAGTTCGTTTTCTCATCTATATTTCTTCTTTCATTATCAGCCCATAATGTTCCCACTGCTGGACACAGGCCTCCTCTCTGTGAGAGGGAGTGGGCCGTAATCCACCACGCGGGCCCAGTGCAGGTTGGTAGATGTCACATGTCTTCGAATTTTCGGTTCTAGGACATGCCGGTTTCCTCACGATGTTTTCCTTCACCGTTTTGAGAGCAGTGGTGATGAAATAATTTACACAAAGTAAAGCGCCTGGTCTGGGTTACCACTGGGCCACCACTGCTCCATATACACTGCTCAATATTCCTTCTTTACTGCAGCGTTAATGCCCGTTTTCTTATTGTTTTAGGGTTCCGTATCCAAATGACAAAAACGGAACCCTTAAAATTTCGGAACAGTTGACTTATGTTTACTGGAACAGAGCACTGCGAGACTACACTAAGCACATATTATTCTTTTTAGAATAGATCCATGGGGGAGTAATATCAAATCCATGTCCAATCAATGTTATTTCCGTAAATAAGGTGGTTTCAGCATGAAAAGGTCATAAAAAACTTTATATGTGGGTTTTAAAGTTGTTTTTCCAAAAAACATATATTTGTTTACATGTTTGAAAATTAAATCGCGAACACAGGTTAAGTGCTCCAATGTAGTACATTGTTATGTTTATACATTTTACAGGTGGTGGGTTGGGGATTCAACCATCAAGACAAACTGTCCTCCACTCTGCAACAAATAACCATTCCAATAGTATCAGAGTTAACCTGTTTGAAGAGTGACCCAATATTCTACCATAGAAAACTGAACACCAACAAGTTTTGTGCTGGATTTGCTAACGGTAAGCATGCACTAAACATACAAGGAGTAAATAAAATGATGTTGAGCTTGTTCATGTTCTTGGAGGTTGAAGGGTCCATTGTAGCCATACAGAAAATCGCTAAAAAAAAATCAGATGTTCCCTACATTTTGACGAGTTATGCGAACATAGGAACAACAGATTTCGATTTCAGGTTTGGTCCCATAGTAAAAGTTGTTCATAAAGATGAGTAAAGTCGCGTGTTAAACTTTGCGCACTCGATAAAAACTTACTCTGTATTTACTTTCAGGAAAAATTGTTCATAATGATGACATTATGAAAAAAAATACTATGGCCCTAAGCCAGAAATAGCAAAAAAAACATGTTCCGTACAATATTTGCAACTAAACAGCTCAGCTTTTTTGCCTGCGTGCATTTCCATAAATGCAAGTTTCGTAACTGTTATCAGTTAGTACGTGTTCGGATACCAATCGCGTAACTATACCCGAACCAGTACTCTAATTGCGTAACTTATTTTCGTAAACAATAATGCCTAATTTGTTCCATTTTGACAGTTCAACAACATTCATTGCGTTATTTACGTTGTTGAGCAAATTTTGTTTTCCAACTTATGACGCAATGGATTAGAAATCTGTTTCAAATCGAAACAGATTGTGATTGTGTTGTATTACGCAATTATGGTACTGATCAAATCATCTTAGTACAAATTTAATTTATATTTACTATTTGATAATTCTATCTAGTATTCAATATAGCCTTTAAACTATATTATGTCTTATCATTAAACCAGTGATCGTAAACCAACTACCAAACCATAACCAGTCTAATACAGTACCAAATCAACCAAATATTCACCAGCCCTAGTGCTAAACCACGCAGAAACTAAATTCTACAAATCAGTTGCTCTGTACATTTATGTTCACATAACTCGACAAAATGTAGGAAACAGCAGATTTTTTTCCAATACTTATTAAATTTGTTCATAGTGATGGAGTACAATATTATAAAACCCCGAAGTTTTTAGTTATTTCGTGGCAAAGAAGTTACAATTCAACCCAACTCGCAGTGGACGATCCCGCATACTTTTTCTTAAAAGCCAAGCGAAGTACAGATTTTTTAAGAAAACTGTTTGCTTCGGGAATCATCGTCTATCTTCGGAAATACGAACGCGCGTTGATGAGATTTAATCTTCTTAGTCGCTTCGCTCTTGACAGAGTGGTCGTGTTCACGATGAACTGTGTCCAATCGCAGGTGTAGTCGTTGCCCGCCTCACGATCACTCTATGGTTGTGTTACATAATAGTTGGGCGCATTTATTGACAGGGCCTCCAACCACGGATTTTATTTGATCGGTTCACCTCATCGATGACCTCCGCGTGGCCTATTACCTTCCCCTCTGCCCTGCACAACTAGATGCTCTATGGAGTCATTATTCCACCTGGAGACATGACCAAAGAACTTTAGTATTTGAGACTGAATTAGTGCTGATGAACGCTGTTTGATGCTGAGTTCTTGGAGTATGGAGACGTTTGTGTGGAATTCTGTCTATGATTCTCCAATTATTCTTCTCCAACACCACATTCTCTCAGAGATCTAATAGAGCTGTTATAACCATAAAGTATTTCAATATTACGTGTTACCATGATTGTAAAATTATATAGGGTGGCAGGGACATCGACGCGAAAACTGAAACCATGGATTCAGTACATGATTCTGAAGCCGGGGCGTTGAAAGTTTTCGTCGATATTTTTTTTTTAAATCAGCTGTTCCATACATTTTGACCGCGTAGGTATTGCACTTTTCTATGAAACAGTAGATTTTTTTTATAGAACCGCACAAAACATCAACGCAGGGGGGTTCAGAATCATGTACTGAATCCATGGTTTCAGTTTTCGCGTCGATGTCCCTGCCACCTTGTAGATTACCAATTTTTTGCAATTTCAAAAACTTTTTGAAAACTACTGAGTAACGTATGACGACCTGTGACCGGAGTAGGTAATCCGACAGAGAGAGAACTTTATAAAACAGATTACCGAAAAACATACCTTTTAAGGGTCGTGGGCTGCTGTAGAGCGGCGCCTTTTATTAAACCGTAGGGCACAGCTGGTATAGTTATTTATGCAACTGTTGTATAATAAGGGGTATTAAAACACGAATGCAATAAACGAGTAAATAATATCACGAATAATAGTATCACATGAGTGTTTTAATACCTAATTATAACAGTTGCATACAAGACTTTATTTACACCCATGATATGAATCCTCTATAAAAGTTTCTGAAACCATTGGGTGTTTGTAATTCAAGATCAAGAATAAAGGAATTCCCACAAAATTCAGTACAACGGCACGTATGTACGTCGCCTGCAGCAGCACATCACCGCATATGCGTGCAGCGGGTGCTGCTGTCCCCCGTTTGAACGGTGAAACGAGTTGCATAATGAAATTTAGTACAACATTATAACACTCGTTTGGATGACGTAATGGTTACCATGACACTAGCTGTTATAATGTTGCCAATAAGCTAACTGTTTCAGAAACTTTTATAGAGGTTTTATAGCATGGGTGTAGATAAAATTATTTGCTATCATTTTATTTTTGCAGGCACCTCAGTCTGCAACGGTGATAGCGGTGGTGGTCTCATGATCTTTGCGCCAGACACGGCAGGCGACACTGGCAAGGCGTCAGGGGCGTGGTACGTTCGCGGCATAGTTTCTCTTGCTCCTAGTAGATATGATGCAGCCATCTGTGATCCTCATCAGTATACAATCTTCACAGATGTAAAGAAGTATCGGGATTGGGTGATGAAGTATTGGAACTAAAACTGCTTAAATAAAATAGTTAAAATAAAAAGTGTTTAATTTATTGTTACTTCATTAATAATTTAGAAATGTATTTTATATAATATTTAAAGAAAGAAAGAAAAAAAGAAAGTCCGTAAATATAATAAAATGGTAGTGAAGTCAAAACTGTACATTGAATTTTCTAGAATTGGACTGGGAACTTCTTAGAATGTTTGTCTATTGTCTCTATTTAGATTCTATACAAATTATGCATAGGTATTCCCTGTAAGTCTGTACCCTAATTGCGTAATACAACACAATCTAGTCAGTAGGGACTGGTCATCTCTTAGCTGCAAGTTTTTTTTTTTTATTTTATTGTTTTTGTTTTTTTTTTTTATTACGGACGCTTTTAACATGTATAATTTCAACACAAATGATGTAACCAATATTTTGTAACAATATTTGATTTAAAAGAGTGTATGAGCAATGGGTAGCTCGTCGTCTAACAAGGACCAGGCCCAGGTCGTCGGCGCGTTATGTTCCACGTGCGCCACAGAGATGTCAGCATAACTGACGGGGTCCGCTAGGGCCATGCCTGCCGGGGTTACAGGAAAGTCCGAAAGGGATACCGTGGCCCTTGGCAACATGGCAACTGAAGGAACACGGGTGGGTTTTGTCGGTAAGAGTCCACCCAGAGCGAGAGAACTTATTTGATAACCCATGTAAAAAAAATCATTCAAAATTCAAAAGTCATTTATTCAAATTAGGCTGAGAATCAGCACTTTTCGAACGTCAATATTACATAAGACAGTCCCCCAAAAACGCCCACCCTTCACCACTTCCTAGTGCCTTTCGCTGGGAAGAAGAAGTGGCGCAACAAACTCCCCAGCAGCACAGCTGTCTGTTCAAGTTAGAAAAAAAAAATTCTATACAATAGTATGCAAAATAATTTACATTACGCAACACAAAACATAATTTAAATGACAAATTATTGGCCATATGTCAGCTAGCACACGCCAATATACCAACCAAAAACATCGAGAACTATACTCAAGCAGAAATAAAAACTAAACGTAAACAGAACTAAATATCTAAATAAAAGCCTCCAGGCGTAAAGGGCGTGCCCGCTTACATAAAGCTATTTAAAGCTGTAATTGGCAGTTATAAATGATAAACTTGGACCATCGAGGTAAAAAATAAATAAACAGTTAATTACTAGTTACAATAACAAAACCATGATCAGCAAGACGACCAGTCACCACAAGCAGCACCCGTTCACGAGCATAACGCAAAGATCAGCCATTACCCCCCTCGCCATATTTGAGGGAAGGAAGGAAGGAAGGGAAGCATTGACCTAGTAAAGGTCTATCATAGTGCAGGTGTTGTTGCACAGAGACCAGAGCTGAGGTAAGTATTGTTTGTGATGTGGCTCTACAGTCGCATTGGCATTTTTACAATGGCGTAGTTATTTTCATATTTATATTTAGGGAGTGTCTTTGCTGCCGGCGCCGGCTCCCGAATTAGCTGCCGGCGCTGGTTGCTGAATTGGCTGCCGGTGCCGAGTTTGAAAAAAAAAAGCGGAAAACGTGGTTGGCAATTTGGCATATTGGAGTAGATAGGCGGCGTAGATATGATTTTTTTTTTTTTTTTTTTTTAATTTAATTAAATAATGCATATTTACAATATTAAGCCTTATAGTAAAATGGTAGGTATATAATAATGGTTCGACCTGAACTAGGATAAACCTGTATCTCAGGTGTCATAAGTGCAAAATTACATTAAAATTTTCTAAAATTGATGGTAGACATAAATAGTGAGTAACTTAACAGACTAAAATGATAGGACAGTACTTAATTAAAAATAATATTTAACTTAAAACAACCAGTAACTTTTCTGTGTCATCATAAGACATATTTTGTAACCAAGTTGAAATAACATTTTTGCATTGTACCGTTTTTAATGCAGACATAGACAAAATTGCGTTTACTTTATTGTACAAAAATGGGCCTAAGAATATAAAAAATATATACATAAACGAATGCCTTAATCTATAATTATCCATACAGACAGATTAAAAAGACATGTAATTAATTAACAGTATTATATTTACATAATCAATGATTTCCATATTCCAGTGATTACTGGTACTGGTGATTACCTAGTAGGTGCCCTGAACCGAACTAGTTATGATATTTTTAAAAGGTTAGGTTAGGTTAGAACTGTGACCCCCCAAAAACCACTAGAATGTATAGAAATTTAGTTAGGGTTTGTTAGTTGGAGTTCTGAATACCTACTGGAAGGGTTTCCATTATTGAAGCTGGCGTTGCCACATAGTACGTAATGTGCCGATGTTTTTAATATTGGCTGCCGGCAGTAATGTCATTCCGGTTCCCAATGGCGTTATTTTTGGGAGGCAGCGCTGGCAGCGGAGGCACTCCCTTACATTTAATAGTTGGAGAACAAGCCTTAAACTAATAATTGGAATCGAGATAATAATAAGACTGAGTCTATCTTCAAGAAATTTATGTAAATACATTAGCCATTTCTGTATGCCTAGTATTTTTAGCAAGAGAACCTCTAGCAACAGGCTGGAATAATGTTAATATTTGTAGAGAAATCGCCTACATACATTATTCAGCAAATTCATTACAACCGATCAGTTTGCTACAAGCTACAACAATTTGAGCAGGCGTTTATCAATATTTAATGTTTACGTGTATAAAAAACGCGGTACCGCTCACTCTGAATTGAGTATTCATGTAATAACTCAACGAAATATTGTTTTCTAAAGCTCTTTATGTAATTATCTTGTTGCTGAAATGATTTAATTGGATTCGTATGTAAGCTGTCGGTCCCAGCAGTCATTCGTAGATCTTCGAATATTTTCATTGGTTGTCAGAAGCGTGAACGCCTCAACCTGCAACCTCTTACCAAAGGGTTGCGGGTTGGTTCCGTGCTACCCAGTATCCGGGTTGTCGTGTCGGATAGGTAGTCGCTCCATGTAAAATATTGGTGAAGCCGGTTAGAGTGGGAGCCAAATAATAATGCTAATTTCTCTAAAGCAGGGATTCCCAAACGGTGGGGCGCGCCCCCGTCGGGTTGCGTAGTGTGACCATTGGGGGGGCGCGGCGGCTCTATTAATAAACTATAGCGGCGAGCTACAATATTCGAGCTCACTTTGCTTGCTGTTCTATTCTAAATTCTCTTGATTCTTCAACTGTTCTGCATAAGTCGACAAAGTAACTCCTTTTTAGTAGAAATGATCAAAAGAAAAATGTAACGAATCTAAAATTGTACAACATTTTTCGAGTTCGCTTTCACAATATGCATTCTCATGGTTTTTGAGTTATTCTGCTAAATTTGAATGATCGAAAGAAATGTAATTTATCCAAGGGGGTGCAAACATTTTCAACTTCACTTTCGGTCGCTTTACATTATGTTTTTCTGCTTATTTCAATAAAGTAACTCAGGGGCGTAGTGATTTTAAAAGAAAATTAGGAGGGCGCGTTTATTAAGAGCTTGGGAACCCCTGCTCTAAAATAATGAGCTATAAATAAAACACTTTTTACAATAGGCAATTATTTTATTATACTAGCAGCAGATTTATTTATGCTCCATCACCCAATCTCGATACTTCTCTACATCTGTGAAGATTGTGTACTTATAAGGATCACAGATGGTCGCATCAGATCTACGGGCAGCAAGGGAAACTATGCCA
This sequence comes from Agrochola litura, assembly GCA_949152395.1. Classification (NCBI taxonomy): domain Eukaryota; kingdom Metazoa; phylum Arthropoda; class Insecta; order Lepidoptera; family Noctuidae; genus Agrochola; species Agrochola litura. The sequence continues at coordinate 17,790,272 of OX424514.1, read as the reverse complement.
CGGACGTACCACGCGCCTGATGCCTTGTCAGTGTCACCTGCCGTGTCTGGTACAAATATCAGGAGACCTCCACCGCTGTCACCGTTGCAGACAGAGGTACCTGAAAGAAGATGATATTATATTTTGTTTGATTTTATTTTTGTATAAACATTTAGAACTAGTTTTGTATTTATTTTATTTTTGGTTTTTTATTTCACTATATGCTGCACCGGTTGACGTCATCACGTCAGCACCGGCTATCGCTGAAAACCAGCGCTGGGGCTCTGTCTCGCATGGGGTCGCAGCTTTATGCTGAGCGATGGCCGTTTTGCGTGGATGTGACGCATATTTTCCCCCAATTTGTTATTTACGTTTTTTTTTTTAATCTTTCTTTGCGTCATGTTTACCGCAAATAAACGAATTTTCTTTCTTTTTCTTTCATATTTCATATTTAACTTGTTGTGCCCCACGGTTAAATTACGCACGTTTTAAAAGGTTCGTTTCGGTAATCTTCGTAATACCGAATTAGCACGAACGTCACGCCACAGAGTAACCCTACAGAGACAAAGGTTCTAAGTTTTGTACTGCCGTGCTTTGTGCACTTATCATACCACGTTAGTAGATTTGTTGACCACTTTCTATTTTATTAAGTACCTGGTACTTACTGACGGTACTACACTGCCCTCCCATACCCATTAAATTTAAAAACATTGTAAAAGCCAATTATAAAAAAGAAGAAACGTTTAAACGGTTTTTAAAAGAGTAACCGTGTAGTTTCTTGTCAGTTCTTCTCCATAAGAAACGACCTAATGGAACTGTGCACCTAGCTTCTGACGTTTCATAAGTGACAATGTAAGTTTCTGTGAAATATTTCAATTGATTTTTATTTTTGATTTTGTAAGAAGTCTCTGTGGAATTACCTACTCCGGTGAACTTGTTAATCTACAGGATGACTTCGTGTTTGGGTCACAGATTTGATCCTATAAGGGTTAACTAGTGATCCTATAAGGGTTCCGTTTTTTCATTCGGACATACAGAACCCTGAAAATGATCATAATGATGAGTACCTACAATGAACCCTTTTCAGGTTCAACATCATTTTATTTACCTTGTATGAATAATGCATTCCTACTTACCGTTAGCAAATCCAGCACAAAACTTGTTGAAGTTTAGATTTCTATGAAAGAATATTGGGTCACTCTTCAAACAGGTCAACTCTGATACTATAGGTACGGTTATTTGTTGCAGAGTGGAGGACAGTTTGTCTAGGTGGTTGAATCCCCAACCTGCCACCTGCAAAATTTATAAACATACTTGTACCAATGTACCGCAGTTGAAACACGCAAACCGCATTCGCGACTTAGTTTCCAAATACGTAAACAAATATGTGTGTTTGAAAAAATAACTTTAATACCCACGGATATAGTTCATTTTGCACAACTTTAACCATTTTTTAAGTGAAAACTTCTTTAGGCGCGTTGGGCGTTTTTGGGATGGGACTAAACCATTGATTTTGCGACACTGTGATGACACCAGCTTTTAACCATTAAAAAGACATCAACGCGTTGATTACCGCGGTGCCAATTTTTTTTCAAGTTTTCACTTCTGTCGACACTCCCGGAGTGCCACTGTTTTTTTTTTTTTAACGACATTTTTCTCCGGTTCCAGTAAACATACGTCATCTGTTCCGAAATTATAACGGTTCGGTTTTTGCCATTTGGCTACGCAACACTTAAAAAGATAAAGAGGGTATCAACGCTGCAGTAAAACAGGAATATAGGTAAAAAAAACGAACTACATACCGTCCCAAAAACCTCGTCAGTAGGCAGTGCCGTGGTGTGCCACAAGCAGGCTGGTTGTACATAATCAGTAAAAACAGCTTCAGGCTTCAATTTCAGTAATGCTATGTCATTAGTCAATGTTTGCGCGTTGAATTCTGGATGGACAATTACCTCGAATACCTAGAAATTAATTTTAATATTTACTTTTAATTGTTTAAAGTTAACACAAAGGACGCCAAAAAAATATGGTTACACTGACGTACAGCTTTTAATTTTTAAGTAAGAGGGTAAAATGCCCGGTTCCTTAAGCCATTATTCTTTTTAATCTCAAAGACTAATTTGATATTTCAAGTGATTGTTGTTTGTTTTTTCAATTCGGATTTTGACATTTGCACCTGTCAAATTAGTCTCTGGGATTAAAAAACTAACTGTAGCTGTTTCATACCTGAAAAATAGAATTTCGCTGCTGATTGGACAGTTTAAATTGATCGTGTGTGGTGTATATGACCGAACTGCAGATTGGCGTCAAATGCGGATTGGACGATAGGCAACATGGTGTATGGCCACCATTAGAAAGATAAGAAAGTTAGCCGACGTACGCATGGACGTAATAAAATCACGGCGATTTTTTTTCGTGCACTTGATTTTCAACGCTCTGCTTAGCGCCGAGAGTTGAACATTCAACGGTGTGTGTTTTTAATGCACTGGGACACGTTCTCGTCCCAGCGCGTTGGATTCCTAACTCTCGGCTTAACACCGAGAGTTGAAAATTCAGTGTGCGATAAAAACCCGTCGCGATTTTATTACATCCGTGCAAACGTCGACTAACAGTGGTTTTTTTCATCGCGCTGGGACGAGCGAGAGTGCGTCCCAGCGCATTGGATTCTCAGCGCTCGACTTAAGGGGCCATGCACGAAATCGACTGATTTTGATCAATTTAGTTCATTAGTTGTGAGAAAGGGAAACAGAATTTAAACAAAATTATTTGTGATTTAAAAAATCGAATTCTTTGTCTTTTACATAGCGGATGAAATTAAATGAAGGATTCGTGGAAAATCACTAAAATTCGCAAGAAGTTTTCCAAAAATTGACGCGTGACTGACGTTTGATCGTTTCGTTAGAACTATTTTGATTTTGAAAATTAAAAAATGTCATCAACATCACTATTTATGATATACTTGTACATAGGGGAACCACTTTTTCAACTTCCATACAAAAGGTAAAAGAAAAAAAAAAAAAAACATATTTTTTTAAACCCTGTCAGTAATGTATTTTTTCCTTGAAATGAAATCAAAATTTTATTTATGCGAAATAAACCATAATTTTCGAGAGCGCAAAAATGATGCAACTATTAACAGGTGCTCTGACTGACACGAATGGTTTAGCACCATGAAAACTGTACTTTTATAGTTACACAGACATAATGTTTCAATTATTTCAAGTTTTCTACCACAAAAAAAAAAAAACTTTAAAATAGTAGCCCACCAGCATCGGTAACAGATTCACGGACATACAATAAAATTGAATAATAAATCTACTGGTACACAGGGATCATACCTACTTAGGTTAATTAAATAGAGCCATTTCATCTAATTATTTTGCATTTACTTAGTACAGAAAATTCAAATAGGTACCTAGATAAACGCCGGGCGAAAAGTTTTTGCTGGCAGAAAGGGATTGTGTTATGTTTTCGTCGTGTTTGATGACAGGGTAGGTTAGGTTAGGTTAGCTGATTAAATTTAATTTTTTGCTTGGTCATATTGACTTGGCTCTTAAGCGGTGGGTCTGTAATAAACAAACATTAGAATACTTACGCTTCTTTCCTGTCGCGCTATGTCTTCAGTCTTCACCGATAAGATTGTACTTGCCAAGAACAATGCTCAAAGAGTTTGGTACCACTGGATTACCATTTATAGAAACACAATGGGCAGCTGAAAGGTGAAAACAAAAATAGTTGAGAAACTAGCGGCCACTTGGAAACCAAATCGATTTATACATTTACCGCTAAATGTTTTTAATACAACGCTCTGTTTCTGTGAATCGTTTGAAGATGACAGAGACAGAATTATGTTTAAAATACGTTCAGCGCTAAGTTACACATTTAGTGATTTTCGATGCAAACAGGCCTAAGACCCGGTTTGTGGAACAAAATACAACTCAAATTTAAAAACAAAAAAGGACATGTCCAGTGGACCAATGAATGATTGCCTAGGTAGTCAAAAATGAATGTTCAGTACAGATTGTTATATCTTTATAACCAATATATTTTCTAGTTTGTCAATTAATAAGCTTTAGGAGTCAGGAACTTACGAAAATTAATCAAAATATGGTTTATACTCCTTGTATTTTAGTATATTTGTTTTACTACAACGCCATCTGTGAGTGAACACATATACTAACTGGTGGTACACCCACAGATATAGACAGACCTAGATAACGCAAGTATCACGATCTGTATGAAAACCAAGCGTGCCATTTTTTGACTACCTACTATGACGTCACAAACACTAAGAAACATTTCTTTTATTTTTTGCATTTACAACTGTTTCTTTTATTTTTTGCATTTACAACTGTGCATTTGCACAGTTTTTACAATTTGTAACAGCGTAATTAACCATTTTAATTTTTTTAACTGACTTCCGACAAGCGTGGCACCGATGCAGACTGAGCGCGAAAGTGACAGCTTACGATTATTGTACGTAAGCTAGGAACGAAAATGGCACGCGAAGTAGTTGCTCTTGCGTTATCTAGGTATATCTATGTCTGTGGGTACACCAGTTTGAAATTAGTGAAACATTTTATATTTGTTGACCTAACCAGATTCGATGGAACGTCGTATTGTTTTTTTTTTAATACTGTTCCGCAAGCTAAAGGATGAATAAATCCATAGTAATTTAAATCTCAATTTTAAATGCTGGTCCTGCTCCACAACCACAACTAATTGATTAACGTTTGCAAATACTGTTGGAGCTGCTGAAGATTGTAAGACCATCATTGCATTGTGTAAACTCAATCTCCGTTGTATTATATAATTGCATAGCACAGGTGTGAGCACTATGTACTAAAGAGTTACCATTTACCGGGTAATAGGATGTCTTGCATTGACTTGAATGTGCCCTGGTGGCTGTGAGTATGTCATGCTCACTCAAATGTTTCGCTGATGGTTTCGTGTTTGTTGGATCATTTAGCTTCCTTCAAAATGGTTGAGCTGAATGGTGCTAATCCATGCGTCATGTTCGTGAACGGGCGCCGTCAGTTGGGACTGGTCATCTCTTAGTTGCCACGGCTTATTTTTAATTTAATTGGGATCGATCTATCATCACTGACCGATGTGGCTGTTTTAATTTTACGTTCAAGAGTTGTTTGTGACATGTTAAAAAACGTGGTGAGTGTTTCATTCGATTCCCCAGTTCTCAGTTTTGATAGCCTAGTGCTGTCCGAGGACATCAGTGGCTTTGAGCGAATGGTGGACTTTCATTTGACAATTTTTAGAATTCGGCACGAGTGTTCCCGATACCGGTGGGCTACCATTTCATATATTTTTAAATCACATACAAATAAATAAAATTATAGTGTCTGTTTGCAATGTCAAAGTAACAGCTTTTTACTATATAAATACTTATGAAAGTATTATCATATTATTATTCAATAACTGCCTCGTTGGTCTAGTGGTCGCAAGCGCTACTGCTGAGCATGAGGTCCTGGATTCGATTCCCGGGTCGGGCAAAGTGTTATTGGGTTTTTCTATCTGGAATTTCTCAGTAGCAGCCCGGAGTCTGGATTTGTGCCCGGTTGATGGCAACAGGCTCGCCCCCTATTACATGGGACTTAAACATAACTGGCGAAATGTGGGTGTACCTACTACAGGTACACGTCTGCCCAACCCTTCGGGGAAACAAGGCGTGATGTTATGTTATGTTATGTATTAATCAATAAAAAACATAACATACACATAACATCACGCCTTGTTTCCCCGAAGGGTTGGGCAGAGGTGTCCCTGTAGCAGTCAATAAAAAAAGTCAACAAAAATTACTTTTTCTCAAAACACCACAGATTGATTTTGAAGAGTTTTGGTTTACAGACTAGTATAAGCCCTAGGAACATAATGCACTGTGTGTCCATTCTGGGTAGTACTTGGTCCAACTCAATATCCAGAAACGCCAGTGAATACGTATTTATCTATATAAAAGTCTATTAGTTCAATGACTTTTCCTTTAAGACAAATCAAAAGAATATGTAATTGAGTTAGATTAACTGACATTGCTGATTGTGAATACATTTGCACGCCATGTTATGGCAGGATATGCTGAAACAAATTTACTGTAACACCTTATGTACCATATTCTAGCAAATAAATATTTTTGATTTGATTTGATTTAAATATAGGTTAATCAATTTGGACGAACCATATTTTATAATTATTGCCGTCACGACATATAAGATAGAAAGGCTGTTAAGAAAAAAAAAAAAATAACCTGTTTTAACAGGTTATTTTTTTTAAACCTTTTTTAACCTTGCTGTCCAAGACTTTGGTTTTAACCAAAGTCTTGGACAGCAAGGTTCCTCCACAGATATAACTGAGGGACAACCCATCAACCCTTATTATGGCTACATGCCAGGGCCAGTCTCCAGCCTGGGTCGGTTGTCCGCGGACTATCTGCTCAGTATGCACCACTTTGCGCCTACCGCAAGCTTCGTTTATAAAGCTTGCGGTTTTTTCGGATAGATCAATATCATCGTCAAAATACCCATCAAATTCAACATCATCGTCGAAATACCCCTGAAATGAAAGATTGAAGAAAAATTGTTTATTCTGTACAAATAAGACACAGCATAGAAATGGAGAAGTTTTCTATTGGAGCAGCAAGACTGCTGTCGATCCACGTCGACCAGTCGATATTGACTGTCGCAAAACATATTCGATAGCACGTCAAGCCGTAACGCTCTAAGAAAATTCAATCATTGAACGACTGACTAACAATCGTTGCTAGTGAATGATTTCCAACGCTGCACCTTGCAGTACGTAGTCAACACTACAGAACCTTTCGGCCTCGTCGGTAATCCATCCTGCAAACGATGTACCCTACCCACTGTCACTAAAGTTTGGCAATTCTCCGGGCTATGTCGGTTACCTACCTTGGTTCTCTACAGATCTCTTCATTTCTCAATCGATTTTCGAGGTATGAGGAACAGGGTGTAAAATTCACTCATCCTCTATAGAAAAGGGAGGATCTTCCAACCAGATCGGTGTCATGTCTGTCGGGCAACTGCCCAACGATTGATGCCGGGGAAGTTATATATAAGCTGTTCGCGCGGTAAACTCTATTTGCGCGATGTAGGATTTGTGTGACGTCAGGATTTTGTGTGACGTCAGATTTTTGATGTGTAGTTGGCATGTAGCGATGTAGATGCCGCTAAACGATCACGCAGGACACATCCAAGCATAGCCCTCTCCATTGCTCTTCTGACTACCTGTAACGACTGTCAAAGATCTGCAAATGACAGCTGGGACCAACGGTTTAACGTGTTTTCAGAGGCACGGATAGGTCTCAATATGTAATACATCTAAAGAAAGAATGTAATGTATCTAAAGAAAGATAATATTAGGTGTTAAAAAGAGAGATAAGCAGCCTAATTGCATAATTCATGATCAATAATAATCTGAATTAATTTGAAGGATATTGCTAATCCATTGCTCCATAATTGTTCAAAAAATTTGTCTGCTGAACAACGTAAATAACGCAATGAATATTGTTGAACTATCAAAATGAAACAGACTGTGATTGACCGTGTGATTGTGTTGCGGTGCTGATGGAAACAATGTTGTTTTAACAATTCAAAAGTATAGGTACTCGTTGGTCTAGTGGTCGCAAGCGCTACTGCTGAGCATGAGGTCCTGGGTTCGATTCCCGGGTCGGGCAAAGTGTTATTGGGTTTTTCTATCTGAAATTTCTCAGTAGCAGCTCGGAGTCTGGATTTGTGCCCGGTTGATGGCAATAGGCTCGCCCCCTATTACATGGGACTTAAACATAACTGGCGAAATGTGGGTGTACCTGCTACAGGGACACCTCTGCCCAACCCTTCGGGGAAACAAGGCGTGATGTTATGTTATGTTATGTAGGTACTTACAATTTTTGGTTGTGTACAAAGCTCCACATCGTTCAGGATAATGCTTAGGATATAAGGTTTACTGGTGCCAGAAGCAGGACCAAATACTTGAACACGAAGAAAAGAAGTTTGGTCAGTAAACGTTACAATGAACTGATTACTACTGAGGCTAGGACCAGGGAACTTCGAAATTGTAGCGTTCGTTGGTTCTATCTAAATCAAAAATAATAATATCATTAATAATTGTTGTGATCGAAAAAATACAATAGACGTGGATATCTTGTTCCGCTTAGCTATTTCTAAAGAGCCATAAAAAACTCCTGAAAGAAATCGACACGTGTTTCACCTCTCAACGAGGCATCCTCAGGATGACGATGGACTTGTTGCGAACTCTAACACGGCGTGTTGCCACACCGAGCGCAGTCTCAGCGCTCGGGGTGGCAACACGCCGTTTTCGAGTTCAGGAGTTTTTTATGGCTCTTTAGAAATAGCTAAGCGGAACAAGTTACTAAATATATCCACGTCTATTGTATTTTATAATGGATTTCCGCAAGGTCACACCTGAATCAATTAATTATGTTGTAATCGAGTAAATAACGATTTATGTTAAACTAAAAGTCAAAGCATTTATTTCAATTAAACCATTTACATGCACTTTTGAATTGTCAAGGGGTCGGTCAGTTAGAAAGATGAAGCTAGTTGCCCATTTCAAAGCGTAGTAGGTAGGTTCATATGGAGAAAAACGGGCAAGAAACTCCACGGACACTCTTTTAAATCTAAATATTGGTTACATAATTCGTGTTGAAATTATACATGTGAGAACAATGTAGAAAGACGTGCACGTCAAAAGCGTCCGTAGTAAAAAGATCAAAAACAATTCAAATATTAAAATAGATTATATTTTTATTTACACACGTATTTATATCATTTAAAAACTATCAGACTTAATATAATAATATGTACAAGTATATAAAAAAGGGGGGAGGAATAATCATAGGGCATCAAAAAATTCCTCCGTATCGCTGTCAATAGGAAAAGTGCCCAAAAGGCTGGCAGCATTGCCACGTTGTATGGCAATGCTAATTCTTTGGCCAAAGAATAGGCCAGCCCTTTGGTCACGTGAAGAGTCGACCTGGCTTAAAATAGATTGAATAGTAACTCACCAACTCGATTGAAGCTTCCGAATCGAATCTCAATATCAACCGTGAATGAGGTTGTATTTCTCTTGTAACATTTAATGTATACTGGTTTTGAGGGTTTACTGGGAATTCAAATATAACTTTAATGTCTCTATAATCAGGACAAATACGGATCGTGTGGCGTCCCTTCAATCGTAAATTTTTTAGCTGTCCATCAGCTGTTGTTAAAAGGATTAGCAGCAGCCAAATCATTGTTTATGTGGCCGTGTTACACTGGAAATAAATTGGAGACTGGTTATTACACGATTATATTATTCAATAGAACCTGAAAATTACGCGTCCGGTATTGAGCTAACTCCTCTAGCTAAGATATTATCATATCGGGAAAAATTACGAACTTCCAAACAAAATTTCATTCCCTATAAACCCTTTAGGGCGTAAATTTTTAAACAATACTTTTGTTGTGTTGGGATTTCGTTATATATGAAACTATTGTACAACATTCCAAGCCTTTTTTCTTTTTGTGTGTGGGAAATTATCAAATAACTTCTACCGCTCTGGGTGGATCGGGAGGTCGTGTCAGACTCTTACTGACTAAAACCCACCCGTGTTCCTTCAGTTGCCATGTTGCCGGGGGGCCACGATTTCCCTTTCGGCCCTTATTCGCAGCCCCGGCAGGCATTGGCCCTAGCGGCCCCGTCAATTCTGCTGACATCTCTTTGAGGCGCGCGTGGAACACAACGCGCCGTCGACCCGGGCCTGGTCCTTATCGGACGGCGAGCTACCCATTGCTCACCGTCCGCAAGCCCGCGCCTACGGTGGCCGGAAATCTGCTTGTGATTCCCGACGCCCAGTGCGTCTCCTCAACATTCCATGCCTGAACCTATAGATTATGCGTTATCTATCAATGAATGCATTTAAGTATTTTAGTACCTGGTCGACCGAGCTCTGCTCTGGTGATAATAGAGAATGCTCATATAATAGAATAGGAAAGTTCATACTAATTCCATGCTGCCATGATAGTAGGTACTTAATAATTCCATTCTACCATGATAGTAGATACTTACTAATTCCATATCTTGTTCTAAACTTTGGGCGACCGAGCTCTGCTCGGGTGAAAATACGGAGAAAACGAATTTTCCCAGATATGAGCTCTAGCTAGATCGACTATGTTCGTCAGTATGTTTTTTTTTCATCGATATTTTCGTCAACTGTGGACCGATTTTGAAAATTATTTTTTCATTTGTTAGAAGAACTTTGCGTGAAAGTCCCATATAAATTTTATTAACTTTGCTTGGGTAGTTTTTAAGTTAGCTTCAATAATGCGTATTTTTCCCACTTAGTCTACGTCAATGATGTTATAATAAGCACTGGTACTATAATTTACATAGCACGTAGTGGTATTCGAATTTGTTTGTGTTACCGACTTCCAAAAATAACACTTTAATGTGAAAAATAACTTTAATTTCTGAAGTCGGTGGCAAAAAACGAATATACATAACCAACGATACCGACTTCCGAAATAAAAGTTATTTTTAACTTTCTAGTGTCTTTTTTGGAAGTAGTTTTTATTTTTTGATTTTTTTTAGATTTTACCTTACGGAAGGACACGACACAAAACACAAAGAACAAAATAAAATATATTAAATAAATACTAAATAACTATTTGAAAAATGACATGTCTAAACTACAAAGTAATGTAGTATATTTATGATTTATTTGAAATCTTACAACTAGCTTACAACTCAATTAAACTTCTGTACCAATCATTATTTTCAAGTTGTAATAGAAATGGAAAATGCACTAAATATTTAATGAGAGTTGTTTTGATAATTTAAATTATTATAATTCTGTTAATACATATTACTTTGTTACGGTTGCGAATCATATTTTGATCAACATAAATGTGCAAACTGACACTGACCTGCAAATTGCAAAAACATGATAAAATTCGAATTTCGTGGGCTGCACTAGCAATTTGGCCTTTAAAACGAATGAATTTTAATCATCAAATCATTGTTATTGAATAGAACCAGAATAGCAAGTTATAAGAGGAAAAAACCGGCCATGTTCGTGTCGGACCACGCACAATGACGGGTTCCGTAGTTGGGATGAATTTATCCTAAAAACAAACATAATCTTTGTAGTAGAAAAACATGCTCTCCTATACATCGATTTAGGTCACGGTCAATTTATTCTCCAATTGCAAAATAATGTGAAGGGTGCTATTTCTCATAAGAAAACCATTTTTTTTCTGGCGGCGCTTAATTTTTTGGGTACAAAATGCTCGAAACTTGAATGATGTCCTTTGTAATTGCAAAAAAACTTTTTTCCATGTGATAAAACTATAAATTAACGATTTTCGAACCTTTTCCTTTACTTGTGCTGTGTGGCTTCCTGCCAAATTTAATGTTTCTAGATCAACGGGTAGTACCTACCCTGTAGGTTTTGATTTATTTGTGAGTATCAAAATATGTCACATAAATATCCGTATTTTTCTATTGCGTTGACTTATAAGCTTGATTTTTTTAGAGTTCTAGGCACCGTAGGTCTACGTATTTGATGTTAATTTCAACTTAATACCTCCACGCGTTCCTGAGAAAATGGGTCTTGACAGACAGACAGACAGACGGACAGCGAACTGATCCTATAAGGGCTCCGTTTTTCCTTTCGAGGTACGGAACCCTGATAAACATCGGGGAACGGAGTGGCAAGCGGAAGCGGGTGTGATCTTTCGGATTTTTCATTGATATTCTATAAACTGTATACAACACATAACATCACGCCTTGTTTCCCCGAAGGGTTGGGCAGAGGTGTCCCTGCAGCAGGTACACCCACATTTCACCAGTTATGTTTAAGTCCCATGTAATAGGGGGCGAGCCTATTACCATCAACCGGGCACAAATCCAGACTCCGAGCTGCTACTGAGAAATTTCAGATAGAAAAACCCAATAACACTTTGCCCGACCCTGGAATCGAACCCAGGATCTCATGCTCAGCAGTAGCGCTTACGACCACTAGACCAACGAAACTGTATACTCTTCTTTTAAACTGTTTTTACCACATTATATCTAATCTGCCTTCTTAAATTTTGTTTAAATAACTTTGTTTTTACCAAACTCTCAGAAAAAATTATCTTGAGAGATTTTTAGAACTTTGGCAATGACGTAGAATGATGTCATACGAACGATAGCTCTGAATTCATCATCATCAGCCATAATGTTCTGCTGGGAAACAAGCCTCCTCTCTGTGAGAGGGAGTGGGCCATAATCCACCGCGCGGGCCCAGTGTGGGTTGGTAGATGTCACACGTCTTCGAATTTTCGGTTCTAGGACATGCCGGTTTCCTCACGATGTTTTCCTTTACCGTTTTGAGAGCAGTGTTGATGAAATAATTTACACAAAGTAAAGCGCCTGTCTGGGTTCGAACCTACGACCTACAACTCGTAAGTCGCCACCGTTACCACTGGGCCACCACTGCTCACAATTACTATCACAAAACTATTCAAATCACTATCTTATTGCCTACTTCGATAATATCAATATCTATAACTTGTATCCATTTTTATAATGTAGGGAACGAATGACAGACTGTCAGACCTCACATTTTCAAATGGGTCCATAAACACGAATATTTTGATCTATTAACAGTACCTATTGACATGGATCACAAACCCTTTACTATTCAGGCTGATTTTGTTCAAATTAAATCATTATCAGAAAATACTAACACTAAAAAAACAACTGGCACTTCGGGAGTGCCGAAAGAAGTGAAAACTTGAAAAAAAATCGGCACCGCGGTAATCAACGCGTTGATGTCTTTTACTCCACGGTGTCGGTAACAAGTCGCGAAATCAATGGTTAAGTCCCATCTCAATAATGCCCGACGCGCCTAAAGAAGTTTTCACTTCAATGATATCAGTTCTATATAGGAGACTACACTACTATCATGTCCGCTCTTGATGGCGTTAACTGGGACGAGTTGCTGAGTGCTGAACCACTAGACAATACTGTTAGCTTAGATTATATACTTGTCTAGATGACACATTGACCCGTACCGAACGGCCCAAATAAAGTCTACTATAATTGGTAGACTCGCTTCTCACAAACGTCAGTGACATTTGAATCACATAAGGATAACGTGTTCACGAAAAATTATTAATTATGCCGGTTTGTGCTGTCAAATTGTGTCGTAATTATGTGAGAAAACCGTATAATAACACCAAGATCACTTTTCATCGGTAAATTTTGTTATTTAACCACTACTCGTATTATTTTAAGAAAACACGATTTTTTTATTCGTTATTTTGTATGTTAGTCTGATTAGCCGGTGTTGTCAGTTTATTACTAGGGAGATATGGCGAAACTATGGGAGACAAAATACAAAGATCGTTACATCATCATTCGATCAGGAGAACATTATTAAATAAAAATGACAGTATTTATTTGATCAGTAAATGATAACTTACCTACACAAAATAAATTAAATCTATGACGTCATGCACTAAATAGTATTTTTGTTAGTTCTTTCTAATATTTTGAGTTTTAGATTTCCTACGGATTCCGTACTAGCAAATTGCTGGAGAGACATTATACAGCGGACACGAAATGAAGACCAGTGGAAACCTCATAAGACTTCAGTCGTGTGTTCCGAACATTTCTCTGATGATGATTTATATTTTACAAAAAAGGGATTACGAGAGCTGAAAAATGGATCGGTTTTTGTATTTTTGAATTAAAATAAATATATTTTTTATTGTATTTTCTGTTGTAACTAAATTAAATAAAGCACTAATCTACAAAATAATTACTTTATTTAATCTATTCTGTTTAACTTGCATCTTATTAAATAATTGAGAAAGGGTAAGTTAATAATTTGGAGCAGGCATCCCTAAACACGCACACCTAGACAGTTTGACTACAATAAGTACACGAGCGGTTCTCACACGTATCACGCAATTGGAGACAGTTTTTGCGCGTCGTTTGTTTGCATTGCTCAATCTAGACAACTATATAATCTAAGACTGTTAGTATTTTTAACAACATTCTATGAAATCCGAGATAGTAAACATTAAACAGGTTATATGTGGAAAAATTAATTTATGTTAGAAACCGGTCCAGTTGGCATTTGTGCCAGCTGGACTCGAGTGGTTAGTTGAGGGTCACAGTAACACATTATTCTGTAAAATTGTAGGCCTGAGCTGTGATAGACGGCTTATTATTTATTAGTGTCCCGTTTACAACCTAAAGAACCCTTAAAAACAATTTGACTGTGACATGACTACATAAAATAGTTGTAGGATTATAATTATGATTCACTAGTACCCGCTCCCTCGCTTCCACGGTTTCTACGACTTGACAAAATATTGAGATTTCTTATTACGCTAAAGTAGCACGCGCAATTCATTTTTTGTTACTATTTTTGCAATTTGCAGGTGAGTATCAGGTTGTATGTTGACTATAATATGATTCGCGACCGTAACAAATATGGCTTTATAGAAAAAAATCATTTGAATCAGCAATACAACTCCTTACGTTAGCATAATCCTTAAATATCATGATTTTATGAAATTGTCATTCAATAGGGTTACCTACCTAAACATAGGGAGTTGTATTGATTTTTGAAATTTGAATTTCTCGGGCTAACCTAATCCTTATTATGAATGTGTTGGACTCGTAAGCCAGAATAAATTCTCTATAATGATGGTGAAAACTGTTTCAAAACCTGTTGCATAGTTACGAAGAACAACACAGACAAACACGAAAAACAACTTAAATAGTTTCAGATTATTTTATTTATTACGACTTTAAACTCAAAATGTCATATCATCTTTCTGAACACATCTAAACTTCTAAACTAATACTTTTAAAGGGGTATAATTATTTGTTTGTTTTTAACCGACTTCCAAAAAGGAGGTGGTTAATGTTCGTCGCGTAGGTTTGTATGTTTTTTCTTTTTTTTATGTATGTCCACCGATTTCTCCGCCAATTGTGGACCGATTTTGAAAATTCTTTTTTTGTTTGAAAGAGTATGCTCTCGAAATGGTCCCATATTAACTTTGCTTAGATAGTTTTTGAGTTAGCGTCAATAATACGTACTTTTTCCCACTTAGTATGTGGATGATATGATAAGTTCCTGTCACTATTATTTACATAGCAGGTAGTGGTTTTCGAATTTGTGTAGGGTACGTACCACAACTAAAAAGTGAAAAATAAAAACTTTTTACAAAAAAAACAACCGACTTCCAAAAAAACTACAAAGTGAAAAATAACTTTAATTTCGGAAGTCGGTGACAAAAAACGAAAATTCAAAACCAAAGACACCGACTTCCGAAATTAAAGTTATTTTTCACTTTGTAGTGTTTTTTGGAAGTCGGTTGTTTTTTTTTGTAAAAGTTTTTTGTAAGATGTAATCTTGGTAAAACAGGTCTAATTTTGAAAATTCTTTCACAGATAGAGAGCTATACTATTTTTTAAGGCTATAGAATGTATTTAATGGTATATTTGACATCCACGCGTACGAAGTCGCGAGCAAGTTAATCATTAGGTACCTATGAATCGTTTTATTTTTTTGTGATATGCGCTAATTACAAGCAGCATTTTAAAATATATTTAAAATATATTGCTCGTAATTAAAAACGAGTGAATAATAAAAACTATTACGATGTTATAACTTTTAATAGCAAAAATACAGATTTTAAGAGGAAATACATTCTAAACGTTCACACACAAATAATAAAAAGATTAAAACAACAAAACATAATCAAATCACTCACCGTTGTAAAATCTATTTATTTTAGTTATTAGTAACTAGCTACAAAACTTGTAAAACATTTGAAAAACTGTTTCATTGACATTAAAGATTTAAAATATTGTATTTAGCATTATACTTATAGACATTACATCACACTTCTAAGTCTATATTCAACACTGGTCAAACTTGTCATGTAGCATTTTTGCTATCTGGATGTAAGCAAGGTGCAGAGCGACGTATTAAACACGAATTATGTTTCTACATCAATGCCATTATAATAGCACATATGATAATTTTATCATCGGCGATCGAAAAAGCTACTGTCGGTCGGGTCGGAGCCAGGCGTTGCCTACAGTCCTGAAATGTAAATATCATACCTTACAAACCTCACCTTATCAAACGTTTCCACACAGTTTCCGACTGTTCGGTCCTTTTCTGAAAAAGTGTTTCTGACCATCGTACCACAAAAGAAAA